>OX456984.1:26621148-28098253 GCA_949752695.1 Melanostoma scalare | reverse complement strand
GTGATCTTGAAGCGATCACAACTCTCCCACTATTCTGCTTCACACTAGTGATTCGCCTGTGGGGTACGCCGCGTTGACCTCAGAAAGCGTCGGCAAGTCTCCCGGTTTTGGATTGTTCTGAGGCCAACCAAATGCTGCTATTTTTGCATTTGCTAGTACTTCTAATTCGATCAAGCTTTGTTACTCCTGCTGTCATCAGAAGCATCTTCATTTCGGCTGCCGTCAATTTGCTCTCATACTTTTTGTACATTGTCCAACATTGTGAACCGTATGTCAGAGCTGGACGGACAACTGCTGTGTAGAGTCTTCCCTTCAGCTTAGGGGGCATTTTTCGATCACAGAAGATAGCGGAGTTCTCTCGCCACTTCATCCACCCTACGCTTACTCGATGATTGAGGTCGTCATCACAAGTTGCTTCACTATTGATCATAGATCCCAGATATTTAAACTTTTCACACTTGGGAAGCACATTTCCATTCAAATAAATGTCTGGAATAGGCTTGTCTGGATCAGAAAAAGGGCAGTACAGGTATTCAGTCTTTTTAGCGCTAATACGGTACCCATTTCCTTCCAGAACATCAATCCAAACGTCAAGTGCTCGTTGCAGGGATGTAGGATCCTCGCTTATGATGGCTCCATCGTCAGCAAATAATAATTGTTGTACTTTATTGTCCGTTACTTTTCCTTCGAGCAAATAATCCAGAACAGCAATAAAGAGCAGTGGACTCAAGACACTTCCCTGATGTACACCTACTGTTATTTGGAATTCTTCGGTGACTCCAGCTGGGCATCTCACTTTTGTAACTGCTCCCTCGTACATGTCCATAATTGTTCGCACATAGGCTTCAGGAACTCCTCGGTGTCTGAGGGTCACCCATATCAGATCTCGTGGTTGTCGATCGAATGCTTTATCGAAGTCAACCAACACAATATGCAAATCCTCTAAGGCATCTCGGTGTTTTTCCATAATGATCCTTATACTTTGGATTGCGTCTGTAGTTGACTTACCCGCGACAAACCCGCATTGGTCATCAGACAGCCTTATTATTTTCCGCAGTCGGCTATCCAAAACCCGCTCAACGATCTTCATAGTGTGGGACATCAACTTGATCGAACGATAGTTGTCACAGCTTCTGGTATCTCCCTTTCCCTTGTACATTGGAAGAAGAAAACTTTCCCTCCATTGATTAGGCAAACTATCACCTCTTATAAGTTTGGAGATGAGAATCGTGAGCCATCTCAACCCGATGTCTCCCATATTTTTCCAAAACTCATATGGTACCTCGTCTGGCGCAATCGCTTTGCCTTTTTTGGAGCTCTTAACTGCCTCCCTAACTTCTTCGACTGTGACGTCGGATACTTCCGTAAAGTTAGGTGCAGCTGTTGGAAAGTGGCGCCGAGGAAACTGTTCATTAAAAAGATCATCACAATAGAGCTTCCGCTTTGAATAATTTGACTAATTAAATTTATGGTCCTTACCCATATTTTCATTGTAAATTAAGGTTAAGCCAATGAGACAAACCACAAATTCATGTGTCAATCGATTTTTCATTTTGCGCTAATACAATCCCCACTGGCCGGCCGGTAGCACTTAAGATAAGCACAGTAAAATAGCGACAAATTCCGATAAACACCAAATTGATTCGGAAGGTGGGAAGTAGTCGATTTGAAATGACTGTAAATTATTTTTACCCAATATATCCATGGCATGGCAAAGTTTGATCCAATAAAATTTTAAATGAGAATATGAAAATAAAATGCGGATACCAATATTTATATTGGATTAATAGAAATTGTTCGCTCACACACACGCGTCTGGGGTGGTAGCGTGAACGATAATACTTTTGAAACCATAATTTTCAAAAAATTAGAGAGCACAAAAAAGTAGTGACTAATTACCAGGGCTGTCAAATGGCATCTATTTTTGTTTATATACCAAAGATGTTTGGTGATTTTGTAGTTAAGCGTGTTTTGAAGTTTGTAATCCCAGTTTTTTTTTGACAATCCATAGGAGTGTCAGGGGAACCTGGGCCATACTCGAACGAACCTATTGCTTTTTAGCAAACACCAAAATAAGATGATTTCCCGAATAAGAATGACCGGTGAGCCAGACGGAAGAGTTACTAGCCAGAGATTGAACATTTACTATTGCGCATAAATAGATGGAAGTTGAGAATAAGGAAAAAAGAGAATGTAAGCCGTTTAGGATTAAGTCAGCCAAGTAATATCCTGAGAGATTTCCCTGCAGCGTGCTTTCGAAAACCCGACGAGGCGTTCCATCCGTCCATCCGCTCTACATGACCCAACCATCGTAGCCTCGCGATTCATACTCTTCTGGCTATGCCCATGTCGCGGTACAGTTCATACAGCTCGTTGTTGTATCTTCTTCTCACACATTGTTTTCGCATACGGGACCAAAGATCATTTGGAGAATTTTTCTTTCGAAACGACCAAGGGTTTCCTCATCCGCTTTCGATAAAGTCCATGCTTCCGCGCCGTAAAGCAGGACGATGATCAAGGTCTTATACAAGGTCACCTTGGTTTTTCTAGAGAGGATTTTGTTTCTCAATTGCAAGCAACGGTTGGCAAGAGTTATTCTCCGTTTGATCTTCGCACTGATGTTGTTGTCCGTGTCTACAGCGGATCCTAGGTAGACGAAGTCCTGTACTACCTCGAAGTTATGTCTGTCTATTGTGACGTTTTGTCCAATTCGTCGATGTTCTGTGTCCTTGTTTGATGACAGCATATACTTCGTTTTGCCCTCATTAACCATCAAACCCATTTTTGCCGCTTCTGTTTCAATACTCGCAAAAGCACCTATGACATCACGCTTTTTTCTTCCCATTACGTCAATATCGTCTGCGTAGGCGAGTACAGACTTTTGAAAGATTGTTCCTCTGGTGTTGACGTTTGAGTTTCTTACAATCTGTTCAAGTGTGATGTTGAAGAAATCGCATGACAGTTTGTCGCCTTGCCTTTTTCGACATCAAAGGTCTCGGTGAGTTCTTTACCGACCTTGACGGAGCAGCGTGAATTCTCCAAAGTCATCCTGCATAGTCGTAAGAGCTTTGCAGGGATGCCGAAACTAGACTTGGCTCTGTACAGCTCGTCTCTGTAAATACTGTCATACGCGGCCTTGAAATCGATAAAGAGATGGTAAATATCGATATTATGTTCTCGAGTTTTTTCCAAGATCTGCCGTAATGTTAAAATTTGGTCTATTGTGAACTTCTCTGGTCTAAAACCACATTGATAAGGACGTGTCTAAATGCACCCACAGTGTAGCTCGTTTAGGTGGTGTTACACCGCACTTTTGAATAACCAATACACCGCATTTTAAATAATGAGTGGAAATAAATGGAGTAAGTCCGTGTTACACCGCATTTTTTTAGAAATCTCTCAAATCTCTCAATCATTTTTGAGAATGCTTTTTAGTAGCTTTTCAAGTATAAAAACAGTATGAGTCAAAAAATATGCGGTGTTACACCGCATTTTTTAAAAATCTCTCAAGTCATTTAACAGAAAAAAATCCTTTTTTGTAGCTTTAGCTGTAGGCCATCTAGCGCTGTATAGAAAAACAATGAAGGAGCTTTTCGCTATCATTTGGTTACAGAACCAAATTCGCTATGGCCATCTAGAGTTGTATAGAAACATGAAAGAAATAAGAAAATAGCTTTTCACTATAACCAATCAGAAAGATTAAAGTGATGCCAGATAGTAGCTATTTTCTGCTACTTTGTTATTTTTTAAAGAATTTTTTAAAACTCGAAGGAAGTTACTTATACTCGTATCTTCGTAACCTTCTTCTGTGTTTTAAGTAAAAACGAATTTTAAGCCACTCCTTCCTTTAAACCACTCTCCTTCGCTATGCTCTTGATAAATATTTTGCCGATTCAACTTTTTTGCGGAGCTCAGCATAGGCTGACGCTTACACCTTGGTATAACTTTCGTAACTTTGATGTCTTGGGTTTTAATTTTGCTGAAAAGGTATAAAGTCTATGATTTGCAGTTCCTGCATAAAAGAATATCTAACTTTGAATATGTTTCTTTCTTTCTGTTTTAAAAGCGTTATTGCTGTTTGTCCTATTCTGTGGACAGACCCGGATCTTAAATTTTTTTTAGGCGGGGCAAATACTGAAAAATGCCGCCCCTACCAACCTATGTGTATTTTTACTTTTATCATCTTTAAAATTTCATCAGATGTCGAGTAAACTCGCAAAGTAATATAATTATTTGAAAGGTGCGACAGTTCTTCACATTTTGTCCAATCAAAACAATATTTATTGACCACTTTGTTACCTTTTGTTGCGGCTATTTTGGTCGCAACGGAAACCTTTTTGTCAACCTCGGTAAAAACACTTATTTTACTTTAGAGAGGTTACAAATCCTTTATTTGTAAATAGAGTACAGAATATTACAATTATATTCACAATGGTTTGCTTAAATTTACTTACTTAGTCTCTTACTTAGTCTTTTATCTTCTTATTGGTAACTTAAAAAAGGCGAATTGGCGAATTGACAGCAGCTCGTGGTCGTCTCTCTGTCGGAAATAAACGAGTTGAAAAAGATGGACGCAAAATGAAAATTTAAAAGATGGCTGCAAATCGAAATTAAAGATGGCTGGCGCGAGGTGGAGGCGAGAGCTCCCTCTGTTGGCCGGTGAGAGGCTACTTTTAAGGTGTGCCCACACCTCTCTCAACACTCCCCCTTAGTAGTTTCTCCTGCGGACTGGTGTCTTCTTGAGCCTTTATGTCGAGGACAGCCAACTTGACTGCAGGTCTTTCGTAGACTCCATTCGTCGTTTGTACGAAGGCACTTCGTATCTGGTTATCCTTAGAGAGCTTAACCTTGACTATTCGTCCCTTGGGCCAGCTGTTCCGGGGGCTATTAGGATCAACTACCAGGACTACGTCTCCGACTTCCAAAGGCTTGGCCGGTGTGAACCATTTTGTTCGCCTGGTAATGGTTGGCTAGTATTCTGCTACCCAGCGTCTCCAGAAGTGGTCGGCGTACTGCTGCGAGGTGAGCCAATTTTTGCGAAGCACTGTCACGTTGTCGTTGTATTCCACTGGTGGTTTTGAGCCGCATGCCGATAAGTCAAAATTCTGAGAAAAAACATAATTTTTTTTTCAAACCATTTTTTTTTTAAATTTTACGTAATCAAGGAGCATTTTTCTGTCTTATTTTCAATGCTCTTATTTATTGCCGCTGACGCGTGCCGCCGACGCGTGTCGCTGACGCGTGCATCTCTGCACGCATCTCTGCATGCGTTGGCTGCACGCATCTCTGCATGCGTTGGCTGCACGCATCTCTGCATGCGTTGGCTGCACGCATCTCTGCACGCGTCAACTGCACGCATCTCTGCACGCGTTGGCTGCACGCATCTCTGCATGCGTTGGCTGCACGCATCTCTGCACGCGTCGACTGCACGCATCTCTGCACACGTCAACTGCACGCATCTCTGCACGCGTTGGCTGCATCTCTGCACGCACCTCTGCGTGCATATCTGCACGCATATCTGCATGTGCATATCTGCACGCATGCGCATATCTGCACGCATCTCTGCACGCATCTCTGAATGCGCATATCTGCACGCGTTGGCTGCACGCATCTCTGCACGCATATCTGCATGCATATCTGCACGCATATCTGCATGCGCATATCTGCACGCATCTCTGCGTGCATATCTGCATGCGCATATCTGCACGCATATCTGCACGCATCTCTGCACGCATATCTGCACGCGTATCTGCATGTGCATATCTACACGCATCTCTGCATGCATATCTGGACCCATATCTGCATGCGCATATCTGCACGCATATCTGCACGCATCTCTGCATGCGCATATCTGCACGCATATCTGCATGCGCATATCTGCACGCATAACTGCATGTGCATATCTGCACGCATCTCTGCATACGCATATCTGCACGCATCTCTGCATGCGCATATCTGCACGCATATCTGCACGTATATCTTCACGCATATCTGCACGTATATCTGCACGCATATCTGCATGCGCATATCTGCACGCATATCTGCATGCGCATATCTGCACGCATATCTGCATGTGCATATCTGCATGCGCATATCTGCATGCGCATATCTGCACGCATATCTGCATGTGCATATCTGCATGTGCATATCTGCATGTGCATATCTGCATGTGCATATTTTGCATGTGCATATTCTGCATGTGCATATTCTGCATGTGCATATCTGCATGTGCATCTCTGCATGTGCATCTCTGCATGTGCATCTCTGCATGTGCATCTCTGCATGTGCATATCTGCATGTGCATATTCTGCATGTGCATATTCTGCATGTGCATATTCTGCATGTGCATATTCTGCATGTGCATCTCTGCATGTGCATCTCTGCATGTGCATCTCTGCATGTGCATATCTGCATGTGCATATTCTGCATGTGCATCTCTGCATGTGCATCTCTGCATGTGCATATCTGCATGTGCATATTCTGCATGTGCATATTCTGCATGTATATATCTGCATGTGCATCTCTGCATGTGCATCTCTGCATGTGCATCTCTGCATGTGCATATTCTGCATGTGCATATCTGCATGCGCATATCTGCATGTGCATATCTGCATGTGCATCTCTGCATGTGCATATCTGCACGTGCATATCTGCACGTGCATATCTGCACGTGCATATCTGCATGTGCATATTCTGCATGTGCATATTCTGCATGTTAATATCTGCATGTGCATATTCTGCATGTGCATCTCTGCATGTGCATCTCTGCATGTGCATCTCTGCATGTGCATATTCTGCATGTGCATATTCTGCATGTGCATATCTGCATGTGCATATCTGCATGTGCATATTCTGCATGTGCATCTCTGCATGTGCATATTCTGCACGTGCATCTCTGCATGTATATATCTGCATGTGCATCTCTGCATGTTTATATTCTGCATGTGCATCTCTGCATGTGCATCTCTGCATGTGCATATCTGCATGTGCATATTCTGCATGTGCATATCTGCATGCGCATATCTGCATGTGCATATCTGCACGTGCATATTCTGCATGTGCATCTCTGCATGTGCATCTCTGCATGTGCATCTCTGCATGTGCATCTCTGCATGTGCATATTCTGCATGTGCATATCAGCATGTGCATCTCTGCATGTGCATCTCTGCATGTGCATATTCTGCACGTGCATATCTGCATGTGCATAGTCTGCATGTGCATATCTGCATGTGCATCTCTGCATGTGCATATCTGCATGTGCATATCTGCATGCGCATATCTGCATGTGCATATCTGCATGTGCATCTCTGCATGTGCATATTCTGCATGTGCATCTCTGCATGTGCATCTCTGCATGTGCATCTCTGCATGTGCATATTCTGCACGTGCATAACTGCATGTGCATATTCTGCATGTGCATATTCTGCATGTGCATATTCTGCATGTGCATATTCTGCATGTGCATATCTGCATGTGCATCTCTGCATGTGCATCTCTGCATGTGCATATCTGCATGTGCATATTCTGCATGTGCATATCTGCATGTGCATATTCTGCATGTGCATCTCTGCATGTGCATATCTGCATGTGCATATTCTGCATGTGCATATCTGCATGTGCATATTCTGCATGTGCATATCTGCATGTGCATATTCTGCATGTACATCTCTGCATGTGCATCTCTGCATGTGCATCTCTGCATGTTCATATCTGCATGTAAATATCTGCATGTGCATCTCTGCATGTGCATCTCTGCATGTAAATATCTGCATGTGCATATTCTGCATTTGCATATCTGCATGCATGTGCATATCTGCATGTAAATATCTGCATGTGCATATTCTGCATTTGCATATCTGCATGTGCTTATCTGCATGCATCTCTGCATGCGCATTTCTGCACGCATCTCTGCACGCATATCTGCAGAGATGCACATGCAGAATATGCACATGCAGATATGCACATGCAGAATATGCACATGCAGAATATGCACATGCAGAATATGCACATGCAGATATGCACGTGCAGAATATGCACATGCAGATATGCACGTGCAGAATATGCACATGCAGAGATGCACATGCAGAATATGCACATGCAGATATGCACATGCAGATATGCACATGCAGAATATGCACATGCAGAATATGCACATGCAGAATATGCACATGCAGAGATGCACATGCAGAATATGCACATGCAGAGATGCACATGCAGATATGCACATGCAGATATGCGCATGCAGATATGCACATGCAGAGATGCACATGCTGATATGCACATGCAGAGATGCACATGCAGAGATGCACATGCAGAATATGCACATGCAGATATGCACATGCAGAATATGCACATGCAGATATGCACGTGCAGATATGCACGTGCAGATATGCACATGCAGAGATGCACATGCAGATATGCACACATTCTGCATGTGCATATCTGCATGCGCATATCTGCATGTGCATATCTGCATGTGCATCTCTGCATGTGCATATCTGCACGTGCATATCTGCACGTGCATATCTGCACGTGCATATCTGCATGTGCATATTCTGCATGTGCATATCTGCATGTGCATATTCTGCATGTGCATCTCTGCATGTGCATATCTGCATGTGCATATTCTGCATGTACATCTCTGCATGTGCATCTCTGCATGTGCATCTCTGCATGTTCATATCTGCATGTAAATATCTGCATGTGCATCTCTGCATGTGCATCTCTGCATGTAAATATCTGCATGTGCATATTCTGCATTTGCATATCTGCATGCATGTGCATATCTGCATGTAAATATCTGCATGCAGAGATGCACATGCTGATATGCACATGCAGAGATGCACATGCAGAGATGCACATGCAGAATATGCACATGCAGATATGCACATGCAGAATATGCACATGCAGATATGCACGTGCAGATATGCACGTGCAGATATGCACATGCAGAGATGCACATGCAGATATGCACACATTCTGCATGTGCATATCTGCATGCGCATATCTGCATGTGCATATTCTGCATGTGCATCTCTGCATGTGCATATTCTGCATGTGCATATCTGCACGTGCATATTCTGCATGTGCATCTCTGCATGTGCATCTCTGCATGTGCATCTCTGCATGTGCATATTCTGCATGTGCATCTCTGCATGTGCATCTCTGCATGTGCATATTCTGAACGTGCATATCTGCATGTGCATATTCTGCATGTGCATATCAGCATGTGCATCTCTGCATGTGCATCTCTGCATGTGCATATCTGCATGTGCATCTCTGCATGTGCATATCTGCATGTGCATATCTGCATGCGCATATCTGCATGTGCATATCTGCATGTGCATCTCTGCATGTGCATATTCTGCATGTGCATCTCTGCATGTGCATCTCTGCATGTGCATCTCTGCATGTGCATCTCTGCATGTGCATATTCTGCACGTGCATATCTGCATGTGCATATTCTGCATGTGCATCTCTGCATGTGCATATCTGCATGTGCAGATTCTGCATGTGCATCTCTGCATGTGCATCTCTGCATGTGCATATCTGCATGTGCATATTCTGCATGTGCATATTCTGCATGTGCATATTCTGCATGTGCATATCTGCATGTGCATCTCTGCATGTGCATCTCTGCATGTGCATCTCTGCATGTGCATATCTGCATGTGCATATTCTGCATGTGCATATCTGCATGTGCATATTCTGCATGTGCATATCTGCATGTGCATATTCTGCATGTACATCTCTGCATGTGCATCTCTGCATGTGCATCTCTGCATGTTCATATCTGCATGTAAATATCTGCATGTGCATCTCTGCATGTGCATCTCTGCATGTAAATATCTGCATGTGCATATTCTGCATTTGCATATCTGCATGCATGTGCATATCTGCATGTAAATATCTGCATGTGCATATTCTGCATTTGCATATCTGCATGTGCTTATCTGCATGCATCTCTGCATGCGCATTTCTGCACGCATCTCTGCACGCATATCTGCATGCATCTCTGCACGCATATCTGCATGCGCATATCTGCACGCATCTCTGCACGCATCTCTGCACGCATATCTGCATGTGCATATCTGCACGCATCTCTGCACGCATCTCTGCATGCGCATATCTGCATGCGTTGGCTGCACGCATCTCTGCACGCATATCTGCACGCATCTCTGCACGCATATCTGCACGCATCTCTGCACGCATCTCTGCACGCATATCTGAATGCGCATATCTGCACGCATCTCTGCACGCATATCTGCTCGCGTTGGCTGCACGCATCTCTGCACGCATCTCTGCATGCGTCGACTGCACGCATCTCTGCACGCATATCTGCATGCGTTGGCTGCACGCATCTCTGCACGCATATCTGCATGCGTTGGCTGCACGCATCTCTGCATTCATCTCTGCACGCATATCTGCATGCGTTGGCTGCACGCATATCTGCACGCATCTCTGCACGCGTTGGCTGCACGCATATCTGCATGCGTTGGCTGCACGCATATCTGCATGCGTTGGCTGCACGCATATCTGCATGCGTTGGCTGCACGCATCGTCCGTTTAGCAGTCTGCAGAAATGATCTTGATTATTATTATTCCGCTGAAATGAAATCACCCAAAATCAGTTTGCGCCGACGGCACGCAAACGATGACGGCTCAACTCTAGAAACATCTCAAAAAAGAGTCTAATAACCTTTAGATCGTGTAGATGTAAAATTCTAAAATTCTATGCAAACTTTACAACGAAAAAATTTTAATAAAAATTTCATTAGGTCTCTTTTTTATGCTTCCGACTTAAAAGTGTGTAGGATAGTAAAGTAAATATGTTTATAAGATCAAACTCGCTTTGATTATTTCTACCTAAACTACTTTTAAAAAGTAATTTTTAGCACCTTTGTACGTAGGACACTGACCAGAACTTGTGTCTAATAAAAAAATACATACAAGTACCTACGCAAAAAAAAAACAGTCAAAAGAACTGAAGTCAACGCCGCTGCCCGTGTCGGCACTTTAGTTTTCTAAGTAGGTACTCACATTCACATTAGGTGCTCCAAGCTAAGAACTTTTTGACAAATAACTGTTAGTGTCGTGTGCATAAAACTCAAGTGGGCAGTAAAATCCGGAATGTAGTTTAGCAAAAAAAAACCTTGTGGAGGTGTATAAAAGTTGTTTCTTATTTGGCAGACTTTGATAATTAACATGAATAATATACACCTGATTAACTATACGCACTTCAATTAAATAATATTATTCCACTGTCTGCTGCGTATTACATCAAACAATGTTTTTGGGTGGTTTATAATAAAACTAAAACAAATGGTAGTCGGTTTTCAAATATTCCAATGCATTTTTCTAGTTGATTTGGTCTTTTTTGAGTGTTTTGATCGGGATGTCCATTTATTCTCTGCCGTTCTGTTGATTATTCAATTGGTTTTTAGATGCAAAAATTTCGTTTTTTTTAAACAATATGTCCACTATGTCGGTTGTTCTTCTCCTTCTTCTTTTTCTTTTCTCAAGAATAAATGCTTCAATATTGGCTTCCAAAATTAAACGTCAATTGAACAGTCTTATAGCTATAGACATGAGCCTTAACATAGCCCCACAAAAAATATTCAGACGCATTGAATCGCACGATCTAATAGGCCAATTGACCGGCCCCAAACGTGAAATAAACTGTTCATCGAACTCGCCTGTCAATTGGTCTTGTTGAAACCACATGTCGTGTAAGCCGCATGTTTGTGGTTTAGTGTCCAACAATGTTAATTTGGTGTGAAAATTAGTCACAATAGCCCAATTAACTGCCTCAGTGGATCGATGAAACTGACCATAAAATAAAAGAAGTGATAAACATTCTTAACAGAGCACGTATTTTTATGATAAACTAAAACTTTGCAAGCGTTGTAAGACGATTCATGGTTAAATTATATCTCAAACTGATGAAGATGTTCGACAGTGATACAAACCTTAAATTCCAAAAACTGCAACTTTTTTTTATTTTTAATGAACCCTTACACAGTGTAACACAAAATCGCTTTCCGCTGTCTGTCTGCATGCTCATGCTTAGATCTTTAAGGGACTCAGTTAGTTTCTCGAGCTCAAATGGAGGTGATTTTTTGAATCGTGAAAAAAACTGTAGATTCAAATATTCTGTAATATTAGGAGTTTATTATACATATATTCATATAAATTGTCACGAAATTTCGAGTTAAAATATTGAAATCCAAGAGAGATATGGACCATTTCTTGAACTCCTTGACATTAGAAGACGTTAATTTGCCGCTTTTTTTTGAATTTTTCTGGTACCTGTAACAAGAAAATAAAAACATGGCGTAGTAGACCCTTTTTCCCGTACAGCCATCTATAATTATAGTGAAAAATTTAAAATTGACAAAATGGCAGCAATTTTTTAAAAAAAGTCAAAATTTCGCAAAAAAAAATTTAAATCCCATATTCCCAATGGAACGGAGCGGTCACATACAGGGGTACTTAGAAACTGCTTGACCGATTCAAAAAATTCTTTCACCGTTACAGTGCTTCATTGCCCTTGAGCAACTTAGACTATATTTCGTCCCTCATTTCATCCCTTCAATGGAAACTTTTTACTTTTTTTTTCTTTTACTCAATTCAATTACCGTAAGGCCCGAGCTACGTTGAGCGGGTCAGCTAGTGTAATATTAATAGAAATGTTTTCAAAAGTTTCTTAAAAAAAAAACAAGTTTTAAGCACTTGATTTATTACAGCAACCGATTAATTGAGCGGGTATTCTGGTAAACAAATTTGAAAAAGTCGATTTTTCATAGTTTAGACCCTCAAAAATATTTCTCTACCTGCACTTTGAGGTTTCTAATTTATTTTGGTATTTTTGTTATTTTTTTTAATAAAACACTCGATAGAATGCGTTTAAGTTTTTTGGACATGATAATGTTTGTTTTCAGCTGTAATTAAAAAAAAATATTGCAAAATAAAAGAGTTATGTGCTATATTCGATGGTGCCAAAAAAAGTTTCCCAATTAAAACAAATAATTCAGAATAGGCATTAAAGTCGAAAATATTTCCATACAATAACTTACGATTTTTGAAAAATATCAAAAGTTAACGAATTGGCGTAATATTAAGAAATATGTCATTTGGAGTAAGAAATGATAGTTTTTTTTTTTAATGCCGAATAGGGCTTTTCGCGATAGTGTCACTGTCATAAGAGAGAGAAAAAAAAATTGACAGCTAAAGTCACTTGTATGAAAACATTCTTGGCGGTACTAGGCAAAAACATAAAATTGTTTCAGAATTGTTATTTAGTGAAGTGAATTTGAAATAAAAAAATTGAAACAGTGTGTATATCGAAATTGCGAACTCTTAAGAACAAAATAATATAAAAGTTTTGTGAAAATACCCTTGAGTTGTTGTGTGAAACAGTGTTCAAATTGGTTCAAACCATACAGTGAACACAGAAAACTGTAGACTTCAGTTTTCCACGACTGTGGAATAGAACTCCTAGATTAAAAAATCGCTAAGAGGAAAGGCGCAGGCCGTTGTTGGCTCCTATCAAACATCTGAACATTAAATTGGCTTGTTTCTGTTCCACACATTTCATTTCAGGTACCTATGTAAACATGGTTATAAGGTATATTAGATGCTTGATTATAGTAAGAACTCCTAGTAAGAACAATCTAAATACAGATTGGGTATTGTTTATCTAGATTTCTGAATTTTTGCGTGTATAAGCTTGGTACCCAATCTGGAATTAGATTATCCAAAAGTTTTGCATTCTTCCCTGGAGTTTTTATTAATGATCTACTTGTATACAACCTTCAACCAGATATTTACCTTCCTGAAATGAAATGTCTGGAACAGACACGAGCCAATTTAGTGTTCAGATGTTTCAGATGTTTCCTCTAACCACATTCTGTGCCTTTCCTCTGAGAGAACTTAGAAATTCTGTTTTATACTCGAGGAAAACTATAGGATCTACGGATTTCTGTCTTCATTGTATGGTTTGAACATTGTTTTAGACAGCGATTCGCGGGCATCTTCACAACACTTTTATATTGTTTTGTTTTTAAAACGTCACAGTTTTGATAAACACAATTTTTTTCCTTTTTTCATGAACCTACGTCTTTGAAAAACTAATTTAAACTACATATTTCATATTTCTACGTACTGCCGCCAGCAATATTTTCATACAAGTGACAATTTGACGTTTAAGAAATACGAGGTATAATTAGAAAGAGATAGCTTCGCGAAAAGCCCTATTGACAATGTTCAACCAATCAGAAAGATCGTACGTCATTATATCGTAAATATATTCAGGAATACTCAGTTTAAATTCGAAGTCGATCGGTCAATTTCTCTTTGAGTTATGTTGTCAGCCATTTTGAAAAATATCGTTTGAAGAAAAACGCGTTTAAAGGTAAAACTGTCGGGGTTTTTGATTGCGAGTGGTGGCTCTTTAGAACGCTGCCATTTAAAAACAATTCAAGATACGAATTTGGCGCTTTCACAGAACATTTTTGAAGGTATGAACTATCGAATGAGCCAACAAAAAAATTTTTAAAAGTGTCGCACTGGTATATTCCTTTAAACTTCTAACATGTTTTTTAAGGTGATTGGCATGATATCTCAGGTTCTACCCAACCGATTCCTTTCAAATTTGAAGGAGATGTCTGTGATAAATGTATTTATCATCGTATTCTAGATCAGAATACCCTCTTTGGACTGGCAAAAAAAGGGTGTCTTCACGAATTGTTTTGACCGGTATAAATCCTAAATATAAAAAGTTTTAACCTAAAAAATATACTCTTAAAATACGTAACAAAATGTTTTTATATTTATTATATTCAGTTTTTGTAAAAAAAGAGGAAGAAGACTTGTCAAAAAAAAAAAGAAGATGAATGTCCACTGTTGATTTTAATGGTTGATCGAAACCTTACCAAAATTTTACCAAACGTTTATTATGACTGTAGCTATGGCGCATATCATACGACTTTTTTTTTAAATTACAAAATGGCTGCCATATATATACGAAAACGAAAAATCTGATGTTAGGGGGCTCAAGTAGTTACGTAAACGTCACAAAAGCAAATTTTGACTGCTCGAATCTTTCTAAAATTTTAGTATACTACATACTTGTAAATGTAGTTTAGTACTTTTGAAAAATGCAATAAAAAAGAAATTGCTTTTTTGAAAATTCTAAAGAGCGTAGACCATTTAAGAATCAAATATTTTAAATATGATTTTAACCAAGTGCTCTCAAATACTCTCACTGAAATACTCATCGATTCTAAATTTATGGACTTCTCAGACAAGTCTTTAGCAAGTTTTATAAACACGGTTCACAGCCGCAGGAAAACTAGGGACAAAAATCATGGAAGTAATGGTTCATTTTTACAGCATTACTCTTAAAATTACACTTAAAAGCCTCTTAACCTTATCAGTTATCACTCTTAATAATTTATTTTTAAAGACTTTGATTTCGAACCATTCTCTTTCTTTATGGTTTTAGTTAAAGGCTAAGCATGAACAGGAACTAACAAACTGAATATTCCCTGCTTTCGATAATTTGATCGTCTTGGAGAGGTTATCAAAAGCTTCTGTATATGCTGTTGTATTTCAAATATAGTTTTCCATTAAGGTTGTTAAATTTAAATACGATTCTTGGTAAATTCGGTAGCCTTAGGTCTCGGCCACGCAGTAAGCGGCTGAGCGGCGGCTCTAAGCGTCGTATGGCCAGGCACTGAGCGACTGCTTTTGAGCGATTAGGAGTTAAAATATATATAACTGTAATATATATAAATATAAAATGCTGTTTGCCGCTTAGAAAATTAAAACAGGTTTGGTTGCTGAGCGGCGCCGCTTAGACGCTCAGAATTTTGTTTCGCCGCTCGCTCATTGCGTGGCCGCTGCTGTGTGATTTCATATGTTTTAATTTTTTTTCCGCTCAGCCGCTCAGCCGCTTACTGCGTGGCCGAGGCCTTAGACCAGTTGTGAAAAAGTTGTTATCCCCTATCGTAAAGCCGTCGTTACAGTTTCGAACTTCGAACGCCAAAAAGAAAGCATCGCAGACACCATCGTAGTGAATATTATGCCACGATATTTGCTACTATTGATAAAATTATCTACATGTTCTAAATACTTGTTGCAAAACATATCTTACGGCGATGTTTTCAGTCCTATCGTTTTTACATTCGTTATCCGAAACTTTTACGACGAGGTCTTGTGATATGAGTGATTATGTGCTTTGGATTGATTAATGCAAGGATCTTTTAAAAACTGACATTTGAAAGCCGTAATAAGACTGTGGATCGCTGAATTTTTCTAAAACAAATTAATATTAATTAGTAATATCCGTAATCTCATGATTGACTCACTGACTGAATTTGTAACGCCATAGTGGCTCTACCAGAAAGATTTGGACCTTTTTATTCGACATTTTCAAAACCCCTTTTTTCAGTTAGGTATGTGAATGCCCTCGAATGGTAACGATAGAATGTGCCTTCATTTAGTTCATTAAACATCTAGGTTGTATAAAGTTCGCAAAGAATTTGAACTCTGCTATTAAAAGTAATTGAGTTTGAATATATATATGCTGGTTCTCCTATATTTGTATCTCTCGGACATTAATACAAGAATCTAGTTCTCTAGAGGACCAAACAGGAAAAGAGCAATGAGGTTTGCAAGCAATTTACCACAAATATTCACTTCCAATCTACTCCGATTTTCATTGATAAAGTAAAAGATTCAGAAGCACATATTCAAAGCCTAGGAATGTTTCACAAAGAATAAATTTACAGGTACCATGTTGCATGCTTTATTAGAAAACTATCCATAGGACATCATTTCAAATTTTAAAGTTCTATACGTTTAGAACGGTATACACAACCTCCTATACCTGCATTTTATGGAACAGTGCTTTGGTAAGGGAAAACCTCATCGTATCATTTCAATCTTTGAATTCTGCCGAGTAATGACTTTAACATGAAACTTTATCGTCGTATACTCTTCTCATATTAATCTATGTAATGCGGTCAAGTGAGTCTTGAATGTGTGCCAAAGAGCAACAGGAAGGGAGATAAATCGTTTTTACTCCCCACAATGTGCAGATTTCATTCGAGAGCCACTTGTCAACCTTTCTTATCTGGTAGGGTAAGCATCCAGCCAGCAATGGGCACAGGGAGACAACAACCATCTTATCATCCTTTCAGGTGAGCAAACACATCGCAATAGTCTTTTGCTAAAATATGACTTGCCAATGTCTAACATCATGTTTTGTCCCATACGATCAACCTTACCGACCGAAAGACCGACCGTCTCCTGTTTATGACCGAAGCCAAGAAAAGAGCAAAATCAAGACAAAAAAACAAAAGGCAGCAACGAGGTTAGGTCGAGAGAGGGTTAAGTATTCTGTGAGAGTTTGGTCTCAATAAACCACACCACACACACCATAGACAAAAGAAAAGAATCAACACACACAATCACCAAACCCCCACCCTCTCTATACTTTTTTATGGGGCTTTGAAAAAAAAAAAGAAATGCAGAACACTGTCCTCAAAGACACATACGGCCGCATTCATTCAACTGGTTTCCACTTGCAAAACACAAGGACCCACGGTGACACTTTTTCAAACTAAACAACTCGTGAGACAAAATCTGACAGAAAACAACATTGAAAGGGGTTGATGAGCTATACAATGAGCATTGTTGCCAACTGAGTGCAAATGGGAAGAGGCTATAAGAAAGATAAGCAGTTTGAGGGTTAATGATATGCAATTCAAAGTTGACAATACGCATTTGTTGTCTTTGTTTATACAACTCGATTATTTATAAATGGAGTTCTACAAGGTGGCATATTTTGACCGCTATTATTTTCTATGGGATAATTGAAAGGGTTTGGACTGTCATTTTGAGTAATGGTAAATCATTTTTGATTTTTCTAATTCCTCGTAGGGTGTTGTTAGTTTCCAACTTTTCAAAACACTTGGAAGAACTTCGCTCTGTATTTTCTTTAAGTACCTATTTGATCCCATAAATGGCTGAGAAAATTTGCAGTACGCCTCTAATAACCCTGTAGCTCATGAGAAAAACAAGAAAGCCTGTGCTGATTTGAGTCTCTCAACTAATGTCAAACCTGTTGAGGAACTGCTGGTTCCTTTTTTTTATTCCAATGCTACCGGTGTCTCTGTCTCTGTTTAAGAAACTAGATGGCTCATTTTTTCGTGACCTAAGGCTTTGCAAAAGGTTCTTTGTTTATCTTAAAAAAGAACTGCTTATCCTTGCACTTACAAGACATTTTTCGCGAGCTTAAGATTTCATTGAATAAACGCCAATGCTTGGGCGTATTAAGATCTTTTCTTAACTGGCGCCCAAGAGTGGACTCCCATCAACTCTGCGCTTCTTATAAAACATAGGTAGGCAGTGAGAAGAAGTTTACTGCTTACAACTTAACTTTTCGACATGTTTGACAAAAGTGTTTCAATTGTTGAAAAATGACCTTGTGTGGTACACCTACGGAGAACAGCTTGAACGTTTTGGTCAAGCCAAATAGTGCCTGAAAAGCTGAACAAAAAGTTGCCAATTTTTAATTCATCATTGCAATTGACATGTTACACAGACACACTCTCGGAAAATTCTAATTTGCTACTAAAATGTCCGCTTCAGGATAAAAAATGTTGTTTCTCTTCTCAAAAAGAAAGAGAAGAGAGAAAACCTTTAGGTAACCTGTCTTTAAATAATGCGGCAACAATGCCATTGAAAAACTTACCTCTACCTACCTACTGAAAGCTGGAGGCTTGCAAAATTGAAAACAAAACTGAGGAGAAGAGTTTTTTTTTACTCTTTCCATAGAAAGAAGAAACACAAGGTGCCCTTGTCCTGCTTTTTTAAAACTCAGTGCAAACAACGAAAGATATAAGGAAACCCACCGGAGGCAGAAAAGGGAAAGATATAGAAAAACTGGGAAGCGGCATATTGTGTTTGCTCTTCTAGTCGTAAACCTCTAGGGTAGTTTTTCATTATCGCTGAACTTGTTCGTTATGTTTGTTTGCTTATGCCTGACAAAGGGTTGTAAATGGGGGATGGGGAGTTAGGTGGCAGTATGTCTAATGTCTATAGTATCCTTCTACTGCTGTACCACTTTTCTTCTTCTTTTTTTTTTATTTTTGTATTCATTGTATTTTTTGTATCGTATTACCACATATCGTGCAGAGGACTATAGTCGCAGCATCAGCATCACGAAATCTTTCCTCCGGGTAACGGGATCAGCGAGAGCAACCAGCCGAGCTAGCAACAAGGGGTTAAATGGAATCCAACAGCTGAGAGTATGCAAACGACTTGTGGTGGGAGGCTGACTCTCCTTTTGAAAGTTTATTGGGTGCGCCATTTGTTATAGAAAAACTGCCTGCCTCATGAAACACAGCAGCAGACGCACCAAAATGGAACAGCGCGCACCAGACCCATATAAAAATACTTGGCGTCGAGGTGTAGGGGCATTGTGGTGTGGATCACCATAGGATGAATGGTGAAAAAGCTAATATTTCGTAAATGAGATTCCCTGTTGAAAAATTCTCTCGCTGCGCCCTCGTTTGAGACGAATTTATCGTGCCACAGCACACCGCTATGGCACATTCTTTTTGAAATCCAATAAGAAACAGAAAGGACAATGCACGACGAAGACGTGCGTCGGCGTCGTCGTCCATGCCGTCGTTGTTCCGTAATTTAATATTATTTTATTTTGTCATATTTAAGGAGTTTGCATGACAAATTCATATTGTTCTCGTGTGACATGCCGACAGTGCGCGGTTGTGGTGGCTAGCGTTACAATGCGGTGGCGCCCGACCGACGCAAAGCAGTTCATAGTAATTTGATATTCGTATTGGAAAAGTTTGGGCGGTAAATTGGCTTAGCTTAACTGGTGGTGGGAATGGCTGAGTTTCGTTGCCAGCTACCACAAGTGGTCTTGGGCTTCCCAAAGGGACAATGCTGGAATACGAAGCTCAATTGCAGTGTGTTCAGTCATTTTTTTTTTCGACAGCGGGGTGTAAAATTAGATTTCTTACACTGGCAATTTCATTGAATAGCCATATTAACAAGAGAGAACATCGTGCAGTTGAAAAGAATTTCTATTTGGAGACAACAATGAGAGAGAAGTTTTTCGATACTCTTGACATAGATATACAGACAGTTAGGAGTTAGGAAGGCTAACTCGGATGTATAATATTTCCAGAGACAATGGCATGACAATATAAATAAGTAATTGAGAAAGAGGAGTATTATGACGATGTTGTAGTAAGATGTTGTTTTTGTCTTTCACCCCCAAGGCATAGGGAGGAGATAATGGCAAGTTGTTTGTGAGGAAAATATTTGCCAGGTCATTTTCTCATTTAATTTTCCCTTCACTAAATTGTCCTCCCTCGGGAGTCTGAAAGTAATTGTAATCGGCATTAAGAGTTTGATTTTTCAATTTCAAGCAAAATGAAGATATTGAGTAAGTGTTTTGTTACGATGTTATTTGCGAGAAGGAGTAGTTTAAAGTAACTGATTATCTATCTCGCCCGGTGCTGAAAATACAGTTTTTATTTGATAAGAAAAGCTACTCTCATTTAGAAAGTCGCTCATTCCTTTCAGCCTTGGTTCACTACATCAAAAGTAATCCTATAAAAGGATCAGGTTTATTGAACAAATTAAAAACCGATGGATCTAAGCCTAAAGGTAACTTTGAGAAAAAATGTGTGTGTGTTGTGTACTTACGTCCGCACGTGTGTACTCAGGAAGTTATACTTTTGTGGCGTAACTAAACAAAAGTAGTTACAACTTTTTGTTTAAGTTTCTAAGGGTTCCCTTGGGAGTACAGCGATGAATATTTTAATAGTAAAAGAATTTTTGAAATCAGCTCAGTAGTTTTTGAGCTTCATTATGTTGCGTGGTACCCGTGATGTGATGGTAACCATGTTTGCCTGGTAACCAGGAGTTTTGTGGTTCGATTCCCAACAGAAATATAGTATACATTAGCATTAACGAGAATTTGATGAACATAGAAGAAAGTCCAATAACCTCTAACTTATTTGCTCTTGCTAAATAATTTGTATGTGTTATATTTATATTTGTACATGTAATAATCTCAATGTTACTCTCTGACTTTAAAAAAAAAAAAAAATTTTGTTATTGCTTTAATTGTATTACAACCATAAGCTTTTCAGTTGTTCACGCGTATTACGCTGATGATGGTAGGCCAATTGCCTTCCGAAATGCATTCGGTATTTAGAAAAAATAAACAGATGACAACTAAATTAAATTTCGTTTGTGTTTTTGTTTAATTTTTCTTCAATCATTTTTGCGGTCAATAAGGAAGAGACTTTTACAATTCTAACAGAAATATAGTTGTTTTTCTATACGAGTATCGCTTTTCGCGATTAATTGAACAGTCCTCCAATAGTAAATCAATGGCCATGAAAAGCGCTTTTTGATTAGCTGTTTGGATTTGGCAGAAAATTGTGGGTCCCTTGCTTTCCCTCACAAAGGCAATGTGTTGTGAGAAATGGGCAAGGCCCCTGGACTTCTCGCTCTGTTGCACCACCCTTTTTATTTATTTTCTTATGTCGCTTTTTGGCTGTCGGTGCAAGTAAAAATTTTACTATCATATTTTTTTCGGAACGCACTTAAAGTATATCATCGAAACTACCGTCCGATAGTAAAACTTTCGTATATACCCAAAATCTTTGAAAGCATTTTGTATGATATTTTTAATTTTCATTGCAAATCTGTCGTCTGCTTTTCCTCTCGTCAACATGTCAACAACCACTAATCATGTTGAATTTGACTCATTTGCACTTTCTGTTCTGGAAAAAAGAAAAGAAGTTCGTGTCACTTCAACAGATTTTAATTGAGTCTTTAATAAAATTTTCCAATTGACTAATTCTTTTTAAACTCTATCCACCCTTGGTTTCCTCCCCGGAAGGTTATCCTCTTTTGGAGACTCTTTATCAAATCGTTCGTTTTAGATCTTCTCTATCAAGGCCTTTTTTAGCTACCTCCGGCTCGGCGCGGCGCGGCGCCCCCAAGGTAGTCGTTGAGGTCCTTCTTTTATTTATTTTTTATTGTACTTACTTAATAACATCGAATTGATCATTTACCTTTCCATCATTTGACCGTACGCATACGATACAGAGTTTTGCAAGATCGTTTCTTCATTTACTGACTCATCCTAATTTTAACAGGATCCCAACAATAGGTGCTCTAAAACTGCTTAGAATTAAAAATGTCAATTCATTACCTTCCCTATTAAGCGATACAAGTATCCTCTCCGATGCTATCTTCACTATTCTAACTCAATTTCATCTCACATATCGATGATATTATACTAAAAGCTAAATAAAAGACTTTGTTAAGCGGTGATCCCAAGAATTCAATGACGAATGCGTATAACCCAAGCTCTGCACATTACCTTTGTTCGCTCGCTCCTAGCCAACAAGTTTCTGGAATTGAAAATATAGAGCGCCTTTTTCTTCGATGTTCTCAAAGACGTCTTTCTTGAAGTAATCCCATGATTCAACATCCTTACCAAGTTCGGATCGAACTACTCAGCATACATAGGTTGAAAGATCGAAGAGAAATATTTGACATTCTCTTCATTCTTTGAGTCTTTTCTGAAACCGTTGACTGCACAACGCATTACAACTTTCTCTTCCTCAACACTAATCGCAGCATACGAAATTCTCGAAAAAATGCTCAGATCAGAGCTGCGCGGGGGGTGAGGTCTAGCAAAGTAGTGTACAGAGCTGGACCATTGGAGGTTAGACTTATCTAATTTTAGAACTGGAAGAGATGATCAGAAGAATTTGAGTACCTAGACCGGGGGAAGGATTGACTACAAAGTGAAACTGGGAATAGACGTAGCCGAACAAAACAATTCTGCTGAAAGAATCTTTTACTGAGGCGGTTAAGGGAATTCAAGAAACAAAAGTTGGGACCTGGGAGAGTCTAGTGGTATCATTTTGAAATAGAAAAGTTGATTAATTCATATCGAATATGCAAAGTTATCTTTGTAAAACCATCATCGCAGTTCAAAATGCAGGGAGTAAAAATGAAAAATATTCTGATTGCATATAGGTAAAATTGAGCGTAACAAATCATTCCTGGGATTTTCAAAGGAGCAGTTTATGTTCGCGGTGCCGGTGGTACCCGTGGTGTGATGAATAGCATGTCCGCCTGTTAATCCAGAGGTTCGATTTCGAATCCCAACAGAGGCATAAATGTTTTTTCCACGGGTATCGCTTTTCGCGAGGAATTGGCAAGTCCTCCGTTAGTATTCATTGCCATGAAAAGCGCTTTCTCGATTAGCCGTTCGGAACCGGCAAAAAATTGTAGGTCCCCTCCGTTCCCCCACCAGGCATGGTTGTGAGAAATACGCTAGGCGTAGCGCCACCCTATTTATTTATTTTAGTTTATGTTCGCGAGGAATTGGCAAGTCGTATGTTAGTAAATTCATTGCCATGAAAAGCACTTTCTCGATTAGCCGTTCGGAACCGGCAAAAAATTGTAGGTCCCTTGCATTCCCTCAGAGAGTATGGTTGTGAGAAATGCGCACCAAAACAAAAACGTTCTAAGTCGGACACCATAGGTGGATCCACGGGGGGGGGATTCGGGTCCGATTTTTTTGATGGGTTTGAATGGTACATCAGCGCCTTTCAGAGCGTGCTGTGTAAGCTTTCACTTTTGCCTAAAAGGTGCCTTTTTTCGGATCGCGTCACATATAAACTTTTTCACATGTACATTTTTGATCGAAAGATACTAACCAGTAAAGCATCAAGCGCATTTTGGATGTTCTGGCCGTGGATTCGTTGTCTCCACATCTTGACTTCTGACAGAAAATTTTCTTTCGACCAATCCGATCTTCGTAAAATGTGAAGAGGTCAGCGAATTTCTTTTCGTTAAATTCTTGTTTAGAAACTGTTTCCGAAAGTGCCCGAAACTTTGGAAAATGGATTTGTGTTCCGAGAACTGACTTTTGAGTTGGGAAATAATCGTATCAAGAAACGGAATGTAGAAAGAAATTCTGTAGTAGTCTTCAATACTTTGTGCTTGAACGTTGCAACGATTTTTTTGTTGATTGCAACGGCGCGGTGGCGGCGGCGCGCGTCGGTGGCGTGGCAATTTCATTGTGATTGCGTATTCAGAACAAATTCTAGCAACATGCTCATAAATAACGTGGAAAGTAGAATCTGCGTTTTCGCGTTTGTATTCATTCAAAGCTTCATCTGCCAGCTTAGTAGCCTCACACAGATCTTGGTTTTTAGATTGCAATTCCCGACTCAAAGGCAAAACAATCGAATTAACTGATTCCATAATGTGACAGGCCATTCGAAATTCAACCGTCGAAATCGCTGTTAAAAGATGCAATCCATTTTGCGAAGTATCTCGATCTTTCCACGTTTTGATTTCTTCCAAAGATTCAATAACAGCCGGCTGCAATTCAACGTACGTTCCAACTGCCCACCTGGTAGGACAAACAGACTTCAACTTTTGTTTGTCATTTTTGAAATTTCTTGGTGTAGAACGTCTTGTCTTTTAGGCCAGTGAAAAAATGCTTCAATCGTGCCGATAGTTCCTAGCTCATTTTTGATTCCTGACACTTCGCATGCTGTATTGACTGCCAAACTAAAGCTATGTGCAATGTACATAAATTGCCAGGGGGAAATATGATCTCAGATGATCCTGTGCACCAATGAATTGGACACTCATTGCCAGAGCTCCGTCGAATCCTTGGCCATACATATATGAGCAATCGACGCCAACATCATGTAAATAACTTCTGATTAAATCTGGTAAACCTAGTATATATAAATAAAATTTTGAGTAATAGACCCCCCCCCCCCCCCCCCCATGCCCAAATCCTGGATCCGCCACTCACACTGCTTTATTGAGATGAACGTTAAAACACAAAAAAGTTGTGCACAATTCGACAAAAGCAGGGAAACGTTAAAATTTTTAACTTTTAAGGGAGGCCACCTTGACAAACTGAATCAAAAGCTTTTTCAATGTCCAATAAAATCATACCTGTAGATCTTCCATGGGCACAATTTAATCTGACAGAATTACATATACGACGCACTTGATGAGAAGCGCTATGACAGTTCCTGAATCCAAATTGGTCATTAGGAAGTAAAAATGCTTTTTATAACATTCATGTTCTCATTTAAAGTTAAAAATGTTTTTAAGTTGGACTTAAGTCCACAGACCACTGCATTCAAAACAAATCAAATCGTAACTGATTCACCTGTAAAGCTTCTTTTTGAAGTTTTATTTATTTAGAACTTTGAGTTGCAAACTTTAAATCTAGCTTCAACCACAAAATCGTTCAGCCAAAATCCATTCGCTAGCGATAAAAAAATTTAAAGCTGCTTTCTCTGAAATGCGGGATAAAAGCTTGATGTTGAAAGGAAGTACCAATGCTTTTGGTATTACCCCACTTTTTTTAATACTTTCTTAGTTCGGTTCCATCGCCATTTTTTACGAATTATGTATTTTTTGGGGAAATGTATTATAGTACCTACTTCCGCAATCAAATCCAACCCACAACCAATATTCCATGAATTTTCAACTCTCGAACCATATGCGAAGTAACTTTAATCCTGAAGCAATTTACCAACAAAAACCAGTTGTGTATAAAAATTTGAAATAATTTCCTACTCAAACTACAGGCAACCCCCCACCCCAAGGGATTAAAATCTAATTTAGCCTGAAAGCATAACTAATTCCAATGAAACTACTTTATTTGTTAGTTTTGGTATTTGGATCTAAATCCCAAACCGCTGGCGCTGCACTCTGACTATGTTGCATCAAAACTTAAATTTATCTACACACCAACAAAAAAGAAGGGAAAACTATAAAAATCGTCATATGCATTTGAAATTGGAGAAGGAGCAAACAAAATAATCCGGTAGGATGTTTTCAGGATCATTTGGGATGAATTTTTGATTGCATAAAAAACTTTTAGAGCGTACATCCCGTACAAAAAAAGAAACACACACACACACACACAACTCTGAATGAAACCAATTTTCGCTCGAAACGTTCAGATAAAGAAAAACGTATTTTTTTCTTTTGTATATAAAAATTTGTCTCCATAAGCTATCCCATCTGGGAGGTTGATGCTTTCCCCATTCCCATAAGACTTCAAAGGGAAATGAATACAGAAACTCATTGCTAATCCTGTGAGTTTTTTTTTTATTCATGTTTTCATGTGGCACACTTCCACGAATGTCTTTGTGTACCCTTTTTGTTTTCCTCGTTGATTATGGGTCATGGGAGCATTTTCGTCGGACTATGCCATTCTCTACGTTAACACGGACCGGCCAACCGACCGACCCATCATCGAATATGTATTCAGTTCATAGGATGGACAATAGTTCCGGCTATTATCCTTGACATTTATCTCTTCTGTTCGTTCGTATCTGATGATGGTTCGGTATTGGGTTGGTAGACAATGTTTTTTGCGGCCACATTTTTGCAGATTGTCATCAATACATTGCGCTCGAGGAAGAAGAGAAAAGGCGAGCACACAACAAAAACGAAAAATGTCGAATTTGCAGGAATTTTTCATATACAGTAGGGATGAGTATATTGAGAAAAAAATGCGCCTCAATGGCATAGCTGCCTGAATTCCAAATACGCCTTCAGATGGTTGTCGAGGTATCACGTTTGATTTGGATCCAAACACGCGGTTCGCCATTGTTTTCAATTTCCGACTTCACTCACAGATCGAAATTTAATTTAATTTCGTGCAGAGCGAGAGATAAGCAAACCGTATACGGTTTTAGGGGTAGAAGGATGTCCTTAAAGGCCTAATCCTGCCAAATACTCAACACTCAAAATTGCCTCTTTCACCCTCTGGTTATATCGGCTCTATGAATTTGAAAGCAATTTTGCTTTGTTTCAGGGCAAGGGTCTCCAATTGTGAGAGAGAGTGAGAGAAAGGGAGCTATCGATATCAATTGAAATGCCAAATTGGTCGTGGAAATGAATTAAAAACGTAGTTTGTAATCAGGCCACGATGTGGAAGTTGAATACACATACAAGGACATGCAGGAAATGTTTTCGTTGTTTGTTTGAGCGTTGGAGGGGGAGGAGTCGTGACACCTTTATTAAAATAAAAAGAATTTACACACTAAAACACTGCGTCGCTTCATTTGCAGTTTAATTGGATGTAGTTGCCAAAAACTTCCGTTCATTTTGTTTTTTTTTTTTTTATTTTTATCTACATTACGAGCTGCGACTTGTGGAACACCGTTTGCTGCGCACATAAATCCGGTTGATTAGTTTGATTATTGCTAATGGCATTGCATTTCCATTCTTCATGTTTA
Organism: Melanostoma scalare; assembly: GCA_949752695.1. Taxonomy (NCBI): domain Eukaryota; kingdom Metazoa; phylum Arthropoda; class Insecta; order Diptera; family Syrphidae; genus Melanostoma; species Melanostoma scalare. The sequence goes on along the minus strand of OX456984.1, from coordinate 28,070,897 downwards.
TTTAAACGAATACAATTTAACTCACATTTTGACGAGCAAACTAAATTGACAATATTTCCTGTTCAATGAATGGTGCGGCTGTATCCGATCCAAACGGACATGACTATTTACATATCTGTTTGATCTGTTTGATACAGGAGTTCGATTGTGGCTCAGTAGGCTTTTGCCTTCGATTGGAAATTATTGAATTTTATTTATTTGCCAACTGAACCACACACATGCGGCAGGATGTATATTTATTAAGTGCACTGTGCACAGATGTTAGTCGAACTGTAGGCAATGCATTGTTATTAGTTGTTACCACTCTTGCTGTCGCTGTCCATTTCAATTTGCAAACTAAGCTGTGTTCTGTCGAAAATGGTATAGAAATTCTTTTGGATGACTCAAAACAGAGATTTTAACAAAATTGAGTGAATAATCAAATCAACTGCGCTAGAATAAACTGGAAACCTGACATCGAAATTGAATAGTGAGTTGTTTTTTATCATTTTATTATTAATGAAGTTTAAAGAACATGAAGGCTTTACGTCATGGCTATAAATTGGGGATTGGGGCTTTTCATGCATAAAAAACATTTGTTGAGCTATTTTTGTCAATTTTTGTACTGCATGTGAAGTGTGTCATAGCAGTTTCTTGAATGTAACAGGGTTTTATTTTCAGCTACATGAGATGGTTTTTGTGTCTGTGGTTGGCCGCATGAGAATGTTTGACTGTGTCGACATTTTTGTTCAGTATGGTTTGGTTATTCTTCGCGAATCGTTGAAAGTAAAACAAAAGCTTAGAAAATTACTTTAAGAGATAAATAAGAGTGTTCGTTTTAAGATCATACAGAAAACTTCGTCCATTTTACTGTCAAAGTAATCGGTGTTTTAGGTTGGCCGTAGTGCATTGGTGTAGTGTTCAGCATATAGGTCAGACGCTTCTGACCTTGACAGCATTGTTGCATGGGGTCTTATGAACCGAGTAGAATTCAATGCTTCGAAAACTCAATGCTGTCTCTTGTCGTTGAAGCTTAACATTCCCCCATTGCCATTATCCATGAATGGTACCTGCATCGAAGAAACCGAAAAGCTGTCAGTACTTGGTATGTGTGTAAACGATGATCTTCGTTGGAACGACCACATATTTGAAGTCGCCAAAAACGCTGCTAAATGCTTAGGTTTCTTGAGACGATGCAGGAAGTTCTTCACCCCTTCTGATCTGGCTACAATTTATAAGGCCTTCATCCGCCCAAAACTGGAGTATAACTCTCATATCTGGTCAGGTGCTTCTCAAACATCTTTGCGCCTACTTGATAGGGTACAAAATAGAGCGTTAAGATTGATAGGTGATAGTTCAATCGTAGAATCGATTGATTCTCTTGGACATCGTCGAAACGTCACCTGTCTCTCTCTCTTTTATCGCTTTTTCCATAAACAGTGCTCTAGTGAAATAGCCAGCTGCATTCCTCCCTTGAAACAATTTAGCCGCAACACCCGCCTCGCTAGGAATGCTCATCAGTTCTGCCTTGAGCCCAACTTCGGGCGTACAGTCAAGTATAGAGATTCTTATTTTAGTCGCACCACCCGAATGTGGAATGCTTTACCTGGCTCTGTGTTTCCCCTGCATTACGATTTACAAAGATTCAAAAGCAACGTGCATCAGTGTCTCCTTTCAAATCCTCTCCTATTTTAAATGCTCGCACTGTGTTTAATAACATTATAAGGGTAGTCATAACCCCTTGATGTGCGCGTTAATTATAAAAAAAGGTTCGAATCCCGCATCTACCTTTTCTTTCCGCCTCCCAGTTTCATCTGGGTGCCGCCCTTGAGGTTAATTGTGAAATTACAACCACCTTATTTCCATCTACTGCACCACAATTGAAAGCGAAGGCTGCTACCCTGGTAGTACAATGAGCCGGCAGGTCTGAGTGCTTCAGATCCTCCTCTTTTAAATTCAAAAAAATCGGCCGAGCGATCAAACAATTCGTGCAGTTGTTGATCGTTTTCTTACTAATTTTACACTTCTCGATTCAAAATCATAAACAAGAAAAAAAAAAAATGTGTGTACCGAAAAGAATATTGACTGTTTGGTGCGGTTCGCACCCTGGCGGCATAATCGATCCTTATTCCTTTCGAAATGAGTAAGGAGCTGCCTTTCCGGTTAATGGCAAAAGCTTTTGAGTAATGCTGGCTGATATTTTGTTTCCAACTTTAATCAGTTAAACTTCCACTACATTTAATTCCAAGAAGACGGCACTAATTTCCATACAGCGCGTTTATAGCCATCAATTTATTGCAAAATCAATTTGGCTGGAAAATTATTTCCAAAAGTGATCGTATTAACTAAAAGCAAATAATAAATAGAGTGGTACAACAGAACGAGGAGCCCCAGGGCCTAGCGCATTCCTCAGAACCATGTCCATTGTGAGGGATTGGATTCGAAGGGACCTACCATTTTCTGCTAATTCCGCCGCTCGGTCAGACTTATGGAGAAAGTATTCAGCCCTATCACGAATTCCATCGTAATCAAAAATTTGCTACGAATCACGAAAAAGCTATTGTAAAATCCGTTCGTATAGTGAATTCGTGGTGTAATATCTACTAAGAATTTCGAAATTTGGGAAATTTGGTATCACTAATTCCGAATGAAACGGAAATATGAAGTCCTTTTCTACAACGAGTTTCCTCTGTCGTAGAGCGTAGAGCCATAGGTAAAATCCATTTGTTAAAATATAAAAAACACATTTGTATAAAACAAATTTACAAAATATAATTCTACTTAAGAAAAAACAACAAAAACAAAAATGATTTCGTAAATTGACAACTAACTTTTCTCTAAGTTCCTGCATCTTTTGATTGAGGTCCAAGTAGATTCAACACTGTTTTTATTTCCTACCAGTGGTAATTAACTTCCTCTTTTGGACGTTGAGCGTATCCTTTTGCTATGTCTGGATTACAGGATAACATTTCATATAGCATGTTGTTTGTTTGCTGTTTTTACCCTTAAAGAACATCGGCTATATAAACACATATCAATGAATAAAATTATTTCCGAAAAAAATTACATTTTTCCAAATGACTGTTTTGCTGTGCCCGTTTCCAAATTTAAACGAAATTGACAGATGTATGATGCAGATCTATTTTAACTTACTTTAATCACAAAAAGTGCAAATAAATAAATTTTTACTAGAAAATAAAAATCGGTAAAAAAATGTGTTTGGGAAAAGTTAAGGGATCTTTTTTTTAAGTTTAGGGTTTTTTGTTTCTACTGTTTTGAGTACTTATTTTGACATAGGACAGCTGTTCGAAGTCAGGACACTAATTTTTTCCATCAGAAAATGCTTTTTTAGAATCCCTTCGGATCTTTTTTCGGGATTCGTATCGTGATTTTTCATTCGGGGATTTCTCCGAACGGATTTCGTGATAGGGGTGATTTAGAAAATAGGCAGGTCGAATCGACTATGTAATTCGTAGCCGGTTCGAAAAAATGAATTCTATGAAATTATCCATCAGGTTATAATTATACAGCAAGTATAGCTCGGCCGGCGGTGTAGCTCGGGCCTTACGTTGATTGAATTGAATAAATTAAGTAAAGTTGTTTCCAAGTTTTCGTTCCAGTTGGAAAATAGGGATGCAATATAGTCTTCGTTATTCGGATTCGGAGGCAATGAAAAACATTACTCTTATGCTGAAAGAGTATTTGGAGTCGGTTCAGTAATTTCCAATATCCTGGTTATGTTCCGGTTTCCCTTGAAATAAGGGGCTGAAATATATTCTATGTTACTTGGGAATAACACGGCCGTATTGTAATACTGCAAACATTTTGAAACCGGTCCAGTGGTTTATGAATTCCTATTCCCTTTCCCCTGGGAAAAGTTAGTGGGATGAAATATAGTCTATGTAACTTTGTTATCCATAACCAGATTGCAACACGTTAGCTCCGTAATCAATGTCATCACCGGACATTGTCTGATAGGAAGACACGCCATAAAACTCGGCGTTTCCTCTAATGACTTCTGCAGAAGTTGCTTAGATGAGGAGGAGGAGGAGACCATCTCACGCCTCCTCTGCTCATGTCCTGCACTCTCCTTTAAAAGAAAACGGTATCTAGGAAAATATTTCCTTGATGATCCAAGCGACCTGAAATTTTGTGAATCGGTGCAGTATTTTCCAAGTTCCTGGTTATAATCCCATTCCCGTTTCCATTTCCAATTGAAAATGAAAAGGAAATATAGCCTATGTCATTTATCGAGTTCAATGTTCCAAATTTCATACAAATTGACTCAGTAGTTTTGGAGTCTTTTCAATAAAACTCGTTTACAAAAACTCGTTTACGTCCCCGTTCCCGTTCCCGTGATAGTATGAAGATAAAATATACGTAGAACCCTTTCTCTTGAATCACTCTATCTGAAGCCGTCTTGTTGGAAACACATCTCATTCACATTAATGTCATCCAATTCGTGAACATAATAGTCGGTTATCAAGGCTCTATACCGGTCTCCATTACCGGTCTCTCCAGCATCATTTCGAAAACAGTATCGCCCCAATGACTTTTCCATCAAGGACACATAAAATCACATCCAAAGAAAGTCTAGAAAAACTAAATACCTTTAGTATGTGCTTGGAAGAAAAAACACTGTAATCCTCCACTGGATCCCAGCACACAAAAACTATTATAGTAACGAGAAGGCAGACATCTTAGCTAAAGACGGCGCATCTAAACCATTCGTCGGACCTGAACCCTTCTGCGGTGTAAATAAAAGCACCTTCAAACATACTGTCAAGAACATTCTACTCGAGGAATCAAATAAAGTTTGGAGTAACTCATCTGGCCAAATCTGTTCAAAACTCTTTTTGCCAGAACATACTGAAAAAACATCAAAATTCCTACTGAACCTCAATAAGAAAACCCTAAAAATTTGCACAGGACTAATAACGGGTCACTGTTCTTTAAAGAAACATCTTCATCAAATGAGGCTGGTAGCGGAACCAATCAATAGACTATGCCTCGAAAATGAAGAAACATCTCTGCACATTATTACAGAATATCCAGCACTTTTCCGCCTTCGAAAGCAAATACTTGACTATGAGATTATCCCGCTAGATAAACTCAAACTCATTCACCCACAAGAGATTGCTAACTTCTGGTTCAATTCAGGAGAAGGAGAACTGTCCTGAAACCTCACATGGGCTGGCACAATAGGTTTCATTCAGACACCGCAGTGCCCAGAGCTGAGCAAGCTCTACCCGTCCCCTAAATCTATCTAATCTATCTTTCTATCGCCCAATGACTCCATCAGCCCATAGAGCACACCAAACAGTCAGCTTTTGCGTTTCAAGGTGCTCATGTGGATTCTCTTCGCTTCAAATACGTCAATTTTGTTTGTTGACGTAACCATTCAACCAAAAATTAGCCTAATCACTGAACAAAATTTTGCGATGAAAATCAGCATCGAGATCAATATCATCAATCAATCAATCACGACGCATTGCATGGTCTCGTGGTTTTAATTCTTGCACAAGCTGGATCTTGTAAGGTCGTAAGCCAAGATCTTTACGAAAAAGTTTCCATAAAGTTGATGGACAAAGCTCCAATTGTTGTGCACGGTCGTGAATCGATTCATTCGGGTCCTTTTCTGTTCGACGTCTCTGCGGTTGCGTATTATCGCATAAAGTAAACGTAGTGCGAAAACGATCCATGGTTAACCGAATTAATTGCTCTGATGGACGATTATGTCGACCATAAAATGGACTGAGCTTGCGTTGAACATCGCGAACTGAACCATTATTTTCAAAATAAATTTTCACGATTTGCAAGCGTTTTTCTTTTGTCAACCTGTTCATGATAAAATGGCAAATCAAATTGAATATAAATGAGATTAGAGTTGGACGATTTGACCACAAGATGTCGGTTCTATCCCCATTCGAAAAACCAATCTGATACAAGGAGCCCATGGTGCCTGGTTACAATGTCTGCCTGTTACGTCGGAGTTCGAGGTTCAAATCTCAGAAACATCCATTTGTTTTTTTAGAATATTTCTTGAGAGGAATTGGCAAGTTCTCCGAGGCTAATTCCACATTGTCAAGAAAAGCACTTCTTCTCTTAGCTGTTCGAACTCGGCAAAAAATTGTTCATCCTCTCAATTGCACAGAATTTATTGTTGAAATACATCTGCTAAGCCCTGGGGTTGATGTGCCACCCTTTTTATTTATTTATTTAGTCATAAACGTTTAAAGCTACTAACGCCTTTAATTTAAAGCTTAAATTTTTATCTTGAAAGGGAGCATTTGATTGGCGTTCTAGTGTGAAGCAGAAAAGTGGGAGAGTTGTGATCGCTTCAAGATCACTACTCGTGACGCCGGAAATGGAAAGAAGAAGAAGAAGAAGAAGAACATTTGATTGGTGCCGCCATGCACCCCAACACCAAGCTTGTCAAACAGACCTTTATATAATTACACCACGGTTGGTTCGGAGCTATCAAAGCTATAAAAACTGAATTAGAGTGGTTTTCATCGAATCAAACCCGAACCATATGTTCAATTTTCCGGCAATCTAATTTTTTGCTCGGACGAAAGGTACTGGTCCCAATAATTGTGTAAAAAACTGAAACCAAACTCAATAACACGATATGCCGTTTCCTACAAAGGCAGAATAGAAAATCCTCGATTTCTTCTTTTAATCGAATTCGCATTTTTTTCTCCTTGATGCTTTTTGGTTGACAAGATGACAAGGCACTGCCGAGGGACATAATGAGAAAAGAAATTGAATTTCAAACAGTCCCGCAAACCTTCGCACAGAAAAAAATAAAAAATAAAACAAATTACAAAAAAGTAGTACCTTTCTGTTTCCAGGCAATCGTTAATTACAGAAAAAAACAAACCTTTTTTCGTCTTAAGTTGGAGAACTTTCATTTCATTGGCAATTCTGTGTAACTTTTTCTCAATCAAAGACACTTAAACCAATGACACTTCCATTATTAGGTACTGTAAAAGTGTGAACGTACTACCTACGAACCTACGTACGTAGTTATCTCTTTTCTATGTCCTGTCTACCCCAACATCCTTTAATGTTATCAAAACGCGATTACTCTACTACTCCGTGCTGGATGTTGGTTGAAAATCTATGTTCGCCATCGTGTAAGATAAAACTTTCCTTTTAGGGATTCCATTTTATTCTCTGTAGCTCGGTACATGTTTCCGTTTTCGTTCTCGTCCTCGAGTCGAGTTCACTTGCATGTGGGCATTTCAAATAAAGTGATTGTCTTTGCTTTTTTTTTGTTTTGTGTGTGTCTGTCGTAATGTTACAAACTCAGACAGACATCCGGGCCGGACTTGTGAGATAGCAAATTTTAGATCCAGGAACTGAGCCCATATACACAGCACCTACCTAAAGCTTTAAAAAACAAAAACACACATTCAAACACATTCTCTAGAAAGATATGACTTTTCCGATTCTATGTTGCAAATGATTTATGAAAAAAGGAAGAAAAAATACCTTAGTATTCCCTCAGCAGTTCCAGACTGACTACCTACCTATATGCACATCCTCTGGTTGTATCCTTCTCGCTAGAGTTGCGAATGCTTTTAACAACCATCTCCGGTCCTACCGTCGTCCTATCGTTCTTATCACAAAATTGAAAAAATATATAATAACAGATATAGAGTGCAACACATTACTTCCATTTATGGAAGAGCTAAATTCCCTTTTTATTTTTCTTCCATTTTGTATTTTGTGGAGCTTCTTCATTTTAACCGGAGCCTTCTTCGTCTTCGTTTTCGTCGTCGAACTGTCTGGTGTGTATTTGCAAGTAGAGAGTGGTTGGTTTAAAATAGCTTTTGGCGTCTGCCAAACATGACGACTAGGACGAGTCATGTTTGGATAGCTACATTCATATAGAAACTCCGCTCCAGCACCTGTAGGTGGAATTTGCATTTCAGTGGTTCCTTTTGGTCGTGGTGGAAAAATGTTTGGAGCACTTACTTGAAATATGTCAAGTGCAGCCATCATAGAAGGATATTAATTAAAGAGGTTTTCACATCCGACGGTAGACGAATTTCTCTTGGCGACAATAACGCATTTTTGAGAAAATCCCATGGAAAAGAGCAAACGTGTCGTATGCCACATTGAAATGATTGGAATTTTTTGAAATATTATACAAGGATATTGTGCTTTAAGCATGATGTATGGATCCTTGGTGTTAGTTTAATGGAAAGTGAAATGTGGCTTTTGTGCAAATTGGTAACATTTTGTGTTCATTAAGAACTACATTTGTATCTGAGACATGAGAGGTGACATGAGTGAAGTGCATGTTTTTTTTTTCAATTTGTCATCAATCGGGTTTTACTGTAGTGTTGACTGTTCTCCATTTTCGGGATTGGTACTTCTTGATGGTTGCTTCAGCAGCGTGGTGGTTGGGGTAGCAATAGCATTAGCATTTGCAGTAACAGTCGTGGCAGCAGTAGCAGTTGGCAGTAGGCAGTAGCCAGTAATGCTCAAATACAAAAGGCTAAGTTTTTGCATGAAAAAAAAAATGGGCACGACTGTGTCGCATGAACTCGCGATCGTTTGCTAAGTAAAATACCAAAATCTTAAGACTGAGCAAAAGGTTTTACTATTCGTTCTTAATATATTTGGTTTTACAGGGTTGCCAGCTACACATTAGTTGTGAAAATTTAATTAAATCACGAAAAGTATTGAAAAAAATTAAATTTAATATTCCAAAAGTTTCAAGCGAAAATCTAAAAACGCCATTTTTTTGCAATTGCTTATACATATAAACACTTAAAATTTAATCAAAATCGTTAGAGCCATTTTTTAAAAAACTGGTTTTTTATTTTTAATTTTTTTAAAAAATGAGGTTTTCAAGGTTCAACTACACAAGTTTTAAGATCTTGCTAAAAGATGTATTGACAAAAAATTTGAAATAAATCAAATATATCGTTTTGAAATAATTCGGAAAAACAAATTTTTTTTTTTAAATTAATGAAAAAGCTAAATTTTTCAAATTTAGATATGCAATCTTTCTCAAACAACATAGGACTTCTTAAATATGAAATTTCGTCAAAATCGTGTTAGCCATTACCGAGAAAGTCGGTTTTTAAAAAAACGGTACTATGGGAGGTACCGTCTTTAGGTTTTCTCCAAAAAAATTTTTACATCATTAGAACAGTTGTTAAAAAATAATACCTCACGTAAAATTTTATCAAAATCGTTTGAGCCGTTTTCGAGAAAAATAGGTATTGTCATATCGGTTGTATGGCAGGTACCGTTATTTCAAGACCTAGAAAGCCAATTCCAAAAACCCCTCTGTAGGCTATTCCAGGGACCATAACTGCAAACTCTTAAGAAAATCGGTCAAGCGGTTCAGGCTGTAGATCCATATACGGACAGACAGACAGACAGACACACAGACAGACAGAATTGTAGGACCCACTTTTTTCATATTCTCTATCATCGTAATGTCATATTTAGTTGTTATCTCAATTTTTTTTTTCTGCACGATTGCAAGACTTGCCTTATAGTACCTATAATCGCAAGTAAAAATAAAGCAAAAAATACTGTTGTGTCCAAATGGAAGCAACAACTTTTGGTCTTTTGTGAAGAACATTAAGAACTCGACCACGTCATCGGTGCCAACGCTCGTTTTCAATGACTCTCCGTATGTCAGCTCCATCGATAAAGCTTATTTGCTAGCAGCTCAATTTGCTGCTAACTCAACACTTCCTGATAGCATATTGGCTCCAACTGAGCTTATGTCTGCAAATTCTGTGATGAAACAGGTATTTTTTCGAACTCGCTCGGTTGCGAGTCCTCAAAGATCTCAATATACATAAATCCGCTGGTCCAGATGGTATCGATGGTTAAGTTAATGGCAAAACCATTGCGTAAACTTTTCCATCTTTCCGTTCCTGCTGGGATTTTTCCGAGCAGATGGAAAACTGCTTTTGTCCAGCCGGTCCCTAAAAAAGGCGAATCTTCCCCCCCTTCCAATTACCGTCCAATTGCACTAACGTCCCTTCTTTCCAAGGTCATTGAAACGTTGATAAACCGTCAACTTATGAAATATCTTGAAGAACGAAAGCTGCTTAATCAGTAGTACGGCTTTCGGAGCAAACGGTGATTGGTGACACCGAAAAGTGGAACTAATCTTTACATTGTTTTGGAGAAAGTAAAATTATTGCGCTTGATATTTCTAAAGCATTTGATAGAGTTTGGCACCAGGCTCTTTTATCGAAAATGCGTGCTTTTGGTATCGATGATTCTCTTCTTCGTTGGATTAGAAATTACCTTTCCGACCGTTCAATACAAGTTGTATTGGATGGCTTAAAGTCTGATACCCACTTCATAAATGCTGGTGTGGCCCAGGGCTCCGTTTTGTCTCCGACTCTCTTCCTAATTTTCATCAATGATCTCTTGTCTGAAACTTCTAATCCGCTTAACTGTTTTGCTGACGACTCGACCCTCAGCTTTTCATATTCGTTTCCAAATTCACGTCCCTGCTCTTCGGATGTGGAACTGGAGCGATTGCGTATGATAAGCTCATTGAATTCTGACCTTGACAGCATTGTTACGTGGGGTCATAAGAACTGAGTAGAATTCAATGCTTCGAAAACTCAATGCTGTCTCTTGTCGTTGAAGCTTAACATTCCCCCACTACCATTATCCATGAATGGTACCTGCATCCAAGAAACCGGAAAGCTGGCAGTACTTGGTATGTGTGTAAACAATAATCTTCGATGGAATGACAACATATTTGAAGTCGCCAAAAACGCTGCTACAATGCTTAGGTTTCTTGAGACGATGCAGGAAGTTCTTCACCCCTTCTGATCTGGCAACAATTTATAAGGCCTTCATCCGCCCAAAACTGGAGTATAACTCCCATATCTGGTCAGGTGCTCCTCAAACATTCCTTGAGTCTACTTGATAGGGCAGAAAATAGACCGTTAAAATTCATAGGTGATAGTTCAATTGTAGAATCGATTGATTGGACATCGTCGAAACGTCACCTGTCTCTCTCTCTTTTATCGCTTTTTCACAAACAATGCTCTAGTGAAATAGCCAGTTGCATTCCTCCCCTGAAACAATTTAGCCGCCACCCCCGCCTCGCTGGGAATGCTCATCAGTTTTACCTTGAGCCCAACTTCGGACGTACAGTCAAGTATAGAGATTTTTATCTCAATCGCACCACCCGAATGTGGAATGCTCTACCTGACCCTGTTTTTCCCCACATTAAATAAATAAAAAATAAATAGGGTGGCGCAGCAGAGCGAGGAGCCCCTGGGCCTAGCGCATTTCTCACAGCCTTGTGAGGGAATGGAGGGGACCTACAATTTTCCGCCGGTTCCAAACGGCTAATTGAGAAAGCGCTTTTCATGGCAATGAATTCACAAACGGAGGACTTGCCGGTTCCTCGCGAAAGGTGATACCCGTGGAAAAATATTTTTGCCTCTGCTGGGATTCGAACCTCGTACCTCTGGGTTTGCAGGTGGACATGCTAACCATCAAGCCACGGGTTCACCTTCGTTACGATTTTCAAAGATTCAAAAGCAACGTGCATCGGTGTCTCCTTTCAAATCCTCTCCTATTTGATTAAGTGCTCGCACTGTGTTCTATAACATTATAAGGGTAGTCATAACTCCTTGATGTGTTTGCTAATAATAATAAAAAAAAAAAAGTAGGCAGTAGGCAGTAGTGTGTAGTCAGTTGTCAGTTGGCAGTAGGCAGTGGTCTGAGAGGGACTGTTAGAATAGTCTAAAGAGCCCACCATCAAATGTCGGATTCCTATGGCTGCACAGTTATGACCTTCTTCGTAAGCTGTCAATGACTTCAGTAGTACGATACATGGTCACACACCCTCTCGGGAGTTTGTTTTCCAAAATGCCTTACCGAGAATTTTAGAAAAGACTCATCAATTGTTATAATATAACCAATTCAAATATTTAATGTGATGTAGCAACCCTTTTCCCTTTACAGCACTAAAAAGTCCTTTACGTTGTGGACGTGGTCTACATTCTCTGTTTTTCTGTCGAATTAGGAGGAAAAAATTAGTCAGTCTATGGAAACAAAATCTACTCAAGCGACCAGGACATTCCTGTGAGTGTACCAAAAAAAAAAGAGGTCACCACAAGCAGTGCAGCACTGCAGTCCGAGGAGCATCACATTCCTTCGATAACTCAAACTAAAGTCGGAATCACTTCTTCCACTTCTCTGTTTCCAACTAAAAACTGTTCATAAAAAATCTAAATTGTTCCTCTCTCGGTTTGTCTACTCCTATTAACATAATCTGAAATGCTTACGTCTCCTTGTTGACAACAAACAAAATTGAAAGAAATGCATTTGGGTCAAAGAAGTAGGTTTAAACCGAGTCTGGGTCCGGGTCCCTGTCCGAGTCCGGTCTGTTTCCCTTGTGTGCCGATTTTTTTTTTCTTTTTTTCATGATGCAAAGTTCATTTCCCACATACTGAACGAACTTTTCTTTTTCGTTGTGTGACACTTTTGAAGGGGATAATCCAGAAAAAGGAAGAAAAGTTTCTATATGCTCGTACAGAAGAGATAAGAACACAAAAAAATTGATCATCTCACAATCGATTTCAGATGGTGCCATCGAATAAGGGTCTGTTTATGTAGTGAGATACTCTCGTCCTGACAAATTTTCGAAAATGATATTATCTTCGCTGAAAAAGGATAGGCACGTGGGATATATTTTTCGAGGGGATGGATCGTGACTAACCGTCATAAAAACTTCTTAGCCTTGAAGTATTCATATATTAGAACCTCTTTCTCTTGGGGAGAGGGTGGCTTCTTTGCGATTATGCCCACCTGGGGGTGGATGGAATGTCTACCTATTCACAAGCAGATGGGTAATTCCTTGGGATTTCATTTGAATTGAACACGAAGAAGAAGGGTTTTTCATGGCATGGCGGTGGCGGTGACGGTGCGGTGTTTTGTTGGTGTATATACCACTCGCAGAACAACCACCAGCCAACCATAACTTAATCATAATTTGTCTAATGAATGGAATGTGAAACAAAATCCTTTTAAATTGCTATTGGCTTATGCGCAATTTAGTTTGAACCGCAGACCGTTTGTGGATAAACTTAACACAAATAAATGTGTGATTATATATTTTTATTGGTAACTGTGTTGTTGTGTTTATCGTTACGGTGGCTGTAAGGTGGCTCGATGGTTGAGGAATAAATTTGAATAAATAATAGCAAAGGGGATGGTTCTGGCATTGGTGTATATGGTGCCACGGGCAAGTGTCATTTTTCCACTACATTACTCTTTGTAACTTGAAATTGATTACTTGTACCTTGGTATTCAACCCAAGGGCAAAGTATGTGTAGGTTTGTTGGAAGGAGTTTGTCTTGAAGTTTTCGGCATAAATGACCCCAGTTCTAGAAAAAAAAAGTTTCATATTTCTAAGAATATCTAATGGCAACAATTTGGGAAATTTTTCAAAGTCAAGAGGAGCCTTCTTGGATATGTAGAACAACGAATGAATTCTTCTTTGATTTTATGCTTTCAAGAAAGGGATCAGTTGAAATGGCTGTGTCAAGAATTTGTTAAAAAGCAATAATAAATTTTCAAGTGGAAATATTTGGTTTACCAATTTTCCAAGCCAACGAACTTTTATTTACTACATTTTAAGGAGGTATTTTGTAAAAGTGATTATTCTCGGCATTGCATAATCCTTAGAAGCTCACAGTTTTATATTTTTTTTTTTGCAAGTTTTTCTCATAAAATTTTTGATCAATAAAATTTCGCTTGAATGAAATTGTATTTGTAAGGCAGACTAGTACTTCGTCGTATGATTCAAAGAATCGTGTGGTTTAAAGAAAGAAAAAGGTTTTGAAAAGAGGTGAATACATTGCTTGGTTAGAATTTACGTGTTTTCTCAGATAGGAAAAAAGCTTCCACGCTCCTTTTTATAAACAGGGTGTTTTGCATTGGATGCGACCAAGCCCCAAGTCGGATAGGTTGCTTCAAAACCAAAAAAAATGTCCCTCGTTTTAGGCGAGAGGGCAGTTTTATAACAAAATTGACTAAAAGTCCTTTCACATTCTTCAGTTTTTTAAAGTGAAAACTTCGTTCCTTAATTCACATTTTATTACAAACTGTTTTACAGAACCACTTCCGATTAATCGAGTTTCGAATTTAAGAAAAAGTCAAAGTTTTTTGCTTTCGTACTTTTTTCAGTATTAAAAAACATACATTTGGGATTTTTATTTGATTTTTTTTCGTCCGGTTACTTCTTTTCCACACTGTTTCATATAAAATATATAACTCAAGCAGTTTATAGCTTTATTGGATAAACTGATGCGGCACAAAATGAGAAAAAATATGTTTAACATCTTTTCAGAAATTTGTTTGTTAACTTTTTGCACCCACTGTTGATATCAATTTTACTTTACAATATCTTGGGAACGTTTAAATAGTCACAGATTTTTTTTCGCAAGTTTATGACTAATTTCAAGGGCTTATTTTAATGCTTTATTTCGCTTATTAGTTTTTCTTCGAAAATCTTACTTCAGCCAAAGATTTCGAAACACACTGTCAATCAATTTTCAAAATTCACCACTTTGGAATTTTCTTTTATAAATAAATAAAAAATAAATAGGGTTGCGCAACAGAGCGAGAAGCCCCTGGGCCTAGCACATTTCTCTCTCAACCATACCTTGTCAGGGAATGGAGGGGACCTACAATTTTTTGGCGGTTCCGAACGGCTTAATTCAGAAAGCGCTTTTCATGGCAATGAATTTACTAACGGAGGACTTGCCAGTTCCGTTAAAAATCATTTTTGCCTCTGCTGGGATTCGAACCTCGAACCTCTGGGTTAGCAGTTGGACATGCTAACCATCACGCCACGGGTACCACAATTTTCTTTTACAGAGGAAAAATTGTGCCGATATCTTAGTGCTTTCGTATGATTGTCGTCACGAGAAAAGTCAATTGAAAGCAAAGTTTGTTGTTCGTTTGTAAGAGGACTCATGGTTAGATTATAGACTAATCTGAATACAAAACCAGTGACGCCAAAGTTAAAATAGCAGAAAAATCACCCCCATACTCTGTAACTGTAACACAGTGATGGCACAGGATTAGATAGGAAATTCCGATGCTCATTGATTTGAAATGCTTGTGAAACATAATTCTTTGGAAAATCAAAGTCAGGTATCGGATTTCACATTCGGGTTGGCTTAAATACAAATCTCTTTACTTAACCGTTCGTCCGAAGGGGTCAGTGTAAAATTGATGACCATTCTTGACCAGATGGATGTTGCCGCCTAATTGTTTCAGGGAAGGAATGTAACTATTTCACTAGAGCGCTGTTTTAAGTCTCACTACATAAATGCTGGTGTGCCCCAAGGTTCCGTTTTGTCACCGACACTCTTTCTTATCTTCATAAATGATCTTTTGTCTGAATGTCTGAAGTATCTAGTTCACTTAATTGTTTTGCTGACGACTCTACTCTTGGTTTCTCATTTTCGTTTCCAACTTCACGTCCCTGCTCATTGGATGCGGAACTGGAACTGTTGCTTATGACTAACTCATTGAGTTCTGACCTTGACAGCATTGTTTTATGGGTTATTAAGAACCGAGTAGAATGCAATCCATCGAAAACGCAATGCAAGAAAAGGAAGAAAATCCATCGAAACTACCATACTCTATGAATGGCACCTGCATCCAAGAAACCGAGAAGCTATATCAGTACTCGGTAAGTGTGTTAACGACGAGCTTCGTTGGAACGACCACATATTTGAAGTCATCAAAATTGCTGCAAAATGCTTAGGATTCATAAAACGATGTAAAAAAATTTTCACCCCCTCTGATATGTCTACAATTTATAAAAAGTACATACGTCCCAAACCAAATTATAACTCCCATTGGGCAGGTGCTCCTCAATCATCATTGCGCCTGCTCGACAGGTGATAGGTGACTGATCAATTGTAGGTTCAGTTGATTGTCTGGAACATCGTCGTAACGTCTCATTTCATTCTCTTTTTATCGCTCTTTTTACAGACAGTGCTTTAGTAAAATATCTAGTTGCATTCCTTCCCTTAAAGTATTTAGCCATCATACCCGCCATGCAAGGAATTCGCATCAGTTCTCTCTTCAGCCCTAGTTCAATCGTACAGTTAAGTACATAAAAATAGATTCATATTTTAACCACCTGGATGTGGAATTCTTTACCAAACTCAATTTTCAAAATAATGTGCATTGGCACTTATTTTCTAACACCGCACTGTGTTTTCCAACACTATAAGGGTAGTCACAACCTTGAAGTGCGCGTAAATTATAAACAAAAATGTTCAAGGGAATCAATCAATGCAACAATTGAAGTGACACTTATTAGTTTTAAAGCTCTGTTTTGATTCCTGTAATGCAAGTATTTAGTAATTATTTTATTTTATGGTCGGCTTACACTGTAAGATATGATATCTTTTTTTTAGTGTAAGGTAAAATTGTACAGTTACTACTAAATTTGATAAATTTACATTATTTTGAACGTACATACATAATATTTTTCATATATTTGAAGTGAATGTCTAAACATGGCTAAAGTGTTTTTAATTAATTGCGGTAAGGAATTCCATAAACGCGTTGAGTTCACAAGAAACTGACGTTCGGAAGAAAGGTTGTTAAAGCGGGGGATCAATAAAAGCCACGATCTGTTAGTATTCAAGAATTGTATTTCTTTAAAAAGTTCAACTGGTTGGTGAGATAATAGTATACCCGAAAATAAGGTTAATGTTCGAAATTTCAACAGGTTTTCAAACGACATTCCCAAAAGGTTTGATGAAAATTGTGAGACTCTGTCAAAGCGCCTCAATCAAGTTCAAGGATGTTTGAGAGTCACCTGATCAAACATGAAAGCTGTACTCTAGTTTTGAGACAGGTACCATTCATTGGCAAAGAACAATTCTGTAAAAGTCAAAATTCAACGAGTTAATCATACGCTACGATTTCGTTTTCATTTCCAAAGAGCAGGAATTAAAGTTCAAAATACATGGTTCAAAAGAAATATGAGTAACTGAAGACTTAGATTTCGGTAAGAGTACTAGAACTTTCAGACAAGAAATCGTTTATCTTTTTCTTCCTTTTCTATCCTGCGAGCATCGTGAATCGTGATCTCTTTCCTACTCAACTGCTTCACTCTAGTGATCCGTTCGTGGGATTTTTGATTGGTCCATGTGCAATGTCTGAGGTTGGTTGGCATATGTCGTTGCATTTGTCTGAAAAAGGCGTGTTTTCGTCTGCCTTTCTTTTTCTTTCTTAGCGATCGCGTCTTAGCGTTGTATGATATCCCCATTTTGGTTTCTTTTATCTCTTCTTTGAAATTAACAAACCCAACTAATCCGGTTGTGCTATTATCTGGAAGGTATTATTTTTCGTTTGAAGGCTGCTACCACGGATCTTGAATGCAAATATTTTAATACGATCAAGCTTTGTTACTCCAGCTGTCATACGGAGCATTTTGATTTCAATTGCAGTCAACTTATTTCATACTTTTTCTACACTGTCTATCATTGTGAGTCGTACAGTCTTGGCCAAAAGAATGAAGCACCTCTAAAAACTGACCAAAGTTCAAAAAGGAGGTAAGATTGAAAGAGACGAAGTGTGCTGAAGTTTAAGAAACTCATTGTTATATAAGAAAAACTAATTTTTCCTTATTGTCATCATTAAATTCAATAAACTATGCTATTTTTTGACACCACCAGTAGCTTCTTACAGTTCAAAAAACTTCTCTCCATTTTGTTTTTAAAATGATATCTGATCATCCCTTTGGATGTTGCAGGGTGCGTTTAGGCCTTACATCTTAAAATTCTTGAAAGCTGATGTACTTAACTTCGGAAAATAGGAACAATATCTTGAAGTGCCTAATGCTTTTGGCCAAGGCTGTATGTGACTGCTGATAGAGTCGGTGCTGGTAGAGCGGTGTAGAGTCTTCCCTTCAAAAATCGTTTATGAAAATTAAAAAAAAGAGTAGAAGTCAAAAGGAAACCCTGGGGCACACCAGAATTTATAAATTTAGTATCAGACTTAAAACAACAGAATTTGTATTGGTTTTGGGCATATGATGAACAATTTGTGTTTAACATCTGCTCGGGAAGAATAAGGCGGGTAGAAAAGCTAACGCAGTGGATTTGTCGCCATCGAATCAAGGAACACTTTTTCAGAAAAATGGGGGCAATACCATCTCAACAAGCAAATTTATATTCATCGAGATCTTTAAGTATTATCGCTGCCGAGCAAGTACAAAGTTTGAAGCGCAAGTGGAGACAGTATATATGCTATGAGGAAGTGTCGAGTGATTAGCAAATTGAGCTATGTCAGCAAATGGGATTCATCAATACAGTTGACATACGGAGAGTCATTGAAGACAAGCGTTGCGTTATGATTGGTGACGTCGCGTCGTGAAGTTTTTAATGTCCTTAAGAAAATACCAAAAGTTTTTGCTTCTACAACAGTATTTTTTCCGATACTTTTTCGTCAGTTAGAAACTTGACTTTATGCATATGAGCATTACTGACATTTATGGGCGTTTGAACAAATTTCATTTTTCTCATGTAGGGGCAAAAAAAGAAGCCAAATATAAGGAATGTAACGTGAAGACCCCGTTCACTTTTATACAATTTGGATTTGACCTTTGCTTGAAGGCTCTGCAGTTTTCTTTTCACGTCTTCAAGGTTTCGTCACAAGCCTTGTGGCTAAAAGAAAACGTGATATCCTCAACGAATATCCGGATTGCTCAGATAGTCAAGCAGCCCTCAAATCACTCGGCGCTGTTTCTACGAACTCAGTAACCGCCCTTAACTGCCGCCTATCTCTTAAGGAGATATCTGAACAGTTCAATATTCAGCTTATTTGGGTGCCGGGCAGAGATATTGTGGGTAACTGCAAGGCCGATGAACTCGCCAGAGAAGGAACAGTTCTACCGATCTCAACCAGCAGGTTGAATATTGGTATACCAATCGCTACATGTGAGCTTATGCTAAAGCAAGAGGCAATGGATAGAACAAATTTTAGGTAGAACAATATCACCACGTGTGTGGCAACGAAACGGATATGGCCAGGACTAGAACCAAAGCGCACAAGACATTTGTTATCCATAACCAGATTGCACGTTAGCTCCGTAATCAATGTCATCACCGGACATTGCTTGATAGGAAGACACGCCATAAGACTTGGCGTTTCCTCTAATGACTTCTGCAGAAGTTGTTTAGTTGAGGAGGAAGAGGAGACAATCCCACACCTCCTCTGCTCATGTCCTGCACTCTCTTTTAAAAGAAAACGGCATCTAGGAAATTATTTTCTTGATGATCCAAGCGATCTGGTGAACACAGATCCACTGCATCTCCTTCGCTTTATTAAAAGCTCCAAATGGTTTTGTTAAGTGACGTACTCCCTCGCATAATTTCTATGGCATCACAATGGACCTAATATTGGTCTAAGTGTGTCAGTTTGTTTTCCTGACAGCCATTTAAGCCTAACCTAACCTAACCTTGTGGCGAAACTAAACAAAGAAACTAAGCTGAAGAAGCATCAAATTGAAAAACAAAACTTTATTTTGCTTATCATTGAACCTGCTGAGTGTAAATTTAGATTATTTTTCCAAACCTTAGCGACAATGAATTAAGAAACCATTTTTATAATTTCTACATAAACATCAAAGTGGTCGTATAAAGGTCTTACCACAGAACCCTTAAAACGATTTCCAAATGTTCTCTGCAAGTCACCCTCCTTTTCACTCACACTTCGTAAAATAAACGACAGCCATTTTTACCCAACGAAGAACAATTTTTTTTTAATTACTTGCATAGATTTCGTTTCCAAAGAAATAAACTGACATTTCCCAATAAAAACTGACAGGACTGGGTGTCCCTAACAAATTGGTTTCATTATTCCTAAACTTAAATCAATATTCATACAAAGTTTTCATTCAATGCCAAATGACGAACTAAAATTATTCGGTGTCCTTTCCACTTTTTGTTTTCGTGTTCTCCTAATGAGAAGACATAGACTACACAGAACGTTTTAATTTAATAATAAAAAGGACACAACTGTGTTTAATTTTGCCTCCCCAAAATAATGTATTCTTGCAGTACGAGTAGAATACGAATAAACGCCAAATGCGAACGGAAGAGCGGAGAGATAGAAAAAACAAATTAATTAAACTAGTTTCCTGTTTCGTCCAATAATAATAATTGCTACAGAGATGGGGGATTGCTCTAACAATTTGCGTGCTGTAGGGTACTTTATGTTAGAAAAAATAAATATTCAAGCAAAAACGAAAAGAAAAATATGAAACTTGTTCGCACCCTCTGTGATGTGAAACAATATACCAGCACCCAGTGAGCAGTGAATGACTATGCATTTTTGTTTTAATTTATTCGGGGTGGACACTTGGACTATTCATTTTTGTTTTTCATTTTTTGTCAAGGAGTGCAGAGAGACATTAAAAAAAAACAAGATGGACTTGGCACATAATTCCATTCTGGTGTATAAAGTATAATCCAGTTGCTGAAAGAATTTTATATTAAACAGAAGAACAGAAAAAAGTATGGAGCTTTTTGAACTTGTCGAAAAGATGTTTCTTTTTTCGCTTGAACTATCTTACTCTTATTATGCAGAGTGCTAATGACAATGTAGGATAGCTCTTAAGAGCTCGATAAGAAGATTTTCCTTGAGGTGTTCTTTTTGAATCTAAAAAAATTAAGTGAGGAAAGAGTTTGAAATTTTAGACAGCTACTCGAACAAACTTTATTTGAATGCTTTGAGATGAAACAAATCTTACTTTTGGCAGTTCAGTGGAAGTGAAGTGGCTTTTAAGGATTAGCTTAGAGCTGTCTTTAGCAAGATTAAAACGAGTGTTTCCTTGGTTTTGAAGAGTGTGGAGAAAAAATTCAGTTAATGTCGACTTAAGCTCGATTGTTGCTTAAGGTGCACTTTCGAATCGCCATGTGCTGCACTCACGCTGTTTTTTATGACCTCTTCTACGTGGATCTTCAAGTTTAAAATGTTAATTTTGAGCTTTTTATGTGATATTGAACATTTCATTAAAATTCATATTAATTTCTTGCCGATGGCAATAATATTTCTAGAAAATAACTATAACTTAAGACTTTGCCGGCTTTTAACCACAAAGCACCTACTAATTTTCATAATTCTTTTTCCATTTTTCGTTTTCTTTATTCTTGGTGTTCTATTTAACCAAGTGAAGTACATAAATTGTATTTTCATGGCACATTTAAGCGGTAAAACGGAAATGCTCTACGATGAACAACATTTTCATGGCATCTTTGCCTTGCTAAAGAAAAACAATTATAAAATAAATTTCCATAATGTCCTGAAAGTGCTTTGGCTTTGCTCCTCCGTCTCTAGTACTACACGAGCCAAAGACGTGTAAATTTAATGAGACATCGGTTAGGAGAGAAAGAACGTTACATATTTTGATGTTTATGTTATGGTTGGGGATGATTTTATAGCCTCTTGATATGAGAATTTTCCTTTTTTTAGAAAAAAGATTTATCGTTTCTTTTCCGAAAATTCAATTAAATTACAGCTTAACTGGATTAATGTACATATAAGCTTTTGTAGCTAAGTTGTTTAAAGACAAAGCATACATTTTGCTGTTTGATATAAGTATTTATGTTTTTTTTCTTCTTCTTGTTTCAGATGCTGTTTGATTGGGGATCAGTGGAAGATTTACCTGTGAGTTGTGTTTTTGATTATATAAATATTATTTACTAGACCTTACATGCAAACATGAATTGTTTTGACTTGAAGTTTCTTAAAACCAAAGTATCTAAAAATTGTGAGAATGCTTTTTATCTAAAGCTGAGGTAGGTTCGTCTGAGGCTTACTAAAGAAGAAGGAAGAAGTCAAACTATGCTACTTTTCATAATTCAAAAAGTGTTTAAATTCATAATGTAAAGTGAGTTGGCTATTTCCCAAATGGTAGGCTGTCGAGGTTCGGCTAGAGATGGTTTAGTAAATTTTCTCATAAACCTTAGAAGTTAGGTCAGGAAACCTTATTGAAACAACATCTGATTCCTTTGTCGATAAATTAGCGTTAGCGAGATCCCAGGGAACTTAAGGGGGAAGCTGGTCTAGAGCGTGATCTATGAATTAGCGAATTAACGAACAGAAAGACCAATCGAAAATCTGTGAAAGAGGTTTTATAATTTGGGTTTTAATGTATAAACACAAATTTGTTCGTATTAATTAAATTCAAAATGGCGGCTGTCCAGCATTTTTTCGTAGGCGCCTCATTTTTTAGACAAGTCCATGGCCGTCTTAATTTTTTGTTTCTATATAACAACAGCAAGAGACGTACGTAGGATTTTTTCGATATTTTGTTTTTTTCGCGAAATGGTGCACGTTTGAACAAAACATTAATGTTTTCACTATCAAAAAAACGACAAAATTGTTGAGTAAAACAAAAAAATTCAATACAAGAAAAGAACCCACGTACGTCTCCGGACAAAGGTATTTTGAATGTACTGTCAAAATTTCGTACAGATCGGTGAAGATTTGTTCGAGTTATGTCTTCGGCTACTTCAAAAAAAGTGAAAAGCGTTTAAAGTTTCGCTTTCTAACGCTTCAGACATTTTCTACACATATATGTATATTATTACTAGAGACCCCTATACGCACTCCGTGACATTCCTTATATTCTAAATTCATCGGTGGGCAGAGTTTTCTCTATCAAACTAGCTGCTCCCGTACTCAAAAATTCCAGCTTGCGCCGGGATCATAAAGGGCGCTCGGGGCATACCTGAAGGGCGCTGCCACAGAATGGAAGGTTTGGGCACTTAGACATTTTTGCCGGCATCCATCCTTTGGTATGGTATTTTTAAGACCCTAAAACGCCTTTTAAGACAAAAAAAATTTTCGGTTTCTTCAAAATTCTAGACCAGCTTCCCCCCTTCTATCGGGTTTTACAACAAGGACTTAACAAGAAGAAGTACAAACAAAACATCTGTGAATGGAACTTGGCTTCGTTCATATATCCAACGCGAGTGTGTTTGCAGTGGGTCGATTCGTTGGACCCAATTGGACGCCGTGGAATTGACTGTTTAGAATTGTTTGTTACGGACGCCTAACCGGCAGCGATATTTTCGACACTTCGACTAACCAGTTGTCTCAATGACAAAGCAACATCACACAACGAGTATGTAGACTCAAATTTTTGCACGAATCTTGTTATTGCCTGTCGGTTGAGAATAACGATAACGAATAACGATCGATAATTGGAGCTAACGCTCTATTTATATTATTTATTTATATCTAACTTCTGCCAGTAAAGAACTATTCACATGAGGTTCGTGGTTCGAATCCAAATGGAGGCAAATATGGTTTTTCACGGGTATCACCTTTTGCGAGGAAATGACACAGTCCTCCGATGATAAATTCATTGTCATGGAAAGCGCTTTCTCGACTAGCAGTTTGGAACTGGGAGAAAATTGTGATCCCCTCCATTTCCTCAAAAAGCATGACTGTGAGAAATGCGCTAGGCCTCGGGGCTCTGTTGAAAGACCTCATCTATTTATTTTACCAACACTGAAAGACGCATAAATTAAGAAAAGAGGATGGATTCCTAAGAAATCGATGGAAATATGATGATTTGAAGACACATACATTTTTATTTTTATATCTTAAATGAAAGAAACTAGGAAATGAAATTTATTCATTATGAATAAAATTCTAAAAGGCCCGATTTGTTAAACTGAAGGTTGTTCCACATACAATGCATAAATAAAACAAGTCTGCTAATTACACCTTCTTTGCGTAAGGTCGTGTATTATTTCGTTAGTATGTGTATTGAACTGGTTCAAAAAAAGTGACTATTTTTCAATACAATTCCATTTAAACCTTCGAGGAGGTGTAGAAAGATGCCTGTTAAAAGGAGAGCTCTTAATATTAATATTTAGATGTCGCTCATCGCAGATTTCTATTCCCCATTGAAAAAACATTGGAAAAAAAATTTTTAAACTTTCGAATTTTATATTTCGGTCTAGAAGCAAAGTGCCAGGATGAGCGATACATATATTTTCATAGAATATTAGTATTAGTAAGGTCGCTCTGTCCCTATTTGAAGTGAACCAACTGTGCCACTTTCCTTGTCTGAGCTTCCAATAGTGTGAAGAATAAGTACATAAGATGAAACCCACAAGTTTAATTTGATGAAAATCTTATAAGGAAAGTCAAGACAAAAGTTTGATTAAGCTACTAACAACTTTTACAATAGTTTTAATTTTTCTTGACGTTTTTATGGCTTCCTCTTGACACGGCTGACTCACGGCACCCCAATAATTTTGAAAAGAAAACTGTCAGACCTTCCTATACTTCAACCATTAAATCTATGAGCTAAGTAATGACCGAAAAACGTGATGTTAAAAACGAGGCTCCCTACCCCATGCCATGGTTTTTGCTAGGCACCACAATATTTTTGATTTTATCTCATCGACCTGTACGGTTTGGTACTTCTTTTGACCATTGACTGCATATGAGCTTGGTCATAGTCAAAAAAATCCACCGAAAATGACCCGTTTTAGACACTTTGTCCACGGAGTCGGTTAGGTGTTGTCTTTATCTCTAGAATCTCTAATTATTTAGCGTGATTGCAGCCATTGAGAGAATGAGCAAAGTGATTCGCCTCTCCGCCTATGAAAGTACATTACACATTTCGTAAATAAAAAGCCAATAATTATAAAGGAGTAAGTAATCCAAAGTCGCGTAATGGAAGCCTAGAATGTTAAAAATTGAACTCCAAACGAACCAGTTTAACATCTTCTTGAAATTGACTTTTGAATTGTTACATTTTAGATATAATTCAAAAGTCTTTAATAACAATTTCCGTTCTTAATTTACCATTAAAGTCTGTTGGAAGGACTCTACTCGTTTGTATGCATCAAGCTCTAGGGAACATACACAAACTAACTCATTCTCAATATGACCGACGTCTACAAAATCTACACATCTGACAACTACATGAGGTCTTTCCTCTGCAGCATATTTGATTTGTTTTTCCTATTAATTAACAACATATGACTATAAGTTCTTCACTTCTTATAACTTCCAAAGGATTTTCATACTAAAAGTCAAATCTTAATTACAAATTGGCATAAACTACAAATAAATTAAAGAAAATTCACCAGAAGTGTGTATGGGTAGTAATTCTTGTTTCCTGTTGTA
Source organism: Melanostoma scalare (assembly GCA_949752695.1). NCBI lineage: Eukaryota > Metazoa > Arthropoda > Insecta > Diptera > Syrphidae > Melanostoma > Melanostoma scalare. The sequence goes on along the minus strand of OX456984.1, from coordinate 28,045,715 downwards.
TCATTCTTGTCCTGTAGAGTCCTTGCTATAACTATTACCATGACACAGCCCTCAAATTGTTCTCAGAAACTTTTCAACGAAAAAGGGTAGTTGTGCAAGCAACATTGTATACAAATTGTTTAATAAAATCTCCTGCTTTAGAGCTCGAAGTCAAGAGTGTAAGGGTTACACTTTTCTATATACCTACTCGTTACTATACGTAGTTACTGAAAATTTCACTCGGTTAGTTAAAGTTAGTTAGTTCCTGACATAGTCGACGTAGATATATTTTTCATATTTTCATATTTGATATTGTTCAGAATTTCGTAATTATCTCTTGATACTCCTTCTTTATGCTTACTTACTTACTTAGGTGGGCATTACAGTTCGGGGTGAACCTGGGCCTCAACCAACATCCTTCTATAACGATTTCGATCTCGGGCGAGCTCTCTCCAGTTTCGCACTCCAAGTCGGTTGAGGTCTTCATCCACTTGATTGCGCCACCTAAGACGAGGTCTTCCCCTTCCGCGATTTCCCTGCAATGTGCTTTCGAAAACCCGACGAGCCGGAGCGTTTGGGTCCATCCGCTCTACATGGCCCAACCATCGTAGCCTCGCGATGCGTACTCTTCTGGCTATGCCCATGTCGCGGTACAGCTCATACAGCTCGTTGTTGTATCTTCTTCTCCACACATTGTCTTCGCATACGGGACCAAAGATCATTCGGAGAATTTTTCTTTCGAAACGACCAAGAGTTTCCTCATCCGCTTTCGATAAGGTCCATGCTTCCGCGCCGTACAGCAGGACTGGGATGATTAAGGTCTTATACAAGGTAACCTTGGTTTTTCTAGAGAGGGTTTTGTTTCTCAATTGCCTTCTTAACCCAAAGAAGCAACGGTTGGCAAGAGTTATTCTCCGTTTGATCTCCGCACTGATGTTGTTTTCCGTGTCTACAGCGGATCCTAGGTAGACGAAGTCCTGTACTACCTCGAAGTTATGTCTGTCTATTGTGACGTTTTGTCCAATTCGTCGATGTTCTGTGTCCTTGTTTGATGACAGCATATACTTCGTTTTGCCCTCATTAACCATCAAACCCATTTTTGCCGCTTCTGTTTCAATACTCGCAAAAGCACCTATGACATCACGCTTTTTTCTTCCCATTACGTCAATATCGTCTGCATAGGCGAGTAATTGTACAGACTTTTGAAAGATTGTTCCTCTGGTGTTGACGTTTGAGTTTCTTACAATCTGTTCAAGTATGATGTTGAAGAAATCGCATGACAGTTTGTCGCCTTGCCTAAAGCCTTTTTCGACATCAAAGGTCTCGGTGAGTTCTTTTCCGACCTTGACGGAGCAGCGTGAATTCTCCAAAGTCATCCTGCATAGTCGTACGAGCTTTGCAGGGATGCCGAAACTAGACATGGCTCTGTACAGCTCGTCTCTGTAAATACTGTCATACGCGGCCTTAAAATCGATAAAGAGGTGGTGAATATCGATGTTATGTTCTCGGGTTTTTTCCAAGATCTGCCGTAATGTGAAAATTTGGTCTATTGTGGACTTCTCTGGTCTAAAACCACATTGATAAGGACCTATCAAGTTGTTGACGTGGGGTTTCAGACGTTCACATATTACAGCAGACAAGATCTTATAAGCGACGTTAAGGAGGCTTATCCCTCTGTAATTGGCGCAATTGTGAGGGTCTCCTTTCTTTAGGATCGGGCATACGATACTGAGGTTCCATTCATCGGGCATGCTTTCTTTCGACCATATCATGCAGATCAGCTGGTGCATGCTCCTTTCCAACTGGTCTCCAGCTGCCTTGAAAAGTTCGGCATCAAGGCCATCTGCACCTGCAGTCTTATTTGATTTAAGTTTGCATATGGCAAGCTTAACCTCTTCTAGGTCGGGAGGACGGCATTCTTGATCATCGTCCAAGCTGAATGGGGCAATCTGCCTGACAGCGGAATTTGTGTCTTCATCGCCGTTAAGCAGTCTGCAGAAATGATCTTTCCAAATCTTCAGTAGCGACTGTGACTCTACAATTATGTTTCCCTGCTGGTCTTTACAGGCTTGAGTTCGGGGTTTGCCACCCTGGCAGGATCTTTTTACCTTTTGGTAAAACTTCCGAATCTCGTTCCTGTCATGGCACCTCTCTATTTCCTCAAACGAGCGCTTCTCATGCTGCTTCTTTTTCTTTTTGAGAAGTCGGTGTTCTTCCCTTCTTCTCTCCTTGTAAATCTCGTTATACTGATCGTAAGCAGCCCTTGTTCGTGTTTGCATAAGCATTTGTCGTGCTCTTTGTTTGGCTGCATTTGCCTGCCTGCATTCTTCATCGAACCATGGGTTTCGTTTTGGTGGCCGAGTGAAACCCAGAACCTCAGAGGCAGCGGTTCTGATGGCTTCTTGGCATTGCTGCCACTGGTCTTCAATGTTTAATGCTGGCGGCATGGGATTCAAGGATAATTGAAGGGACACTCGATTGGAAAAGGCATTGACAATCTCTTGCGATTGTAGCTTTCCGACGTCATATCTCTTCACAGCGTTAGTTCGCGCTGGTCGTGAACAAGATATCCTCATTCGTACCTTGGCTACAACAAGGTAGTGAGTCAAAGTTGGCCCCTCGGAAAGTTCGGACATCTAGAACACTGGAAGAGTGCCTTGCGTCGATCGCAACATGGTCAATTTGGTTGACGGTTAATTGATCTGGGGATCGCCATGTACCTTTATGAATTTTGAGATGCGGGAAGCGCGTACTACTTACAACAAGATTCAGCCCCGCAGCAAAATCGATTAGCCTCAGTCCGTTTTCGGAGGTTTTGTCATGGAGGCTATGCTTACCGATTGTGTTTCCAAAGATGTCCTCCTTCCCTAGCTTTGCGTTAAAATCGCCAAGAACGATTTTCACGTCGTGTCTAGGGCACTGCTCATACGTTTCTTCCAGGAGCTCGTAGAAACAGTCTTTGGAATCGTCGTCTTTCTCTTCTGTGGGGGCGTGGGCGCATATAAGGCTAATGTTGGCGAATTTAGCCCTGATGCGGATGGTCATTATACGCTCCTTCTTTATGCACTGCATGATAAATCGAAGAATTTGTTGGAGAGAGGAGAGATTGCAGTTTTCCTCATTTTACCTGCACTTCAACTTAGCTTTAACTGTACCTCAGTACAACTAAGTGAACCTTAGTTACATTCAATGCAGGTTCGGATCATTGTACTGGCCAACTTGTGGTTTCTTTTTGAATTATTGGCTATTTTGGCAATAACATTGGTTTTTTATTCGAAATTTTGACAGTAGCCAAACGAAACGAGTAGCTTTGCATTTGAACAATGTTTTGAAATATTGACAACTTATTCCAAGTGTGTTTTTTGAACAGAAGTTTTGGCCGAAATGAGGCATTAAGTACTCAAAGCTTGTGAGGCTGGCATGCTAGTTTACAACACTAATGGTCCCCCTATTTTGACGGTGCGGCTGTAGGCTAGAGTGTGACTCTTAAACCACAACCAACAATTCGCCATAGACACGACATTTCACGCACTATCGTGATGTGGATTCTGCACAAAGATCTCAGATTAATCGGTTACAAGGTCCAATTGTTGCAGGAGCACCAGTGTCATTATAACCGACTTTTGCTTAATTGAAATTGAAGGTATGAATTTAGACGACCTTTGGCTTTTGCAGGATGCCATGCGACGCAGCCCGTGCTATTTTATTTTTTCATTGAAAAGTGCGAAGGCAAAACACCTTTACTAGCACGTTGAGATGAAAGATCCTTTGTGCTGTTTGCCCATATTAGGTTTAAAAACGTAGTTGAGGTCATGTAAGAACCTAAGAATATTCGAAGAAGGGGTGTTTCTTATATCCAGGGGACTAGCGAATCCTTTATTGAATATTTTTAGCCTTGATCTGGCTATGGCAGGACATTCACATAAAATGTGTTCAACCGTTTCTGTGTCTTCGAGACAGAGAGGGCAGGTGTCATCCTGGCTGATGCCCATGTTTTTAAGATGAGATCTGAGAGAGCAGTGTCTAGTGAAAAAGTCCTTAAGTAACTTTGCGTCACGTTTGCTCATGTCAAGAATCTCTTTCATACGTCTTTAAGTCGATGAATAGTTTTGACTGGTGGTGGCCATTAGAGTTGTTCCAGGTGTGGATCATGTTCTGCCCTTCCCAAGTTACCAGTTCGCGTTTAATGCTACTGATTGGGAGACCGCAGTAGGGTTCCATGCATTTGAATTCGGATTGAGACCCAAATCTAGCTATAGGCGGTCAGCCTCTTCGTTACCCTGTACACCTTCATGTCCAGGCACCCAGGAAAGAGTAAGCCCTTGCTACAATCGATCATTTCCATCAGAATTCCGTCATCCAGTTCTCAGCCGTCTTGGCGAAATAAATTGAATGGCTCGGAGCTACTATTTTTACACCTATTTACTTTTTTTGTAGTGAACCGTGATTTTGGCGTCGGTCGTTGTCCTCAGTCAAGCAATCAGACAGTGCTCTATTAAAAAACTTTTCGAATACCATACTGATACTCGGAAAACAACTAATTGGCCAAAGTCTGGATTGGAATCATTCTTTCCTATTTTAAGGAGAGGATCCACCACAACCGCAATTGCTTTTAGTTTTAAATGTTTTGTGCAAACATACAGCTAGTTCAATAGTTACAGCAGTTCATTGTAAAATGAGCTGCAAACAAACTTACTATGGTAAATTCGTGTCTGTTTAAAAATAAATAAATTATTTTGTACCAAAAACCTATAACAAATCAAAGAAAGAATAATGCCTGTTTCATTTGGGCTAACATCGTACAATCTTTAGTTTCAAAACCAAAATCTATGTACACTTTATACACTTTCCTCAATTAATGGATCATTAAACTTAAATTACGGACAACAATTCCTAAAATATTTCATATTTGTTGCCAGAAACAAAAATCTGAACTGGAGAATGGGAATTTTATTAGTTCAACACGAATAAGTATCTGAAGTATTTTTCCACATAAATTGTATCCTTTTTTCTTTATGAAGAATGAATTGAAGTTCATAGAAATCGAAAGAAAATGAATGGAAATCGAACAGGAGGAGCCAGGTCCAGCCCGAAATATGAACGCAGTCACGCAAAAGGTTCTCATCTCTAATTGCTTAAAGTGGTTGAATAAACTTTTCTCGTTTGTAACCCACTGGGAAATAAAAGCTTTTATTCTTTTGGTTAAACGAAAATAAATTGCTTACTAAAGCAGACACGAAAAACACAAAGTGATTGCATTTGAACTTTGATAAGACTCCCTCCCAGTCGGGAATAATTATTTCTATAAATCAACCACGAAGTAATTTTCGTGATCTGTCTGTTTGTAATGAATTTCCATGTGAATAAAAAAATCAAAAAGAAAAAATCAATTAATTAATAGTGATAATGAATATTTATTAAACGAACAGCTGTGCTGTTTTATTTTTACAAGTATAATTGATTTATTTTTAGAGGTGAGATAGAGAAGACACATTGGTGGCTATGATAAGCTTATCGTAGGAGGATTGCTCATAAATTTCAGTACACTAACAGTTTTGGCTCACCACTTTGTTTTGTTATTAGAAAAATTTAAAAAAATTAATCTAGTTAAATGTTGAAAAACAATACAAGTACCTAATTGCTCTATCACAATGGGCCCTTGCGGCCTAAGTGTGTCAGGCATGTACCCATTGACTGACAGCCACTTCCACTTCCACCTAATTGCTCATGGGAAGGAGTGGTCAAAAGCAAATGTTTTTGCAGGAAAGTTGAAACGAACATTTTTCTTACAAAATCAAAAACACAGAACCATTGTACGACCAACGGAATCGAGAAAATGTTGTTTTTTAAATTGTGGTCAACGCGGATATAAGATGTATTTTTAGAGAAATTTAGAGACATAGAACTTTAGATTGGCAGCACTGTTTTCTGTCATGTGATGTATTTTTGTTTTGTTATTTCATCGCGTACAACGATTGAAGTCGCACCGAGCACGTCCAGCGCGGCGGGCGTACAGTCAGTGAACGAAATTGAAACTAGGTAGCGAAAGATTGGGTGGCTGACTAGATTTTTGGAGTTGAGAGCCTTCTTTAAACCATTTCGAGTCATGAAAGAACTTTATAGGATGATGTACAGTGAGATGTTAGAGATGTCGTCCAGATCGTCCAAAAAGTATTCTCCGATGATTTTTTCCTAGTGTGGGCTAAGTTTGGGTACTCACAGAGGAAGTGGAACGACCCTTCGTCTGCCTCTTTGTCTTGGCATCCTCTACATAAGTCGCATGTGCTTATAACCATTCTCATCACGTGGAGGTGCCCAATGAGTTGTGACCCGTGAGAATGCTAATCAACGGAGATAGTCGAAGAATGATAAGCTGTAGTAGAAATTCAGTTTTTTATGGCAAATAGCTGGCCATCTGTTTTTGGAAATTGGAAGCCCGACGCCGACCGACGCACAGAGGGGCCACCTATATGGCAAGCTCGGAATTAATTCAAAAAATGAAACAAATGTTATGAGTTTCTTTTTTTGCTATTCCGTTATAAAATATTCCAGTGCATCTAAAACGCGCTCACTTTGTGCTGTTACATGATTTCCCACTCCTACGCGTGCACTTGAAGTAACCACTTTAGTTTTTTTATAATTGCGAATTGATAAAAAGTTTTTACCTTCGAATAGCTGTAACTTTAATAAAAACAAAGGCAAAATTGATTTTGAACATGAAATCGACAGCGTCAGGTATGTTATTTAGTATTTTAAAATGTATTCAAGAATCAGTGGAAAGATGTTGTTCAATTTTGCATCAGAAGTCAAGTGTATACAAGAGTTTCTTAAAAGCTTAAGCTTAAAGTAGACTTCCACACTCTTCCACACGCAGATCTAAATTTTTTCATGTAATTTAACATTTTGTCTGTGAAGTTCCAAAAAGAACGGGTGCTCATACGTGCTCCATTTTTTTAAAACAATTTTTTAGTTTTTCAACCACTATTTTAAGCAATTTCAAAATTTACTTTTTGGTGTAGGTTCACATACAAATTACTAGTTTCTTACACGGATGGAGTCTAGCAAGTCATTGTTGAAAGAAAAATTGTCTTTTTTAAAATTACAAGTTCAGGAACGCACCCACTGCCCCGTAACAAAAAAAAAGAAATGAGGTAAACCATACAATCTCAAAGTTTTCGTCAAGACAAAGAAAAATGGGCGCAATGAAATTGAAAATGAAATGTTCAAATTTTTAAAAGATTCGGTGCAGGACCTTTGAAGTTAAGAGGGGCACCGACTCTGAAACATGACAAATTGACAGATAACAATAGTGCTCTTGGGCCAAGCAGGTGAGGAAGCACTTTCACTTGTGGTAATGGCCAAGTTAACGAGACACCAATACAATACATTATTATTAGAGCCAAGGACCCTGCAAGGATAATTCAGCAGAGGTGACAGTGCAGGCTTTACCAGTTTGACACCTCCAAAATTTTTTTGTTTCGATTGTTTATACCTTCAAAAAGATTCTATGCCACGGTAGTTCCAACTTTAAACTCGTTTTTTCAAAACGACATTTTATCGTCGCAACTCGAAAAAAAAAGTTGGCTGATCGACTCCAAATTCAAACTGAATATTTTGGAATGTATTTACTATACAATAACCTACGATCCTTTAGATTGGTCCAAAGTTTCAAAATTGTACACCCCAAAAAAAAGACCTTTTGTAAAACTACGCCATTTTGTTAGTTTTTGATATTCTTCAAAAATCGTAGGTCATTGTATGGTAAATATCTTCAACTTAAATACCCTTTTCGAATTTTTTTTGTATCAGCAACTCGTTTGACAGGAATCATGTCAGCATTGGGGGGTCTTTTTTGTGGCACTTTTGAAAACAGCAGATATGTAATTCCGTTATTTTCCAATATTTTTAAAAATTGAAATCATAGAATGTAGCTGAAAATATGTCTTATTATGTCCATAAAATTTCATAACAACATTCTACTCAGTACTTTCCTTTAAAAAAAATTCCCAAAAACCGCCTAATTTTTCATGGGTTACACTGGTACCCCCTTAAATAGTTATTAAAACATACTTTAAGAGCACGATTATGGCTCTTCTATGAATGTTTATGGTACTTTTATTTAAAAAAATATGATTTCAATAAAGTAGGCCCATCTCCCGAATTCATTCCGATTATTGGGGTATCTCGCCCCACTGTGCGACGGTGGCGTGTTTCTAAAGATTTACCACCTGTTATTTGCGGTTTTTAGAAAATTTCGTTGGATTCTGTTTTTTTTTTTTTGCTCTAGTGGGTTAAGAATTGAGAAGTTAATTTCTTTAGATTCGAGTGCTGACCTAATTTGGCCAGCTTATCCACCATTTTGTTGCCAGTTATGTCACGATGTCCTCGACCCCCAATTGGAGTTACGGGGTAGTTAAACTGGGCAGTCTTAGATTACTGTGACAGCTGTCTACTTATTTGAATTTTGCGGCAATGGATGAGATAGGTTCAATGGCCGCCTGGCTATATAATTTTGTTGATCAATTTTTGCGTAGGCAGATGTTTGTCGACTTCACAGAACGCAAGTATTTCTGATTGGAAGACATTGCAAAAGTTAGGGAGTTTTATTGATCTGTTTATGGGAGGATAATCCATACCAGTTTGTCCGTTCTGAAACCCTCTTTGAAGACGGGAAAAAATTTACTTTTGTAATTTTCAGTGCTGGACGCTTAACTGCCGTAAATTCTTCTCATCATCATTTTTCTAACAAATATGCCCATTAACTATACAAGATAGCAAAAATGTTGCACTTTTCTTATTAAAGTTAGGAAGCATACATTTGGTCCATGGTCTGTCTGCATCCAATGGAAGCATGCCATCTATGGTTGTGCTCGTGACAGATCCAATCGTTGATTGAGGCCCTCACTGAGGACCCAGGCAGACCAAGCGACGGACGGTTCAGTTCCTGAAAAATCTGTCTCAGAACCTTGCTCTCGCAGTTTCATCGGCGATCTCATTTCCAGTTATGCCGTGATGGCCTGAAACCCAAACAAGACTCAAAGAATTTACTCTTCCGGCCGCATACAGAGAACTCTTGCATCCTTGTATCACTTGAGTTAGTTAGTTAGAGGGTTGAGCAGGGCCCTAAGCACATTCAGATAAAGTGTAATCGGTCGTTCATTGCCGGCTTCTGGCTATCATTACCCCTAAGAAACTCAACTCAGAAGCAGTCTTTCCGGATGACGAGCATCGGCTGCGTAGACTATAGTGTTCCCATTATCACGAATCTTGATATTGATGGTTTTGTTGCTCTTTCTTAAAATGTTTTTCCTTCTTTCTCCCTGAAGCACCTCTGCATCTCCGTTAAGACTTCACATCTTCTTCATCTAGTGTAGGCTCGTCGGAAACCGTGAATTTGGAAAAGACTTCTGTTTTAAAAACAGTTTTTCGGATCCTGTTTATTGTATGGTTTATTTACGAAACTGCTTTCCGGGCTCATTGCGATAGAAATAAATTAATCATCTTACATCAACCTCACAAATATTCGATGATTTACTCAAGAGTAACAAAAACGCTGACATTGACATCTTCTTCTACCCACATCAACCACAAACACAAAGCCAAGAAACGTCATTTGTATTCATTTAAAATCGAAAAGACTTGAAAACCGATGGTACTTTAAAAAGAAACGTTGGCCTTAGCAGAAATAATCAAAAATTTGCGGATATTCGAGCTCATTTTTCTTAATACTTCTTCCGGGAGATGGTAATAAATGACCCCAGAGATGGTGACAAATCAACAGGAAACATAAGCAGTAAAATCAAATGACTTTCCTCATTTGACATGATAACTCCCACACGGCAACACTTGTTTCACAGCATCACAAAAACCACGCAATTTGTAACTGCGCATGTGTTTCAAATCCCCAGTTGCCCCTTAAGTAGCAGGTGTTGCATATGCCATCAAGGAAAAGCTTCTATACATTTTCTCCCACACTGTTGCAACGGTACAGTAAGAAACACAAAGACAAAAGAATTCAGTGACGCAAAACCTTTATGTGATTGGGCCCCCCAAGGCGACTCATGTTAGTGGGGTTAGGGGAGGAATCCAACCCAAGAATATCCTTCACCAAGTGCGATTGTCGTCGCATTAAGAGCGCATCTCACGGAAATGTAGCACATCGCTTCATTCACAATGGAATACCAATATAGGTATGCAATATACAAACATACCTCAACCCATACCTTCAGAGATGGAGAAGAAGAAGAGAGTATTGAAGGTAGATAACTCGTCCTCGGAGTTCGGTCCTCGGGTGGCGTGTGGCGTCCTCTTCTGTGAATGGGATGAACATCTAGAATATGTCCTCACAAATTTATTCGACATCCATATTTCCTCGTTACGTGCTAATGTGCTTGTGCTTAAAGTCCCATGACGTGGCAGTGGCACACGGTTCCGCGGTGTCATCCCGTGTGTGTGCTCTGATGACATAAATTTTTATCTAGATAGATAGACTCGTGTTGTTGTGTAGTTTCGTTTTAGTCGTTGCTCGTTGGGTTGAGATTGGGATTGCTGTTTGTTGTATTATACTATCATCGTACTAACGCAAATAAAGTGCTCTTTATTGCATTCCTTGCGCTGTGTGTCATGCTGTTGATTCAATGTTGCTGCTACTCTTTTCGTCTAAATGTGTGTTTTTGTGTGTGCACTGAATTAAACAGAAAAACAAGGATGTTTTCGATGCTGTGTTTGCATGTGCTATGTGGTCCTTTTAAAGATGAGATGCAAGCACGTTCAAGGTAAGCGTTGCGGCAGCACTTTGTTTGAAAAGATAAGAGTGCTGTGCACTAGTTTGGGGAGAGAGGTAGGGGCTTAATGTCATTGCGTTGCGATGAATTCATAATTGACAAGTACATGCTCTAAAAGAGACTATATTTTAAGAAAACCGCATTTAATGAGGACGACAAATGTCTTTTCAATTATAGAACTTCTATGGCGGTGCAGATTTTACATATTCAATAGATTGACATCTGTCAAATGAAGGAAGGAGGTGACAACTACCACAAACGTCTCTTACCTACTGTCGTGTCAGATGTCTACACAAATATTATTTCTTCATTGTTTTGTTTTTCGTGTCGACAATTAAGTAAATTGACTTTTGCCTTTGTGCTAACCAATATACCGAACCACGGCACCGACGACGACGAGCGATGTCGTAATGTGCACTTCATTTGTTATTCGTCTGTGCCAATGGGGGTGTTGTTACTGTTCACGGAATGTCAAATGGTGATATGTCACTTTGTGACAGGGAAGCTCTCTAACGGAATGTTTAAGTGGAAGTTATTATTAGAAATTATACATTTAGACTGTTGCGATTGCAGTATTTTAATTTGCGATTATGCCAAATGTGTTTGTATTTTGACTTTCTACGAATGTTATTTCTGGGTGTGTCAGAGAGTTTATCAGATCCAGACTAATGGAAGATAGTCTGGCTGTCTCTTTGTAGTGATTCCCTAAATTCTTTATGATTGACGCTTTTACATTGTGTCAATATTTTCAGTGTTATTGATGCGCTGCGAATCTTTTTCATTATTTTTTGATAGGATTTGAAAAATCAGATCAAAGCGGGGAAAATTCAAAGAAATAGAAGTTACATTCTCATGACATTGAGTAGTTTTGTTATGATTTTGTCATTTTAAAGTGCCAACTGACAGAGTGACAGATGTCTTGTCACGCTAGGTCTTTCGTAATGTCATGGGTAATGGACTAGGAGCTCGCAATCTTTATTTTATTAAACCTCAAAGTTTCTCAGGGCATACAACCAACACAGCTATGAACGAAGGACTACTGTGAAGTTTGGTTCATTGTAAATAGTAGCGAACGTGTTAAAAAACACCAGTTCTACTATGCGCAATTTTTTTTATTTTCCTTACACGTCATTTATTATTACCGGAAACTTTACAACGTGTCAACCGCCTTGACATACAGGGGGTTGTAGGTAGTTATGCCAGCACAATATTATTGAAAATAGGTTAAGAAACATTAAACTACATTCTTTATTAAGGTCTGGCGATTGTTGGCTCAATAAATCATTCGCTTCGCAATCGAAGGGAGTGTCGTTGGACTGCAACTGCAGCTGTCAAGCATTTTTGTAGAGCAAATTCTAATTTTTATTTGCAGTAATTTTGTTTGTACAGCTACAGTTGTTTATATATTTACATTTACAAAAGCACACTATGACTTCATATAATCAGATTAGATTTGATAAAATTATATGGTGGCTTGAGGTTTTGCAGGTCAGGGCACTACGGTCTAGTTTAAACCAATTGTGCCAACCCATGATGAGTTTCACAGCCGTTATTTTGCTCCTGAATTGGACCAGAAGTTAGTAATCCTCTATGGATGAGTAAGTTAAAGTTTATCTAGGAAGATGATCTCGTAGACAAGTATTTGCTCTGTAAAGCAAAGAAGAGCTGGGCATTCTGTTTTGATGTTTTTTCATATATGTATGTAAATAACACGCACACCAATGGGTTATGAGGACAATTTTAATGTTATGGAAGACAGTACGAACATTTAGGAAGAATAGGAGAGGATTTAATAAGAGACACCGATGGACACTGCTTTTAAACTTTTGTTAAAACAACTGCAAGGGAAAAACAGAGTATGATAAAGCATTCCACATTCGGGCAGTACGACAAAAGTAAGAATCTCTGTACTTCACTGTGTCCTCGAAGATGAATAGGGTTGCGCAACAGAGCAAGGCGCCCCGGGGCCTAGTGCATTTTTCACAATCATTTCACTTGAGGGGGAATAGAGGGACCTACAATTTTCTGCCGTTTCCGAGCGGCTAATCGGAGAAGCGCTGTTCATGGCAATGAATTTTCTATCGAACGACTTGCCAATTCCTCGCGAGAGGCGATACCCGCGAAAAACATTTTTGCCTCTGTAGACTGTAGGGAGGCCTCCCGGTTAACAGGCAGGCATACTAACCATCGCTCCACGAGTACCACGCTTGAAGCTGGGCTCAAGATAACTGATTAGCATTCTTACCGAGGCGGCTAAAATTTTTTAAGGGAGAAATGCAACTGGCCATTTCACCAGATCACTGTTTGTTAAAAAAGCGATAAAAGAGAGTAACAGAACTAACGTTTTGACGATTCAATTGTTCAAAGTTCAATTGCAGAATCAATCGATCCTACAATTGAACTGTCACCTATCAATCTTAAGGCTTTGTATTGTTCTTTGTTCCCTATCAATTAGGCGCAAGGATGTTTGAGGAGCTCCTGTCCACGTATGGGAATTATATTCTAGTTTTAGATGGATGTAGGTGTAGGCCTTATAAATTGAAGACAGGTCAGAAGGGATGAAAAATGTTCTGCATCGTCTTAAGAAACACAAGCATTTCGTAACATTTTTGCCGACCAGGTACTGACAACTTTTCGCTCTCTTGGATGCAGGTTCCATTCATGGATAGTTGCAATGGGGGAAAATTACGCTTTAATAACAAAAAATAACACTTGGTTTTCGAAGCAATGAATTCTACCTGCTTTTTACTACCCAACAATGCTGTCGAGTTCAGAATTCAAGAAGCTAGTCATACGCAACCGTTTCAGTTCCACATCTGAAGAGCAGGGACGTGAATTTGGAAACGAATATGAGGAGCTGAGGGTGAGTCGTCAGAAAAACTTTTAAGAGGAAGAGGAAGTTTTGTACAAGTGATCTTTTATAAAAAATTAAGGAAGATATTCGGAGACATCACTAATGTGCAGAGATATTCCTCCGCTTTATAATTTGCAGCTGCCAGTCTCAGATATTTTTGTTTTAGAGAACAGTGGTCCGGCCCAAGCTTTAAAGATTTTCCTGTTGAGGTTTAACAGGGATTTTAATGTATTTTGAGTGCATTCTGGCATAAATGGTTTTGTACTATTTTGGCCAAAGGACCAACGCTTAGCTTTGTTGGATGGCTGTGTATTTGAATTGGTTTCTGTTAAAACCACAGTGAAGTTCAAGGCCGACATATGGTTTATTCTATAAACTATTCGTCGTTTCCTTTAGATGGTGGCTCTAAACTTTACATGTTCCTACAATCTTTTGCTTGGTTTGGTTAGGTTAGGTTAGATGTGGCTGTCAGGATACGAAGTCTGATACACTAAGACCACAGAGGGTCCATTGTGATACCACTGAGACCAGAAAGTTTTTCACTCTATGTTCCTCATCTAGGAGATTAAAGAGTTTATCACCCTCTAATCGATCCTGGAACCGTCTTTTGCCTAGTTGTTTGCATTCTCGTTATATTCATAGCCCTTGTGCGCTGGCATTCAGCTGAGGATAACAATATTTTTCTCTATCAGTTCGGAGAGTAACATATTTGTCTCCGAGACAGCTTGGATTTTTTGAAAGGTTAACTCAGTTCTTTTAGAGCAGCTTGGCTTTCTGTGAAGAATATGATTGTTTTGCTTTTTGTGTTCACATGGTAAAGTGTTCAGCTTTGAATAAAGACGAATGAGACTTTTTGAAAAGCTCGTTCTAGGTGAGTTGCTGAAAATGACAATATATCATATATCAAACCATATTTTGCCATGAAGGATGAGATTTTGTATTCTCCCAGTCTTCCCTAGATGGGATGGTTATGGAGCAGTTGAGTTCAAAGCTGTTTACAAGAGTAGTAACATCCTAACACAAAAAACTTAAAAATTGCATGTCTGTCTTTGGTTGGAAGTTTGAGGTTCCAATCACAAATAGTGGAATGTTTTTTTATCGTGTACCGCTCTATGTGTGAATCAGTCGTGTTTGGCTGACAATCACGCCTTGGCTTCGGCTTCGACTCCGTGCGAGCGCTTTGTGTTCACTTTGAATTGAAATTATTAAGACTTTTTTCTACTCTTACTTTGGTCGTAATTGAGCTATTGATTTTGTACGTGCATTCTTTCTAGATTGACAGGCTATAGGTTCTTGATAAGTCATTAATTCGCTTCATACCGGTTTATAGTTGAAATAAGAGATCAGCTGGGTTTATTCAACGTGCGTATTGTCGAAAACTGGTCACGCAGATCTGCAGTCTTAACTTCTCAGAACTTTTTTTTGAAGGATTATTGAAAAGCAATGTGTACGACAACAAACCTCGCATCCCTTAAAACTCAACTGTACCACCCGAGATAGTTGGAAAGTGGTGGAAACCAGAACAAAACCCCATATTTTACTTTGATCAATAGAGACTGCTACTTGATTGATACTGCTTTAGGAGGTAAACGTATTATAACTTTGTGGTTTTAGTATTTTGAAATTAGATTTCTAGGACTATAAAATCCTTAACGGAAAACTTTTTCTTATTATCCTACCTTATAATGAAATAATTTCTTCAGAGAAAGTCTAAAAGTGCGGCAACTTCCATAGATCCTCTACTGATTTCGACAAAATGCAATACTTAAAGAGTGCAATGTTGTTTCGAAAATATTTGCCTACCCAAACTGACGCGACATGAAAACTCAACGTGTTTGTTCATACAGTCGAGTCGTATTGTCGAGACGGCAAAAATGATGGCAGGAGCGTTTCTGCCACTGGCACTGCCACAACTGCAGAAACGCTTGGTTTGGGAGAACCTTTTTTGTGGTTCAACTAACCGCATTATAGCAGTTTCGGATGACACTGTCGTGTAAATCAGGTGGCTCGTTACTGAAAATCTACCAACCGACCAAAAATGCTCATACAAGAGTCCTTAGATTTAGATTGACGGGTAGAGCTTGCTCAGCTCCGGGCACTGCGGTGTCTGAGTGAAACCTATTGTGCCAGTACAAGAGTCCTTACTTTATTATAGAAATAAATCCTAAAGTGCTGAATGTGGTACAAATAAAAGTATATAAATATCTATGAAGTAGTATTGAGGACTGTAACACAAAGCTACAAGTCTACAAATCAAGATCCACTTGTAGGATTGTACCCACTGTACTTGAAGAATATAAAGCTAACTTGTAGCTTTGTGTTAGAGAAATTTCTTACACTTGTCGTAATTCACTTGCATTACAAGTACTTGTGGTTCTATGTCTTTGAAGCATAATAGTGCTCAGTCTATGAGAACTGTCAACCGAAAACATCCTGCTTTCGAAAAGTAGTTCTTGGTACATTACATAAATAAGATGGTGGTTTATTTTTGTCTTTAAATAAAAAAAGGCGGATCACAAGCGTGAACAGCTGTAATCCTTTTGAGATCACGATGCTACAAACTCCGGAAAAAGGAACAAAGAGAAGAAGATGAAGAAAAGGATAGGCCAGAAGTTACATATGAAATTTCGTTGCTAAATATACGTTTTTTGATACCATTTTACCTTTTTTATCTATCGCAACAGTTTTTCTAATCCCAGTCTAAGTTGATAAACATGCTTTTGAAAAAGATATAAACTCCAAAGGTTTGTTTGAGAGCTTTTTTCGAGTACGATCTTCGGTTAACATGGCGAAAACCACTTTCCTGCTTATGCTTTGTGACTCCTGAAATAGGTACTACAGTAAAATGACAAAGAACTCTTTTCAGAAACCGAGCACAATGCAAACTCTCATCAGACTTTGAAAAAACAAAAACCGAAAAGAAATAAAATACTCAGTTCTTTATTTAATTTTCCATGAACTCTCGTCGCTTGGAAGAGTTTTTTTACTACAGCACTGTACCTATATTCCCATATCGTATACAGAATACAAAACAAAGACTACATATACGAGACATAGATTCTTTCACTATGTTGTAATATTCAAAACTTTATCCCCATCTCCCGCACACATTTCATTTCGAGTGCACCGAAAGTGCAGATTCCATCATGATACCGTAAAATTTTACAGCTCTTGATAAATGCAACTGTCTTTGGACGAATGTTTTTGCACAGTTGGTATCCATCTACCCATACAATTGGTCTCGCAAGGATGTGTCCTCTTCATCTGCCGCGGGAGGAATTTCACAACATTTCATCTGCGATGCAACATCCTTTTGTAATTGTATTCATCATAAATTGTATAGAGCGGGTCCATCCAGTGCGGTAGAGCAAATATTAATTGAATAAGTCTGTCCCCCCACAAATCAGTGCGCACACTGTGACATTGACAAATTGAATTATTCCCTCTATAAAACATAGGTCAGGAAGAGCACGCTTGTGGTCCTCAGTGATAGCGATAAAATGAAAACGATTTTGAATAGTAAAGACTCGAACCCAAGAGTGCGCTTTTTGTGTAATATCCCAGAAAATGTCTGATATTAGTGTAGCAAAGCAACACTCATAGACATGAACAACATAAAGTACATGGATGAGTGCGGGATCGGTTGGCGCCGGAAGTTGTAATTTTTTCACCCCCTCCATTATAATGGGGGTGAAAGTGAGTATTGTAATTTGCATGGTTATTACTCGTTATAATGGTGACGGCTCTACACGTTGGTGTTTTGTTTGTTTTATGCCCAGATGACGATGACGAAGAAACTCAAATAATAAGTTTTGCTAGGTACACATACACAAATAGGTACGAAGTAGGTACTTGATTCAAATTTGATGTTTTTCCATACATAAATGTTTATTGAGTGAACTTAAATTTTTTTTTTCCACACCGTGTCCTTTTTGCTTGTTGTTGACATAATTTCGTTGGAAATTACTTTGCCTGAAGTGAATGGTTGTTTGAGAGGGGAGATAAGGGTGAAATATTGGTTTGGGAATGGTGATTTATTCAACCATTAAGACGCTTACGGTGTTTGAGGGTCACACAAATTTGAAGAGTCATCACTTTTTATTGAATTATCTTTCTCGGAATGTTTATAGATAAATCAATTTAAATATGCTGTTGAGATGGGTGCCTATCGAAAGAAGCGTTTGCATTGCAATATTGCTGTCGTGCTTTTTAGTGTTCAAACTTATTCAAGGAATGCTAACAATTGCTGAGTGGGCTGAAGGTTTTAAACGCCATCATGTCTCTACTGAGCAATGAAATTTAATGTTTTTTCGGTCAGTTTAATTTGTTATATCAAATCTACACAGGCATAGCCACCCCTAAAGCAAATTCATTATTAGATATCTAGGGGTACCCTTATAAGAGTTGACTGTTATAAGAAATTATTAAATCAGTGAAGAATCGAATTATCATTTTGTCTGTACCTAGATAGGGACAGTTGTTTTCTCAGGCCGACTTTTGCATAAATTAGCTTATGCTTATGATAGCGTAAAAAAGGCACTGTTTGTCTGTATGGCTTATCATTGTCTGGGCCTGACATAGTAACTTTGATTCTGCAATAATATTGTTTGCATATACCTACGGAATTCTAGCTCTTTGTTTGTAAACCATTCGAACGGGGAGAAGTAGGAGGGAGATTTCTTGCTTCTTGGCAATCGCGATGTCGTGGGACGATTCCGGATAGTTCGTCATGGAATCTTCTCGTCCAAACTCCATCGACAGCGACTGAAACGAAAACTACCCGATATAAGGGTAATGGTATAATGGGTACAAGAATGATGTTGAAAATTTTTTTTATTTACTTTTGTAGAAATGCTTTACGCACCCGTAAGGAAGTATTCATACCTCCCCGTGTGCCGGAATCTCAAATGGGGTACGAAAATTGGCATACCGGTTAAAACTCTAAATGTTTCTCGCTGATCTCCCCCGGGACCACTTTCGCATTTCTTCCAAGAGGGATCTTTGTCTAGGTGGCGGGTTCTAGTTCCTCAACAACCTCTACTGCTTTCTTTGTTTTCCGTATCTGCGTCAGTTACATGCTGATTCGCCTCCAACTCTCTTCGTTTCTCAGCATCTTCTGGTTGACATTATTTGGGCTGATTTCTGCGATACTTTTGTTTATTTCTTTACGGAGAGATTCTCCTCTACTGTACTCGAATACTGTATGATAAGCGAATCTCCGTGCTGGCATGAAGGGCTTCTTCTTTTTCCAATTTTGTCCGATGTGGAACCGTGTGACGTTGTAGTGCACTTCACTGTGTCCCCGGTTACTCCATTCGCAACTAGCAGCCCAGGGCCCTCCTACTTTCCGACTCCCTTCGTTCTTGCCGTGTCGCCGCTGGCACGCCGATTTCTGCTTGCATTTCATGGATGTGTCTTCTTTGTGTTGCGAGGAGATCAGTTGCTACTATGCCTGCAGGCTGCAGCTACAAGAAGCTGTTGGCTCAGACACTGTGCGGTATGCGCTCACTATTCGCAAGGCAAAGCGCCTCTGTACCGATGGTAGCTGTTTCCGATACTTTTCCTGTTTTAGTGCTTCAGCCCAAATCTCGCTTCCGTACAACAGAATTGAGTGTGTTGTTGCCAGAAGGAGTCTGCGTTTGGTCGCGGATGGTCCTCCTATATTTTCCATCAGACTAGATGAGTGGCTTGTGATGTTGAAAGGTGAAATGAAGTGGAGGCACCTTGTGTCAAGCTGCTTTCGACGTACGTCTAGGAAGATCTTTCAATCATTAAATAAATTTTTCAAACATCACCTCTGATCCTCTGTTTGCTTCTGTTTCTGTTTCAGTCTCAGTTTCAGTCTCAGTTTCAGTCTCAGTCTCAGTCTCAGTCTCAGTCTCAGTCTCAGTCTCAGTCCTCAGTCTCAGTCTCAGTCTCAGTCTCAGTCTCAGTCTCAGTCTCAGTCTCAGTCTCGTCAGTCTCAGTCTCAGTCTCAGTCTCAGTCTCAGTCTCAGTCTCAGTCCTCAGTCTCAGTCTCAGTCTCAGTCTCAGTCTCAGTCTCAGTCTCAGTCTCAGTCTCAGTCTCAGTCTCAGTCTCAGTCTCAGTCTCAGTCTCAGTCTCAGTCTCAGTCTCAGTCTCAGTCTCAGTCTCAGTCTCAGTCTCAGTCTCAGTCTCAGTCTCAGTCTCAGTCTCAGTCTCAGTCTCAGTCTCAGTCTCAGTCTCAGTCTCAGTCTCAGTCTCAGTCTCAGTCTCAGTCTCAGTCTCAGTCTCAGTCTCAGTCTCAGTCTCAGTCTCAGTCTCAGTCTCAGTCTCAGTCTCAGTCTCAGTCTCAGTCTCAGTCTCAGTCTCAGTCTCAGTCTCAGTCTCAGTCTCAGTCTCAGTCTCAGTCTCAGTCTCAGTCTCAGTCTCATTCTCAGTCTCAGTCTCAGTCTCAGTCTCAGTCTCAGTCTCAGTCTCAGTCTCAGTCTCAGTCTCAGTCTCAGTCTCAGTCTCAGTCTAAGTCTCAGTCTCAGTCTCAGTCTCAGTCTCAGTCTCAGTCTCAGTCTCAGTCTCAGTCTCAGTCTCAGTCTCAGTCTCAGTCTCAGTCTCAGTCTCAGTCTCAGTCTCAGTCTCAGTCTCAGTCTCAGTCTCAGTCTCAGTCTCAGTCTCAGTCTCAGTCTCAGTCCTCAGTCTCAGTCTCAGTCTCAGTCTCAGTCTCAGTCTCAGTCTCTCAGTCTCAGTCTCAGTCTCAGTCTCAGTCTCAGTCTCAGTCTCAGTCTCAGTCTCAGTCTCAGTCTCAGTCTCAGTCTCAGTCTCAGTCTCAGTCTCAGTCTCAGTCTCAGTCTCAGTCTCAGTCTCAGTCTCAGTCTCAGTCTCAGTCTCAGTCTCAGTCTCAGTCTCAGTCTCAGTCCTCAGTCTCAGTCTCAGTCTCAGTCTCAGTCTCAGTCTCAGTCTCAGTCTCAGTCTCAGTCTCAGTCTCAGTCTCAGTCTCAGTCTCAGTCTCAGTCTCAGTCTCAGTCTCAGTCTCAGTCTCAGTCTCAGTCTCAGTCTCAGTCCTCAGTCTCAGTCTCAGTCTCAGTCTCAGTCTCAGTCTCAGTCTCAGTCTCAGTCTCAGTCTCAGTCTCAGTCTCAGTCTCAGTCTCAGTCTCAGTCTCAGTCTCAGTCTCAGTCTCAGTCTCAGTCTCAGTCTCAGTCTCAGTCTCAGTCTCAGTCTCAGTCTCAGTCTCAGTCTCAGTCTCAGTCTCAGTCTCAGTCTCAGTCTCAGTCTCAGTCTCAGTCTCAGTCTCAGTCTCAGTCTCAGTCTCAGTCTCAGTCTCAGTCTCAGTCTCAGTCTCAGTCTCAGTCTCATCTCAGTCTCAGTCTCAGTCTCAGTCTCAGTCTCAGTCTCAGTCTCAGTCTCAGTCTCAGTCTCAGTCTCAGTCTCAGTCTCAGTCTCAGTCTCAGTCTCAGTCTCATTCTCAGTCTCAGTCTCAGTCTCAGTCTCAGTCTCAGTCTCAGTCTCAGTCTCAGTCTCAGTCTCAGTCTCAGTCTCAGTCTCAGTCTCAGTCTCAGTCTTGACGTTTGAGGCTCTTTTATACGATAATTTCAGTTTCAGTTTCAGTTGAGGTATCAATTAAGCTTTCAGTTGACCTTATTTCTAAATACAAAAAACTAAAGCGTTTAACTGAAACTGAAACTGATGGAATTTCCATAAGTTTTCAGTTCAGTCCTCAGTTTTCTTTCTGATTTTGATTTTTCACAAATCTGACGTAGACTTTTTCTCAACTGAACTGAAAATTCAACTAAGAACTGATCGTCTAAATGAGCTATTAGACATAAGTTTAACTGAATGCTTGACTGGTAACTCAACTGAGACTGAAACTGAAATGATCGTCTAAAAGGGCCTTTAGACAGTCAGTTCTCAGTTCAATTTTCAGTTCATTTAAAAAAAGTCTGTGTAAATAAACGTCAGTTCGATGTTCAGCTGAGCTTTTTTGTTATTTGTGAAAAATCATAATCAGAAAGAAAACTGAGAACTGAATTGAAAGCTTATGGGAACTCCATCAGCTTCAGTTTCAGTTAAGTTTCAGTTAAACGTCTAAAAGGGCATTAAGTTTTGAAAGAAATGGACTGAAATTTTTAGAATTTGTTTTGAAAAAATAAAAATACTAAGCGTATTGTGAAGGAAGCACTTGAATATGGCAAGTTGATTACATATCCCGCTATTTGCATAAAGCTGACTGTTCTTTTGGTTTCCTTTTTAATTTTCATCAAATTGCTTAACCAGACAATAGATTTCTCTTTTCACCTTTGATCGAATTTTGGACAGGAACAATATTTGTCGTGTAGCTCATGGCATATAGGTACTCTCAGCACAGCAATGGTTTGTAAGCCTGCTGCCACATGATAGGCCACTCTTCAGGAAGTCTATAGTCTTCTATGTTATGCAACTCTTTGTCTGGCTGAAGTCTAGTGTTCTAAGTTATGCAACTTTTTGTCAATGAGGAAATGAATTTAAGTGATTGGCAATCGCATATTTTGAAGTTAAGATCTCACAGGAATACCATAACTGCAATTTTTTTAAAACAAAAATAATTGAAGATTGCATTCATAAATGATTGTAATCTCTGGAAACCTGGCAGAGGACAACATATGTTTTTTCAATGTCTGTTCGGCGTCCTGAATTTTTGAACATTTGCATATGTTAAGCTTGCGGGCATCCTAGCAACTACCATGCCTTCTGACTACCACATCAAAAGCTTTGGTTTGCTTCAATCATTCATATCCAAAGGTTTTTGGTGCTTCAAACGATCTCTCTGCATGATTTGAAATAGAAGAGTTCGAAGAGTAAACCGATGTTGTAGAGAATCAATGTAGCCGCTGTATTAACAACACCTCGTTTATCAGCAGTTTTCAACAAAAATCATTACAATTTTATCTTAAATCACCTCGACCATGTTAAAATGGTTGGCCTAAATAAGAATTCACATGGCATGCATAAATTTTGCACGATTTTGTAAAAAATAAAAACACGAAACAACCATTGACACATTTGTTTCCACCGATGTGCATCTTAAATGTCCCTCCATTTATGTCTTCTTGATAAATAATTTAAATCATGCAGAGCATCAAGCAAACTTCTATGACGTGTACGCTGTACGTGTCTCAAAAGAAAGTTCTGGATATTGCTAAAGAGAGAGAGAATAAAAAACACAAGACTATGCCATGTCACTCGTCAGTCAGTATAGAACAAGGACATGCACAACGTGAAACTGAGGATGAAATCCGTTAAAGGATATCAAACATATAGCAACGACGAGCACATATACTATATTCGCATATAATTTCAGCTTGAGTAGTTTTATGAATGCCTTGGCAAAAACTGCAAGCAATATCCAACAAGTTTGCTAACAGAGTGGTGATGTTGGCACACAAACCCCATCATTCCTTTGGCCGCAATTTTAAACCATGCCACCAGCAGGTGAGGAATATAGGTAGGAAAACATAATCCTTTTGGGCACATAACAAAAAAGTGCACCCAGAAGACTTACACCGAAAAGTTAACCGAGGATCGAGACCGGGCTCAACTTATGGCAAACTGGATGAATTCAAATCTTTTGTAGGTCATCACACCATCTCGCATCTCGCATCCCCTCCAGCATGTAAATGCAATGAAATTCATTAAAAACACACAAATCCTTGGAGAGAACTACCGACTACGACAACGTGTTTCTTTCATGTGTGTGTGTGTATATGCAAAAGGAGGATATGGATCATATAGCCAGGCATTGAAGTAGATGCATAACATTTTTATGTTAATAGTGTTCGCCTTCAGATTCAGAGAGATGATGCAAATTTTTGAATGCAGATAGAAGGTTGTCTGTATCTGATGACATCTCCTCGACTCAGTAGTGTGGAATGAAAGTTGAAGTTTAATTTGCATTCTTGACCCTAGAGCAATTAATTGCAATCGTATAGTGCAGTGCCAGCGTTTGCAGGCTTCACAAAGGTACCAAAGGCCGACCAGCGATGGCGATGGCGATGGCGCTGGCACTGCCATTGGCGGGGGAGTAGCTCATTTTGGCTGTTGGTTTTGCTTTATGAAATATTCCTTCATTTCCCCATTCACAAACTAACACAGACATAGTGCACAAGCAAAATGCAATTTTCGTATTTAAATTAAAAAAAAAAGGTAAGAATACCGGGCTTTGTTTGGAACATTGCATCGCATAATGTTCACTGGGGCTCTTTGACGATGTAAATGACTACCAAAAAATGAGGTTTTTACCTACGGAATCTCCATTAACATTGCAGGAAGACGAAAGACATGCAAAGAAGAGTAATTGACTAGCCAGAGGCTGTGTAATGTTTTTGAGTGTAATAACTAAAAAGACCGACTCGACGAAATGATGCACGATGACGATGATGGAGTTGGAAAGAACTAATTTGAGCTGTCAGGTGCCACAAAGCATAAATTAAAAGGAATGGACCTGAAGGTTCATTAATTGATGCTCGAAATCTCAGTCAGGGTATCATTTCCATTGTCATTGTTATACAAATTGAAATTAAGTCCATGACGTGGTATTTTTCATTAAATACTTTTATTCGTATACTCTTCTATACTATATACGTCCAAAAAACTACCAATCCAATTGCCGCCCTTATTCCGCTTCAAGTGAATTTATTTCACGAAAGCTTTGCAGGACAAGTACCTTCGAGGCGAATGTCAACTAACAGAGGATTTTCTTTTCAGAGGGGATTTGGGGTTTGTTGTGATTAATTTTGTCCTTAACCTTTTCCTCTTCCCTTTGCCCATTTAATTTGTTAGCTGAGCGATTTTTCCCTGCACAGTTTTTCTTGAGGTATAGAAAAATCATAAACCAAACGAAGGAGTGGAACTGCCACTGAAACTGATTAAGTTCACTTGAGTGTAAAGAAAGGATTTCGAAAGAGAAATAAGAAGAAGAAGAAAGAAACCAAAAACAACAACCCAATAATGCAAAGGTTAAGTTGTCAAGATTTGGTGGGAAAATGGTGACACGTTAACAGGTGGTGCTAATGACACTTTCCAAAGAATTGTTTGTGCCAAAGCGAAGGAATTTTTGAATGTTTTTTTTTGACAGATGTTCGAAAGTTTTTCAATTTAAATGTTGGTAATGTTTGGTGAGCAAAATCGTCAACAATTTGGTTTTTGATTAACTAGATGGTATGTCTTCAAAGCCAGAACAATAACAGTGTTTACATGAAATTACTCCGCCTTTTATGTATTGTTTTTGTCAAAGTAGGTCTTTAAGTCATTATTGTAATTAGATTGTTGGAGTTAACTTAAGCCATTCATTTTCTCAAAGTTAAGGGATTGTTAGTGTCGAAGTTTCTGAAGAAATATTTATTTATTTTGAGGCTTTCAAATTAGGGTTCATTTGTGTGTTTGTTTGTTTAGTTCATTTTTCGTAATAACACGTAATGATTCACGTAATTCCACCTCCTTAGTATGATTTTGCTACGGCAGGAACAGTTTGTTTAGCTTTTATATTGATAGAAATTTATATGACTAGTGCTTAGTTTTAAGGTACCATAAAAATGCATTCAGATTTTCAAAATTCTTTTGCCACAGAAGGGCCTTTACTTTTTACACTATGGTCCTTAGCCTCAACCAACATTTATTGACAAAAATTTCGATTTTGAGAGGCTAGAGTCTTTATTAAACCTATCGATTGAATGCGTGTATTGAATAACTGTATTGTAGTCTCAACACGTATGCACGCGTAATAGTTGTTGTTAAATACACGTGTAAATAACTATACACGTTTTAGTTGAAAAACTTATGGTGTTCCTCAAAAATTATAAAAAGTCGATATTTTTCAAAGCATGTAGCATAAGAAAGTAATTACCTGAAAATTAATTTTTTCATGTAAATGTTGGCTGCCCAAGTGCCTCAAATATTCCATCCGCTAAGTCGAAATTTGGACTTACTCTTTCTAACATTTTGGTCGGTTTCTCACGAATAATTGCTTCAATGTTGGCTTCCACTGCGTGCATCGAAGCGGTATTGTCGCTTTATAACTTTAAATTCAACTTTAAATTTAACTTTAAATTTAACTTTAAATTTAACTTTAAATTCAACTTTAAATTCAACTTTAAATTTAACTTTAAATTCAACTTTAAATTCAACTTAAAATTTAACTTTAAATTCAACTTTAAATTCAACTTTAAATTTAACTTTAAATTCAACTTTAAATTCAACTTTAAATTTAACTTTAAATTCAACTTTAAATTCAACTTTAAATTCAACTTTAAATTTAACTTTAAATTCAACTTTAAATTCAACTTTAAATTCAACTTTAAATTTAACTTTAAATTCAACTTTAAATTCAACTTTAAATTTAACTTTAAATTCAACTTTAAATTCAACTTTAAATTCAACTTTAAATTTAACTTTAAATTCAACTTTAAATTCAACTTTAAATTCAACTTTAAATTTAACTTTAAATTCAACTTTAAATTCAACTTTCAATTTAACTTTAAATTCAACTTTAAATTTAACTTTAAATTCAACTTTAAATTCAACTTTAAATTCAACTTTAAATTTAACTTTAAATTCAACTTTAAATTTAACTTTAAATTCAACTTTAAATTCAACTTTAAATTTAACTTTAAATTCAACTTTAAATTCAACTTTAAATTCAACTTTAAATTTAACTTTAAATTCAACTTTAAATTCAACTTTAAATTCAACTTTAAATTTAATTTTAAATTCAACTTTAAATTCAACTTTAAATTTAACTTTAAATTCAACTTTAAATTTAACTTTAAATTCAACTTTAAATTCAACTTTAAATTTAACTTTAAATTCAACTTTAAATTCAACTTTAAATTTAACTTTAAATTCAACTTTAAATTCAACTTTAAATTTAACTTTAAATTCAACTTTAAATTCAACTTTAAATTTAACTTTAAATTCAACTTTAAATTTAACTTTAAATTCAACTTTAAATTCAACTTTAAATTCAACTTTAAATTTAACTTTAAATTCAACTTTAAATTCAACTTTAAATTCAACTTTAAATTTAACTTTAAATTTAACTTTAAATTCAACTTTAAACTCAACTTTAAATTTAACTTTAAATTTAACTTTAAATTCATCTTTAAATTCAACTTTAAATTTAACTTTAAATTTAACTTTAAATTCAACTTTAAATTCAACTTTAAATTTAACTTTAAATTCAACTTTAAACTCAACTTTAAATTTAACTTTAAATTCAACTTTAAATTTAACTTTAAATTCATCTTTAAATTCAACTTTGAATTTAACTTTAAATTTAACTTTAAATTTAACTTTAAATTCAACTTTAAATTCAACTTTACTCAACTTTAAATTCAACTTTAAATTCAACTTTAAATTTAACTTTAAATTCAACTTTAAATTCAACTTTAAATTTAACTTTAAATTCAACTTTAAATTCAACTTTAAATTTAACTTTAAATTCAACTTTAAATTCAACTTTAAATTTAACTTTAAATTCAACTTTAAATTTAACTTTAAATTCAACTTTAAATTCAACTTTAAATTCAACTTTAAATTTAACTTTAAATTCAACTTTAAATTCAACTTTAAATTCAACTTTAAATTTAACTTTAAATTTAACTTTAAATTCAACTTTAAACTCAACTTTAAATTTAACTTTAAATTTAACTTTAAATTCATCTTTAAATTCAACTTTAAATTTAACTTTAAATTTAACTTTAAATTCAACTTTAAATTCAACTTTAAATTTAACTTTAAATTCAACTTTAAACTCAACTTTAAATTTAACTTTAAATTCAACTTTAAATTTAACTTTAAATTCATCTTTAAATTCAACTTTGAATTTAACTTTAAATTTAACTTTAAATTTAACTTTAAATTCAACTTTAAATTCAACTTTACTCAACTTTAAATTTAACTTTAAATTCAACTTTAAATTTAACTTTAAATTCAACTTTAAACTCAACTTTAAATTTAGCTTTAAATTTAACTTTAAATTCATCTTTAAATTCAACTTTAAAATTAACTTTAAATTTAACTTTAAATTCAACTTTAAATTCAACTTTAAATTTAACTTTAAATTCAACTTTAAACTCAACTTTAAATTTAACTTTAAATTCAACTTTAAATTTAACTTTAAATTCATCTTTAAATTCAACTTTGAATTTAACTTTAAATTTAACTTTAAATTTAACTTTAAATTCAACTTTAAATTCAACTTTACTCAACTTTAAATTTAACTTTGAATTTAACTTTAAATTTAACTTTAAATTTAACTTTAAGTTCAACCTTAAATTCAACTTTAAATTCAACTTTAAATTTAACTTTAAATTCAACTTTAAATTCAACTTTGAATTTAACTTTAAATTCAACTTTAAATTTAACTTTAAATTCATCTTTAAATTCAACTTTGAATTTAACTTTAAATTTAACTTTAAATTCAACTTTAAATTCAACTTTAAATTTAACTTTAAATTCAACTTTAAACTCAACTTTAAATTTAACTTTAAATTCAACTTTAAATTTAACTTTAAATTCATCTTTAAATACTTTGAATTTAACTTTAAATTTAACTTTAAATTTTACTTTAAATTCAACTTTAAATTCAACTTTACTCAACTTTAAATTTAACTTTGAATTTAACTTTAAATTTAACTTTAAATTAAACTTTAAGTTCAACTTTAAATTCAACTTTAAATTCAACTTTAAATTTAATTTTAAATTTAACTTTAAATTCAACTTTAAATTCAACTTTGAATTTAACTTTAAATTTAACTTTAAATTTAACTTTAAGTTCAACTTTAAATTCAACTTTAAACTCAACTTTAAATTTAACTTTAAATTTAACTTTAAATTCATCTTTAAATTCAACTTTAAAATTAACTTTAAATTTAACTTTAAATTCAACTTTAAATTCAACTTTAAATTTAACTTTAAATTCAACTTTAAACTCAACTTTAAATTTAACTTTAAATTTAACTTTAAATTTAACTTTAAATTCAACTTTACTCAACTTTAAATTCAACTTTAAATTTAACTTTAAATTCAACTTTAAATTCAACTTTAAATTTAACTTTAAATTCATCTTTAAATTCAACTTTAAAATTAACTTTAAATTTAACTTTAAATTCAACTTTAAATTCAACTTTAAATTTAACTTTAAATTCAACTTTAAATTCAACTTTAAATTTAACTTTAAATTTAACTTTAAATTTAACTTTAAATTTAACTTTAAATTTAACTTTAAATTCAACTTTACTCAACTTTAAATTCAACTTTAAACTCAACTTTAAATTTAACTTTAAATTTAACTTTAAATTCAACTTTACTCAACTTTAAATTGAACTTTAAATTTAACTTTAAACTCAACTTTAAATTCAACTTTACTCAACTTTAAATTTAACTTTAAATTTAACTTTAAATTCATCTTTAAATTCAACTTTAAAATTAACTTTAAATTTAACTTTAAATTCAACTTTAAATTCAACTTTAAATTTAACTGTAAATTCAACTTTAAACTCAACTTTAAATTTAACTTTAAATTTAACTTTAAATTTAACTTTAAATTCAACTTTACTCAACTTTAAATTCAACTTTAAATTTAACTTTAAATTCAACTTTAAATTCAACTTTAAATTTAACTTTAAATTCATCTTTAAATTCAACTTTAAAATTAACTTTAAATTTAACTTTAAATTCAACTTTAAATTCAACTTTAAATTTAACTTTAAATTCAACTTTAAACTCAACTTTAAATTTAACTTTAAATTTAACTTTAAATTTAACTTTAAATTTAACTTTAAATTTAACTTTAAATTCAACTTTACTCAACTTTAAATTCAACTTTAAACTCAACTTTAAATTTAACTTTAAATTCAACTTTACTCAACTTTAAATTGAACTTTAAATTTAACTTTAAATTCAACTTTAAATTCAACTTTACTCAACTTTAAATTTAACTTTGAATTTAACTTTAAATTTAACTTTAAATTTAACTTTAAGTTCAACTTTAAATTCAACTTTAAATTCAATTTTAAATTCCTTTTTAAATTCAACTTTAAATTCATCTTTAAATTTAACTTTAAATTCAACTTTAAATTCAACTTTAAATTTAACTTTGATTATTCAACTTTAAATTCAACTTTAAATTCCACTTTAAATTCAACTTTAAATTTAATTTTAAGTTCAACTTTAAATCTAGCTTTAAATTCCACTTTAAATTCAACTTTGAATTTAACTTTAAATTCAACTTTAAATTCAACTTTAATTTCAATTTTAAATTTAACTTTAAATTTAACTTTAAATTTAACTTTAAATTCAACTTTAAATTAAGCTTTAAATTCATTAGACATGAGCCTTAACACAATCCTACAAAAAATAGTCCACAGGCGTTATATCGCACGCCAATTGATCGGTCCCAAACAAGAAGTAAACTGTTCACCGAAATCGCCTTTCAATTGGTTCATTGTTAAGCGTGCCATGTAGCATGTGACACCATCTTGTTGAAACCACATGTCCTGAAATTCAAGCTCTTCCATTTTTAGCAAAAAAATTAAAAAATTTGTTTTCATCGCCCGGCTAACCATTCACAGTTTGGTTGCGATTTGCATGATATCTGTAGAAGCTAGAGCGAGATTACGCCAGCCCATAATCCGCAGCAAACAGTGATTTTTTTTGGATGTGTTGGTAGCGTTTGCAAGGCTTCGGGCTGCTCTTCACTCCAACTGCGCTTTTGCTTGTTCATTTATTCATTCAACCAGAAACAAGCTTCGTCGCTGAACACAATTCTTTGATAAAAAAGTGGATCTTTGGCCAACTTTTCTGGAGTCCATTTACCAAAAATTCGACGTTGTTGTAGTTCGATCGGCTTCAATTCTTGCACCAGCTGTATTTTGAAAGGCTCCACACCTTAATCCTTGCCCAAAAGCTTCCACGTAGTGAGATAACATAGGCCGAATTGCTGCGAACGACTGGACGCCGAATCGATAATAATTCACGGTCATCAATGACACTGTCCGATACAGATGTGGTATTTTGCTCTGTTTGAACTCTAAGTAACCATGTTGATGGTTTAATATCCATGCATAGGGTGACACAGTAGAGCAGGGAGCCCCAGGGCCTAGTGCTTTTCTGTTAACCATGTCTTTTTAGGGAATGGATTGGACCTACAATTTTCTGCCGGTTCCGAACGGCCAATCGAAAGAGCTGTTGTCGTAGTAGGTCGATTGAATTGTCCATAAAATGATAGAAGCGCGCTATGAACTTTCTTTACGGAGCACGAATTTTGATAATAGTATTCAATAATTTGCGTTGTTTGTTTATAATACGGTTCATGGTTAGATTATAGATCAAATGGAAGATGTTTGACAGTGACACAAAACACGAAACGTGTGTGAGCTATCAAAACCAGTGCTGCCAAAAAGTAGATAGCAGAAAAATCACCCATTATATGGCAATCTTTCTTACATCGCTTTAGTTTAGTAAAATCAAGAAGCTATTCTAGTGTTAGTCTAGTGTTTCGATACAACGCTGGATTACCATAGAAACTGTACTCGTTAAGCCATTCGAGTGAAACCGAGCCATGCCATGAGCTTTTCAACTCGACTGCAATAAACTTGTTTCAGATTGACCAATAGGATACTCAATTACCTTTTTCATTATAAATACAAGAGTGCTTTCGATTCAAACAAATCAACACGAGCAGTTCTGTGTTTTTTCATCCCGAGTTACTTAAAAAGATCGTGCTAAACGAACAAATACGAACTACTCCATCCTGATTCGTGTATGTTCGTGTTGGTGGCATATACACACGCCCTTTAACATAATTTCATTCACAACCTCGAACGGGTTTTTTCTATCGTGTTGTGGAAATTTGATCGGTTGTGGACTTTTCTGGTCTAAGACCGCATCAATGAGGACCTATCAAATTGTTAACTTGGGTTTTCAGACGTTCACATGTTATGACAGCAGACATGATCTTATATGTGACGTTTAGAAGGCAGATTCTTTTATAATTAGCGCTGTTATGAGGGTGTCCCTTTTTTACGATAACGAGGTTCCATTCATCGGTCATGCTTTCCTACAACCATATCATGCAAATCAGCTAATAAATTGTCCTTATCATCTGATCTCCAGATGCCTTAAAAGTCGCGGTGTCAAGGCGATCTTTATTTGTTTCAAGTTTAAGTACGGCAACCTGAACTTCTTCTGGCTCAGGTGGTCGACATTCTTGATCATCGCCCATGTTGAATGGGGAATTCTGTCTGACAATGAGACTTATATCACCATCGCTCGCCGACTGCGCGTAGAGTAGTGGGACAAAGCGATGCGATGCGACAAGCGATTCGAGATACGATCTTAGATGCGACAAAATGAACACAATAAAGGCCATTTTAGACGATCATTTCATTTTCAGCTTCAGTTGAGCTCTCAGTTAAGGTGATGTCTAAATCCAAAAACTGAAGCATTCAACTGAAAGAGAAACTGAGAGCGAACCTGATAGAATTCCCATAAGTTGTCAGTTCAGTTATCATTTAACCTGACTTCCGGCTGCTAAAGCAAAAAAAAACTCAACTAAGCATCGGACTGACGTTTAAATACACTGTCCTTTTTAACTGAACTGACAACTGAACTGATAGCTGAACTGACAACTAATGAAACTCCCATCAGTTTTTTGTTCAGTTCTCAGTTTTCTTTCTGATTTTGATTTTGCTCAAACAAAAAAGCTCAACTGAACAGCGTACTGACGTCTATTTACACATTGAACTGAAAACTGAACTGAGAACAGACCGTCTTAAAGGGCTTTAAGAACAATTTTGAACTGTTATACAAATCGAATACAAACACATTTCTCACGGAATCGTTTGAAAAAGTGGTCATCAAAAAACTTTTTGTGCGAGAAGCTTACGAAAACCTTGCAACAGACTCTAAAGAGTCACATCAAATGTGGTACACACGTGTAAAAGAAAACATGTGAACCTTTTTCTCGCATTAGAACGCTTCTCGCATCGCATCGCCTTCTCGCGCTACTGTACGCGCAGCCTTCAGCTGTCTGCAGAAGTGCTCTTTGCAGATCATCTGCAGCTGTTGCAGTTGGTTTTTCGGTGCAGTTCTTGCTGTCTATCAAAGCTTCGTGTAGTAGCTGATGAAGTAAATTGTAATTTGACACTGCTGGTTTTTTCTTTTTAGTAGGCACAGAATTGTGAACTAGAATTTAAATGTTGAAAAGCACTTTCTATAAAAACATAATTTTTCTAACTGTTGTAAGTATTTTCTAACAACAATTAACACTAACGTAGTCATTCAAATAAAACAAAATAAATGGGAGCTAATGTTACAACTTCTTGCTCCAAGGGCTTCCTTCCCTTTTACTACCAAATTGAATACCTACAAAACAACTTCAACAAAGTTTCTTTGAACCAAAAAAATTGTGGTATGCCAAGAGGGTTAAATGTAACTGCTAAGCCAACCGTCCAAATTATATATCGTGAGCATTATAACTTTTAGGTAATCTTCCAAATAATAATAATGTTGACAAGGAAGAAGAAAGAGCCCACATTCTATTGTGGCTGACAGTAGAAGAGGAAGCTTCCAACATCACGCACCCTTTATAGCATCAGTTTCAATTTCGGCATAACATCTGCTGGGATGATATAAATTTTGCATAATAAATTTATTTATAGTCATTTCATTGCCATATGGGTGCTTATCTCTCCATCTGCATCTACACAAAGACACTCACGACATACATCTTCACAAAGCGAAGCAATTTCCAAAATAAACATCTTATCTACAAAGGTATTAGAATTTATGATATAATTTCATGTGACTGCTATGTGACGGGCCTGTGTTTAATAAGAAAACACATATTGCATTCAAACGATTACTCTCCATCCATAACATCCATGTTCCAAGAGCCAGAACAGAAAGATGTTTGCTACCGAAAAGACCTTGTTTGATGTTTTCTAATCTCTAACCTGAACCACCCATCTATCTATTATAATCCAGCACGCATGGCACCGACATTCATTGTTTGGCTGGCTGTTGGCTCGACTCGACTCGACTCGGCTTGTTCATTCAATTTATTTTGTCGCATGTCGAGCGAACCATATGTACGATGTACGTATATATGTCTATAGGAAAGAAATATGTCACTTGTACAAAAGAGGATTGTTTTGAACTTTTGAACTCGTAAATTTATATTCGAAATTGAACTTTTCCAACAAAATCGTATGCATAGAAGCAAAGCTCCGTTTGGCACTCAATGGCCCAGTAGCAAAGTATAGTCAGTTCAGTTTCATTTCTATTTCCTCGATTTTCTTTCTATTTTTTATATTTTTTTTTTTTTTTTCATACATATATAAAAACAGATTCCCTCTCTGAATGAATAACAACACAGTACCATAGCACTCAGTGTTTGACAGTCGGATGGACTTAGGAAAAATCGATTTGAAAGATTTAACGCTGCTTTACAGGACGACGATGGAGCTTAGTCTTTATGGAAATGGATTATATGACAACCAGCTGTTTGGAAACTGTTGGCATGGAAGAAGGAAAAAAATACATGTGTGCTGTGTTATCGAAACAGAAAGGCTTACAACTGTAGAAACTGCATTTTCTCTGAAAGATGTCACATCCAATTGAAAATTGAAAGCAATGATGTTCTGGTTCTTCCATAAGACTTCTTTTCTTCTTCCGCTTGGCCACACACAGATTTGGATAGGATCGTTGCTTGCCATGAGTCTTGTAACTTAACCTATTCCATAGAGCTTTTGGATGACTCTCGGTTTGCTAGTCTTTTGAAATCTTCTTAGAAAGATGAGTTCTTAAATATCCTCTTTCTCCTAAATTATCTAACGAAACCTGCTTTGTTAAGAAAATACAACGAATGCAAGATAAGTCACTCGTATACAGGCAAGTTTGAAATTCAAAATTTCTTGAAATTTCAATCGAAGAGGTAGAGACGAAGCAAGAACACCTATAGCTGGTTCCTACAGCGGGTATGACATGTAAAACTTTACCTTTTTTTGCTTTTGTTTCTGCAATAAGACTTTTCGGTGATACCCGTGGCGTAATGGTTAGCATGTCTGCTGTTACGAGGGAGGTTCGTGGTTCTAGTCCCAAAAGAAACCAAAAAAGTGTTTTTCCACGTATATCGCACCTTTCGCGAGGAATTGGCAAGTGCTCCGTTAGTAAATTCATTGCCATGAAAGCGCTTTTTTTGGCAGATAATTGTAGGTCCCCTCTATTCCCTCACGAGGAATGGTTGTGAGAAATGCGCTAGGCCCCGTGGCTCCCCGCTCTGTCTCGCCAGCTTATGTATGTAAAGGGTTTTTCAATAAGAGCGCTACAAAAGTGTTTTTAAAAACAAAAGTGGTTTTGAAAATCTTTATTTTTGTGAAAGTACGTTTGATGCCTTTATGTATGAATCTCGATTTCTTTTGCATGACCACCACGGGCACGCCTGAAGAAGTCCAGACGCTGAACCCAATTTTCGACGGCTTTCAAGCATAAATCGGCCGATACTGCTGCAATTTCACGTTCGAAATTCGTACGAAGATCATCAATCGTCGCTGGTTTGTTGGCATAGACCATAGACTTGACGTAGCCCCACAGGAAATAGTCTAACGGCGTCAAATCGTACGACCTAGGTGGCCAAGCGAGTGGACCATTTCGTAAGATAACAAAACTTAGTTTCCAATAAATTGATTGTGACACTCGCTGTGTGGCTTGTGGTGCCGTCTTGTTGGAACCACATGTCCTCCAAGTCCGTTTCATTCAATTGGGGCCAAAAGTATTAGGTTATCATTGGACGGTAGCTATTCCCATTCGCAATAACGTGCCGGTCTTGATCATCACGGGAGAAGTACGGCCCAATGACGCCGCCGCGCCGCGCAGACCCATAAACCACACCAAACCAAAAGTGTGGATTGCTGCCTGACCAATACCGCATATGTATTTTGTTTATTGACGAAACCATTCAAGCAGAAATGAGATTTCCATGTCCCTTTGTGGATATTGAGGTGCTGGAACCGCGTACTAGCTACCAGAACTTCTCGCCCTGCAGCGAAATCGATCAGCCTGGATCCGTTATCGGAGGTGTTGTCGTGCAGGCTGTATCTTCCGATTATTCCACCAATGATATCCTCTCTTCCTAGCTTGGCATTAAAATCTCTTAGAACAATCTTAATGTCATAGCTAGGGCACTGCTCATATGTTTTGTCCAGGAGCTCGTAGAATACGTCTTTGGTGTCTTCATCCTTTTCCTCTGTGGGGGCATGTGCGCAAATGAGGCTTATGTTGACGAATTTAGCCTTGATGCGGATTGTTGATATCAGCTTGTTCACATAGTTGAAACTCAAGACTTTTTGCCTGAGCCAACAACAAATCCAACAACAAATCCACATCCAAACAGTCGCTGCTTTTGTTCTCGGTAGCAATCGCCGTGGTAGATACCGCAGTCTTTTAATTTGCGTCTACCTGGTCCATCCCATCGCATTTCTTGGATAGCGGTAATATCGGCTTTGAAGCAGTTTAGGGCTTCCGTTAATTGTTCGGTTTCACGTGGTCTATTAAGGGACCTAACATTTCACGTACAGATCCGAAGTTCGTTGTCCGTTTTTCGTTTGCTTGGTTCGTCATCAGTAAATCCGTCCGTATCCGAGGTTTGTTGGTGCTTCGCAATTAAAAATAGCTTTACGTGGACGTGAAGTCACCCCGACAGCACGACCCCTAACTTGGAGGGCTAGATCCTTGTATAACTCCAAAGAGCCAGGATAAATCGTTCCTTATAGGCCTGAGCTCCAAATATGTTGTAGTAGCCCTATAAGGTGTTCACTAAGTAGTTCAACCTGACTGGAACTGTAGACGCCACCGTTGATTCCATCTAGGGAGTTCCTCCGCTGCCGTCTGGATGAAAGAAGAGGTGCCTTAGTGGGAACACCTCTCCCCCTCTCTCGTTTACTGCCACCAAAAACCTTCCACTAGGGTTGAGACCCAATCTTCAGTTGAGGTACTAGACACCCTACCATTTGACTGGTGGTCAAGCGGCTTCAGTTTTATTGACGAAGCCATTCAGCCAGAAATGAGCCTCATCGCTGAAGATGATTTTTCAAACAATTCACGAACATACGACGCTTCTGGTGGTCAAGCGTCAATTTAATCTTGCGTCAATTTAATCTTGTAAGGATGTAGACCAAGATCTTTTCGCATCGCCACAACGACGTCACAGAGATGCCCTACGCTTGAGAACGACGTGTGAGAGACACATTCGGGCTTTTTGCAACTGAAGCCTCAGCGGCAGCATTATTCTCGACACTACGGGCACTTCTTTGTCTCACTGGCACCGGAACATTTTGTACTGTGCCTGTGGATTCAAATTTGCTCAATTGTTGATCTGCTAGGACGATTATGACGACCATAAACTGGACGTAGCGCTCTTGACGTTGAGGCCACTGACTCAGAATTTCGGTAGTGAATTTTAATAATTTCGACTTGTTGTTGGCTCGTATATCTTTTCATCATGAATTGGCAAACCATACTGAAGAGAAATGTCAAAAGAGCGGCAAGAAATATGGCGTCGTTTGCTGTCCCTGTCGCTCTACTTTTCTAACCGATGTGTAATCCGACTTTTCTGGCGCATCGACATGGGTTCAATGGTTAGGATTGTGACCAAAAAAATTGTTTGTTATCCAACAAGCATGAAAGCAGGACGATATTGTGATACCAAGTCAAATATTTCATTCTCTGAATCAGCCTACCAATTTCAAAATAATCTGCACCACACTAGAGGCATCCATTAGAAGATACCACACACATCTATAAGCAAACATCACTCTCTAAACTTAAGATGTTCCACTTCCAGTCCCATCTTTGGGACTAAATTAATTTTCTCCGTCTTTTGAGACTTGTTGCTTCGCTCCGAGCACAATTGTGAATGCTTTGAATGTGGTTATCCCTCAAAACGTTTGCTCATTTCGAACTGATTGATAATTGACATTATCTGAAGCGAAACATAACCAAATGATTGGCTGACTACATCAACCACACAATCAAATGAAATCGTTTATAACACTCACACAAACGTCAATTCGATATGATGAATGCTGACAGCGATTTTCCGCACTAAGATGCACCAACAACTGCATCGGACACTAGTGACACTTGTCATGATTCTCATAGCCTGTCACCCTACACTACTTTAGACAGCTTCCTTATTTCCAACGGGATGTGCTGGTGGTTGTGAGTGCGGAATATAATCAACAGCATCATAATCATCAAACTGGTTTCAATCGAAAATAGCGTTTCATTAAGTTTCTGTTCTGCTCTCATCTCAACCACTTCCGATTGCATGTTCAACTAATTCCGACTTGCATCGTTTCTTTCCACACCCAACAACACTTCAGAGCAAAACTTTGTACCAAACTCAACTTAACCCACATTCCAACAAAGACCTACGGCATCAATGCTGAAGGTGGTTTAATTAATTTTCAATTTAATACGATTGAAAAGACGCTTTTTCGCAAAACTTTTCTCTGGATTAGTTCTAAAGAAACCGAGCGGTATTGCAAAACGACAACCATACCACAGCAAAAGAAAAAGAACAAAAAATACACAGGTCTTCTTAAGCTTAAGAAAAAAGCTGGAGTTTCTGGAGTACGGGAATGCGGAAATGTTTCGGCTTCTCTTAACCACTGTTCACTTGAGGAAAAACTTGTTCGTGATGGGCATCAACAACTTTTTAATTGAAGTAAATCTACAAGGGAAATTCCCACCATCAGAAAGTATCGCACAGACCTTCAAAAAGCATCAGATACCCCAGAGAAAGTTTGATCAAAACAGGTACTTTGGGAACTTCAAATGACTATTTGTGTGTAATTCGTTGCTATACGGTGTGTAGTGTAGTTGGAACTTTTATGAAAAAGTTTTTCCTTCAAAATGGTTGGGAAGTCTGAACATTACGTAAATGGTATTCTTCTCAGCACTACAGGAAGAAAAAAAGGAATATTCTAACCCAACTACAACCTACATATTCATATTGGGGTTTGGAAAGAGCCTTTTTTAAGATGTTATCATTAGGAGTAAGTAAGTAAGCTTACGGCTTACATTATCGTTATTAAGTGGTGGGATTTGAATTTTGCCTGCCAAAAAAAATAATAATAAAATTCCATCAAAATTGGTCAGTATTAGCAATTCAGTGACCCAGTGGTGGAGAAGGAATTTTGTGTTTGCTTAATCCACAAAAAATTCGATAACCTTTTCCAAAGGGTTTAAAGTTTTTTTTTCGTTTTTGTTTTTGTAACACTGAGCCGTTGTTAATTCATGTTGTTAGTTTCGTACATGTACAGGTCCACCTAAATTTTAGGGGTTGTAAGTTGTAGGGATATAGTTTATTGGGATAGCTGCTCTTAACTTTGAAATTATCTCGTAGGAACATGCGATTTTAGCACAGCAATTATTTTCAGTAGAAAGCTTTGCTTATCCATTCGTTAAACAAAATGGCAGAGAAAATGAATTAACAATGTTGGTAGATAATAATCAAAGCTGATGAGGTTGGTTCATTCAACTGCTATCGAAAAATAATTAAAATCTAAACTTGGAATGTGAGAAGAAGCAGTTGGTCTTTTGATTCTGTAACACAGCCAGAAGAAAATCCTTTAGGTATATTTTACTTCTTTACTATCTACTTTTATGGATTGAATTTGCATCTCCCATGGGTATTTAACCAAGAAGTTATCTTACGTTTTTTTATTGATGGGCAGGATACTCATAGTTTCTTGTAATGATGTGGAGAGTGGTGTTTTAATTTACAATTCAAATGCAAAACAAAAAAAACATCGCTTTGAGTTTGATTTTCTAGACTATTTTCCTTGTAAACTTAATTTGATGGAAGAAAGATGACCTTGTTCATCAGATTAGCAAAGTTATTGAAAGATATAGAGCGATATGTAAGACGTGTTGCACTCTTTTTTGAATTTTGGCAGAAAAACAACTGTCCCAAGCCAAGTCCTGCTGGCACACTAAGCCACAGAAATGATATTAAATCAGATCTTACGGAAGTAGTTGCAACATTTAGTTCTTATGGGAATTGAGACAGTGAGGTTTGGCTAGGTTCAAACGAGGTAATACGGCGACTGCAACAACTCGCTCGGGTTCTCTCTCTCTGGATCCATTACATTGTGTTTTCCATGATGCAGATAGAATAGAAAGTAAAACAATTGAAAAATCACGTATTCCAAATAAAATTCAGGATGTCACGAAGTGTAAAATTCGAGTACCCAGTTTTTCGCTTAGTATTTTCAGAGAGCTGGCCTCCCTCGTTTGGGCTAAGCTTGGACACTCACTCAAAATATTGTTGCGAGCATTCTCTTGGTTCCTTGTTTTAGTATATTCTGCATGAATAATAATGTGGTGATGTCCATTCTTATTATGTAGTTGATTACCTACCATCCGTTAGGATTCCAAACAATAGCCATAACTTAGGCTTAGATTGAGTATATATTCTGATATTTATTTATGATATTTATTTATTTATTATTTATGTCGGGATTGATGGTTGCAAAGATCTTGAGAGTCTTGTGCAGATATACCTTAGCAATTATACCTTAGCATCGAAACTTTTTTCAGTATCTATAGACTGAGGCTTGAGTCGGGCTTATTACACGGATTTAACTCCTATATTTACATTTACATCAAACCTATTAACGGAGTAGTGGGGGTTGCAGCCGGGCGACAACGACCATTTGGTTTATACATCAAAAGACTAACAACACAAATACTACATGGACCAAAAAAACACACGACAACAGCAAACAGTAGTACAAGACGGTCCCCCATCTTGTCACTCAACAACGCTCATTCCAATTTAATTACGGTTAATTCTAATGGGAACCGACTGTTTTCGTTTGACAAGGCCGTTGGCAGGATCTAACTATTATTTTCATACGTGTAGCCTATACCAAAAGTTATAGCGACTGGTTTCAAGTTTTTGCGTCTAATACTCGTTTTATGGTGGATGTTTATACTATGTCAACGAAGTTCAGTTTAGTCTCAATACCAAATAAACATCTCTTTTAAGTGTTACATATTTCATTCTATGAATTTTTGGGTACCTATTCTTTCGCTAATAAATTGAGTGGAGCTGTTGAAATAAAAGCTTCTTTAGAATTCGATAAGTGTACCTCCCATTAAATCGCTGCTTATTGATTGTGGTTCTAATCGGCCCTAGCAAAATATCTGCTGTCGGTGTCGGTGTACAATGTAGGGAAAGGTGGGGCTAATTGTACAATGGGTAAGGTCGGATCACACTCATCGAAGAACTACCAGAAAACTATCAAACATGAGCTTAAGGGTTCAGTTGTTCACAGAATCGAAACAGTTTTGTCGGCATGTTTCTTCATTTTCCTAGTAAAATCCTGAATACGCAACTAAAACCAAATTTTGTTGTACTTGACGATTTTTTATGTTTGTATTTCTTCATGCTTAATTTAATTGTTTTGGGTTTTTTTGTATTTTTGGCGAAATATGTTTACTAGACCAGGTGTGAGGTAAATCGGATCAGGTGGTTCAAATTACACAGTCGATTACAGCCATCTTGTTGAAGACCTTGACATCTGTCAAATTATTTGTCATTTATTCAGTCTGGAGTGCCAAATCACCATGATAGCATTCAACATCACAAATAATTAAATTGTTTTATCAAAATGGGGGTTATGGTCGGGCAACGTATCGGGCGCTTCGCCCATTTCACGGTCGTCATTATCTTCGTACCAAGATGTTGTTCACAATCTGGTGAATAATTTTGAGTCCGCTGTTTCAGTAAACTAAAGTAAAATCGGCTGAAAACATCGCCGCTGTCCGAATTAGTCAAAGGAAGTAAATTTTGCTTTTCTCAGAAGAACTCAGCCTTTATTCGCAGATCACAACTTGGCGAAATTTGAGTCGTGACTTAAGGTTGCACTCGTTCAGAATCCAAGTGACCCAGGAACTGGAGTTAGAATACAACGACGCGTAATCGCTGTTCGGACTCTGGAGCACTTGGCAATCGATCATCATTTTCAGCGATGGGACCCATTTCTGGACAAATGGGACTTAGGTGAACAATTAAAATTGTCAAATTTGTGACGATACCACATGAGATCCAAGATATCCAATCTAATTCTTCAATAACGACTTTGGCCATAAGCTATCACTTTCCACAGTGATCGCTATAGGTCGATGATTACCAACTTCGTTTGGCCAGTCTGTTCGATTATTACTTCGGTCAGCTGTAAAACTTCCTTAAGCCTTTCTAGAAAACAAACAACTCATTGGAATTGAACCAATATAGGCTAGACTTGATCAAGCCTTTTGTTTACAAGGCTTGATCTTTTGAATCTTTTGATAATCGCTAGCTGAGCTACACTCTTGACAAAACTGAGAAAAGAACTTGAAATATGTGTTAAAATCTCGAATATTTCAGACGAGTATAATGGCTTGAGTCTTCAGCCCATGCAACCTCGCAACTCAAAGAGGGAATTCTGGTGAAACCATCAAGCATCCTAACACTCCGTACTTAGGGCGTTAGATAAATCATCGATTAAACTCAAATGTATGATGTCCTTTAACAATAGTAATTATAATCAGGCTCACGCTATAGCAACTGTCCAAATTAATTTCCTTCAATGGAGAAAACGTGACTCATAAATTTGCGAAACGTGCTTCGAAATTATTCAACCGAAGGTGTTTCACATCAGTCATTTGAAGTGTGGATTAGTATAACCTTATTCCAATGCCTTTGTCCTTTAAAATGTTAGCACATATTTCTAAAGGTGAAAAGGGTTGAATGTTAAATTGATTCGAAGTGAATGGCTTTGAAAAATGAGCAAAGCATTTGTGCACGTACTGGCTCTTAAGTGCCAATTGTTATCCTATCAATCTCTTTTTGTGAACACAAACGCACCTGTGCAGATGTTGACGACAAACAGCCATCGAAGACGACGTAATGTCTTTATCATGAGATGTATACACAAACACGTGTAGACATTAAAATTCAATTAAAAATCGTACTACAATGTTCTGCACAGATGTTCTGTAATTGTGAATTACACATCTTGAATTCCCTTTTCTCAGACATTGAACTAGAACGAGAAAAGACTAACCTGCTAGGTTTGTAATTAAAATCCCAAACGACACCATCATGAATCCTTATTACAAACCCTTGATCAAGTTTAAATGACACATGTATGCTAACAAAAGTAATTTAAATGTCTCTCAATAACTTGTGTGTTCATATAGACCACTGGAAAAGGTCAGCCAATGAAAGTTTTATATTAAACATGTACGACTTGTCCATGAAAGAGTTAATTTCAAAGGTAAACCTCTCTTCTCTGCTACTAAAAGACATTAACCATTACCTGAGAATACATTTGGCATTCACTTGGGAATTATCCCTGAATACCACATTCGTTCGTTGAACACAAATATCTTTGGAATCCACAAACCTAACCAACATTTAACAATTGATGTCCAATGATTATACAAAACAATAGATAAAATTGCTTTCCAAGACTACCATGGCCCAACAAAATGGGACAAAATATCCATTTTATGCCAAACCCAAATCAACAACATAAATTTGAATGAAACAAAAAGGAAGTGCGGGCAATGGACTGAGCATGGCAAAGGGACTTCACATATGTGACAGTTAATGCGTATCCTTTACGGTACATGAGTTGATGATATAACTCATAACGTAAAGTCAATTTACATTTAAATTAATTGACATAGTCCTCGACGCATAAGCCGCATACATTTCCATTGATTGACTCATAATTCATGGATTATCTTTGATGTCATATGTGTGCCATATGCCGTATCAGTGTCACTATATGCCTTTACAGGATGTCAATGTGCAGTCAATCACACACATCGATTCTGCGTTATAACGGAAATTAATTCTTTAGTCATTCGTTGTTTCAAAAAGTATACACATACTTCTATACAATCTGTGGTTTACATAATCAAGGCTTTTATAATCTCAAAATGACCTATATACAGACAACACAACATGAATACCACTTTGGTTCACTTGGTCAAGTGGAGATAAACATAAAACAGGGATTCCTCTCGATATAGAAAACATGACTGAATCTTCACATCCATTATTGAGGCTTT
Organism: Melanostoma scalare; assembly: GCA_949752695.1. Lineage (NCBI taxonomy): Eukaryota > Metazoa > Arthropoda > Insecta > Diptera > Syrphidae > Melanostoma > Melanostoma scalare. Next base: position 28,001,979 of record OX456984.1, on the reverse strand, counting down.
GAGAGCATTTGAAAGGCAATAACACACAACAAGTACTTTGTGTTTGGAAAATGGAAAATCAAGTCTAAAGTACTTCCAGCTGATTCTGCGTCAGTCGATGTGTAGTTTATTGAGGACTCATCTAAGGGCAATAAATGTGCAAAAAGGATTTATTTTTGTAGTCAATTTGTTTGACAACAAGGTACCAGATAGGAATTCAAGTTTTTGTTTTCATTTCATTAAGATTTTGATTGTATTTAAGGTTTATTGATTGAAAAAGTTTTGAGAATCTTTAAGAAACCTTAAACCTTAAGTCGTTTTTTGATGAACCGAGACAAACTATTCCTTTCTGGGCAGATATTTAATTGCTTGGGTGGGCATTGCAGTTCGGGGTGAACCTGTGCCTCAATCAACATCTTTCGATAACAAATTCAATTTCGGACGATTTTTCTCCAGTTTTGTACTATAAATTGGTTTAGATCTTCTTCCATTTGATTGTGCCAACTGAGACGAGGTCATCTTCTTTCCCTGAATTGAAAACCTGTCGAGCCGGAGCGTTTGTGTCCATCCGCAAAACGTGTCCCAGCCATCGTAGTCTTGTAATATATCGTTCTCCTCCACGCATAGTCTTCTCAAAGATTAAATATTTGGGAGACATAATATAATATGTTCAAACGAACCAAACTAAACATGATGTAAGGTTTAAAAATAATTTTATTTTAATTTCTCAGAACTTTTTGAGTTGGCTTTATTCTGATAGCCTTTTTACTAAAGCGACACTTAGCGCAATTGGCCGTTTAACTTCAACGAATTTCATTTTGATGGTAAAAAAAGCTGGGAGTGGACGGAGTAATGAACCTAGCTTTTTATTCAACTACTATTGTTGTTATAAGAACACTTTAGTTTTTGTAAAACTACCACGGTTAAAAGGTGTAAGGGTACATTTATATTAATCCATCACTTAACTTGAGTGGATGGAAGAGACTATGAATTTTTGAACTTAAGATATAAATTTCACTTTAATAACACTTTAAATATAGAAGAGTTCAACCTCACAAAAGTAAATAAGGAAATTAAATACTTTTGATAAACTTCTTATCTTGGGAGGGAGCACTTTTGGGAGTTCTTAGTTAACCAATTCCAATCTTTACCTTTATGTTCCCATACTGGAAAATCCATTAAAACTTCACAATGATAAATGGGTACTTTAAAAAATCGATATCGATCGATCGGGTTCAAGCCTTTGCTTGTTTATACATTTTTTGTTTGCGACCCTTTAGGAGAGGAAGTGCTCCACAGTGTCACCATTCTCTCAACAGTGGCTACTTCCCAAATAACAACATTGGTCACTCAACAATCCTGAACTTGTTCGGATCAATCTCAAATCACTCCCACTACACCATACCCCAATTGGTCTTTGAAAACAAGTTTCAAGTCTCAATCCCACCGAGAGCAATTTTTGAAGACGAAGAATTATTAGATGATTCAATTATTTCTTTTACAGATGGTTCGAAAACCGAAGAAGGGGCTGGTTGTAGGGTGTACTCAGATAGGCTAAATGTAAGTCTCTCGTTCCGCGTTCCAAACCACTGTAGCGTGTTCCAAACGGAATTTCTGGCGATCAAAGAGGTTCTATCGTGGCTAAAAGAAACATGAATATCTAAATCTCTCAGACAACCAAGCAGCCCAATGCATTGCCTAATAGGTAGACACGTTACAAGAATCGACGTTCCATCAAAGGACTTCTGCATAAGCTGCTTATACGAGGAGGAAGAAGACAAAATCAAACACCTCCTCTGCTCATGTCCTGCGCTCTGCCTCGAAAGGAAACTTCATCTAGGAGAATACTTCCTTCCTCTATAGCTTTATTACTCCAAATGGTTTAGTTAATTGAGGAACTCCTTGAAATATTTCATGAGGCATCACAATGGCTAATATTGGTCAGTTGTTTTCCTGACAGCCATTTTAACCAGAGGTTACTATCGTTGTCTCAATCTGCTTCCGATACTAGATATGGCCATTTCATGGGACAGCTCATTTGGTTCTGTAATGAATATTCATCTTCTCACATCGTTCTCAAGCGGAACCATAGATTTTGGGTATTGCTTTCCTCGTCCGATTTAACTTCCGTTGATGTAAGTTTATACTTCGTTTTACTGTAGTTAACCGATCGTTAAACGCATTCTTGCCGCTTCTGTTTTAATGATCGCAATCGCAGCTGTGGGCTCACGCTTGCTTCTCTCTGTAGCGAGTAATTGCACCTATTTTTGGAAGAATATGTCTCTGGTTTTGACATTTGAGCTTTGAACAGTTCTGTCAAGCATGATGTCAAAAACTTTCATGTTTCTTTGTGGGTTTGTTGAATTTTGTCGATTTTAAAGAGCTCTCCCATATCTTTGACTCTTATCAATCTTGACGGGACACTTAAGGTCAGTTGTTTTAAATGCTTGGTACTGGAAAAGTATCTCTGGCTATGCTAACACCAAGTCTTATGCAATCATTTGAGCTTATCAATATCGAGCATCTTTCTTATTGACGTTGAGAGATGTGAGAGCATATGCCATATACATTATACAGTCATACTTTTGACATATTCTACCTTTGACAGAAGCAGACCCACTGGTGAATCAGGTTGAGTAAGATGTCTAAGATCCTTGCTTCGTTCGTCATCAACCTCATTAAATGTGATGCCAGGCGACAGGATTTTGGAGCCGAAAACAATATTCAATGAAATCGGTCTTCCGAAAAATCTTTGAGTGATTCTTTGCATATTTCTTAAGAGTAAAGACCCGTAATGAGATGTCAAAACGATCTTGTTTAACAACTTGAAGAAGGCTGCATGTCTTGTTTCGTGCCAGTGGCGTAATAGTTAGCATGTCTGCCTGGCACGTGGGAGTATCGTGGCTCGAATCCCAACAGAAACTAAAATATTTGTCCACATGTATCATCTTTCGCGAGAAATTGATAGCTATCAAAAGCGCTTTCTTGATAAGCCGTTCAGAACTGGCAGAAAATTGTAAGTCCCATCTATTTCCTCAAGGCATGATTGATACATGCTAGCGTAGTAGCCATCATCGGGGCTCCGCGCTCTGTTGATCCTCCCTACGTATGTATGTATGTCTTGTTTTATAGATTTTAAAAAAGCTTCTGCAACCACCGTAACTGATCTTGGAGCTGTCTGTGAAGATTAAGCAACAATCTTCTTCTAAAGGGTTCGCCAAATAACTTTTTTTTCAAAAACAGGGCGCAACATCGAGTGTAGCTTCGGCTGTGTGGTACGTACCGCCGGCGCCGGCGCCGTCCTGTTGAAACCAAATGTTTCCAATATCCTCCTCTTCAATTTTTGTGAACAAAAATTTGTTCAACATGGCTTGATTCCTCATTTTCGAAGAATGCCTCTGGACCAAAATCCGCACCAAACAGTGACTCGTTTTGGGTGTATCGGCTTTTCAATATATGCCTGCGGGTTTTCTATGCCCCAAATGCGACAATTTGCTTGTTTACATACCCACCAAGATCAAAATGAGCTTCATCTGAAAAGATAATCTTTTTTTGGCAAAATCGGCATCGGATTTTCAAAGTAATGTTGCAATATTTCCCAGCGTTGTTCAAGTGTCTACACAACCATATTCGTTCAGCGAAAGGATAAAACTAATTATCTGTCAAATCAGACATGAGTTAAGTGTTACCATTCACGAAATTGCACAGCACTTGTTTAAAAAAAAAAAACGATGGCGGTCCTTCTTCAAATTCTGTTTACAATCAGTTGTGAGCTGTGGAAAAGTTTACTTCAGCATTTAGAAAATGCTTGATATTCTAATAGTTCTTAAGATGCAAATGACCCTTTTCGGTAACAGGTCCTATATATTTACAAAGACTTAACTGCGCCACTAGAAAACAGTCACTTTTATCACTAGGCCCATCGTAACAATTCCAGGCTACGAATGCCAAAAAAAAAAAACGTCTCCGTAATTAATGTTTTGCAAAAGATATTTCGAACTTCTAAATTATTTCGTCAATAGTTGCAAATATCGTGGCACTACGAGGATGTCTATGATGCTTCCTGTTTAGCATTCGTAGTCCGCAACTGTTAAGTACGCCTTGTGATAGTGACCAGTGTCTAAAAGGATCTTGATTTAAAATGATTAGTCCAAAGAAGCTTTTAGCTTAGACACCTCCAGCCAGGATGTTTGAATTCATTTGGAAAAGGATTGGTAACTAAGAGGCCTTTTCTGAAAACCTTTGCCATATACCCGCAAAAGCTTTGATGGTCATTTGAGCACGTTGAGCAAAGAGTTAACCCACGTATTTACGCAAATGATATTACATCACCCTCAGCTCTTAAAATACATTCTTTTCTGCAGGTGTTTCCATTGTTGTTTAACATAACTCTTTTTTCAAGTGAAGCATATTTTCTTCAATATTTTTATTGGGCTATATGCCGAGAGGAAGCATACGATATACGCGTTGCACTTTGACCTACACACAACTACCTACAGAAATCAGATTTTAAAGCTTTAATTCTTTATTGAAATTTTACAAGCCTGGTATATTTTTAATCCGATTAAAAGCTTTCCCAGTTTGTAAACTTGTCAATTCCCGCTGGTTCGGCGTGTAATAACACACTTTCGAACCCAAATAACTTGCAACAAACGAAATGCCAATTAAAATTTTGACTCGTAATTTAAACAAAAAAAAAGATTTTGTAGTTGAAATTTGGGTTTTTTTTTTTTTTTTTAATTAAATAGGGTGAAGGTGAAAATTACCTTTACAAGCACGTCGACCTGAAAGATCTTTTGTGCTGTTCCCTTAGGTTTAAAAACACGTAGTGTATAGGTTTGTTCATTTGAAGCTGAGGTCATGTAAGAACCTAAGAATCTTCGAGGAAGAGGTGTTTCTGATATCAAGGGGACAGGGGAACCCTTTATTGAATATTTTAAGCCTGGATCTAGCTAAGGCAGGGCATTCGCATAAGATGTGTTCAGCTGTTTCTATGTCTTCAAGACAGAGATGACAGGTGTCATCTTGGCTGATGCCCATGTTTTTAAGATGATACTTGAGAGAGCAGTGTCCAGTGAAGAAGTCCGTAAGTAACTTTGCGTCACGTTTGCTCATGTCAAGAATTTCTTTCATACGTTTGTGGGATAAGTCAATGAATAGTTTTGACTGACGATGGCCATTTGAGTTGTTCCAGGTGCTGATCATGTTCTGTCGTTCCCAGGTAGTTAATTCGTTTTTAAGGCTACTGATTGGGAGACCACAGTAGGGTTCACGGCCTTCGAATTGGGACTGAGAGCCAAGCCTAGCAAGGCGGTCAGCCTCTTCGTTACCCGGTACACCTTCATGACCAGGCACCCATGAAAGAGTTATTTTATTGTGAGTAGCTAATTGAAATAAACATGTCAGGCAGTTCCAAACTAGTTTAGATTCGATTTTTGTCGAGGACAGAGCCTTTAGTGCTGCCTGACTGTCAGAGCAGATTAGTATGCTTGATCTTCGGAGGTTTCTTCTAATGCATTCCCTAATACAGAATTCTATAGCCATTACCTCTGCCTGAAAGATAGTAGTTGTGTTACCAAGGGATGTAGATGATTTAAAGTTGGGACCATAAATCCCTGCACCTACACCGTTGTTTGTTTTTGAACCGTCAGTATACCAGATGTATTGGAAGTTATTAGTAAGAGTTACAGGGTTCTTCCATGCTGAGCGGTTTGGAAAGATTACTTCAAAGGGGTGGTGTAACAGTATGCGTTTAGGCATAAAGTCCGAGGAGTGGGCTGCAGGCGATTCCAGTATTTGGAGCACCTGCAGAATACTCATATGTCCTTGTAAGTTTTCCTTTCTCGAGTGGTTAGTGAGAAGAAGCTTTAGTCCGCTTAGTGCAGCAGTCTTCTTTACTCTTTGATGTAGCGGAGGAAAATTTAGTAAATTTTCTAACGCTAAAGTTGGGCAGGTGCGCATTGCGCCTGTGATACCTACACAGGTTAGTCTTTGTAACTTTTGCAAAGATTTGCGGGCATAAACTTGCTCTGTAATTTGCCACCAGATCAGCGAAGCATAGGTTATGATGGGTGTGATAATAGTTAGATAAGTCCAGTAAATCATTTTTGGCCTAAGTCCCCACTTTTTACCAAAGAGTCTAGAACAGGCCCAGAAAGCATTTGTTGCTTTTGCTATGGTTTTGTCTAGATGTGGTTTCCAATTGAGTTTATTATCCAGGGTTACTCCTAGATATTTGACCTCTTTGGAAAAATTAATTTGAACATTATTTAGGGATAGTGTTTAGAGATCGATTTTACGTCTCCTGGTGAATGGAATGATGACTGTTTTGGTGGGGTTGACCTTAAGCCCTTCTTTATTGCACCAGTCATTAACTTTGTTCAGGGCACTTTGCATACGGTTTGTGACCTGTGCTTCTTGATTGCCTTGAATAGAGATGACTAGGTCATCAGCGTAGCCTTGTGTATCAAGGCCCAGCTTATTGAGGTCGTCCAAGAGCTGATCTATTACAATTGACCAGAGTAGGGGAGATAAAACACCCCCTTGGGGACAGCCTTTAACAGCATTAACTGTTATTGATGTTTGACCTAGTGTGGTGGAGATGATTCTGCCACTTAACATAGAGTCAATCCATTTAATGGTTGGTTTGTCAATTCCTTTGACAGTTGCAGCGGTTTGAATTGACAAGTACGTAGTATTGTCAAAGGCGCCAGAAATATCAAGAAAAGAGCAGAGTATGATGTCTTTCTTAGCAAACGCATTCTCAATTTTGCTGACCAGCTGATGGAGAGCTGTAACTGTGGACTTACCAGTTTGGTAAGCGAATTGGTTAGCATTGAGAGGATTTGCTATTAAGGCCGTACTGCGAATGTGTAAGTCAATTACTTTTTCCATGACCTTTAGGAAGAAGGATGTGAGACTGATTGGTCTGAAGGATTTTGGGTCTGAGTTTGATCTATTGCCAGCTTTTGGTATGAATACTACTCTCACCTTTCTCCAAGTTTGAGGAATGTAGCTTAATTCAAAACTAGATCTATAGATAAGTGTGAGTGAGCAGATTATGGTATCAATTCCATACTGCAAGAGAGCAGGAAAGATACCATCCTCCCCGGGCACCTTGAAAGGCTGTTGGGAGGATATTGCCCATTTGATGGAGTCTTCGTTAAAAATTTTTCTTGCTAGACTTCTTGTTGTGCTATTAGGTGCAGTGTAACTCACATTTGTGGTTAGAGATTGATCAGTGGTATGTATGCAGTCAGGAAAATGAGTGGCCAAAAGTAGGCTCAGAGTTTCACTGTAACTTTGGGTAAAACTACCATCCGATTTTTTTAAGAGACCAATACCGTTGTTATGATCTTTAGCTAAGGCTTTTTGAACTCTAATTGAAGAAGGCAAGTTATCGATACTTTCACAGAAGTTTTTCCAGGTAAGTCGTTTTTGCCTTCTTATCAACGAGTTGTAAGTCGTTAGAGTTGTTCGATATTCGCTCCACGAATTGGTTCGTTTAGCTTTGTTGAACATCTTTCGAAGCTTTCTTTTTAACTTCTCCAATTCACTGTTCCACCAGGGAACATCGCGATTTGAGTTGGACTGTCTAATACGACAGCTGGACTCGTATGCGCTTGTGATTTGTGAGCTTAAGCGTGTTGCTTCCCTTTCAAGTTGATAAGGAGAGTCAATGTTTGGATAGGATGGTTCAAATTCACAACGAAGTGTCTCTGTGTAGAGATTCCAGTCCGTGTGTCTTGGTACCCTATTGTTTTCTATATTGTTGTGATTCGGCCTTGACAGATCAAATCTGATGTGCCGGTGGTCCGAGAATGATAACTCTTTCGAGACATGCCAATTGAGAATGTTGTTGGCTATGGCAAAACTTGCCACTGTCATATCCAACACTTCTTTCCTAGTGGAGGTGACAAAAGTAGGTTCATTTCCCTTATTTAGAATATCTAAGTTTGAGTGCATGAGAAAATCTAAAAGTGACTCACCTCTTTTGTTGATGTCTTTGCTACCCCATATGGTGTGATGGGAGTTGGCATCACAACCAAGTAGTAGCTGTCTTCCCCTTGCGTTGCAGTAGCTAACAAGTTTTTTAACCTCTTCAGGTGGTGCGGAGGTAGTATCACCCGGGTAGTAGGCTGAGGCTATTACAATGTTTTGTAAGCCTCTTGCCGTGGGGATCTCAGCTAGTACCGCAACGAGATCATTTGTGATGAATTCTGGAATGGGAAGAAAGTTAGTTCTTTTATGGATAAGAAGCGCAGCTCGTGGTTGGAGTTGCGTGTTGTCGTATATTAACTTACACGATTGTGTTGGAAGGCCTTTTATTTGGCCTCTTACCACCCATGGTTCCTGGACTAGTAAGCAGTCCAGATCCTGCTTGATAAATTCCCTGCTTGCCGCAGCTGAGGCAGCTTTGGCGTGCATGAGATTTATCTGCAGGAATTTTAGGGTGGTGTAATTCATTTTGATTTTGGGGTTGAGGTAAAGCTCGCTGGTGCTTTTAATAGCCTCTGCCGAGCTTTACCTTTGGGCCTGGGGTCCCGTTTTTGAGCCATGAATTTGGCTGTGCTGCTTTTTGAAGCTGGTGTTGCATCACCGCTTTTTGGTGATGGTTTGGCAACGGTAGTTGAGCAGGGAGGGGGGGGGGAGTTGTTGTTGCATTGCCAGAGGTACCTTTTGGTGAGGAGGGCCTCACGGCTGACTCCTTTGGTAAGGTAGTTGTGGCAATAACAACTGAGGGGAGAGGACCTAGGGTTATTGGAGCTGTCAGCCTGTTTTGTAGATCTGACGTTGGTGAAGGCTGTGGAGCACTATTACCTGTCGTCAGAGTCGTACAGGCTGTCTTGACAGGGGAGTTAGGTGGGGGTTTGGGGGCGCCAGTTCTGTGAGTCACTTTAGGATGGCGGAGTTAAACATCGCCAAACCTAAAGTCTATGACTTCTTTTTTGGTTTTCAGTAGAGCCGCGGATTTGTGGTCTACTGAAAAGGTAAGAATGGAGGCTGAACCTTTGGCCTCTCTTCTTATAATTCTCCATTCAGGAACGGGGAGACCCTCATTCTGGACCTTGATTGCCGTGAGAATCTGCTCGTTCGTGCAGGTGGGGCCAACGGGGAAATGACCCACCAGAATTTGGTTTTTGGGAATTTCTTCCTCTTCAACCGCCTTCAGTGAGGCATTCTCCCAAGGCTTTATTTTTGGTATTTCACCTTTTAGCCAATCAGCCGTGACCCTATTTTTGCAGTTGAAGACAAGCCATCCTGGTCTGAAATTGGTGCCAAAGAATTTGGGGCTGATATCCCCTGTCTTTTGGCTGCAAATCAGACCAAAGATGGTGTCTTGTAGTCTGAGGCAAGGATACCTATTTTGTAACTCTCCAGCGCCTGCTTAAAATTTTGTTGCTCTATTTTTTGTTGATTTGTAGGCGGATTTGATGCGGAAGGCACATCAACAGACCTCTGCTTGTGAGCAATGTTGGGTTTTGATATTTTGGCACGATTTGTGTCCCTAGGGAAGGATTCAGAGCGATTCCTTTTTTCTCCCTTTGGAACAGCCGTTCTGGCTCTTTCCCTGGCTTCGGCTTCGTTAAGGCCGCTAACAAGAAGGAATTTAAAGCGTTTGCGAGCAGCTCCACTAAGCTTGACGCGCGCTTTTTGTGTTGTTTTGATCGTTTGATCAGTGTGTGTTGAAGGGGCAGCCTCGTCAAGAAGTTTCGCCTCCTCCAAAGAACCAATAGGTGGAAGGTCGTCAAGACCTGTCTCCATTGGAGTGGATGCACTTAGAGCAGCATCACTCTCTTTAAAGTTTATATTTTGATTTTCAATTTTGTACCCACGAGTAATAGGGAAAGGAGGTCACCATTGGCAGAGCCCTATGCCAACGTAAAGGACTTATAATTAAAACTGGATTTGCCTAAGTATCCAGAGTTCGCAACTAGCGACTAAGATCTCCTTAGCCATTCAGCCCTCGGCGTCGCTGTTCAACAACTGGCTTGAGGATTGTTTATCGACCTTTACTGGTCTAGATCCGTTATGTTCGGTTATTGCGTAAGCAAGTTGCAGTGGCACCTCGAGCAGGATGTTATTTGCTAACGCATAACGGTCTTGAAGAGGGAGAGGCTAGAGTTTCATGGAATACCAGACTTTTATTGCGCTTCACCTATTCCTGGGTCTAATGACCGTGGCCACCTAAAATTTGAAATTTGGGTTGCTGAGCATTTAGTTTGTTGTCAGTTATTTGGTTCCAACGTATTTCCGTAGATTTTGTTAAAGGATCACTTTTCAAAACCATGTTGAATAAAATAAAGTGAAAGCAAGTTTATCACCAAAATTCATATAACTCGGCGTTATTATTTCAAAATAAAGATAACGATATGGGAGAGTAACATAATTCCAATTTAAATCCATGTTGAGTAGAAGTCAAATGTATAACTTAGTATAAATGTAACCAAATCATTTTTTATGTTTGAATTTCCACTTGAAAAGTTGATTAAATAAAGTGTTCACCACCAACACTACTGTTGCAGCCAACAGCTTATTAGAAATAAACAACCAAAACTCTCTTGCTCAACTCATCAACTAAATTCGTTTTGAAAATTTCTTCATTTCCAGATGACGAAGTTCACCCTGCAGCGATACGAGGAAAACAAAGTGGATTGACTAATTAGCAATCTCAGCATACCATATTATGTTGCATAACTGTTGCAATGTGCTGCCGCACTAAATAACTGGCACAACAACTTTGTTCTGGCCAGTTGTAATTAGAATATTTTCGCAAAAACAAAACACAGAATTTAAAGGATGCAAATCAACGGGACAACAGGGCCAACAATGGCCGCTTCAGAGCCACCAGAGCCACCACCAAGGAATCCGGACCGAATAAACGCTTCATTAAATAAATTGACAGACACAGTAAGTATATCGCACACTCTATGTTATATTGTGTATGTCTATTCAGTCATGGTATACGTAACATCTATGATGGTAATTTGTCGTCGTTGTCCGTTGACTCACTATAAGGACGTTTCAACACACACACACACACACAGAATCACGCAAAGGACCCTCAAAAGCTGAGCACAATAATTTTCGTAACAATAAATCTGAATTTTTTGTGTGCGGCAGAGGCAGAGGCACAGTATAGTCACAGGCGTCCTCGATGAGAGATGGCCTGTGCGTTGGCTTTATAGAGTCCTTGGTGACAGTGTGTTATTGTCTTGATTGTCCGATATCAACCAAAGCACATATGCATACAGCCTTGGCACAAAAATTATCATCATCGTCGTCGTCGTCGTCGTCGTCGTCGTCGTCGTCATCGTTACGAACTAGCCTAGCTCTCCTCTGTTTATGTCTCTCTCTCTGTGTCTGTCTCTCTCTCTCACTCACTTTCTTTTCTTTGCGTATGTTTTTTGTTTTGCATTTCGTTCCTTGTTGTATATGTGCCCAAATCCGATTTTACAGAAAACAACAAAATCTTTGGATACCAACGATAAGCCCGTCAACAATAACAAGCCTTTGAAGCCACTGCTGTCATTGGACAATAGTCTCACGACGTCACCATCGACGTCATCGTCGACTACAAACAGTAGCGGCAGCATAACAACAGCATCCTTGGGCGTTGGTGGTGTCGGTGGTGGTGGTGGAGGATCTATCCACTCACCATCCTCCGGCCACATCTTCAACAAGAGGATGGAGATTAATAGCCAGGTTAGCAATAATGGCAGCGGTGGTCCTAGTAGCAACAACTCACCTGGATCGAACGGTATTAGGAATCTTATACTCACCTCGCCCCTTGTCGACAACAGCCATCAAAGGTCAGTGAATTTAAATAAAAGCGAGTCGAACAATCATCTCCTCCAGAGTGGTGGACCTGGCAGTGGAGGCACTGATGGCGGACAAATTGATATGATGAATGGAACAAATCACGTCGCCATGACTACGGGTAAGCTATTCTCTTTTATTACTTCGAAATTGATGTGGTTTTTTTTTTCTTTTTCTCTTTTTTTCATCTATTTTTTATGTTTGTTCATTGTAGATCGTGTTGTTGTTGATGTTGTTGTTGTTTTTTGTGTATCAAAGCAAAAATGGCAGTAATGGAATTCTGCCTTCTTTTCAAATAATTCATTTTTCGTTAGTCAATTGGTGTAGACTGTAAGAGCAGTGTTGGTTAATTGATGTATTTTTTATGAGTGTCGTACACACAGCCAGGGTTAATTGGATTTTCTTATGAAAGGCGATATTAAACAGATTAAGGTTGACAGGAAATAATAAGAAAGAAAGATTGGTGCTTTCATAAATTACTGTGCAATAATCCTTGATTATTTCGAAACCGGATCATTTCTTTGTGAAATAATTGGCAAGGTAAATTAGTACCTTAACGATTGCGATGCGGTGGTGGTGTCAAAGTGGATAAAATGTTGTGATTATATGAAGTGGTTGTGATCAAGTGGATTTGGGACCATGGGATTGGGGTGGATTTATTGTAATGAAAACAGCCAATCGAAGCGCGAGAAATAAGCTGGGGGATAAAAAGCTATTTCAAAGCTGTATCCAAAGGCAATAATTACACTGAGTTTTCATTTATTTGCATAAAAAAAAGTACGTATACGCCCGAGTGTATGTGTGTAAGGAAAGTAGGTTTTTGGACACAACAAACCCTTGGAATACTATTTGAACAACGGTAGTTTTTGAAAACTATCAAAAAATGTTCTCAAAAATTAATTTTCTGTACTGGATTGCGATTAGATTAGAGATTTGGATAATTCTTCATCTTTTTTCTTCAAGGCTTTTTGCTCAAAGAACAAGAAATTTATAAAAAGGAACAACTTTCTGATTTTCCTGAAAATTATTGTTCTTCTGTCGTCCTGCTATTGTTGTAAATTGATTTTCTTTTGTTCAAAATCTGTTCAGTCTCCAATGATAAAGTGGAAGGACAAAAAGTTCTATAAGTAACAACATTCGGATGTTGTATTACTTTGGAATACCGGGGCCTGACGCATTTCTCTCAAGCATTTGTTAGAAAATGGAGTAAACCTTCAATATTTTGCCAATTCTGAACGAATGAGTGAGAAAGCGCTTTTCATGGCAATGTAATCTTCGAAAACTACCAATTCGTCGTAAGAGTCAATACCCATGGTAAAGTAATGGGATGTGTATTGGATTCGGACTGCCCTGTAACAGACAGACATGCGAACCTTTTCGCAACGGTCACCAATATTTTATTTATTTATTATTTAATGGTTTTCTTGTCATTATTTCTGCAGTTTATCGGAATCGCCTCAGCTTAGAAATTCATTGCTTCATCGTTGCTGATAGTGTGGTCATCCATTATGTTTATCGTATCGATGTATCTTCTGACTAAGAGGTTTGGATGGTTGTCCAGGTTTTCCAGTAAGCGCCTTATAGATTGCACCATAAACTTCTCTATGGGGATAATCCTACCTTCTTCATAGATTTTTCTATTGCTGACAGTTTTCCTGCGTATTGCATTTCGACCAAATCCTGTGCAAATGCGCAGAACATTCCTCTCGAACACATCTAGTTTTTGCATTCGAGTCTTGGGTATTGTGAACCAGACGGGAAAGCAGTACGTGACAGATCGTGGTAGTATTAGTATTAGTTGTTTGTACAGTAGTAATTTCGCTTTTTAGCTAAGTCCACTTATTTTGAACACCAGCGAATGGGCGCGGTGAAAAGCATAATTAGTTTTGCCAACAACTCCATGGGTGCGGGTTGAAACTCATTAGTGGTTGATGAGGATGTTGCGAAAGCTTGTGGCTGATTGCGAAAATATTTGAAATCTTTTCTAGAATTCGACTTGTCTTTACTTAAGGGGGGTGGGGGCAAAGTTAATTCGCCCAAAAAATGGCATATTTTTAAGATATTTTTTCTCGCGTAACTGGTAACGTAACGGTTATTGACAAATTTACATATAACAAAGTAGCATTTGAATAACATTCTCCTAAATAGACATTGCAATATATTCAAAATTGAGCGAGTGAAAATTAAACCGGAACAGGCCCGTTCTTGAAGGAATTTACACGGGGTCGAAAAAAACAACAGAGCGCCGCGCAGCTGCCGGCGCCGGCGCGGCGCCCAGGTACAAAACCCGGAATGGAGCAAATACTCACAAAATACTCACAACTTCGTCTATTTTACTCCGATCGACTTGAAATTTTAACACAATATTCTTGAAATATTATGCATTCATTTAAAAAATCAGAAAACTCCTTTACCCCTCCGCCCTCTTTAATCTCTAAAATATTGTCCTAAATTTTCAAGTTAATCCGAGCAATAGTTTTTTAGATACAACCTTGAGAAATCACACACTCGAGGTCAAGTAGACTATAAGTGCTCAATACTTAGAACACGTTTTTCTCGAAAAAGTGTCTTTAAATCGATAGACATGATATCTCGAGAACTACTCAACCGATCTTGATGAAATTTAAGACACTTGTTCGAAGTACACTTCACTAGTACCTGCTTGAACGAACGAATGAGTCTTAGATTTTTGGATTACAACTTTTTTTAACAGAAAAAATTAGGAGATATTTTGACCGAAATTTTAATTTTTTGTTAAAATGTCTGGCAAAAATTCAATTTTCCTTTCTTTGTTTTGTTTTTTTTTTTCGTTGAAGTTCTAGTTTATGGTCTTAACTAAAACAGATTTTTTTTTTGGTCACTTTAAATGATACAATCAAAATATCTGCTGTTCTGTTCACGCGGACGCACTTTTTTTCCGAGGTGTTGCGGTAATTGATGTCACAAAGGCGGAGTTTTAAATATTTTTTCAAGAAAATCTCAGAAACTGTTTATCAAATGAATATCTTTGTGACTATTAAAAGTTTGAATACAGTAATTAGTTTTTTATATAAAAAATAAGACTTTTTTTACACATTAAAACCAATCTTACTCCTTAATGAGGGGAATAAAATGCTTACAAGGAAATTAAATTTTTGTGGAGACTATTTATTAATATTTGTTTGGAGACATTAATACCCACAAAATTCAAGGAAGACTCTAAAACTGTATCCGTAATGCTGCTACTTCTTTTGTTACATAAAAGGGGTTAATTTCTGTTTATTTCACGACTATTTGAACATTTTTTGATTTTAAAATAAGTAAGCAGCATTAAAGATTTTTCTTTAAGTATCGAACTTGATTAATCATTCATTTTGACTCACCACTTAACGATTTAAGGCCAGACATTTTTTTTTATGTAATGTATTTTTACCTACACTTGCCTGCTTTTTCTTTTTCGTTTATAGCACAGCGAGTATTGTGACGTCGAAGTGTTTTAAACCTTGCGTTATGCACCGCTAACCTCATAAAAGAGCCGTTTTGAACTATTTTTTCCAACTTTTTGATGATGTAGTTCCGTTTTTTTGTGTCAGGTTTGCTGTCGGCAACCTATTTCTTGATTGAACGGCTGTTATCACAGCTTTGTTTAGCTTTCTTTCCTTTGGGAAATTGGCAGTAGGTTGCCTTCCTTCCATTGCTAAAGCAGACTATAGTCTTCTATGAGCTTGACGATGGGAACTATTACCCATCTATATTCAGTTGTACCCATTTTTCCAAAACTCATGTAAAGGGTGTTTTTTTTAGAGGTATAGAACTTCGAATTGAAATAAAACACAAGAAAGTCGTTTTAATGTCTATCAGTTTCGCTTTATTGGATAATTTTATGTCTTTCGATGATTTTGAGCATTTGACGCCGTAAGTCAGCAATACCGCCAAGAATGTTGGCTTCCAAGTCCCCTAACGTTTCTGGTTTCTTGACGTAGATGAATGACTTCACATATTCCCAAAGAAATTAATCCAATGGCGTCAAATTTGCACGATCTTGGTGGCCCATTGTGTTCGCTCTTCGAATGTTTCTTTCAATAAATCGATTGTAACGTGTGCTCTGCGTTCTGTGGCATGTAGCGCCGTCTTGTTGGAACTACATCTCATCCACATTCATGCCACCCAATTCGGGAACAAAATAGTTTGTTATAATGGCTCTATACCGGTCTCCATTAAAGGTGAATGGATCGCCAGCATCATATCGGAAGAAGTATGGCCCAATGGGCTGGTGACCCATAAAGCACACCAAACAGTCAGTTTTTGTAGATGTAATGGCGTCTCAAGGCACTCTTGTGGATTCTCTTTACTCCGAGTCCGGCAATTTTGCTTGTTGACGTAATCATTCAACCAAAAATGAGCCTCATCACTGAACAAAATTTTGCGATGAAAATCAGCATCGATGTCAATCTCATTTTCGGCCCATACACCAAAATAACGACGCAACGCATGGTCTCGCGGCTTTAACTCTTGCACAAGCTGGATCTTGTAAGGTCGTAAGCCAAGACCATTGCTTATCTTCTTGTTTGCAAAATCTTCCAAAAAGTTGATGGGCAAAGCTCAAATTGCTGTGCTCGGTGGCGAATCGATTCATTTGGGTCCTGTTCAACACTTTGCTCTACAGCAGCAATTGTTTCTTCGGTGCGCACTGTTCGACATCTCTGCGGATGCGTATTATCACATAAAGTAAACGTAGTGCGAAAAAGATCCATGGTTAACTAAATTCATTGCTCTGATGGACTATTATGTCGACCATAAAATGGACGGAGCTTGCGGTAAACCTCGCGAACTGAACCATTCTTTCGAAATAAGTTTACACAATTTGCAAGCGTTGTTCTTGTCAACCTGTCAATGATGAAGTTGCAAACCAAACTGAACTGTCAGTCAGTCACTGTCAGTTTTATCCCTATTCGAAAAACCAACCTCTAAAAAAACGCCCGATAGTATCTCATCTTGCTGAGTACCTACTCATTCACTAACTTCTTTGATATATGACGATATCAGGTATTTTCGTTAGTTTAGGTTCGGCTTTTGAAAATTGCTTTCATAGAAACTACTCTTTACTCAAAAACTCATCGCAATACTGTTGCCACCTGTGGATAATTCAATTCATCGTCATTCACAGCAACTTTACGTGGCAATCGTAAATGAAAACTTCACTATGCGAATCTGCTCAGCTCTTCTTCTTCTTCTATGAGTGTCTATTTGTTGATCTGTCCTTTATAAAAGTTGTTTTGTCGTATTTCCTAAATAAAACTTAATTAACCAATTCGCCTCTGTCCAGATTATGCCACTTAATTTGCCCTGTAGCTCTTGTTTAGTTTGATTTCCTTCGCAGCATAACGAATTCTGTCTGCTGAAGACGGTGTTGCTGGGTTACAGACTCTCCTTATATCAATTTGCAGTCTTTTACCTGATACTTCATAAATTTGGTGACCAAATGGTAGTCAATTTGGGTTTTATTCCCACCACTGTTATAGGTGATTGGTTGTGTTTGATGAATGTTCTTTTATTCGAAAATATTGTGGGACTTGTACAAGTACATACTTAAGAGAGTTCCTGGTATCGTACGCCATACTTCCATGGCAATATTTATAAACCTCGTTTGTCTGCCAGACATGAGTGGTGAAATGTCTGCCAATAAACGAAAACTCTTCGATTTTTGGATATCCTTAGGTAGGTCTCGCTAACTTTTCTCTTTCTACCTGCTCTACCGCCCTCCCACCACCCATGTGAAGTCAGTATGTCACTCCTATCTACCTTTCCGGGCATCGCCAATTTGAATGACTTCAAACGGTCACCGCAAGAATGATAGCGATTGCGTTTTACCTTCCCCATTAGGTGCGGAATTTTATTTGAATGGATTTTTATCAAAGGTTTTGTATGACTTTCGAAAATCTACCGGTGTAATTTGTATGATTTGTGCCAGAATGTTGACTTTTATCTTCTCCAATATATAGCTAAAGAATAAAATCACATAGGAATAAGCCTTGAGTCGAAGGATAAGACAACCGCAGTGTACATTCATTCAAACCTTTTATAGTACACCACTCAGCCTACTTTTAGCATTGGCAAATTTAAGTTTAAATGCACCAAGAGCCGAGTCTGTACTAATTACGTTGTTCACAAAACTATCAAATTACTTTTTTATGTTGATTCCTTGGGTTACTTCCATGCGTTTTGGCTCATCATCTCTAGGGCTAGAGTAAAACGTGGTAATGGCAAAAAAGTGTACCGTATGAAAAAGAAACACAAGCTGCTGAGTCAACTCGAACGCAGCACTGTTCATAGCAGGGCTTAACACAAACACACTTTCTTACTTAGATATTCAATGATTTATTCTAAAACAAAAAGGTAGAGGGGCTCATTAAAATTACAGAAGTAGGTACTCACAACATATTTTTTTTTTTTTTTTTATTTAAAAATAGCCACAGACCGTTATTTATCACGTCCAAAAAATAAATGAAGCGTGAATAATTATAGCGCTATTAATGGAAAAGCCTTACACCGGGGAGCAAGTCAAGGATAAAACAATTCATCTCATAAATTATCTTGAAATTAGACATCCCTTAGTCGAAAAACATAACAATTGCAAATGATTCTCTTTATTATGCGTCAGCGTTGTTGTATTTTCCTTTAAGCACAGCCCAAATTGTTGCCTTCTAATTTTGTGCGGTTTCCCCAAACGTGCCCAAGACCCGACCTTACACACACACTTTTTGTTTTTAATTCCTTGTTATCTTCCTGCTTGAACAAATATCCCTCAAAGTCCTAATAAATCCTATCTGTCTACTCCAAACCTGCTGGCTGTGTGTACTCCACCGAAGCTTGTGCTTTAGCCTCTCATACCTGTAACTTGATAGACCTACTTAAATATATATATATATGTACAACATATTTTTGTTTTTGTACCTAAATCTTTTATGTAAATATTTTTCCTTCTCTCATTCATTTCATTCATGTGTACTCCCGGTATGTGTCTCATTGATCCTGCACGACCATTCATTTAAAAAAAAAAAAAAACAAACTTGAATGTGCCCCATTATATCCACACACACAAACAAACCAAAAAAAAAAAAGTTGATAAGAAAAACGCCAATGATGTTGTTGTTAAATTCATGGATTTAGGACTTAGTGGCACTGGTGTAAACGGTTGCAGTCCATTTAGCATTAAGGACCAACACCTTAACAATATGGAAAAAGGAGTGGGTGGTGGAAGCAGCAACAGCAGCAGTTGCGATGGTAATCGTAATGATGACTCAAAGTTTCAATTTAACGAGGGAAAAGGTATGTATCCGATAGAAGCTTCTTTCCATTGTCATTGTACTTTTACAAACCGAACCAATTTATAGATTCCCCGTCGAAATTGCGATTGGAAAACGAACGACTTAATTCGGAAATTCAGAGATTGCGAAAACTTCTTGAAAATTCTCCGGATGGTGCTGTCGGTGGGATAGATTTATCTGATAGTAACAGCTGCGATGCTCACTCCACGGATGGAAGCAGTAGTCGCATTGATCGATTGGAAGCCGAACTGAGAGCGGCCAAAACACAAATAACCGCCCTTCGGTTAGAGCGAAAGAAACTTAAATCGGATAAAACAGATCTGCTGGCTCACGTAAAACAGCTTTGTGCCTCGCTACAGGACAAAGAACAAGAGCTAAGGGACTTCATTCGTAATTATGAACAAAGGATTCGTGAAAGCGAATCGAACAATGCGAAAATGTCTTCGGACCGAGAACGCGAACGCTGGTCGTTGTTGAAGCATGCCAGAGACGAGTCGGAGAGGTCGTTGGCACTGGCCCAACAATTGAGTTCGCGTGATGTGCAGCTACAAAGGCTGCAGGAACAGCTTCAGGAGGCCAGAAGACAATTATCGGGTTGTTTATCGGATCAGGAGAGTCTTTTGTCGTTTGCCCCATTAACGCCTCCATCGGGTTTGATTAACCACTTGGCAGCGTCATCGGCTAATTCGAATGCATTGGCAGCATACGGCAGTGCTGGAGGTGGTGGGAGCATAGCTGGGGGCAGCATCGGAGGTGGGGGTGGTGGTAGTGCTGGTGGAGGAAGTGGCGATTCAGGTGTGCGTGGCAGCAGTGACCGGGAGAGTGCTGCTGGTGATTTAAATCTGAGCGATGGCACGTGCGAAAACGGGCCATGCATCACCGTAGATCCGGACAGTATTTCGATTGTGTCCAGTCAGAATATGTATCAATGTAAGTTTGATGGTTAACCCACTCGTACAACGATTTACGGTTGAGTGAATAAATTTGTCTTTCCAGTTGGCACACCCAAAGAAAGAAGTCCTACTCTATCGCCTTTGAATTCAGCTGCTTACTCCAGGTAGGACGTGCTTTGAATCTCCTTTGTATGAATAGTAGTCTCATTGTGTTCAATTTAGGTCTGTGGAGCAACTAGGCTCGCCGGGAGACAATGAATGTCCATCAGCTTTAACACGAAAGTTCGCTGCAGGAAAAACGGGAGCTCTAAGCTCCCGCAATGGACGAGGCGGAACCTGGGGTAGCATATCGAGGGTATTTGCCAGATCCAGGAACAAAAACAAAGCCTTGAGTGCCGACAATGCCAGCGAATGTAAGTTTGTTTACCACTTATTTTTTCTCAGAATAATCAAACTAATCTCTTTTACTGTTGTTGTTTCTTACTCAGATTCTGATTATTCATGGAACTCCCTGACGGAAGAAGGCTACGCTGAAAAACTACGACTGCTCCGTGAAGCCTCCCAGGTTCCCATGGAACGCTGGCGTGCCTCACAAGTACTCGCCTGGTTGGAAGTCGCCCTCGGCATGCCCCAATACAGCGGACGATGTTCTGAAAATGTCAAAAGCGGTAAAGTTCTTCTCGAACTAAACGATGCCGAACTAGAAACAGGCCTGGGCTTGGCCCATCCAATGCATAAGAAAAAACTACGCCTAGCCATAGAGGAACAACGACGTCCCGAACTGGTGAGGTATCCTCTTATAACACAACTTGGTCACACATGGGTCGCATCCGAATGGCTTCCAGACATTGGTCTACCGCAGTACACAGAATCATTCCTTCATTCGTTGGTTGATGCTCGAATGCTTGATACGCTTTCGAAAAAGGAATTAGAAAAATTTTTAGGTGTTACTAGGAAATTCCATCAGGCTAGCATAGTGCACGGTAGCTATCTCAATTCATTCATTAAAAATCTAGAAACTCTATTTCCATTTGCATTTGAATCACACTCATTTGATCTCTAATCGGATTATTGTGTGTTTTTTTTTTCTTTGTTTCTTCCTTCCATTTCTGGTTCGCCTATCAAATTTAGGTATCCATGTCCTGCGGATTGTGAAATACGATAGGCAAACATTGGCGATGCGTAGAGTTCAATCAGAAACGGTAGACACAGATCCAATTGTATGGACAAATCAACGCTTTATACGTTGGGCCAGGTCAATCGATTTGGGTGAATATGCTGATAACTTAAAAGGTAAATTGAAATTGCTTTGGTTTTGTGTTTGGCATTGTTTTTTGGTTTTTTTTTTCTCTCTCTGTTTTTGGATTAAATTGGTTTTTTGGGTTAATTTAGTACTAAGCCTTGGATTTGAATTGATTGAGGGTCTCTTTACGGAGTGATTGGTTTGCATTATTGTTAGGTGTGAATGATAGAAGCTCCTTTGAGTGGGGAAATTTTTTACCCTTGTTGTATTTGGACAGTCGAAAAGCGTTAACTATTGAGTAAACTGGTTTTATAAAATGACATTCGCTGTCAAAAAAAATCCTGTCGCATCGTACTTTGAGGGGCTTACAGGCAACGGGTTAGGTAAACTAAAACTTTGTTAAGTACACAACTCATGTGACAGAGAAATTACTGTCTTTTTCGAAACCCTAACCGA
The DNA here is from genome assembly GCA_949752695.1 of Melanostoma scalare. Lineage (NCBI taxonomy): Eukaryota > Metazoa > Arthropoda > Insecta > Diptera > Syrphidae > Melanostoma > Melanostoma scalare. Next base: position 27,980,281 of record OX456984.1, on the reverse strand, counting down.
AATCTAAAAAAAAATGTTTTATACTCTCAGCGAAAAACCGTAGAAGATGATTTAAAATGTGGCATCAGCTGCGTGGTATTATCGTACTACATTTTACTAGGAAAAAAGTTCCAATTCAAATTGATCTCAAGTTATGAATATTTATGCTTCGGTGTTCTCTTTTTGTATTAAATTGCAAATTATAAAGTCAATAAGAGGAAAAAATTGTGTTATTGAAACACCACTTTGTTTTAAAGTGAAATTCAAAACCAAAAGCACTTGAAAGTCTTTGCTGAACCACGATAAGCGACCTACAAACATTAGTTCAATTTATTAAAACTGAACCTTAAAAATGGTTTTGTTGACGACGCAGCTATTTATTAAAATCAATGCTACTTTCTCATATAATATTTAAGGAATATTCTGTAAAAGAAGAATAGCTGCGGTGCCTTCATAACTCGCTAATGAATCATCAGAAATCGTTTTCCCTTTGAACGTTGGAAGGGTTTTTTCGAAAATTAAATTTTTCGCTTTTTGGGAACAGTTTTAACTCTTCAGCATTACCTCGTTAATCATGTACCTACAGAAATAGTTTTAAAAAAAATCGATGCAGCAACTATAAAGATAGTCGGTGACTTTGTAAATGTGATTTGCAAGATAAACACTTTAAAGCTGCCAGGTAACAATAGAGCTCTCGAGTCGAGGAGGTATAAAAATATTCACAACGTCATGAATTTTGGTTCGATCGACTTGAAATTTTGACACAATTCTTGAATGCATTTATTTAAAAAGTAAAAAAATAATGCAGCAAAAAAAACTAATACCCGTTCATATGTACGTTTGCGCTTTTATTGCGTTTCCTTAGAAAAGAAAAATTAGAATTTTACTTTTATGTTTGAATACCAACCGGGGTAGATGTGCAGCATGCAATTCTTTTGAAGTAATTTTTAATCGTTTTTCCCCTTAATTTGGGCGGTATTTGGGCCATAGCTTGAGTATTGTTGTCTTTTAATGCGTCTGGAGTTCAAAGAATATTCACCTTAACACGGTCTTTGGCTTGTAACGATACTAAATCACATGATCTTGTTGGCCAATTGACGTTGTGAAATTATGCGATTTCTCATGCAACAAAGCCATAATTGGTCCTGTTGTGTCGCGTGTTACCTCGTCTTGTATGAACCACATACCGTTCAAAATATGGTCTGCAATCAATGGCAAAAAATTGATTATTATTCAAAAATATCGCTCCGTTTAACTGTAACCGCTCAGTGGAAAATATTGTTGCTGCAAGTGCGAGTGTTCCTGGTCAAATCGAAGCAATGTGGTCAAATTATAAACGATTTTTTTGGCCAGCGATTGAAAATCACTCTCAGATTTACACACTTCCGTGATCAGAGTCAAAACCAAAAAAATCGGAGCTACAATTATGACATTCTTAGCAACATCACATAAACTCTATTGAGAAAAATGTTCAACAATCACTCGGTCAGATGCTCTATAGAAACCTTAGGATCCATTCAAGGCTCCTTGGAATTGATGCTCCTTAATGATATGAACAATGCTTTGATCTCGTTTCTAACTTGGTTACTTACTTACTGAGGGCATTATAGTTCGGGATGAACCTAGGCCTATCTAAAGATCTTTTGCCAGCAATTTCGATTTTGTAGGAGCTCTCTTCAGTTTTCCACTCTAAAGGCTCGGCCACATACTGAGAGGCAAAGCACCAAAATTTGAATAAAATTGAAAGCTGAGCGGCACAACGATACCACTCAGTTTTTTGTTCTAATGTTGCCGCTCAGTGCGTGGTCATGACCTAAGTCAGTTGAGGTTTTCTTCCACTAGATTGCGCCATCTAAGACGAACTTGGTTGCACTCCTTTTATGTGATTTAAAGTTTTTGTAGTTTTTGCACCAAAAGTCGACAGTAGATAGCCTTCAATTTAAAACCTGGTTTTCACTTTTTAAGACCAACATCAGGGGCCTGTTACACAAAGCTACAAGTTTATAAGTCAAAGTCAAAAGCCACTTGTAGGACTATGTCCATTACACTTGTAGAAGATCAAGCAAACTTGTAGCCATGTGCTGCAGAAATTTATACACTTGTAATATAAGCACTTGTAGTTTTGTGTTACAGGCCCCTGGGGCCTGCTTGTTCTTCTACAAGTGCAATGGGCATAATCCTACTAGTAGCTTTTGACTTGTTAGCTTGTAGTTTTGTATTACGGGCCACAATTGAAAGGGTTTCCATCTTTTGACTTCACACTTTTGGTTTCAATAGACGATAGTATGACTAAAATAAATAAGTAAAGTGTTCAAAAAAAGCTCGAAGAGTTTCGGGACCTACAATTTTTCGCCGTTTCCAAACGTGCTTTTCACGACGGTGCAATTGCTCTCCAATGAATTGTCAATTCCTTGCGAAGGTGATGTTTGGGGAAAAACAATTTGATGTTTCTGGTATTCGAATCTCAAACTCCCACTTAACAGGATGACGATGTTAACCATTACGTCATTGGCACCACATTATATGACTAAAGACTTCAAAATTGACTTTAAATTCATTTTTGAATTTAAAGTTTTTATTAGTCTTGCATAAGAACTTCTGCCATATGAAGTTTTCCAAGTCGATGTGGCTCTTAAAGTAACGCACTTACAATTCAAAAAAGCCTTTTTTATTCGCTTTAGAAGTGACAATAACATCTTACAAAATTACATGAAATCTGTGTAGATAGCTCGAATAAAGGGAAACAAGACTTCTGCCGTTGCGACAACTGCAAATTTATGAAAACGCGGTGTAGTTCTTGTCGCTTAAGTGTAGGCACTCTCATTCTCATACAGCGCTTTGTAAGCAAAATTTGACAGCTGAATTTGTTGCTGTCTTAAAGTGCAAAAATCATTTTGTTTTGAGTTTGCCTCAAAGGGGTTTGAACTGTCTCAATGCTTATTTTCTTGGTCGTTTATTAACTCGTACAGCTTAATGAAATCAAATAAAATAAAAAAGAAATTAATTCCCTCATGTATCCATACTCAAAGGGCTAGAACCGCAATCAAATTGTGTTGCTGATATGAAAATACGTCGCCATTCAGCAATGACATCATTTAACTAATGTAGAACCCAAACCCCAATAGTAAAACACTCAACACACACACAATTCGATGCCAGTATCATTATTGACAGTCTACCCACATATTCAATTACAGATAGCGGTGTACACGGTGGCCTAGTGGTTTTGGAACCATCTTTCTCAGGGGACACAATGGCCACAGCCCTAGGTATTCCCCCCTCAAAGAACATAATCCGAAGGCATCTGGCCACAGAATTCGATGCCCTCATCCTACCAGCAAGGTAAGTCAATAACAAACCAAATATAAGTGTTTGCAGTTCAAAATTTTAATTTTAAGTTTGGCCTATCATTAGCACACACACATCATGTCATTTAATCCGTGTAATTCTTTCTTCATCCTTCAGCCAAATCATTATAACCGAAAGACTTTTCTTTTTTTAATTTAATTTAAAAGTCGTTGTAGCATTTTTAATATTTATCACAACAAAAAAAGAAACTTTGGCCCTAATCCGTTTCTTTTTTGCGTTTTCTTCTTGTTTATTTATTTTTTTCATATTTTTCCCTTTGATATATCACATCGAAGGTATATTGTTTTTTGCCAAATGGAAGAGTTTCAGATGGATAACTCTAGAATCTTCCCAGTCACTCAGAATCAGAAGCCAATGGGAAGATAAATTAATTCATCGATTTTACACAAAAGAAAAAAAAAATTTAAAAAAGAAAAATAATTACGAGTATTAAGAAACAAAACTAAGACAAATTATCGCTCATAAATTAGTTCAAATTGAATAGAATCAAAAATACATATATTTTCAATAGATAATTTTGAATTATAAGACAAAACTATCTCTGTAGACGAACTCCAAAAAAGTTAATAAACGAAAAAAAGATACAATCATCAAATAAAAAGAAAAACTTACCGAGTTATACCAAAAGATCAAAATACGAAATCAAAACTCTATAGCTAGCCGAATTTACACAAAAGTATTTAGACTCGACAACAGGCACACATGATCAGTCAACATTTTCAAACACACAAAACTCTTGAGACTCTAGTTCAGTGTCGTCACACACAAACACACACAATAAACAAACATCATCTTAAAATTGCGCCATTTAAAATTTTTTTATGAAATAAATAAAATCGTAGAACTATTTTTTCCAATATAATTAAACGAGGATAATGATATTTAAAAATATTTACTAAAAAAAAACATATTTAAAAAAGAAAACTGCTATGCCGACATGTGTGTTTGCTTTTGCTGTTTTGCACTTTATATTCTTCTTTATTTTAAATTATTTTTGTCTCAGGGTATTCGCATCTTTGTTAATTGTAATTTTCTATAAATGTCGCAAACCGTTTAATTTTTGTTTTTTTCTTAAATGGGACTATCGGGTTGTCTTGGTTTCATTTTTTTAAAATCCATTTCCAGGTAAGGTAAGGTTCATAAGCTGAGAGTGCAGGCGCTAAGATTTGGGTTTGTAAGAGAATGTTTTTATTTGAGAATGTGTTTTGGTAAAATTCTTGTACTATAATTTCGTTGTTCCTTGTTGATTATTTTATTGAAGCATATACTAGACTAGAAGATAGGGGATATCCTCTTATCTGTTCCAAACGTAATGAAGCTCAGAACAAAGTTTTTGAGGAAAGTTCAAACCGCGTTTAGAATACTAATTTCCTTGAAAATATCGCTATTTAAATAAAATAATTTAGTGGAGATGTGTTTTTACAAAAAATGTACAAAAATACACTCTAACAAAAGTTTAACGACAGTGCGATTCATTATTACAGCCCACTTTTTTATTAAAACTATAATAAATTATAAAACGGACTTTCAAAGGAGAAAGGAAAAATGCACATTCCTTTATTATTTATCGTTCAAAAGACTGGCTATTCCTGATGGCCTTCAAGGATACTGGCGTAATTTACGGAAGGAAATGCAATATTTCGAACTTCGAAATTTTGGAGGCGGTTCAGTGATGATGTAGGGAGCTTTTTCTTGAGCGGGATGTCTCCAAACGCAGTTTGCTTCATCGAAAATTAAATATATTCAAGTGCTCCGAAGCAGTTTAATTCCTTTTTCAACTGATAACCATGAGAAATCTAAAAAATTTGAAAATGTCACTTGGCACCTTCATCTTCTAAGCGTTTCATTTCATTGTTGGGGTTAACTTCGGTCAATTTATTGCAATGGATTGCATGTTCTCTTGATGTTAATCTCATGAAGAGTCTTTGGGGAATCCTAGCCAGGGGCATTTATGCTGAAGGAAAAGCCTACGAGAGCTTAAACAAGGTCTGTCTCTCCATGTAAAAAAGAATATTTGATTTAATCCTTGCCAAAGTATATCAAATTAATTGATTATCTCTTTTAAAAAAGTCCGTTTATTTGGTTTTTAAATTATTTTTAACCAGCGTATAAAAAGCTACACTTTCTTAAAAATATGGAGCATTTAAAATCGTCTTTTTGGGCTAGTTTTTGGCTAGAGTGAAACAAAATTATTACTGCTAAGTTTTTAAAATGAATTGTTTGCTTTAGGAAGCTTTCAAGGACCTAACTCTTATTCAACATATTCTTTTCTTTGACGTAACGAAAACCACATTGAAAATTTTTTGAGTGGGTTATAACTATGAATCGCACCGTACATGCTTTAAAAACTGAATTATTTTGATATGTTTTGAACTAAGATGGAAGAGTTTTTCTCTCAAATAAATGCATTCACTTGCAACCCTGCTTAGTAAGTAAGTGTTGTATCTTTTTTGTATTTATAAATGTGTCTGCGACGTGGCTTTTAACATTGATGTCAAGATATTCAAACAGGATAGAAGTCTTATTTTAGGGCTTTTGATATCCAACACATCTGTCTTAAAACTTGCAAATTTTTCAAATACTAACTTTCGAAAGGTAAAGTCGAAGAGGAATCAGATTCTTTAACAACACTACTTTTAAACTCCAACTTGGTCAAGCTTGATCAATTCTATTGGTTTTAATTTTATTTGGCTAGTAATAGAAAACAATTGTTTCTGTTTTTTTTTTTTTCTAATGCAGTTTAGTTCGAATTACGCTCTTGTAGCTGAACTGAATCTTCCTTCAGTTTCCTTATTGACAACTAAAGGTATGCAAAATAAAAACAACAAATATTAATATTGAATGAGGTTGTTTATTGGTTTATTCAAACTTTTCAGTTAAACTTTGAAAACTTATACCAGCGGCCCTCTTCAAACTCAAACTAAGAAATTTCGTGTATAATTTCGGATCATTGTGTTATTACACTATTTCTGTAAAAAATAAAATTTTACTTTCAACCTTACGTAGTCGAAGGTTAGAGAGTAACTAAACGCATTTTTTGTGTACACAATTAAAATTCACTATTACGCAATCTGGCCCAAGTTCGCTTTTAACTTTTTTGTTTTTTTATCAAGCACTAATCAGCACAAAGTTAAACTGTCAAAATCTCATCTGCCATTTATTGAGTAGCTCTCATAGCTTCGTTTTATGTGCTCGGCTTTTTACTCATTCCACCCATCAAATTCTTTTCAGTGTAAATCATTTTCTATAATTTTCATATGATTTTCATATCAGTTATGCAGGCAAATCAGTTCTTTTTGAAAATGCTCAACAAATAACAAGTCTATTCAAATGCGCCACAGCGAAAAAGACCATCGCTAGTAGAAAATTGATAAACGAAAGGATGAGACTTTTTTTTGATATTTTCCTCATTAAGGGTAGGTATTCTAGTCTAGAAATTTCAAAAAATCGAAATTTATTTATCACTAGCTGAGCCACCCGGCGCTGCTCGGGTCTGTAGTTTTAAGGTTCCCGTTTTCGTTTTTTTTTATGAAAAATAATCGTTTTAACTTTGGAATTATGTGGCATCCCAAAGACGAAAGAATTTTTGAAATCTGTCCAGTAGTTTCTAGGTTTCCGTTTCCAGCCCCGTTCCTGTGGGAATCTTTCGTTACCGTGGAAATATGTGAAATATAAGGCGATAATCGTAGAGTTGAAAAATTTCTTGAAATCGGTCAAGTAACTTTAAGGTTCCCGTTCTCGTTCCCGTTTCTGATTCCATGGGATTATAGGGATGAAATATAATCTAAATTACTAATTGAGGGGGATAATGTAGCAATCTTAATGCAGGAAGGGGAAGGGTTATAGAAATCTGACCAGTAGTTTCTAGGTTTTCTTTCCCAAACCCGTTCCTGTCGGAATATCCCCGCAATATTTTAAATTCCGTTCCTGTGGGAGTATGGGGAACAAACCTTGACAGGAACCATTTATATGTCTATGTCACTGAGGGATAATGTAACATCCTAGAGTTGAAAATTTTTTGAAATCGGTAACTTTAAGGTTTAGGTTCTCGTTCCCGTCTCTGTTCCTGTGGGATTATAGGGATGAAATATAATCTAAATTACTAATGAAGGGGTATAATGTAGCAATCCTAATGCAGGAAGGGTTTTAGAGATCTGTCCAGTAGTTTTTAAGTTTCCATTCCCGAACCCGTTCCTGTCGGAATATGGGGATCAAACCTTGACAGGAATCATTCATTAGTCTATGTCACTGAGGGATGAATAAAACATCCAAGAGTTGAAAGAATTTTTTAAATCGGTCAAGTAACTTTAAGGTTTCGGTTATCGTTCCCGTTTCAGTTCCCGTGGGATTATAGGGATGAAATAAAATCTAAATTACTGATGGAGGGGATAATGTAGCACCCCTAATGCTGGAATCGCTTTAGAAACCTGTCTAATAGTTTCTAAGTTTCCGTGCCCAAACCCGTTCCTGTGGGAATATCAGCTTTTAAATTTTTTATGTCATAAAAACCTTCTCCTGACAATAACAAACACAACAAAAAAGAATTGGCCAAATTGGTCCAGGCGTTGTTGAGTTATGCGCTTACCAACACATTTTGCGATTCATTTTTATATATAAGATAATTAGATAGTTTAGATATTCAAAAATATCTCCCTAAAAGGATTTTTCAAAATTCAAACTACTTCCGAAGTAATTGCCGTCTATTGACGTGCAAACTGATTAGAATTTCACTTTAAATGCGAAACTTTAAATGCGTTTTTATCAGAACATAGTTTTTCAATATGATACCCACGATTCCTCGAGTTATACTGGACCTATTCACTTGAAATTTTGAGAGAATCTTTTTTATTGACCCCTCTTGAGCTAGCCTCGTCCCCAAATTTCAACTTTTACTATTTTTAAAAAATTTGAGGAACTCAAAAAAAGGTAAGAAAAATGGTTACTTTTTTTTTTTAAAGAGTCGCCATTTTTTAAAAAAAATTTTTTACTTGTTCATGCGATAGCGACATCATTGCAGATTAAGAATCTTTTTGGATTCGGATGACTAGGAGGGCTGTAATCATGGGTATGGTGATGTCATCTATTTTTTTAGATCCCCCACTTCATCACCTGCTAGAATTCAAAGTTTTTAACTTTTTTTTCAAATAATTTTTTTTTGTACTCTTTTTACATTAATAAATAACTGACAAAAAAATATATTTTGTTAAAATATTGATTGTCTTTTTTTACGACACTTTAAAAATTACTTAAAGTTCATGTCTCTAGACTAGAATGCCCCCTTAATGGTTGTGTGTAAGAACGTTTCTACTGCAACACTGAAAGTTCAAAATAGCAGAAAACCGGACGGCGCGGCGGCGCGGCTGCGCGGCGGCGGCGTCAACGTAGTTTTGTTGCAACCACCGAATCTCATCAGCTCAGTATGTAGGTGCTTTTCAATGGGTTTTTTTTTTGCTTGACACTGACTTTCTTAAAATTGGCTTACAATTTGGCGAAGCTTAAAACATCAACTACATATCCAACATAGCTTTATAAAACTGTCAAATATCTACAATTATAACATTGTAAAAATATTTCTTGTGAGTAAAAAAAGCTAAAATTAAAAATTCGTTTTGAAGCGAAAAACCTCTGGGCCTATAACCTATAGCTTTAACCGGATCGTTGTACGTTGTAGTAAGCGCTTCAAAACTATCAAGGTTAGTTCACCCCTGTCTCAATGGCTTTGAATAGCTCTTCTTTTGGAATAGTCTGTACTTGCTGTGCGATTATAGCCGAGCTTACGAGTAAAATAAATAAAAATAAGTACGATTTTATGCCGATTCCAAAATGCTAAGTTAGAAAGTACTTTTCATGTCAGTGTGTTATTCTAATTACTGATTCCTCGTAAAAGGCGTTGATACGAGCAACACAACCAAAAATCTTTAAAAAAGATTCCAGAATTGGGTATAATGACTTTCTTGCGATTTTTCAATGGTCAAGAGAAATCGTGTAGAATTTTTCAAATAACTTTTTAGAAGACTCATCAGAGCGTAGAGGAGGCTTACTGAACTCTAAGCAGAGGATGCAGATATGGTATTTTTGGGATATCTGAGTTAAAAATTCCTTGTTTTTCTAATACGTATGGTTTTCAAGAGGAAATAAAACGCTTTTAATTTGATGTTATGGCCAAGAATTTACCTTTATTATAAAAATATGGGTTTGTCACTATGTTTCGGGCAAGTGGCTGCCGTGACTGGCTCGAATAAATGCCAGTCGAAAGGCTCAATTATCAACCACTTTTTGAGCCCGTATGTCAGGTTAGGTTAGGTTAGGTTGAATGGGGGGTGCAGCCACAAGTGGCAACACCTCACTCGGATCTCGAGGATCCATTGTGCTCCCCGGGAAATCAGAGGATGAGGAAATGGGAGGATTGGAGAGGTGGATGGTTATTGTGGTAGGGAACTCCCACTGAACCATTTGGAGCCCTGAGTAAATTTCAGGACGTTGCTCAGTGGGAGGTTAGAGATGTCGCCCTGTTCGTCGAAGAAGTATTCTCCGAGGGTTTTTTTCCGAGTGTGGGCCAAGCTAGGACACTCACAGAGGAAGTGGAAAGATCCCTCCTCTGCCTCCTCATCTTGGCATCCTCTACATAAGTCGGATGTGCTAATGCCCATTCTCATCATGTGGGTACCCAACGAGTTGTGACCCGTGAGAATGCCAATCAACAGAGAGAGCCGAGGTCTGCTTAGCTGGAGTAGAAATTCTGTTTTTTTCTTGGAAATATCTGGCCAAAGGTTTCTAGAGACTCGGCATGTTTCTAAAGATGACCACCTGTCATTGGCGATTTTTAGAAAATTGTGTTTGATTCTGCTTTTTTCTTGCTCTAGTGGCTTTAGAACTGAAGTGTTCGCTTCGCTGGATTCGAGTGCTGACCCGATTTTTGCCAGCTTATCCGCCATTTCATTACCTATAATGTCACGATGTCCTGGAACCCAGGTTAAACTAACTGTGTTTGTCTCACTGAGCAGTCTAAGGTTACTGCGACAGCTGTCTACTAGCCTGGATTTTGTGATAATGGATGAGATAGCTTTAATGGCCGCCTGACTGTCTACAAAAAAGTCAATATTTTTGTTGATCAAGTTTTGCGTAGCAAGGTGCTTCGCGGCTTCGCACACTGCGAGTACTTCTGCTTGAAAGACACTGCAGAAGTCGGGAAGCTTTATTGATCTATTCATGGTAGGGTAGTCTGAGAAGATACCTGATCCTACCCCTTCGTCCGTTTTGGAACCATCTGTGAAGACGGAAATGTGATTTTCTTTTATAACCCTGTTTTCCTCCCAGCTTTCTCTAGTCGGAAAGACTGTTAGGGCTACTGGATTGAAATCAATATGCGGGGGGGTATAGTCTGTTTGGATGTCTATATCTGTATGGTTCATGATGGTTCTATGGCCTGATATGCCTGTTTTCCAATTGTTGCATTGTTTGAGTCGCAGTGCGCTTTTGGCCGCCATCTCCTTAGTAAAGAGATCTAGGGGGGCTAGCGACAGGAAGGTTTCCAGAGCTGCAGTTGGTGTTGTTCTCATGGCACTAGTTGAACCAATGCATGCAAGCCTTTGGATTTTGGTCATGGTCTTAAGGTTTGAAGCCTTCTATAATGATGGCCACCAGACTAGACAGGCATATGTGAGGATTGGTCTTATTATGGATGTATACATCCAGTGAATGGTTTTGGGACCAGGTCCCCATTTTTTCCCAAAAATTCTACTACAAGTGTAGAAAGCGATTTGAGCTTTCCTTTCTCTTTCTTTTAAATTTTCTTTCCAGTTAAGTTTACGATCAAGGACAGTTCCGAGATATTTTGCCGTACCAGATAAGCTTATTGGTATACCATTAATGGAGGGAGGAAGTATATCTGGAATGTTACGTTTTCTCGTAAACAGAACAAGTTCTGTTTTTGAAGGGTTGACGTTTAGCCCACAGTTTTTCGTCCAGCTGGTGAGCTTGTTGGGAGCTGTCTGAAGAAGTTCACAAAGGGTGGTTGTGAATTTTCCCGAAGTCATGATGACGATGTCATCGGCATAGGCTACTGCTTTTATTCCGCTCCTGTCGAGTTTAACCAGGATTTGGTTAACTACTAGGAGCCAGAGTAGCGGGGATAACACTCTTCCTTGAGGTGTACCTCTACAAGTTTTGACTTTTAGGGTACTTTCACCCATTTCTGCTTTTACTATTCTCGTTTGGAGCATGGAGTCGATCCAGTTTGATAGCGTTGGCTCGATATTTATGGAACTTAATGCCCGTATGTCAGGAACAACTCGCCGAATATTCTCTTCCAAGCCTTCAATCGTTTCGGGCTTATCTGCATAGACAGGCTATTTCACAAAACCCCACAAAAAATAGTCCAACAGCGTTGATTAACTCCATCTTGGAAGAAACTCACAGATTTAAAACCTCGAAATTATGTAAAAGACGGCTTGAATAGCTATTTCGTTTCAAGAGAATCTACCAAACGTATGCAGTGCACATTAGTGGTCCGGTTTTGCGACAAAATGGTAAACCAAACAGCAAAAATCAAGTAACAGCTGTCAAAAGGACTTACTCCGAAAAAAGAATTGGCAGATTGAATATAAAATAGATAACAGTTTGCAAGGTCCAACCAACTTGAGAAACTATATCGGTATTGTTAATAATACAAAATTAATCGAAGAACACATTTTGGAGGGAACCTTGAGCAGAACTCTCGATATTTGACTCTCGAATGGACAAGTACTTCTAAGCTCACATGTAGACTAATTGAAAGAGGAAGCTGAAAATGGCTAGTCATAGCTTTCACTAGTTGCTTTATGTGAGAAAGGAAAGCATAGTTGCGTAAGCCTCACGCTCTTGGCATTTGTTTGTTTATTCACATGACGCTATGAGCATTGGAATTTCGAACCACTTATACCACTTATCTGATTCACACTAGCTATCCGCCGGGGGTGTAAGCTAAAACTAATATTTTACGAGCTGAAGCAAGCAAGAAGGCCTAGATTTTTTCTCAATTACTAGTTGATCTTCTTACAAAAGAAAGTAAACAACAAAGCAAGAGTATTTTTAAGCAATTGGGTTTTCTGTTTCAATTTCCTTACTAGTGAACTGTGAACCTTTACATAATCTTGTTGACCACGTACTTTACAATTTTGGGATCTGTAGTCCGTTCAACAATACTAAAGTATCTTAAAAATATCAGCATTTTCTGCTCAGAAGCCAATTCGCCGTACCTGGGCGAAATGCGAACTTAGGAGTTGTGGTGATCTTCACGATCTTAAACACGTCTTTTAAGAAATTTATTTCTTTTAAAATTCCTATTTTTCAATTCGATTGGCTTACGATCTATTGATGCAACAAAAATGTAAAGAAAAAAATCAAAAAGAATAGGCAGAAGCCACTGCAAGTTATTTTTAGGGAACCAAGGCAAAAGTCTGAGCTTTTGTGAATATTCGAAGAGGGTCCTGAAGCGGTCAGTGTCTTTGTATTGGTAGGAAACGAGAACCAAATGTTGACGTAAACTTATTTTAATTTCAAATGCCCGAACCTATGGCCTCAAAATCCCAAGACCTTTTCCAGTGTTTAAAGTCTCGACATAATTTTTATATTTTGGCGAATATTTCAGCGACAGGAACTAGAGCCATAGGCCAGACCTAACTTTTCTAAGTAAAGTACATATTTTCAATTCTCCTACAACCATTTTGCTAGCTTTAACATTCCGTTTCATTTTTAAATTTTGTCTCTCATATTAGTACGAACAAATGGCTCAATCAGAAACTAATCATAGGGAGTCCTTTGTTCCCTTGCATTATTTTATTTATTTATTTCTTCTTTTCTGTAACAAAACAAAATTTCAAAAAAATTTAAAAACAAAAAGGAAAACACTTGTTTTCACTCTAATTAACTCATAGTATTCTTGTTCTTTCTTCTTTTCTCGTTTCTTTTGTATACGTTTAATGCATTCCCACTTCTTCACTTCTATAAAATATTACCCTTGCTGTATTCACTATACATTTGAAAAAATGCTGTTTAAAAATTTAATGTGCGTAAATGTATGGCTGAATAATTAAAACTATTCACAAACTCAAAAATAAAACAAAAAAAAAACATACAATTATATGCAAAATTGGATATGTGTGTGTAGGGCAACACTTGGTCAAGGCATCCGATCTGGCTGTGGTATAGTTCCTATTACTGGACCCGGAGGACTTCAACACTATGCCACAGCTGACCGTCGTTCCAGCGGCAGCCTCAGGGTAAGTACGCATTTGTTCACCCTTCTGATTTATTCCACTACTAGAATAACCAAAAAAAAAGAAGTCCAACTAAAGCAAAAAACTATAAAAATCGTATTTCTGTCTCTAGCCTGTATTGCTGTGAAGCTTTAATTGTTTATTGTTTTTCCATTATCCATACGTACATAGAAATACATATCTGTTCATATAGCAAAAATCTAATGCACCATTATTTTCATTAATGTTTAGAATGTCATCTAACTGTTTAGAAAGTTTCATTAGTTTTATTACATATTTGTATAATAAGTGTATACTCTGTTTTGTATGCAGACTTCAGATGTTGCATGCACGTCGGCAGATAATCTGTAAAAAAAACATATTTTTTTCTTTGTTTTTTTGTTTAAATACAAACAAAAACCAAGGCACAATCAGATAAAAGCAGGATATTTTACACTTTATCAACCTCTTCCTCTTATACAAAAACTTGAAGAAAAAAAATTGGATTTTGTTTACAATAAGCAAAACATCAAACATGAAGCATGAAGTCATTTCACATCTGTGATTACTTTTCAAATAATAAATTTAAATAAGACAGTAAAGATATGTTAGTGAAAATAAATTAAAAACTTTTTTATAATATAATTAAAGCTATGCATCTGTAAAAAAAAAAGGAATTATGAAAAAAAAACAAGTGTAAATAAATTTTAAATTTATCATATTATGTATTTATTTTGTTGTATATACTTTTTGGTTTTATTTTATGAAATGTTATTACTATTTACTCAGAGATAAACGTTAATTGCTTATGTGCACTCTTTGTACAAATTTAATGAAATTTTTGTCAACGTATTTTTATACCAACTTCTCGATTTCACATTTAAAAATGTTATTTTCTTGTCACGTTATTGTACAGAAAAATTGGTTTGAGGGATGCAAGCATTCCTTGTGTCTTTTGAAAAGATCCTTTTGTGTGCGCAGAGTAACATATCTTAAAATGTTAAAATGTTTTGTTTCCATCTTCCATCTACATGTTATTAGAGTCAGTGAAAAAGAAGTTATAGAAAGAAAAAAAGTGAAAAGAAGCTTATCAAAAGAAATGCATCATCTCAATTTGAAGTCCTTGAAGGAACACTGAACTTCTTCTTCGAAAATTAAAATTTTCTTTTTGGAAAGAACCGGAAGCTACGGTCTGTACTTTTATCTAGACGTAAACTGTGAAGTTGGTTTAAAGGCCCAACTGTACAAAAAAGGGGGCTGTGAGCATATGTGTGTATACGACATTTCATACTGTGGGTGTACTCAAAGTTTCCTATTGCTCAGTTTTCGTATGTCAACAGCGATTGCTTTCACAGATTTCGGATACGTATTGTAAGGCAAGAATGAAGAAATATAAGACTACGTCGAGCCGTGGAAGTTGCTTCGCACCGTAGACTGCAATTTTTTTTAAAATATTGTTCACAAAGTCACGTGTTGGAAAATTTTAAATTCTATAAAAATGAACAGTTTATTCGAACTTAAAAGTTTTTTTTTATAAGCAATTTTGAACCGTTTGACCAAATTAAATTTGGTCACCTTACACCATACTGGAACTTCATAATGGTGGACAGTCAAATGGCGTTCTCTTGTATTCTATCGTTCTGGATAAGAAAAAAGTATGAAATTTGCTTAAATTCACGCTAAGCGAACTGAAATCGCACTGACGAGTTTAATGTGACGCACTTTTCTGTCCCAGTGTATTTGCACTGTGTTCAATATTTGTCCGATGCAACCACTAAATTGCCTCAAGTTTTCTCTGTGTTAAGGTTTTCAGAGCTGTCTATTGGGAAACCAGCTTTTTGCAAAGTAAGAAATATTTGTATTTAGGTTTGATATTTTATATATTTTTCTAAAACTATATAAGAAATCTATTGCCAAATGGAGAAAACTGCATTTTGAAAGTCAAGCGTTTTGTAAGTCCTAGTTCTTAAACGTTTGATGTTAGAGCAAAACCTGAACATGTAACCAGTGTATTGACAGACATTTTCAGTGCATTGACATTTACCAGTGAGGAATTTAATAGTGCACGTCAAACAAACCTGCTGTTGAAGGAAGACTTTTCGTTAGGGGCTCGTTACATGCGTGGAAAAAAAAGTTGACTGGCGAGGGGAACGGATGATTTTTCAAAAGAAGTATGGAAATAGGAAATGATTCCCAATTTCGTCACTGTGCTTATTTCCAGGCATGAGTTTTGGGTAAGAAATCAAAGTTCTGCTTTTGATGTAAAAGAGAAAGGACGATTTTGGAACGTAGAAGGCGATGCACCTATAAAATTCAACATAATCTATTTTCTGTGTGTGTTCACGAAAGTGAACACTTTTTCCACGGTTCAAACAAAATGGCACTGCAAATTGTGCCTTCTTTTCGATCACTATAAGCGATGGGGGAGGGGATTTTGGGTTCAGCGTAAAAAATCACTTTTTTGTAAATTTTTTTTTCAAGTATGGATTGATCAACTTTATTCGCACTTTTTTTTAAATATTCATCATAATTTTAACTATGTTGTATAATATTATGCAGAAATATTGAGGCATAAGCCGGTAACAGCGTTTCTCCCTGAACGCAATTTGGAAAACGGCGTTTTGCGGTGATTACTGTACCTTGTCGGAAATTATGTGAAATCAAAAACCATTAAAATTTAAAGTTCTCTAATAATTTTTTCTTTCATTGAAAAGCGGTTGGTAGGAATCCAAAGTGTCAACTGTTATATTCCAGCAAAAATTCCGACAGCCCGAAAAAAGGTAGATTCACCCCCATGACAAGGCCCGTCGTAATATTTTCAGACAATAAATACGAAAAAAAAAGGACTAAGGACGTCTTCTTAATGAATGTGCTGCAACATATATTTAAAACTTGTTAAAAGTTTCATCAAAAGTCACAAATTTCGTGGCAAAAAATTCAATACGATGGCGTCTATGATGCTTTCTTTTTGGCTTTCGTAGTAAGAAATTGTTACGACGGACGGGCAATTGTCTGAAAAATTTAATGCGTTGGATTACTGAGATAACTTTAGATGCACTTGCACAAAAATACCCGCTTCTTGGCGGATTTAGTAAATATATGTATACACTTTACTATACATATTAGTAAGTAGTCTTGCACAACAAGCACAGTGGGTTTTTCTCTCAACCTTGTGGGGAATGTAAGTGAGAAAGCGTTTTCATGACAGTGAAATAACTCTTGCACTAGCAAACTTTTCGCGAAATGTACCGGTTTAAAATAAATTGGATGTTATTAAGATTCGAAAATTCGAATTCGAGCTTGAGATATTCTAAACAATACAATCTCTGCATTTCGTATAGCACACATACAAATACAATAGATTTTGCGAATTTCGGGCTGTATAACACTGTGACTAAGAGAGGGGCAACTTTTATAGAAATGGTTGGATACATATAAACATATGAGAGAAACCAGAGTTTAGAATCAAGATTATTTTTTCACTTTATTTGCGCTCTGTGATCGCTCCTTATTCCATTGATAATTTTTCCACGAAATAAAAAGGGAAAAACCTAATTTTAGTTTTGTTTTTTAGGTTCTCAAAATGAAATTTATACATAAAGCAGTTTTCTTATATCGTATGATGTAAAAAGTGCATAAATAAGTTCGTTCGTTCAAGCCCAGTAGTTGCTCTGAGGTAGTAATATCAGACTTACACTAATGTCACTTTCCATTGGACGAAAAGAACCGTCCAGGAGCGTCCAAAAGCATTCTCAAACCGTTCCATTGGTGCAAAAAGAACGCTTCTCATGATTCTGAGGAGTAAGAGCCGCTTCTCGATTTGAAGTGAGAATCGACTCAGAAGCACTAACACATGTTACTCAAATGTCAAAAAGAAAATTTTCTTCAAGGAATATTTTTTAAGAGCCATAGGTGTTTCACTCACACAAAGCAAATTTCGTTAAACTGAATAGAAAGAATTTTGGGTGTTCCATTGGTTTTTAAAACGAGTGCTTCCTCGAGTGAAACCAATGGAAAGTGACATTAATATCATACTGGTTGTTTTTTGAGTCCTGAGTTTGCCATCAACTTGACCTAAGAACTAAGTGTTTGCTGGGACGAGTTCAGGTAACAAAGAGGGATGTCAAATGAAAAGTCATTTTCTTCGAATGACCGGCATGTGTGGTGATCTCGTAGTTACATATGCCTTTTTTAAGAATCGAAAACCTAGTTTTTTTGACAACTCATATGGTTGTCAAGAAAACCTGGGTGAACAACTTTGGGTAAAGTTATAAGAGCAAACCTATTGCTTTCAATTGAACAAATTGCAGTACCCTTTCACGACCACTGAATGCACAAAAACAACTGAAAACATTTTTTCAAATTGCCCTCATTAACCATTAAACAGTCGCTTTTGTTTCAATGCTCCTTTGACATCACGCTTTGCTTCTTCGCATTACGTCAATATCGTCTGCGTAAACGAATAACTGTACATACTTTTAAAAGATTATGCTTCCGGTGTTGATGTTTGATTTTTGTACAGTCTTTTCTAGGACGATTTTAAGGAAATCGAATGACAGTTTATCTACTTGTTGAAAGCCTTTTCCGATATCAAAGATCTTGTTGAGTTTTTTTATCGCATGAGTTTGGAAAAAATGTTAAAACTAGACTTGCAGCTGGAGATCAGTTGATCAGCTAGTCTCTATAAATACTGTCCCCTTAACAAGGCATGGTTGTGAGAAATCCGCTAGGCCCAGGGGCTCCTCGCTCTGTTGCGCCACCCTATTTATTCTTATTTTTTTTATCTACGCCCATGCTGCAAAAATTTGTTATCGTTTAGGTTTTTCGGACGTTCACATATTACAGCACCAAAGACAAGAGATGCGACTTTGAAGAAGTTTATTTCCCTATAGTTTGTGTAATTGTAAGGGTTTTTCTCTTTGAGAAACGGTCAAACGGTTCCTAGATTCCATTCATCGGGCATACTTTCTTTCGAACAAATCTTAGCTGATCATATTGCATTTTTTTTTTTCAATCAATCTGCAGCTGCATTCACGCATCAAGGCCGTCAGCATTTGCAGTCTTGTTTAATTTAAAAAAAATTCAACAAAAATATTGTTTAACAAAAAAAAAATAAGAAAAGTCAGAGCCACGTTTTTGGTATTTCGAGTGTACTTTTGTTGTTCTAAACATTTCGCAGATAAGAAAAAAGTACATGCTAGGTGCGTTTTAAGTGATTTCTGCAAAACATGCTTAAAATAGTTACGACGGCCTACATTTTACGATATGCGGCCTACATTTTACGATATGGCAACCTTGTCTTCTTCTAGATTTGGAGGACGGCATTCTTGATCATCATCTAAGTTGAGCCTGCAGAAGTAACCTTTCAAGATCCTCAAAAGCGACTGCGATCCTATCACTATGTTTGCTTGATGGTCTTTACGGGGCTTACTTCTAGGTTTGCCACCCTTTTATAATTTGTATACCTTTTGGTACAACTTTTGAAGCTTATTACTTTCATGGAATTTCTCTATTTCCTCAGACAAGCGATTCTCAGGCTGGTTTCTCCCCCTTTGAGAACCTGGTGTTCTTCCTCCCTTTCTTTCTCTTTCTATATTGAAACCCGCCATTGGTTTGTTCAAGTAGCAACAGTGGTTACAATTTTACCTTTTCTTCTGCGTAAATCTACTTAAAAAAATTTTAATTAAAACTGTTCCATTCACTTACGTGTGCAAAATGCTAAATGGTTCATTGAACAAAAAAAAAAAACAAATTTTAAGGACAAAACTACTCACATGAGATCAGTCAGGTGAAAACCCTGGCTAACAATTACAAGTTTGCAATCTAAACATTGGATTTTTGACCCTGATTCTTCTTACCTTTTGAGAAGCTAGTCTCCGTGTTGTCAAATGAATTTCTACACTCTAATCCAAAAGTGAAAAATACTAGCGCTCTTAAAGGACTGGTATTTCGTTTTGTTTGATTATAATGTAAAACAACACGAAGTGATGACTTAGAAACAACAAAATTCAAGTTGTAGACCGACGAACGTACCTTCTGTTTCCATTATTCACTTCGAAGTGCACTTACAGTCTTGGTCTTAGTATCATCCTGCTTGATACTCATTATAGAATGCCATAAAGCACATATTTATAGTAACCATCGCCTCAAAATAAGTTTAGCGACTATCGCAACATAAAAATGTAATCGCATTGAGAAAAGCATTCATCTTTGTATTTTCTTTTTGAAATACGAATTTATTTTATTTTATTCTACTTTAAGAGTACCACTGCATTTATTTTCTTAAAGGAATTTTGTAAATATCCTTAAGCTTGTGAAAATGTCATCTGTGTACCCAAATATTCCCATGTACCTATGTGAAACCTCTATGCGTTGACAAGTGTACCAAAGTGTTAACCTTGGGTTCCCGACATTCCTTAGTAAACGTGAATGAATAAAACCTGTACAAGTAAGCCTGCCTGATGATCTTCCAATCCTGTCCTTGCAATGATTCTAGTTTGATGCTCACTTACTCAAAATTTTGATTTAATTTCAGAATCTTAACTTTATTGGCGCTCAAAGCTGGAGCTAAGCCTTCTTGGCGAACTAAGCCAAACAAATACTCTTTTTTTATTTTTATACAAAGGACAGCAATAACAGATTTTAAATCAAAATATACTCAACGGTTAATTAAAAGCCTTAAACTAATAAACACAAAACTTCAATTAAGACTGTCCCTCTTCAAAAGAGGTATAGTCTTGCAAAAGCTCCAACAGTCACCTTAAGTTCCATCCAACTTTAAATTAAACTTTACTGCGCTAATAATCAAGCAAGGTGTTATTTTAAAGTGATTTTATTCCTCCTCTCATTGATATAATATCAATTGAATACTGTTGAACATTAAACTGCATTTGTTCATTGCATATCAAGCTTATTTGCTTAAACTTTTGATACTTCTTTTAGTAAGCATGCAAAGATAAATTATTACATTCCTATACATTGCCTCATAAAAAGAGAGAAATTACAGCTTAAGCAACAAATCAACGAAGAATCAAAATCACTTCACCAAGATAAAAAAAAAACAAAAACAAACAAAATTACTGCGAAAGTTTTAACAAAACATTTTAATAAAAAAAAAAATATCAAAACAGAACCAATTTTATTAAAATTTAAATTAATACTAATTTTTTTATAATATATGTATGAAGAAATAATAAATCTGTAAATAGTAGTAAATGTTAATGCTAATTTACAAATT
Organism: Melanostoma scalare; assembly: GCA_949752695.1. Lineage (NCBI taxonomy): Eukaryota > Metazoa > Arthropoda > Insecta > Diptera > Syrphidae > Melanostoma > Melanostoma scalare. Next base: position 27,959,461 of record OX456984.1, on the reverse strand, counting down.
ATCAAATGCTTATAAATGTGAAATAGAGCAGCAAAAAGAAACCAAAAAAATATTAAAATTTACTTACTCAAGTGTAAATTGCTTATGAAAAACATGATTTTAAAACAATAAATAAAAAATTATACTGAGCTACTTAAAGACAACATTTTTGCATTATATACAATGTGTGCAATGTACTTGAATTTAAAATAAAACTCACTTAGATTATTATCTAAAATAAATTCATTGGAATGTAAAACATTTTATGAAACTTATGCATTTATGGATATGAATTGATTAAGCATATAATTAAACAAACTAAATGAACTTCTCTTGCAGAATAAAACTAGTGAATATAAACGGTAGTTTGTTTTATGATTAGTTCTGTATATAGGTTCAAGTAAATCATAGGTATTTTTGAAAACAGAAATCTCACTACAACCCAAAGAAAGGAGACCCCATCGATTGATATTTGAGTGAAAAGAAGTGGTAAAAAAGTACATTTAGTTTAAGTAACTGAGCTCAGTAAAAGCAAAGTGAACTTCGTTTGGGATTTTCGTTTTCCGAAATAAGTAAAAGTAAGGTTTTTACTCTACCTTGCTTCCGAATCAATTTAAAGAAAACATCGAAAAGTAAAATTGGCAACAAAATCGAACAATGGTAGGAGACCGATATTGAAAGTAAAGTAGAGATCAGAATTAAATCGGTTAGAGTTTATTGCCTTCGAATATATTTTTACTACACCAAGAATTTCAATTAATAATAAATGGTAAGCCAGTGGGATTGTTTGAGCTAGGATATTTTTTTCATATTGATAGCAAGGAATGTACAGGGTGTTTTGCATAAGATGTAACAAAAGCTGAGGACGAATAGGTTGCATCAAGACCAGAAAAAAGCCGTTTATGCAGACAGAGCAATTTAAAAATTTAAATACCACCGTTACGTTCACTTATAAAATAAAAAAAACGTGAATGTTTATTGAACAAAAGAAACAAGCACTTTAAGCACTCACTACTCACATGAGATCAGTCATGAATTATTATTTTCGGTTGTTACTCAATCAACTGCCTCTTTAATGGATCTAGTGTGGTAAAATTGCCTCTGGCTAACAATTGCAAGTTTGCAATCAAAACATCGGATGTGACAAAGAGGAACAGCTCATTCTTCTTGCCTTTAGAAAAGCTACTCTCCGTGTTGTCAAATGAATTTCTACACTCTAATGCAAAAGTAAAAAGTACTAGCGTCTTGTATTTCGTTTGGTTTGATTATAATGTAAAACAACACGAAAACGAAAACAACACAAAAGCCCAGGACGAATAGGTTGCGCCAAGACCAGAAAAAAGTCGTTTATGCAGGAAGAGCAATTTTATAAATAACTAGCTGTGCCCGCGACTTCGTCCGCGTGGAATAGTGACTTTCAGCAGCATTTTTAATTTTTTAGGCTATACTTATTTTGCGAATAAGACACATTCATGTGTTTTAGTAAACTATTTTTATATTTTATTTAAGTACATTTTTGCACACGACGTTCCTACCTTTTCCTTCTTTTGTCTAATAAAAAGGTTTTGCAAGTTTGATACACTCTTTTAAACTAAAATGACTAATCAGTGGGAACTAAAGAAATACGGGGACTAAATATTTTTTTTATTTCGCTGTTCCAGTCATTATTAAAACTTTTATAATGCAGCATCCCAGATGTGTAATTTATAGCTGTGTACAATTTTAGATTACTCATTATTGGCACTGGAACACCAACTTGCATTCACTCCTGATAATTCTAAGGCATTGATAAACTCTATAGGGTGTGATGTGACTTTCTCTGTGTCCATAATATTGTCTACTGATAGACATTCGACAACATCCCCCAATACGTCAAACATAATTTATTAGTTTATATGGTTAACTATCTCATTAGTCGGGGCCGAAATCGACTTTTCACACAGGCATTACTGATTGCCAATATTTATTTGAAGATCAAGATAGACATTTCTTCTCAGGTCAACTGTGTAATAGACAATTTGACAGAAATCACCTCACGATGAAAGAACTTTTGAAATCGGTCCAGTAGCTTCAAGGTTCACGTTTACGTAGCCGTTACCGTAGCAATATTGGGAAAACAAATACAGACCCTGTCCCTGTCCTTCTTCTGGCTCAAGTCAAGACTATCTCTGCACCAAAATTCATACAAATAGATTCAATAGTTTGGGCGGTAGATGGTAACAAAGCAAAACAGACAGACGGAGTTGATTTCGGATCTATAATGTTAGTAAGTACTTCCGTTCCCATGGGATAATAGGGATAAATTAAAGTTAATGTTACTTTGAGATAGTGTAGCGTTCTAACGGGGAAGTACCTACTTCTAGAAATCAGTTCAGCAGTTTCTAGGTTCCCGTTAACGTTTCCATTCTTGTGGGAATACAGGGATAACATACATAGCCATAGCATAGGCTCAAGACTATATCTCTGTACCAACATTCATATAAATAGGTTTAATAGTTTGGGCGGTTTTTGATAACAAATAAAAATAGACGGATAGATTTCATTTCAAGCTTATGATATTAATAAAAACTCCTATTCCCGTGGGAATATGGTAACCGTTCCCGTAGGAATAATGGGGATGACTTACAGTTTATGTTACTCAGGGATAGTGTAGCATTCTTACGGTGGAAGAATTTTTGAAATCGGTGCTGTAGCTTCTAAGTTCCCGTATACGTTCCCATTCCCGTGGGAATATAGGGATAAAATATATAGCCTATGTCGTTTCTTAAATCTTAGACTATCTCTGTACAAAATTTCATTTAAATCTATTCATTAGTTTGGGCGGGAGATGGTAACATAGAAAGGCGAACAGGCAGAGCTACTTTCGCACTTATTATATCAGTAAGGACTCCCGTTCCCGTAGGAATATGGTGACCGTTTTCGTGGGAATATGTGGGTGAGTTGAAGTTAATGTTATCCGGGATTATGGAGCATTCCAACGGTGGAAGAATTTTTGAAATCGGTGCTGTAGTGTCAAAGTTCCCGTATACGTTCCTGCTCCCGTGGGAATATAGGGAAAAAATATAAAGCCTATGTCCTTCCTCAGGTTCTGAACAATCTTTGTACAAAATTTCATTTAAATCGGTTTATTAGTTTGGGCGAGAGATGGTAACATAGAAAGGTGAACAGACTGAGCTACTTTTGCATTTATAATAATAGTGAGGACCGGTTCCCGTGGGAATATTCGAATGAAATATAGCCTATGTCCGTCCTTAAGTTCAGAACAATCTTTGTACAAAATTTCATTTAAATCGGCTTATTAGTTTGGGCGGGAGATGGTAACATAGAACGACGGACAGACAGAGCTTCTTTCACACTTATTATATTTGGTAGGACTCCCGTTCCCGTAGGAATATTTGGATGAATTAAAGTTTATGTTACTCTGGGATAGTGAAGCATTCTATCGGTGGAAACATTTTTTAAATCGGTGTTGTAGTTTCTAAATTCCCGTATACGTTCCCGTTCCCGTGGGAATTTAGGGATAAAATATATAGCCTATGTCCTTCCTCAAGTCTTAGACTATCTCTGTATCAAATTTTATTTAAATCGGTTCAGTAGTTTGGGCGGGAGATGGTAACATAGAAAGCCGGACAGACAGAGTGACTTTCACATTTATAATATTAAGTTAGGATTGACATAATTTTTTTTTAATTATTTAAAACTAAGCAATCAACATACCATAGTGTTTTTGAAAGCTAACACCTTGTTCTTTTATTAACATCTTAGTTCGTGTTTGAAAACTTTTTGAGTAATCAAGTAACAGTCAAATTTTTGAAAAAGAAAATCAATTTTTTTTTTTCAAATAACATTTTTACAAAATTTTGCCACTTCTTCTTTCAACAAATTCAATAATTTTTTTTTTTAAGTTGACTTGATAAAATTCAAAAACTATTCACTTTATTGAGTTGAACTAAAATGTTAGTTGAAGAACAAATTGGCTTTCAAAAACACTATACTATGTGGAAGAAGATGACTTCGTTGATTTTCAATATTTTTTTTTAAATTAAGTTGATTTTTTATAAGATTTCCAATCCCGCCTAAACGAAAGAGATAGACAACCCCCCTCACCCTTCTCACCCGAACTTTTTTTTTCTCCTGACTCAACACATCCATTCAGAGCTTTAGTCACATCTTATGCAAAACACCAATATTCTTTATACAGGGTAGGTCATCACTGACATGCGTTTTCCGGCTTTGGAGTGAATACATGATCAAAATTTTAAGCCAGCTTAATATTGTTGAAACTATTCAGAACCATTTCCCTACTGATAGTCCCAAAGAGTTATCAGAAGTAGGATAAGTGCGCTTGGTCTGCAGGGATCCTCATTGAATGCTTCAATCAACGATTGGATCTGTCAAGAACACAACCTTAGATGGCATGTTTCCATTCGAGGTAGACAGACCAAATGTATGCTCCTTAACGTTATTAAGAAAACGGCAACAGTTTTGTTATCTCGTAGAAGGAAAGAGTGTAAAAAGATCATTGACGTTGCCACGAGGCACTTCTCCTTTGTCAAGCATTTGAACGTGTTTAGGCTTCAGTAATACCACACTCTGTAAACTCTGTGGAGAAGATGACGACAACGCGGAGCACTTCTTATATGAATGTCCTCCATTTCCTCGGATCAGGTTACTCGTTGCAGATAACGTTAGAGTTGGAAACCTACGCTCCTTATCATGCCAGCATCTTTTGGCTTTTCTACGAACATCTGGAAAGCTTTAGCAAAAGAAGGTTGCTATCTGGTAGTCCAATGGGCCGGTACTTAGGTCTCAGTGCTACATCTAGTTTTTTTAAAAACCTCCAACAGATGAAAATAACCTTTAATGTTTTAAATTTTCGCTTTCAAGAGTCTTTCAAGTGTAAAATTGATCAGCTTTGCGGCCCCTAATTCAAGAAAGAATCAATTTCAAGAGTTAGGACAGAGATGTTTAAAAATAACTTACTCCATATCATTCTTTTTTAGAAGAAACTCAAAGACATTTGCTGATATCAACATAGTGTGACTTAAAACCCACCTAAAGTCTGTTTGGCAATAATTTCAAAAAGAGCTCAACATGAAGCTTGCTAGTAAGGTTTATTGAGAATGTTCGATGTGTTGAACCCATTGGAAACTCGCAGGTATCTTATAAGAAGGGGAGCGGGGTTAAAAATTTAATTTTCAGTTTCCTGGTACAGATTTTCTGAATGAACAAAGCGGGAAAGATGCACTTCTGAATGATTTATTCGATGAAATAAGAAAGATTCCAACAAATAAAAAATCGCATGATGTGGAAGTAGTACTTGAGTGTAAAGAGTGTTTTTTTTTAGAGGTTTTTTTTTAAATTGGAAACACTGTTTCTATTGATTGTCAATTTACCAATTGGTGGTATTTTTGTGACTAGTACGTTTTGCCATTTCACACTGAATAGACTTTCTTCCGAACAACGCCTGCTGATGTTACTGTCTATGTAAGGCCCCAGTTGCTTGAAAATTGGGTTTCACGATTATGCTTCATTGCAGCCAGCCGCTTAAAAAATCGTTTTTAAGCTATAATGGCATTAAAATATCTTTTATTCAAAACTAATCTCGTGGTAGTTAAACGTATTTTTATGTGTTTTATCTCGTTTTTTGTATATGTCCCTTTTAAAAAAACACCCTTTACATACTAAATCAATATTTTCTTACAGCATACGGGATATTTTTTGTAATCTAATCAAGTGGTCTAGTATTTCGTGTTCGTATTTATTATGGCTTCAACTTGGCCACTTCATCTTCTTCTTTTTTGGCCCTAGCATCGTTATCGACACCACTGAGTTAGCCGCGTTCAATTCTTTGCATCTCGTTAGTAGTAATAAGACAAAGGCCTTGTTGTTCCTGTCTTGCGAAGTATTTTCTCCTCAACTGCCGCCAATTTATTTAATTTAGAAGGTATTTCTCAATCACATAATATGGCCAAGCTTTCTATCTTCTTCCCTATTTTTGCTTGATGATTGATGTCGTCATGCTTTAATAGAAGTCATAGATCCTAAATATCTAAACTTTTCACAGTTGGAATATACATATTAGGGTGGGTCAAAAAAATTAATTTTTTTTTTTTTGATCCGACTCACGAAAACTTGTTCTTTGGTACCTCTAGAAAGTACTTACAAAATTTGAGCTCTTAATATTAACGGGAAGATGATGCTCATCGTAGTTTTCCATTTTCAGTATAGTATCATATAAAAATGGTCATTTCTTTTTAAAAATAGATTGTTCAACCAGTCGCAAAAAGAGTATTTATAGGAAATTAAACGGTCTACAAAAATGGTCTCTTATACTTTTTTCATTAATCTAACCATTTAAAAGATATTCAAGGTCAAAAATTAAAGTATTTTAAAGAAAATAACTTTTTGTTTTGAATTTTGTAACTCACTTAAAAATAGTTATATTATCAAATGGGAATCAATTATTTCAAAAGAAAATTGAACGTTCTACAAAAAAGGTCTTTTGTTGTTAATCGATTACTCTAACCATTTGAAAGATATTCGCAGTAGAATTTTAATTCCTACTAATTTTAATAATTTCTTAATAAATATTTCCAATTTATCTACTTAATATATGAATTTTGAAAATATTCATGTGAACTTGAGTTTATTCCAAAAAAAATTACAGTTTGCAAGTTATGTCGTATCTTTTGTTTGAGAATATATTTCATATTTTCATTGGACTCAATTTTTTAACGATATTTTCTGCAGTAGATCATAAATTGCCTTAAAATTTATAAATTAAACAGATAAACTTGAAATATGAATTAAAAAACTATTAAAATTAGTGGGAGTTGCAATTCTGCTGCGAATATCTTTAAACAATTTTTTTAATAGATGTATTGGAATTGTTTATTAAGAAATTATTAAAATTAGTAGGAATTAAAATTCTACTGCGAATATCTTTTAAATGGTTAGAGTAATCGATTAACAACAAAAGACCTTTTTTGTAGAACGTTCAATTTTCTATTGAAATAATTGATGCTCATTTGATAATATAACTATTTTTAAGTGAGTTACAAAATTCAAAACAAAAGAGTTATTTTCTTTAAAATGCTTTAATTTTTGACCTTGAATATCTTTTAAATGGTTAGATTAATGAAAAAAGTATAAGAGATCATTTTTGTAGACCGTTTAATTTCCTATAAATACTGTTTTTGCGACTGGTTGAACAATCTATTTTTAAAAAGATATGAACATTTTTATATGATACTAAACTAAAATTGGAAAACTACGATGAGCATCATCTTCCCGTTAATATTAAGAGCTCAAATTTTGTAAGTACTTTCTAGAGGTACCTAAGAACAATTTTTCGAGTGTCGGATCAAAAAAAAAAAAAATTTGATTTTTTTGACCCACCCTAATACATATATTATGAAAGGCATGCATCAGGAAGCTGGTAACAAAAGTAGTCAACTTGGCTTCTATCTCTGTGTCAAATATGGGAAGGGGACTTCATTTACTACTCACTGGTCTCCACGATATTCTTTCGACGGCCCTTGCAACACCCCAAGAATAAATTTTAGTATGCAATATTGTGATTCAATTGAGTCAGACGTGCAAGTATAGTTAAATCATCTGTTAATGTTGATATGACAGCATCATCTTCTTACTGAATATCTTGAACACATAAAATGATCAAGACTGGTCCAAGAACACTACTTTGCGGAACACCATTACTTATCACTTTGATTTCTGAATATTACTTTTTTTGTTTAACAGGGAATAGAATTTTTCTCAAGGTTTGATTCAGTATCAGTTCCAGAGGAATCTTTTGCAACTAGCACTTCAAACTATGGTACAAAACTTTGTCGACTTTTCAATTTCAGTGGATTTTCTTTAGTCAATGATTAAGTTTTTTTTCATATACGTAATTGGTATTTGAGTGGCAAAACCAAAAACAACAAAAATACAATTAAAAAAAGCTTTGAATTGTCATTCCTTTCGTTTCTATACCTCGATTGATTCTCTTGAACATCGTCGAAACGTTGCCTGTCCCACTTTCTTTTATCGCTTTTTTCACAAGCAGTGCTCTAGTGAAGTAGCCAGTTGCATTCCTCCCCTGAAACAATTTAGCCGCAATACCCGCCTCGCTAGGAATGCTCATTAGTTTTACCTTGAGCCCAACTTCGGGCGTACAGTCAAGTATAGAGATTCTTATTTTGGTCGCACCACCCGAATGTCGAATGCTCTACCTGACCCTGTTTTTCCCCTACATTACGATTCACAAAAATTCAAAAGCAACGTGCATCGGTGTCTCCTTTCAAATCCTCTCCTATTTTCCTAAATGCTCGCACTGTGTTCTATAACATTATAAGGGAATTATTCATAACACCTTGATTAGAAAAAAAAACATCTCGCTCTATGTGTCACTAACGCGAGAAAACAAACGTACGCAAAAGAAATCGTGTGATCTGTTTAGAGTCCTATTTTGACCGGAAGTAGAGAAAATAGTTGTGAAATGTTGTTTAGTTCTCTTGAAATTAATGTTTATCCTAAAAGTATAAAAATAAATTCTACAGGTGCAGGCTTATGGAGAGCAAAGTCACGTAAGATTGTAGTTGATAGTCCAAATCATTACTTTTACTGTAAGTAACATGATTATCAAAAGGACAATCACTTTTTTGCATTAATTTCAAAAGACCGACATTTTAGTGTCGCATTCATTTTGCTTTTCATTTATTCATATTATCAGAGGTGCACCTTAGCAACTACTGATATTACGATGCTCATAGGTCCATTGGCCGCTTCGGTCGCCGTTCCTTTCAGTTTTAAAAAGACATGGCACATAAAATCAGTCTTGCGTTCGAAAGGCTTTGTTGTCCCTTTTCAAATCTAACGTGTATTAAAGAGATTCGGGATACAAATAAAAACGAATCTAATGCCGTTTTCGTTTGGTAAAACTAGAGTACCCTTTTTTAGAGTACCCTGATTTTTACTCTGAAAAAATTTCTAGAGTAGCAAAACTTGCTCTGAGGGTAATTTCTGACAGCAAAAAGAGTACCCTTAGGGTACTCTTTTTCCCAAACGAAAACGGCATAAGTCTTTCAATTTCAGTTCAGTTTCTTACTCAGTTGCCTCGACATTTTATCTCAAGTACATATAGAGTGCTCGGGAAGTCCTTCGAAAAGAAGAGAAATAAGATCGGAGCGTTCAGATGTCACTGAAATGAAAGAAAAGTATTAGTACTAAGTTCACTATTCGAAAACAAACCTTCAATTTTAGGGTGGAATTAGTGCCTGTGTCACATTAGTCGACTGACAACATTTTCGAATTGAACTTTAATAAAATTATCAGTAAAATTTCTATCGGTTTTAGGTATCGCTTTTCTAAGAATCTGGTACAAATTGCTGATTCCATGGGTAAAACTTGTTTGCTTGTTAAAATTAAGCGCATTTTCGACAGTGATACGCTAAGTAGCAGTCTATTTTTAATGATTTTTTTCCGTTTTTTAATTAACGTGCAAGAAAAAGGCCAATAACAAATAATTACCCGAGTGTAAATCATCAATACGTGGGATATCCTTAACAATCAGGATAAAAATCGGTTCATATTCATTTTTCCATTTTAATCTATATAATATTCAATGAAACAATAGCTTTTCATAATTTATTTTCGTATTATGTATGTAGATCCAAAATGTGGTTGTCAAACGTATGAATATGAAACATACAAACAATTGAACAACAAAATAATCAATATCCTGCAATCAACGAACATAATTATTATAACTCAACCGTCAGCAAGGTATGACATCGATACAGATACAGGAACATCCTTTCACAACAATACAAGCACATGAGATGGAACTTTGCGATTATTGTATGCACTTACATACTGTACAACTTTATATACTAAACTATATTTAATGTTATATTCATTCATTGCATTTTTGATATATTATATGACTAACTTATGATTGAAAATAAAACCTGTATATTTCATTTCTCTTCGTTAACGCAATAAATCAAAAACAAAAACACATACAGTATTCCGCATGGAAAGGATCTCAGGTACTTTAACATCTCCTCTCATGATTTTTTTGTTTAACAATATTTCTTCAATCTTAACGTTTAACAGATACAATGAAAAAACCATTTCGGATTTATATTTTAAATTGAAATAATATTTTCTGTGTTCTTTTCATCTTCATCTTGGATTTTTCTTCGTTGGTTCTTGGTGCACGCAGAGCTCATTGTCAAAAGCTTTTCGTTTTAATCCAAAAGCACGCGGAGAACGCTCCTTTGGAAATTCAACATCTCCAACTCCATCGTTCAGCAGTAGCGAGGGTGGTGGAGGAATCTATGCAACAATTGGACCACCACCACCACCACATTTCCCACCCCCTACAACAGCGCCACCACCACCTCCACCCAGTCACCGGGTAAGTGCACCACCAGCAGCATCGGCATCCACAGATCCAATGCTTGTTATGGCCTACGGCCAACACAGACGGGTTAAAAGCATCAGTGATATAGAAGTGATGGCCGCTTCGCCTGTATGAGAATCAATTATTTAAGGGGTGGTATGCTTACTACCTACCATCCCCGAAACTAAATTACGTACTAAATATAAATGCCTGGCTCTATATAGATATAGATATATATGTGTGATTTATATAAGCAGATTTCGAAATATTTTTAAAGTTATGTGTGAGTTTTGTTTTGTTTCTGCTTTTTGTTCTTTTGTTTTTGTTTTTTTTAATAAATCCGAACGAACGAGGTTGTAAAAGTAGGTGTAGTTTAGCCTAGTCAGTGTAAAATAAAAGTACATTGAAATTGAATGTTAATCTAAACTAAGTCTTACAAATGAATGGACCACGGGAAAACTAATCTAAAATTTATGTATTTATGAATAAAACCGAACCCTCTCACGATAAAAATAACAAACTTTATTTTCCGAAAATCTAGGTACATATATATGAAAAATAAAACATATCGCAACTCGTCACACGACCAAACCTTTACAGACTTTCTGAAAATGAAAATTTAAATTTTTTACATCTACGTTACCATAGAAGAATAAAAATCAAAAAGTAAATATACTACACAATCAAAAGTTTTGCGATATGTTTAGCATTCAACAACAAACATAAAATATATATTTTTAATAAAGTTTAAAAAAAAGTTTAATCTTCATAGAAAAAATTGAATTTATCAGAAAAATAACTTGCTTAGCACGAAAACTTATAACATTTTTCTCAGTCTGTTTTCATTTGTTCTTTTTTAAGTTTCTTAAAATGATGTATGTAGATGTCTTACCTGATTTCAGTCTAGCCACATCGGGAATAGAGAAAGTATTGCAGGGAGTCGGCTATTAGTTTGAATTGGCCAGGAGCCCGTGGATCGGAATTTCAATGTTGATAAAGGTCAGTGAACCGATGGTTTAAGAAATGAACTTTTTTAAGTGCAACTTTTCTAGTGTGAAAGAAAATTAGATGATACCTACGAAGAAGCGACAGAAAGAGATTTGTTTCATAAATTCAGTTTTAGTCTGCGTGAGGATGAGATGAGTGCAAGTATTCCCTGTAATCTCCGTCTCCTCTTTGTTCGAAGTCGCCTTGTCTTCCCTAAAGTGTCAACTTTGCCTTGTTTAAATTGTTCATGCACACTTTTTTGAAGTGAAACTTCTTTAGAATCGTTGTGGCTCTACATTCGATGAAACGAAAATGCGACACGATAAAGCATTAAACACAAAAAAGTATAGGATTTTATATCGACGATCTCCTCTTTGCGTGATGCTTCATAGCGGTCCAACTGCGTCAAGTAAGCATTGTCCTTGCGTATGAACCTGTGAAATGGGATAAAGGGTGTATCAATATCTACACTCGAACCTCGTTATAAGACTATTAGTTTCTTTGTCAAACTAAAAATAAAAAAATAAAAAAATAAATAAATAGGGTGGCGCAACAGAGCGAAGAGCCCCTGGGCCTAGCGCATTTTCCACAACCATGCCTATGAGAATGGAGGGTACCTACAATTTTCTGCCGTTTCCGAACGGCTTTTTGAGAAAGCGCTTTTCATGGCAATAAATTTACTAACGGAGGACTTGCCAATTCCTCGCGAAAGGCGATACCCGTGGAAAAACATTTTTGCCTCTGCTGGAATTCGAACCTCGACCCTCTGGATTAGCAGGTGGACATGCTAACGATCACGCCACGGGTACCACTAGGTCTGTTTTATTACTGAAAGTTATCACGAAATGCACCGAAATTCAAAGAAAGTCAGTCTAATCCTATTCCGCTAGTGATTTTTCGTAGTTGTGCACAAAAATCCCCACCGCCAATCCTGCGAATTTACGCCACCAAAATTTCTGTGGACAGAAATCTTACACAGCCAAAACAAATTCAACTGTCAAAACAGACGTTTTTTCAGTCGTTGCAGTGATTGTTTTGTTCAAGACGTTTCTTTACTTTTCAGACGATTGCGCTCTTTCAGAGAGTTTCAGAGAGAATTTTACCCCCACTCCTCCCATTAAAATATGACAAATTGTGAATTTCTGTGCACAAAGTAAAGAAACATATATACTATCACGACCAGAACCAATTTCCAATGTTCCCACAACCGCAGAGCGAATTCAACTGGATCAGTATTTGATTGGCCTCAGACATCAGGTCAATGTGGCATACTCCCCGGGTTTTTCTCTAGTGTCGAGCAAATATGTGGGTGGTTTTGGGTACCAATACTCGTGAAGCAGAACAATGAAAAATAAGTTATTTGGACGAGCGTCCAAAGAATAACAAAAACGATTGGTGATTGTACAGGATAGAAGTTTTTTTGTGTGCTGAATTCGTTCACCCACAACAGCTGTCGTAACAAATGTTTTTTATTCACTTGAAGCACGTGGTTTTTAAGTAATGGCATAAAAGTGTGATAAAAGTGATTTTTCTCAAAAAGAATTTAAAAGTGTTCGAGACGTCGCCGTCGTGTCGAACAAGAACTAGGTACTCTTACACGACTTCCATTATTGAGATGAGAATTCATTTAATTTCAAATGGTAAGTCATTCCGGCTAGCAAATACTTTCGTGGATGCTTGTTCTTGAATTTTAATATGAACATTAATGCTATGTCCGCACTTAACTTGTTTAACTCAAAACAATCCCAAACCAACATGATAACCAAGTGGTTTGCCATACAAAATGAAACATTAAATCGCAATGAGGTGCCATAAAACGAGTTTTTTATACTCCCATTTGTTCTGAAAATCAAACTCCGTGTTTTTTTTAGACCTGACTTTGCTCTTATGGCACTTTCCATTGGACGAAAAGAGCCGTCCAGGAGCGTCCAGAAGCATTCTCAAACCGTTCCATTGGTGCAAAAAGATCGCTTCTCATGATTCTGAGGAGTGACAGCCGCTTTTCGATTTGAAATGAGAATCAACTCAAGAAGAACTAACACATGTTACTCAAATGTCAAAAAGAAAATTTTCTTCAAGGAATATTTTTTAAGAGCCATAGGTGTTTCACTCACACAAAGGAAACTGAACAGAACTTATTTTGGGTGTTCCATTGGTTTTTAAAATGAGTGCTTCCCCGAGTGAAACCAATGGAAAGTGCCATTAGCATCCTCTTCGTTAAGAATCATGGGTTCAACAAGTGAACCTACATACTTAAATCTACTTTCCATTGGCCGAAAAGAACTGTCCAGGAGGGTCCAGAAGCATTCTCAAGCCGTTCGTTCCATTAGTGCAAAAAGATAGCTTCTCATGATTCTGAGAAGTGACAGCGACTTCTCGATTTGCAGAGAGAATCCAATCTACTAAAATATGTTACTCAAATGTCAAACAAAAAATTTTACTTTAGAAATATTTTGTAGGAGCTATGTACATAGGTTTGTTCGTTGAAGCTCCGGGGTTGCCTTGTCGTCGCCACAAAAACTTTTGTGAGAAACCTAAACTCACCCCGAATGCCAAATTGAGTGTTTTTCTAGTTCTGAGGTCCCCTCAACTCGCCCTAAAGTTGCACTAGGTATTTGATGGGAAGAGTTCAGTTCAAAAAACAATCGTTTTTTAGAAGTGTCATTCCATCGTGTAACACCCGAAACGCACACTTTTCAATTCATAAAATGGTTAATCCTTATGCTAAAATCTACAAATCTTACAATTAAGATGAAACAACTAAAAACGTAGAGAATAAGACATTTTAATCGCTAAAATATCACTTCAAAATGCATTAAAATTTTGACTTTATTTGAACACATGTAACACCCGAAACGATGGAATGACCCAGAACTGAAATCACAGTTTTTTTTTGACAATTCAAACTGTCGTCAAGCAAAGCTGGGTCAACCCTGGGACCAGATTCCGTAAATTTTTAGACGATTATCGTTCAATCGACTATCGTAGATTGCATCGTTAAAAGATTGTTTCATATAATCTCGATTTCAGTGGTTGGTGGAAAGCTATTTTACTATCGTCCTACAAATTTTGGCAACTTTTTCAGGGTCTTAAACACGTTTTTTTGGTGCCTAAAAATCAGTCAAAAACGTTACAAAATTCGGCCCCTGGATAAAGTTAGACAAACGAACCTTATGTTTCACCCACACAAAGACAATTTATGACAACTGAACATAAATAATTTTTTTTCCATTGGTTTTTGAAATGAGTGCTTCGAGTGAAACCACGAGTGACAAAAGTAAGCTACAAATGACTTTTTGTTTGACGCCATTGGTGGTTCCTAGATCATCTAAACCGCAGTTAACTTTCATTTTCCTTTTTTTTTTTTTCTTTTGACGTATGTATTTCCGTTCAGTATTACAAAACGCTTTTTGTGCAATTTTTTGTGAAACTTGAAAAAAACTTCAAGTTTGAAGTGAAACTTCTTATGTGACTTCCAAAAAGGTTGCGTTAAACGTTTAACGCGGATTTCGGCACTGCTCGCAATTTGTTGATATAACAGTTGTATCAATTCCGCGTCATTCAGCCAGACAATTTAATTGTAGTAAAATGTGTTCTTCGGTAGAAGTTTCACTTCTTCCACGCGGTGGAACCTCACTATTTTTTTTTTTGCAAGACTTCTCTTAAAGCGATTGCAAAATTTAAGAAAATAAATCATTCGCAAGTTTACTAAATTGAGTTCAATAGAGCACCATGTAGGTCACAGAATAGAGAACATCTACTCTGTGATGTAGGTTCGTTTCAAACTGCACACAGCTTAAAATACTGTAAATTGTAACAAACACGTCAATTACTGTGAGTTGTTTTTTCTCAATTTTTTTTTTTTTTTTTCAGTTAAATAAAAAAAGACACTAGGCACTAAGTTAATTAACATTCCATTTGAATTGTGGAAACAAAACGAGATGTTTGTTTGTGATTAATGTTTTGATTGGAAATTTATTCAATCCAACTAGGTACTCATAACAACATAGTTTAAGTTTTCAAAAATATATATATATTCATATATTTATGATTAAAAAGAAAGACTAACAATGCCCACACAAAAATA
Organism: Melanostoma scalare; assembly: GCA_949752695.1. Taxonomy (NCBI): domain Eukaryota; kingdom Metazoa; phylum Arthropoda; class Insecta; order Diptera; family Syrphidae; genus Melanostoma; species Melanostoma scalare. The sequence continues at coordinate 27,943,997 of OX456984.1, read as the reverse complement.
AAAAGATTATGAAAAACATTTAAAGTAATTATATACGTTCTAGGTAAAAGAAATTTATATACACATATATACATTTATTAATACTAAGTGCAATCTTATTTAGATTATATTTTAAAAGAAATTAGTTTTTATTTTCTAATTTAGGACTGATAAAAAAAATTTTTAATTCAAGCAAATGATATTATAAATTATTAAAGAAAAAGTTGTAATAATTATAAAGAAAAACCAAAGCAAAACGATGTCACATTTGAATATTTGTAAAGTTAAATGATTTAATTTTAATAAAATATATTAAGTACATATTAAAAAAAAATGTCAAAAGCAAAGTTGTATTGTATTTTTTGTCTGTGATTGGAACGGCATGCAGAAAAGGTCTCGACCACAACCATCAATTAGCCTCCCCTTTTTTTATTTAGACGAAGCAACAAGAAGAAACTAAGTAAATTACGATGAAACTTTGCAAATTCCCTCCATAAAAGCGTATGACTAACCAAAGAATTAAGTTAGGTAGGTACACCAAATGTTTGCAAGAAAATAAAATTAAAGTCAACACGAGCCAAAGCACTCAACAGAGGTATAGAGGATACTGTCCTGGAATATGTACGCTCATTGCAATTGTTTGGGAAGGTGGAGGTTTTAATTAAATTTGTCTGGCTGGATCGGGGTTTGGCTGATTGATTTTTCAAATGTCCTTCCGTCCTTTACAGTAATGCATAGGTATTTGCTTTATTTTCCAAGTCATGGTACATTTGAGGGTTCAAGTGAAGTCAAAAAGAGTGGAAAAGTCTTTATCTGCATTGCAGAGTGTACACAGCAATGGTGGTATATTAAGGGCCTACCAAAATATAAATTTTTGGTTGAAATTGGGCAGTTGACGTTGAAAAAATTCATGTTGATTACGGATCCTGTAATAGTCTAATCCGTCGGACGGATGAGCAGTATAAATTAACATCAGCACGACCAAAAACAACAAATAAACCAAGAAGTTAACTCTAAAGGGAACTCTTTCGCTAGGAATTGGCAAGTTCATTGCCATGAAAATTTTTCGGTTAGCCGTTCGGAAACGTCTGATTGTGTGTCGGAAAATTGTAGGTCCCTAGATTCCCTTACAAGGCATAGTATAAAGCGCTAGGCCCCGAGGCACACCACTTCCTATGTGTGTATGTAAACAAAATAATGGAAAAATATGTCGCTTTCCATTTGTTTCATTCCACTAAGCCATGAGAAACATGTTTTAGTGTTTCTTGAGTGGATTCTCACTTTAAATTTTAAAGTGGCTGTCACTTCTCAGAATCATGAGAAGCGATCTTTTTGCATCAATGGAGCGGTTTGAAGATGCCTCCGAGGGTTCCTGGACGTTTCGTTCGTCCAATAGATAGCGACAGTGATTAATTTCAAAGTGCACCTATTTTTTAATTGCTTAAATTTTATAATTTAAAAAAAAACAAGAAAAGCAGCATCAGTCAAAATTAAATTTCTCTGCAAAAGCGACAAAAACTCTAAAGTCCTTATGCCCTTGATGTTGTAAGTGAATATAAAATTACAACCAATTCACTTCCGTTTCCGTCTAGTATGAAATAAAAATCAGAAAGTTGTTAGCCTTTTGGTGTGGGAGCATAGAAAATCGTTCTTAGTAATCTAGCTTAGCATTGCAATTCGCCTCTTCTTTAAAAAAAAATACTTAAATGAATCGATGAAGTGAACAAATGAGCAACTAAAGCCAGTGGTATACCATTTTGCTTCATTGAAATATAGATTTTTTTTTTAGATTTAGATTAGATAGTTTTTATTTATTCAAATTAATTTTTTACTACTTTAAAATAATACAAAAACATATATGCATGGCATTATGCCGTCTGCCCGATCGACTATTATTCATGATCGCCGTAGATCATTTAAAAATTACAATAAATAAGTTAAATCGAAAGTTCCCACTCCTTATTTTATTCATATAAGTTAGCGCATTTTTGGAAAAATTAAAAAGTTTTTCCACATTCAGCTCGTTTAACTCCGTTATACTCTCTTCGTCCGAAAGGTAGTTTTCTCCGAATACCTGACTCCTCACTTCACTTAGTATTGGACATTTTCCAATGAAATGTAAGACATCTTCTCGTTCTCTCCTGTTGCATAGATCACACAGACATGGTAGATCTTCCCTATGTGGTACGTAATTCAGGTTTATAATTTCATCTCTCAACCTCATCACCATTAATATAGCCTGAACACTGTTTTTATCATGGAAATAGTTTTTTCTTATCAAAATGTGGTCCAAGCGACTGTACACTGCGCTCTATGTACCGAAGCTTTTGCTTCTTCTCTGTACTCCAGTAGCTTCAGTTCATCAACTTTCTCCACCAGCTGATATAAAATTGAACCCCAGTTATCTACATTTCCAATGCTAAGGTCAACCTCCATCTTGCATTAAAGCACCAGATCCATCCTTTCCGCGTACGGCGTACCAGTTTGACTTCTTTTCCACCGCTTTTAACACCACTATTTTTGGAAGCCTTGTATCCGCCATTTTCATTACCTTCAGTATGTAGTCTATCTGCAACTTCAATGTTTTTATAAACAAGGGTGAAAGTCCTTTTTCTATCATCAACAGATAACTTGGCGCATTAGCAGGAATATAGAAAATTCGTTTTATATCGAACCGTAAGAGCTTCTCTACTGCATCATGTTCTTTATATCCCTACACCTGTGCCCCATAGAACAAAACTGATTCAGCAACTGCTTCAAAGACTCTATATTCCCTGCTATGAGCAATTGCTCCATTTGAAAAACATCCTTTCCACGTCGCATTGATTGCAGCTTTTGCCTTTGCTAGTTTTTCGTTGAGGTGTTTACTCAAATTGAGGTTTGACGAAAGAAGGACACCTAAGTACTTGAACTCATTCACCAGTTCTAACTCTCCGCCATTGTAGTTCCATTTGTCCTTTCGACTTCTTCTACCACCTCCTTTTTTAAAAATGATTGCTTTGGATTTTTCTTGGTTTACTGTTAAATTCCAGAGCTTACAGTAGTCTCCAAGCCGGTTTATCATTAGTTGAAGACTTTCAGAGAAGCTAGCTAACAACACCACATCATCCGGAGACATCAGTCCCTTAATGCATGTATTTGCATAAAGAACACCCCTCGGAACTCCATCCAGCAGATCATCTATAAATAAGGAAAACAATGTTGGGCTCAAGGCGCATCCCTGTTTCACACCTGATTTTGTCTCGAACCAGTCTGACATCTCTTCTCCATTCCAAATAGCAGCTTGGTTCCCTGTGTATAGGTTTTGTAAGACTGTTCCAAACTTAAGTGATACTCCCTTCAAATACAGCTTATGAAGCAACGCATTTCTGTCAATGGAGTCGAAAGCTGCCTTGAAATCAACAAAAAACGTGTAAAGATTTTTGTTTTGATTTTGGAACGATTCCGCAATGCTTGTAAGGACAAACGGTTGATCTACTGTAGAGTAACCTGACCTGAACCCTGCCTGGTATTCTTTCAGAATATTATTCTGCCTTATCCATTCATCCAGACGCTTTTTGAGGATCGCCGTAAAAATTTCATATGATGCATTCAGGAACGAGATTCCCCTATATTTTATAGTTCCCCTAACTGGGTTAGCTAATTAGCTTTCTTGTATAACGGAAAAATCAATGCTTCTTTGAATCCTTGCGGTGCCATTTCATTTTCAAAGACTTGGCTCATTAAGTGGCAGAGCTTGATTTTCAGCAAGTTCGAGCCATTCTTATAAAATTCTACCGGAATGGTGTCTGGACCCGGTGCTTTGCCCTTTTTCAAACAGTCGAGTTCTTGACTCACTTCTTGTACCGTAATAGTAACATCGAGTATTTTATTTTGGATCCCTTTCATTGAAATATATCTACTTCCATTTGGAAAAATAACGTAATACCAAGTTTTCAATCATCCCGATTATAAAATCAGATATATGGGCTGCGAAAGCAATCCCCACCTGTTTGGTAATTTTTTCTATAACCGAATCCGCATCAAATTCGCTGATAAGGAAGGGAAAGACCGTCAATAATTGATTAATTGGTGTTAAAAAAGTCTTATTACCGAATCTGTCATAAACTTTTAACTAACTTTTGAAATTTCCCATCCACACCAATTTGAGATGCACAACTTCCCTTAAAAAATTCTATTCTATTTTTCTTAATACTCTTAGTTAAGAGCTTGAATTCAAAATTTGATAGTATTTTTCCTTTTAATTAATTCTTTCTCCCTCACCTTCACTACATAGTATAAAACAAAGTCGCTTTCTCTGTCCTTATGTCCCTATGTATGCTAGATTTTTTAAAACTACGCAACGGATCTTGATGCGGTTTTTTTTTAAATGCATAGAGTGATTCAAGAGGAAGGTTTATACATGTATAATACATGCATATTATAGTAGAGAAAAGCCGAGAAATTTACAGATTTGTAATGTGATGTCGTAACAAACATATTTGTCCGCGCTTACATTGCAAACGCTGGCTAAACCTTACGAGATAGATCAAATTTATGTACTACGGAATTGTATATCTTAAAAAGAAGAATAAAAAAATCCGCAACAGCATATGTTTGTCTCCTAAGGATAACCCACAGTAACCATTTTTATTTTTTACATATTACAAAAAAATATGGGCTATTTACCAAGCTATTTTAAACGATACAGTATCATTCCTTATCCAATTAAATACATTAGATACGTTGTTCATTTCATTTAGATCAAAATTGCCCTTTACAGCAGGATTTAAATTAATATTTTCGAAGATATTACAGATTTAAAAATTGCGGGACGTAGCGTTTGCGACGGTACCAGCCGGCTGGGGCGGCGCGGCGGGAGCGAGCCTATAAATAGCGCGTCGGAGACCGCGGTTCTTCCTATAGCACTTTGAATTTAGCAGCGATCGGACGCGTTTGAATAAATCAAAACTACTGGATCGATCTTAATCATTTTTTCAGTGAGTGACATAGGCTATATACAGTGGTGGCCAAAATAATAAGAGTGGACTATTATTTTTTCTTCACAATAGAATCTATGCCTTAAACCTTTTTAATTGGAGCAAAATATATATACCTATATATATATACGAATTTTCTTTGACCTGACTGTCAATCAATGGTCACTTGCAATGTACCGTTAGTTTTACTTAGAAATGTCAGATTTGCAATGGTCAAAAATATAAGAGTGCTGTGTAGAATTGCATTATTTCTGGTCTTTTTCACTTCCGATCGCAATTTAATTATTAAATTTACCTTTAGACTTGTGTATAAGTGTTTAAAACTCATAAATTTTTTAAATAATAGAACGCGGAAAGCATTGCTCTGAGGAAGAACACCGTTTGATCCTCCAACTAGGAGATCGAGGCAAAACATTCAGTTTTATTCAAGATGTTCTTCCCCGATCTCAATGTGTTGTGCTAAAGCAGCGAGGTCAACCAACAAATTTCACCGAAAAAAGAGTACGCCCAAAAAAACAACCACTTTGCTGGACAAAAGGATTGTAAGAGCGTAAGAGAGGTGCTTAAAAATCCTTTTGCAACATCAAGCGGTGAAAAAGCAAATCTATCATTGGATATCAGCTCATGCACGATCCGCAGGCGTTTGCAGGATAAAAATTTACTTGGTCGAATTGCGATGAAGGTTCCGTTACTTAGTTCTAAGAATATAAAGCAGCGTAAGCGATTTGCAAAAGTAAATCCTTCACAATCGGCTTACAAAAATTGGAAAAATGTTTTTTTTAATTGATGAAACCAAGATACATTTATTTGGTTCTGATGGCAGAACTTATGTTAGAAAGAGGCCCAATGAAGAGCTGATGGATGAGGTAATGGAAAAAATTGGTTGCACTCTTATTATTTTGGCCGGGGCGGCGCGGCGTCGGGAGCGAGCCTATAAATAGCGCGTCGTATATCATGGTTTAGTATCAACATTGTACCCGTGCGAAGCCGGGGCGGGACGCTAGTATTATAATAATTCTCAACTTATTGAAAACTTATTTTTATCAAATCATTTTATTTAAAATGTCCGATTTAACAACGAACCTTTGGAATTTAATACGTTTTTGAACTTTTCAATAAAGTTTTTTAATCCAATAAACATTTGCACATCCATATTTATAAAGAAATTTAAGGGGATGATAACATGCCTCTTAAGTAGTCCTTTTTATGAGAAACTTCTGTCAGGTATGTTAGCCTTTTCATCGCCTAAAATTTTCTTTCATCTTTTCTTATCACAATGCATATTAAAAAATAGGTCCTTTTAGGTGCCTTAAAAAATTCAATATTTTCCATTCAAATCTTTCCAACTAGAGAACATATTCACCTTTGTTTAGGAAGAACCTTGCTTTTCCTTCTCTAATTTTACTCCAGTTGTAGCAGACAAGAACTCTTACTTCTCTCTGAAATTCCTGTACACTCTGGTGCTCTGTGAAAGCTTTTCAAAATGAGATTTGGGCTCGATATTGATGGTGACATAGGTTTAGCCACAGGTCAGTTCCTGAGCATGTCCATTGGAGCTCGCTGGGTCACGAAACATGCCAAATTACTTTTTCCTAACCTAATAGTAAGCCTTTGAGTTTTGCTCTCGTTTTTCATTCCCTCTCCTTCAAAAATTTAAGGTCTGAATATAAAGAATTCAAATGATGCTTGTGTCGTTATGGTAAGCTTGTTTGTCTGTTAAGTGGCAGCAGAATCCTAGAAATATCAAATAGATCAATTAAAAACACTGCCATGAAAAATACTTTCCCATTAAGCCGTTCGGAATAGGCATACATTTATAGGTCCATTGAATGTGTAAGGCTCCGAGGTTTCTATAGCTTTCTTGTGCCACAATCTTTTTTTAGTCTTTATTTATTAGTCTTTTTAAGATTAGTTACTGGATTAATTAGTGACGGAACATTTAAATCTTGGTAACCTAAGGAGGCAAGTTTGAAGAATTCCGACGGCGGTGGCGACGATTTTTTAGCGCAATTGACGACATAGGAGATAGGAATTAGAGAACGGACATGTCTAATGATTGTAGGACTTGAATTGTGTACAACTGAATGAGGTTTGTAGGTTCATTTATGATGCTATAAAATATGCCTTCATTTGGTTCTACGAAAACGACAAAACGAGAAATATCAGAATCTCTTAACAAGAAGCTCGGCATCACATCAGTAAAAATATCGTCGCTTCAATGCAGAACCAACTTAGGTCACAAATATTTATTCATGCAGAAGAGCAGTTTAAAATAAATAAATAAATAAATAAATAGTGTGGCGAAACAGAGCGAGGAGCTCCAAGGCCTAGGGCAATTTTTCTTAACCATGCCTTGTGAGGGAATGCAGGGGACCTACAATTTTCTGCCGGTTGCAAACGGCTAATCGAGAAAGCGCTTTTCATGGCAATGAATTTACGAACGGAGGACTTGCGATACCCGTGGCAAAAACATTTTGCTTCTGTTTGGGATTCGAATAACGAGCCTCTGGGTTAACAGACAGACATGCTAACCATCACACCACGGGTACTAGAAGATAAGAGCAGTTTGGTGTGCTTTTATATTTTCAGAAGCTTTTGAATACCTTCTTCTCTTACACTTTCATATATTTTTCGGATGCTAGCTATGTAGGTACTTTCCACACAAAACTGTTTGAACAGAACTCAAAGAGAAATGAACATTTCTAAAGCAAACTAAATCAATTAATGACAAAAAATCATACATTTAATAATCTTGATAAATTGCAAAAAAAAAAGAAGGTATTACAATAGAAATTGGTATAAAAAACATAATTGGGTTTATTCCTTGAAGCCCTGGGTTTGCCCTGGGTAAAGTTGAATGAACGAACTTATTTATTCTAATCTCTACTCGCCATCGCCCACTTTTTCCGGCTGTACATTGCGAAGCCCTCGAATGCTTATATCATAGACGACCTCTTCGATTTTCTTCACATCGTACTTTAGTGCATCAAAGCGTTTTCTAAGGCCGTCATTCTTAAGATTCAATAACCGGAAACCAGAATTTAAATCCGCAATGAACCTCGAAATCTGTAAAGGCCTTTCATAGTCACCCAAGGTGACGGAGTTTGTTGCAAACCGCGATAGTTCAGATGCCATAAGCAGTATGCCCATGAGATAGTCTTCGATCTCCAAATGAAAACCTTCCGATTGGACTGTCTTCACTAAAAAAAAAATAAGTTTGGTTAACGCAGAGCTGATGTGTAATACAAATCGTCCTTACAGCCGAGAATTTCTGCGACAGTTTCTCGGTTGACCAGAGTTCCTTTTTCTAAATAGACAGTCAGTGCAATGAGGAATACAATGCGTTGCGTAATAAAAGTCCAGTGATCAGAGTATCTACGTACAAATATGTGCATGAGCGCCTGTGGTATAATGGTATAACATAATAGAGTAAAACCTGTGGTACTGCGCCGAAGGAATCAGCTCGGCCAAAGATTTGTATCCCAGAGCACAGTTCTCAAAGAGTTTCCGCGCTAAAAGGCAAGCTTCACCGACTAAAAACATAAGATTTTAAAACCTGCGAATGAAGTTAATGCAAAACAAATAAGTTTACTTTTTTCAATGTCGGCATGAATGATTTGAAGACGGATGGTTGCTTCCTTGGCATGTTGTTCAATTTGCCGCACTACGGCGCGAATTTTCTGTGGAAAGAAACTTGATGTAATTAAAATGTTTTAGCTGAGGGGTTTGATTTTACTTCACGCAGTTCCTGCTCATTGTCAATATATTCCTGATAACAAGCAAAAATTTCTTGATTCACAAAACTCATTTTGGGAACGATGCGGTGTATGTTGAATTTTCGGTGGGGTGCTTGGTGGATGGCGGTGTTGTTTTTTTCTAATGTCAAATACAACTTTTTGACATTTATGGTCCATTCACAATCACTGAAAACAGTCAAAACAGCTAAGGCGGAATCACAAGGTTTGGAAAAGCATCAATTTACTGCGTGAACACAATGCATACGCATACGCATACGGAGCCGGAGCCGCAAGAGTTAAAATCAAGTTAACTTGTCCAGCTCCGTCTTGCGTTGTTTTTGTATTCGCTTGTATTTAATGTTTTGACATCTCTTGCGTCTGCGTGTTTGCAGCCATTGTGTTCACGCAGTTATGGTGGATTTACATGCATCTGCAAGTGCAGAATGAAAAAGGAAATAGACACAAGATGTGAAATTCATACTTGTCTGACAGAGAGGAAAGACCTTTAGTTATAGGATGCAGATAAATAACTATACGTACAGATGAACGTATTCATCTGCACCTATGATTTTTCATCTGCACCCATAGTTGTATTCGCTTTTCTTTTTGACTTTAGTCCTCTATAAACCTTATCCGTCCCGCTTTACTATTCTGCACTTCTGTAGTAGCAGAAAGAAGCATGCTATCCATCACCGGCTATGCAAATAAAGATGTTATAATGGTCTCCTCTCGCGATAGTCAGAGGCTGTTGAAAAAGCTGCGATAGCACAGAGTTTCGAGGTCATAACGAATTTTAATGCTTGACTTACATGCTTGATATATAGTACCGTCTACCATGACTTTTCAACTCATTTCTGACTATGTTCTCTAGCATACCACTTTTCAAAAAGTTAGATCCTTCTTCAAAGTAGTTGTGAAATTTTTCCTCGACTTTGCCTGCAAATTCAAATATGCTTTGCGGTCGCCACAAGTCTGTACTTGCATGTTCATTCACAATATTCTTAAGAAAGTAGTGTCACTGTCAGTGTCAAAAACACCCATTTTTATCCAGATTCAAGAAAAGAAAAAACAAAAAAATTTGTTAATTGTAATTATTTTCACGCAAATACCTAATTTATTTCGCATTTAATGGCATATCAGGTATATTTTTATATTTTTCATTAAATCGTCAAAAAAATTTCTCTTTATCAATAATAATTCTTACTCAAGGGCGGTTATCCAGGAGGAGGCTACGGTGGAGGCTACAATCCTCAACAACCACAAGGTTACGGCCAGCCAGGTGGTTATGCTGCTCCACCCGGGGCATTCCCTCCCCAAAACGCTGGAATGCCACCTGAAGCTCAACGATGGTTTGCCATGGTGGACCGAGATCGTTCCGGTAAAATCAATGCCGAAGAACTCAAAGCAGCGCTGGTAAACGGCAAAGGTCAGAATTTTTCTGACAACGCGTGCAAACTCATGATCAGTACGTATGACTCAATTGATTGCCCTTTTATTGTGCTGTTTGTTTATTAAGTGGACATTTATTTATGTGCGTAGGTATGTTTGATAAAGATGCTAGTGGAACAATTGACATGTACGAGTTCGAAAAGTTGTACAACTACATCAATCAATGGCTGCAGGTCTTCAAAACTTATGATCGTGACCAATCTGGACACATAGAAAGGGACGAACTCTCGCAGGGTAAGAAGGAAATCCTCATTTTCTGAAGTAAATCTCGTTTTATTTTATTAATTCTTCCATTTCAGCTTTCACCCAAATGGGATTCAGGTTCTCTGATGAATTCATCACTTTTCTGATGAAAAAGAGCGATCCTGGTGCACAGAAGGAAATCTCTGTAGATCAATTCATAGTGCTGTGTGTGCAGATACAGCGATTCACCGAGGCATTTAGAGTCCGTGATACTCAGCAACAAGGACAAATAACAATTGGTTTTGAGGACTTCTTAAGCGTTGCTATCGGATGCTCGTACTGATTGAGTTCACACTCATTTGATTCCGAACAAATCTCTTGCACAGTTTAAATCGATATGCTAACCTAAAAAAAAGTATCTGTAGCTTTATTCTCGTTGGTCTCGCTTGGATCACCTTCATTTTAACTTTTTTGTTTTGTCTTCACTCTTGTGTTTTAATTTAAATGTTCCGCGATAAAGTGTGAATGTGAAATAACATACACGCTAGCAAGTAATAAACATTCAAAACGTCAGTACAAAACTCTGCTCAGCTTAGTTATGATTGGTGTAAAAGTAGATTTTTATTAAACCCCAGGGTCAGATACAAATTCGTAAAACAGTGTAAATTCCATTATTTGTAATAAAAGAACGTAATATAAACTACTAATGGTTGACTATTACCTTTACTTTCGCATGGTGAATCGGCGTTCAAAAGTTCCAAAAGAGTTTCGAATGTAGGAAGAATTAATAAGACAGACAATTGTGAAATTGAACTACCGATGGATACTTTCTTCCCTTATTTTCTGTTGGTTTAGACATTTCGATCAATGAGGATATCGATCAAAAAATAAAAAAAAGAAGGAAATTGAAGCTCTTCAAAAAAGGTCTTGTAAAACTCTTTCATAAAATACTTCCTTCAGAAGTTATTAGCCATTGAATTTATTAGTTTTTTAAACTTCAACAGCGAATAACACTGACTTACCTGTTTTTAATAATTTTATTCGTGTACACGCCATTGTTTTGAGTAGTGTAATATTTGCCTTTTGTAATTCCAAACTTACTTACAGCAAAAAAGAATATACCTATATGTACTTGTTTTCCATGTTTTCCAGTACTAAGCGAGAGTGCAAAAAATGACAGGCACCACAACTCACTATAAAGTCGAAACAAAAAAAGACTACTCAGCACTTTGTTGGGACTAAGAGCCGTGTGTGTTTTACCAGCGATCATGGATATGTATCATTTATAACGCATGTGTGAGAATATTCGGTGAATACTACCTCAGGTCTCAGCTACACAACACAATTGATACTTAACTACTCACACACATAGAGTTAAAACTGACACCCATAGGTAAAAAGAATTGCGGACACCTTTCTGATAATTCTGTGCGCCTGGTTCTGCCGAGAAGTTAATTGAAGTTTTGCTTAAAGACTTGGCTTAACGTCTATTTTTGTCGGGCATTGACGTAAGAAGGAATTACAGACATACACAATCAATTCAACAAGAGCTCTAGAATTCTAGATGAAATGATCACTTGCTTTATTTTTCATTTTAGCTCTTTAACTACGTGTTAATTTTCAAGTCCAACTATCGAATTTAGTTTCTGATTAAAGCAGAACAAAGTTGAAAGGAAGTGGTTCACCAAATGTTCCAGTAGAAAACCAAGTACAGATTTTAATAAATTGCCTTGAAAATGTTTTCAATTTTTTTTTTTTTTTTGTGAACACTTAATTTGTTTTGGGCAGTGTAATTTGTTGCTTTTCTTCAATTCCAGCTCATAGCCTCATAGGTCATAGCTGACACACCTAAGCCAGAACAAAAAGATTACAAGCACCGCCTACTAAATACTCACAAATAAAGTCGCAATGAAGAGTTGTTCTTTACTCTCTTTGATTTGTTTAAACATAAGACTGGTCGATTGTATGCATGGACAACCATCGATCGTGGGTGTGTCACATCTCTAAACATGTATGTAAATTAGGGCTACAGGTCTAATTCTCATCAATAGAGCCAAGACGAAAACTTTGTTTTGGTATGCGTAAGTCGAAAAATTGCAGCACCTTGCTGATTATTCTGTGCGCCTGGTGCTGTTGGAAAACAAAGCTAGGTTTTGTTCAGTGGTTGACTTCATTTTTGTTTTTTTAATTGGAAAGTGTAGGCAGGCAAGTATTTTTCGCACTGCACATACATAAGCACATAAATTTAGTTAAGATGGCCCCTTTATACCTATTTTGCTGGAGCTACAAAAATGCTTACTACTTACCCACCACACACACTCAAAAGGTTGTAATTGGGTATTAGCTTGCGTTGAACATACAGGGTAGCCCAAATACAAGCTTCTTTTTAAAAATGCAATAAAACGAACAAAATAAATTTTTTTTATGGATTTTTGATTAAACTAGTAAAAACAAACATTCTAATTAGTAATGGAACACAACGTCGGGTCATTGAAGTTTCTGCCTCGGCTGGAAGTCGCAGTCATTCAAATTTCCCAGGATCTTTTAAATGAAACCATTAAAAAGGTCCTGGGAAATTTGAATGGCGACTTCTATCCGAGGCAGAAACTGTAGCTCTGTAATTAATTATTGCATAAAAAAAACTAAAAATCGAAAAAGATCAAACCACAGTCTCAAGACGGCCAATTGCGGTGGGTGCTTCATTCGGCCAATCATCTTCCAAAAAAACACACTCTTTGGACTGCACACTACTGACTTTGGAAATAAGTTTTTAATATTTCCCCACTTAGCTCACACTCAAAGCTCCTCGTTTAGTTCTGCGGAGGTACGATACTGACAAAATTTCGATGGAGAAACATCTGTCAGTGACAACATAGCCTATGATTTAAAAGAAGCAACTAAATGGTCCATCCTATTTAAGTGTCTTGTTTTTGCACCCTCATTTGTTTTGGGAAGTGTGATTCACTGCTTATTATCATCACCCCTCTCAAATTCGAACTCACACAACCATATACCAAGCAAACAGAAAAGTAGTTTTATTTGAGAAAATAGAATCAGGGCCACCCACTAATTACTCACACATAAAAATCGAAACAAAGCAGACCAGCCATTCTCCATGTTACACATCATGTGTTCTTTGGCGTCCTCAACATAGCCACAGACTACACTTATGATGCTGCTCACACATAGAGCAGCGTTGCCGAAGTGGCACAATTGTGCCATTTTGGCACCCTTCAGTCTCGATTGGCACCTTGGCACCTTTAGCTCTCATTTTGGCACCTTAAGAGCTTGATACATTTTAATGAGGAAAACTTAATGAAGTCATTCGAAAAAGACTGAAAGGGATTTTTTTTCAAGTAGTGAAACATACATATCGTGTGTGTGTGTGTGTACTAATTCATGGCCAAATAATCGTAATGATACTTAATGGAAAAGTATTTGTTTTTTGTGTTTTTAAATATCTCTCTACCTTTGAAGAGCTGGTGGCACCCAGTTGGCACCTTTGGTTACCGAAAATGGCACCTTGAAAAATTTTGCTGCGGCAACGCTGACATAGAGTCGAAGCAAAATATTTGACCTGGCATATGGCAAGCATAAGTGAAAATATTCTGGACGACTTTCTGATATTTCTGTGCGCCTGGTACTACTCAGAAGCGAAACGTGGTTTTTTTCAGTGAATGGGGGCTAGCTTGGCTGTTTAACTTTTATTATGTACTCATTACACATAAATGCGCAATCATTAAATTGTCTTTGTATTTTGGGCAGTGAGGATTGCGTGCACAAGCATGTTCTTAGTTTTGAGTTGCTGCTTGCTTCTTTTCTGGTGGCCTGGTCATGCAACTGGTAGCGCAGTTCATTTTTATCAGAATACATTGGAAATTCGATAATTATGTGTGGAAAATGGTCTGTAAGTTGAGACACCCTCGATTAACAAATGAAAGGTGTCATTGGAAAGCTTAACAAACATGCTTTCTGTTGAATAAGAACAAACTACCTTCATAGCATACATGACACGTAGGGCTTTGGAAAGAACTCTCCAATTCTTTTTTTCTCTGTGTAATGAAAAACATTTTAAACTTTCATACGTTTTCTACTCAATGTTTTCGCACCTGTTGTGCTGTGCCTCTTTTAATGTATTATAAGACAAATATTTCTAACCTCGTTAGTTTATTATTATTTATATTATATTTCTGAATATTGAAAAATTTCTCCAAAAGCAATGAATGAATATTTCAAAACATAAGAGGTACCTTTACCTATGTTATTTATTGTTAGAGGTAGGTATTCTTGTTTTTTAGCACCTTAAAAAGTTTGTTCAAAGTTTAGAAATTTTCAGCTCACACCTTTAATGCTCTAACTTTTTTGATTATTTCTGAGTTCCAAATCCTTAAAAGGCTCAGATGTCCAGTAAGCTAAGAAAAAAAAAATTACTCATACGCCACAGTAAATATGCTCAAACGAGGAAGCGATTGAAAATTTCTTTTTTCCAAATTTGGTGATCATTAATTTATTCTATGAATTTTCAAGATGTTGAATAAACATTGAATCAGCTTTAGATTTTCGAGCTTATCTTCAGTTAAACTTATGACTTGAATGAACTATCATTTCAAACAGCGTCTAAGTAAGTCACATCTCTTAACATTTACCTTCACAGACAATAAAAGCACATGATTTTTGAACCTCCAAATATTTGTTCTTGATTTGTTCATTTTACCTATTTATTCATGTGGAAAAAATATCTAGAAGCTATTAAGCTATTTATACACCAAACAGCGAACATTAGCCAATTATGTTTTATTCTTTTTAGCTGACAATAGAAAAGGCCTCGGTTTTTGGCTAAAATTTTTCAGAGGCTATCGGCCCTATCGTGGTAACCGTCGCGTCGGAGCGGAATTCTCTCCGATCGGAGACATTTTGCTTCGATAAGTTTTTGTTGCGGAGATTTTAGTTTTGGGAATGCAATGCATTGCCGCATTTGTGAAAAATTTCTTACGACGACAACTACTTCGAAGCAAAATTGAATCTCCAAAAAAAGATGCGTTGCGGAGAAAACTGCGCTCCGACGGTTACCACGATAGGGCCGTATGTCTGACAGTAAAATTCATAACATGATCCTATTTTTACTGGTCAACGAGATTAGTTTAGCAAACACATTTTTGATCCATTTTGTAAACTTACCATGCTCAACTTTATAACACCCATTGGCGTTCTGCAAGGATGTCCGACGTTGATTCCAAGTTGTCAATGCATATTAAACCCAAAAAATTGTTTAATGATGCGGTCGCAGAAATTATAGAGAGAACAACACTCTAGGCCTGCCTGGATAACCTCAAGATGTCATACTACAACATCTATTGAACCAGCAAGGGAGAGCTAGCAGCTTCTATCCACCAAAGCCTTAAAAGTTACATGAACATGAAACATTTTGATACAAAATTAAGAGTGGAGTGATCTTTAGTGGGTAAAATTTCTAGCCGATTTGAAGCCTGTATTAAAAGTCTCACTTAAACCAAACTAAATTAATAAATAATCACCGAAAGAAAAACCTTGGTAAAATCAAACATGAAGCTTTTTTGTTTTTGCGTCAAGCACGAACATACTTAAATTGAACAAGCTGGCATTTTCATTTTATTTATTTTAATGCTACAATTTTCATTGCTCAAATCAACAACGTCATTTTCAATTTCATTGTTAACCAACAACGGTTGTGATACTAGAAACATACATGTCCATGATACTTTAACAACGTTTGTGTTTCGTCAACAATTCTGAATTGTTGGTAAAATATGAACATTGTTGATCAAGTATGTTCGTGAGAATTCAGCCACGTTTTTATTTGCTCAACAGTTTTAATGTAAAATTTCTATGATAAATGCCTGAATTGAAGTTTGACCTATACATTTGATAGGTCAAACTTCAATTCAAGCATTTATCATAGAAATTTTACATTAAAACTGTTGAGCAAATAAAAACGTGGCTGAATTCTCACGAACATACGAACATACTTGATTACTAGTTTAGACGCGGCATGTATGGTATCATGGCCCGCCTTAAAACCGACCTGATTTTCTGGTATAATATTTTTGTCCTCAGCCCATGTGGACAGTGCTCTATTGAGAACTTTCTCGAATACCTTATTGATACTCGGAAGAAGACTAATTGACCATAATGAATTGAAGTTCCGTTATGCGACTTCACGTTTTCTGTGGGCTTAAGTATGAAAAAAATTGGAATTCAAAATGTTACTGATACTTTAACTATTCTTTATTGATTAAAGAAGTATGAACATTGTTGATCAAACATATTGGTGATAGTTCAACAGTGTATTTGGTATTTCAATCACAAACGTGATGGTTTTTGTAATTTCCGCCTTAATTGTTAGTTAAATATGTTTGTTGTTGATCAAGTATAAAATCAACAATCACGTTGTGGGTTGAAAATAAGAAAATATTCAAATCAACTTCGAACATACTTAATTTAAATATTTTTATGATACTTACCTGAAAAAAAATTGATCACGGCAGCATACTTGATTTGAAAATGCGTTCTTATTTGAATTCATCACGAAACTTGGTTAATTTAATTGTTGATTAACAATGAAACATGTTTAAACCAACCAAGGTTTTTTCTTTCGGTGATCAAATCAATTAAAAATATTATTTTTTAAAAACGCCAAGAGCATTTCTTATTTTATTTTAGTTAATTGACAAAAAAATTTAATATGAACAAATTAGTAGAATTCATTACAAATAAAATTTCTACATCTACTTCTATTTCTTCTGGTATAAAATATACGTAGGACATTTATTTGTGGTTGTAGCATAATTAATGGAAATTTAATATTATTTCATGATTTATGATTGTAAGAAGATTTTATGATTGAAAGAAGAAAACGTTGATGTTCATCAAGTCTATAGCTTGTTTTTGTAGTGGTTTGTATTTCAAAGAACATAGTCAAGGACTCAGGAACGTATAAAATTAACAAAACTAATTGAGGATACCAATAAATAGTGTCCTAATTTTTTAACCTAAGTCTTATTACAATTCGTTTATCTACCCTTCCCTTATCGATTTGATTGAAGCTCACCATTACTTTCTGTGTGCCTTATACAAACAGTTTTTCATAGCTGAAACTCTCAAAAATTCGGCCAATTGCCTTGCCTTCTTAACATCGACTTTATTATGAATGTTAGGAGAAGACGATTTTTTAGGGCGAGGCAATCGTTTTTCTATTTCTTTTGTTGGAGGTAGTATTTCAACATTTTTTATGACTACTTTGTGCTCATCTTCTATCTCCTCGTAAACTTCTTGTACGTGGAAAAACTGATCTGGATCTTGCTCCACTTCTTCCTCTTCGTCTTCTTTCGACAATTCAATTATTTCATAATATTCCTGTTCATCGTCTGCGTCATCACCTAAATAAACATTTTCTGAAATAAAGTGAAATCAAATTTTAGTTTGCAAACATTTTCATAGTGGCATCATGCAAAAATGAAAAAATACCCTAACATGAGTAATTGAAAGACATGTTTATATATCACAGATAATATTAACGATAATAAATTAAACCATTTAATTAAACTAGAAGTTGTTTATCACCATATCACCCTTAAAATTTGATGTGGAAAAATAGTAGGTATAATTTTAAGGTAAAACTATTTACTTAATTATGAAATACGCATATCTATACACTTTTACTTGCACCAATTACAGTATTCCTTGTATTCTATTAATTGGTGGATATAGGGATTCAACTTTTATTAATTTTTATTTGAATTTCAATTTAAGTTTGTGGACTTCACTTCGAACATTAGTCAAGCAACTTTTTTTTATCACACGAATAAAATACAATCAGCTTATTAGGAGTTTCACGTAAACAGCTTTTCGCCAGGAACATTTTTGTTCGCCCGGAATTTTAAATGCTATTATGAGTACAAAAATTGTTCTGTACAAAATTAAACTATACATTTTCTCCGCTTTTGTTGTTCACTTGTTCGTCTTACAAAAATAAGTGAAATAAATTGCTCTCAACGTTTTCACATTACACGGTGAAAAATAGCTCATGATAAGGGCAATTTTTAAAACATGGAAAATTTTTCCCCCGAAACTCATAATAAGGGAAAAGCGAAACGGGATCTTTTTCGAGGAGAATGCTGTTCACGTGAAACTCATAATTAAGCTGAATATTATTTGTATATGAGAGTTCACAGATAGCCGATCATTCAATTTCAGTTTTTTACTTGAAACATGATATATCACATATCTAAAAGGTTAACAAACCGCGCCAGGCCTTAAAGTTACCTATTTTTCACCTTAAAAGAAAGTATAGCAACTTTTTAATTTTAAACAGAATTCAATTCTGACCATATCAAATTCCATACTCTATTCTTTCGAAGGTTCTTAAAATACTTACTGCAACGCTCAGACAAAAATAAAGGTTCATTGTACAACCAGAAGGCAACCTCTTTTGTTATAGCTGTGCAACTGTTCGTACAAAAGCTAGAACACGCAAGCATGACAAGAAGCCACTGTAACCTGTTTCCCGAAAATGCAGAACGTTCACAGAATGTCGTTTACAGAGTCTACTTTTGCCTTAAGCTTAGCACTTTTAAGTGCTTGGTAAAAGGGAAATGTCAACCCCAAACATTTTCTACAATCTTTTCATTTCTTTTAACAGGAAAGACAGAAATTTCTGTGGCGCCAGGATTTGAATATGCCATTTTGTAAATCGAACCAAAATAAGTCGAAAATGTGAAATAAATTCTTTTGATATCGAGATATCGATACTTGAAGTCACAACCGAACGTTAGTTCGAGATTCGCTTTATAGAACAGATGGCTTTTAATGGCCCCTATCGTGGTAACCGTCGGAGTGGAGTTTTCTCCGCAACGCATCCTTTTTCGAAAATTGAATTTTGCTTCGAAGTAGTTGTCGTCGTAAGAAATTTTTCACAAATGCGGCAATGCATTGCATTCCCAAAACTAAAATCTCCGCAACAAAAATTTATCGGAGAACGACGGAACGTCCGATCGGAGAACTACCACGAAGCAAAATGTCTCCGATCGGACAGAATTCCGCTCCGACGGTTACCACTATAGGGCCGAATACTTCGTCTAGAATAAAAATTTTATCGCTTTAAATATGAAAAAACTTAAAAGACTATTCAAGATTTTTAAACTTTTTACACTCGAATTGCATCACGAGAAGGTATTGTCTAATAGCACTTTGTCCCATCAAGAAGGGGACCCCCTCGGTGTTTAATGACTCCAAACTCTTCTGTTTGGTGAGATTTTTTGTGAAATTAAAAAGACATCCTCACTTGTAAAATCAGTATTGTGTCTTCAATTTATATTGAGCGAATTTTATGTCGCTTTTCAGGAGCATTCTCAACCCGTTCCGTTGGTGCAAAAAGATCGCTTCTCATTATTCTGAGAGAGCCACTTCTCGATTTGAAGTTAGAATCGACCTAAGAAGCACTGACAAATGTTACTTAAATGTCAAAAAGAAAATTTTCTTCAAGAAGTATAAGAGTTTCACTCGCACAAAGGCAATTACGTTAAACTGATTAGAAACAATTTTGGGTGTTCCATTGGTTTTTAAAATGAGTGTATTATGATTAAAAAATAAAACCTTTTTTTTTTATTTTTAATCACAAAACTAGTAATAGCCCAAAATAGCCACAAGAATAAGCTTACATATATTTACAAACTAGGTGTGCCAGCGACTTCGTCCGCAAGAATTGGCATAACTTTTTTATTTATCAACCGATTGACATGAAATAAAAACTAAATGTTAAGTGAAGCTTACCACAATATATTACTGACCCCATCTAAATAGGATAAGCCGTTTCTGAAATTAGCGTGCACAAACAAACAAACTGTTACGTTTTTATTATAATATATGTATGTTTGTATGTATGTATGTATATGTATGTATAGATACATAGATATCAAGCTCGAAAATTTTTCTACTTCAAGTATCGATATCTCGAAACGAAGTAATTTTCGTTTCATTTTGACCTAATTAAGCTAAATTCATTTGCAGATTGCGGCTCCACGTTTGTCGTACTTTCCTCCTTAACAACAGATACAATTAGTTAGAGGGTTCAGTAAACACTTAATCCCAGCTCGGCTGTCGCTGCAGACACAAATACTTCTCCCCATCAAGTCAAAGTAGCTTACCCCTATTTGGATATTATAAGTCTCTGCTTGAAATACGGACGCGCTTGTGCCTAACTAGGCGTGCAGTCGCGTATGTCATTGTTCTCCACAAAGCCCCAGCACCTAATCCAACACGATTTGAACCTGTACTTATGAAGCCGCTTTGTATTACAATATATCGCATAGTTACAAACTAAACGCACACATGTAAATTTCAGAATGCAAAACCAAAAAAAAAAACAAAAATCGGGGCTTGCAAGCAAGAGGTAAAAAGCAAACATTTAAAACAAAAAACTCAATTCTACTTCCACGATCAAGCTATACAGATAAAACACTTTTTTACCTTCTCCAGTAACAGCACTTTCTCACTTAAACGTTCTGAGTCGGCAAAAATTTGTAGGTTCCCTCCGTCTCTCACCAAGGTATGGCTGAGAGAATAAACGCAAGGCTCTGGGGCTCCCGACCTTTACTTTGCTGTTCTACTTATTTACATATTTATTTTATTTATTGAGTAAAAGACAGGTTAAACTTACAATTTGGAGAGTGCCTTGCTTTTTTTTTTTTGGCTGCGATTTCAAACAAAAGTTTTGTTTGTTGTTTCCGAAATTTCTGTGCGCCTTGTGCGGAAGTTTGTATGAATAGTTATTAATCAATCCTATTACTAACTTAATGTTCTTGTTACTGACACGTGGCACGAGTTTTTCGCTGATATAGGAAAATCTGCCGTTATATGTGGGAGGTCCGCATAATCAGTGATGTCACTTTACTTGAGTGATGAAATCGTTATCAAATTTTCAATCTCTATTTCACTTTTCGCATCTCCATCTCAATCCACTTATATTCTACAAAGACTATTCGCAACTAGATGCTCTTTGTTATATGATTCTATAAAAAATCGAATACGTTTAATCAAAAAGTTATTATTTTGCTATCAGATGATTTGTTATTTTGAACAAAATATGTACTTCCATTTTTTTTTTTTTTGAAGTGGTAACTGGAATCTATACACATTTTTTTCATTTGCTTTTATTAAATGAAAAGATTAGTAAAGTTTTTAACAGTTAAAACACTTTTTAAAAGTGTTTTAACTGTTAAAAACTTTTAAAAAGTGTTTTACTGTTAAAAACTTTACTAATCATTTCATTTATTAGATTAAAAAACACGTGGAATATCTCAACTAAAAAACTCATTGCTTTTATTGACTTTTCTTACTTTTTAAACACAACTACGACTGATTATTTAAAATACACGAATTTCTTACACACCTATAAAGAGTTTGAAGAAACATATACGTATAATGTCCCTGGTGAGCTGGTGAGGGAGGAGTTACGTTTTATTTTTCATTGACTCTGGTTTTAACAGAGAAAGGTGCCTTTCTTCTTTCTGAAATTTCTGTGCGCCTGGTGCGGCATGGAGTTTTAGCGTTTTTTCTGGACAAGGAAAATGAAAAAATTCAAGCTATCTATGTATGAAGAATTTTTGAGTTTGAAAAACTATACTCCAAGTGTGTTTAGCTTGCCGAATTGGCTAAGTAAACTATATTTTGATTATACTATTGTAATGATTTATCACTGAAAAAATGTCCCTAAGAAAATGTAAAGTCTTTAACGATAAGTTTGTTGTCAGTTGGATTACTGATTGGAGCCGCTGACCCAATGATTTTTTTGGTTTTCCTTTATTTTCTTTTATTTCTTTTTTTTTCTAAGGGTAGGTAAACAAAGACTAAGAATAAGGAATTCACAACTTATTTCTTTCTTTCTTGTTTCAAATGAAAAGGCTTCTTTTTTTATGAGTATTGCAATATCAAAGGTATCACAGAAATATCACCTCCTTTGTATGTTTTTCATTTTAGCATCTCCATCCATTTTATGGAACTAGCGACCACATCTAATGACATCAGAATTCTGAAAAACAAATATTTGAAGTATATTTTTTATAAATTCTCTGTAATGCATACCTACACTCCACACAACTGTAAAACATTCTATGCAACACACATGTGTTTCCCAAGATTTTTTCAAAGAACGAAAAGGTTTATTTTTTTTTTGTTTACAAAACGCATTAGAAAATAAAACAAACAATTTGATTAACATATTGACACATTCGTTTTATTGCTGATTTTCAATATGCGCTAATATAAATATGTTTATATATATTTTTTATGATTGTTATATTCATATATGGATAATGCAATAGTTATGCTCATTAAAAATGTTTCCATTTGTTTCTTTTCCATTAAAAAAAAAAAATTAAGTAATAATTATAATTGTGGATATGCATTTTCAATAAAATAATGATTATAATAGAATTCAAAAGTGTTTCCTGTATATATCATACGAGTTAAAACTAATAATATCTAAAAACAGATTTTAAACAATCAAGTTTTATGTATAAATTCAATTTTATGCCGAAAATTTATAAAATTTAGAAAATATTATTAACATTTTTTCATAGAAAATGTGAACAAAAAAACATTGTTCTTGATTTGAGTCTTTTTGTTTTTTTGTTTTTGCTTAAACCATTTATAAGAATATCAAATTAAAATTTTTTTTACAAACAAAACCATTTGAAGTATGTGCGCTTTAACAAGTTTCAATATATAAAATTTTTATTCATGTAATATAAAATATCAAAAAATATATCATATTATATAGAAACACACTTAAGACTAATAATATTTATTATAAATTTATAGATAAAACAAAAAGATTTTGGTATATTTTTTTACATTAAAATAGTTGAAAAAGTATAACTTTTAGTGGTGAAAAAAATTCCTCTTTGCACACATTTCTTATGAATAAAAGTCTTACTGGGGGTTTGGACATATCTCTTTCCTTCTCAAGAAGGTTCAATCGGATTTTTATTGATTTTCTTTTTTAATTTTTTAAGACTTAGAATAAATAAATAGTACAGTAGATTTGGCCATTTGTAATACTTTTTCGTATAATTTTTATTTTATTTTAAAAAAAAAAAAATGTGTCTTACGTCTAGGTTCAGACGAAACGTATGTCTAACAACTAGGTTCAGACGAAACATTTCGTTGTGTGAAAAAAAAATAGTTCTTTAGTGTTAAACAGTCTTTTAAGTAGTTGCACACAAAGAGGAAGATACATAAAATAAAAGTTGCCTTCATAGATTAGTTAGTTGAGTTATTTGAAGTATTTAATTTTAGATTAGGTAATATACTTAAAAAAAATTTATTGATGTTTATTTTACTGTACGTATACGTTTTAAGGCAAATGAGCTGTCTTAAGCACCTTTTATGTCATAAATGTATAGCATTTTGTAAAAGAGTATTCGTATGGAGTTAAAGTAAGCATGTAACTATGTATAATAAAATAAGTGGTTTGGAGCTTTGAGGTTCGTTTACTCAGTTAACCCTAGAACACTTTTAAATATATAGGTAATCATGTTGAAAGTAAAACTTAGCTCTTTGATTTTATTCAAAATGCAAAGTAGTGCATGAAGAAATGTTCCCATTTCAAATAAAATTTAATTCGGTTGCCAGTGCAAGCTTTTTGGTTTTGCGAATCTAAAATTCTAAAAGAAATAAAGCACTCAACTTTTAATCGTATTTTAAACATTTGCAAATATCCTGGTCCAAGGATACATCATCATACATTGACTTTCGACATGATTTTCAATACCTTGAAATGATTTCATTTAAATCTTAGGTGTCCTAGGGTTAAATATCTAAACAAATAAGTATGTAAATATGAATATATGTATACGTATACCTAGGTAAGTCAAAACATTTTACTTAACTATTTTAATTTTTTCCATTTAAGAAATTCACTTAAAACTTACACTCAAAACTTACAAAATATATTTATATGTAGATTTTTACTTTTTTTCTTTATTTTTAAGGATAATATTGAAAACAGCATTTGTTATTAAGAAATAAATCTATACTCAAAAGGTGAAAGCTCTTTAGTTCGTTTTCCATAGTTTTTCAAAAAGTGGAATTTCAAATTGACTTAACTTTTTTGAAAACTTTAAGTGGAATATGAAACTACAGTTTCTATTATTGTAGGTCTTATAGCAAGAAAAGTGTTAAATGTATTTATTTTTGACTTTTTTACTTTACTGGTTTTATAATTTTTCCCCAAGTATTTCCAAAAAGAATTTGCAATGGATTTGAATTTTAAGTTAAGTAAATCTGTTTTAGTTGAACGTTAACACGAGAAAGAGCGATTTTGCCTTTGCTATAACGATTCGACTTCATTTGTTAATATGCAAAATAATATAAAACGTATGATGTTTTACAGAAATTATTTCCGATTGCTGATACAAATTAAATAACTTGATGCGCATAGAGCCTGAACTTCATCAAAACACAAAGTAAAAAGTTACTTAAGAAATTGAAATCATATTCTCTAGTGATACCTATATCAAAAACAAATTTATCTTTGCATTTCAGTTTTAAAAAGTATGTTTCAAAACAGCTTTTATTTTAATAATTTTTTGAAAATAAACACAATCAATCAATTTTTCTGAGAGCCAGGCACTTTCATCACTGAATTCTTTTCGTTTACAAAGCTCTTTCAAAATGCCAAAAAATTCTAAAAAAAAAAAAACAAAAATAAGTTTCAATAGGTTTTTCAAATTTCAAAGTAAATTGATGCAAATTCAATTAAATTTACTGAACATAACCAGTGGTAAACTCTCGGAAACTTCACAAAAAATTTTATTAGATTATATTTTATACAATTTTTTCATTTTTGCTAAATTTTATGATGTTTTGTCTTGAAACATTTAACCGCCAACAAAGCTTTAAAGAGTTTATCTGATGTTTTCAATATGTGTCACGCAGTAATATGTGTGCATTTTGTAAGCTTTCACTTTTTTATTTATTTTACATTTTTCACTTTGTGTTTCGATTTAGTTCAGGCTTAAGACTGGCATCCTCTACTCAAGTTGTTTTTCCTTTTGCGAAGCCTACGAAGTAAGTTTAAGCATTTTAACCATTTCGGGACGCGATTCAGGTGATACGGTAACAGACTGTCTGCATTTTTTAATAAGAAGTGTTTTAACTTCTGCTGTGTACGAGTTAACAAATAATCATTACTTTTATTTTGTTTTAACGATTTTTCAACGACAATAAGGTAGAAATCAAGCTTATAGACAGTTTATATAATATAAAAACCACTTAGAGCCCTTACACTTTGAGCACAGACATAGTAAGGCATTTTATATGGTAAAGCTTTAGTTGATGAATATTTATGTAAGTATGCGTTTTATGTTTTTAACTTCGTAAAAATACATATATTTTGTTATGTAGGTTATTTACACAGGCATAAAGAATACAAATAAAGCGGTTTTGATTATATTAAGCTTAAGTAATTTTATCATCATAAAGAGAGTATGGACTCTAAAATCATAAACAACGTTTCTATTCGAAAGGAAGCATGTTTGGAACCCAAGCTCACAAGTGATTGTCTTAAGAAGGAAAACTTTCTAACATAGTTCCGGTAAATTGAACTCACTTAATTTATGAATGGGTCTGAATCGATAACGATTTCAAACCATAAAGGTTCTCCCAAAACAAAGAGTTTTTGCAGTTTCAGCAGCGGCAGAAACGCTGTTGCTATCATTTTTGCCGTCGCGATAATTTTTACAACTAAAATTGCCACTGCCCTGACTGCAAAAACTCTTTGGTTTGAGAGGTTCTTGATACGGACAAGTATGGCTGAAAAACAGTTCTTAATTCAAAGTTAACTTTTATAGGTATGTTTCTATCAAAGGAACTTAAAAAAAAAAAAAAACAATAGTTAATTTTCTTTAAAAGTCAAGACTTCCTTAAGCGATTTCATTGCGCAATGAATCAAAAATGAATACGCACAATATACAGTCAACTCGAGAAGGTCGGCCCACCTTATATGGAGTCTGTTTGTATGAATTGTCTTATCAAAGACAATAATGCGTAATCTTCATATTGATCGTAATGCAAAATTATTTATTCTCTTCAAATTAAATTTAAATTAATTTTATCTATATATATATAAAAATAAGTCGGGTTTTCCTTCCTGACGCTATAACTCCAGAACGCACGAACCGATTTCCACGGTTTTGCATTCGTTGGAAAGGTCTCGGGCTCCGTGAGGTTTATAGTTACCGTGAGAAGTAATCTGGTGGCGAAACGGAGTTCGCCGGGTTTGCTAGTTTTATATAAAACGAAATACTCGAGAAAAACGTGTCGACACTGCTGTTGTTGTTTTGAAGAAATAAACACAACAACCTTTTCCCCGCTTGGCAGAAATTTTTCGAATCATAAAATGGATTTGGTTTTGGAGTTTTTATTCAAAATACACTGCCGGTCAATAGAATAGGTTTGCAGCTTTTGTAAGAAAAAAAGCTTTTTCTCTCTTGAATAGAGCTTCAAGGGAGCTTTTTTCTTTTGTATTCTGAAATCATGGTTTATTGCCTATCTATTTACAAGAAAGAGACAGACTAAAATACGCCCTAACGGTAAATTCCATGCACACTATGAAATCAGTTAAAAAAGTAGCATTTTTCATCGCTCAATAGAATAGGTTCATCTGCTTTAAAGCCATTTTGGGTTCAGATTTCTAAAGATTAGTGCGTGAAATTTTGGCAAAAAGATTAAATTAAATATCCGAAACACTTTTTTAAGGAATAATGGGACGAGCAAAGTGTCTTAATTCGGAAGAAAGAATTAAAATAAAGTTATACGCTGAACAAAGTTTAAGTGCGCGTTTAATTGCGAAGAGAATAGGAAGATCGCAAAATGTTGTGAGCAGATTCTTAAGAAACAAAGAAAATTATGGGAACAATATGAAAGGACGACCAAAAGTTACGTCATCTGCTGAAAGGAGATTAATTGTCCGACTGGCATCGAATTCTTGCCAGTCAGCACCTCAAATAATGACCGCGTCACGAACAACAGCTAGCATTTCGACAGTAAAGAGAGTGATCAGAATTGCCCCAAACATCCAGCGTATGAAGTTAAAAAAAAAGCCTCCACTTAACACGCAGAGAAAGGAAAAACGACTTGAATTCTGCAGGCTCCACATGACATGGAAAAAGGAATGGCAGTTTGTCGTTTTCACAGATGAAAAAAAGTTTAATCTCGACGGCCCGGATGGTTTTAATTATTATTATCATTATCTGAGGAAAGATAAATTATTTTTGCAGCGTCATCATAGCCGTGAAGGTGGTGTTATGGTTTGGGGTGCCATATCTTATTTCGGAACTATTGATCTAGAGTTTCCATCATCACGAATGACGGCAAATGCTTACAAGAACATTCTTGAAAGGGCTTTTCCGAAATTCAGTGAAATGTTTGGACCCATTAAATGGACTTTTCAGCAGAATAACGCGCCCATCCATACTGCCAGAGCAGTAAAAGCCTGGATAAATCAGCAAAACGTCGGATTGTTGGAATGGCCTCCCTACTCACCAGACCTAAATATTATTGAGAATGCCTGGGGATGGCTCGTCCGTGAAGTTTACAAGTCTGGCCAGCAATTCGAAAATAAAACATCACTTACAGCGGCAATAAAACAAGCTTGGACAAAAATTTCCTTAAATTATCTACAAAAACTGTACGATTCCATGCCAAACAGAATTTTTGAGGCAACTGTAAATAAAGGAGGGTCAATTCATTATTAAATAAATGGAAAAGTGGCTAGCTTTAAAAGGAATTGGTTTTGTTTGAATGTTTCTATCATTTTCTCTTAATTTGCTCAATTAATTCAGGTGAACCTATTCTATTGGCCGATGAAATCGGCAATTTATTTGAACTCATTGCAAAAAAAGTTTCAAATTCACTGTTATTATTATTTTTGACTTAGCCTTTTATTGTTAATAGGTAAGTAAACATACATGCTTTTAAAATACAGCATCAAAAATATTCATGCAAAACCATTTTAAAGAAAAAATAGCTCCTGTTTACTGCAAAAACAGTAAACCTATTCTATTGACCGACAGTATATAAAATTATGAGATGCTCCCGTTGCGTCAGTTAAATTTTTTTTTATTGTAATTAAATGTTACCATATCAGATTTTGATTTCTGGTTTCAATTAAGCAATTTTAGGCGAGTGACTCACTAGCGCGGGTTAACACTGTACAACTAGTCAAACAAACTTGGTCTGACAGATAGATGCTCAGATGTAAATTCCGTTCAGACTTATCAGGACTCATTCTAAGACTAGCGGTTCTTTGAATCTCGCATTATCCATTATTGGTCTTTCAAACTAAATCCTGTTCAACTTTTTGTACAGTGTGATCTGCCCTATTAAAGTGCTCGAAATAAAAATAAAGACAACACACGTTTATATCAAAAAAAAAGTTAAAGAGAACGATGAATACTATATTCGTTCGAAAATTAAAAATTTATTATTTTTAAGAGTGATTACGGTATTTCCTTTGAATTTTTTTTTACCATATTTTGAAAAAGTCTTCTTATCAACCAGTTTTATTGCGGGTTTCACCCGAACGACAGCACGTCTCCAGAAAGCACGTTTCACGTAATAATTTCGAGTGAAACTTTCAACACTTTTTGAAATCCAAAATATTGAATCCCATTTCTCCTAAAAAAAAAAACTATGACCGATTTATAAAATGTTTAATTATAACAAAATTTTTCCACTGTTCAAATCTGGTCTACTGTTTTGATTTCTTTTGCAGATAACGGTAAATCTGTATACAAAACCCTGACTATCCCACTCCCACTACACTGCGCAAAAACATAGACCTCATCTAAAGCGGTTATCCCTCGGTTGTATCAAAAGAAAAACACTCCGAGTGTTATTTGGTCCTGTTCAAGAGAACGATGTGTGGAGAAGAAGACTTAACGAATAACCTTAGAGCAAAATGAATACAACTAGAAGAGTTGGCATCGCGATACTACGATGGCAGGGAAATGTAGAACAAATTAAATCCAACGCTCAGGTTTGGCCTTTTTTGGAAGGCACTGGAGAAAAACGGGGTAAGGCCACAATTCGGCTTGGGTTGTGAAATCTAATCAACTGAAAGGGCAAAGCTAAAGACAGCTCGCCAGAAATCGTAATGGTTGGTGAAAGACTTAGGCCGAGGCAATCCGTCCTCATTCAGAACAGTAGTGCCCACCTCTTAAAAATTTTCTATCAAAGACTTTATTATTTTAATCAAAAGTAATTTTCTTTTACATTGAAGTACCCTGGTTTTGTCTTTTGAGCATTGATAACAAAAAAAAAAAAAAAAACATAGGAACCCATGTTTTAAGGGCATTGTTCTAAAAATTAAGCGAACTTTCATTTAGCGAATTGTAATCGAATCAATAATAATTGTTTTCGATAGATAGGTTGATTTAATTATAACGAAAGCATTCATGGTGCATCATTTTATTTGATCATGTTGAGCATGTTTAATTGTGTGACTAAAGCAGGTCTATAAGACTGTTTTCTTAAAGTTTTGCATTACAATTCCGAACCTCAATCTGTTTCAACTTTTCTTTTTTTTTTGTCAAAATAGTTTAGAAGTGTGTTTAAAAGATCCAAGTTAGTTTAGCATAGATTTCGTCTTATTTTTATATCACTGAGGATCTATGAAACATTTAAGTCCAAAGTTAAAAGACAAAAAATTGAATGCAGAAAAAAGTTTACTACACGACTACAAGAGACTTTTTTATGACTAAAAGAATAAAGTCTTATAAAAGCAATGCCGTTAATTACCATTAAGTCAATTAACTGTGTACTTAAAGTTAAAATGCGTTAGTTACAAGTTTAATAAAATTTAATAGGTGAATTAACTGTAGTAACATAAAGACGGCAGTTTTGAATGCTCTGCAGCATACTCATTGTTAGATTCGAACATTTTAACTTTGAGCAAACTTAAAAGCAGATAATTACGATTTCTCTTACATATAAATTCTTTTGTCTATTGTGATAAAAGTTTTTTCAGATAGGTCGATTTCAACTTTTTTTGGAGATTGAATTGGAATCAAACCATCAAAAAAACATTTATAGGCCTTCGTTTTTTTTAAACGCTTATTTTGAAGTGCTTGAGCATCTTCCCATAACTCTTGTCGCTTTACTTAAAAGTCTGTGTCGATTGTAGGTTCTGAACCGAGAGTAGTTTCATTGCCGTTCAATTGAAACGACAACGGAAATAATGGTGATTACATTAGACCGCAACTACATTTTCTTTTAAATTAATAGTTTTCGAGAAACTTACAAAACCACAAAAGAAAAAGAAACTAAAATGTGCCATTACAATGCCAAAATTACAGCAAAAGGTCCCCAATGTATGATCAGAATAAATTATCTGTTGGTTTTTACCTCAATAGTCCAAAACTGAATCAAGCCTTCATAAATTTTTTGGAATTTATTAACTAGTACAACTGAAAGCAAATAATAAAAATTTAATTTTAAACCACTGAAAGTTTTCGATTAAGTTTTGTTCTCCACACACAAAAGTTTCTATTTGCCTAAAAAAATTCTGCAAAACAAACAAATAGGTTCCACATAAAATAGAATTAATATCCGGAGTATGATTAGTTATAAGTTTTGGTGAATTAAAGAAACACATAGGCAAACCATAAACCTCACCTTACTTAAGATAGCTTTTTTCTTCAATAGCAGCTACAATATTACAATACATTAAACTTAAAAGAACAAAAAGTCGGTTTTCAGAAGAGTTCAACCAAATTATGGCCCATAAACGGTGACTATGTTATACAATTATACACATACCAAAGGAGTTGTTAGTTAAGAATTAGGAAAGGTATCGTTCTCATTATTCAGTCGTTGGAATACAAGAGCAAGTATGTGTAACTTAAGAATATGATATTTAACTTAAAATTCAGTCTTAAGACATACTATTTATATGTATATTGTATATATACTAAAACAAATTAATTTCTAAAAGTTGGACAAGTATAAAGTTTAAGTGCCTTAAAAAATCAGTCAGCAGAAGTATATAAAAAAGAGAGATCAGGGTGAAATGGATTTGTTCTTTAGTTTTAAGGATTAGAGGATTATTTTTTTTTAAGGAATAAATAATAATTTTTGGAATAATTGTCTAAACAAATTTTTTCGATTATCACCAATTAGTTGCGCTTAAACCAATTTAAAAAAAATTTTTTTGATATTTTATTCTTTAGTACGAAACATGAATTACACACTTAAATATTATTTGATACAAAAAATATATAAAAAAAAAATTATGGCGAGCACTTAGTCAGTTATTAAAAATTTATATAAATACAAAATCAGCACAGAATCTGGGTTGATTTGAAGGCCAACAAATATTTAAGAGAGCTTATTCGTAGCGATCGTTTTGATTAGTTACATTTTAAAAAATATTTTGTTTTCAACACTTAAATGTTGAATTAAAGTGCTTAGGTTATTGTTCAGTTCATGTCTTGCGATTTTGCGTAGCACATGAGCTCGTTTCATAAACTTGGAAGAGCTCTTTGCGTGCCAATGAAAGCACACTGAAGACGAATATTGAGAAGCTTTAAAAAGCTGCCTCGGTTTTCTCAATCTTTACCTGCTGTGAATACTTAGACCGCCTTTTGCTGGCCAACTGGGGCAGATTCGAATGGTGCTTGCGGACATGGACGCCTAAGTTGCCACGTTGCTTGGACTTGTAAGGACAGTAAGGACACTGGTGAGCCGGTTCCTTGCCACCGCACTCTACGTTCTCATGACGACGCAGTGTCGACTTCCAGCGATATTTTTTCCCACAATGACGACATTGGTAGTTTGATTCTTCATTGGGATTACCTCCGCTGCCATAGTCGCTCAGGGAGTATTCTAAATGCCTCAAGGCTTGAGCCTGGGCGGCAATCATTAGTTTCTGGGACGATTCATCTGATAAGTAGTCTGCCTGCATACCATGCATGGTCATGTTTGTCCGATGATTAAAATACTGTTTGGAACCTTCGACCAAGTGAATGTCATCAAATCCAGAGTACCTTCCATCGTCATCCTCTTCTTCGTCATCGTCATATTCGGAATCACTATCGTTCTCGTTGTCTGAGGCGCGATTCTCTTTGCGATGGTAATTTTCAAAAATCAGACCTTTGTTTTGTCCGCCACTAATTGGTTGGACACTACCTCCAGACTGGTTGTTGTGAGCCAATGGTGCCACACTAGACTGTTGCTTGAAAATATCTTGGTTTCTCAACTGTTGTTGAAAATTATGGTAACCATCACGAAGCAAGGCAGCGGCTATAGCAGCAGCTGCAGGCGCAGCCGCACCCAAAGCCGTCGACTTAATGACAGAAGCTGGAATCGGAATAATTGGTTTTATATCGGGCGCAGGCACAACAACTGAAGTCGGTATAGCCTTAGCAGGAGTGTTTTCCATGTTGGACAAAGCAACAGCAGCAGCCGTACTCGATTTATTCATGACACTTGAGTATTTGATTCTCGGATGAAATGACGAAGTGTTCTTCTTGGCAGAGATGGCGGTCTTAATAGCGCCAATTTTGTTGGTGTTTGTCATTTCATCACCAATCGAGTTTTTTGAAGCCGTTGTATTTGAAGTCTGGGGCTCATTGGGGATACCACTTTGTGTGGACTCACCTTCTCCGCCAGCAGCTGCATCAGCTGAAGACGGTGACTTTTGGCGGAACGATTTATCGGTGTTTTGAGTCTTTGGTGCTTTGGCGGCCGCATTGGCTCGATAATACTCATACAATATATCCGAAACATCTGAAACTGAAAAACGTTTTTTGTTACCGTTTATCTGCTCAGCTGACTCTGACATCGCCATTGTGCCATTCATTGAGTGTCTATTGATGTTCCTGTGGTGTTCCATGACGGAGTTTTGTCCACTTTTATTGTTGTTCGTCAATTTTTTGCTCAAATCTTGTTTGTTTACAGAAAAAAAAGAAAACCAAAAGAAAACAAAAATTAAAATCAAATCAAAACAAAATAATAAAAATGTGTTCCTCGTTTTATAAAATGAGCGATATGAACAGCAACAATGAAATGAAGAATGAAGAAAAACTAAAATTATGACATGCATGATAAGTTTATACAAATAATTAACACACAGAGGTTAATGGAAAATAAATAAAAATAAAGTTATTTTGTTGATATAAATGTGTTGATGTAAAAATTAAAAACATGTAAATCCTAAGTTAAAAAATAAAAATAAAATTTAACTCAAATTTTAGTAAATCAGTTTATTTGTTTGATTATTTTGAATCTGTAAATATGAGTTTTCGAGTGATGAAGCGAGTAAGTGTTTGTTTTTTATGCGCCACGCTGATGAGTGGTGATTGGGCGTAATGATGATGAGAGCGAGCGTTTGAGTTTATCTTTTCCATCTCAACACACAAATTTGTTTTATTTTGTCAGTTTCTTTTTTTTTTTTTGTGTTTTGTTTTTTGTTAGCAAATGTGAGAAGCCCTTTTACCAATGGTTTTTTGAATTTTTGTTTTTTGCTATCTTTTGTCTTTTTTTTTTGCCAGTGGGTTACCTGAGATGAATAAAATTGAAACCCGAGAGTTGTGAGCTTATCATGTTTGTTCTATATGGTTTTCGGAAGTGAGTGTCAATGATTTGATGATGGAGGGACAACAAAAAGATGGACCTAAAAATAAAATAGGTTAGTCAATGGAAACAAATAAATACAAAAAAAAAAACAAAAAAATAATTCTTCAAAGAGGACAAATCTGAAAATAAAAAACAAAACAAGAAATTAGCAAAAGGAAATAAGCAGAACAAAACAAAATAATAAAAAAACAGGAAAGAAAAGTAAGATGTTTGTCTTGTCCGAATTTGTTTTAATGACAAAAATTAAAGACAATGGTTTAAACTTAAAACACAAAAAGACGTCGGTTAACTATACAGCCAAAAACTTTAAAAACTCGGTTTACATGAGTATGAACCTGAATAAGTTCTATAAGTTGTATAAGGACCTTTTTCTTCTTGATTTGAATTTCTTCATCTGAGCCAACTTTTGATTTTTAGAAGAAAAAAAAATCTGTTCTTTGATTCGAACTGGCGCTAAATTCTCAATTCTTAAAATTAGTGTTTTAGTGAAGAAATCAGTTTTTCAGAATCAACCTAAATGAATGTTAACACTATAGATAAAGGCCTTTATTGCGAGTGTCGTTTGGCTGTCTATACACGACGCTGACGGTTGTTGATAGTCGAACATCGAAAATAAAATTTGGTATTGCGTAC
The DNA here is from genome assembly GCA_949752695.1 of Melanostoma scalare. Lineage (NCBI taxonomy): Eukaryota > Metazoa > Arthropoda > Insecta > Diptera > Syrphidae > Melanostoma > Melanostoma scalare. The sequence goes on along the minus strand of OX456984.1, from coordinate 27,909,364 downwards.
TCTTATTGTTCGATACTTTCAATTTTGAATTCGGTCGTTATCGTCTGTATTTTTGCGATCGACTATCACTGAAAATTATAGAATTTATTCACAATGACTACTTTCATTATTAACCGTAACAGAAATCCTTGTTGATAGAGATACGCAATACCAAAAGGAAAATTTATCGAAGTTTTCGACCCCTGTCGCATCGAATGTTAGGGGACACTCGCAATAAGGGCCAAAATTATTGTTAGAAAGTCTTACTATTACTTGCTTTCAAATGCTAGTCGCATCGTATAAGTTATAAAAATATTGCTGAGCTTACACAATTTTGTGAGATTAGAGATTAGAGCTAATAATTTGTCAGCTGTTGAAATGCTTGGCTTCACATACTTTCTTGGTTCTTTTTTTTTAAACTAAAGGCTGTAAGCAGGCAGCGTAGGAGAAGAGGTTTTTCTCACCATAAAGCAGCGGAAAGTCATAATCGTTCTTTTTTTTAAATTTTCATGTTGATCATAAATGGAAGGTTTGGGAACACTTACTGCCATGCGAAGGGGACGAGTTTTTTTCTGATTATCAAATGCATTCTTTACTACGCGGCTTATTAATGTGAAATAATTCATTCAACATCTTGTAATTAAGTTCAACCTTCATGGGGTGTTGCTCGATTGCAATCTGCAAGGACTACGATGTAGACCCAATAACAAAGAAAGAACAACTAAATTAAGATTAATCCCTCTGAAATGTCATCAAAATAGTTTCATTCGACTTTGCCGAGAGATGTTGGGCCTTGTTTCGGAAAGGGTTTAGTAGTGACTCGTGACCTAGGAAGGCGCATCTTTCTGGTCACAAAATTTTTTTTTTTTATATAGTGAATTTTTTTTTCGACTATTTTTTTAATTCAAAAAAGAAGAGAGCATATACTTTTCTCTCGGATAAAACAATCAATTAGATGCTACCTTTCTGTGACACAACATTTGTTCGATGTGTTTATTCGACAACATGCTCATTTTTGACTTCTAAAATCTACTCTTAGTGATCTGCGTTAAGAATTTACAAACAAGTGTGAGAAAGCACTGCACTTTGTATGAAACAAATATGGTACCATCATAAGGCCCGTCGCCGTCGCCGTCGTCGGCGTCGTAACAATTTCGTTCTACGACTCCCTCGTAATAGAATGTTTTGCTACACAATTTATCCCTGTTGATAAAACACTAAAAGATAAAACTATTATAACTATTAACAAATTCTAAATATCTGTTGCAAAACTTCATAACGAAGATGTTTTTAGTCTTTTTCATTTGACAATCGTAGTCCGAATTCGTTACGAAGGGCCTTTTGATAGGGCGAATGATTTTTATATATGTATGTGGAATTGAATAAATTCAAAAGCATGTGTTCTCTCGATCATGTTTTGAATCATTTTTATGCAAAGAAGATTTCTATATCTTCTTCTTTTTACGACGCAACGAGTATCGTGATCTCGAAGGAACCTCAACTTTCCAGCTTACACCAGTGACTCGTTCGGGGGTTTGCAAAAGCGGTTCCTTTGGAATAGAAATAAGATATCTAGAATACCTTTTAAATTAGCTTTTAACTATAGTAGTTAACTAACATCACTTGTAATAGAAATAAGCTTCAACGTCAGCGTCAACTGAAGAAGAACGAACTTTTAATTGTTGACGGCGCTGTTGTTTTGAGACAGCATCATACGAATATCCACTTATATGTTGTCCTCTTAATTGAGTGGTCCTTGTCCTATCAATGATTTAACATCCAGTAATGGACAAGGGCTTTAAAACTTTATTGCGAGTTCATCTAAACATTTAACCAAAAGCAAAATTAGCATTCGACTTTAAGTCTCTAAAGAAGTCTGGGAGAAAGAAAGATATGAAAAAAATTCTTTTTTAGAAAGAGAGCACATTGGAATGAAATTTGTAATAATTTTTAATGTTCGGTCCGAAAAAAAACATTTTGAATGTTTTAAATGTATGTTCGCCAGAAACATTGCGTTTACTTTAAAGCTACGGCATTATTTATCTTCTGAGGTACGTATTATTATTATATGTTTAATACAAATTTGCTTGTGCAAACGAAAAACATAATTTCGAAATTAGCCACAGAAAAGATTTTATTAGAAATGAGAAATTTCATATTCTTGGAGTTAGCTTCGTTAAATTAAATTTTAAGGGGCTTTTTTACAAGGTTAATTAAGTAGAGTTGAGAAGAAGAAGATAGATTTGAATAGTGCCAAGGGCAACATTGAAGTTTTCTTCTGATATAGCGAAATCGTTAAAACACCAATCACTTTTATTAAACAAAGAGTAACTGTTGCGCTATGGAAAGCCAACATAGGAACACAGGTTTTCAGAAGTCGTGAAAAGCTTCTTTTTCAAATACATTTCAAACAAGCCTTCACAATGAAAGAAATCTTAAAACAAATTGCACTATTCCGAGAATAAATGTAAATAGTTACAAATTAATATCACTTTAGGTAAATAGTTTCTTAAGACTTTAAAATTTAAATGCATGGAAAAATATTTTAAAAAAGTATTTGGTAAAAAGGATTACGATGAGTTGAAAGGTTAACCTAATTAAAGAATCACTTTTGTTATACCACAAGCAACCACATCACTTAGCTTTAAACTTAACAACTCGGTAATCATATACAATTTCAATTTAAATCACAAAATTAACATGCACCTTAGATAAAAATAAATTTTTTCAGCCACGTTATTCCACAGTTGGCTTCTTTATGAAATAATAGAATTTTTATTCAAGTTGTTGAAGCTTTGAAAACTTTTATCCGTGTCATATTAAATCAATGCACCATATCGAAGCCCACACAAACAATACTGGTTTCCTTCGTTAGCCCACAAAATTTTACCCAAAAAAAAAACTTCCAACGTATTACTATTTTTTTTTTGTTATAAGTTAGAAAGGAATGTAAAATGCCTATGCAGTTGTTTTACTCTAATCCTAGACAACATCTGCTTGCATCCAGCATAAAGTGCACATATAAAATCCTAGCACCACACACAGATGCAGGATTTTTTTTCGGTTTATATGGCATTAGACTTGTGTGTAAGTGCATCTATGGAAAGATCGTATCCCAATTCCCAAGTGGGAATATAAATAGAAAAGGAACACAAAAAAAAACACACATCCTGTATGTGTGCAATGGCGGCAGGCATATTTATGTTATGCGGGTCATAGAGATAGATATCTGTTTCTGTTTCCTTTTGCGTCTAGCCTTGGGTATAGGGTAAATATGTCCTCAATCATCAGGTAAAAACAGAGAAAATGTGTAGAACAAGTTATTTAAAGAGCAACAAGTTACATACCATGCCTAACTCATATGTAATAAACCTGCCTCAATTTCAATAAAAGCACCTCCTTTTCCTTGGTTTCGCTTGAGAATTTAAAATTTCTTTGATTGCACATTTTATAAAGCGACTTTATGAGACTTTAAGAGAAAGTGCTCTCAACAGGTAGGTAGCTTCTAAGCGGCCAAAGGATTTAATTTGGAGGATTGGAAAGATCTAGTAAACGTCTGAAAGTACAATCAACACAGAAATTGACTGCGATTCCAAAACACTTGGAAATTGCACGACGAATTATTTAAAAAAAAAGATTATGCTTATCCTGGCATATGATGAATGTACAACGAACCTATGGCAACATATTTACATTTACGTCAAATGTGCGATGGCGAGTTGATATTGAGAATAGGTGTTTTGCCGAAAAACTCAAAAACTGAAATAGCTTTACCAAGGACAACGAGAGAAAGGTATACAATACCAAACCTCTCATCTTTTGTAAAACCAATCCCTGATATTGTTTCATCATTTAACGATTTCACAAAAGCCTCATCGAACCAGAGGAAATACGAGATAACTCAGTTATGTAGGGTAAATGATAAAAGCAAAACCGTTTGTAGTTCCTTTGTTAATTTTATTTTTTTCCACATAACTTGTTGGTTGTTTAAATGTGGCACTAGGACACCAAGGTCGTCTTCGTCAAAACTGTGTAAACATATCCGATGCCATGCTAATTTTAGATTGGAACTATGCTGCCTCAAGATGAGATCAATCGTCTCTAGTTTTGTTTTCTGGGAAAAGCGGGTGGCGATTGAGTGAAATATTTTTTATGACATCGATTGTCCTACATCTGCCAGCTATGAGTGTAAGCACGTTGACAAGCCTTTTCTTTGAAAAGAATTTTCCGCAAATAAAGGACTGCGATCAGTTCTCATCGAAAAGTTTATTTATAAGCCTAAATATTTTCTACAACAAAGCAAGTACCTATACCTATCTTTCATTGGGAAAGTCCCAACCGATTATTTTTTATTTAACGTCTTTTGTTGATTTACTTATGTAAAGCCACCACACACATACACCAACAAGCCAATAAAGCATTTCGAATTTTCGTGATTCATCTCAAGTGTACCCAAGAAGTTCAGGTAGTTTTATAATTTCATTTTCTCATTTAGTTTTCCCCCAGCTTAAAAAAAAAAACGGACTTCGGCTTTATGGCCTCGAATTGCACTTTAAAATTATGAAGTGTGTGTTCTCGGTTCTATCCTATGCTGCTATGCTTTGATTGTATAGTTTTATTATCAGAAGAAAAGCAACGAAGAAACATGTAGAGGATCAAAAGAGAAAATAGCTTGTAGATAGATTTAGATATACATATATAAGGAAATAGACAACATAAAGGCACCTCAGGATCCAGAGCTCAGGCATGGGCGTAGGCTGGGATTAATGGAATGATAAATGGGTTTTCAAACTCACAACGACTACACTACAGGCAAAAATATCTAGGTTTCTGGGAAAACTTTATTTTTTCTGTCTGTATACATTAACATTTTATGTGGCATCGGCACATCGCATCGGAGAGGGAAACGTTTCTTCCTAAAATACCTAAATGCGTAAGATGCATTTAAGCGTTAAGCAAAGAAAATGAAAGTGATTGCTTTTGAAAACTTCTTGAATGGTTATTTATAGGAAAACAAAAAAAAAGTTGAAATTGATTTTTGTTGGTAGGTAAGATGAAGTTAGAGGGTCCTTTCGATTTTTGGGTATATGTAGGTACAGTTTTCTAATAAAGCCAGCACAGCACGACATTGAAATATGTAACTTAGCACCTGCAAAATATTTTTCTTGGAATATGTTGCGCGGCTTGGAAAATGATTGTTTTTAAGAAACTATGTATAGTGGAGAGGAGAAAAAGAATATCGCTTTTGATGTTGAAAAATGCGAGGTAAGCAATCTTTTTTTTTCTTGTAAAGTAAGTAGGGAGTCATCGATCATTATGTTCTTATATTTGGGGCTGTACTTATGCTTTGGAATACCTACCTATCGACAATGCGCAATAAAGTTATTAATCTTATAAAGGTGTTCGAAGATAATTTTTAAACATCCAAACCAGCATCTGTAGACCGGAGCAGTATGAAGAAGGAAACTAGTGAGCCCCGAAAATGGTACCAACGGGTATTGGAGAAGAGTTCTAACCTGACCTGACCGGCTAACCTGACCTGACCGGCTTGAAAAAGTTTTCTTTTTTTTCTGCTGCTGGTTTAGTAATATTCAAACAAAAAATATAATTTTTTAAAATATGTTTCAAATAATTTTATATCTCAATTACCTAATGGAAATACAACGATTGAACCGTTGGACAATTACTTGGTAGGTCTAGTTTCTAGTTCTAGTTTCGAGTCTCGGTAAGTTGCAAAAATACTTGTTTCACGGATATCGACTCACATCTCATATTGACAAATCCTATAGGTAAGTAATAAAGTCAAATAAATAAATAAAATATAATTAGGACGCGGAGTCCCAGAGCCAAGATCATTTGCCAACCAAACCTTGTGAGCAATGGAGTAAACCAAACATTTTTTTGCTCGGCTAATCGACAAAACACTTTTCATTGCAAAGAAATTACAATCAGAGCACTTTCCAATTTCTCAGGAAAGTAGATACCCCGGAAATTTTTTTTTTGTTTTTTGTTCGGATTTCAACTTCGAACCTCCCAAGTTACGGGAAGACATGCTAACCATTACGCCACGCCGACCTTCTCCGAATATGCATTTTCACCTAGCCGTTCGAAGCCGGCAGACAATTTTCGACCATCTCCAACTGTTGCAGGAATGGTTGAGATGGTTAGGGTTAGGTTGCATGGGGGGTGCAGCCACAAGTGGAAGCACCCCACTCGGATCTCAGGGATCCATTGTGCTCCCCGGGAAAAACAGAGGATGAGGAGGTAGGAGGATTGGAGAGGTAGAGGGTTGGGTTGGTGATTGGTTTATTGGGGTAGGGAACCCCCACTGAACCATTTGGAGCCCTGAGTAAATTTCAGGACGTTCATGGGAGATTAGAGATGTCGCCCAGTTCGTCAAAGAAGTATTCTCCGAGGGTTTGATACATTGCCAGTCTCAAATTTACTCATTACTCGGTTGATAGAATTGATATACTCTTAAAAGCAAAAACTAACTAATTTCTGTGCTTCTCTAGTGTCCTACCAAAGTAAAATATTTGGAAGTGTTTACAACTAGTTAGACATAATAAAGACCCATCTTCACCTTTGTTACAATAATAGGCAACACTTGAAAGTTATTTAGTTATTTTTTAACACTTTTTGACTAAAACCTTAAGAAATCGCCTCAAACTAAAAACTTATAAACTATACTCAAAAATTTCTGTTTAAAGTTTGTTTCACCAAAATAATGTTAAAAAAATGAAATGATGGTAAAAGGGAAATGCTGTTTTTTTACTCCCATAACCTTCACAATAGTCTATTGTTTGGTGGCGTTTTTGTGCTTACAACCAAGGCATAAATGAACCTTTATATTGGTTATATGCCACCTATTTCGTGATCTATAGGTACTTCTAGGGTCTTTCTCTTCTCTATCGTTTAACCTTCCTATACCCGCGTCAAAAAAATAATGCATATACCCGCACACGGTCTCTTGGACCGGAACCCATGACCCTGTAGTTTCCCTTCTACTGCGAATATTATTTTTATGAAATTTGTTTTGATCAGTATAATGATATATTGTTACCACATTAAAATAAAGGATGATACAATCCACGAAGCTACCATAAAGCACACTGCGTAAAATTGCACCGTTACTAAAATATTTGCGAAAAAGTTATTTTTTCGGTCTCACAGCCCAATGCGCGGGTATAGGAAGGATAAGGCCAGCATGGTTGGGAGCTACGAGCATAATGATCTCGAAGGGATCACAGCTCTTCCAATTATCTGACTCACAATTAGTGATTTACCTACCTATGGCGATCTTAGTATAGGTATTATACTAAGGTACTTTCCATAAAAATAAATAATTAGACAGGCAATACCAGATCGGAAGGGATAGCGATTATATTTTTTTTAACCATAACTTAGACAAAACGGAGAAGACTTGCTTTTTTGCGAATTTCGAACGGCTAAGCAAGACACATAGATCTTTCAGGACAGAGAAATTACTATCAAAGAACTTGCCAATTCCTTGCGAAAGCCGATTATTTTGAAAAGGCATGCAGACATTGGCCTCTGTTCTGTTTTCTTATTTCGGATAGTTTGTTCTCGCGTTTAAGAATTTTAAATTTCAGAAATAAGATTACACTTTGCAACCCGTACAGATTCGGTTGAACAGCCATGACCCATGACTCTACCCATTATGTCTCGAGCATCTCTGGCAACAGTCAATCAAAACTGATGGATGAATGGTTATTTTAGTTTTAATACTTGGTTTGCTAATTTGATTATCCTTCACAAATATTCTAATAAAAAAAAAGTGTGTGCATGCTTTTTTATTGATCTGTCTTTTTTAATCTGGTCTAGTAAACTTAAATGTAAATATTTTTTTAATACAGGTATCTCAAAACTATGAAAATCAAGCTACCTATAGTTCTTGAAACCAGATTTCGATGTATTCGTATTCTGTGTGTGAGTTCTTAGAACCAAGCGTTTTAGGAATTCGTAATTTCAATGTCATCCTCTCAACTAAAATTGGCTATGAGATATGAGACTAATAGGCATAAATTAAAACCCTCAATCAAGTTATAATGTTTTTTTTTTTTTTGTGTTTGAATCAAATCATAATTTTTTAGATTTAAATTAAAGTTGTGAGCATTCAATGTATGAAAAGTAAGTTTTATATTTTATCAATTTACTATACTTGTATTATTATTTAAAATTACTCACTCTTGATACATCAAAGAAAAAACGGATTGGTCGAAACTCTTCTCATCATTGACGATATACACAAGGGAAGGAGGAATATTTCTTCATCCCCAGACTGGAAAATAAAAGGCATTAATTAATTGAAATTCAAAATAAAGTCAAGGTTTACCTTTTCAAAACGAGATATTTTATCTCACAGCAAATCGAGTACTTGAATACCTACATGTATTGACGAAGGACGGTACAGCGAAAACAACTCTAATTGAATTACGTTAAACAAAACACATGGTTTACAGTTGTAAATAAATATAAATGTATTATATACTTTATCCATAAAACAATGAAAATTATAATTTTGATATTTTCCAAACACGTCCCCCTTTTCTAATATACGAGAGTAGGTACTTCAATGTAAATACACATTTTATTTTGAACTAATAGTTTTTTGTTAAGAAGGCAATAATGGTGGTGAAACAAAATAGAAAGAGAAGACAAACAAAATGCAAACTTATAGCAAAATACTTAAAATTTAAGTTCTCTTTTATATGATCAAAAAAATAATAATCAATATTTGTACGTCAGAATGAAAGTTTGTTTTGTTCTTAAGTTGGTGATGCGCTTTATAGCTCGATTAAAAATAATGAATTCATGAATTTTATATTTTGGAATGTTAGCGAAATACAAAAACAAAATAAAATATTTGTTGTATCTTACCATAAAAAAAGGTAAAAGTTTCAATTTTAACAAAAAAAAAAATAAAATAAGCGAGTCATCATCCTTAACAAACAAATTAACTATATGGAATGTAATACAAAGAAGGAAAGATTTCATTATCAACCTCTCCTCGTTTTGTCAAAAATATATTATGCACTTTTGACATATGTCTTTTGAGATCTTCATTACGTCGATATTTAGAAGGGCACATATCACAACAAAACTTTGGCGGCACATCAATACACTCGTTGCGTATGTGTCGTTTAAGATGTGCTTTACGCAAGTAGCTCTTTCCACATGTTACACAAGGATAGCGTAGTTGGAGTTTCTTCATACCCACACCATACTCATATTCCTGATCACCGTACTCTGTAAATTTGACAAAGAAAACAAATATTTGTATAATAAAATAAAAAAATAATCAAGAATTCGAACATAAAAACTAGCACTTATTTTAGGATATTTTGTTATTAAGAAATAAAAAATATTGATTAACCAACACAAAAACTCTAAATTTATATATACAGAGGGAAAAATATAAGAAAATATTATTCAGATCTACAGAGGTGAGAATTGGAAAAGTGAAAATTGAAACACAAGCTCAGAAGTTTTTTTTTTTGATTTCCATACGATATATATTATATATATTCATAACGAAATGATTGATATTTCAAAAGTTACAATGCAGAATACAATGTAAATTCAAAGTACTTAAATAGATTGTATTATTTTTTCTATAGATGGTGTGACATAAGTATGTAATAATTAATTGTGTGTTTGTGTATTTATACAATGCAGTTAGGTATTAAAAATCAATTTTTGCATATGATAGAGATCACATTTACTTAGATTGGTTAATTTAACAATCGTAACTCAATTTTTTGTTTGTTTATTTTTTATTCCTATAAAAGTGTAAACCATTTATAAAATACTAGTTTCAAAAGCTTATAGTTGAAAAACCATATCATAGTTAATAGTTTTAAGGCAAAGCTTTAAGTAAAAGTTTATTTTATAAATTTAAGTGCAAATAGTGTTTTATAAAATATATATCAATTAAAAATGCATAACATGAAACGTTATTTAAATGAGCTTATCGATAAATTACTAAATGATTACTTGACTTTAATTTTTTAAAGTATTATAAAAAATCATGGGGCTTATTAGGAAAATAATATAAAATTAAACATTTTCATTTAAATTTTGAATGATTAAAATGGAATTGTATACTTTTAATCTTTCAAATGCATGTCTTTGAATTTCAATGTGAATTAGTTTCACGGATACAAACAAAAGTTAAAACCAAATTGGGATATAATCGCGGTAGGCCGAACATAAAATAATGTCACAAGTTATGAAGCACGGGGACTTTTATTATGTTGGAAAACTTTGCGAATTATTTGATATAGAAAGGAGACAACGACAGAATTCATTAAGAGTTTTCTATTTTTTTTTGTATATATAAATCACCAAGTTTGTTGATATGCGTAGGCTAGATTAACCGTATTGATTTATTTAATTTAAAAAAAAATTAGGGTTGAAAAAAATAGTTTTGATGATAACAGATAACTATGATAACAGAGTTGGTTCAGTCCACAATTAGCTTTAAGGAAAGTGTAATATAAGTGAGGACAAATACATACATACTATTTTATTTGTGTTAGAACAGTACTTGTATTATTGATACAAAACTTATTCTGAGTACCACTTAGAGTGCCACGAATTAAAGGTTTTATATATGCAGACAGTTCAGTCGAATTGGGCTGTTTGGTTAATTATAAATGAATTATTTTTAAATATTTATTCATTTTAGTGTACTTGTGCATCTACAGCAAACATCGAATAATTTCGAATGAGATACGTACCAAACTATTGGCCGATTGAAAGACAGAATTCTCACTTGAGGCACTCTAGAAGGTTACATATATCAACTTTCATAGTCATGCGTTTTGATCATGACTAAAATAACTTGGATTGAAGCTGTCGAAATTAACTTCAATTCAATCATTTTATAAATTTCAAAAAGCCTCAAGATGACGGAACAAATATGTACCTTAATTAGACCGAGAGCAAAATACAAATTGAGAGTGTTGGTTATGAGTCATAACTTATGACCTATAATGGTTGGTTCATTGGATAGGTCTTTGAATTGTTTGATAAGATGTTAGAGTCTTGCAAGCCAAACTCAGGGAAAGTGAATTAAACTGTTATGAAGCCAAGAAATAAGATAGGGCTACATTTCTTTATATTAAAAAGCATGATTCACAAAAATCTACATGAGCTCTGTACCTGGAAGATGTTTTGAGAGTATGATTAGTTCGAGAGAATTTTATGCGCAGAAGAAAAAAGTATATTTCTTACAACTATGCAAGGTACATATTAGCACATCAACTTCGACAACTCCATCGCACTTTTCAGAGCCACTAGTTTTTAATGGAATAAAATACTTTTGCACAGCAACATCAACATTTCACAGGTCACGCAAATAATGTGGACAGCATCCAGCCCTGTGGATTTTTCAATTTGTTTAATACGACTCTGGATGTTTAAGTTTTTATAGCTAACAAAGATTCTGTTGAAGTTGCTGCGCTCGTATATTTCTCTCACTAGTTCAAACAGTATCTCGAGTTAAAACAGTTTACACTGAACTAAATTTTACATAACAATCAAATTGTTTAACAAGTATGTATACAAAATACAGTGAAATACGAGTAAATATAAATAGATTAACAAACTCAATTCATATTTTATGTTCATAGTTCTAATTCAGTATTCACTGGAATATGTTATTAAGATAAACCATTTTTATCGATTGTATCAATTGTAAATTAAAAAGAATTCATTCCTTTTATTTCAATATTCTTATTAATATGTTTAAATTCAGTTCATATTTAGTGCACAGCAAAAATTTCATTAATTTATGTTTGGAAATGTAATGGAGAAAGGCATTTCACACTTCAGTGCTACTTTCATAAATAAAAAAATATTTACAAAATTTATTTAACAAAGAGCGTCAAAGATAACTAAGCATCTATCCTACGTAAATCTTTTAAATATAAATTTGCTCAGTCTAGTCATAAAAACCGTTTCAGTTTCATTTAAATTTTTTTTTTTTTTTTTTAATTTCTCATACATTCACGAAAACTACACCCGAGTACTTAATTAATTTTTTTTAATAAAATAAAATACAAATAGGTACTATAAATACATATAAACTTTTTTTCTGTGCAAATACAATCTCTAAAGGCCAACTAGTCTTCTCAAAGTTCTAGTTCAATTTTGCTCCTTAAATCAAAACCGAATGCTCTTTTCTCATGTGTTCATTCAAAAACGCCTGTGATCTATATTTACGATTACACAACGGACAACGATAAGCCTCAAAGCTCTGCAAACGGCTTGGGGGTCTCCTTTCTTTTTTATTGCTACTCGTAGTAGTGCTTCTATATGGTCTAACTTCACTCAATCCACTCGGTGGTATATTAATTAGTAGATTTTTTGGTAGATTCGGAATCAATTTTGCCATAGAATTTGACGAAGATATAGCAGCAAGTTGCTGTAGAGCAATTAAAGCAGAAGTCTCTTGAATATGTATTACATTCGAAGAATCTCCTGGAATTAGTTTACTGTCGTCCGTAGATTGTACAGATGAAGGAAGTGAAAGTGATCGAGTTGATTTTTCTGGTGCAATTACAACAGCGACGTCATCATCCGACGATGAATACACAGTTTCAGAAAGGTCTGAAAGAAATAAAGAAATAAAAAATAAAAAAAACCTTCAAATAACAAAACTTTAAACCAAAAGTAAGAAAAACAGGAATAGAAAGTTTATAATTATCAAATTCAAAATTTCAAAGACATTTTTTTTCTTACTGAATTGTTAAGCTTTTATATTTGACTTAATTTAGTTATAAATTATGAAAATATGTCAATGTTAAATTAAACACTTTAATACCTACATATAGGTACTTTCGATTAAAAAGTATGAATCTTTTATGATTTTTAACAATATTTGGTAAGACAATAACTCAAAAAGTGTGCGCCTCTTTAAGGTACTTTAAGTGTGTGCTTTTGTGTATTTTTTTTTTTTTTTTTTTTGTTGGCACACTCTTGGTAGTTTCTTTTTAGCAAAAGTAAGTAATAACATTAGAAACTAGTTTAAAAGTTTTTAGTATACAAATGTTCATTTTAAATCTATGGCGGCTACTTTTTCTTTTTCTTTTTTAAGTTTAACAGAAAGTAAAAACAAAAAACAGCTCGTCTTTGGTTATTGCATTGCTTTTTGAAGAGTGTGTCTTCGCTATGCTCAATAGAATTCTCCATTTTTATTATTATATGTCTTTGTACAAATCGAAGATGCGACTTTTCGTTCTTCTTCCACGAGGTCATCATAGTTTATGCAGTGAATTGTGTAGTGACGTTTGAGGTGATATTTTCGTTTAAAGGTTTTTCTGCACACAGAACATTGAAAACGTTTTTCTGTGCCGCAATCTAAGCGAAGGTGTCGCAGCATCGTTGCATACGTTGGATAGTATTTTCCACATTTTCGCTCGCATGGTACCAACTCAACACTGGATTCGGTCCAAAAGTTGGATAAGAATTCATCTATTTCTATATGATTGTGATTCAGTTGTTATCATCATTTCCATCCAAGGGGAAAGAAAGGCAACAAAGAAGAAGAAAAGGAAAAAGAGCTTGATGTAGAGATTATCAAATTTATCAAATAAAGAATCTAGATCTTAACCATAATGGAATCTGTTATTAGAAAAAAAAACTTTAACCAAATAAATTAAGAAAAAAAAGCATGCAGTTAATAAAAAAGCAAAACCAATATTTTGATATAACATTTCACGAATAAAATAATTAGGTGAAAACATTTGTTGGCAACTGAACAATTCTTTTAAAGATACAGTGGAGTGGTGTCAAATTATTAACTTAATTTTTATGTTTTTACGAACTGATGATTTTGAATAAAACATGAACAAGACTAATGTTGTACTTCTTATTTTTTTTTTGTATTTCTTCTTTGTTAAATTTATTAATTTACTGATAGTAATCAACTTGTAAGCAAAACGCAAATTTAAATCGGTTTTAAACAAATGACCATCTTCTTTTCAAAAACAAAACAAACATGTCCTAATATATATATAAAAATATGAAATATGTCAAAATTTATCTAAAATATAAATTAAAATATAAAAAGTGTGCTTTTAATGTAATACATTAATTTTGTTGTATCGCGCTTTCAATCTTTTTCTTTTGATTTGTGTATTTGAAAAACCTTCGAGCTATTAAGCACTTTTTTCTTTTAAATTTTAAAATAGAGCTGAAGAAGTGCTTCCTTGTGGTCTTTTGTATGATGTATGTAATGCCGTTTACAGAAGTGAAAAATTTATGTATGGTTTATGGAAATTTAATAATAAAAGTAAAATATAATTAATAATAATAATAACACAATGACTTTTGCTATAGTGAAAATGATATTTAGTTTCGAACTATTTTTTGAGAGATCGCGATTCGAATCTCATTATTATCGGTTTGTATGTATGTACTGTATGTTCTCTCGATTTTCCACAGGAATGGTTGAGAGAAATGCGCTAGGGTTAGAAGTTGGAAAACTCTTTTTTAGGGTAATAATGTTGAGCCATCAACAAATTTAAAATCATATTTAGAGTAGAATAATCAAAACCAAAACAGGGATACTCTAAAAGCGTAGACGGATAGTTAATCTTCGGTATCAACAACGCGATGACCAACTACATATCACCATAGCCGACTCCATCCCAAACTATTCTATATTTTTATCATGGAAGAATAGTTCAACTCGCATATTTTCCAAAGTTTGGTTCTTAAAAAACTGTCAACTAAAAATTTTATCGCGATGTGAAGGACATCATTTCGTCTGTGATTGCCATCGCCAACACAAATCTATTGAAATTATGAAAATCTTTGAAAAAGTGTTGTGTTGACTATTCAGGTTGTTGAATTATCTAGTTCCAGTAAAAAAAGACTCGAAATTATAACTCATCGTTATAGTGTCAATAGGCCGATCGCAAACTCAAGTTCACCTAGTATGTATTGTCGGCACGTTTGAATACAATTATAAATTGTTTTCCCCTTTATTGACCTAAACCATCGGCAAGATGTGCAATGTGCTGAGTTCAAAACAAGACTATTTTCCTCATCCATAAGGTTAGATGGCACGCATGTACATTAGACTGGGCAAAAAAAAAAAAAAATTGCAATTTTTCACTGTATTGATTTGTATGTGAGGTAAGAAAAATAAAAGACCAAAATCAAATACCATTTTTCAAAGCTTGACTACTCGGAAACGGTTAGTCTGAGAAAATTTTTTAATAAGACCTTTTTAAAGGAAATTTAATTTGCTACAAAATTATTTATCGTTTAGTTTGTTGGACTCATAATAATTGAACAGTTTTGACGCTCAAGTAAGGTTAGGTCTAAGAAAAATAAAACACGATTGATAGACCTCTAAATACATTTTTTTTTTTTTTTTTAGCTCAAACTTTTTTGGAATTTCTTTTAGCTATCCCAAACAATACTTTCAATATTTTTTTGGCCCAGTCTAATGTACATGAATAGGTTTATATGAACAACCAGGTTAAGTCTAAGCGCTCATTATCAAGCAAAGTCAGTGGCTAGCAATGAACGGCATAGTCATCAGCCTAACGACATTTGGACGGAAATTACATACATAAAAACTTTAAAACATTTGTACTAACACTATTCTCAGTGAAACATAAATTTCGTACTAAAGCGTACGAAAGAAAAGTTTGAAGTCACCATAGTTTCCTCAAACAAGAAACAGGCAGTTGGAGAGACAAAGTGGCCTTTTGAGATTGTGGATAGCATAGTAATAAACGACATTTCTGTCAATGAGCGAAAGATTTTGTAAGATCATCGAGAATGAATCCTCCTAGAAATAAAAAATGTTTGTTAATTTTTTTAACAAAGGAAACATAACCAAATCCAAACACTATTTTCATATATGTACATAGTAGATTCATAGCTCGATACTAATAACAAGTCAATGTTCCAGAGCCAAGCCATAGCTTTCCCATCAGTAATCAAAGTACGATGTGTTTCTCAGTAGATCACATCGTTGTGATCTGCGACTTTTGGGTATAATCGGGCTACTAGAATCACTAAACGAATGAGATAGAGCTCATTGGACGGAATATGTATGTAATAAAATGTCTTCATTCATGATTGCTGTTTCTATCTAATGAAAAAAAAACTTGGTTAAATTGCTCACAATGATAATAAATCTACCCAAACGGTTAGCTCTAATTAAAATATATTGTTTAATCGTTTTAAAGTATTGGGTTAGATTTTATTTAAATAAATTATTCATACAACACCTGCAACAAAAAGAAGGATCAATTCATTATGCTAGAGCTTCAAAGGATGTCTCTGGGCAAAGTCAGTTGGCATCTTACAAACAAAAACATTTCTTGTCGAATATAAAATCCTTTTCCCACATTTCGTCTCTCAGAATTCGACCTAAGAAAAGAGAAATATGTTAATAAACAAAGAATTAAAATTATCAAACACTTCACTTTACCTCTTCGATAAAATATAAAAACAAAAAAGTATGCTCGAACAAATATCTGAAAATTGATCATTAAATATTTAGAATCTTCAAAAACGAACACAAATTTAAGTTTTTTAGTTTTTGGTTTTTATTTTGACTCAATCTACTATTAGTGTACACACTTTTTGTTCTCTACTTAAATTTTATGGTCTTTTCCATTTTTTGTTTTACATAGGTAAATATATTTTTTTTAGTAATTTTGTGGGCAGAATTCATGTTGAACTATATTTGTTTTTCATAAAGTAATACAGTTAATAAATATTAATTCAATTTACAATGTTTAGCTTCGTGAAGTTAATTTACAGTTGTAACAACATTCGAAGAATAGACTCTGAAGCGTGTCTCTATAAAACATAAAACCTAAACTTAAACTAACTAACTTATACAATATTGGCACAAGTACATAAATCTATCAATTATTTCTTCAATCATTTCTCTATTTCGAAGCGAGTTTTAAATATTAGAACCAAAACTATCATCAAACAAATAAAACTACTTAAGAACTAAAAAGAAAAACAAAAAAAAAATCATTTCGGATGTAACTTTTGCATGTGTTGTGAGAGATTCCATTTGCGTCGAAACCTTTTTGGACACAATGGACAGAGCACTTTCTTTTCAACGCCGCACTCGTGGTTCTGATGACGAAGCATTATACTCCGCGAGGAATATTTTCGACCACATTTGCCACATGCAAAGCTTGGATTTGAAAAGATTTTTGTACTTCTCCAATAATTTGATGGTAGTGTTGGCAATTTATTTGACGAGGTGGTTGTATGATGACTTAGTGATGGAGAAGATGTGCCATCATCGGCATATTGTGCTAAATACATGTATTCGCCCCAATAATCTGCAAGAAATATTTTGTCACAACTTCTGGCTTTTACAGGACATGGTTTTGTATTCTTGGAGTTAATAAATAAAGAGTTGGCAAATTTAAAGCAAACATAAAAGAAATTAAAATTAAATCAACGCAAAAACACACGATGCAAAGGTTTACAGTCAAGTCAACATAAAAAATATTAATATAAGAAAATCAACAAGTTAGTTCAAAGTCAAAATAAACACTCGTTAAGAAAAAAAAAAAAACAATAAAACTTAAAAAGTCACTTAACTAATTTTGCTCTTTTTATGATTGAGTACATTAGATCGTCTTACAACTACAATTATTCATTTTCAATTGATAAGAGTTACAAATATATATGATATATATTTAAGTAGACAATGTTATATTTGTCATTTTCTCTTCATTTTAATTGTTGTTCGAAACATTTTTCTTCTAGAGGTAAGTAGGTATGGACAAATACATTTTTCCTTTGAAAAAAAAAAATATTTAAAAATTTATTTAATCGAATGCATTTTTGTTATTTTGTTTAGAAAATGATTTCATATCACCTTATTATTTTTCTTTGAGAAAGTGCATAAATTATTCTTTAAAATTTTTGTATGGCAGAGGGAATATACTTTTTGATAATAAAACACATTAACAAATGAAGATACGTTAGCATAGTTCAAATTTCATTATTTAGAGTCTATAATCTTCAACAGCATCTCATCGTTAAAATACTTTGAATTTTAATTTATGATTCAAAGGATCCCGAAAGTTAAGGATCCTTATACATACAAAAAAAAGCAAGCAGATAAAATAATTTATAATATTCAATTTAAAGTCTTTTATAAAATCGATTATATTAGTGAATTTATAAAGTTCTTAAAAGATTTCAGCTTAAAAGCGTTTGACTTCTAGAAACAGAACTTATAACCAAATAGAACATTAATTTATGAAACTGAATTTTAGCCCCCAACTAAAGTCGCAATGGTTTTTTTCAACAAAAGTTGGAAATCGGGATATGAAATGAGAGAATAATGCTTGCAATGCTCAAAAAGAGAAACCATTTGAACTTTATTTTGATGGAGTGGTAATTGCATGCTGAGCCCAGCTTTCTACAGTTCACACTGTGACTTTAATAGCAAAACATTAATTCAGGGTCCTGGCAATTTAAATAAACACAAAACTGTAATTTTGTTTAAAAAAAAAAGTCAGAAAACTTTTGACTTCTTCAAAGTTAAACTATGTTTACAAACTTTGCTTACAAAGCATCAGTGAATTGTCTCTAGCTAATTTTTTTTTATTAAAAAAGAGTTTATTTCAATTATAGCTTGAAAAAATACTTCAAAAATTAACTGGAGCATTTTTTTTAACACAAAGATAAAGCGGGAAGCTAAGTATTACTTATTGAACGAAAGACACAAATTGAAAACCCACCCTAATAGGTCTCCATACGAAATTAACAGAGTAAGTCTAGCAAGCAATATTTTTAAAAGAATTAAGCATTAGCGTACTAGTCTTAGTAAAAACTTTAAGTTCAAAGCTTGTTCATTCAATAAAGATTTAAGAAAAATTTGAGATCGTTTCGTTGCAATAATACTCGCAGCACTGTTAAGGGAGAAGAAGGCGAAGTAAGAAATGGAACAGAACTTATATAAGACGTGTTTTTTGTTTTAATGAAAAAAAAATATATCTTAATAAATTAATAAGTTAAGACCTTTAGATGGATCGAGTCATGCGTTCTAAAGACAAATAATGCATTTTTGTAGAAATACATTACAATACATGTAAACCAACGCACAATTGTTGTTTAGGAAAAAGGTAAAAAGTTTACTTATGAAAATGAAAGATTTTTGTATGAAGAAAGAAAAGATTCAATAAATCAAACGATGATGGTTTAACTTCAACGAATAGGGCTAGTAAAACAAAAACAATTTACGAGTCATACTCGATTGTTATTCGTATGATGTCCAAAACCAAATAAACAATTCAAACGGATGATGATTTTGAACGCAGAATTGCCCTCTAATCAATCTGAGATTCTGCACCAAAATGGAACCATGCTTGAAATTTCGAGAAACATATAATTATGTCTAAACCAATATCAGGGTCAACATTTTAAGAAAAGTTATAAAACTTTAACATAGAAAATAGGAAAGGTGTTTATGTTAATGTAGAACGTATTTCTAAATTGCAAACTTGGCATTGAATAAAAATGAACTCTCAAAAATTCATTTACATACATGTTTCTTTTCTTTCATTTTTAAAGAAAATCGTATAATGCAACCGTTTGGGATTACAATAACCCCTAACACAAACTCCGTCGCAACAAGGAAAGGACAGGAAGAAACATAAACAATTTCATAGGCAATGTTTTCTAGTAAATGTGTATAACTAGTTGATAAGCTTATCGTAAGTAAGAAAAATTCATTTCGAAACCTTTTTTATGAGATGGTTTCTACAGATTTACAAAAAAAAAAAAACACATTCTATGTAGAGCTATTGATTGCAGTATTGTCCCTCTCTCGTACATTTTTTTGCGATTAACATGCATATAATTTCTCAAAGTCATCGAATCAGGAACACTTTGTATAAAAAAAAAATTGGAAATAGAAATTCAATAAAATAATTGACAAAAAAAAATGCTATTGAAGCAATGTTTGTTAATGTCAATCAATCAACATCGTTGAAACTTATTTTTGGTGAGAAAACGAAACACCCTTGGATGAACGATCATTTGGATTCAATTGAATTTTTCTAATCGACTATTTGCAGTTGATCAAAAAGCAGAATATTTAAATAGTTGAGTTAAAAAAAAATATATATGTAAGTCAAATCTTCTTAAATAATAAGCATTCAGTTTAAGTTCAAACTTAACTATTTAGTTTAAAACAACAACCTTAAAGAAATATCAATTCCTCTTGGAACTCGATTTTTAAAACCAGTAAAAATCCTTAAATCTAAGTTCAGTACCAAAATAACAATAATGAAAAGAGAACGGATTATTTGGAAGTAAGACTAAAAATAAAAAAAAAACATTTAAATGATATTGTTACTCCTAATGAAATTCATAAACATTTTCTGTTTAACTTTCCAATAACATGATTCCCTTTAACAAGCTTCACAAAATAGAGTAGTCAAAAGAAATACTTAATGTGTTTTTCTTTCATCTAAGCTTCAAAAAATGCACTGATAGAAAAACTCATAACGGTTCTATATGATATCTGGATCTATATTAGCGTGCTTCTGCACGATGTGTTTCCTCAGATCTGACTTATATTTGCTTTTGTGTGGACAATATCTGCACGACAGAGTTGGATTAATACCACACTCATAATTGCGGTGCCTTTTCAGAGATCCTTTGATTTTGTATGATTTTCCACAAACCGGACAGGTATGTACATTCGAAGTATCCCGACTCGCATTACGAACGGTCAAAAATTTCTCCTCGTCCGTGTGGGAGGTATCGTCTTCTAGATCGACTGTTTGTTCTCCTAGGCAATTGCTTGTGATTACACGTCCTCGGCGTGCAAGTTCTTCTTGATAGAGAAGTTGTTGTTGCCGATCGTGTTCTTGCTTTGCAGCTAATTCTTCCTTTCTACGTCTGTTTTCCTCAGCAGCAGCTTCTAGCTCTCGTCTCAGCTCAGGATTGAATTTATGTTGCGGTTCTGGTTGCGATCCAAGCTCATCAAATCCATGTTCCGTGATCTCATATCCACCAAGTTCAACATTGTTACTCTGATGTGCCGCTGCTAAACACTGTTCAATAACATCGACTTGGTTGTTAATGAAACTTTCTTCTTTAACCTTTTGTACAGAAACTTCAGCGACAGGTTTAATACGCACTGGCAATCGCACAGGTAGTTTTTTTACCATCTGAATCGTAGCTCCGCCAATTAATTTGGGAGATGGCGTAGCTGTGGTAATGATAGGTTTTGGATTAACAAGCTGCGAATCAGTCTTTATTGGCAAGGTATATTTAATTGGATTAAGATGTGGCGCTTCGGCTTTGGGAATTGTATACTTGATTGTACTGCCAGCTATTCCAACCGCATCTGATGGTATTTCAACAACAACCGTTGCCGTTGCAAGTAAATCATTTTCCGTTGTCACATGATTACCTGTTGCGCAGGAAGTGTTTGCCGAGCTATTATCACCAAGAGAATACGGAACTGTTTCCAAAATAGTCCAGTACCCATCATTACCTTGAATAGAAAAAAAAAAATAATCTTCGTAAGTAAAATAGAATCTTTTAATTTTTCGAAAACTCTCTATCTTTAATGCACTGAGATTCTGTTTCTTCTAAAAGAAAAGATTTTAAAAAAATCGAATAGAAGACACACCCTTACACACAAACAGTAAATAAAATACTTTTTTTTTATTTTTGAAAATCTTTTATCTTAAAATGCAATACGCTCTTTTTTATTTCATTATTTAAATTGATTTAGTTTTATATTTTAGGTTTTCTATAAACACATACATAAGTACATAATATGGTATACAATTTTCAACAAGCGGTATAAAAATTTTAACAACAATTTTTTTTAAAATGAGTTAATCATCAATGACAATGTGAATGGAATGTTTGTTTCTTTTCTGGTCTAAAAAAAATACATAGTTCGATGTTCGGAAGTGGAAAACTTGGTATAAGAGTTTTATTAAAATTAAGTTTGAGCATGCGAATAAAAATGCCAAACCAAATACATATGCTTAATTTCAATTATTTGTTAAGAGTTTCAGAAAAACAAAATTAGACACAGCCGCCAATCACGTCCGATAACGTGAGAGTTCTACAACGCAGTTTTCTTCTTCAAACTTTCCTAATTTTCTTAGTGGTGTTCTATTGCCATTTGTTTAAAAAAAATGGTTCAATCTTAAATTTTGGGTATGTATTTTATCTGTCGTTTTTTTATTGGTTTAGGGTGAACATAAGAATCAATAAAAAAAAAGGTTTAAAGCTCCATTTCCGCGACATCTATATATCCTAAATATCAAAAATTAAAAAAAAAAGTATTTGGAGAAACAAAGCTTAGGATGAGAGCCTACTGCATTTCTTTCATTCTATTTTGTGACCAATGGAAAAAGCCTACAATTCCCTCCCGGTTCCGCAAGAAAAAAGATTTCTCGGCAGGAGACGATAACCACAATAAAAAACCGGGAGGTGCGACGTACCCCACCAGCAGGTAACAGTTAAGTTGGAGAGCTCCGGGATCAAACTGCCCGTAGTGCCGGAAAAAAAGGAGACAAATTTTCAGTTACAACAACAACACCTAACAACAACATCTAACGTCTAACAACAACGGCACACATGCAAGAAAATAATTTAAACACTTTCTCTTTGTCTCCAGACTTTTTATTATTAATTAGACTAATTTAGAAAAAAAAAACAAAGTGTCCAATCGTTTTAACTTTGTTCCGTTTCCGACTTTAAGTTTTCATTACCATTTCAAGAGTATCAGTGGTAAAAGTTAAAGCTGTAGAAGCATGAACGGCAAGATTTTGGCTTTAGATAATCATCAATATATATATTAATTGATATAATACATTCTCAAGAGTAAGGTGTTCTGGAAGTTCTGTGAATATGTTAGATGAACGTAGTGATGAGTGACAGATATGCTTACAAAAGAAATGAGTTTTATCAGATAGGAATAAGGGTGCTTTCCTCTAAAAACAGTTTCCTTAACTTCTTGTAATTTCTAAGAAAGCACAGCGTTACAAAGTTATTGAGTTATTTTATTAAACCTTGAAAACACCAGACTGTATCAATTCTCTAGAATGTACAATTTTTACATTTTTAACTTCGCCCAGGATGAAAGAACTCTATGAGAAAATTATAGTCGCAATAACCTAAGACAACAAATGCCAAAAAACATAAAACAATAAACAATTGATAGAAAAACTTTTATTATTAAGGTAAGTGTCGTAACCAGAACTGCCAAAGACAACTTCAGAGAAAAAGTAATTTATTAAATGTAAAAGAAAATCGAAGCATAAATGGAATGGAACCTTGAGGTACACCAGCCTTAATCGTGTATAATAAACTTTGTGATTTTTTAATTAAATAAATTAGCTGTTTCCCTCAGTTTTTGATATTTTGACAACATACATATTATGGTCCCTATTATGAGTAGCGAATCGAACGTTCGATTGGAAGCGAATGTTTTTGCGAGCTTCTTTTATAGCGGTATTATAGGTTGTAAAAACAAAAACTTTGTAGAAAACTTTTTTTTTCGACGTTTAAGGTTTGTCAGATAAGAGAATGGACGAAGTTTAATGATAATAATCCAATAAATGAGTTTCTCTAAAACATTCGCTTCCAGTCGAACGTTCGATTCGCTACTCATAATAGGGACCTATAGTTCTTTAGAAATCAAAAGTTGACTCTGAACTTCGAGTGAAGAAATTGGAATTAAGAAGCTTATTAAAAATTAATTTTGAGCCAACATTTTTGATAAAAAAAACTTAAAGGAGGCCATCAAGATGCGGTTTTAAAGCGGCAGTACTATTGTGTTTTCGACTTTTGCCTCATCACTCATTGTCATTATATGTTTATAGTTTAATTAATTAATCTTAAATACAAATTTTTAACATAAATGTCCTAAGTCAATTCTTAGGGTCAATACAAAAATATACAGATATTGAAGAGATCCGACTCTAGATGTTAATACTTTTTTTTGCTTTTCTTGTTTATTTTGCGATAAAGTCACAATAACTCAACATAATTCAAAAACAAAACAAAAGATCTATTTAGTTGTCTTCTTAACAACCGAAAAGTTTCCACTTCCGAAAAATTCCTTAAAACATATAAAAAAAATTATATTCACTTATAGGTACTAAAACACAATCTAAGTATGTAGGTACTTCTTCGATAGTAATTATCTAAAACTAATTCATGAATGATATGGATCTAGTATACAAGTTACAGCATCATCATACTCATCATCATCATCATCGGTAATATCTTCTGGCATGTTAGACGGTTCATCATTTGATATTTCATAAAATTGTGCAAATTGTTCTAAAGATGGCACCACCACCGTCGATGCCGGCAAATTCAAACTCAAAAACGACTCTCGATGCTTGCGCTTTGCATGACGCAACACATGATCTTTTCGCCTCGAACGATATTCACAGGACACACATTTATATTTTTTCTCTTTCAGGCAATATTTGCGAATATGTTCGGTCAGTTTCTGTGAGTTTTTGTAGAATCTTTTGCATCTGTTGCATTGCAATAGTAATTCACGATTACCCGCTAACAAGTTGTTGTTGAAAGAATACAATTCATCTTTCATATCGTATTGTTCGTTTGTTTCAACGCCTAAAAGGCTGCCTAAAATAGGATAAATATCTAAAAAGAAAAGAGAAAATAAAAGAAAAGACAAACGAAGAAAATAAAAATATACAAAATTTAAGTAAATTGAGTAAATATAAAAACTAATAAATATCCATAACGAAGACATGAGAATATACCAATGGAGTTAATTGAAGTATACCACGAATAATGACGATGAAGTTTTTTTTCTTATCTCGAATACGTACAATATTTTTGATGAACAGTGAAGATGCCGATGCTGACCATGGAGATTATTATGATGATGGAGTATCAATGTATGCTAATATATTGTTAAAGCTCTAATAGTATGAGATTTTTCCCAAAATCAATTTTTTCCACTATTTACAGAAACATAGGGGTTAAAACTAAAAA
This sequence comes from Melanostoma scalare, assembly GCA_949752695.1. Taxonomy (NCBI): domain Eukaryota; kingdom Metazoa; phylum Arthropoda; class Insecta; order Diptera; family Syrphidae; genus Melanostoma; species Melanostoma scalare. The sequence goes on along the minus strand of OX456984.1, from coordinate 27,884,341 downwards.
ACTTAAATAGCATTGATAGTTAGTACATTTAATTGATTTAATTATTTTTCTTGAGTATAAAAAATAATTATATAGTAAGTAAAGTAAAATAATAATAAAATGTTAAAATCCACATCATATTTAATATTGTTGTTCTGTACATGTATTCATATTTCCACTGTTGCTATAAAATATTTATTTTTGCAATACGCTTTTACTGACATACACACTCACCATTATCAACCTTATATATTATAAACTCTGAAATTCAACATACTAAGTAGTTTTTTTTTCTCTTAATTTGATTTATCAGTTGAACAGATGCGCTTAGTAATTAAAGTCGGGAAATCACTTGTGTTCTCATTCATACAAGAAAAAAATTAGAACTAAGGGTAAAAGAAATTTCGAATCAAGACAATTTTTGTGTCTAAGAACTAAACACTGTTGATAGGATAGCTCATTTTTTATTTGTTATTTATAATTTTTCTTTCCAAACATAAAAACGATGTAAGTACGAAGCAACATTTTCTGGTACTGTTTACGAATAGCGAATCGAACGTTCACCTACATTCAAAAGAAATAGTGAATTCCACTAGCATCATTAAGCTATTGATGCTTAGAAATAAGGCAAACAGCAACAAAGTCGATATTTGTTGAATATTTGGAGCCAACTTTATTCGAGCCAATCACAACTCATAAAACACGATATTAGACAATTTAAGTTTATTCGTTATTCATTGTTAGGGCCTGGTAACTAAGTGTGTAATTATCTATATCAAAGTTAAGTGAGTTTGAACTGCAGAAATCACTTGAGATTAGTTTATTTTGCAACCAAAACAAATTATTAGATAAATTTCATGATGGTGGAGCAAGTCTTATGAACTTGTCTACACGACTCTACCTTTATGTTCAATTTCGGTGAAGAGGCAAGAAACGTGACTTAAAATACTTTTGCAGTTTTTAAAAGAACTTGATGAAATATTCCATTCATAATTTCTTGGGCTCGAAATTAGACTGAAGCGTAAGAGGAAGTCTTATCAACTTCTATAAAAGATTTAACATAAAGATAGAAAATCACAAGCAGAGTATTGTAGTTGGCAATCGAAAAACATTGAAACTATAATTTGAACCAATTAAAAGAAAAAAGTATAGAAAGTAAGAATAAATAAATAAAGTGAAACCATGCTGCTATTAAAAATGTTTGAATTTTAAAAGGCAGAACTATTAAAATAGCAATAGCAAACAAAGAAATGTGGAAGTCCTTTTCTTCGTGACTGAAAAATTAAAGTTCACATGTGATTTAGAAAAGTATTCTTCCAGACGGGTTTACCTTTGCCGATAGCGGAGGAAGTCAATCAGGGGCCTGCATGTCTACAAGTCAAGAGCCGCTTCTAGGATTATGTCCATTAAACTTGTAGAAGAGCAAACAGATTTGTACCTTTGTGTTACAGAAATTTATTACAGCTGTTATAATGCACTTGTATTAAAAGAACTTGAAGTTTTGTGTTTCAGATGTCAGATGTTGTAAGATTAGTTTTAAGAATATTGTGATTACAGTAAGAGCCATTGTCAACTCATATAAAATTAATGTGAAAAAGCCCAGCACATAATAGACCGGCTTGAAGAAAATTTTTTGGTATCCGGAAAAAAGCTGTCTCTATCTTGCAGTCAAGGACCACTTTTGCGCTAAGTCTATGATGATGATATATGATGATGATAACTACAAAAAATTTAAAATCTAGTTATGCTCATACATGAGTTCCTTAAACAGAGGCCTACTTCACACATCATACTTTGTCTCAATTTTTTTTTTTTTTGTTTTTCTATAAATTCAGGGCAATTTAAGTAATCCAATGGAATATCTATGAATTTCAAATATTTTTCAAAAGTTTTTCTGACAACTGGCACGCTCTGTTAAAAGTGAGAAAGAAGAAAAATTCAAATGAAACAATAAGAGACAAGTGAATCAAGAGAAAGAGGAAATCAATGCGAAGAAGTGTTTCCTATTTAAATTTGCAAGCATGGTTAATGGATTTTAAATAAAATTTCACCCAAAAGTAAAAAAAAAGAAGAAGTTATTTTTATAATTTCACAATTTTTACTTCTGTACTGAGGAAACCTCTTTTTTTTTGTTAAGTATACGCCACAGTGTATGTGAAATGTTTTTTTCTTTTTTTGTTTAGAAAACAAAAACCTTCTGTTCAACCTGTATCTTTATGACTTCTAATGTCAAAGTATCGATACAAAAATTAAGTCAATATACGAAGATTAATTTGAAGTTCATCCAAAAAGATGACGAGCTAACAAAAATGGTTTTGTATTGTGATTTGTGACACCATATTCCAAAAACCAGCTGTTTTCATTTGCTTCAAATATTGTCATATATGTTTGTTTGCCATATTCTTGTTTGTTTTCATTGTGAAATCGTATATAATCAGTTCAACTAACTCTAGATTGGGTTTAACTCCAATGTTAGCAAATATGTGTTTATATTTTAACTGATACCAAACATATTTTTTCAAGCCAGGTCACAAAATCTTTGTTGTTTTGTTTTTAGCAGCTTACCAGACATCAGCTGAATCTGCTCTAAGTTTCTTGACATTTCTTCACGATTCGTGCTCTGCACTGATCTGTCTTTTTTCCTCATTAAACAAATATATAGAATAACTTGTAGAAACTGTAGAGCTTCCTAATCTGTAATTATCAGCGCCATAATACTGTGTATGAGCAAAAAAAAAAATCACGAGAAAATGCTTCTTAGAGACTTTTTCTTGACAACTACATAAGTTTCAACTCAACATACCATACAAATACATCAGTAGTAGTTTTTTAACGTGAGTTTAACAGGCAGCGAAGTCTGATTTAATAAAATTCATAAACTCTATGTTTGGTGAAATAGTTCATCTAAAATTTTTGTGCTTTTCTATTGAGACTTATCTGATAGCAAACAATTCAAAACAATAGGTGCGCTGCTATGATGAAACGTATACAACGAAAATTTCGTTATAACTTAACGATGTTATTTCACTTAAATATTTGCAGAAGACTTCTCTTCAATCCACTATCAAGATTATGCAGCTGCAAAACTGAAAAATTTAACCCTAAGAAATGATTTCATATTTACAGTGGCTGAGATAATCGACACAATATCGAACACATTTCGAACAACTGCATTTTTCTCTTTTTTAATTAAAATTTACTCAAAAAAGCTAAAGTTTTTGTTCAAACGAATTCTAATCAAATCAAACAATCAAATCAATCTAAACAACTGAAATTTAACAATGAATGGTTTATTTCCTTTTCCGGACAATTTCAAATGACCGAACGCACGTTCTTCTACATCAGAATATTGTTTTGGAATCAAGAATTTATACCTTAACAATAAATATGTTAAAGTTGAGAAACAAAAGGACATATTTTTGCATCCAATTTTTCGTAGCAACAGAACAAGTGCACCCACAATAGTTTTCTTTTTTCTTTGTGAAACGATATAACTGGAGTAGTATTTAAGAAATATGCCAATGTCCTTTTACCTTTTTCATTCTGGGGCTTTACGGGATGCACTGCATACAAAAAGTAAGAGCCCTTTTTAGAAAATAGAAATTTTGTCAATCCCGATTGAGAGAGAAGGTTTACATGTACTTTAAAGCAACCTAGAAATTTTACGTACACCATCTTGAAATATGAAAAAAAAAATTGATTTTGAAATGCATCTTTACTGCACAAGAACAAGGGATATTTGTATTTTTAAGCATGAGGATTTGTATTTAATTGGGACTACGCAAATATTATTTGCATTTTTTCAGTGTACGCTACGGGTACTCTCTACACAACAGCAAACTAAAATGAGGCTCTTGGCAGTGCGTTCAATTTTCGTAAAGAATAAAGATATCCAATCTGAATCGAACCACATTCGCGAACCAGTTTTCAATTAGTTGACCCAGAACTTGACCACTTATGCAAAAACCCAATGCATTAGGCATCATTACGATTCAATACATCAATACGGGTACCACAATCATAAACAAAAAAATAATATGCATTGACGAAACCTTTACCTAGTATACAATATATAAATAGAAAATCTATTCGATTGTTAGAAAATAAGTACTGCCGAACGAAATTCCACCCGATTTGAACTAGAAAATTGAATTAAAAAATATTCAACAGCAAAAGAGTTGTCGACATCACGAAGAAAATGAATCGAAGAATAAATAAAAGAAATAGTCTTCTCCAAAAGCTTACGATGATATTTCAATACTAAGACTCTTCCTCCGATTCAAGGTTATTCCGAAAGATTACGATGATGTTTCAATATTTTCTTTTAAATTAAGACACTTATGTTTTTTTCATAAATTAATCGGCAGGTTTTCCAGGCTTGTAAAGAGAGTCAAGCACAATTGCGAAAATCTTATTTTATCCTTGGTTCTTTTGGCATAAATCAATAAGAAATTTTCAACTACAATTTTCTATCATATACGAACATTTATATTAACTTACAAATTAACACATTCTGAATTCATATTCTGGAATCAATCCATTTCGTCGATGTCTTTCCATATGCTTTGCCAAATTTCGTTTTTGTGTAACAATTTTCGGACAGAATAGACATTGGGCTCCCAGACCACACTCCTTCATATGTCCCTTCACTCCGCAGACCTTTTTATATTTTACACCACACCGAGGGCAAACGTAACGAGGTGTTCCGTCATCCATCATTACCACAAGATGGGAGTCAGCTTCGTTCCACATATGGTGACCTAAAAAAAACACATGTTAGTGGAGGAGAAATAAAATCAAATGTCTCTATATTTTAATTTTTGCTTAATTTATCATAAACACATATATTTTATTTTATTTTTGACAAAACATAAGACAAAGAACAAAAATTACCTCTAAAAAATATAATTTCAATTCTACTCCCACCAACACCGTCTTTTTTTATATCTAAAAAGCTTAAAAATAAAAAAGAAAGGTAAAACAAATTGAAATTAAATCGTGCAAAATGAGTGAAGTTTAGTTTTTTTCTTTTCTTTTTTTTAACCAAAATAAACACAACTCGGGGGGTTTTTAAAGTGAATTTATTGTTAGCATTTTCAGTATTTACATTTAAGATTACAAACATAGGTGTGAAGAAGAAATAACAACTTACCACGGAGCCTACACCAAAATAAACCTAAAAATGAAAAGGAGATGTTAGACTTGCAATTCAAAACTATTTAATTTTTATAGTTACCTTTGAATAAGTTAGAAGAAGCAGTACAATATGATTTCTCTATGATAGAGCTTATAAAAGTTGGAAACAATTTAAAAAAAAATAAAAGAACAATCGACAGTATTTTTTTCAATGTTGTTTTAATATACACATTTTTGCTTTCCTCTATAACAATATTATCGACTTTAGCTGCTTCTTTTTAAAAAAGAAAACAGCTTTCATTTACAATATTAAGGCTTTTAAAAATTTGTTTTCGTTCCATTTTCTTTTTAAATTTATTCAATTTTTTGTTGTTGTTCTTACAAAAATATTATATTCATACACAAACTACATTTACATTTACAGATATTTAATATGCCTAAATATTTTTTATATATATAAATATATATTTATGTTTAAATTGTCAGTGTACAAAAAACATTTACTATATTTTTTCTTTTTTTTCATATTATTTATAGTATAAGAAAACATTTTCTGTATGGTGTGTGTTTCTTAGCTTGAAGTAATGTTTTACGGGAATACTTTGTTTCCCTGTTTTGAAAAATTTGTTAACAATTGATTTTTGTTTTAATTTTTTAAACATGAAAATGTATACAGTAACAGAGATGTTAGTACATAGATAAATATATATGTTATGTATATATATAAAGTTCTCTTTGATTTTAATATCTAATATACTATTTATATGTGTATATGTGTATCTAGTTTACACACCAACGGACTTTTATAAAATCATTTACTTTGTGTGTGTTAACAAAACAAAAATTATAAATCAAAAAAAAATTTATGAAAATAAAATATTTAGAGTTAAGAAAAAATAACAAGTTTTTATTTATTTATGTATGTAACGATATTCCTTCATCTTTCTTCCATAAAAATTTTACTCGGTTTATTTATGTACTTATTACCTTCTTTTATTTATTCGTATTATATTGTTTTTTTTTTTTTAATTATTTTCATTATTTTATTAACAATCACAAATAATCACATCAATATTTCATTCACAGCTCCTTGGTTACAAAAAAAAAGTTAAAATAGTTTATTTGTTTATGCTCTTTAAATAGACTTTCTAACATTTGATGTAGTACCTATAAAACAAAGTTAATTTTAAAAAAAGATAAATTGATATTTATTTGAAGAAATACAATAAAAATGCATACATACCTATACGCACACATGATCATTAATTTTACATATTGTGTACCTATATTATTTAAAAAAAAAATCTTTGTGGATTGTTACTTTGTGTTATTTATGCATGCAAAATTTGTTTAATTTTTGTGCAATAAGCTATTAAAAAATTATTTGTTGAGAAACATTAATGCAATGTGTAAAGTATTGGCATCTTTATTGAAATGCGTAGCTATGCATTGGGGCTGAACTGAGCCGGTACATACTCGTATTTACTTCTCAATAAGTTGCATTGAATAAAATAGGCAAAACAATTAAGATCAAGTAGTAAGCCTAATTTATGTGTCGAAAAGTCTTACATTTTCGGAAGTATTATCAGCTTGGTTTCGTTTTGGGTAGTTGAATTTTGTTTCTGAAGTACGAAACAATAAATACTGTCTCAAACAATCAAACAAGGAGACATTTACCTCTTAAAGAGATTTGATGAAGTAGTTCTAGTATAACTTGGACTTTAAAGAAAACGCATTCATTCCTAAGCTTCAAACAAATGAAACTAATTGTGAAGGAAACTTAATTTTTTCCTCAAAACATAATTTGTTTATGATTTAGTTTACTCAATTGCTTATGACTTCTCTTAATATCCTTAACGAACCATACCATCGCTGTATAAAGTTGAAAAGAGACACCGATGAATTTGGGTGTTAAATATCTCAATGGGAGGCGAGAAAGGAGATGGGTAAAGCATTTAGCATGGGCGTAATGGACGAATCTATGTTTACTAGTATGTCTTATAATGATAAGCTTTCCTTAAAGCGCGAGTACGATGGTTAAATGGTTTAAGGAAATAGATGCAAATGGATTTCGCTAGAGCCTATGACTTCTTAAATATGAAAACATTATTGTACTCAGAAACACAAAATGATGATCGTAGATAGAATAACTATAAAACAAGGACGACGATCTTCAACAGGCGTAAATGTCTCAAAAACGTTTCGAATAATATTCAACTAATGTGATCATTCTTCAAGAAGTAATTAGTGAAAAACAATTGAAAGCGGACAGAGAGAAAGTGTGAAGTTTCATTAACAGCAAAGAAAAGCCGTAGCGAAAGTCTATCTATTTTCACTTAAAATTATATCAAAAAAAAAAACCTGAAGTATTTTACATGTCGATTTCGGTTATAATAAATAAATAGGGTGGCACAACAGAGCGAGGAGCCATAGGGCCAAGCACATTTCTCACAACCATGTCTTGTGAGGGAATGGAGGGGACCTACAATTTTCTGCCGGTTCCGAACGGCTTTTTGAGAAAGCGCTTTTCATGGCAATGAATTTACTAACGGAGGATTTGCCAATTCCTCGCAAAAGCGATACCCGTGGAAAAACATTTTTGTCTCTGCTGGGATTCGATTCGATCACCCCACGGGTACCGGTCGATTTCGGTTACACTTATAAATTAAAGATTTTGTCAGCATTGAATTTAACACTTAAAAAAAAAAAAACTCTGACAGAACGTAGCATAGACGGGGGTACTAAACCAATGAAAACGGCAAGGAGAATATTTATTGGCAAAGCATTGCATTTATAACTTAAGAAAATTTATAACATTCAAAATTACATAACACTCATTCGCACTACGAATCAGAGCGGAATGCAGAACAGTACTGACAGAGGGCAAAAATATTTCTACAATAAAGTTTTCCATTTTAGTCAAAAAAAATTAGTTCTTACATCTTTCTCATATTGCATTGAAAAAAGAATAACTCAACACGAAAGATCTATTCTCTGATGGTCAGAAAACTACTTTAATTCACTTCTAAACGCAAAAAGTTGATTCAATAATTTTTTTTTTTGTTCTAAGTTAGCTAAAATGGAAAATTTGAAATAAGTTAAGAGAAAACAGACAACAAGTTGGTAAGAAAGAATTTATTTATTTGCTAAAGAGAGCAAGTGGTGAAACAAATATGAGATGATATGCGTAAAACATCAGCTTCACCACCAATACTTTGAAAAAATTTAAAACACGAAGCAGATAATTGGGTGAGCGGTGGTTTAAATGCTTCGCCACCAATACTTCAAAAAAATAAACATGAAGCAGATAATTGGGTGAGCGGTGATTCCTTCTAGGTTTTGATGCTCGTAATGCCGAATAGGAAAAAAAAGAAGAAGAAGAAGGGAAGCTCTAGAGTAGTTTAAATTTCAATGAAAATCGCTACAAGAAAGACACTTAATGAAAATAATTAAAAGTGACGATGTCCTCGCTTTTTCATTGATTTTTGAGAAATTGTCCTCGAAAAAAGACCTAAAAAAATTCCTGGCTACGCCCATGAAGCACAGTTCCCTTTTATTTCATGTGAATATAGTTACTTTCACTGTCGTAAAGCAGTAAGTCACACTTCTACATTATAAGAAAAGGGACTTACTGCGTTCTAAATCTTATTTAATTTTTTGTACAGATTTACTATAGACACCATAGTCAGCAGAGTTCTCAAGGAAGTAAAAATGATAAAATTATAACCACAATTCTCCACTACAGTTTTACAACTAAAAAATTTACTAAACATTTTTCTAGGCGATAAATCCTCTTCTTAAAATGTTCTCAAAGCCCAAATTTTGATTCCAATATAAAGCAATGCCTACACATTTCAAAATCAATGCACTTTAACTGACTAACTTTACATCCATTTAATGCTCTACGGACGTAGACGCCCTTTGAAATTTGATTTTGTGAATAATTTAAAAATATTAAGCTACATATTTTTGGTACCCAGTGTTCAACAGTTTTATGATATATATTTCTTTCTTATGTCACTTTTACTTTGTATTTTCCAAATACACCTTAATCGCCATTTTAGTATCTTTTTTTATGTTTTTTCTCTTTTTTTTTTCTTTAAATTAAAACCACAACCTGAATTTTAAGAACAGATAATATTAAAAATTAAAAATTATATAATATTTAACCATTCTTTCTTAAATTTATCTTCAATTATCGATTAACAAAAAGCTTTTTCATTATTTTCTCTTCCAAAATAAAATCCAATCAGTCCACTTGGTATTCTTGCATTTCCTCTATTAAATAATTAATTTTCCATATGACTAGGTTTTATTTTTTAAAGAAAATTCAATCAATCAACAAAACAAAAATTTTTGAATACTGAAATTTTTTAAACAATTTTTTTTTAATGCACGCACACATGCTAAACATATGTATTCATAGTTCATCACTTGAGTGTTTCTGTGTAAAAGCCAATAAGGTACTTTGTAAAATAATTTTTTTTTTTCTTCTTTTGACAAACCAAATTTAATGATACCGACATGAAAAAGCATTTTTATATTTATACCTCTACTCGTTTTTAGTAACAATAGTTTTTCTTTCTTTTTACAGTTATTTAGTTTAGAAATCACTTAAATTAACAAAAAAAAATAAAAACAAACAAAAAAAATAGAATAATATTAAAATAAGATCATCTATGTATTCATTAACAGAAAAATACACTTTGTGTTAGTAAAATATGAAAGTATTAATAATAAAAATAATATTTCAATTTTTTTTTACACATAAGATGTTTTATAAATGTGTTTCAATATTGTTTTCCTTTTTTATTATCATATAAATGAAGGGACTATGTTTTTATATCACATTCCAATTGTTTTAAATGATGACTATGTACGTTTTTATGCTTCTTCTTAGATTTCATGCCATTTATTAAAAGTATGTAATAATATATAATTATTTTTTTCTTTTCTCCCGTCAATCCAAATTATAAATAGCAAAAAAAAAAAATACGTTGATAGCACTAGGTTCATAATTCTTATTTCTTTGCCAATCGATTTGTTTAAAATTTATTTTTATCCAATAATAACATTTTTTTCTTTAAATAAATAAGTCGAAAATTAAAAGAATCTTCTTTTTTTGTAATACTAGTAAAATTCAAAGCCAAAAAGTTTTATTTTTGAATTTCAATTTTGTTTTTCTAAATTTTGTTTTATCACATTTCGGTTTCTTTTGATTAAATCGTACATTTCATTAAACAAAGCTTTGTGAAGTGAAAAAGAAAAACAATTTATTTTTCTTTTTGTTGCAATAAAAAAAAAACCCCTTCTTAAATTGTGTCGCATGTACTTTGTGCTTTTCCTTTTCTTTTTCATAAAATTTTATTTAATTTTTTTTTTCTACAAAATTTAAATGGAATGAAGAAAAAAATAACTTAAGAATAACTAAAATATGTTAAGAGATCGCAAGTATAATAATCCTATACTTATTATATTAAAATAAAAACACATGCACATATCTTTTTCCTTATTTAGTTATTTTTTTCCATTGATTTTAATTTTATAATAAAAATCAAATTTATAACTAATAATTAAATAAGTTTAAATAAAAGAAATCAGTTTAATTTCGAAGAATAAATATTAATTAGTTTATTATTTATTAGTTTTTCTTTGAAATGTTGATTTCTTGAGGAATAAACCATCACTTTTCATTAACAAACTGATTTGTTTTCTGTTGCAAATTTAACTGTTTGGTTGGCTATACTTCTAATCATAAGCGTTTTATAATTTATTGAAAAGAAAAAAGGGCGGAGGAAGATTTATGAAACAAATTTTTCTTCCTGATCACGAATATATTTCGATTTGTTGGGATTGTAAGTACAAAAAATTGATTGTTTATAGAATATACATATCAAGAAATCGATTTAGCAGTTCCTGTTTTTTAGAAATTTTCTCTAAGAAAACTTATAGGAAACTAATATACATATACAGGGTGCGACAAAAGTATGGAAACCCCTGGAAATATGGCAGGGTCCAAGGTCAAATTCAAGGTTACCATCGGATTCCTCGTCGAAAAATACGTCGGATATAGGGTCTTTGACTTTTTTTTAACGCATATTCTGCCATATTTCCAGGGGTTTCCATACTTTTGTCGCACACCCAGTATATAAGGAACAGTAAATAGTTCAAAATGTTTCCAATTAAGCTAAATAGGTCCTTGAAAATTATCCCATTTGGCAAAATTTAGTTTCAGTAAATTAGTCAACGATGTCGCACAAAATGTGTGTGTGCATCATTGGAATTTATTTAAACTTTTCATCATTGGAATTTATTTAAACTTTTTTATTCCAAATTATAGTCAAGTAAACTAAACGTATTTACTGACGTACTGACTGAAAACAAACAACCTGGCTGCTCTTAATTGTTTGATTTTATTGAAGAAATTACTGCGACTCTAAGCTCTCAATAGCAACAAGATTTATTCTAAATGCAAACAAGGTCTGTGGTGTTAAGAAATTCACAATAAAAAACCCAAAATTGTTCCTAAGCGTTTTTGCAGTTGCGGCAGCGACAGAAACGCCATCATTTTTGATGTCGCGACAATACAAATAAGGTATGAAAACTGTACGTTTCTTTTGTCGCATCGGTCGGTGTGGATATTCTCATATGTCGCTGTATAACTTAGTAGTTTTGACAACTGCCGTGACTACAAAAAGGCTTCGGTTTGGAAGGTCATTAATGACTGCAAATCAGCCAATTAACCACGGTACGGTGACGTACAGTTGCGCATACCCAGACTAGGTTGTGTTATGGAAATTTTTATATTCTGACAAGACCGAAATCAGCTTTTATTTTAGGTGTCTTATACCGACAGCAAATAATGAATAAAACCAAATTTTACAAGGATTGCTAGTTACTCATTGCTATTGCTTACGGAGCTGGTGGACTCCATTGGTTTACTCAAACTCGAGTCCAAATAGAAATCACTCTAGCATTCCAAGATGGAAACACCAGTCTTACACATATAATATGAAGCGATTAGAAAAACTATGTTTCAAGACCTGTTTAAAAACAAAATTTATCGGCCCAATCGAGGTAACCGTCGGAGCGGAGTTTTCTCCGCAACGCATCTTTTTCCGGAGATTCAATTTTGCTTCGAAATAGTTGTCGTCGTAAGAAATTTTTCACAAATGCGGCAATGCATTGCATTCCCAAAACTAAAATCTCCGCAACAAAAACTTATCGGAGAACGTCGGATCGTCCGATCGGAGAACTACCACGAAGCAAAATGGAGAGAGTTCCGCTCCGACGGTTACCTCGATAGGGCCTTATATCTCTAATGCTTAGTTAAGGTTCTCCAAACCAAGACGATTTGCCAGTTGGCGCAGTGACAGAAATGCTGCTGACAGAATTTCTTTCTTCGCAACAGCGGAAAATGTATATTTGACTATTTACAGGAATCTATCTTCAAATTCATAAAAATAAACAACAAAATTAACGATTGGAAGCCAAATTGTTACCGCGTATCCATTTCTGCTCATGAAATTATGTTTTCATGATGAGGATATTTGCTTCGTCCCCTCATAGAATTTTCTAAGATATTGACAACATAACTAAATGAGCATAACATAAATATGACAAGACAATGACTTACACAGTGACGAAGGGATGATTTATTAAAATTTAAAGAAAAATCGAAAAGTAAGTAAGGAAATGAGCAACTTAATTGCTTCGTGTAAAAGGTACAAGTTGCAAAATGGATCACAAGGATTGTGAAATTTTCATATTCACATTTGCGTACATCTTTGTTAACTTTAAATCCAATTCGTCGCATGACCGTGGCTTACATAAATGCAATGTTTCGAACCGATGTCGAATGTGTTATCGTTTTGCTTATACAGAAAGCTGATAAAAATGTTGATGCGAAATAATAATCATTAATTTCATTCGGTAAAATATTGATGATTTTATGAAGACCTCTTTATGAAATCTAATCTTTTCTTTTGTCATTTTCACGGTTGCATTGCTTTTCACTTAATGTAGACTCATGGTGTTGATAACATTTTCATTTTCTTCTGTATTGCAAAACAGTGTCCAGGACTTAGCCCGTTTCAAAACCCGCCACAACTATATCGTGATATCAAAGAGGTAATTGAAAAAATACGTCCCTGCTCATAATCAAATGATCCAGATAAATGTTTGCTTTTAAATTTACACATCTGTCGAGTTCACATCGACCTATATCGTAATGTTTTTGTATAAACAGACTTTTGTATCAAAAATCATTGGTCGTAAGACAAAATCTAATAATGTAGCTTCATACTGAATCACTTCAATTGAAGTACAAGGAACAATGATCGAGATTTGGATGGCCATTACCCTTGACTTCGCTAATAGTATCACTTTCACCGATTTTATAATTTTAAAAAGTTCCCTTAAGATGCAAATTCTACACCGAATCAAGAAATTTACTCTGCTAAAGGTAACAGCCGCATTGGAATAAGGAATTTCAACAGATAGAAACAACCAAACAGTAGATTTTGTTTTTTTCTGACTATTCTTCGTTCACATGCATTAAACCGCTTTTCTTCTCTGCCACTTATTGACTAGCTTGATTCTATTTATTTCTTCACATTTCGCTTCTATCGAGTTCCTGTCCCGAAAATACATATACCTCATCGGTTAAGTTAAATATTTTCTCTCCTTTCCTTTCCCTCGTTTTTGTTCTTAGATCTTCCTATCCTCATAAATTTACGTCAGTCATTGTATAACAAACTTGTGTGTATTTTCGGATTTATCCTCTTTCTTCGTCATCATTTAATATTTTTATGAATATATATTCTTTTCTTTTTATCACAATTATCATTACTTTAAGATATATATTTAATTTTATCGAAACCCCAGTGCTATCAGAATTGTTTAATGCAAAGCAAAATATTATTATGTGCATATACAAAATATATATTTATATGTAAACATGTAAAATCAATCACATATTATATTTAAATGTATTGTGTGCATACATATATATCTTCTTTTTCTTTAAATTATAGTTAAACTCTTAATAAACTAGATGTTTTTGCTTAGATCATTTTCTCAAATTTTATTAATGTTACGTACTTATTATTTTTTAATTTTTATTGCACGAATTATTTTACTTAAACAAAAAAAAAACAATAAACTTAAAACTTAGTAAAAAAAAACAATAAAAACAGCATGTGCTTTGTAAATAGTAATTATATACTTTTGTTAATTTTGTTAAAATGGACTTCGATTGTTCATTTCAAGACAAAAAAATATGTATTATTGACTATAGTAGTAGTAGTAGTTATGTATCGAAAAAATAGAAAAAAGCAAAAACATTTAAGATCATCGGAAAAATATATGTGTATCTTTTTTTCATCAAAAATAAAACAAAAATAATTAAAATAGTTTCGATACAACATTTTAAACAAATTGATATCGATGTGCATCGATTGTATCATCGATTTTGATGCGTTCGCATATGTAAAACTAAATTATGTTTATGTTTGGATTTCTTGTGACAAATGGGGCACTCGAATTTAGGTTCGACGCCACACTCGAAACGGACATGCCGATTAAGGCTGTGCGGACGGGCGTATGAGTTGCCACAGCGATCACATGTATAAGCACCTCCCCAACCACCACTATTGCTTCCGCCGCCGCCGGTCCCACCACCGGAACTTGCACCACCTGCACTACTGCCTATGGCCGAACTTGAGGTGCCAGCTGCCAATGCACCACTACTACAACTACCAAATGAGCTTAAACCCAAACCACCTACAGCACTGTTTGACGATCCACTTAGAGTGGTTGCCGTTGCGGCAGAACTACTACTGCCTACAGTTATAATTCCAGCTCCAGAGCCGCCGATAGATGCCGAAGCACTACTTAAGGAACCACTACTCTTTATTGCAGAATAGCTTAGCAGTGTTGGCGAGAGATGAGCTGCAGCAGCAGCAGCGGCAGCAGCCGCAGCTACAGACATCGACTGAAAAGGTTTTAATTTTGATTGGTTTATATTCCAAACCCAAGTTCCCCACCACTATAACTGATTTAACTTACCGGCAAATTCGATGAGGACGACGAAACGGCTCCAATGGCCCCAGCTAGGCCCGCCACATACGATGATCCAACACCACCAGATGAAGAACTTTGGGCTGTCAGGGCACCCATTGAAGGAGAATGCATGGATTCAATACCAGCAGCTGATGATAGGAGCGATGATTGATTGGCTTGTTGTTGTTGTTGTTGCTGATGCTGTTGGGCAATTGAAACCAACTCTTTAATTTTCTGTACAGCAGAGGTGCTGATAAGGCGTAAATCACACGGCTGTTCGTCATCATCATCGTCGTTTTGGTCATCGTCATTGATATCATCAGTACCACCACTACCTGCGAGGCCAATATCAAACTCATCATCTTCCTTCTTTAAGTCGTATTTCATAAGCATGGCATGGGCCGGACTAGAATATGGACTGGATTTTAGCCGCAGGCTGTGCCGACTCAGTTCACTAGTGCTGGCCGCATTCCCTCCGGCACCAGGTTCTCCTATTCGAAAAAATACTATTACAGATCAGGTAAAGTGTTTACAATTACTTAATTACAACTAATTGGTAGGAAATATTTTTGTATTTGTATTTTTTTTTTAATTTTTGCTTTTAATAATTGCTTTTTACAGATGGTTAATGTTACTATATAAATACAAAAACACATAAAATTTGCAATAAGAAATTAATTAACAATTTCTCGCTGATGATATTTTTTTGTTTTTTAATTTGAATAAAAGGAAATTTGAAAAAGAAAAAAATAACATTACCATTATTATTGAATTTTGAGGTCTGGAAACTTAGATGAGTGTGCTTGTGATGGATGAGTTGTATCATTGTTATGCATTGTTTTTATTTATATTATGTTTTATTAAATATTATATTAATGGGATAAATGTAAAGATAAATGAAAAGCTGCAATATATAGGTTCATAAACAAATTAAAACATAAATAATGTTACGTAAAACTTAGACACAAAAGTTATAATGTTAAGCACAAGACGAAATTAGTGAAGAAATGTTTTATTTCTAGTTTTTATTCAATTCCTCCTTAGATTAGTTAGGTTACAGAAAAAATTATGTATGTATTTGTATATATAAGAAAACAATGGGGCTCAAAACAAATAAGACAAAGAATGACCTTAAAACGATGTGAAAACTTTATTTAAACTTGCGGATAAATTACATAATATACATTTAACTCATGTTAACATTGTCCGAGTGTAAGCGTTTTTGATTGAAGAATCAAAATACTCCAGAAGCCATACTGAGCTTCAATGCAATGATTCATTCAGCTAGAGCAAGTAATAAGATTTTTATCAAAATACCCATGTTCTTAAATATTCATTTTGCCACTAACATAAGTTACAAATATTCTTTTAGTGTTCTAAGCACTTGCTAAGAGAAAAATGTACATGAAGACAGTCTATTGAAATCAAATGCATTTTATTTATTTTCAGGTTAAAAGTGTAGTCTAGCAAATTGATTTCACAATAGACGGGTCTTGTTAATTTTGTTCTAATGGCATAATATATAAAGTAATGCAGAAGAAACGAAATAAAAAACTTTGAGCTTTAGAGAATGGAACATTTCAGTTAAAACGACAAGAGATATTCTTTTATTAATCTCTACACCGTGCTTACCATAAAAATTCATTGAAGAAGTAATCGTTCTTTTCACAGTGCCCATTGCAACAACTTTGTTATACTAACCCCAAAAAAGAAGCTCTCATAGTAAACGTCTTCTAACGGAGTTGATAAAATTTCCTACTAGGTTTAATGCTTCTTTATAGGGATTCGTATTCCAAGCTTTTCACAACGTAAGGAAAGTTTAAATGCTTGCAACTTCTCACAACAACCAAAATAGTTCGTTCTGACCTACATACATTATATAAAAATACAAGTCTATATTTATTTATTTGAATGTTTCATTGTTTTCAGGGATGCAAAACAACAAAACAGATTTTTAACATCGATATTTATTGCTATATTTTCAAATTCAAATAAGACTTTTATAGTTTTAAAAAGTAGTACGAGTCTTCCTAAGTATTATTGTTAGGTGCTATAGTAAAGTATTCCATTAAAGGATTATACATCACTCCGTTGAGGTACTTCTCAACAACATAATCGGCCCTATCGTGGTAACCGTCGGAGTGGAGTTTTCTCCGCAACGCATCTTTTTTCGGAGATTCAATTTTTGCTTCGAAGTAGTTGTCGTCTTAAGACATTTTTCACAAATGCGGCAATGTTGCATTCCCAAACTACCATGAAGCAAAATGTCTCCGATCGGAGAGAATTCCGCTCCGACGCGACGGTTGCCACGATAGGGCCGAATATTGAAAAACCTTTTTATCACTATTATATGACTTTTATTTCGAGTTTATAAGCAAGTCATTTTTCGAAAATAAAAAATAGATTTTCAAATCATACTATTCTGTTTTTTGCTTCAAAATCTGAAAAGTTTTTCAAGTTTCAGTTGCAGAGAGCCAGCCAAAGGAATTTGGATTTATTTTGTATTTGTTAAGACATTAGAAAACCAAGAACCAAAAATGTGGATTCTCTCAATAAATCAACAATCCGTCAAATCGAGATTTTCCACTCAATACTCAAATCAGGGATATATTTCGCAGCAGGTCAAAACGTTTTGACTTGTTATTGTTGGAGAAAATCGGTATGTAATCGGAGGTTTTTACCAGAATTGACCCAAAGGGTGCTCCCCACACGAGGAAGTAGAATAGTAAACTGGACGTTCAGTTTTTGAATATTTTTCTTTAAATGAAGTAATCTAATAACACAGATCTTATTGTTTAAACCCCATCTTCACGGTAAATGTGATTAGCAAAGTACTCCCTAGAAACCACATCTTGTGAGAAATGTAATGCTTAATGAATTCGTAGTTACGATAGTTTAGCCAAAACGTTTCATATGGATGTTGATAGCTGATAGGTAAGGGAATATCTTTCTTAGAACTTCAACCAGAAAATCTTTTCTGCCGATTGATACGAATTGCGACATGAAGTGCGAAAGCTATCGTAGTCAAAATCAATAAAATTTAAGAAAATGTTCGATACAATAGACCTTCTGATATAAGGAAGCTATGCTTGATCTGCTGTTTCAACTTCGTTCAAACAAAAACGACATTATGTTAGTTTGGCTGGTACAAATAATTTTAAACTAAGAGCGTATAATGAAATCATGAACTTCTATATTAACGGGGTCTACTTATTTACAAGGTTGTAAGAACAAGAAAGTAATTAAATTTATAATTAAAAAAAAAAAACTTTCAACTTTTTCCGCAAGCCAACGAAACACAGATTTACAAAAAGTGGAACACCGAGAATTTCTTATGAGACTTAGCTTTCATAAAAACTTTTCAGTTACAATTGTTTATTTCCAACTTTGCGTATTTGAATTTGAACACCGCTTAGTTCTGGCTAAAAAATTTAAAGCTACTGGGTGAGAAAGTCCAGATGCACTTGAAGAAACCACAAGCACTTCCCGTAGCAGGGTTTTGATAATTTATTTTGAGTAAATTTCAAAAATTTTTCTGTGCTTGAAAACTGGTAACGTTGTTCTGTGCGATATAACAAAACGATAACTTTTTGCAAAAATATTTCTGTAGTGACTATTTTAGCACATAAGATGAAAATGGACAAAATCGGACAAATTTCTCCAGCACGGCATATATAGAAATGAATGGATTTGCAAGGATTAATTTCACATCAACAAAAAAAAAACAACGCTCTCTGAGGCCAACGCGGTGAGAGATGTGGTCCCTTCGAGAGTACGATATTTTAAATGCCGAAAAGAAAGAAGAAACAGAAGAGATATCGAATAAAAAATATTTCTAAAAAATGTTCGCTACAATAGACCTTCTGATATGAGAAAGCTATACTTGATGTGCACAACCAACACAAAGAAAAATTATTTTTTCAATTTCCCTATTATCACTATATGATAGAAATATTAATATCGAAAGTCTTGCCAGTTCTTTTCGAAAGGCTGCCATACCAGCGGAAAATCAGTTGGGTTATTTCTTGGATCTAGACCCCGACCTCTCATGTAAAAGTGCAAAACTCAAATAATCATTTTACCATAGAAAGGTACAACAATTTTTGATTGCTTTTGAAGTGGAAAATTTACTTTCGTTCGTTAAATACCCCTTTTTCGGATTAATACCAAAGAAAAAAAAGTACTTTGTCGATTTATTCTTGCAGTTTAACAACAGTTGAAAGACTTTTCATTTCCCAAACAAACACATCTAAAATCCATTCGCAAATGAAAAAATTGGACGAAAGAAAAATAAAAAGGTATGTGAATGGGCACTTTAATCTAATTTTTACAATTTTAAAGCATATCACAAAAGTATTCACCATCCACAATTATCATTTTTCTGAACCATAACACCATTTCACTACAAGACCCATAATGGTGGTTAGATTTCTTAATATATTTTATTTTATTTAAGTACACAAATGCCTATCGATTGATAAATTTGATCGTCTGTCTGTATTCAGTTATCCTTTAAAAAACATACCATACTGACGAAATACCAGGCCCGTCGAAAGGGGATGGGGCGGAAGTGATTCCTCGGGTTCGAATTTTTAAGGTCGGATCCCTCCTACTCTTGAATCGAATTTCCAAGAATGTTCGATAAATTATAATACCGAATTCAAAATATTCATCATCGATCTTTGTCAACCAAGACTAGGGTAGCTACTCTGTGCCTGGAAAATTTACCAGACAGTTAAATTTTTGGGGAGTTGTCAATTCATTGACATCAACAAACTTGAAAAAGGAAAAAGTGGTTAAAGAATGTTACGCATATAGAGAGTAGAACAAGAACTTATTACAAATACTGTGTTACTAGCTATTTAGCTTCTTAGATTTGTGTAAATTACAACGAATCAATTTGACCTTTCAGAAATGAATTTTGAATTTTCATTTGCCTAGCAAAAATAAATGGGGAAAGTGAAGTCGTCACTCACGAAGTTTTTCTCGACGGGCGTCAACACTCTTAATAAATCACTAAGCAGATAAACATAAAAAAAAAGAAGGAGATAACCCGTACACAATTAATTCAACTTAATTCTACAAAAAACTTAAAAAAAAAACTTAAAACTTAAAATGACTATAATACAAAAAGTAAGTTAAATAGAACAAAGTTGTTTCTTATTGTAATTTAAATAGAATCGGTTAAGCTCCAAAACTCAAAATAGCACTCAATAAAAAAAAAAATACGCATGCACTTATCACATAAATTCTCTTCGTTGTTTGTCGTGTACGGCACTTTTGTCCACACAAAAATGCAGTCCCAACAAACGGCAACGAGAATTCCTGTGTTTATTCTACTCAAAGAGGACTCATTCAATTTATTATTATTATTATTGTTATTATTACTATTTAATGAAAACAATTTCAGCATTAAGGTAATTTATGTTTCTTGATTTTTTTTTTTTTGTATGTTTCAAATAAATACAGGGTTTCATTTTCTAACTACAAAGTTCATCGATTTAGTTTTATCAAAGAAAAAATTATGAAAACAAAACAAAATTAATAATAAACTTTAAGAAAATACAAGAAAATTCAACTTAATATACGAGTACTATCTACAGCAAAAAAGAATACGGTACTCTATCACACATTTCAACGATGCAAGGTTGTATCTCTCATCATCATCATCAAACATCTTCCAAGAACTACAATATTCATTTTACATCTCTCTAGCTGGCTGTGCACCATGAAGATGGCATTCCCAGGTAGCACCTAAAAGAAAGGAACGTTATTAAAGTTATTCAAAATTTTCAAACAAAGTTGGTAACCAATGAGTGAAAAGAAAATCTTGACAAACAAAACACTGGGTGATCTGATGAATAATGTGGGATACAATTGGGTATAGTTGGAAATGAGGAAAACGAGGAAAGGTGGAGCTTATTAGTTCGATAATAAGGTGGCTAATTTAAGGTATTGAAGAAGGTATTAAGTAAACAAGTTGAACGCAACAAATAAAAATAACAATTGTTTCTTAAAGTTTTTTTAATATATTTCTTTTATTTATACGTTTTGTTTGGTTGAGTTGTTAATAATCTTTCAATTTTCTGTTTTCAAATAAGATTATAATTCAATTTTAAGTTTAACATTAAAAAAAAAAAGAAATCTTTTATAGCATTCTTTAAATACATACATATAGTTTTTTTTTTTTTTGCAAACATGCTCGTATTTTCTTAGTTTTCTTATTTTTTTTTTCGTTTTTGTTTTAAATTTATGAAATTTTTTATTCATATCGTATGTGGTTTGCCTACTTTATTTTACAATTTGTTTTGATAAATAAATAAATAATAGTTATTAATATTGCAAAAATAATAAATAATAAATTAGAGACCTCGCATGACTAGAGATGTATTGATTGATCATTGATGATAGTTTCGATCAGTTGGCTGTTTGGTTTGGTTTAAATTTCATTCAATAAATGTCACAAGCTTTTAAGAAAGTGCTTTGAAAATTTATCAAAATTATAGATTAAATCTTTAAAATTTATTTTGACTATGTTAGTGTTAAATTTAAATATATTTTAAGTGATAAATAAATATATTAATTTTAAATAAATAAAATTTCCTATGCATTTTTTTTTTTGTTTTTGTTTTGTTTTTGGAAATTATAATATACATATATTAAATTGCCAGTACTTTTGTTTTCTTAAAATTTCTTTTATTTTTTCCATTTTTATTTGACTAGAAAAATGTGTTTGAGATCGATAGACTCGAACTTTTTTTCTCTGTTTATAATTCCACGAGCTCTGGAATGTATGACTAGAATTTAAAATAAATGTTTACGTAAAAATATCTAAACTAATTGCATTAATTTAAAGTAAAATATAAATATGCAAGTATAAATAAATAAATTATGAGATGCACATGCGTAAGATTAATTTAGTGAGACGATCCAATTTAAACAGCAGCGTCTGCTTTCTTAATAACAAGCGTGTAGTGAGTGTTTTCACCTTTGCATGATTCATCACCGATTTTATCGCGGCACTTTGTGTTCAAATGTCTTTTCAAGTTGCTGTGCACATTCGTGGCGTAGCCACATAGCTTGCTGCAGAAAAATCTAGGCGGTTGGCCACACTCGTTTTTCAAATGACACTTTAGGCTGTTCTTCCATTTGTAATTGCGATTACAATTTTTGCACACCCACGGCTTCTCAATGTCCGCATTGTAGATCATGTCTTCGGAATGCTCTAAACTCTCCTTGCGCATTCTTTGGTTCTGAATCAAAATTCGATACTTCTTGTCATTGGACATACTTATTTCCGTCGTGCCTGTTACAGTCGTCGAGTTTGCATTTACAATAGTCTCGCCAGGGGTTGTTGTCGTAATGGTTGTTTCCGGCGGTAGATTAAGACTCGCCCCGACAACCTGATTCAGAGTACGTTTTTTAATGCCCGATCTAAGCTTACCGCCAACACCATACACACGTCGAGTATTATGTCGGACTGATAAATCTTTATTTGTTTCTTCATCATCGGGCTCTAACTCTGGCTCAGCTTCACCATTACCACAATCGTTAATATCAGCATCAGCCGTATTCTCATCGTTCTCATTATCGGGAACTTCTTCAAATTCAGACTCTTCAATTTTCACCGAATCAAAAGCCCAAGACATTGGACTTGACATTTTCCAATCATAATTGTATACTTCTTCGGTTTCACTTCCATCACAGCTGCCACGTTCGAATTTGACTATTACCTCGGTTGTATTATCATTGTCATCAGCTCCGTCATAAGTGCTATTACCGTCACCTGTTGTATTATTATTACCAACACCACTACTAGCACTAGCATTAACAGTACCTCCATCACCAGTAGAGTCATTTAAAGTAGTTTTGTTATTGTTGTTAGTTTTGTTAATTTTTGAGACTTTTGCAAGTCGCTTTTTTTTAGGTTCAGGTTCAGGTTCTGGATCAAGTTCAGGTTCATGTTCAGGTTCGGGTTCAGGTTCAGATTCAGGAGCAACGGGTACAGGATTTGAAGGCTTGGTCTTTTCTGGGACTTTATTATTGTTATAATTATTTTTGGTAGTTAGTAATTACATTGTTATTAGATTTTTGTTACACATGAAAAGAGAGACAAAATGCAGTTTGTGTTAGTTACAAATTAGTGCGAATAAGATTGGTTAGTGAGTGGAATAACATCAAATGCTCGATTTAAAAAGATTTTTTTTCTTTTCTTGACTTGAGCTGTGCAAATTAAAATAATTAAAACAGAAAATACAAAAGTAAGGAAAGAAAGAAAATTAGTTGTATAAGTATAAAGAAAAAGAAAAAAAAATTAACAATAAATGTAACATTTTAGAAAATAGTTTTGTTATGATTTCGAAATTCACGTTGCATGACGCTACAACAGAAGCGTCAATTTTATTCGAAAAAATTGGCAGGACCAGCAATTGAAATAATAACAATTTTGAACAGTTTCAGTTTCGTTGGTTTAATTTTTTGAGCTTTTTAAAGTGATCTTAAGCCTTTTACGAGATGAATCCTACATCTCTGATCGACCATTTTGAATTAGACAAAGTTGTGAGTACTTGAAACATGTACAATGTTTATGCAGAAGTTCCCCAAGGCAGTATCTTAGGACCATGTCTCTTTCTCTTTTGACGAAGAAGTGTTACTGAGGATATTAATGTCATAGTGGCGATAATTGCTCATAGAATTGCATATTATCCCCTTAAATGAGATGGAATGAGTAAAACGTAATCGACGACGTGTTGCGGATATTAGCGACGCGTGAATAACTTGTATGGAAAAAAAAGTTCACTCTGGCGTATGCGTAACTCTTTCTCTCCTTATCACAAGATATACATGGTGTATTGCATACTGTGCGATAAAAGCTCAGGACTTAGAGGTTGGGCAACGCAAGAATAACATTTTATGGGAGGGGGGTCTCCCTCGGTTTAAGCGGGAGGTGCAGTTTTATAAAAAAAATTACAAAATTTAAAAAAATTGTTTAAAATCAACTTAGCCACTTAATACCACATACTGTACTGTTTTCAAAAGCTAATACTTTGTTCTTTGACTAGTATTTCAGTTCCAGTAAATTTAATAAATAGTTTTTGAGTTAAATCTCAAAATCGTAGTTTTGAAGAAAAAAAATCAAATTTACAAAACTTTGCCTTATTAAGAGTCACTTGTTCTTTTGAATAATATCGTGTTAGTTTTGAGTCAAACACGACAACATCGCTAGCAGAAATAAGATCAAAGGTTCTTCCAAAACAAAGTGATGAAAACGACATCGCTGCAACAGAGATGATTGTCAACAGCTTTTCTGTCGCTGTTGCAATTAGAAAAATGGTTTGAAAGAGCCCTAAAGCACATAGATGCAGCTTTCGGTTCATTAGATGTTAACAATCTTATGCCCGGGGTTATTTCCGGTGCATTTTGAGGACAACGTTTAAAAGTTTACCGCACAGCCTGATCACTAGTATGAAACTGACAAGAGGTGTAATGAGATCATAGTGCTTAAAGCACCGTGTTTAAGAAAAAACAAAAAGAATATCAATCCATAACTGTTAATAAAACCAGCTCATGTTGCGAAAGAGTGAAAACTGTGGCCAGACTATAGATACTACCTCCGTAAATTCTCGAATCATGTAATTTTCAAGTTTTATTTTTGTATGCAAGGAAAAAATGATGAGCAAAGCCAAGGCTGTATTTACGTACCATATTATCTTGACATGTAAATCTGTTCAGAAACTACAAAGCTAAAATGCAAAAGAAATGTGTTCTTGTTTCAAAACGGCTTCATGATTAACTTTTTATTATAAAAGCGTTATAGAAATTAGATTTCAATGTTAATTGGGAGACTTTTAACTGTTGGTTCTAAAATAGTAGGAATTTCGAATAGTCGAAACTTCGATAAATGAAAATTCTACAAAATCCATCAGAAAAACGGACAATTTTAAGATTGAGCAATCCGGCTTTGTCTTTTTTAGTTCGAATAAAGAGATTCGCCCTTTATCTGTTGATTCTTTAATGAACATTGAATATGGATTGAATGGCACAAGAAACATTAATTATCTACTTTAGTGGAATAATTAACCACAGCAATCTAAATTTTTGATTATAAGTGAATCATATTCCAAGGAGGAAACTGTTCAATTCCGTACCAGGCCTTTGGAAAGTTAAAATTCATCACGTTTCAAAAAGCTTTACTTTCTATAAGAGTATAAGTATGTTAGTCTTCAAACACAACTTTTGCAAGCTCTAACTAATTTAGATCGATGTTTTAAGAATTGTTACAAAACGATTAGTGATTCCAGAACCAAAGGCAACCTTTCATTTAGACAGTTAGGGTGGCATTAACAAGTTGTGAAAAATAGATTTCAAGAGTTAAGTTAGATGTGAAAGGAAAAGATACACATATGTACGATAGATTTAAAAAGAATTGTAAGAAAACAAAAACATATTTTTAACAAACAAAATTTAAACAAAAACAAAATAAACATTGACATACCTGTTGGGTTGAAATGAAATGCGAAATAAATATTTAACAAAAATAAGCTAAATGATTTCCTCAAAATGAAAATCAAAATATCCTTAGAACAAAAATTATAATTAAATAAAAATTTAATTCAAAATACAATGAAATTAAAACTGTAAGGGAAAATATGAAATCAAAGCTTTCATGTCTGTTATTAAAGTCATGATACTCACTCGAAGATTTAATAGATTTCTGCAAAATTGACTGATCTGCCAACATCAACCAATTTCGAACTCGAATTCTTGATTCTGTTTGCGCTGACTTCTGGTTGGATGTGCTATCTTTTTCTTTTTGAGTAGTAGCTTCACAGGCAGCATTTCCTGTAAAGATACAAAAAAAACATCGACACGTTAATATGAAACAAAATACACTTGGTTTGATTTTTTTTTTTTTTTTTCATTTTTCATTTTTGTTCTGCTGTCTTCGTCAGTATTTTTGTGTTTTACAAACCAAAAAAATCAAAATTTTCTAAAAGAAAAAATAACACGTGACATGACTCTAAAATAAAAAAAAAAACAGAAACACATACTAAAAAATAGATAGAAAAACGCAAAATATTTTATTTTTGAATAAAGCTATTTAAAAATTTATGTGATTTTGGTTTTTTTGGTGTACTTACGCTGTGAAGAAACTTTGTAAAATTCTTTCTAAATAAAATGAAAGCATCAGTTGGTTTTTCGTTTAAAACAATTTTCTTTTTTTTTATATATAAGTTTCATATTTTTATAAAGTTGTTTAACAATAATATAATTTTTTTTTTTCTTTCATTATTATTATTTTATTTTGTATTCAATACAAATATTAAATTTCCTGAATATTAAATTATGAAAAACTTGTTTTTTTTTTAACTGTTTATACAAAGTAAAAGGAATAATAGAAGAAATCAACTAACATTTAATGAGTATTTTAACATTTTTTTGTTTTTTTTTTTTTTTTGTAAGGTTTTGTGTTTTTGATTTAAGAAAATTGAGCCAATACCTTAATACCAATATGCTTAAGAGAAAATAAAATGTTTAACAATTTTTAAAGTTAATTTCTGTTTTATTTTTCAATGTTTCCCATCACCAATTTTTTTTTTGTTTATCTTTAATGTCCAATTTATGTCTACGTAGAATAAAATTGATTTCATTTTTTTTTTTTAGAAAATTTGTTCATACATCCTAAATAGTTTTTGTTTTTCATTTTTATATTCTCTTACAAGATTTCACAATTGGATTTATTTGTTTAGAGCGAGTGTCTTGTCTCGCTTTGTATAAATATAACTGTTTTATCAATCGATCAGAAACCATTGTCTTAATTTTCTTTTTTTTTTATTTTAATATGCATGCATATATACATAGGACTTAACTGTTGATTGTCTTTTAAAGCTTAAATAAAATAGTGGAATGTGATACATTTAAAATTCTTGATTTTATTCTTAGTGTCTTGTCGTATGGAATCTGTTTTCTACTGGAATGATTTCGTTAGGAATTTGTATTCTACAATTGGAAGATGAAAAAATGTCTTGCAATTAAAAAAAAAAAAAAACAAAGAGGCACACGACTGCAGCGAAAATACTTCTTACTGTTAAAAGTTATAAATAATAGACAAACACAAAACTAAGTACCTGAGTTCTTTTTCCTTTTGTTTTTTTCGTTTTTGCTTTTTGTTAAATTATTACAAACAAAAATAATATCTATATTATATATTTAGGTATAAATTTTTGTTCCTTAGAACAAAAATTGTGATGCAACGTTGAATTTTCATAAAATATGGCGGGGCGTTGTAACTGAATTTTAAATCCAATCACTATACTCGTGCTTTCTTTTTTTTTAGTTTTCCTTTCAAGTAACGGAAAAGTTTTCCATTTTCAAATAATAATAAAATATATATATTTATGTAAATATCTATTCTAAAACAATGAAAAGAGTAACGATATAATTCACATAGTTTCAAGCCCTACTCTCAAATACATACTTAAACTACGATGATATTACTTTAAATTACAAAAAAAAAACTTAGATTTAATAAAGGCACTTTATAGGAAACTTTTTACAATATTCTTTCTCACATAATTTATTCTTCCTGAAGTGATTTTGAATTAGTTTCCACACAGCATCGCAATTATTATTATTATTATTCTCTATTTGTATGTATGTATATTAAAAAGTTTTTTCTTGTTGTTTTAATCGTACTGATGAATTTGAGGTAAATTGTTGTTTCCTTAAAACCTAAAGCATTTTGTGGTTGATTTGTTTATTGTATTGTTGTATTTAAAAAAATGACTGAATTGTTTGGTTGAGTTAACGTTGAGTTCCAATTGAAAAAAAAAAATCTCTTGAATAGATTTAAAATACTTTCTAATATTTATTGTTGGCGCTTTTTCATTTCATTTTTGTTAATTTTTGTTTCCATAAATAAGAGCGGTTTCGCTTATTTCATGAAGTACAACGTGATGGTGGACGCCTGCTTACTAATACTATTTTTCGTAATTTACGGAATGACTTTTGCTGTCTTTTGCAAGTTTTTTTTTTTTTTGAAGGTTTTCAAATCTAAATGCAGTACAGTATATAATTCGAGGGTTGGAAAACTATTTCGAGAACTAAAAAATAGAAATTTCTTACAGATTGTAATACGTTTTAAGTGAGAGGCGAAACCAAAAAAAAATTATAATTGAATATTACCTCTCTGGCAGATGAGCACCTTTTTAATGAAAAAATATATTCATCATCATCATATATGACAGACTAATCAACGCTTTGACGTATGAGACCTTTCTATTTGAAAATTTTATCACCTTATGACATCATTGCCAAGAACTTTGACTGATTGGCGTATGAGCACCATTTTATTTGATAATCATATCAAAAAAGCGAAGTTGAAGGTTGTGAAAATTTTTTTTTTATAAGAACGGGTATAATGCAAATAACATATTTTGCTCAAAATATCCAGAGCAAACAATTCCTTTACGGTAAGCATAACTATCCTATCTCAGTGACTCGGTTGATTATTTCTACGCAGGCGTAATCTTATTTGAGTGAATGTTAAAACTATGTTGCATGTTCCACAAACTGAGTACGCAAATATTCTGCTTTTATATTGAGCTTTAGATATTTGTTAAATGC
This sequence comes from Melanostoma scalare, assembly GCA_949752695.1. Classification (NCBI taxonomy): domain Eukaryota; kingdom Metazoa; phylum Arthropoda; class Insecta; order Diptera; family Syrphidae; genus Melanostoma; species Melanostoma scalare. The sequence goes on along the minus strand of OX456984.1, from coordinate 27,855,538 downwards.
CTCAATATAAAACCTTAAAAACTTAAGTGACTACAATGAGCAAATACATAGTCGCAAACTGCTTTCTAAGACCAAAGTCTTCAGTCATAAAACGGAACGTGATATGGAGATCCAAACCATTTGCCGACCGAATTGAGATTGAGAACATATAGCTTGTGAACCCTTTGCGCTTTGGTTGGAAGCGCAAAATAAAGTTTTCAAAAAGACTCTAGCCATAAACTATATCTTCTTCTTATTATCGTCATGAAAAGTTGCCAAGATCACCAGCTCTCCCACATAATCTTTATACTTTATGCACAATTGCATTGGTATAATAGAAGGGATGGGATTACATTAAATAAAAACAAGCCAGTAAACGGCAAATGAAGTACGTTAATCATTTTAAAAAATTGTAAATAAAAAAATATATATATTTTCTATTGAGTCTAATGGTTACAAATTTTAATAGAAAAGCATATTCCATTTAAATAAAGCTACTCTGTTCAGATTGCCAGTACCTGTTTGAAAGAAGAGCAGTCAGTGACGCCGGTACGCCTCTTTGCAGCACATTAAAACAAGTATTTATATTAAAATGTTTATCCGACTATGAAATCCTCAAAAAAAGCTTTGCACTTAACAAGCTAATTGGAAACCACTTCAAACTGAACTGATTTTTATGATTGAAGTGTAAAAGCTCAGCGTTCACTTTTTAATTTTCTCACCATAATAAAATTAGTAACTTCACTGAAAAGCATATTTCGTTTTCTGGATATTTAGTTGATTGTCAAAAAAAGGTGATTAATTCCCCGATTTTCCCTTAACATCAGAAGTCGAAACGTTCTGGCAAAAAATGGTTTTTCACTCAATGCTCAAATTCTGACACGTTTCTCATGTATGTGATATTTGTTAGGTACAGTTTATTTACAAATTGAAGATCAGAAGAAGCAAAAAAACCATATCCGTTCAAACCGTTCAATAAAACGTATACACTATCCTGGAATAATTATTGAGACAAATAAGTCGTAAGAAAACTATTTGAAAGAAAGCTGCTGTCAAAAATGATTTATGCAACATGAAATAGCAAACGTAATTTAAAGCTGGTGTTAAACTTTTTGTTAGGAATTTTTTCAACTTAGTTATGATACGAATCCAAAAACTTAATTTTTAACTATATATTGTATATGCAAATGGTAATCCTGGTCCTACTAACTGTAGGAGGCTAACAACATTTATACGTACTGCAAATTTTTTGTAGTATCTTAGTGAGAATTTACAAAACTTTCAACACTGGAATTGACTTTCAAAAAGACTTGTGCAAAAAAAATTAAATTGCATTGGAAAACAATGAATATCCCGCACCTATAGCAAATAGCACCGATGCTCTAAGTTCTTTTCCTGTGTTTACGCATTACAACTACTTTTTTGACGCAAACTAGCATGCCTCCCTAAAATTTTACAACAAAAAAATTTACTTGATATTAGGCCTACCCACGACACAATATACTGCACTGAATAAAAAATCTACATTATTTTAAAAAAAAAAAAGAATCAATAACAAATAGAAACACTGCTCCGCATTGTAATATTTGAAAAAAAAAAATCAATCGGTTTTCTTAAGTTGCTTAAACCTAAGTAGAATATCACTGATTATGTTCCATATACTTTTTACAATTAAATAGCAAAATATATAATATATAAAATATTTCCTTAAAAATTATAAAAAAACGAGTGCCAATTAAAATGTGTACGGTAACGCGTATTGCTTTTTTTTTCTTCTTCTCTGAGAATTTCGTTCTTAAAAAAAATGTTACAAACAATTTGGCACAATTTGAAAATTAAAAAAAAAAAACAAACAATGAAGTTGGTTACATCTTCAGCTTTTTCAATAACTTATCCCTGTGTTTGTTGTATTTTATCGTCTTCGTCGACGTTTGCGGTTCAAAATCTTGGATTTTGTAGTTTAAAATAAAATGTTATTTTCTTTTTACAATAACAGAAAGAGAGAGAGAGAGTTTGTGTATAATCAAATTCATTCGCTTACGAAAAATGTTGACTCAACGATGTGGGTTCATCCCCGCCAGTGTAACTCTTTATGTCTTCCAGTTTGATAAATTTTTCTTTGTGCATTCTTTCCATGTGCCTTCCGATGTGCATTTTTTGCTTGGCTCTATACACACAGAATGGACACTGAAATTGTGGCTCTTTGCCGCATTCCCATTTCTGATGATTGCGCAATGACGATTTAAGCTTGTACACTCGACCACATTCGGGGCAGGGATGACCACCTCCACTGCCGCCCAAACCGCCACCAACAGACCCATTTCCACTGATTAAGCTGCTCATGGCACTAAAGCTGTTAAGTAGGCTCATGTTGCACAGACCGGAGCTTTTTGTGTCAACACCGGCTCCACTGAGCGCTACCGCATGAGCAGTAGCAGCAGCTTTCAGCGAAAGATAATCGCTAGCCGAGGGATTATTGATATTGTCGTTATCATCGCAGTAGCTACCCTCTCCACCACTACTGTTAGCTTTGTCGCTTTTAAGCAATTCACATTCACTGGTCGCATTCTTGCGACTATGGTGGTTACTACTACTACTTATGATCGAATCGGATGTATTGCCACAGGCAATAATGCTGGCAGCGCTGGCACCACTCCCAGTTTTTCCTCCTGAAATACCTAAAATTGGAGTACTGGTTGTTATGGCATTGCCTACGGAGTTCTGGCTATTCGGCGGCGTTGAGAAGACATTCGGCGATTTCCGATGCTGATGGAGGAAATGATGTCGTTCAGAAGTAACAGCTGATGTCACTGCAGAAGAAGACGAAGGATGTACTGGTGATGAGGTAGCGGTGTTGCTGTTTTGATGTTTATCCATGGAAAGATCAGTGGGAAATACCAACGGATGGACTCCTTCGCGCAGCTGGGTTACTAATGGCATGGCTAAGCGGGCATTCCACTCGTTCCACGTTAGACCGGCTATACGCGTAATACTTAAATCTTTAATTTTAACAATTTTGTTTTCAATTTTATTTTTTATTTTTTGAAGTTTTTGTTATGTTGAATGGTAGTTGCAGATGGCAAGAAGTAGTAGTTGTGGGTGGTGGTGTTATACAAGTAGTAGTAGTGGTGTTGGTTGTGGTTGGTGGTTGGTGGTTGGAAGGGGTCACAAGCATATTCAAATTTTTGTTTTTGAATTATAATTCGATTTATTATTTTTATTGAATTGATTTTACGTTGTGGATATTTGGTTTTATGAAAGAAAAAAGAAAAAAAAACAAAAAAGGGAAAAACAAAAGTTAAAAACATAATTTTGATTGGAAATAAAAATAACAACAGAAAAAAAAAATAACAAATTAATTACTTAAAACAAAAATGAACAATACACAAAGCTATAAATATATTAACGGTATTAGATATGTGAAATATAACAACGACTTATGAGAAGCATATGAAAAGCAATTATTTTTGAAATGAGTTTTGAATAAATAGTAAGAAAAAGGGAGAAAAAAGCAAATATAGAATATTTTGGTTTTTTCGGCTGTATAATATTTAAAGCAAGCGGTAAGAAACACCACCAGGTAGGATTGTATTTTTCTGTTTTTCTTTTTTTTATCCTGCAAGTTCCTAAGGAAAGAGTTTTTAACATTACAACACCTTGTGCTTATCCATTGCTCATTTCTTTGAAATAGAATTTTAAGGATAACGTAAAAATTTCTTTGCTAGTCTAAGGTCTAACTGCCTGACAAGTAATGGTGGAGCTGAAGCAAGAGTAGAAATTGAGTGAACTTGTATTTAGGTTTCCATTCTTCTTAATGCTTGTACCTCAATGTACCTTAATTATGCCAGTCCTGTTTTACAACGTGGACTTTATAGAAAGCGGATGAGGAAACCCTTGGTCGTTTCGAAAGAAAAATACTCCGAGTGATCTTTGCTCCCGTATACGAAAGCAATGTGTGGAGAAGACGATACAACAACGAGTTGTATGACCTGTACCGCGAACATGGGCATAGCCAGAAGAGTACGCACCGTGAGGCTACGATGGCTGGGCCATGTTGAGCGGGTGGACCCAAACGCTCCGGCTCTACGGGTTTTCGAAAGCACATTGCAGGGAAATAGTGGATGGGGAAGACCTAATCTTAGGTCGCGCTATGGAAGAAGACCTCAACCGACTAAGAGTCCAAAAATGGAGAGAGCTCTTAGATGTAGGTTGAGGCTCAGGTTCCCCCCGAACTGTTATGCCACCTAAGTAAGTAAGTAAATACTTCTTAATGCTAAAGCAAAAAACATGAACATTTTCTTGCTGCTCAAGAGGAACAATTTCAATTGATGCAGATATGCTCGTGCTCGACGAGTAAATAAAAGTAAATCAGAACTTCACAGAAATTTGCCAGATAAATTCCTTATGCAGTTACTTTCAATAAAACAGAGGAAACAAGTTATGTACTTTAACAACAGCATGGTAAAATACTTGCTCTATTGCTCAACCAAATTCTCTTCGACAGTTGTTAAATTAGAGATTAATGAATAAACCGATCCCTACATGCGTCCAAAGACATTCTGTTTTTCTGATAATATATTTAAAAATCGGTAAAAACTTAATTAATCGGGTTCAACTCAGTTAAGTTTTTCAGATAATCTGCCCTCGCGAGGTATCCGTTCGGAGAGGAAAATTCTCCGATTTGTACGATTCGGAGGTTTTTGCTTTGAAGTATTCTTCCGAACAGCTTTTTGGAATTTTTCTCTAATATTATTTCAACACACAAGGCGAACTGCATTGAAGTGCGATCAATTGCTTTATTTGTGAAATTTCTGACAGCTTATTGCAAAAGTTATTCCGATTTCGTCCGACGTTGCGGACAATTTTCCGCTCCGAACGGATACCTCGCTAGGGCCGAATCTAACTGAATTCGGTAATCAGAGGCCAAAGTTAAACTATCAGAAAAACATAATGCTTTGAACCTGCTCAATGCCTCAAAATGAGAGTACCCTCTTCTAAAAATCTAAGAAACCGACATTTTGCAAATATATTTTTAGATTAACAATGATTTTAAAAGTTGACATGCATCATAAACATTGAAAAAGTCTAATCTTATCAAACAACTATAGTAAAAAAAAATTAAACCCTTAAAGTACAATTGTTTCAAAAAAACAATAGCAATGGACTTAAAGCACAAAAGCTGCATTCATTCAAAGTACTATACATATATAATCAAAAAAAAAAGTAGCATTAACACTGGTCAACAAAATTTCACTGTTTGGAAGATGGACTACTGTTGTCACATGATGTTTACTAATTTGACTTAGCTGACGTCAAACCTCAACTCAAAATTTATAGAACAACTCTAATATTTAAAAACACTTTGCCGCTCTTCTTGAGGTTAAACAAAAAAAAACTCTTGAAGTTACAATGCTTTTTAATGCTCTAAATCTGGCCTTAGAATGGCTCAAGAACATTAAATCATTGAAATATTTAACTCTAAAAGTTGTTGAACACAGTGGTTCTCTAGTTTAAGGCCGAAGACAAATCTTGAAAACATGTTTGAACAACACAACATACTCCTGAAGGCTTTTGTGTGCTTAACCCAAATAAAGTCACAAAATTGCTCTATAAAACCACCAAGTCTCCGAGCGAGTGAAGCACTTGAAAAACATGATGCAATAGAGAGATTCTGTAAAAGGATTTGGTGTCAGCACATCAAAAACTTTCAGGAAATCTATTTTCGAGATTCCAAAGTTTGAAAAAGGACATCTCCGTGTTTTCCAACGCTTAGAGTTAAATATTTTAATAGCTTCAAGTAAAAAATAGGCACCCTGAAGCCAGACTTGGATTAAGTGCATTAAAAACAAAGACTTTACACTTCTTTTCTTTTACAACAAATTTCAAGTTTTTGACTTTAAAGTTCTAACACCCGGAAAAAACCGACTTGTTAAAAAAAACTGAGTTAAGATTTGGCTTTAGGACGAATTTACCTCGACAAAAATAAATTTTGCTTCGGCATAGGAACCATTGTTGACCAGTGTAAATTATTATAGTAAAAACAATTAAAACATAATTAAATAATAATGAATAAAAAATGTATTTAAATTTAACAGTAGAAAAGAACACACAAATAAAAAAAGGGAAACTTGTTAAAAATTTTGAATTCATTTAGAGATTGATCATCAATAATGTTTTCCTTGACTGTTTCACATTTTATTCAAACCGGCCACATTCCACAAAACACTTTCGCTTCGTATCCTCATATTTTTTTTTAATCTGAAAATGAATACATTAGTAAAAACACACACCTAAGGCCTTGATGGCTGGTTACCTTTAGAAAATGATATCATTAGCACTTACTCGTGTATAATGTACACCAATATCATATCAATGTTCTGCGCCGAAATATTCTGTTCTTTTCCCACGGACCTACAAAGAGAGAAATATGTTAATAATATATTCTTGAATACCAAAAATGGAACCTGACGCTGAAAAATTAAAATTAAAATTTAAAAATAATAAAATTAAAAATAAATTATTAAAAAAAATTAAACATTGGGAATGGAACTAATGTCATGGTATCCTGAAAACATGGTATCCTGAAAAATAGATTCCTGAAAAAAGATGAAACAAAATAAAGAAAATAAAACACACACATTTTTCTCTTAGTTATATTTTTCATTTCTTTTTATGTTTGTATATGAATAAAACGACACTATTCACAATTTCTATATATATATTTTCTTTTCTTAAACTTTTTACTTCGAATAATTTCTTTATTATGTTTTTTTTTTTTATTTATTTTTGTTTAAAAATAAAAATTTTTTTTATTTTATTTTTGTGTAAAATATTGTATTTCTTTCAAAATCTGGAGTGTTCGTCACATATTTTGTTTTACAGAATTTTTTTCTTTTTTGTAGCATAAAATATTCTATTGCTTTATGATCGAATTCGCACTACAACATCATACATAAATAATGTATGTAAATTTGTATCTTTTGTTGAAAGTATTTTGTTAAATGATATTTTTTTTTTTTTTTTTTTAATTAATTAATACAACTTTTGAATAATGTATTTTTTGGCTCTTTATTGTTTTAGATCTCGTGTGAATCAAAGGAAAGATTGTAATTTTGCGAAGCTTTGTACAGTATTTATTTCATTTACATTTAAATTTATTTAGTTTTTCAATTTCATTTCAATGTTTTGTGCTTTTATATATGAAAATGCACAACATTAAGTGCAATTAATATTTAAGTATGGTTGTGGGTTTGCAGTTTTTCTATGGGATTATGTTTAAAATACGGCCTAGCCTCTTTACAGGTTGATAATGAAAGTAATAAAAGGTCTGAGAATATGAGCACGAAAAAAAGCAAACATTCGAATCAAACGATTCTCGAAATCTTCAAGCGAAGAATTAAAAATAAATCTCTTAAAAGAAAGTTATTACTTTTCCAACGACATCAAACAGTAAAAATATATATGAAAACATTTAAGCTTTTAAGAAAGATGATAATTATTTTATCGGTGTCAACAACTTCTTCGTCGAACCCTACTCATTACTATAAAGTAAACAAGTGAGAGAGTTGTGATCACTATAAAATCACAATACTAGTAGCATCGTTAAGGAAAAAAAATCGTCATTGATTGAAAAACTTTTAGTTTAATGAAAAAAGAATGACAAAACATAATGCAGTTGTTACAGAGTGTACCCGGAACCTAGTTTCAGTAGAGAAACCATTGCTCTTCAATATGGTTCGAAAGAAATTCAACTATCGTAATGCAATCAACATGCTTAATCGTACCAAAAATTTTGCTATCTGCCACATTCAGACTGCTTAAAGGTGCATCAAGTTAAATGGCGATGGGTGTTTTGATTTCAAATTTATGAAAACACAATTTTTAATTTATGATTTTATGAGTATTGCTAAGCACTAGAAGCAATAACAAATTCAAAATAAAATGGAAAACATGAACTCCAAAATATCCGTTCACGTTATCAACAACAAGCAGCACCGCACTGCCTTCCAGAAGTGTTGCTTGCAATTCAACGACTTTCATGACTGCAATCGTATTTTTAAAAATTTTTCATTTGCCACTCAACATTTTGCGACTTCTCATGTGAAAAGCGTGTATAGATATTAATTTAAATTTTACATATAACATCAGAAGTGACCTTTTTTCGCCTCTACACATATAATAAATTTAAGTCACAAAAATTTACCTGAATATATTTTATCAGCATTACGTTTTAACAGAGGATTATCTTTACAACAACAACGCTCGGTTGCACAAAAGTGATAGAACAATATTGAACTTAAAGCAACACTATTTTAAGAGAATTTCAAACCAACCTTGCAATTGTTTATTCTCTTCTTGAGTGGACAAAAAACAACTCTAATTGTTTTTTATTGATAACTTCATGTTAATAGTTTGGGGCTAAGAGAAAATACTTGGATGTGAGACGCAACCAAAAGGACTCGTTAGCCAAATTCAGATAATAAAGAATTGAAGCTGGTGGCAATTTTTTTTTTTGCAGCATATATATTTACCACCCGCAACAAATTACTGTAGACTCTCTGTTTCATATTTTATGGAATACATACTGTCCGAGGACATCATGATAAGTTACTTTGGTTTTAATTTATAGTACTAAACAGTATTTTACTGAAACAAAAGAATTCATATTATATGCTCTGAAATAATCGAGATCAATTCCGCTTATGATCATTGTCATTTCTCATAAAATTTGAGCAAATTGATGTGAACATTTATAAACAAGAGGTTCTTTTAATTCAATGTTATGGTATGAAAATTCAAATAATTTTTCCAAAGGGTACATACATCAAACTGCATCTACAAGTAGGTATGTGTATTGATTGTTGACTCCTATCCAAAGAACAAATATCATGTCTTTTAAACATTGAAAATCTACAGCTACTAGACAATTTTTAAGGTTTGTTTTATGTAAATCATAACCACTTATTCAAGGTTATTAAATCAAATGCTACTAAAAGGATCTAGCACCTTTTCTTCTGAAGCGAAGTTTGCTGAAGGTTTTCTATTTATATGTTTCAAACATGGAAAATAAGAATGATTTTTAAAACAAAAACGAATTCAACAAATGAAATCAAAACAAAATGATTGAGTTTTGAACTGAATGTAAGAAATAAAACTTTTTTTGAAGTTCGGCCTCGCCATTGCTTTGTTTAATTTAATTAATTATTTCTCTGAAACACTGCTTGCACTTTTAGTTTTACTTTTATTGTTTAAAAAACAAAATCTAATATTAATTAAACAAAAAAAAAAAATAGGAATATAAAAAAGGAAGGGAAATCAATATTAAAAATATAAAATATAAAAATTTATATAAACTCAATAACATACAAATAACAAATTAAAATTATGCATAATAGTACTTTAAAAAAATTATAAATATAACAAAAAAAAATGTAGGTTCGAAAAGAGTTAAAAGAATGATCAACTTTGTAGAACCTTAGATGATAAGTAGTAATGGTCAAATGATTTTGTTATTGTAAACAGAAAATGCCAATTTACGAAAAGTTCTGGTATTGAATGTTAGACAGAGATGTAAAGAAAAAATGAGGAAAAATTAATTACCAGTTAATGATTTTCTTCAAAATCTATAAGGAAAAGTATAGAAGATGGTTTCTATTGATTACATTGTTGAAGAATGTTCTTAAACTTAGATTTGTGATTTTGTATTTCTGTATTTATTTGTAGTTCTAGAGCCTTGACTATTTCAAGTGAAACAGAAAAAAAAATGAAATGCTAAGATATACCTTATCTATTTTTATTACTGTTTGTTTTAAGTGATTTTCATTATCATTTAAGTTTAAAACTCATTTGCGTCCTAACTTTGATTAAAACTTTTTTTTTTGTATATAAACTATATATACTTCTATAGAATACATTGTTTAACTACTTAATAAAAATAAAGTAAGATTTCTTTAATTATTTTAGATCAGAAAAGAAAAAAATAGCTTACTACTTGCGTCCACGCTTACTCTCCAATTGAGGCTTGTCCGGGTGATGTTTGCGCACATGAACGCCAAGGTTGCCGCGCTGTTTGGCCTTGTACGAGCAATGCGGACAAGGGTGACAGGGTTCCTTACCACCACATTCGACATTTTCATGACGACGCAATGTCGACTTCCAGCGATATTTCTTTCCACAATGCCGACAAATATATTTGGTATCGCTCAGCGATGAATCACTCAGAGTCAGTTCGTAGGTGGTTGTGGAACTGGATGAGTTCTCTTGCTTCATCGGCCGAGTGGTAAGAATTGTGTAGCTTTTGGTAATGGTTGCTTCTTGGTTGGATACCTGCTCCATTGATTCGTCCTGTTGTTGATGCGATTGATGATGGTGTTGAAGTTGCTGATGTTGCTGTTGTTGCTGTTGTTGTTGTTGCTGGTGATGGTGTTGTTGGTGTGGGATTTCAGTGATTTGTGCCGTAGTATGTTGGGTATGAAGTTCAGTGATTTCTGTAGGAGCAAAACCAATGCCAATCTTTGTGCCATCCGGCAATTCGATATCATCAATTTCGGCGTACTTGACCAAGTCACTTATTATCGATGCTGATGTCTGGGCATTGTTCAAGTCTATTTCTGAAATCTCATATTTTGTTGTTTCATGGATGTCCTGATGATGGTGTTGATGATGATGATGATGATGTACTAGCTGTTGATCTTGCTTGTCCGGTTCAATTTGAATGGTTTGTCCCTGTGGACTGATGATTTTACCGCGGGAATACTTAATACGGGGTCCAAGGTTTTTTGGTTCGATTTGTACACTTCGCAACCCAATAAGGGTGTTAATAGCTTGGGCATTGGCGCATACTATATTTGGGTGGTGCTCCTGGTGGATTTGTGGTTGGATTATTGTTGTTGTGTGTGGCACAGCAATGGCCGTAAGTGGGCCACCTTTCTTCAAGTTGATCAATTCTGTTGAAGAGAAATGATTCATATTTGTTTTGATTAGACGAAGCAATAAAAATATATTCTTATTCTAATGGAAATAGCTAACTCCATTCAATCTAGATCATTTATGTACTTTTCTTGTTATGTCGGTCTTATACCTCGCCTAGCGAACGATTCTGTAGTATATAATTTTCTATTAATAAAAAGAATCAACATTCTTTTATAATCAAAAAAAAGACTGAGTTTGATATTAACGAATCTCAGACAATCTGTATCTGATGTAGCGAACTTATATTTATCCAAAGAACTAACTGGTATTGCGGGAGACGAACGAAGGTGTAATTCTCAAATTTTAACCAGGGGAATTCGAGTTAAACATCTTTTTAAAATGGGTCGGCAGTTAATTTGTCAAAATTCTAAAATAGCTTCCCGTTTGCCGATACAAACTTTTATGCACATGGACACCGCAAAGGTTTTTTTCGGTCATGGACTTGACCTAAACTCGCGTTAACGCTGTATTTCCAATTGCTTTAAGTTTAAGAAATATGATAGATAGTAGAAAGCAGAGTAGCAGCTAAATTTTGTGTTGTGGGCATTTTTTACAATCAAGCCTTGTGAGGGAATGGAGGGGGGTCTACAATTTTCATTAATCGAGAAGTCACTTTGATGGCAATGAATTTACTAACAGAGGACTTTGCCAATACCACGCGAAAGGCGATACCAGCGGAAAACATTTTTACCTCTGTTGGGATTCGAACCACGAACCTCTGGGTTAACAGGCAGACATGCTAACCATCACGCAACGCACGGGTACCACCCTATTTAGCTATTGCAATAAATTTAAGTTCACTGAAATTAGGATTATCCAAAAGTGTCAAAGGAAGCCTTCAAAATATAATCTTGCATAAAATAGAGCACGATTTTCTAAACTGGCATTATCATGTTCAAAGAAGAGATCTGCAGAATCCTGTCAGAAGGCATATCATATACAGTTCCGATAGGATATACTCAGAAAACAACAATCGCAGGTCAAATCCCACAGGCACACACCGATCACTAATGTGAAAAACAAAATTGGAAGAGTCGTCAAAGGAAAACAAATTATGGGAAGTATAGTCAGACAAAAAATTCACAATTCAAGAGCACAAAGAAATGTTACATACAGCTAGGTTCTACATTTAACTTTCACTCGAAATGAAAATCGAAATCGATCGTAAATAAAATTCGGTGTTCTACAAATCGATTTCATCGATTTCAATTTCGACTTTTTAGTTACCAAACCGCTTGAAATGCAGAACACTGAAAATTAATTCACTCGATTTGCAATTCCGACTTCGGTTTTATTTCACTCGAATTCTGGAACCTAGCTGATAATCTTGATCCAAACTTTCGCTTATATCTTCTACTAAAGTTAAGGAGGCAGTTGTGAAACTATTTTGTACTTCTTAATTCAAATTGAAAAAGTAATACGTGAGTGATTAAAATCATGTTAATTTACTTGTTCGATCTCTTATGAATTCCTAGAACCTGGTGTTCGGCCCTATTGTGGTAACCGTCGGCGTCGGAGCGGAGTTTTCTCCGCAACGCATCCTTTTTCGAAAATGTCGTCGTAAGAAATTTTTCACAAATGCGGCAATGCATTGGCATTCCCAAAACTAAAATCTCCGCAACAAAAACTTATCGGAGAACATCGGATCGTCCGATCGGAGAACTACCACGAAGCAAAATGTCTCCGATCGGAGAGAATTCCGCTCCGACGGTTACCACGATTGAGCCGGTTATTTTTGCCAACAATCAATTGAGTAAAATAACTTAAATTTCTTGATTGAGCACCACTTCATTTGATTTCACAGACAATAAAGTCGAAACAAAAAAGCCATTAGAAGAGCATGTGTTATCATCAATGCTGAAGATGTAGGTAGGGCAGAGTGAATTTATAAACTGGCGATTTAGTTCATTAACACAAAACCCTACTGGACTTTCAAGTTTCTGCATCTACAGTTTGAAAAATTCAAATGCATACTTTTAATTTTAAGTTTATAATTTGTAGATCTTACTACGAAGAAAACAGGAATAAATAATCAAAACTTTAGCTTTAAATGTTCACATATTCGACCCTATAGAGGTAACCGTCGCCGTCGGAGCGAAGTTTTCTTCGTAACGCATCCTTTTGAGATTCAATTTTGCTTCGAAGTAGTTGCCATCGTAAGAAATTTTTTACAAATGCGACAACGCAAGCGAAATGCACCTTTCCGCAGCAAAAATTAATCGGAGGACGTCGGAGAAATGCTTGTTTTTATTTGTCAAAAATAAAGCCAACAAAAGTTCTTAAGCGCAAAGCATCGCATATAAACGGCAAACGTTGTATTTTGTCGGAGAGAATGTCCGATCGGATGATCGGAGAACTACCACGGAGCAAAATGTCTCCGAATCGTAGGAGATCGAAGGGCCGATTTTAATATTTGAATTTTTTTTAAATTTTTAAGCACCATTATTTGTTATGTTAAAATGCTGTAATATATGAAAGTAGTTTCGAATTCTCTTTGCCGTGGTAATGCGGGAATGAAATATAGTCCATCATATTAATCAGGAATAACGTAGCATTTTAATGGTGAAAGCATTTTTGAAATCGGTAAAGTAGTTTTTAAAAAGGTTAATGTATCATGTCTCTTTTTGGCTTGTCGGTTGTGTGGTGTCACATTTTAAAAATTTCACTCTCAAATGTTTTTTCCAAAACGCACCAAAAGAAGTATATCTACAAAATATAAATAAGACTTACCACATTCCGCCGACGGCAATTTGATGTGACTCGTCGTTAAAGTTGTCAGCTGGGGTTTAACTTCACCCAATTCTTGTACACTTGTGATTTGAGCATGACCCGTAGGTACATTTACATCCGTTGATTGATCCTCATCTGTCGTGATCTTTGTTGAAGTAACATTACTCAATTTTTTTACATGCAACACAAAGCCATCTTTATTCTGTGTAATAACGATGTCATTACTTTCCAGCAAACAATCATCCAATTCGAACTCTTCAGGAGTTATATCAGTCTGCTCACTTTTATCATGTTTAACTATTTTGTGAAAAAAAAAAACAAACATTATAATTAATTAACCATAAAATAAGTTATCAGACAAAAATATATATAACAGTCCACAGTCCACATGCTACACGTAAGAGCTTATACCATTATTATAATTATAGATTAACAAATTATAAGCTTAACAGAAACGTAAGTCATTCCATTCCGTAGTTAAAACCGCTTTAAACCAATACAAAAAATATTCACATAACATATCAACAGTACACAGTACAAAGGTTAGTTTTTAATTTATTTTTTATAAATATATTTGTGGCTAACTCTGTTTAAATTTAGGTTTTCGTTTTAGATTTTTTTTCTTCTTTTATGACAAATAAACAACAAAATTATAACAATTTAACGAAAAAGAATTTTTAAACGCTATGCTATTTTGAGAGACTTTGAAATAGTGTCTCCGATTCTCGTGATCTCTATGCACACTTGACGGTAAGTTGGAAGTTAAGATAAAAATAAAAACTTATTTTAGTTTAAACTGAGCTAGAAACAAAAACTTTTTTAATGAAAGTATATAACGAAATAAAAACACAAATACTTTACGAAGAAGATGCACTCTATCACAAGTGCAATTTATTTTTTATTTGTTCGTTTTTTTTCTCTTTTCTTTTTTCTTTTTTAATTGTGTTATTTCTTAAAGTACTACAGTTGTTTTTACATATCGTTTCTTGTATCCATTTGTGATGATATTTGGCTTCTTAAAACACCAATTCGGTTGGATTTTTTTAAAGAATGGCAGTTGTTTTCAGAATTTAATTCAATAATTGTTATTCACCCTTATTACGAATGGCGTTTTAATAAAACGCCAATAAAATGACTTATCTCTAGGTGCCACAATTGACGTTTAAATAAAATAATTTTTGAGGTAATGGTAAGAGCAATGAGGAACAGATAGAGGGCTGACCTTATATTTTTATAAAAACAAAAATTATCGCGGCTTGAGCTCTGTCATTTTTTAGGCGTTTTAGTGAAACGCCTATCGCAATAAGGGTGATTAAATTAACATTAATTTTGCGGAATCTGAAATAGAAAAATTTTACTTTGAAAATATAAACTAAAAAAAAACAATTCGTGAAAAAAGCTTTAATTATAAAATTGCAAATGAACGCTTTTATTTTTATTTTTGAACCTTTACTGTAATGCAGACTTTGGGCAAAGAAACTAAAAAGTTAACACGAAAAAATCTTAAGAGACCAGAATTTTAAGCAAAACTCAAATAGTTTCGTGAAAAAAAGATTATGAAATAACTCTATAACAGCACTTTTACAAATCAAAGGTGAGGCATTTTATGTAGTGGTAAAACTCGTCTTTTCTCTGACATGTAAGCAACATTCAATTTCTATTGGAACAACGTAGAACGAGTTTTGCAAAAATAAATTTCAGTTTTGTAATTAAAGCCATTTTCAAACTAAATGAATTGCATATTTCGTTTAGCTTTGTATTATATAAATATTTATTTACATTTTTATCATTATTAAACTAAATAAGTTTTTTCCAGATCAATATAACTCCACGTTGGTGTGTTTCGATATCAAAACCATTTGTTGCTATGCTATGACCTTGTATCCACCATCTTCCCCAATTACGGTGAATGGGCATCAAATAACTTTAAGTGTTGCGACTTTATGTGTGCATTTAAACTATGTCTATATCTCGTCACATATGAGCAATAAGAGCAAGTTTGTGATGGATTTACTCCACATTCGAATTTCAAATGTCTCGAAAGATTCTTTTTATATGTATACGTTTTACCGCATTGCGGGCAAGTATGATTGGCAATGGGATCACTTCGACGATGATTTCTATTTTTTTCAGTCATCGCAATGCTGTTCAACGACGTCACTGACTTTATCGATATGGCCCAGCTCTCTGAAATATTAAAAATTTGAATAATGTTAGATAATGCTAAACAATATGAAGTCTTCTTAATATAAAACAAAAATCAAAGAAGAAATAATAATAACTATTATTTATGCGAAAGGAAATTAAAAAGAAATATGGATAACGATTTGAAAGTTAAGAAACAAAAAATAACCTAAAGAGTACAAATAGATGTTCTTACAAAATAAGTGTTTTTTTTTACTTGTGCTCTTTCTTATTTTTTTTTTTTTTTTTTTTTACTATGAGGTAAATAAAAATTTTGTTTGAATAAAAATATGTTAAACAAACAAATTATAAAAGTAATAGAAAATTATTCACTGATGAAAATTGGCAGTTAAGCGAGTAGCAGTATAGTGAGAAAATGTATGCTTATGCTTATGATTCATGATAACCGTTAACAACCTTTAGTTAAAATAATTTATAGAATAAATTTTAAGATCTTATATATGTAACTGACAATGTGCTTCTTATGAACTGGCAAACTGCTTGGTAATAAAGGTTTAAAAATATATTTTAATAACAAGTTTAGAGATCACACAGTTATTATATTTTAAAAGACTTAACAAAAAATTTAATTCGAAACAAGAATATTTAACTAAAAAATTACAGATTTTATAGTTTTTAGAAATAAATTAATCATTTTCATAGAATTAAAATTAGTTTTAATAGCTAAATTTTACCAAGCGACAAACTCTATGAAAATACTTTAATGGTTTGTTCAATTAAACTTGATGCATTTAAAAAATTAAAGATATTAAAGATGAAATGTTTACATCCAATATTTTTCAATTTCTTACTACATATTTTAATTTACATTATTCAGCTTTTACCCAACAATATTAAATGTACAATTTCAAATCAAAAAATTAATAAGTACGTACGCAATGGTCCGTTTTTTCTAGACTCTTATGTGCTCTTAATCTAGCTCAACAAGACACATTAACACTGAACACAAAAACAGGTTAATGCATATTAAAGTTCCCAATTCATCTCGGCAACAAGATGGAACTCAATAGTATTATATAAAAATATTGGTTATAAATTTATTTGCCAAAATACTCGAACTCGAAAAATACAGTGGGATAAATTTATTCCGCATGAACATCGTTGGTGCAAAGAAGGGCTTTTAATTGGCTTTTGACCAAAGGATAAGAACATCGAATATGAATTAGCAGAGGAAACCAATAATAGGTAATGAATACCTCACACCGAAACGCCACTCAGATAAATCTGTCATCATAGTTGTTCGCTGGGAATGGGAACGGGAGTAATTTTGTTATTCTTTAAAATAACATTACCCTATAGCAATAAAAAACTTTCGACATTTAGTTTGCTATTTACTCAATTGTTATATAGAACAAATAACTGTACTTGGGTTATGGTTTTTCTAATATTTAAACTCACTCAGGACAATTCAGGGAATTTGGTTTTTGAAAAACAAGTTAAATTTTGTAAATTTTTCGGAAATCCGAATTCCGATTTCTGAAAATAAGGTAAGATTTGAGGTTGAATGTGAAATAAAAGCTGAATATGATTTTGACCTACTGCTGCAATAAATTGACACATTCGCTGCTTAAAAACAACGGTACGGATTTTTTCGGATTGCTTGTATAGTTTGAGCCAAATTAAATGAAACATTCACGTAAACTACAATCACCGATCGAATAACAAAAAAGGGCAGGGACAAAATTTCCACGAAACTTAAATTCTAAGATTGGTATTCCTTTAGCTCTTGAGATATCTCGAGAAATATCAATCCAAAAGATTTGGCTTCAAGCATCTTTTTATTCAAAATTGAACGATTGAGTCGGCAGAAATTCATCACAATATTAAGTTTTAACTTTTAACGAGATATACTTATTTTTAAAATTGACATGCTTTTTTATAACTTCACAACTAAAAATACAATGTGTTGGGCCAATATTTTACCACCAATAGCTAATTAAAAAAAAATTGTATTCAAACTTAGTAATATAAAGTAATAAATTGCTCAAAATTTATACTACCAGACTCGTAAACTCATTGAATAATGAAGTAATAAGTTATTTCAAATTACTTCTATCATTTACATTTTAAACTGTTGCATAGACAACAAGACGTATTTTTGCAAATTCAAAAATCTGTTTTGAAATTTGCAAGAGTCACATGCAATGTGAGTTTTTGGTGACCTTAGTTCGTCGTCTGATGATAAGGAATACAAAAAAAAAAACAGACACAAACTTAAGTGTTAAAAAACCTATTTTTACCGAGCTCTGCACTTCGATTTTATTCTTTGCTGACAATGGAAATATTAAAAGCTAAGATGGAACTATTCCAGCGAGCAGTTGACGCATGGTAGACATCCCTATTTCTGACATTTATTTGAATGGGAAATTTCTTCCCAAATACCGAAAGTTTTAATAACTGGGATCTATGACCAATAGTAAAACAACTTGTGATGACTACATCAGTGGTAGGGTTGATAAAATGGACGAAAAGCTTTGCAAATTGCAATCTACTGTGGTCGAAAAATGTCCTCTCCCCTTAAGGCAAGACTGCGCGTCCAGCTCTCACATACTGTGCACAACAGGCGTGTTTTATTAGAAAGTGTTTATGCAGTTCAGTCAAATTTAACATGGTAGACCACAACTACTCATTTGTTTTTGTTTATGTTGTAAAATTTAAAATTTACTGTATTGGGCAAATGAAACACGGGTATTGTTGGACAACGTACAAATGAGATGAAGTTGTTTTGTAACAAAGGTTGACTAGAAGAAGTAGTACCAAGATCCGTGGAAGCCTTCGTGCCAAATATATTATCTTGCAGAAAATATGAAAAATGTTACATCATACCAAGGCCATCGTGATCAGGAAAAAAGAAAAGCAGGCCAAAAAAATGTTACACTACATCAGCAAAAAGTTGGACTTAAGCATTCTAAATATAATCCAAAACTATAAAATAAATTATTAGTTGGACGTGGCATACCGCATACCCCACTGGTGTGAAGCAGGCAAATGGTAAGATTATGATATCTTTGCTCTCAAAGAAAAAGATAAAAAAAATTCTGTGTATAATGATTGAAAACGGAAACATAATGTGTTGCCTTAAAAAGCAACTTCATAAATTAAAAATACCACAATAGCCACGTTCATTCTTTTTTACAAATAAATAAATACTGAATACACTTAATTAAATTAGGTATCTCAAAAGTTATAAATTAAATCTGCGTCGTAGATTTTATATCATTATTCTAAGCCACACTAAAATCATGATTTGTTTTCTTTGTTCTATTTGCTTTCATCTTCTGTTTCCGCATTCAACCAAGAGGAACCAAAATTTCCTCTTTTAAATTTCATTGTTTGCAAATTTTTAATTCTCTTAATCAAAATTGCTCGTTCATAAAAGTGATTTTAAAATTTTCCGAAATCCAGTTACCTCTGCATTTGATATTAATTTGTTGGTATCATCTCGTCTGTCTAGATTTATGATAAGCATCGAGGTTGTATTCTTTTAAGACGTTGAATGTCAGTCAGCATGCTGGAAGAAAAACTGTAAGGAAAAAAAATGGTAACAAATATTATTAACAAAACTTTCAAAAGAGATACGCTGTTTACCAACTACAAAATGTATCCAACATTTCAAAAAAGGACGTCAATACAGATATCTTTTGCTGCTCTGTAAATAAAAAAAAGGAACGGGACGGAAAGGAAATAGATGTTTGGGATAGGTGCCACACAGTGCTATGATACACTATTGTTTATAAAACACAAAAACCGAAAGAATTAAACAGTTTTTTCTTTGATCAATTATTTCGGCAAAGTTATTAGATTAAAATCATATATTCTTGGTACAAATTTATCGAAGCAAAAAATTGAAAAAAAAAAAAACCAATGAAAGTTACACAGATAAATGTAGTTTTTAAGGACATATACGGTCAACAACGAAATCTTGTATGTTTTTATAACCAGTCTTAACACATTTAAAGAAATCAAGAAAAAACAAAGAAAATATATCATAACAAAATAATGTGTAGTGAAGAAGGTATTATGTAGTTTGCTTTCATTTTCAAAAATCAATACCCATAAACAAAAAAAAATTAAATGAGTACCAAATACAACACTGAAAACAGTCGCAGGTAGTACCGTGTACTGATATTACGGTAGCAATTGTTAGTGAAATGATAACTAACAAAGTAAGCACCAACAACTGACCTGACTTTATATAAAACATTCCTACCCATTCAAATTTTAGAAAAGAAGAAATGCAAAACAATTTCTTGAGATACTTTTACTTTATTAAGACGAAACTTATTCTAAATGAGATTTGCTTACGTCATGTATTTCATTCATTAAGTTGGATGTGCAATGCTAAAATGTTGCAACAAAGTTTGCTTATAACTACACCCAAAACCGCACAGATGGCATTTAAATGTAGGCTTTGCTAAAATTTTTCTGTCAGCTCGTCCGAAACGTTGGTATGAGACAATTTCTTTCTCTTTGACCGGTGGTGGTTCGATAGTTTTCTGTTTAATGATTTCTTTCTTTTGTGTCACAACAAATTTTGAAAACGAATCGATTTCTATCGCACAAACTTCATATTTTATAGGGGGTAGGCTTGTTTCAACAGCTGGATTGATTTCTATCGTCCTCTCCAGTTCCTCTTCTGTACTTCCCTCGCTTCCTTCTTCAAACAGCTCTTCAATGTCGTTCGAAGTTGATATTTCTTCTTCTTCCAGGATTTCTACAACTATAAAGACCAAAAATAAACGAAAAAGAGATGTAGTTTTCAATCTTAAAATGCAATACAAATTTATATTAGACTTGAGAAACAAAATTTTAAAAAAAGGGCTGGAAGGAAGGTAAAGAGGTTTGAAAGAACGGCGTCTAAAGTTTTTTTTTTTCCTTGAAATAAAACTCACAAAACTGTGTTTCTTTTTTTTTGTATTTCAAATGTTTCTCTATCTTGATTTATTTCTGTTTTTTTTTATTTTGCATTTTTTCGTATATGTAAAAATATCATATAATATATATAATTTTTTTCTTGGTTAAAATCTCAATTTGTTTTTCCTACTCGTGTTTTTTTTTTTTAGGTACTATAACAATATCATCGTATATACGTATATAAATATAAATATATACTTTTTTTCCTTTTTTTTTCATTTTCAATTAAATTAAAATATTAATATGGCAATCTTTGTTTTCATTTGTATTTTGGTTGATATCTTTGGAGTATACATTTTGTTTATTCTTTCTTTAAAGGTTTGATATTTTTTGTTTCTTTTTTTTTTGTAATTAATTATTGACTTCATTTTTATTAAACAAGTGACAAACAACAAAAACATATTTTCATTTACTTTATAGTGTAAGCTTTAACAAACAAATTAACAATATATGTATATATAATTTACACACGCATAAAAACATATGTCTGTGGGTATATTTGAACTAAGAGAGCTTATTTGTTAGAGAAAGACAACAGAAAAAAAAATAAAAGAAAATAAAACATATAAAATAAGAACACAAAAACACTCTGCGTTAAATAATTTTGGCATACACATTAAATGTAAATATCTTCTCAAGTAACAATATAATTATATTATTATAACAGCTTTTGTGGTTTGCTTTAACATTTTTCTTAAATAAGTGTAATATAATAAATAATTAACAATTAACAACAAACAAAAGGAAATATTTTTTTTTTTCATTTTCATTTTTCTATTATTATTTTCACTATTCGTCTTTCAGAGGGTTTAATAATATAATTTATTATTTATATGATTTAATAATAAATATATGGTTTCTTTTTTAAATTGTCGTTTAAAACAAACAATTCTATTTAATGGCACTCGAACAAAGTAAAATAAATATGAATATAATATTCGGATATATTTCTTTTAATATGTATACGTAGTTGTTCTCATCTTCCGAATGCGTGCACATAATAAGTATGTGTGTGTGTTTAAATTATTAATCTGACTATTTTCTTGTTTACTTCGCGGCAACAATTTTCATATTTTTCTTTATCTTCTTTTTTTAAAGTTATAACAATTCAACAAATATATTTATACACATATGTATATGTATATTTATATATATAATAATTCTGTGAGATTACATTTAATCTCATTTGTTCATAATTTTTTTTGTTTGTTTATATAATTATATATGTAGTTATTTGGCAACAAAATCAACACAGTACGTTTCTCATTTTAACTATATAATTATGTTTATTCTTTGATTTGTATATGTTTATATATAAATTACTTATTAATTTCTTATTATTTTGTTTTCTTATTTGTTCCTATTTTCTTTAATAAATATTCATCGCTATTTCTTGATATCTAACGGTTTTTGTCATATATATATATAAATAAATGATGTGGCATCCAATAAATTCGTTTCGTATTTTTTGTTGTTTTCTTTCTATTTTTTTTTTTTTTTTTACTTTTACTTTAAATTTAATATACTATGTATTAATTATTTCTTCACACTATTGATTATTTAGTTTTAAAAAATATGTTTCTCATAAATAATATTTGACACATACACCAGATTCGAGGTGCCTTTTTAGGTGGGAGCTTTGTGAAAATGCTTTGGCGCACATGAGGCAACGAAATTTCTTTTGTCCACCGCATTCGTATCTGTAGAAAATTTTATTCATGAAAAAATGTTGTTAGATTTTATGGTCGATTAGTCTAGACATTTTTGCTGTTCTAATTTTTACTTTACATAATTTAGAAGATGCATTTACATGACTACAAGCTTTCTGCTGTCAATACAAAATTTTCATAACTAAAAAAAAAACTAAAGCTGAAGAAATCATTTACGTCACTTAAGTCATGCTGGGCTCAACGAAACCGAATGCCTTACTTTACTGAGAAAAAATGGAGACCAATAATTAACTGATGCACTCTTATCAATTGCAGGTCATTGTACTACCAGGGTTTCAACCTTCCCTTTTTGTGGTGCTTCACATAGAAACAAGGTGATTTTAATTTCACTTATGATCTTAAGGGCGGTGTCCGGAGAAAACTGTGAGACTGGAAGAAAAGTACTCAACCGAATAACTTATGCCAAAATTGTTAGAAATTGATAATGACCATCTCATTTTTCATAGGATAAGGCTGTTATAAAAAAATGGAATTTAAAAACTAGTTAGTGATTAGTTTTACTAACTTTAAATTTACTAACAAAAAATCAAAAAAAAATAAACTTCATAGATGCGTTTAAAATAAAGCTGAATTTTCGCGAGGAAAAGCCCATTTCTCCTATAAAATAATAAAAGTCGATTAACCGTTCGGATTGGTACAAAAATTTTAGGTCCTTCCCTTTTCTTCGCAAGGTATGGTTGAAAGAAATGCGCTAGCCCTCGGGGCTCCCCACTGTGTCAAACCATCCTTTTTATCATGGGCCTGTAAAACAGAACTACAAGTAGTTGCAACATAACTGAATTATCACAAGTGTGAAGTATTTCTACAATTTTGCTTGATCTTCTACAAGTGTAATGGACACAGTCCAACAAGTGGCTCTTGACTTGTAGCTTTGTGTTACACGCCCCATGTCGGTGGCGTTAAGGTAGGCACGTTCGACCATCAAATCCCAAAAGCTTAATCACAGAAAGTAATGAAATGTCCTCAGAGAGCAACTTACACTGCCATGAAACGCGCTCGCTTTAGTGTTCACAATCAAAAAAAATTCAAGTCTCTGAATTGCGTTAAGCTTCACGAGATTTTTTGCGTTTTATGAAACACGCACACGAAACTTCCAGACTAACTTTTTTTTTTAATTTAACCATTTATTTCAGCAAATGAAGTTTGAACCAAATGCCTGCCGCTCTTTCAAGATTTTTCTTCATTAGGGTTGCCAGCCATCGGCGTACCCCACAGGCGGATCACTAGTGTGAAGCAGAAAAGTGGGAGAGTTGTGATCGCTTCAAGATCACTACTCGTAACGCCGGAAATGAAAAGAAGAAGAAGAAGAAGAAGGGTTGCCAGTCATTATGTTAGATATATGTTTGTTTTTTTTCTCGTTTTTCTTTGCTCGTAAAATAGAAAATAAAATATAATTGTACTACCACTTTTAGTGACTTTTTTTATTATAGATTTCAGCACTTGATTGTATAAATTTCAATAGGAAACTCGTTGGGGGCATGTTAATCAGAGGTGAGGTCTTAGGCTATGGTTATTACTAACGTAAGTAAGCGAGTTAGCCAATCCCTATGGCTATTTGCAAAAATATTAAATAATAAGTGAACAATCTATGTAACTTAAATACAATTTCACTTGTTCAAGAATCTGAAGAGCAAATTTAAATTTTCCAAAAGAAGCTCTAGTTTTAAAGCTTTTCAGAACTTTTTCAACTACATATGTACATTACTAGCTGACCCGCCCGGCGCGACGTAGCTCGGGCCCTACGGTGATTTAGTGTATAGAATCGACTCTGCTCGAATATTCAAGCATTCTAATGTAGAAAGAATTTTCAAAACCTGTTCAGCAGTTTTTAAGTTCCGCTTTACGTTCCCGTTCCGTGGGATAACACCGCTTTGTTCTATTGAAAAAATTTTTTAATTAATTCGGTAGTTTCGAATTCCCATTCCCATGGGTTTAGGATTGAAATATAATCTTAGAGAACTTTTAGCTGAAAGAATTTTTGAAATCGATCCAATACTTTCTAAGTTCCCGCTCATGTCCCCTTCCCCAACCCTTTCTCGTAGAAACATAGGGAAGAAATATAGGCTCTAGACTAGACTATCCCTGTGCCAAATATTATTCAATAATGCTGGGTTTCCACATGTCACTAAAATGACATAGTTTGACAGATCAAAATCTTGTCAGTAATTGATACAATTGCCAGTTCATTTCCACTTTTGTCATTTACTGTCAAAAAATTGGTTGTCATTTCATTGATAAAGAAATTTTGACAAGATGTTTTGTCAACTCAATGAACACTATTTCCACTTGTGCTGTCTTTTCTGAAATGCCAGTGGAATGTCACTGACAATTATTTGCCGCCTTGCACTTGCAATTGAAATTTTTTTTATGTTGCAAAGATTTCATCAAAAATTAATGGATATGGATAAATTAATGGACTGGGCAGGTTTCACGAACAATCCTGAAGACTGTTTTTTTGAGAAAGGCGAAACACATCAGACATCACCTGCATACTAGCACCCGTCGCGTCGCCAAATACCGAATGGTAACTGCCAGTCTTTCGGCTGGTCCGATGGCTAGTCGCATAGAAGTGTCTTTTTTCGTAATGAATGGTTTCACCTTCTTGAGAATAAAATCAAAGTCAAGTTTAGACATTCTCATTTTTTTTTTTTAAATTTCGGCTCCATATTGTATAGCTTTGCGTAGAACCCGCATGACTCTCTGTCCAGGAATAAATTCTGAACCCAACAGTCAGGTCTTTTCTTTTTTTTAATTTTCTCCTCCTGTTCGGCCAACTGCAATCCAGCTCCCACCATCACTACAAACGAAGCAAGAGCTATTTGCTTCCTCTTCGACATTTTGATTAATAAAAACTTTTGGTTAATGAAAACTTTGCAAAAACAAAACAAAAAATCAATCAAGCAAGGAGGCAAATAAATAATTAGTATTAATAGTTTGTTTGTATAGTTTGTTTTGACCTCGTGTTATTACTCGTCACTTAATTGACAAAAGATTCAACAAGATGCCAAAAAAAATATCGATGTCAGTGAATGATGGAGTGACATTTCGTTTGTCAATCAGCCAATTTCCACTTGTCATTCAAATTTACTGCCAAAAAATGACCGACACTGTTCGTCAGTTCAATGACTGTCAATTTTTGCAATTTCCACTTGTCATTAGGTCATTCATCATTCAAAAAATGGCAAGTGGAAACCTAGCATTAGGCTCAGTTTTGGAGCCTATTCAATACAAACAAACAAATAAACAAGCAAACAAATCTTTCCTCTTTATAAAAGTGTAAAGATAAAGTTAAATGAAAAAGATTAAATCAGAAAAGGAAGAAACCAAACATGAAGCGTTTCGTACTGTCGGTCTTGTCTTTACTTATTTCGTTTCGTTGAAAAAAAATTAAATACGTTCTTTTAACCATGCAGTAAACTTTTTAACAGCCATTAACATATCGAGTTGACGAAAAGTATCGATATCATATCGAAGATGTCTTTGCTATCGTATCTGATAGCTGAGTACATATACCAAAGTTTCTTGATACGCTCTCTTGTCAACAAATGCTTTGCTGTCAGCTTATTTAGCAGCTGCCCTTGGCGTAATGGGAGTTCGAGGCTCTAATGCCAGAAACATAAAATTGCTTTCCATGGGGATCACATTTCGCGGAGAGTAATTATACTGCTATGAAAAACGCTTTCTCATTTAGCAATTCCGAGTCGGCATACAATTGTACATTCTTGAAATACGTTAAGTCTCGTGGTTCCCCGTTTATTTTTATGTTTCTAAAGGAAATGAACAACTGCAAAAGAAGTGCAGAATTAGTTTTTCCTCCACCTCTTAGGTGCATCTTCTTAATAAAAACGTTACTGAATAGGTCGAGCCGTTGTACCCGTCTGTATATTATACAGTGCCTTGCGATGACACTTATCACGCAACTTTTGTCAAGTCTATTTACAGAAAGTGAACTCTTTCAACCCTTGAGGCAAGAAAGTTTCAGTTTGCGTTATCGAAAGTAAGTTTTGACATCTCCATTAGAAATTAAGGTTTTAACGTTAATGTAGAGCTTACATTAAGTTAAGGAAGACTTACTAAAGGATTTCCATTGATACTTGACTATCCGAGAAGAAGCACATAACCTTTTCTGATACGGCGAGAGGTCAACGTTAACTTTTTCTAAAAAAAATATTTCCTACGAATCCATCGAACGTTTTGGGTATGTTGGTGAGGAAACGGATGTTTTATACTATGAACAACTTCTTGAACTGATTTGAACATTTTTACCCGAATTTTGGTTGAACAAAAACATCGAAACTGCATTTTTAGTTCATTTAGTAACTAAAATATCTTCCAATTATACTATCCCTGTTCCAAATAGATTTTTGGCTAAGCTTCAAAGACCGCAAAGATTCTTTTTACTGTACTAGGTTGGTCTAACAGTTTTTTCGATTCTTAACCCATGTTTATCAGTTTTTCGTTAAAAAAAAACACTAATAAAATGTATTAGCCTTAATAAGCGAATTTAATCAAAGGTTCAACTAGTAAGGGTGGTCAAATACAAGTTTCTTTTAAAGAAATTAAATGGCGGAAACCTGTAGAGCGATCGGGTTTTCGAAAGCACATTCATCGAGGAAGGGGAAGACCCCTTCTTAGGTAGCGCATTTGAGTGGAAGAAAACCTCAACCAGCTGAGTGTAAAAATCGTTAGAGAGAGAACTCGTCCGAAATCGAATTTCTTGGCGTAAGACGTTGGTTGACGTCCAGGTATACCTTGTCTTGTATAGCAGTCCACTTTCGGGTAGTGTGACTTAAATAAGATTCTCTAG
The DNA here is from genome assembly GCA_949752695.1 of Melanostoma scalare. Taxonomy (NCBI): domain Eukaryota; kingdom Metazoa; phylum Arthropoda; class Insecta; order Diptera; family Syrphidae; genus Melanostoma; species Melanostoma scalare. Next base: position 27,828,202 of record OX456984.1, on the reverse strand, counting down.
ATTAGGAAACACAACATCTTTGAAAATAAGGATTCAGTATTTCCCAACGTTGTACAAGCGTAAAGGAATCACTTCCTAATCCAGAGATAAAACTCATAAGATTTATACTGACTTTCTAGCGAAACTTTGAGTGGGAAACAGGACAGTGTCAAACTAACCTATAGCTTAAAAAGAAACTATTACAAAATCAATATCAAATAAATTTAGTTCTATTTTACAGAAAATAAAAGGTTTATATTTGTTACGAAAAATATAACAATACGCCAATAAAAACTGTAAGAAAATGTAAATCTTGCATACGATTTCCACCGAGAAAAACTCTCCAATAGCTTTTGTTTCAGTGGATCTGCTCAATTATTTATGCTGAAAATTTAGTTTTTTTTTTCATAAGCAACACTTTTAATAAATTCTTTTAAACAGAGCTGAAATCTTTGCTTTATATTCGACGTTTTGAAAAGGTTCACATAATTCATTTTCATTCCTGGTGCTTCATTTTGTTTAAAACATACTGATGGTATAATTGAAAAAAAATTTCTTTCCCTGCTTATCGTTTCATAAAAAAATTGTTAAAATCCAAAACAATAAAATATATAAAACGTTAAAAAATTTAATCAACATGAAATATCCAAATATTATTTAATTAAGAAAACATAAAATTAAAATCTTAGGAAACAGATTTGTAATAGTATTTTCAATTATTCTTAACTGGAAAGCAAGTATGTATTGTGTAAGAACACTTTACGGTATTAGATCGTTTTTGTACTTCGAAGTTCGGTTGTAAGTTTTTATGCTAAGACAGTTAATAATAACATTTAAGAAAAACTACCGGACTAAATCAATTATTAGGATAACAGCAAGTTCAGTTCTCCCACTTCTGTGAAATAGATAAGTGGAGTAGCTGTGAACCCTTTGAGAACACAATGTTCGTAACGCCGAAAAGGAAGAAGAAGATTCAAGATTGATAAACGTAATGGACACTAAAGTTTGTATCAAAAAAATTATCAACTTGGTTTTTGAGTAAAAGCACTACTCAAATAATATGGTTTCATTTTACAGAAAACTCATACCAAACATGAACATAAACATGAACATATAGATAGATGTAAATGCATCCTCCAATTCATAATAAATATAAGACAGTAGTAAAAAGTTTTTATAGTCACCTGATATGTCTCTGTAATGAACTAGCATCTTTGTAGCTTTTTAAACAATTGAACCGAGGACACTGGTATCTTCCGTCCGGGTTGATAAACTTAAACAAATCGGAAAACTTCAATTCGTACCAATAATCTCTGATAAAGGGTTGATTTGGTGTTAAAGGTGGTGGTGTTTGACTTGATGTTGAACTTCTTCGACCTGCAATAATCGGTTATAGCTTTGTTATGGCTTTTAGAAATTGAATTATTTACTTAACAAATAATACCCATAATACTTAAATTTAATATTTTCCTTTCTTTTCAGTTTTTTGTTCAAGTATTTCACAAAAAAAAAAATTAACAATAATTTAAAAATAATTTAAAAACAAAAAAAAATTCATTAATTTATCTGCTCTAAACAAAGTTATAGGATTTGTTTACTATTTTCTTTTTTATCTCAAAAAAAAAAATTAAAAAAAACATAGCAAAATTAAAAACAATAAGAAAGTAACTATACAAACAACAACAAAAAAGAAACTCAAAATATAATTAAAAAAAAAAAAAAATAGGTATTAAAAAAGTTAAAATTTAACATATTTACAAATTTGGTTTTACGTTACGCTTGTGTGTTATTTTTTCTAATTATATATATGCTCTGATGCTGGCATGAGGGCGATGTGGTGAGTTCATGAGGATGATGATGAAGCGATAGTGACTTTTAGTTTAAAGAAATTCTGAAAAAATCTATGATTATAAAACAAAATTTTATGAAAAAACAATGTGTTAAGAAAAAGTTGTTAGAAAAAAGATCAATCTGTTTGTTTTTTTTTTCGGCAAAGGAAAAAGTTTATAAATTTTTATTCATGTAGAAAAATAAAGTTTCACAATATTTATTTTAATTTTATTTTTATGTATACATATATAATTATAATAAGTTATAGTGAGAAATAATTTTATTACATTCTAAGGAATTACATTGCTGGGATTTACTTTATTTATTTTTGGATCGATTAATAGTTTAGTTATAAATAACACAATATTGTACTCTAGTTGCACAAAAGTCATTTGTTATGATGACCTCTTTCACTAAAAAGCAGGAACAATTTTTTTCATTTTTAGTTAATATTAAATTCAAGATCGAAGTCCGACAGAGAAAAAGACAGTGGAGGCTAATGAGTTTTTCAGTTCGACACGGAAGAAAACAATAGAAACTTGAATTAGGAATATAGAAGTAAAATCTATTGCTCATTCAACTCAACAGTAGCAAAACAGTACAGTGGCTATATCTTGGGTTGCTATAAATTTTAACAGTTTTCTGGTAAGAACTCTTTACCTAACCGTCTTTATTTTCCATTTACACGTCCTTTCTAGGGCATTTAAAGAAAGTTCCTCAAAGTTTCAAAAGGAATTTTTAAAAAAAGATTTCTACTTTGCATTTTATCTCAATTTTTTGTCAAAGCTTTTAATATAAAGCACAAAATTAAACAAAAGAAAACTCGCACCAACTAATTTGACAAAAATCATTTAAGTTTTTTAAGACCTGTGTTGGAATTGCCTAAGATAAAAGCTTTCAAAAAAATTTAAATTACATAACTTTGATATGCAAGCTATTGGATATAGCAATAATATTTTAGTGTACAGTAAGCTTTAAGCAAGCCCTTGGACTTGTACTTAATTAAAGGTCTACAAAGGGTGTCTGGAATTGAAAACAAAACTTCCAGTAACGATAATGAAGATCTTTTGATCCCGACTGTGTTAAGCTTAAAAGGAATTCATCAGCATACATTCTTCAACCCCGGCCGCTTTGGCACAAAAACATTTTTAAAGTTGATGAAGTGTAAAATTACAAAAAGTGTATGTTCCTTGGAACATTTAGTAGGCTTTTGACAACATATTGATGATTGTTAACACGTGTAACTTAACCACTTCATTTTAACAAAGCATTTGGATTAGTATGGGCCTTGAAAGCTTTGTTAAACTCAATACGGTGGCTTTTATTTTTAAACAAAACTTAATTTAAAAATAAAATTAAGATTGCATGAGAATTCATTACAAATGTTTTGCCAACTCAAAGAGCATTCCACTGTCTTATTGATTTTAGCCTTAATATTAACTCTTCTTTTTTACGCTAATTAATATTTTTTTATATCTTCTCTTAACAATACTAAATTTGGCATGATTTTCGCAAACCCTAATTTTGGATAAGTTTTGTGAACTTACTTTTTAACATATTTTAAAATCTCTGAATTTCTATTTAGTTATTTTATTTTTATCTGTGATTGGTTTGTTTTTTTTTTATAAGACATTTCATTAAGTGTATATATTTTCTATCAATAAATATTTTCTGTTTAGCATTTTCAGGCACTATATGTATTTATATTTTTTAAATGAGTATTTTTCTTATTTTAATGGATTATTCAAGTGAAGTTTTTCATCCTACATTCAACACAATTCTATTAACACTTACACTGCATTTGTTAGTTTGCTAATTTTTTTTTTTATAGATATTCAAAAAACGTTTCACCCTTGTATGAGGGTCTTCTTCGTTTCATATGTTTGATAACATGACACTTGAGATTGTCCTTACGCTTTGTAGCAAAGTCACAATGGGGGCATTGAAATTTAGCAATAGTGGCGACATTCGGACATTCATAACGAGTGTGTCGACCGAGTGTACCACGTGATGCGTAAGTTTTACCACAGTGTTGGCAAACAAATTTTTTTTGAAGTTGTTGTTTGTAGGGCGGGTGATGGTGATGTTCTATTGGTTGTTGTTGATCTTGCTGTTGTTGTTGATGTTCTTGATTGTATCCATCTTCGTTTAGAAATTGTGGAAGGAAATCTAAAAAAGAATTTAAATATTTGTTGCTTTCTTTTTTCTGTTTTCTTTTTCTTTCTTTTGATTTTATTTTCTTAGAATTCTTCTTAACGATTGCCGGACAAATTAAAGTAAAAAAAAAATAATTAATAAAAGTGACGTGAAGGAAGAATGAAAATTTAATGGATTTCTTGTTAAAATATTTTGAAGCAATATGATGAGATGGTGATGTTTTGTTTTTAGAATAGAAAATATACACATTACAAACAAATTCAATAAATTAAATAAACGAACACAATCAACTGCACAAAATAAACAATTTCTTAGTATTTTTTTGTTTAAACATTCATTCACATAGGTTTTGTGATTTTTAAATCTAGTTTAAATGCAATTATAAAATAAATTTATTAATTAAATAATTAATAATAAGGACATTCAAATAAGTTAGTTTTTTTTTTGTTCTTTTTTTTTAATTAAATTATACGACTAGAGAGAAATTAGTTATTAACTCGTGTGATTAATTTTTTCTTATTTGAAATTGGAATGGATAGTGTTTAGTCTGTTAAGTTCTTTTGTTCTCCAAATACGACTATCAAAAATATATTTATTTTCATAAATATCATTTCCGTCTTTTTTTTTTACTTTAGATTATAATTATAAATTTAAATTTTGAAAAGTTTATACTAGCCAAAAAGCCAGAATGGGTGAATTTGTTAAGATTTCGCTTATCATTGTTCTTTCTTTCGATCAAACATTTTGAGGGATGTTGAGCACATATCTGTTTTTTAATTCCTATTTGCAGTTCAAATCCCCAGTTTGTTGCAATCTCTAAAGACAATATAAGTTATCGTATACACTAATTTAATTGACATTCTGGATAAATAAGACAAAATCCCCCTGAACTCGTTTCAAAATATAAAGGCAAACGGAACATATGTAGGACCACTACTTTGAAACAGAAGATTCAAAAAAGCTCATCAATGAAGAAGTTTTGATCTTGAAAACATTTCTACAATCATCTTGGACAAGACGACAGCAAACTGAAAGAAGACGCTTGCCTTAGCTTCTTCCCAAAGTTTGTTTTTTAACCGAAAGCATTGTATTTCAAAAAAAAACTCAAGTAGCTTTTGTTTTTTACACACATGTTTTTCTTGTGGCAAAGAGTTATTTCAAAACTACCTGAAAAATAGGCTGTACTTATGAAATAAGATATCCACATATCATATTTATGTTTTGCTTTTAGCCGAAATTGTTGATTTTCGATAGATACAGATGAAGTTTGGAACACAGGCAAGCTATAAAACATTAAAAAACGAATGCCATAAAACGATAGTTAAAAAACGATACTCCAAACGCGAGAAACGAGGATCAACGAAATAAGAAACAAGAATAAAATAAATAAGAAACGAGTAACGTGAAACACAAAATAAAAAACAAAAAAACGAGGAACGATTAAAAATCGAAGCACATGAACATTCTTAACTGAAACGATACCTGATTCACATATACAGTTCTAGGAAACAGATGACAGAAAATCAATGATCAAAGGAACGATAGTCACCAGCCTCCATTGGTCAGAAGTCACATAGCAAACGAAAAACTGAAGTTCAGAACCCGCGAATTGTATGATTGCTTTATACGATTGACTTATCAACTAAAAAGCAAGACAAAGCGCAAGTAAAACGCGACAGTCAACTGTTTCCGATATTATTCAATCAAAAAACAAAATGACAAGGCAACTGAACTAGCATAGAATTCATTTTTTGAACATGACTACTTCTTCAAATAAATTGAAAGTCATTTACAAACAAAAAAGTACGAACAAATTTTAAACCCTGAACAGTAACATTTACGGCAAAGATAAATAAATAAAATTTAAGAATAGCTTAACAAAACGACAATTGTTTGAAAAAATATAAGTTTTTTAGTCATCAGTATGGAAATGAGCTGACTCATCTTCAAGAACTTCTCAAAGTTCCAAATGGATATTGATGAACTGGTGACTTTGAATTTGATGTCAACAACCACCCGGAGGTTTTATGAGGAAGGAATGTATTGGGATTCAACTGAATGAATTCAGAGTGAAGGTATGGCCAATTGAGGTAAATGTCCATTAAAAGACGGCTCTGAGACGAAAAGCTGTGCTCGCAATAGATTTTTGGCAAGACTTCGAGGGCTGCTCGTTACTGACTTACTGACGCCATACTCAACGTGCTGATCATTAGTCTCAGGCAAACAAGTGAAGGAGTTGTGATCCATTGGAGATCACAACACACGTAGCACCGACAATGAAAAGGAAGAAAACTCATTCACTGAGCTGATTCACTAAGTGATTTTTTGACGGCGTTTTCAAAGATCGCCTTTACTTGTTCAATCAACAAGCAAAATATGATTTCAAAAGTTGAGTAACTTGAATCAAGACTAAACAATTCGAGTGTATATAACTTTCCAAATTCGTTATGCAAATGGAATTGTTCGCTTTTGATAGGATGAAAAAACCCTAGAGTAAGGAGGAATAAAAATTTTGGTGGTATGACTGCACTGACTGAACCACATATGAATGTATGAGAGTAATGATAGTTGTTAGACACTTCAAAATAAAATGGGTTTATTTCAATGAAAGTAGTATAGTAGTATAGGACTAGAAAAGCTTATTTGAATATATCGTCTCTAATTAAAAAACATTTTATACTACACTTCATGTTTAAAATGAATTTAAAAACATTAAACAGTAACAACCCAGTCCATACAATCAGAAGTTTTAGGATCCGTGGAAGTCCTCATGTCATTACCATCTGCAGGAAATAAGAAATGTTAAGAACCACACCAAAAAGGTAATATGGTTTCCTACTTTCGGGAAGTTGGTGCAATGATGCTCGAAAGTTCCTTGCGCAATTTAGAAGCGATCGTGAATGAAATTCCAAGAAATTCAGTATAAATATTTGTGCTGTAGAAAATTTATGGGAACAAAGTATTACGTGGGAAACAAATTTTCTTGAAAAATTACCGATGGGACCCAATATCATACGATACTATGAATAAGGAACAAAGAAATGGGACTACACCAGGAAAAAGTTAACCTCAGACATTGGGTAATTTAAAATCGGGATGCTTGTCGACGCTTTATGAGATTACAATTTAGTGAATACAAACATTTTGGGTTTAGAATCGAGCTGATAATGAAATTCTTTGCCTAATCAATTTTGCTGTATCGCTTCCAAATATTTTTTTATATATTGCCATCAAGTTCGATAAGGTGAAATCTCTTTTCCAAAGCCACAGCTGATCATCAAACAAAACGCCTTTGCCGTTTCCCCGCAGACATTTTTAAAGATCCTCGTATAAAGTGAACACTATACAACTACAGAAAATTTAAGATCTGCCACCGAAAATTTTATCTGAAAAGATTCTCTATGCCAAAACGTTGAACAGAAAAGCGTATGACAAAAAACTTTCGACTCTACAAATATGCCACCACCTTATAGACAGAGAACTCTAAGATACATATGTAGTTTTTATATTACTCGCAAAATTCTGAATCGAAAGAAAATAAACAATGCATTAAATAACATATAGTTTTAAGTATTCCACCACCAATATGACAAGCAATTTTTTTAGCCAAAATTACACATAAAACTAAACAAAAATTTATTTCCAAAACTTTGCATAAGCGATGAAAGTATTGCCAATTTAAGTAAGAAAATAACTAATTCAAGGATATTATAATCAAATTAGTTTTTGCTTCTTTTTTCTTTTCTTTTAAATAAATTAGTGATAAGTATAATGTTAGGAGTAATTTAAATTAATTATTAAATACATCAAAAATAAATTATTCAGAGTGCTTATTGGTCATTGCTATACACATAATTAAGCTGGCACAAACAACTAAAGTAGTACAAAATTATTTGTGTAGATCGTGATAGCGATGCCAAAAAACACACCTATATTATGCTTAAATATGTTTATAAAATATATATTTATATATGTTATCAATTTATATATCTCATGCAAAAATAGAATCTATTTATTTGTATAAAAATTGTAAATTTGTGATTCTTTGGATAAACCTATTAGTTAGCTTGTTCTGTGTATTGTTTTTTTTTTTTTTTTAGTACATAGACATAGTAGGTTAATGAAAAAGTTTTGTTTTTGGTTTTATGCCATTTCCATGTTGAAGCTATTTTGCAATTTGACAGCTAATGGCAAAAAATCCTTTTGCAATTTGGCAAAATGCGTTTTAATGTGTTTGGTCAAATTATCGCTACGTTTAGCAGCATAGTTGCACGAAGGACATTGAAATAGTGGACGTTCGGTTGTAAAACGGCATTCAAAACGACGATGACGACTTAAGCTTTTACGTGTTTTATATGATTTACCACATTGATCACATGAGTGCTGATACCATAATGAGAAATCTGTAAAATTAGACGATTTGTGTTTGTTTGTGGATATGTTTTCGTTTCATGTTTCTTTTTTTTTTAATTTGAATTTGAATTTGAATTTGAAAGTGAATGAAATGTATCATGGTCTTTCTTTTGAAAATGAAAAAGCTAAATCATAATCGGTGTTCAACTCTCTAAAACACACAAAATCTATAGCTAAAACACACACTACTTATCTACTTAATGTCGTAAAAAATTAAATGAAAAAAAAAACAAGAAACACAATGAACAGAGAGTTTTCAATGCATGATTTACTGAAATGAAACAAAAATTAATTGCGAAGAAACGAACAAAAAGAAAAGAAATCAAATAAAAACAAAAATCGTTGACGAGCGGAATAATATAAATGAAAAACAGTGTATGCATTTTAAATTGAAGTTTATGTTTTATTTAATATAAAAAGTTTCCAATAAGACATTGATATTAAACATTGTAGTGGTAAAATATTTTTTACATTGAAAATTATATCTGAGAAAAAACAAAGACGAACAGGAATAAACTTAGTTTAAGCGAATAAATTAATTTACATATAACCAAATTCTCTTACTCCGTCACCCCAAAAAATAGAATTGCAAGTCTTAAATTACATAAGCACAAAAATTAAATGCCTTTTTATTTATGTTATACTTGTTTTTTTTTTAATAGAAGATCAGCAAAAAGAAGAAGTAGGAGTAGTTGTTCAGAACATAGAAAAACAGGATGTAGTATATATTTTAAGTGTTGAGAAGAAAATCGACAATAAGCCCTCCACCATCACTTAGAGACATAGAATGCATAGGTATGAAAAGGCGGGATATATCGGGACACACAGTTTAAGAGTTGTAGGCATCTTCCAATTTGAGGTTGTGTGCGAAAATAACGTACGATCTAAAAGAAACATTTTTATCTGGTTAGTAAAAGTAGTTTACTTTTCTTTTGTTTTGCAAATGAATTCTTCTTCTTTCTCAATGACTACTCACATCTGTTTAGTCTGCGAAAGAAAAAGAATTCATGATTGGAATGGAAATTAAGTTCAAACCAAATAAAATGTTTTTTGCTATCATTATTTAGCTTCATTGGTGAGCATTTTTTCGATAATTTTGGTGTCATTGGAATCGCGTGGCATTCTCATCCAATCCCTAAGCCAGCTCATAACACGACAATATTTTTTGAATAAACTACCACATATTTCCCGGTTGGACAGATTTTCGTCTGTTTTGTCTGTTTTGACTTTAAAATATTATCTGCAAGTTTAACACCACTTGATATGGTTTATTGTTTAATGTCAAGAACATCTTTCAAGAAATGATATAACAATGAAGTTGTCATTCTCTTCCTTAAAGACTGTTGTTCTCTGTTGAAGATAGTTATTATGATAACGCAGTATGAAGGTCTTATTTTTGACCATAAGCTTCAGACCATTAAACAATCAGCAAAAATGTTGGCGTGTATAATTTTGAAGAAACACAACCAAAACCAAGCACCAAAATTTATGAAAAAAATGCTCGAGATATTCTAAAAGCTGGAATAGAAGGAATGAAAAGATTTCCGGGTTAGAAATAACAGAAATAACTTTACATTTGAATTCATTAGTTTAAGAAATAATTTATTTTTCAATAAGGAATATATCAATTATAATTAAAATTAAATGAAAGTATATCATTTATCAAATTATAAAACTAAATTTAATGTTAAAATAAATCATATAAGTTTCTTTGTTCAAAAAAATTTAAGATAGGTATGGAATGATTTAATTTTTTTTTTTTTTGCTCGACTTTGATAAAAGTTGGAATGATTGTTCTCTCAATTGGACCTTTTGCCAAATAATGGTATTTAAGTTTTAAAATTTGTATTTCTTTTTACATTTTAAATTTAAAGGAAAAAACTGACAAAAATAAAAATAACGTGCACATTAATACAACATTACAAGAAATGACAAATAATAAAATATTATAGAATACAAAATAGAAATTTTACGTTACAATCTACAAGTTTTATAAAAATATATCTCTTAATCAATTAATTTTTGTCATAGTCTCTTACTTAACATTGAAATATAAATCTCTATTTAGTTCTTATTACTAAGCATATGTATTGTTCTTATCGTTTATGGCTGAGTATTTTTAATTACTCGTAGTATTTTTTTTTTTTTTGTATTCAACAAGACTAGAAAATGTCGAATTACGCCCTGTTTCTCTTTAATTTTTGGTAAAACGTCTATTATAGACAAATTTCTTTGTGAGTATTATAAGTGTTAGCTTCTTGAGTATACAAAAAAATATCTTATATGAAAACGAATGGCAAAATCAATTAAAATATTTATAGCTAATTTAAATAATTTATAAATAAACAGTAAAAAAAATTGAGATCGATAAATTAAAAATAATGGAATTGTACAGTTTCATTACTCTTGTTTTCGTTTCTTATCATAATCGTGGTATTTTGGTTTTTAATTAAATTTTTGGTAAAAAAATTGTTTTCTTTGTTTTTTTCTTGTTTTTTTTTTTGGTTTGTTGCGTTTCTTTTTTGGGACACTTTGGGACAAGATTACATATTTGAGAAAAAAAAAAGTTCTTAAACATACAAAAAAAAAACATAAGTGAAAAATAAATACGTAAGATTAGTTGTTATTGTAAGCAAAAGGCATGGAATTCATTAACCGCTCCTTAAGCAGCGAATTCGAAATTAACTGCAAGCTAAGCTTCATCTTCCAATCGTCATCCATAGCTATGCCTTTGGATGGACTTGTAGGTTCTACTTTCAATTTCTTGGGATCATAATCGGCTTTTGTGTCATGGTTATTCTGATGATCGTCATCGCTGCCAGAAGAGGTTGCTGCCGCCGACGCTGCTGCAGCAGCTACTGCTGCCGCCGATGCTGATGTTGGAAAAGCTGCAATTGCACCCGTCAAACCATAAGCAGGCACTGATGATGGCATTGTAGTCGATGGAGGAGCCATCGCACCACCATTATTAACACACTCATATTTTATATTGTTTCCCGCCTGCGCGGCGGCTACAGCTGCTACAGCGGCTGCAGCTGCCGCTGCTGCTGTACAAGGATTCATCACACTGTAACCAGGGCTTGGGATATTCTCATTTTCATAATATTCTTTCTTCATCGACAGATTTTCTGGGCCCTCATTTGCCGGTATGCCATGTTTCGAAGTCATGTGCCTTACCATGTGGTACTTTCGACGAAATCTCGATGGGCATAGATCACATTTGAATCGTGGCGGTATTCCAATACATTCATCACGCATATGACGTTGCAAATGGCGTTTGCGTAGATAACTCTTTCCACAAACGCTGCATGGAAAACGATCACCAACTGTCATACTGTATTCGAATTCTACTTTCATTTCTTTTCCAAATAAATTTTTATTTTATTTTTTTTTTAATTATTTTTGTTTATGAAATGAGGATGGATGTGTGATTTTTGTTAATAAATGTGTGTGGTTTTTTATACAATGGGTTGTGGATGTGTGATTCATTAGGGTTAAATGAAAAGAAATGAAAAAAACAAAAAGAAAAACGAATGATAAGAAAATTCGAACATGAATGTTTTTTTTTTCGTTGATAAAATTCGAAAAATTATATTATTTTTTATTCCTTCTACTTTGTCTACAAAAATCATACGATGTGTAAACTGAAACAGCTACCGACAGATAAAAAAAAGAATACAACTATTTTACAAACAAAAAATTTAAAATAAAAAAGCTTATTTACAGTGTGCAAAAATTCTACTTTAATGATTTCTTTGATGTTTTTATAAAAACAAACAATTTCTAGGAAAAAATCGAACTAATTCTACATAAAAAATAATATAAACAATAAGTTTTTTGGCTTTATATATATTTTTTTCTTTTTAGCTTTTTTTCATTTGTCTATATTACTAAAGCTTTTACTTATGAACTTTCATATGAATTTTCAAGGTGCCAGCGTAATAGAATTTACTGGAGCACATGCAGCAACAATGCTGGGGTGGCTTATTGCACTCGATACGCTCATGTCGTTGAAGTGATCTAAACGATTTGTAAACTCGATCAGGACATCGTTCGCAAACGAAATGATTTCCACGACGTCGAATATGATCCTTGGTTACAGGAACATAAAAAAGCCCTGAAATTTGAAGAAGGAATATCAAATAGAAAAAAAATAAAAGAAAAGAACACGCACTCCTTTTTTGATGTTAGACTTTTTTTTGTATATGACTGTAAAAGGAAACATATAGGGTTAACGGGGATAACACTTTGTCTTCTTTACTAGTTTTTCTTTCTGTCTATTCAAATAAAAAATGCATATTCCAATATATTTTAAATGTTTCAACTTTATAAAAAGAATCGCTAAAATTTAACAGTGAAACGATATACGTTATGTACAATATGCTTTGTTTGAAGTATCTCTTTGTTTTTCTATTTTTTTTTTTTTTTTTTAATAATTTACAATAGTTTGTACGAAAATATTACATTTCTATATTCAAAAAATATATATTATTAGAGTTAGTTTTACAGTTTTTTGTTGTGTATTCCGTGTTTTTGTCGTAAATGTAATTTCAAATCATATTTCCATGAACAAATAAATGAACAAAAATTACAATTGAATTGCGTTGAATTTTTCTTTGGCGTTGTTAGAACGGAAATAACTGAAGACGTTGACGCTGATGTTGTTCCAGATGACGACGCATGGTGAACAGATGACGACTGATGGGTGGTGAGCCCTCCTCCAGGTGGTGGTGGTGGTTGAGGTAGCTTTGAAGTTATACAACCAAACCCCGAACTAGAATTTTGACTTATTGAATTAACATCGACGGCTGTTGGTAGTAACATTTGGGAACCAATAAAATTCGCCAATTGTATAGAAGCTGCTGCAGCCGCTGACAATGAGCATGTAGAACAACCAGCGCCACACCCACTGTGACTGCCGCTACTAACAGACACCGTACCACTACTCAATCCACTGCCAACAACTCCGCCTAAATTTGGTGGCGATGCTCCCGGCAGTGATGATTTACGACAGCTTTTATACAATTTTCGTATTGTTATTTCGGGTTCAAATAATGCACTACTTACAGCACAATTACTAATACCAATGCTGCTACCACAACCAACACCAACACCTCCTCCTCCTCCGCCTCCACCACCACCACAACCGCCGCCAGAACCAGCACTTGATGTTGCCGCTGCGGCTGCTGTAGCAATATTATACAATGTCCGCAAATCTGAAAAATTAGGGGGTTTTGGTTTGGTTTTGTTCGCTTTTTTGATTTTTTTTTTTGTTTTACTATGCATACAATTTTGGTGCTAGGTCACTTCATATACATACATTTAAATTTAAACTGTTTTATAATTTTAAGAGGAAAAAACAATCAAGAGAATAATAAAACAACCATTAAAAAATATATATATGGATGTATATTCGTAAATATACGAGGAGAATTTGTTTTATTCCAATAAATTATTATCATTAAAATGTAAAGGAAACACAAAAGGTGGAAAAATGAAAATTAAATAATTATTTTTTTAGAAGGCCCCAAGAAAAAATTTACAAAGTTTGTTAACAAAAATTTTATTTTATTGTTATTTACCACTTAGTTGTATTAAATAGAATCTGATTCGACTGAAGAAATAGTTTATTACAATCACATTCAAAAGAAATACTAAATTGTTCATTTTTTAATTAATTTATTTATTTACTTTCTTTTATAAAAATTTATAGTATATTTATAAAATACAAATAAAACTGTGTATACCTACAAGTCATCGCACTCCAATATAAAAATAAAAGTATTTTCTTTATTAATTTTATTTAAGAAATAGTACCAATTAACGATTATATAAAATTGTTCATAATGTAGCTCAGCAACACACCGTGATAGCTATGTTTTGTGATGGAAATTTTTTTAAACTTATTTTGCCCAATGAAAGGAACATACATATATTTTTCTAGAGGGATAAACCTCATTTTGAAAACTTATCAATAAACTCTATATACTTGCTCAGTTCTGGAAAAATTGCAATTTCAAAATTTGAAATCCTGCATTGTATTTAAAACCAACAAAAAGTAGATCAGGGTCATTCCATGGTGTAACACCCGAAACGCACCCTATTCGACTCATAAAACTGTTAATCCTACTGATATTTTAGCGATTTAAATTTTTTTATTTTCTACGTTTTTTTATTTCCTACGTATTTTATCTTAGTTGTAAGATTTGTAGATTTTAGCATAAGTTTTATGAGTCGAAAAGTGTGCGTTTCGGGTGTTACACCATGGAATGGCCCATCATTGCTGTTGGAAATTACTTTCCGAATTGAAAATAATGAGATATAGAGTCCTCTTCATTCTAAAACACCGAATCTGAATGAGTTCAATCAAATTAAAAACAAATGTTACAAACGTGGTCGATTTTAAAAATTTTAAAAATTATTGCTAAATTTTTTTAAACGCGATACCTTTTTGCATAAAAACAAACCTTAAAAGTTCCGTCCCAGAATGACAGCCAGCAAAATGTCTTCTCTTTTATATACAGTAAGTACAGCCTTCTAAAAACTAAAACTAACTTCAAGGATCGGAACGGTAATTTTAATTTGTATTTTGGCCAACAAAAGTTTTTTTTTTTTTTTTTTTCAATAAACGTACACTAACTGGCGCAATCGATTTGAAAAAATTAGCTTTGATAGTTCTAACGGGACGTTACTTCATAGGTAAATAAATAGGCGAATACAAAAAGCTCCAGAAGTGCATGGCTCGGGTCTAGAATATTACTCTCAACTATTCTTTGCCTATTATGGACGGCTAAGTGATAAAGCGCTTTTCATAGCAGTTTAATTGCTTTCGCAGGACTTGCCAATTCTTCACAAAAGGCGATTTCTGCAGGAAAAATAGATATATGTTTTCGAACCCTAAAATTACTCCACGGGCACCACGAGATGTTACTTCAAAACTTTCTTTTAGGAAAACAAAACGTTTGGTGTTACACAAACAAAAACATCGCTATTAACGTCGGTCGTGGAGTTCTGAGCCGAAATAGAATAAGGTGATAGATAATAGCTAATCTTAGCTTTTTAGTTGCTTTTATGATTGTCGCCTTCGGTGATCACCTCTTATTGCTCTCTGTACAGCGATTAAACAAATAAAAACCTCTAGTTTCGAAAGAATCAAACCCCTCCTTTCAATTGGCTTAAAAATACAAGCAGCCACATCCTTTTCCTGCAAAGCGAACTCGTTAGTTTTTCAATCCAATACATTTCTCGTGAAATATGAACTGTGTAAGCTAGAGCATTCAAAATGGAAGTTTTCTTATACTGCTAAGAACACATTTATACATTGCATTGTAACAATAGGAACGAAAATTATCCTTCGAAATGTTTCGCTAGAACACAAGCTTGCTGCAGGTACATAGTTCTATGTGTTTTCTGGAAATTTGAACTATTGAATTTTTGGTCTTATACACGAAAATTCAAAACCTAGCGGGCACCTACCATTTCTAACCTATTTTTGAGAATCGAATCAAAACTTTGGGTAGAAAGTAAAGACAAGAGTTGAAAAAATTAGTAAAGACGGCCATTTGTTGGAAGGTATCACATCAATCGCATCACGGATGGCTACACCATTGTTCTATCAAAATAAGAAAAATCATACAAATCATTGTATGCACTTTTACTTTGGCTCATAGATTTAATTTCAAAAAAAAAAACCTACACACATGTCGCATCGAGCACATGAAATAATTTCTCTCACCTACTTGCTATAAAATTACCAACTGGAATTGAATAAAATGTTTCTTCAGCCAAATAAAACGAATATTATATTGCGATCAAAACAATATTCAATCATTTATATTCCTTTCAGAATAACACAATGTGAATTGATAAAGCTTTGGACTCTTACGGATGGAAAAAATAGTTCCAAGAGAATTATGCTAGTTTCCAAAGCATCGAGTAGCCGAATGGGGATAACATGTTTCGTTTTACTTTACTGCAACATCCTAAAAAGATGTTGCTGGCTTGCATTGCTCCGTGTACATTAAGCTCAACAGTTAATGAACGCGAATTTTCATAACTGATAGGCAACCATCAAAGAACAGTGCACCAAGAATATTTTCGAAACATTTTGTAAAAAAGTCTTAATTGAATTATCTAATTTAGTCCTTTTTAAATAAATTCTATTTTTTAAGTGTGAACTTTATTTCATTAAGAAAAAATGGGCACGACTGGGTCGCACGAACTTGCGATTGTGTTCTAAATACGATATCAAAATCTAAAGGCTGAGTTAAAGTTTTTGGTATTAGCTCTTCATAATATATTTTGTGGTACAGCGTTGCCAACTATACCTACATTAATTATGGAAATTGAATTAAATCACGCAAAATAATGAAAAAATTAAATTAAATATTCCAAACGTTTCAAGCGAAAATCTAAAAACGCCATTCTTTTGCAATCGCTAATACACATGAATGATGAAAATTTAATCAAAATCGTTGGAGCAGTTTTTCCAAAAAACGGTTTTTTATTTTTCACTTTTTTTTAAAAACTGTTTTTTAAAAGTCGAGTATGCAAAGTTCTAGATCTTAACAGGAGTTATTTTGACAAAAAATTTGAAAAAAATCAAAGTTATAGTTTCGAAGTAACTTTCAAAACTCAAGATTTTTTTAAAAAATCTATAAAAATTTCCAAAATTAAGTTTTTTTAAATATTGATATGCAGTCTTTCTTTAACAGTTTACGACTTTTTGAATCCAAAATTTCGTCAAGATCGTGTCAGCCATTAACGAGAAAGTCGGTTTAAAAAAAAACGGTACTATGGGAGGTACCGTTTTTAGGCCTTTTCCAAAAAATTTTTTTACATCATAAGAAAAACAATCCTAAATTAATCCTTCACACAAAATTTTATCGAAATCGTTGGAGCCGTTTTCGAGAAAAATAAGTATTATCATATCGGTTGTATGGCAGGTACCGTTATTTCAAGACCTAGAGACCCAATTCCAAAAACCCCTCTGTAGGATGCTCCACAGACCCTAACTGCAAATTTTGAAGAAAATCGGTCCATTGGTTCAGGCTGTAGATCCATATACAGACAGACAGACAGACAGACAGACACACAGACAGACAGACAGACAGACAGACAGACAGACAGACAGACAGAATTGCAGGACCCACTTTTTTCGTATTCTCTATCATCGTAATGTCATGTTTAATTGTTATCTCAAAATTTTTTTTCTGCACGATTGCAAGACTTGCCTTATAGTACCTATAATCGCAAGTAAAAAAGGGCACCTCAAGAGATAATTAGTATACGCATATCGAATTATGCCCTCCCTACCTTCACTGGGATAAAGTTTACCTACTGAATAGAAAGGTTTTAAAAAATACTACATAAATAAAGTTTACCTACTGAATATAAAGGTTTTAAAAAATACTACTGCTTTTAAATCAAAATATGTTTTGCAACTGCACATTTATAGTGCAGTTATAGTGAACGAAGATAAAATATTTCCTAAATGACTTTTGAATCGTTGGTCCCTTATGTGAAGACTGTGATGTGGAGAAATTTCAACAGCGTATGAGTTGTACGGACATGGCTAGAAAAGTACACATTGCGAGACTACGATGGCTGGGATATCTATAGCAGGTGGAAATCAATGCTCCGCTCGAACGGTTTTCGATATCACATTGCAGGGAAATCACCTCGTCTTAAATGGTGCAATCAAGTAGAAGAAAATGAGCCCTATCGTAAATCTCCCAAAAATTTCTTTTCTCACGTAACATTTCGTTCCCATGGAACAATTAGGCGCTATCGTGAACCTCTTTCGAAATGAATTTCCCACGAAACAAATGTTAATACTAATAAAATAATCAAAACACAAAAAAAACTTTAAATGTTTTTGCGTAAGTGCAATCGCTAGTGTTTACTTCTTTTTCCCTACAAAAGTGAATGCGAAACAAATTAAGTAAAAAAGGATATAAATTTCTTATGAGAGATTCATTCATCGCTTAAAATTTCTCAAGGAACTTTTAAGTACCACTGCCGATACCAATTTTTCGAATAAAGGAAATGTTTCCATGGAAATTGTTGGGGGATGATATTGGTGCATTCCGTAATGACTTAATGTACATACATGTGTGAAACTTGCCAATTCACCAATGGAAAAATAATTGGATTTTCTAGGATTCGAACCTCAAACTCTAATCTAACACAGGTTTAATTTTTGTAACAAAAAAAAAGCGTGGGAGGAAACTCAATACACAAACAACTAACAACCATTCAAATCTTTGATTGAAATGGAAGTGTTTTGGTGTTTCAAGGCGGGCATTGGGTAATTTGAAACATATTTGAATAAACTTAAAAAAAACTACATACAAGACAATAATTTGTCTATTCAGTAGATTTTGTAGTTAGTGCTCTATCTTATAAAGAACAGGTAATTAAATGAAAGCAATATTCTATAACTGAAGCATCAAAAGCTGATTTTTTTCTTTTTATTATTTCTGTGTCGCTTCAATCCATTCCTACTTTCTAGAAAAAAAAATCGTAAGCCACATAAAACGTCAGGGCACAAAAAAGGATTCACTTTTATACTTGAAGTTAAGTTGCTGCTTCCTATGAAATAGAGTAAATGTATAATCTTGAGGAAAGGAAAACTGGGCTTGGTCGAAACATAATATTTACATACAAGCTATCACTGATGTCTGGACTTCTTGAACAACTATAGACAACGGCGACGGCCTTTGGACCAAAAGAACACCACAAAAAGAACTACATATTTAAAATTTAATCATAAAAATAATTTTATTAATTTGTTTCTCTTTTTTGGTACAAAATATTTTTATTTATTTTTTTTTTTTAATTCAATTTTTACATTGTAACAATAATTGTTTAACAATATATAGATTTTCTTTCACTTTTAATTAAAAAATTTTGGCTTGCTTTTTTTTCCTTTGAATTCAAAAATCAAGTTCAATAAAAAATAAAAATTTAAATTTAAATAGAAAATAATAATCTCTCTCTTAAATGCTTTAGAAGTAGACACAAAAAATATATAGTATATTGGTTATATCAAATAACTCTTTGGTACTTGAGTTAAAAAGTCTTAAAATCAATAAAAAAATAAAAAGATGAAATAAAATGAATGTTAAAGATTATTTCATAAACTTGTTTAGCTATAAACAGAGTAAAAATATTGCAACTGTGCGCGTGTATAAGAGGAACGCGGAGGGTAGTTATTATTTCTCTTCTCTTCGCTTATTCGAAAATTCTTTCTCATTTGTGTTTTGTTTTTGTGGTTTTAGTTTTTCAATTTTACTATGAAATAAATTTAAACTTTTGTTCATATGCCGGTTGGATTGACGACGTTGACGAGGAAGGTGCCGACGCCGTTCCAGGAGCCGCTTCTACAGCAAACGATGCCGACGAATCTGCTGGTGTCATTGGTAGAGAGGTCGAAGATGCCACCACTGCAGCTGTGGCGCCACTTCGTTGACGTAGTGAGGAAGTATAGTGATGTAATTGTTGGTGTTGTATCGTTTGCTGTTGAGATGGCCTTCGAAACAACGATCGCATTGCAATTTCTGGATGCTTTTTGCGAACGTGCTGTCTCAAGTGATCGGCACGTTTTGTGCGATGGCCACAAACCGAGCACACCATGCTTTTACCCTTGCCACACTCTTGCCGAAGGTGACGTCGTAGTGTGCCATGGCGTCGGTAGGTACGAAAGCATTGTGGACAGGTAAAACTTTCTTGCATCGAAAAACTATCGTAATTATGATATCCTGAAATTCGGCTTTAATTAATTTTACACCAAAAACATTTGCATTATATGTATTTTTAATTTAAATTTAATTTTTGATTTTATTTAATGATCGTTGGTTTTTCTTGTTTTTTGTTTAATTTTCTGTTTTTTTTTTTTTCTAAATCATTCGCATGTTAGTTTTAGGTGTAAAATGTTTGTTTTTTTTTTTTTAATAAAAATGAAAATAATAACAAACACATTCTGTTAGAAATATGATGGTAAGAACCAAGTTTAATTTAAATGCATTCAACGTGTTAATTTGTTATCAAACGAAAACGGTAGTAATGTACATTCAGTGTTTTTGTATTTATTGTAAATTGTGTGTGTCAGTTTGGGGATGTTGCCCTACAAACTTGTGTAGCATAAGAAAAGTAGTAGTTAATCATTCAAAACTCGATTTTGGTTATTTTGGTTTCGGTTAGCAAAACAAGTCAAATTAAAAAAAAAAAATCATGAATGCATGTTATATAATAAAAGTAATTTGAAATCATATTTTAAAAGCGTTACAAAATGCAATTCAAATGGTTGGCAATCGGGACAATTTTTTTCTTCTTTTTTTTGCAAAATAAAGTGTTTTTTCTTCTCAAAAGGGTACATTTGAGAGAAGGTTATGTTAAGTTTAAATCATATAAATTCGTAAGAATACTTTTTTTTAAATATAATCATAATAATTAGGCTGATAAGCTAACAATCATGCTTATTTTTTCTATTTCGATAGAAAGTTAGTCGAATTCGAAAGAAGTGCATATTGAAACTCGAACGACTCGAAAGTTTACATGTTAACATTCGAATCGTTCAAGCCTCAAAATGCACTTCTTTCGAATTCGACTAACTTTCTATCGAAATAGAATGTCGAAATGAGCATGAATAAGATTTCATTTACAATAAGTCATTTTTTCTCCTTTTTGAAAGCAAAAAGACTTTTGCAGGGCTTAAAGTCCGGTAACTGTGAAAGCCACAGTTTCGGGATTATTCCAGTAACTGGTCACTATGTTAGACAAAATAATTTCATGGAAGCGCTTCCAAATGCAATAAAAATATAGTGCTCCTGACATGGAAGCTTATATTTTGTGTTCTCTACAAGAATAAGAATCCGAATCAAGTTCAATTTGTTTATTTGGTGATATGAATGTGAAATAAAGAAGTCAAACCCAAATAGCACGTCTCTTGTTCTTCCAGTTTGGATGAAAACGGAAACAGGAGTCCCTTGGAAAGTCCAGTTTTTCTTTTAACGTATATAGATTATCATTTATCAAGGACTACCTAAACGGATATAGACAAACATTTTAAATCTGTGTGCTTCCAATTAAAATAAAAGGTAAACGACAAACAGCTGATCCAAAAAGTACGAAAAGTAGTAAAAAAAAATAGTTCCATTGCTCGAATACAAAAGTAATACTTTTCAAGACTTTGCAGCTCTGCAAAATAGAAAGAAGCTCTATTAAAAGGCTAACCAAAGGATTCCTTATGTAAGTTTAACTTACGTAAATTGTTTAATTAAACAGAAACATGAAAACTGCTCTGTATTATTTAGCTTATAGTAAATTCATTCACTTTCATATGCTTCAGAAACTGAGTGAAAATTAATGTGGAGTTAGCGGGTTTAATTTCTAAATGTAGGTCTATGTTAAGGAAACAGTCCACGCACACGTCCTAAAACAAAACTATGCTGCATGCTTTACAAGCATTGCCGTTGATCAAGCACTTGCTTAGAAAATGTTTTGCTTAGCAAATCCTGCATTCAGGAATTCAGCCGAACTTTCTGACTCACGAAATTCCTTAAAACTTTCACGAACAAAGACTGTAAGCATTCGGCTTATCGTAAGGAACATTTTTCTTTGCATGCTTTATTTTCTTTCTAAGTGCAAACGTTGCAGTTAGTTACATTACGAATTGTAAGATGCTTGAATGACCTTGTGCCCTTTCCGACTTATAAATTGGATATGCCTATGAAGTAAAAACGGAAATGAAAATGCAAAAATTATGGCAACGATGATATCACAAACTCATTGGACGCTTTGATGTAATCTGTCTTATCACATTCAGCCTTATTATGAGTTTCACGTGAAATCATTCCCCTCGAAAAAGATCCCATTTCACTTTTCCCTTGTTATGAGTTTCGGGGGAAATATTTTCCATGTTCGAAAAATTTCCCTTATTATGAGCTATTTTTCCACGTGAAATGTGAAGACGTTGAGAGCAATTTATGTACTTATTTTTGTGAGGCGAACAAGTGAACGACAAAAGCGGAAAGATTGTAAGTCTTGAATTTTGTTCAGGTGAAACTCATAATAGTTTTTAAAATTCCGGGCGAACAAAAATGTTCCGGGCGAAAAGCTGTTCACGTGAAACTCATAATAAGGCTGACTGTTTTTTTATCATAAAAAGTGTTGTCAATGCAATAAACATGTAAATTTGGCATCTCAGTTGTCTTCGAGTTTATGGAAATTGAATCTCATTAAATTAAGAAAAAAAAATAAAAAAAGGTCGCTGATACCTAAAGGTATGTCCACACCAAAGAAACATTTTTGAAACATTTCAGAAACATTTCAGAAACATTCCAAAAACATTTCAGAAACATTTCAGAAACAAAAAAACATTTCTGAAATGTTTCAGAAATGTTTCTGAAATGTTTTAGAAATATTTCTATAAAGTTGTTTTGGTCTGGACGCTTCGTGAAACATTTCTGAAATGTTTCTGAAATGTTTTTTGTTTCCCATTCTGAATGGAAAACTTCCTTTGTTTTTCTGAAACATTTGCGATGAAGAGACGGATCTACAAGATGAAGGCTGTAAAAATAAAAACATAAAGCTCATGCTTTAAGTGAAATTTGTGAAAGCCTAAATTGTAAAAAGGATGAAATAAAAAAAAATAAAAAAAATTTTTTAATAACCTTTTTTGCCTCAGTCACTGGTTTTTTTAATTTTTTTTAATGATTATAAAACACGACGCTATAATTGTAATTTCTTTACAATCCATATTCAAGCATTGAACTGAACTCGAGAAACAATAAAAATGGAAAACAAAAAACATTTCAGAAACATTTCACAAATGTTTCACGAAACGTCCACACCAAAAAAACATTTCAGAAATATTTCTCAAATGTTTCTGAAATGTTTCTGAAATGTTTCAGAAATGTTTTTTATACAAATGGGAAACATTTTAGAAACGTTTTTGAAACAATGTTTCCTGAAATGTTTCTCTGGTGTGGACACACCTTAAAAGTAAATGGGGCGGTTCCAGATTTTCTCGAATTCCAGAAGTTTCAATCTTATTGAATTGTAAAAAAAATGAGCTGGTACCTACTCTCTAATGGAGATTACAAGAAGTAATAGGGAATAAGACCAACACCCAGTAGTAAGGGTATAGAAAAGTGAAAATAATAAACAAAATCCATTAAGCTTCGCAAACTAAGTCTAAGAGCAATTCCTTGTAGGGCCATCCGTTTTATCAAACGACAAGCGCTTCCGAACAGTTAAAAAAAAAAAAACGATAGACGACACAAGTTTCGTACAAGCTCTGCCAACTGTATTTTGAAATAAACGATAGACGACACGATTTTCGTACAAAGCATCATTTATACAACCGTCATTTTACAAATTACCGAGTTTCTTATATAAACTGTATATTGTTTTGGGATCGAGTTTCGAACAAAGCATATTTTTAAAGATCAACTCTCCCCGATCATCATTTTGACTTCCGTGATTTTTTTTTTTTTTGCATACTTGAATCAATCAATTAATCAATGAAATTTTTTTTATATATAATTAACGCGCACATCAAGGGGTTATGACTATCCTTATAATGTAATAGAACACAGTGTGAGCAATTAGGAAAATAGGAGAAGATTTGAAAGGAGACACCGATGCACGTTGCTTTTGAATTTTTGTGAATCGTAATGCAGGGGAAAAACAGGGTCAGGCAGAGCATTCCACAATCGGGTGGTGCGACTAAAATATGAATCTCTATACTTGACTGTACCGCCACCAACATATGAAGTTTTTGAACTTAAATCAAATTCATATTTAACGAAATCGTTATTAAAAATGTATTTGCATATAAATGTAGAACATTTATGATCAAACAATGGAATCATAAAATATGTCATTTTGGCCATATGGAGCTTTAGATTCAAACGAAACGTTCCTGTCTTTGAATGATTTAAATAAGTGAATGAGATCAGATTTTGTTGAGTAAGTTAACCGGAAGGGAGGGCATATTTACAATAAAACTGCTTTGACGAAAGCACATTTTTATTGAATGACACTGACTCCTAACACGTTTTGTGTATTCAATAAATACTTAAAGTAAATTTCCAAAAAAAAAAAAAAATTCCAAAAATATACAGATCCTAATAATTTACCATTAATTTTAAATAAGAAATATAAGTGTAGATATACAAAATAAACATTTATCTCTTCTCTTTTCTACTTAAGTCTTTAGTATACAGTTTTCTATGGTCGGTGGTGATGTACAGTGGCGAGATGACGCTGCAGGTTACAAACTTGATGAAAACTCTTATTACACTCTATGCATGCGAAATTCCTCGGCTTGCCGCATTCGAATTTAACATGACGGCTTAAATTTCCACGATGCGAATAGGATTTTCCACAGAGTTGGCAAACAAATTGATTACCAAGAGTCGGTCTGGTAAAGGGAAATGGCAACGGCAGCATGATAAAAGACAAAAATAAATTTGATATGAATACCTTCATCAACTTGAATTGTTTTTTTGTTTTTTGGTTTTTTGACAACACTACCTTCTTGGTTTGGAACTTATATTGCTTGACGATGATCTAAGTTGCCTTCGAGATCGTAATTCGTGTGGCTTTAATTCAGTTTCACATTTTGTTATATAAAATAGCTCATCATCTTCCCAAAGAGGCAATAGTAAGTCTATGAGAGAAAAATTCAAAGCAATTTTTCAATGTGACTAGCTTAAAGTAATGGTTGAAATAAAACAAAGACATGACACAAATTTATAACTATATATGTAGCATTTCGTTATAAATTCAAACTACATATTTAAAGTTGGAATACGTTTCCAAAAGAAAATATAATGTTGTCGAACTATAAAAACATGCTAAAAACAAATTGAGTTTGATAAAACAAAAAGACGTCTGTATTAAAAATAAGGCTATTTGAAAAACAAAAACGTTGTTAAATTTACTTAAATGGAGGATATGAAAGTGGCAGTATGTGCTATGTGGTCACAATGTAGGTAAAAGAGTTCAATAAAAATAAGGCATTGGATCGAAGCGGTAGGTATACGCATTTAGAAATTCGTTCAACGCACTTTATGGAAGAGCTGAGCCCTCTAAGTACTTCTCGATTTAGGGATTTTTGAATCAAAAGTTGGCTTACATCCTGCAAACAGCAAGCTGGTGTAAGTTTTCAA
The DNA here is from genome assembly GCA_949752695.1 of Melanostoma scalare. NCBI lineage: Eukaryota > Metazoa > Arthropoda > Insecta > Diptera > Syrphidae > Melanostoma > Melanostoma scalare. The sequence continues at coordinate 27,802,643 of OX456984.1, read as the reverse complement.
ATAATACTTTTTAATTTTTTATTTATTTATTGACTCGTATAACTCTCTATCTGACTCTAACCTATATCTTACTCTAAATAAATTTCATTTAAAGATGCTTCTCTGCCCGAGACTATCTATTGTAAAAAATTATATAAAAAATAGATTGAATGAGTTTAACCCAAGCGGTGCATCATGACAGCAGATAAGTGGGAGAGCTTTGACTTTGATAGTAACGCCGAAAACAAGAAGCTCCACTGAATGAGTTATAACTAGAAAATTATAAAAATAAGGTCTGTTTATTGCAGTATAAATCACTATATTCTCGCTCATAGAACTCAAACCAAAACAAAGAGGAGTTTTGTGCTTGAAAAAACCAAATCCAAAAATAAGGATACCTTACAATCCAATTTTCCTATTAACAATAAATAAATAAAATTATGGAAGTATGATTTCAATATACGAATTTAGTCGAATGTGCTATTCATAATGAGGGCCAGGGTTTTCAGTAAGCAATAATTTCAAATGAAACTGAAAATAGCTTTTAAGATTTTGGGTAAATATAAAAATATATAATATATGTATAATAAAAATATTTTCATGTGAAACTGTCAACAAGGTTAAAAAAGATTTGATAACATATTCAAACCAGAAGTCAAACTTTTGTTTGCTTTTCGTGTCTCGCTAGTTCGCTGTCTAATAACTAGACCAAGTTTTAGTGAGGATAGATTCACAAAGGAAATTTTTTTTCCCAGATTGCTTGGTGTATTTTCAATTTATATATTTTACGGAACAGTTGTTTTCTATAGTTTAGTTTGTTAGCTTTATATGAGCATCGTGATGTTCATTTACATGTTTTAAATTATTCAAGATTTGGTTGATAGTTTTTCCAAGAAATAAGAAAAATGTTTTATGAAGTTCAAAAAATGATTTCAAAACATTTACTGGCATTCCGAGGCGAGAATCTCAATACAAGTAGATACTTCTTTCTTGTGCCAAAATCAAATTAACTGATTTACGTTTTCGTGCATTTGTAAGAATGAGTTTTGCTTTGGGAATATTTCGTTGAGAATTAGCCCCAGCTCCGATTAAGTTAAATTTTCCTCAACCTCAAATGAGTTAGAGTTATTCAATCAAGAGCGCACAAAATGTTAAAACTATCTATAAAATTTTGATTGTAAATCAATAAGAAGACAAATCTACTTCATGAATCTATGGTTAAGATGATTCACGTACTTTCTAATAATAAATAATTATATTTAACTTTTGTTTAATATCTATCTATTCGCAAACACTCGAACATGGGTTAAGAAAATACGAAAATCTAATAGCGGACTACTAGATCGTTACTATTTTACAATCTCCATTCCGGTTTTGATTTCAGTTGTAGTTTCCGAATCCGGGCTACTCGAAAATTCCTGGTGGAATCTTAAGCGATCGTGAATGAATTTCTCAAATTAAATTTATCTATTATTTAACTTGATTGGCTCATGTAGGTAGATGAAAGTAAGCACATCAATGTAAGTGCAAAAGCATTTGCGTTGGTTTTTTTATTTTGTAAATTTTATTAGTAATTTAATAACATTTGTTCCGTGGGAAATACTTTTCGAAAGAGGTTTACGATCGGGCGTAATTTTCCATCGGAACAAAGTGTTACGTGCGAAACACATTTCTTTGGGAAATTACGAAAGATCGCATTTAAACTAAGTAAATACTATCTCAGAATTGATAGTCTCATGGCATCGATAAAACTGGGGTGCCAGCACGTAATTTGTTACAATCGAGGATTGTTGATCGTCGGCCAACTCAAAACAAATTATTTTTGACAGCACGTATTTTGTAACGAGTTTCATTTTGATATCAACTTAAAAACACCATTGTGAACTACGAAGTGAAATAAACAATTGGTTTTCTTTAAAATAAAGCTCGATCGAAATAAGTTGAATTCCATTTAAAAATGATATTTTTTGATTCGGAGAGTGACGATGAGGAAGTATTTAACGCAAAAATCAAAAGAAGATGCCTCAGAGATAAAAGTAATCCATTAGAATTGCGTGAAAATGAATAAGTGTTCATATATTTGTATAAAGAAAAAAAATTAGACTCGAAACCAAACCATTTGTTTTTTTAGTTTTGTACTGCAGTTCAGATTGAATAAAGAATGTTTCCTGGCTGCTTAAATTTCCCAAACAGCGTTAGAAGTACATCGGTTCCACCAGTTCTCCTAGCCAGTGGAAGTTACCAAGTGAATATCGGAGCAAATGTGTTACTAGGGACGGCACAAACAACAGAGTCAAAGTTCTTCCGAAATACGTTGCTTGTTCTGGAAAACAAGTTTTGTTCTCAACTGATAAAATTTTATAGTTCAAAATTTCAAGAAAGCAAGGAGTATTATTATAGTAAATTCAAGTTGTCGGAAATAGAAGTGATTTATACTGTGTTGATAACACTCACATTCCTATTTTGAGACCTTTTTTTGAGGATTCCCTTTGCTAAATATGGTTAATATTTCAATTTGTTTTTTATTAATTGACATATTGTTAGTTTTTTCCATTTCTAATAAAAAAAAAAACACTGCCTAGGTCGACGGACGATAACTATTTTCTGTCGAGGGAAAACTTTTGTTTCAAGCGTCGTTTCCAAGTTTGTGTGCTGCCAAAAAAGACGATACAATCGAGAAAACTCGATTGATTCAAATTAGGTGCTGTCGACATTCGATTGCATCGACAATCCTCGATTGTAACAAGTTACATGCTGGCACCCATGATCTCCGGATTCTAACGCATTTCCAACAACAAATTTCTGCCGATTTTGAACGGCGAAGTGAGAAAGCACTTTTCATGGCGATTCCATAAATTTCTCTCGTAGGACTAGCGGAAAAACAATTGGATTCTTCTGGAATTCGAACATTGAACTTCCAAACAGGCTGACCTTTGGCTACACGGACACCACATAAATGGACAAAAGTTTACTATGTATATTATTAACTATTATATTTTTTCAGCACGACCGGCTCAGTTGGTATTGTCATGTTCAAAGGAGAGATCCGCAGAACCCCGTCCAAAAGGCAATATCGTACAACGTTTCAACAAATTCGCGACGAAAAAGAAAAGGCAGGCCAAAACACTCCTGGTACAAGCAAATGCAAAAACAGCAGTATTTGGTTGGCCTCAGACATGGAACAATCCAAAACCGGGAGGCTTGCCGACGCTTTCTGAGGTCTACGCGGCGTACCCCACAGGCGGATCACTAGTGTGAAGCAGAGAAGTGGGAGAGTTGTGGTCGCTTCAAGATCACTACTCGTAACGCCGGAAATGGAGAAGAAGAATTATTTTTAGGCCAACAAAAACAGTGCATGTGTTCATAATTTTTCGTGTAAATGCTGTCAATCGATAAACATTTGGTTGTAATCACTGATCACTTTACACAGAGCAATAAGTCGTGTATGATCACTACCGACTATCTATCATCAATATGGAGGCAGCTATCTCTTTAGTCGATTACCAAAGACTATTTAAAAATACACATACTATTTTCCTATTTTAAAATTTTTCCAAACTAAAAAATATGTCTAAAAACAATCATGATTCGGTAAAAAGTCAATACTTTTCTATTTCTTTAAAACAAAAATATTAACGAACACATTATATAAAAATTCAAACTAGTACGAGAAGCTGCCACCAATTTGAAATCCCTTCCTAAAAACCCTATACTCCCTCCTGGCAACCCGTTTTTGATTACATTTAAGAAACACCACAAAGTTAAGACCATTTCCCTTGCGACTTCTTTAATATGAGTCGACCAACAACTATCAAGGAAAAGAAAAAAAGGAAAACGTGCAATAACTATTTGTATTTAGATTATGCAAAAATATTCACCTTTTTAATGAAAAAATAATATGCAAATAGACAAAAACTAATTTTAAAATACATTTCATCGGTTCTTTTTTATCCCATGTACAAGACGTATGTGACGTCTTAAGTTACCAGATTGATGGAAACTTCGATAACATATGGAACACTCAAAATTTTTAGGCTTGCCGCACTCCAATCGACAATGACGAAGTAAACTTTCACGATTTAGATACGTTCGTCCGCACTTTTCACAAGCAAATTTTCCAATTCGTCGTTTATTCTTTCTATGGTGGCGATGGCGGTGCGCGGTGATAAAAACATGAGAAAAAAACAAAATATGCAAACGTTAATGCTTAAAAATGATGACACTAAACTAATTTAATCAATTATGACTACCTTGACGTTCGTGGACTTTTTGTTATACTGAGTCGAGTCTGATTGTTAGTCTTAAATTGAGTTTCCTCAGTTCTACTAGTATTTTGAAATTGATAAATGTTAGATGGACTAGCTGTTGCATACAATAACTCGTCAGTTTCCCAATAAGGCTGAAGCAAGTCTATGGGAAAAATGAGAAATGAGTTGCGAACGCACATTAATGAATTGATTTAATATACGTTTGTCTGTTAATGTATATGAAAGTAATGGTACTTAGTAGCATTTTGTTATGATGTTCTAAATGAAAAATTATAACTTTACTAGTAAACAGGAAAACATTTATGTCATAAAGTTGTAAGCCAACAATCAAAAGTACCACTACACCAAATAGTAAACATGTTACCCAATTACATTAGTTGACTGACATTGAACTAGAAGGAAATGTTACATTACCAACTATATCGACTAAAGCTTTCGAGTTTTGTTTAAGGCTCTTATTACAAATTGCTAATGTTCGCCTGTAAACGACCGTTTTAGCGAACCTAGAACATTATCATATTATCAATAGCCTCCTCCGATTCTCTTCAAATGTGAAATTCAAACGTCAGCAGCATTAATTTTCTAATAAAGCTTGGAGTAACTCATCTGGTCAAATCTGTTCAAAACTCTTTTTGCCAGAATATACTGAAAAAACATCAAAATTCCTACTGAACCTCAATAGGAAAACCCTAAAAATTTGCACAGGACTACTAACCGGTCACTGTTCTTTAAAGAAACGTCTTCGCCAAATGAGGCTGGTAGCGGACCCTATCTGTAGACTATGCCTCGAAAATGAAGAAACATCTCTGCACATCATTACAGAATGTCCAGCACTTTTCCGCCTTAGAAAGCAAATACTTGATTATGAGATTATCCCCCTAGATAAACTCAAACTCATTCACCCACAGAAGATTGCTAACTTCTGGTTCAATTCAGGAGCAACTGTCCTGAAACCTCACATGGGCTGGCACAATAGGTTTTATTCAGACACCGCAGTGCCCGGAGCTAAGCAAGCTCTACCCGTCAATCTAAATCTAATCTAAATCTAGCATTAATTTTTGTTTAAATTCTTCTCTAAACTGCTATATATGACAATCAATGAATGTCATCACCGGACATTGTCTGATAGGAAGACATTCCATAAGAATCGGCGTTTCCTCTAATGACTTCTGCAGAAGTTGCTTAGATGAGGAGGAGGAGGAGACAATCCCACACCTCCTCTGCTCATGTCCTGCACTCTCCTTTAAAAGAAAACGGCATCTAGGAAAATATTTCCTTGATGATCTAAGCGATCTGGCGAACACAGATATCCTGCATCTCTTTCGCTTTATGAAAAGCTCCAAATGATTTTGTTAAGTGAGGCAATCCCTCGCATAATTCTTATGCGAGGTTGTTTCCCTGACAGCCATTTTAAACCTAACCTAACCTGCTATATGACAAGACAATCGCTTCTAATCGAAAGTTCGATTCGATACTCGTAATAAGGGTCTAAGAAGGGTCTAAGTCATTGACTCCTACTTTCTTAAGAATTTATACCAAATAATTTTGCACATTCGAAAACAGATCGGAACGCTATCTTCTCGGATTTATATTAGATGGATATCACAAAATAAAAAACCATAACTTCTGATCAGTTGTGAATTTAATGCTTTCTGGTATTATATTTATCAACATTTTTGATATCTATCAATTTTTCAGTCAATCACAAGTTCTTCGTTAATAAACAAATGTTTTTGACTTGTGTAGCCAGTACAAAAGAACATTGTGTTGTCAGAAACGCATTCTTGAAGATACTTTTCAAACAATTTTCGAACAAAAAGAACGGAAAAAAGAACTTTTAAACAGCATTTTTTGCTGGGTCCGTGTTATACTCGTAAATAACGAAAACCGGTCGTTATCGTAAGTATGGGATTTCATGATACTCGCTGTCATTTCGACTACTTTTGCTGTCATTTTATCGGTTTTTTTTTCTCAGGTTTTGTAATTCGTAATACAGCCCTGTACAAAAACAAACGGTTTTGGTGTTTTCAGATTTAAAAATATCGTTAGATTTGTTGTAACCGATTTTTCTGAAATTGTAAGGTTCCTGATCTATTGATTTCTTTTCGAGAACTAGATCATTCTCTACTGTGTTCGGAAAATTTGATGATCACCCTTATTACGATAGGCGTTTTAGTAAACCACCAGTAAAATTACATTGCTCTGGGTGCCCTAATTGGCGTTTAAATAAAATAACTTTGTAAATGATAAATCGGCCCTATCGTGGTAACCGTCGGAGCGGAATTCTCTCCGATCGGAGACATTTTGCTTCGTGGTAGTTCTCCGATCGGACGATCCGACGTTCTCCGATAAGTTTTTGTTGCGGAGATTTTAGTTTTCGGAATGCAATGCATTGCCGCATTTGTGAAAAATGTCTAATACTTCGAAGCAAAATTGAATCTCCAAAAGATGCGTTGCGGAGAAAACTCCGCTCCGACGGTTACCACAATAGGGCCGATTATGTATAACAATAAACAGAGAAAAAGTTAAGCTTCCATTTTTATTAGAAAGTACGCCGTCGGCGTCGTCTACGGAGCTATCTCATTTTCAAGGCGTTTAAGTCAGACGCCTATTGTAATGAGTCGGGTCGCTTTCTATCGCGTTTACGACACCCTTAATGTTAGTTAAAAAAAATACTTATAGGCTTTACTTGATTTGCTTTTTAGAACTACTTCTTTATAGTTTCTTGCTACGTCTCTTTACAAATTATTTAACTTTTAAAGTTTCCAACTACAAATTAAAGCAATAATTTCCCTCCGTCCGCAATAATTTGGTCTCCATCCCACCCTTCATCGTTTTTAGTAACAACCGAATTTGAACACATTGGCTATGAAAATTACTAAAAGCAATCACTAATTATGAAGAAATATTTCGAGCCTGATAAATATAAGTCGATTGCCAATCATCAAGGAAAAGAAAAACTTATATTAGTCATTAACTTATATTTAGATTATATAAAAATTAACATTTCAATGAAAGAAAAATGAGTGATTAAATAAAAAACCTTTAAAGTAAGTGGTTTCTACGATTTTTTTTGGCCATATGTATTGCAATAGTATGCCGTCGTAGATTACCAGGTTGATGGAAACTTCGATGACATATTGAACAAACAAATTTTTTAGGCTTGCCGCACTCGAATTGGCAATGACGACCTAAACTTTCACGATGCAGATATATGCGTCCGCACTTTTCGCAACCAAATTTTCCAATTTTTCGTTTATTCTTTCTATGATTCGGCAATGGTAATAGCATGAGAGAGAGAGAGAAAAAAAAACAAAATGTGAAAACAATTAAGCTTAAGAATTGGGCAAATTTAATCAATTATGGACTACCTTGATGTTTGCGGACTTTTTCTTTTATTGAAATGAGGCTGATTTAGAGCCATGAATTGAGTTTCCTTAGTACTACTAGTGTTTTGAAATTGGTATATATAAGGTGGATTAGCTGTTGCATACAATAGCTCGTCAGTTTCCCAATAAGGCTGTAGCAAGTCTATTAGAAAAATGAAAACATTGAGGAAATGAGTTTCGATCATATAAGTGAATTGATTGCATACGTATATCTTTCAATTTATGAATGTTTAACTTGGTAGCATTTTGTTATGAATTTTTTAAATGAAATAACTACTAAATAGTTAAAAGGAAAACATTTATGACAAAAACGCAAAGTTTAAAGTAGTCAACAATCTAGAGCACCACTACACCAAAGAGTGAGATAGTTTTACCAGCAATAAGCTGGAAAGTAAGGAAAACATAGTCTTACGATACCTCATTACGCATAATTTGCTACAGTAAGCTAATAAGTACCAAATCGTGCTTTAGACATAGACTAATTCAAAACAGAGAGGCTTATCGATGTGTTTTTGAGGTAAACCATATGCGGCGAACCCCTTAATCAATAGTGTTAAGTAGAAAATTGGGAGAGCTTTCCCACAAGAAGAAGGCAGAAGATTTCACTTTGTTACTACTTAAGATTCCGAATCAGTTTCGATTTCAATTATGATGGACGAGGTTTCATCCTTGCAATACTCGGACCCTACGCTCAACTTTATGAACTTTTGAAAGTGACTATGTCGAAAACGGATAGTTGGACACTGAACCTTGATAGTTTTGACGGAATTTTCAAAACTGAACTCGAAATCTAGATTCAAAAAATTATAAAGAGAATACCGGAACCCAAAATATACACTGTGGGTCGTTCACTTAAAGATGAGTTGAGTGAGCGTTTCCTGATTGAGCAAATAAGCTTCCATTGTAGAAGTCAGCTGTTTAATGTCAATATTAGTACTCGAAATAATAGAAGCAAAAATATTAAAAAGTTTATTTTTTCTCCGATCATAAAAAAATTGAACTTATGTATGTACGTTGTATCAGGCAGTTGAAATATACTGAACTAATTTCTTGAACATGTTCTTTTTTGTTTGAGAAGTTCCTTTTCTTCGAATATTTCAGCTTCGCGAAAGGCAGATGCGCTATGCATTCTAAATTTGACTTCTTGCAAATCTTTTCACAAAAAAAAATATTTTACAAATTGGTAAACGTGAAATGAGTGCATTGTTTACGTCAATTTTTTTTCTCCGAATCGGACAATTATTCTTCGATCGGAGACTTTTCCGATCGGTTACCATAATAGGACTGATTAGTAGTAGTAGTAGTAACTTTATTGAGATTTGATTTTTTTCCTTTAAACCGTTTTGTTTTTTTTACAGAAAATTCGTATTTGATATGAACTTAAACTTAAACTTTATGTTACCGCCGACTTAGAAGTAACAACGTGGGCGGGTTACTAAAATTGCCAAACGCAATCTTCAAACTTCGCATATCATTTCTCAGAAAGTAAAAGAGTCAGTCGCCATTCTCCCAATCGTAGTATGCATTTCTAAAATTATAATTGAAAGTTACACCTGTTACGTCTCCAGATTTTGCCTTAAAATGGGGAGTTCCCTTATATATGTTTATTAATAAATATACATACTAGCTAACCCGCTTATGGAAGTTTGGATTCTATGGTGATCGAATAGAGTAAATTAAGTGGAAATAAAGTGATATAATGTAATCAATGTCACTGAGGGTCAATAACGGTTAAAGAATTTTAGGATCAGTATTATCAATTTTCGGCCAAGTATTTTCGGAATTCACGAAAGCGTTCCCGAGGGAATATAAGAATCAAATACAATCTTGTTGCTCGGGGATAATAATTTTGAAATAAGTCAAGTGGTCTCGTTCCAGTTCCCGAGAGAATATGGATAAAATATAGGCCCTTATTGCGAGTGTCGCCTTACATTCGATGCGACAAGGGTCGAGAGCTTCGATAAATTTTCCTTTTGGTATTGCGTATCTCTATCGACAAGGATTTATATTACTGCGAATAATGAAAGTAGTATTGTGAATAAATCCTATAATTTGACATTTGAGTTAGTTTCAGTGATAGTCGAACGTAAAAATACAGACGACAACGACCGAATTCAAAATTGAAAGTATCGAACAATAAGAATACGCAATACCAAATTTCATTTTCGATGTTCGACTATCGACAACCGTCGTGTATCGAAAGCGAAACGACACTCGCAATAAGGGTCATAGTCTACGTTACTCGGCGGTAATATGAAGCACTCTTAAGGTGAAGAATTTTTGGATTCGGGCCAGTATTTTTTAAGTTCCCAGTCATTCTCCTATTTCCGTTACCCAGAGAATATGGGGAGGAAATTTAGGCTACCTCATTTCTCAGGTTCTGGACTTCATCTATTCCAAATTTTATTCAAATTCGCTAAGTAGTTTTGGAGCCTATAATCAACATTTGGATTTTCAAATTTTACGCTTTCATATAAAGAAACCATCCCTTTAATTATTTCTTACTACCATTTTGCTAAGAGAAATTCGTTATAGAAAATCTTTTACATGGAATAATTTAAGGGGGAAAGGTAAGAAATGAAACTTGTTATAAAGAGAACTTTGTTAGAAAAAAGTTCGTAATAAGGAACTGCAATTTCCTGCAATTTTAAGCCTTGCAGTCAGTGTCGTTTACGAGAACATGTTCAATCAGTCCACTGTTCAGAGAAGTTACATAGGCTAACAGAGAAGCATTTAGCCAGGATAACTGATTAAATTTGCAAAGGGATACCTGCCCAGAAACACAAAATAGGTATAATATTCTTTTTCCAAATGAGACCATAATAGTTTCAAATGGTGACAAGGGCTTTCGTGAGTTTGTAAGAACACCATGAGAAATTAACATGAAGGTTCAAGCATTATGGTAGGCAAGTTTTTCTTATGACGTTTATCCCATACACCACATTAAAAGCGACAATTTTTGTGACAAAATAAACAGGAAGTGGATCGCAATGTCAAAACGAAAGGACTAAAAACATCCCCGTATGAATGTTTTGCAACAGATATTTAGAACTTGTAAATAATTTTATCAATAGCAGCAAATATCGTGGCAATACATTCACTACGAGGCTGTCTATGATGCCTCCTTTTCCGCATTCGTAGTCAAAAACATTTACGAAGGGTCTTGTCTTACGGGCCATAATTTTGTTTATTTTTCACATAACTTTTATCAAGTTCAGAGCGAAAAGAAAATATCAAAACCGTAAAACTAGAATCCTAATTGCGGCTATCGAAAGTCGCTAGCCGATAAATGACTACTCGCGTTGGAATATTAAATGCAACTTATGATTGGTATTGACTTTGTACGATATCTTTAGTGTTGGCCAACGTAATCATCATCATCAATGCATATAATAAAAACGTAACAGGTCGCTGTCTGTACATGGAAGATATACGAGAAAAAATATTATAGGAGACCTTTATTAACGCAATAGAACCCAAAACAATGATTTTTGGAATTTTTGTCTGTTTGTCTGTTTGTTTGTGCACGCTAATCTCAGAAACGGCTTATCCTATCTAGATGGGTTTTTCAGTAATATATTGTGGTAAGCTTCACTTAACATTTAGTTTTTATTTCATGTCAATCGGTTGATAAATAAAAAAGTTATGCCAATTCTTGCGGACGAAGTTAGTTCGAGATTCGCTTTATAGAACAGATGGCTTTTAATGGCCCCTATCGTGGTAACCGTCGAAAATTGAATTTTGCTTCGAAGTAGTTGTCGTCGTAAGAAATTTTTCACAAATGCGGCAATGCATTGCATTCCCAAAACTAAAATCTCCGCAACAAAAACTTATCGGAGAACGTCAGATCGTCCGATCGGAGAACTACCACGAAGCAAAATGTCTCCGATCGGAGAGAATTCCGCTCCGACGGTTACCACAATAGGGCCGAATATATTGTGGTAAGCTTCACTTAACATTTAGTTTTTATTTCATGTCAATCGGTTGATAAATAAAAAAGTTATGTCAATTCTTGCGGACGAAGTCGCTGGCACAGCTACATAGTTATTAGAATAAAAATAAAAACATTTTGGCTTGGCAAAAGCCTTTGTTCCTGGAGGTGTCAATTTTTTATACATTTTGCAGAGTTTGAAAAAAGTTTCATCAAGAAACAACTGGGAATATAGAGAAATACTGTATGGTTATTCCGCAAAACCACTAGAATACAAAGGGTTAAACGTAAAATTAACTTCCATGGCAGAAAATTTTTTAAATTTTACTAATCTCGAAGACTCAAAATCAACTTGACGGACGTTTATGGAGCCAAACAATTATAAGATATCTGGTCTCTAACCCTAACCCTTTTACTAATTCCAAATACCAAACGGAACCATGTTTTTTGAACAATTAAGTTTAAGTTAGAGCATATACACACACGAAAATTAACCAAAAATATCCTTAAATTTGGAAACTCAAAATATTACAAAAATTCGGGGCTCTGCTTGTTTTTTATAGTTATAAAGGCTTCTAAAAAAATTGAAGTAATGGTGCGTGGAATTTATGGGAAAACTATTCGCAAAAGTGTGAAGTTTTTCCACAGGTTTTCTATTCGCGTACAATTAAAACGTATAAACAACTCACAATAATACAAACTTACATTGAAAACATGAAGTTCAGCTTACATTGTATAACCGAGCTGCGATACATTATTTAAATTATATCTACTCAGATTACCTATAATTTACCTTGGGAGTTTTTGGGAAACATACTCTAGTAAAACCAAAATGTTGTGAAATATATCAGGCAGTTCGAGATTTTTTCTTTAATATTCAAATCAAGTAGAGCAAGTGCTTTATACTGGAAGATTCCACACTCTTAAATTTGGCCAGAGTCCTTGGTTGTGCACAAAGAGGCAAAAATTGAGGACATGAGAATAGATTAGTCAGCATTAACTGCTGAAGGAATTTGGGTCAAGGTCGTTTACGTTGATGCACTTGAACATTTAAAAGCTCATACTTTCAGTACAACTTGCAGAAAATAAACACCATGCATGGATAACATAACTCGTACTCGTACATTACAATCCAAAAACCGTTCCAATAAAACCACCAGTCATTTACTTCCTTATCACTTGTCAGAAAGTACGAGTATGTCGCAAATCATTGATTTAGTAATCTTTAGTGCAAAAACCAAAAGACGTCAGCCTCATTGCGCATGCGCAAAAAAAATAAAAACCCTCAGTCTCCAATTAACTACAAACATTTTTAAAACTAGGTAGGTATACATCTCTTGCTTTCCACTTACATACTTTTATTAAGAAAAATAAGTTTAAATAAGGTCATGTCTTCATTATGCTTTGACGTGTTTTTTTTTTTTTTGTTCTACTTTCTCTAAGAACTTCTCTTTCAATGATCATTTATTCATTACAAATAACTGCAGCAAATGTAAACTTAATAAAACCTAAATTCATACATAATGGGCCCTATCGTGAATAAAATTTCCCTGGAAACATTTCCCATATTCGGAAAATTGGTATCGGCATTCGGCAATGATGTTCGAAAGTTCCTTGCGGAATTTTGAGCGATCGTGAATGAATTTCCCATGGGAAATTTTGAGCGATCGTGAATGAATTTCCCATGGGAAATTATCTGCCATTTTACTGAATTTGTATCGCATTCCAGGGAGATTTCTACTTTATTCTTGTTAGAGCACTATAGAACATATTCGAAAACTATCTTTGAAGTCATTTTTAATCTGTTAGGTTGTTAAAATTTATTCCGTGGGAGATTCATTTCGAAGGAGGTTCACGATCGGGCGTAATGTTCCGTGGGAACAAAAAATTCCGTGGGAAACAAAATTCCGTGGGAGATTGCCGATAGGGCCCAATAGCTTCTCATAACATCTACTGTTTTCCTTTTCCTTATAAATAAATAAAGACACCAACTCAAATTCGACACAATTGGGTAACTTGTAAAAAGTTATTGAAAAAGTTTCAACATGCAACTGAAATTAACTGGGTCAAGGCTTAAAGAGCACTTCTGTGTTTCTTATTTAAAGTGATGTTGCTATTGTTTTATGCGTGCTGGTTTGGTATTTTTAACGTTAATATTGGTGTGCAGAAATAATGGACTTTATCGAGTCGAAGTCTGGTTTATGGAAGCAAATTTTTTTTCAATATTTAATTGACAACGACAATTTTGAAATATTCGACTTTGCTGTATTTTCAATCATATGGATGATAGAACACTGCTCGGGATTTTTATTTACTTATATCGATTTCAGTTTAAAATACTTCGTCTGTGAGTAAGACGATTTGAATATTGTTGATTTAACTGTAGGACGTAGCCATTGTAAAAGCAATCTAATCTGCCCGCATGTTAAAAAATACATGAAATTAACTTTTTTATTAAAACAACATTTGGTGAGGGTAACCACTTCTATCGCATCACGCTCTTGACCATTCAAAGAATACTAATATGGTTATTTTAGATATTGAAATAACCGCCATACCACGACAGGAAACGGCACAAACGAAAACAAATTTTTAGGGTTGGATAACCACATGAACTATAGGCCCTTATTGCGAGTGTCGTTTGCCTATCGATAAACGACGGTTGTCGATAGTCGAACGTCGAAAATGAAATTCGGTATTGCGTATTCTTATTGTTCGATACTATCAATTTTGAATTCGGTCGTTATCGTCTGTATTTTTGCGTTCGACTATAACTGAAACTAACTCAAATGTCAAATTATAGGATTTATTCACAATGACTACTTTCATTATTCACAGTAACAGAAATCCTTGTCGATAGAGATACGTAATACTAAAAGGAAAATTTATCGAAGCTTTCGATCCTTGTCGCATCGAATGTTAGACGACACTCGCAATAAGGGCCTCGTCTCAACGAAAAGCCTCGTCTTTTCGAGTACAATTTTTTTTTAATGACATATGAACGTACGAAATTGGTTGGAGTTAAATCTGTGGCGTCCCAAAGCCACAATTTATGACAAGTAAGAAGGAGAAAGTAAATCTTTAGGGGTAGATTTTAAACGGAAGAAACGCACAAGCCAAAACTTGTTTTATTTAGAAATAAAGTTTGGATGACAAACAAAACGATCGACATAAATAGATGAACTGTTAAAAAAAACAAGCATGCTTATTTTGAAATTCTATTTCGATTGCTAGTTATTCGAATTCAAAAAAGTGCATTTTGAGACTCGAACGAGACTCTAATGATTCGAAAGCTAACCTTTTAAATCGTCCTGGTTTCAAAATGCAGTTTTTTCGAATCGACAAACTTTCTATCGAAATATACATTTCAAAATAAGTATGAAAATTAGACGAATTTCGTAAAGTTGGTAACTTTTTGTTTGCAATTGTTTTTCAACACCACACAAAATTAAATTTATTATTTTGTCGATAGACCTAACTCGTATAATGCTGCTATACTTTTTTACACCTTTCAATCAAACCTTATTTGCAGGTTAAGAAACAAACGGAACCGCCCTTTTATTTTCCAATTTTTGCTTAAAGCCTTGATGAGTCGAACCATAATATGTACTCGTTATTGGTTGCGGTTTTTCGTTTGACAGTATTTGCAAACCAGTTATAGAGTCTTCTCTGTTCTTCGTTTTGAAACTACTTTTCGTGTTAACTATACAATCTTTGCAGTCCTAGGAAAAAAAATTGCCTCAGAGTGCCAACCATTAAATCTCAGCTATAAATAACTTTCCAATAAGAAATTACTTTCGAAACGAGACATGGTTAAGAAAATGAGATAAAATTATAGCAAAAATTGGCAACAAGCCAATCACTGTCTTCACTCTATCTGAAGAAATAAACTATCGAGTTGTTCTATTTTTCTATGGTAAAAACTGTTATTTGATTGTGCATCGTTTGCAAGACCTTAATCATGCCAGTCCTGCTTTATGGCGTGGATTTTATAGAATTCGGATGACGAAACCTTTGGTCATTTCGAAGACAATTTGTGGAGAAGATAAAACAACGAGCTGTATGGGCATAGCTATAAGAGTACGCATCGCGAGGCTGTGTCCGTCGGCCAGTGTTCTTTTTAAATCAAAAGTAATATTGACACTGGCAGCATGTTTCCTGATCGTCATCTTGACAAAAAAGATAGTGTAATACCGCCGAGAAATGAAATGCGTCGCTTTACTCTTGAAAGCGGCTGTGTAGCCCACACAGTGCCAAAGCTTATAAATTCAAAAACAAATGTAAATGTATATTGAAAATAGTAAATAAATGAATGAATTACTTACTTACTTACAGTGAGTTTTTGGTCCGTATTATGAGTAGCGAATCGAACGTTCGACTGGAAGCGAATGTTTTAGAGAAACTCATTTATTGGATTATTATCATTAAACTTCGTCCATTCTCTTATCTGACGTACATTAAAAGTCGAAAAAAAAGTTTTCTACAAAGTTTTTGTTTCTACAACCTATAATACCGCTATAAAAGAAGCTCGCAAAAACATTCGCTTCCAATCGAACGTTCGATTCGCTACTCATAATAGGGCCCTTTATATAGGCAAAGCAAAAAACTGGAGCCACGATTTCACCCCTTCGGAAGGAACCGATGTTATGACAATACGGAAACGATTCATGCACTTAAGGCCAGTATCATTGAAGGAATCCATGAGCAACAGCCCGAAAACCACGTTGCTACTGCGAAGTCAGCCGAGGCAGGCTAATAATAAATAATAAATAAGAAATGGGAATGTTTGGTCCCAAAGAAATTTGGATTCAAAGCTTATTCAGAATAGCTATTCGCAAAAATCATTCGGATGTTTATGTAACGCATGTAAGCGTTTCAACTGACAGCGCTTTTTTGAGTGAGTTTTGTGACAAAAGCAGACTGCCTTGAGCTTAATTTGAGCCTTCGACGGAGTATTGAGGATGTTTCGTTCCGACGGGTTTCTAATTTGTTAGCTATGATTACATATTGGTTTACACCAAGGGGGATGACTAGTGTGAAACATGATATAAGAGGCGATTTGTGATCCCTTCAAGATCACGATCCTCGTTAGCACGTAAACTTTCGAATCGTTCGAGCTTCACAATGCACTTCTTTCGAATTCGACTAACTTTCTATCGAAATAGAATTTCAAAATAAGCATGAATATCAAAATTTGAAGCAATGTATTTTTTGAAACGTTTTGGCTATCGTAAACTACCACCTACGTCAATTGACCGAGGTTTGAATTCAAATTTCAATTCAAAATCATAAACAGTTTGAAGGTGCTTTTTTTTTTTTGTTTGAACATTGAAGTTAACTTTTTGCAATAAAAAAAACACTGTTCGAAAAGATACAACTTATTTCTTTATCTTGACATATAAAAACGAACAAAACATCGTCAATCGATCACTGCGACATGTAAATCTGTTTTATAAGTCTGGTGAAAATAGAACAAAATACTTTTCTGTAAAAGCAAGTTAAAAGAGATACTTTTAACAAGGGAAACATTTTAATGGACTGTTTTACGTTTTCCTAAAATTTGTAGAATCCCTTTAATATGTATTTGAATTTTTCAAGTATCAAATTGTCAATTCGAAGCCTTCCAAACTTTTTTTTTATTGACTCGCACATCAATGTCATATCATAGTGCAAACTTAAGGAAAATAAGAGTGAATTTAGTAGAAGAACACCGATGCCCAATGCTTTTAAATTTTTTTTAGATAATTATGCAATTGAATGAGTCTGGTAAAACATTCCACATACGAAAATGCGATAAAAATATGAATCTCGGTACTTGATTGTACGTACGTCCGGATTAGGGCTCAAGGCGAAATTGGGCCTGTATTACAAAATAACGATACTCGAAATAACCACTCTCATTATCGTTAAGTTGCGATTACGTTTCACCTACTGCTTTCGGCGGTCGTTTTGTTTTCGTTGACATTTTTATGGACCAATTCTCCTAATTCATAATCCTTTTATGTAATGGCTATCGTTGGGTTTCGTTTTTTCGACACACTTTTCGTCACTCGTTATACGGGCACTGAAGAGCATTCCTAGCGGAGCCGGTGTTACGACTAATTGTTTCAGTGGAGGAATGCGATTTGCTATTTCAGAGCACTGTTTGTTAAAAAGCGATTGAAGAGTGTAAGGTCAATTGAACAGTTGAACTATCACCCACCAGTTTTAACGCTCTGTTTTGCACCCTATCAAGTTGGTGCAAAGATGTTTGAAAAGCACCTAACTGACTGAACAAGGAAGGTTTAGGGCGAATTTAGGCTTTATAAATTAAAGCTAGATCAGTAAATGAGTAAAAAAAACTTCCTGCACCGTCTTAAGAAACCAACTTCAAGTAATATGTGATCATTCTAACATTGTAAAAAAAACACATATTAAATACCGGCATCTGCTTTTCGATTTTGCTGATGCGCAAGTACAATGAAAATGGGGGAAGATTAACCTTTAACTACGTAAGACAAGCATTGGGTTTTCGAAGTATTGAATTCTGCTCGGTTTTTAGTATTCAATTTAACGCCATATTACTTGTCGCGAGTGAAATAAAAAATCCCATGTTGCAGCCAATTTTTTTCCGCGAATCAGAATTTGGATTTTTTATGATCTTAGTTGATTATGTTTACATAACTAACTTCTGATTTAAAGATTTCAAGAACAAGTAAAAAAATCTTACATTAAAATATCACAAATAACTTTTTTGCATTTATTAGGCTTGTTCTCATCACTTTTAGGTAGTAAAATTATTTCGTTTCAGTGGTCTATCTTGATTTCTCGTTGTAGCTTCATTTTTCTCTCAGTAAACATAAGTTTTCAGCTAGTTTTCAACAATTTTCGTCCTTTTCAAAATTCAAACCCTTTTCTATCAAATGCGATAGTAAATTTTCAGATAGCTGAATGAATTCTTCTCTTAAAAATTAAAAAAAAGCCTATGCAACTTAATCAAAAAGGAGTAAATAAAAGTGTTAGTACTTACAAAAGCGTTTCTCTCATTCAGTCATCACAGTTGGGCGATAATTTAATAGTGTGAGTATAGAATCACTGAAGATTCTTTTCTTTCGGATAAAATAATATCCTCCATCGACTTTTGCTTTCAATTTACAACTATTTTTTTCTCAAAAGAATGGGCCAACAGTATATGCTTTGAAACACCCGTTTTTTAAATCAATTAATGAATATTTAAACAAACTTCAATGTGAATAAAAAAAGCTCACGTACTTTATAAAACTATGCAGTTGAAATGTTGGCCCATTCAACACAGAAAAAAAGATGTTGTCAAACAAATACTTTACCCGTTTTTATACAAAAACAACAAAAATTAACCTGAAAAATCATCAGCGACAAAATATTTCCACAGAGAGAGAGAGAAGAAAATATCAGGACGGACAATGTAAGGGAAGTTCAAGGAAAAAGGGAATGGAATCTTAAAAAGGAGAGGAAAAAGATGGAGCAGAATTTTGTTTCAAATTATAAATTAAATTAAATCATAAATTTTAAATAAACTTAAAAATAAGACAAAATTGTAAGTGGCTCTCTATCAACCGATACTGTTGACTAGAGATATACTCACCTGCAATTTTTTTCCGTTGAAAAGTTGATGACAGAAGAAGAAAAAACATTCGAAAGTCTCTGAAGCTTGGTAAAGTAAATCGGTTTTGGATCGATGCGAAGGAAATCCTGTGTTACCTCACTGTGAACAAAATAGTTCACAGCTACAATATTATACTCTCCCTGTTTTATGTTGCTTGCTGGACACACTGGAACAAGAACTGCAATCGGGAACTCTGGCTCTCAGACTTTTCGACTTCTTTTCTTTTCGAAACACTTTTCAATTTTTAATCACTTTCTTTTGAAAACTGTCAATTAAAGGACAGATAAAATGCACTTAAACACAAAGACGGTTTTACCCAAAGGGGCAACCAACGACTGAACGCATTTTACGACCGTGGAAATATTTTTTTTTTTACCCGATTAAGGACCGACACGAAACTCTGAACTTGTTCTCTCATTTTCTACCAAAATATTCTTTGTTGTGTACAGAGAAATAATAAACTTAACTCAACAAAAAAAAAAAATAGTAATAATAATAAATAGATAAAAAAAAATAGTCCCGTCAACCAAAAGCATAAAATATTATTTAAAAATAAAAATGAATGTTAAATAAATAATATTTATAGAGAGAAAGTATAATATTAATCAAATGCATGCGTATTTTTCTCTTTTAAATGTAAAAACGTACATATTTATCTAAAATATATATCACAGCAAAAAAATATAATTTTTTTGTATTTCTTTTGTTTTGAAGAGGCCAACGTTTCACTTTAGGAAACCTTTTTCTATTTATGTTTATCGTTATATTCACAAAATGTTCTCTAACTTGTTTTTAAATGCAAATTCACACTTCATTTGATAAATTGAAAAATTATTTGTATTTTTTTTTTTTGTTTTTTCAAAGCAAATGCGACGATTTTGTAAGTAGGTACTGTTGTTATGTTATATTTGATTATGAATATTGACATTCGCAAGTTATCTTTGTCTAAAATTGCTTGACTGTTAATTTTTTTTTTAATTTCTTTCAATCTTCTTTGAAGGATTAGTAATTTAAATTAAAATTTATTCAAGAAAAAAAAGTTATGTTTAGTTTTTGTCACCAATCTCAAATGTTTTCAATAAAAAAGAGAGCAAGTAAGTAAGTAAAATATGTGTGCAAAGACTAACCAAGTGGAAGGAGTTTAAGCGTTTTAAAAAGGAGTTAAAATGTTTTTTTTTTTTTTAACTTTACATAGTGAGAGAGCACTCAAGGAGAGCGAAATGCGGTAGGTTCTCCATTCCATTTGATTAGCTTGTTTGCAAATGGTTGTTGTTGTTTTTTTAATTCATAACAAAATGCTACACAAACACCAAAAATTACCAAAATCAATAAATATTTACTTCAAAAGGTTTCTTGCAAAATAGTCGAAATTCAACTGAAATGGGAGGCTGTGTTTGGTCGTGTATTCAATAGACTTCAATCAATGGAACCCCTTCTTACCATTAGGGTAGTGTTTTTTTTTTTTTTTGATAACTCAACACTTTGCTCTCCAATGTCAATTAAACTTCATAGCTATCGAGCACGACTAATAAAAAAAAAGTGAGTTCATTAGCTCTTCTCTCTTTTGTCGTACGAAATAAATATTAGAAAAAAAAACTAAATACAAAATAAAAATAAAATAAAAACGAAAATTTCAAAATTCTACTTCAACTTTCTAAGATTGTTTCTTCATTTTTGCAATTTCATATCAAAAACTAAATTATTATTTGGTTTTAATAAAGAAAAAGAAACAAAAAAAAATAAAATTTTATCTGTCGTGCTCATTTCGCTTTTTCATGTTTGACTGTTCTTTCGTGTCAAAATGGAATAAATTTGTTGACCTACCTTGTGGATCCCGTTGTTGGGCTTCTTGTGCGGCCATAAAAACTTCATCCTGAGATCTGTCGACTTGCCATTGTGCATATCCTTTAAAAATAACAAAAAAAAAAGAGAAAGAACGTTAGCAAAAAAGTAAAACGAGATTTCTTTGTCATTTGAAACTCACCTTGACTAGATCCTTCACCACCATGACTGGGACCAGCATTATGATCTAAATCTTCGAGACCCATTTCTTCATCGTCCAATGTCAGATCTTCAACAGTTTCATCATTGCCCTCATCGTCATATTCACTTTTTGGTTCGATAATATCTTCTTTGCCAGTTGATGTAGCACCGCCACCTTCATGATGGTGTTGATGATGGTGTTTTGGTCGTTTATGATTTAATTTTTCTTTGATCATCATATCTTTGTCATCAATTGAGTCGGCGGCATTTTCATCTTGGATATTATCAACGGCTGTAGCGGCGGCATTCATGGCATCGGCATTTCCCATTTTCACACTTTCAGTCTTTTTGGTAACATTTGCGGTTATAATATTTGCTGCGGTCGCTGCTGCTGCTGCTGATGTTTGTTGTTGTAGTGATGATGTTGCTGCTGCAACTGTTGATGCAATCGTACCAGCAAGTGTTGGTGTTGTTCCAGATACACCACTACCGACAATTGGCAACATTGCGGTTATTGTTCCGGTTGCATTTGTTGTTGGAACTATTGAACCAGCTTGGATGACTTGTGAGGAGTTTGAATTATCATGATTATCTAAAATAAAAATAAGGATAATGGAATTAGATACACAGTGGGATTAATTTTTTTGATAATACATAAAGGGAGACACGTTCAAAGTGAAATTTGCAACTTCTTATAAGCCGCTGGCGTCTTTTACTTATCTAAAAAAAAAAACTTATCGAGTGTTTCCAGACTAAAGGTTTTGTTAATGATTTTCAGTCGGTCAGCCGAACTATTTTAAAGTTACAAAAGTAAGCTTCTATCAAAAAATTTCCAGCAGAATTGGTCTCAACAACCGTAAAAGGTGCTCACATTGAATGCTATTATAGAAGAAAGCACTTGTGTATGTTGGGCCAGTTATTTTTATTTTTTTTTTTTTTAATGAATTCAAACACATGCTCTGAGGTTTACAAGCAGTCATATAGCAGCGTTACGGATGCAGTCAGTGACTCAGCCAAACAAATTAAGCTTAAGCCATGGAACCATTGCCGTCTTGCATATTACCTTGCATTGGATCAGCTAACAGTGACAAAAAATTATCAGAAGCAGATTGAATCAAAGTGCCAATACCATTGATTATTTTAAAAGCGTTACAGAGTCAGTGAGAGGGTCAGGCGGAAGTATATTAAATCATAGTATTAGTACCATCCTGCGCGTTACGTTTCCTATTTAATAACGTTACGGAGTCGATCAGAAGCAAATTAAGTCATACCACAATATATTTGTCATATTACAGCGTTATAAAGACAGTCAGAAAGTCAGTCAGTCAAAATTAGGTTAAATCAAAAGAGAAGTTCCCAATAAGTTGTTTGTCAAAATATAGCGGTACAGATACAGAGTAAGTCAGTCAGTAAGAAGCAGATTAAATTATAGTGCCAGTTGCATTCTGAAACATCTGTTACCCATCAAAATTTAGTTATTTATACAGGGTGTCCCGTAATTCGTTTTACATACTTTGGGATATGATTCTTGGTCATATTCTAAGAAAAAAATTGTTCTACAGTAAAGTCCGTTTCTCAAGTTTGACATCACTTTTTGACAATTTAAAAAAAGGCTAACTTTGGTGTACCCTGACCTGTGTTAAATTCGATATCTCTGTCAATACTGATGATAGAGACCTAATCTTATACTCAATTTTTTGTAGAAATAACAACCTTTAAGACTGTATTTAAATTAGGCTTCCATAGGTTTAGGGTTGCCAGATTTTCAATTTTAAGTGGTGTTCAAATTTTCTTCCCAAAACAAAGTTTTCACTTTGAGGTCATTTTTTTGGAGAAAAGGCCTGATAAACATAGTTTCTTTATTTTTTACAGATGAACAAAACAATAATAAAGAAAAAACTCAGCATTAAGTTAACTCAAAAACCCATACATTTTATGATACTAAGAAAAATACGAAATGGGAAAAATTTAAAAAAAAATAAAAAAAAGTTTTTGCTTTGAGGTTTGTTTGAATAAAACAATAATATGATCACTTTTAGTAGTTTTTTTTATGTATTTAATACAAATACAATTATAACAAGTGCTCAAAGCCCCATCCTTCGTTTTGAATCCATGCCAGAGCCCGTTTTTGGATTTCATTGTGGGTGTTTGCTTTAAATTTGGGGTATGAATGTTCAATAGGTAAATAAGTCGTATTAAAGAATAAGAAAACAAATTTGTTCATTAGTTTGTCAAAGAAGAATTGTCAAAGAAGTCACGATTGCAGTTTGATCAGAGAGTTTTTTGAAATGCTTTCATTTACGAGAGAAGAATACGCAGACATTTTTTTTCTTATATGAGTTTTTAAATGGAAATTGAAGAAAAGCACAACAAAGGATACCAGGAACTTTATACTAACTGAAAATCTGGCAACCCTTAGCCTATAGGAGTCAAATTTAAATACAGTTTCAAAGATTACAAGACTACAAGTAAGACAAGAGTTATCGACAGCAAACACCCACAATGAAATCCAAAAACGGGCTCTGGCATGGATTCAAAACGAAGGATGGGGCTTTGAGCACTTGTTATAATTGTATTTGTATTAAATACATAAAAAAAACTACTAAAAGTGATCATATTATTGTTTTATTCAAACAAACCTCAAAGCAAAAACTTTTTTTTATTTTTTTTTAATTTTTCCCATTTCGTATTTTTCTTAGTATCATAAAATGTATGGGTTTTTGAGGTAACTTAATGCTGAGTTTTTTCTTTATTATTGTTTTGTTCATCTGTAAAAAATAAAGAAACTCTATGTTTATCAGGCCTTTTCTCCAAAAAAAATGACCTCAAAGTCAAAACTTTGTTTTGGGAAGAAAATTTGAACACCACTTAAAATTGAAAATCTGGCAACCCTAAACCTATGGAAGCCCAATTTAAATACAGTCTTAAAGGTTGTTATTTCTACAAAAAATTGAGTCTAAGATTAGGTCTCTATCATCAGTATTGACAGAGATATCGAATTTAACACAGGTCAGGGTACACCAAAGTTAGCCTTTTTTTAAATTGTCAAAAAGTGATGTCAAACTTGAGAAACGGACTTTACTGTAGAACGATTTTTTTCTTAGAATATGACCAAGAATCATATCCCAAAGTATGTAAAACGAATTACGGGACACCCTGTATATTCTAACTCCTTCATACAAATAATAGGTTCGTTCATTGTATTTTATCCAGGGTTGACCCAAGTTTACTTGACTCAGGTTTACTACCCTATGACTTTTCAAAAAAAAAAAAAGCTGGATTTTCTAGTTTCCAAAAAAGAAAAATACATGCCGTTTCACAGCCCTGTTCATTACCTAAACTCACCCGAGCGAAAACCCAGGATGAGGTGAGGGCAAACCCAGGGATCAAAAAACACTCAGTTTGACATTAAGGGCGAATTTAGATTTTCAAAAAACGCTTTGTGGCGACACCAGGGCTTCAACGAATGAACCTTATATGGAAAAACTGTTGGCTGAACTGAAAAAACTAAATAACTGAATCATCATAGATCGAAAGAAGTAAGTACGTTACAAACTGACAAAATAAATTTCTATGAATGTGCGCTTTCGTTATTTTAAAGTTAGAGAGTCAGTGAACAGGTCCAGAAATTTATTGAATCATTGTATCAATACTATCTTAAGCATTACATTACAATTTCACAGCGTTAAACAGTCAGTCAGTCAGTCAGTGAGAAAATCAGTAATTCCGAATCAGATTAAAGAACAGTACTAGCACATTTTCGTGTATTACGTTCTCTTTTTTACAGTTACAGAGTATGACTATCTGTATGTCAGCAACACTTTTAATCCGTTGAGAACAGATGATGTTTAACCCCTGTTTTACGTTGGATCATTAAAATTGGCACAAACTATTCAAATGAACGAGTTCCTCCTCCGTTGTTCAACTGGAGCACATACTTGTATCATTATCTCCTCAGTTATTTGAAAGACAGTGAAACTCAATCTCATTTACATTATACAATGCAATCCATACTTTATATCTATACAATTTCAGGGTATTTCACTTTGAAAACGGTCTGATACGATGTGGAAATAAATAAAATATGTCAACACTTACCAGCCAAGACATTTTCAATGCTCCTGCGTCGAACCTTTTTTCGTCTCCTCGATGTTGGACTAGATGAACCTTCTCTGGAGCCAGACAAATCTTGTGAATCAATTGATGATGGCCCAATGCGTGAACGTTTTGTTTGTTCCAATGTGTAACCAGCAGACGCACTACCAGTCATCAATTTACCAGGTACACTTATATGCTTGTGTTGTTGTTGCTGCTGTTGTTGTTGTTCGGCAGATGATTTTTGTTGTTGCTGACTACCACCACCCATACCACTACTGCTATTCCCGCTGCCTGTTCGATTATCTGACAAACCTTTAATTTGTAAAGATTCGGCAGCTTTCAACAAGGCAGCTAGCTGATCTTGTGATATATTCACTTCGCCACGATACATATAGTCCATCATGGCACGAAGTTCTTGGTATTTTACATCCTTGAGAATAAATATAGGATGCTTATCATACTGTTCCGATAAGAGCGTCTAGAAATAGGGGGAAAAAATCGGTTATTATCGTTTTAAAGCATGTGGAATAGAAAAAAAAATACTTACAGCAAAATAAGGACTACATGCTGATAACACCACTTTGTGTGCCTTAAGGAATTTTCCTTCGGCCGCCAGCGTACAATCTACCAACGTTTCATTTTCCAATAGTGTATCGAATACACTTATAAGTGTACTCTGATGGTTGTTCCACCGCAGACAAAACTGCTGGTCGTCATCCATTTTCTTTAAGGGAGGTGTTGGGGGTTTTTAAAGAAAATTACGTTTCCAAAAATACAAAATTCATTCAAACGACTTTTCTTTTGCTGCGTTCTGTGAGTGATATCAATTTGATGATAATTGGTTTGGTTTTTTGTAAGGTTAAGCTATTTGTTGTTGTTGTTGGTGGTCAGGTTCTGAGTCTTGCGCCTGCAATGAAAAAAAGAAGAAATATTGAGTAAAAAAACTCTTAAAAGATAAACTTCAAGTTTTATTTAGAGTGTACCTATTGTTTGAGATGCCTAAGCTTTTAATTTAAAAAAAATGTAATAACTTCACGTAAAAAAAATACTGACACATTTCATGAGGAGTCGAGATGATGAATGTCATACAAAGTATTAACTTTCGCTTTAAGGCAAAACAAATGTTTTGTTGATATTTGAATGCGAATAAAAAGGTTTAAACAAAATACACGGCCAATAAATAGTTCATTATTTCAATAACGAGTTTCCTTTGAAAGCTCAGAACATAAATAGATTCGATTGGAATGTAAGATACATACGACAACCAGAAGCCCGAGAGGAACCAAAAACGCACCCTCTACTGACTTAAGAACACACTTCATGAACTTTGTTGTTCAGCTTACCTACTAAAAAAATTAATGAAACGAGGTTATGAACTAAATGGCACTAAACAACATTAATAGAAGAAATAGAACCTTAGGCTTTGTTTTGTCTCAATTAAATGGGCAGGTTCAATAAACGAGACGAGTAATTATATTTGTTAAGTAACAATTGAGGTTAAATAGAAGCATAGTTTACTCAAATTTATTTACGAACAATTCAACTTAAAATTTCAACAACTTTAAGATACTAATAAAAGGTCTTGTGTTTATCACTTTTGTGGTCCAATTTCACAGAAAAAGGTTAGAAAACACTAGAAAAACAAAACACTATTTAATATTAATGTTTTAAAATAGTTTTAGTAATTTCTTTCGCTTTTACTTATGAGGAATGCAGTAAAAAACAAGAGTAGGCAACAACGCTATCGAATTCAAGCAGGTAGGTAACACATTACTTTTAATCTCACTAATGCATCGCGGTTTATCATCGGTTTTAAACATAATCAATTCCAAATCAACAAAATCATTTAATATCCAAATGATTTTTTAGGTAATTCAACTTACTAAATCAACAAACGATATTCTATTAGAAAATGGCTTCCACAAAAAAGTACAAAACATAAACTCGAATGTATTATCACTTTCACGATCACTCAAAGACTGGCGTGGCGATAAATGGAAACAAGTTCCATAATCGATTGCAATTTCGGCTTATGAGTTTGTCTTTTCGGCGTTAGCTGAGTGCACACGGTACGCATTTTTTCTACCTGCCGCATACCCTAGTCCTAGTGCTTAGTCCTTTCTTTAATGATATGGAAAACCCCGAACATTATTTGTTTGTCCCTTTTCATCCCCAGTGACCTTTTTCGTCTTTAAAAGATTGGATCGTATGCGTTTTCACGATTTCCCCAAGTTGTAAAACATCAAACAGAAAAAAAAAAACATTGTGTGTTTAGTTTCCAGAATTCGGTTTTTGGTCTTGTGTTAAAACATTTCTAATGAATTACTGCTTACTTGAATGAGAAAGTTTCACATCAATATGGAGCCGATGGATGGCGGCGGCTTGAGTTGCTGGCTAATTTCTATTTAACGAGGGTGTTTTATGAGTGAACAACAACTGTATTGTTCTTGATGACTATGTATCACCTTGGCGACGACGCGTCGGTCGGAAGAGAACATTTGTTCGTGCCGTTACAATATAAAAATGCAGCACACAGTTACTCAATAATCGTTCATCAGAAAAATCGATTTTTGTGAAAAAAAAGAACTTGATACAAAGGGGTTGATTTGCATAGAGGAAAGTATTTGGTTGTCTCTCTACAAGTGCATATACGAAAGCATTCAACTTGTTTTAAACCAAATTCTGCAATTTTTTCAAGCAAAAGGAAATGACATTTTGCAATGGAGTAGTTTTAGAAACGATGGCCCTATCAAAACACAAGTAATTTTTTAAAAAAAAACCTCAACAAGGAATAAAGAAAAATAAACAGTTAGTAAGGACTGAAATCATTGACTCGAAATTGATATAGGTACCTACGTTACGTACGTATCAAGAAAGACATGTAGCCGATGCAATAGTGCAGTTGAAAATTATGTTCCAACCCAACAGCACCGGAAAGAACCAGCCAAGTATGCAGTGAAACGGCTAAATCTGTGAGTTGTGGTGTAAGGAAGTACTGTACCGTATGAAACAATATCTAAAACGTACCTTTGAATTTGAATTGAATTTTAGTACATACCTACATACTAACAAAACACGTGTTTTCCACAGACATGATTTTTTTCATAGTAAAATTTGTGCAAAAACTAAATCTAGACTTGAATTTTAGTATGAAAGTTTTTTAGTAGGTACCTACGCATTTCACATTTAAAAAAAACTTGAATTTTAGTACAGGTGTGATTTTTAATAATTAATTGACTAAAAACCAAATTTGAATTGATTTTTTACAAACTAATGACTCTGTAACAGCTGAAATTTTAGTACAAAGTTGACTGTAGGCGGACTTAAAATTTAGTACACTTGTTTTTAGTACGAATAATTTGAATTTTAGTACAAACACGAGCTTGAATAAAAACAAAAAGTTTTTAGTAGAAGCTGCTTGTCGAAGCAAAAGCTCGGTACATATTTGACGCTTAGAGCATAGGAATATATGCAAGACAAGTTTTTAGAACCAATTTCGAAAGCACATTTATTGTCATGCGATAATGGCCCAATGAATATTCCGTATCTTAGGCTTGGAAAATTACATTGAGAAAATCAATTAAATATTAACAAATTAGGAAAAAAACTGCAATATGCTTCGCATAGCAATAAGCGAGTAGGTACCTATGAGATCAACTTCTAGGATTCAAATATTCAGTTTTATTTAGACACCTAATCACATTAAAAATAAAAGCTCTTTTTGAAAAATTAATACCTAATCAACAGTTTAGAGAAGATGTTGTATGTGGCGTGCGAAGCCTATGAACCCTGTTTACACCACAGCGCATGTTATGAATAATATTTTAAAATCATGCACGCGCGCATAAACTATAGCTAGTTGCAGTCTAATTCATTCCATATTACATCTCGTGTGTGGCCCATAAAAACAATAATAGCTCTCACTCTAAATAGCAAATAAAGCACAAGCGCACACTAGGTAACTACATAGTTTGCATTGCATTGCAGTCGCGATTGTAATAAA
Organism: Melanostoma scalare; assembly: GCA_949752695.1. NCBI lineage: Eukaryota > Metazoa > Arthropoda > Insecta > Diptera > Syrphidae > Melanostoma > Melanostoma scalare. Next base: position 27,773,368 of record OX456984.1, on the reverse strand, counting down.
TTTTTGCTTAAATGTTCTACACAAGTTTCACTTAGCGCCAGAGGGGGTAGGGTATCAGCAACAGCAATAGAGTAAGCATTAAAAAAATGCCATTTAATTTTAAATGTTTAACAGCAATTGAAGGTAGGTAGACGTAGGTAGGTATTTAAAACGAACATACATCATTTGTACCTATTCACAAAAGAAAAACACAAAATGGGGGCGGTGGTGGTAGGGTGGTGTACCTACAAATTGTGTTTCTATGGGCATTTTTTTTTTTAATTTTTTTTATTGCTGCATGCGAGGGAGCTTATGGAAACGGTCATTCAAAAATTAAAGTGCCGAGATATTTAATTCTGAAAAAACTTCCCTGTGATTGCACATTAGTAGAAACATACCTACACACACTGTTATCGTTTCAATGTTTCAAATCTCGGAGAACCAAGTTTTAATTGTTGGAGAGAAGAATGCAAAGAGTAACTTTAGTGATATCGCAGCCGCACCACGGCGCTATAAATTTAAAGCTTTATTTGTTTTTTGCACCGGTAATTTCCGAAGGTCAAGTTCACATTTTATCATCCACGACGTGAACAAATTCACCTCTGATTTATGTATGTATAAGTAGATACCCAATAAGACATAAGAATATTTTGCGGAGGAAGTTATTAGAGATGTGCTGCTTTGCCTGCATCAAGAATCGGCGAAAACCGATCAAACTGGAAATTCCAATTTTTCATTTGTGGGTATCTAGGTGTTTCGTTGGTCCCCTAACCGCCCCTCCTCCTCTTTTGTCTTTTATACCGGTTTTTGTATTAAATACAAACCAAGAACAAAAAAATCGCCGACGATGTTGGCTCTTCACAAAAATAAAACTCGTTTTCCCTCCGCAGCGCGGAAAGAGCCCACAGCAGCAAAATAAAATAAATCCCCTTTTTCGCTTTTTCGTCTTCACAACAAAAGAGGGAAGGAAAAACTTAAATTAGCAAAGGGTATCTCTCTAATTCAATTTGGAGTTTCCTGTCATCCCATCTGCCTACCGGTCGCTCGGTTGAACGGGTCGATTGGTTGTTTGACTGGGTAAAATGTTAAAATGCAGCTACATACACACATCCACACAAACGAATAATTTTTTTTTTGATGAACACAACAACACTACCAACATACCTACTTCTTTGCAAGCGAATGATCAATATTAAAATAGAAAAAAGAAACCCCAGCTGGGAGTCCGTGAGTTCGCTTGGTATGGTTATTGGTTAGGTATACAAGGCTGGGTTTAACCCAAACCCTAAGTAAAACATTACATACAATACAGCACACAAGCGTTTGTATATAATTATTTATGTACCTCAGTATAACGGCAACTATAGCTGCACAGGGGGATAATGCGAACGCTCTAGTATTAGGGTTACAGCAACAAAGCGATGATGCCTTTTTTACACACAAACACACACTCTGTCTGGCTGGCTGGCTTTGGCTTGGCTACCCTCTTCATCCTAAACCAAACCATTTTGGGTCGAAACACATGCGCTTTGAAACGCACGCACAATATAAACAGACACGATTTGTGTTTGTATAAACGAAATACACTCAGGGAAAGTGTACCATACCAACTACCGTTGTACGTACATGTGTTGGGGTTGTTGAGGCGAGGGCGAAACGAACAGAGCACAAAGCAACAGAGGCGATCGATCCCTTTTCCCTCTCAGTCTCAGAGCAAGTATGTTTTTCGTTCTTCCTGTACATAAGCCCAAACGAACAAAGGCACTTTTGATCCTTCCCCATGAAGGAAACCTTTTTGCTTGGCAAAGGACCTCTGTGTGCCGTTGTATGCGAATATGACGCCCAAGCAGTACCTATCACAAATACTTTTTGTTTCGTTTTTGTGTTAATCCTCCAAAAACAACTGAATAGATATCAAATTCACAGCAGGGGTGTACCTACTTACGTACAAAAACTAATAAATGTAGGTATGAAGGGATGTGTATCGTAAAGAAAGATCTCCATTGAAGAGGGTTCGAGCATAGATGATCTAATCCTTTTTGTTACTTACTTTGGGAACGAATTTATTGCAAAAATGTGTTGGGGTGGTTCGTTGCGAACGGTGTACCTACCTATTTACCTATCTAGTCATCCCCATTTCATAGAAACAAACCCAAGCTGGGGAAAAGTGAGAGAAAAGAAATGATCCCTAGCTACAGCGCAGTTTTTATACTCCTGTGTGCAAAAGCTGCGAGAGGCACGATAGGGGAGAGTAACAAACATAAAATAAAAATCGATATCCAAAGGGAACTTCGACCGACATCGACACAGCAACAAGAAAATCAAGTTTCCTCTGTTTATTTCAACTGAAAACTCCCTCTATTCATTCAGTAGATCGAAATGTTAATTTATCAAATAATATGTAGGTATTCTAATGATTCCCCAACATGGGGCCCAAAAAAAAATCCAAAAACACAACGAAAATATATAGGTAAATATATGTAAAATTAAGAACCACTTGAAAGCATTTCACCAAAAATTCAATAAAAAAAAAAAAAGAATAAACGAAAACACCATGAGTTGAATGAGTGCAAAAATTTAGAATGCTGAGAAGTCACAAATAAGGTTAGTTGAAATTATTAAGAAAACCTGTTTTCCAATCCAAAGGAGATCAAGAGAGAATTTTGTCTGACGACGCAAAATAAACACATTTAAGGTTATACATAAATATAGATTTAGGTTTTTTGTTTTCGCCATCAAAATTCTTAGCAAATGACAATCGAAAGAAAGAAGATTATGGGAAAAAAGAAAGACCTGAAGTAAAAGTAAGAAAAAAAAAAAAACATGAAATACCAACGATCCCAAGCTTGAATTGGGTAGGTATGGTGCTCATGTTTGAAGACAACGTAGCTAGGTGCGGAAAAAATGATGCTGGTCTAGTCTGGTTAGGTTAGGTAATGTGGTTTTTTCTTTCAACATAATTATAAACTTCCATAATGGGATTGGCTGGTTACAACTTGAGGCAATTTTGTCAAATCAAGGCGAAATGCAAATAAAGGAAAAGGTTGGAAGAATTGTAAGAAGGCTTAAGCATTATGTAGGTAGGCAGCTAATGAGGCACAATGCTATCAAAGAAAAGTGGGGGAGACGAAGATCAATTTTGAACCCAAAGAAACTCTAGTTAACCTTACCTAAAGTTTTTTAATTCTCAAAAACGCTACCAGGTACAGGTACCTACCCAGTGTTTGAAGTTGTCTTCTTAAGGCGAAAGCCATTAACTTGTTACACCTATGGAGTATAGTAGGTACCTACCCGTTAAGGGTCAGTAAGTGAGCTGAGCTAGATTACCTATGAATTTTTTTTAGAATATAAGTACCTAATACATACCAAATAAAAGTTAAGTGGTGTAAAAAATGTAGATGGCATGGGGCTATTAGCAAGTCTTAAAAACCTACGGGCCAGTAGGTATTGCCTATTTCTTTGTGGAGGATAAGTGTACATATTTCATTAGGTTGTTATTTTCTCTAACTTATTAACAGGATAAGCCTGTTTCCAACATCATAAACTACATCAAACCTTCAAGGATTTTCAGTTTACTGATCGGTTCGTAGTTTGTCTTTTAGAGTGCAAGCAGTCCTGATGGAGAATAGGTTTGGGTATGTTGCGTTAGCAAGTGAAAAAGGGAAGGTTTTACATTTTGATAAACGTCCATTGGTTGCTTTCTAGCAAAGAATAAGAAGGTACCTACCAATGTAGGAGTTAAGATTTTGGCAAATATAGAATATTGGACGTTGTTTCTTAAATCAGAAAAAAATATCTTGAGCTTAGTTCTATACGAGTTACAATTTACTCTCGAAAGCCACTAGGTAGGTAGCTATATAGATTTAACATGCGTTTACCTACAACAAATTATTAAAAAAAACACCATCCTACCTACCGACTTGTGTGGGAAAGTCTAAGCTTATTGGAAGATCATATCTATGATGAACTTTATCAACTTGTTTCATTGTCTTTTTTTATATAGGTACGAAGTTTGGGAAAAACAAAAAATTACTTGGTCTTAAACAAGTTGCACCCTTAAGCAACAACCAACAACTCAAAAAAAAAAAAAAAAGCTTGATGACATGTCTCATTATTCTGCATTGTAACTAATGCAGCAACTGCACGGTTTCAAAGAAGACCTACTCCTATACATACATATACCTAGATACCTACCTTTCTTTGAAATAATGATGATAGTTACATGACGCCAATGCCATAGAATTTCAAAAACTGTCTCCCCTTCATCATGTGAGGCGAGTCATTGAACAAAAAAAAATCCACCCCACATAAATAAGGTACAGCACTTTAACCATCCTACCTACATTGAATAGCTATAGTATAGGTAGATAGGTACCTGTACCAAGTTGCACAACTCAATCAATCACACTTCCCATCAAAATTGTTAAGATCGACACACACCGCAAAGAAACGAGAGAGGAAGCACAAAAAGCTCTAACTTTTACTTCGCATAGGAAGGAGACATCAACATCAATTTATATACATACCTACCTATCTTCTTACCTACCTAAGTATTTTGTTTACTTAGATGTGATGTTGACTCCACGTCTCAAACAAAATAAAGCAACAACTTTAAACGTCTCTTGTGGTTTTTCCCAAACCCAAAACAGGTACAGAACTTTGATGTAGATCCGTTCCACCCTCCGTGTTGGTACCCTTTCTTCATAACCTCTTTTTTTTCCTCGCCCCTTGACAATTCTCTTGAGAATTTAGTTTAGTCGTTTTTTTTTCGCTTCATCTGTCCCGATAGAAAACATAAAAGCTTAAATTCTTTCTCCTTCCCACGCACACAAAGTTCCTAATCATAAAATAAAGGCAACAAAAAAACCCTCAGCAAACGACACACACTAACACAAATAAACTTGCGACATAAAAAACGCGCTTCATTGCAAAACACACATATCTTCCCTCAAAGATCATTATGGGGGAGAGAACTTACAATCACAAAACACTAATTGAAGTGCTAACGGCCAGAAATATGTCGATACTCGATACCCACACATGTCAGTGTTTGAAAAAAAAAAAGAGTTTTTCAAACACAATTTCTAATGTGTGTCAATCACGACAATTGTGCATTCAGAATATTCTATCGCATAACTTGAAAAATTACATAAAAAGCTCACTTGTTCGGAGCTGCTGTTATGTAGGTATGAAAGAAAATATAACTCGAAGCTTTTTATGAGCTTTTATCATCATCACCATCATCTACTTGAGCAAGGTTTTTTTTTTTTTTTATTATTTTTTCCAATGCTTTCAAAATGCTGAGGAATGTTTTCCCCCTTTTTTCCTCTTCATGGTTTTTATATTTTTCATGCAAACTGCGAGGGGGAAAACAAAATGGCCGATCCCTCTTATGACTGAGGTGTACTCTTGTGACGCCATTAGCGCTTTATGATTTTACTGGCATTGGACAAAAGAAAATTTGCAGTAAAATTGAATAAAAGTTTTAAACAGGGTCAATTATCCAAAAGAAAGCCTACAAACACACGTACGCCAACTCATTAAAAAAAATATTTATATATATATGTATGTACATTTTCCAATAAAGCAGAAAAAAACTCTCCAAATCTAAATTTAGAAACATAAATTGAATTCCCTTCACTTCGTCGACTCTGGTGCACCCTTATTTGCTTGCAATACATCTATAAATCCATTCAAACTGATTCTCGATTTTCAGTTAAAATATATTTCAACATAGGCTACAAAATGTAGGTGTACATAACATACGTACGTTTAAAAATCTGTTAATTATATTTCTTTCTTTACTTTTCATAAACGTCCTCTTATGTGCGTCATCGTGTATAGTAGTTACTTTCGCGATTGATGATAACTAAACTTTTGAATTTAATTTTATCTCGCAACAAACCCAAAGCAATTAATCAATCTTTCGTGTGAATGAATTGAAGAAACGAACCAAAAAGAAATAAAAGAAGAATTCGATTGCAAGAAAATTTTATAAACACCAACTTTCCGCGGAGCGAAACTTTCGACGCTTTTAATGATGCACGACGTTTGCTTGAAACTGTAAAAGTTTTACAAAATACAAAGAGCTTCGACTTCAATTCGAAAAGCAGCGAGCAAATATGTCAATGTGTTTGTTTGGTAATTTTATGAGAGAGTATGGTGGTGTTCTAAATAAAACACCGCCGCTATGGTAAAGAGGGGAATTTTGCTCTGCTGAAGCTGATACACACATACACACAGGGCAGCATAAAGAAAATAAAAAGAGAAGACAAATACTCAACATCGTCCATCTGTCGGTCGCTCCTCGCTCCTCATGATGGGTTCGGCGAGTTTATCGGTGGCATTGGTGGAGTGTTTGTGAATTAAGTTTTGGGATAAACACACCACCAAACATTATTTGAAGTAAAAGCAAAGCCGCAAAATGGAAAGCGAGGGTAGCTCTGCTTTTAGTGTTTCTTTTTTTCTTTTTTTAAGATTGAAGAATTGCCAGATCGGAGAAGTCTTTTTATTGTTTGATCTGTGTCGGTTTAAACTGATGTGATCTTAGAGGAATAGGTAGGTACCTACTAACGGATATTATGTACGTACCTATTTCACTTTTATGTTTACATGTAGGTACATATCTAAAACTTGAAAAATAAATCCATAAACTTTAAATGCTAGGTTGTGAAATCATTTTCCAGTGAAGCGGCGTTTGACTAAATCGTTCTTAATTTTTCTGCATCGTTCTGTTCGTTTGAGGAATACCTCCCTAGTCCCTCCCTACCTCGAGGTTTCCATAGCTTTGTTGCGTGTTAAGGGTTGCGCCACCTACCCAACTATGAATATTCAGCCTTATTATGAGTTTCACGTGAAATCATTCCCCTCGAAAAAGATCTCATTTCACTTTTCCCTTATTATGAGTTTCGGGGGAAAATTTTTCTATGTTCTTAGAATTTCCCTTATTATGAGCTATTTGTCTCCGTGAAATGTGAAAACGTTGAGAGCAATTTATTTCACTTATTTTTGTGAGGCGACCAAGTGAAGAACAAAAGCGGAAAAATTGTAAGTCTGGAATTTTTGTTCAGGTGAAACTTATAATAGCTTTTAAAATTCCGGGCGAACAAAAATGTTCCGGGCGAAAAGCTGTTCACGTGAAACTCATAATAAGGCTGATTATTCCAAAACACGGAATTTTCGTTGCTAGGAATAAATTCCTAACAGAAACCCTGCTGCACCTGTCAAATTGCTGGTGAAGTCTGTGGATTTCGTCGAAGATAAGCAATAAAAGTCGCGCCGATAGTTTTTTTGTCTGTTTTGGCAGTCGATTTTTCGATATATGCTAACAGAATGAGGAAATTACGTTGATCGAAATCAGTTATCAAACAATATCTATAGGTATCTTCTTATGCCATTAGTGCTTAAAAGCAATTTTTGGCATATGAGCCCCACCGATGCGCTGGGACAAAAAATGTCTATAAAAGATGTTGAAGATCGAGAAGATCAAGTGACCTCAGTTAGACATTGTCGTACCCTTCTAAGACGCAAACTTTGTTCGGATTACATAAACACTTACAGTCGTATTTATTAGATTTCCCTAAATAGCTCTGAACAGATGAATAGTTATGTAGTGAATACCACTCTTACAAGATTCTACATTTTGAAATGGCAAATCTTTCTGACCACAAATATACAGCCAATTTCTAGATAGAAAATCCTAGAAACAGAGTTGCCAACTGAAAAAACCAAACCTTTAAACAAAATACCCATTATCTACTTACATGCTTACAAAAATGTATAAAAGTGGATGAAATATTTACTTGATTAACTTACTGACCCTTAACGAGTATCTACTCTAAAATTATCGAAAACATAGGTCTTTCGGGGTTCATGATATTTTACAATACATTTGCACAGAATGTCTTTTTAGGCAATAGAAAAAACATGACAGCAAAGGCAGTTGAAAGGCTGTCATGTTGGTATGGCATGCTGGTATTTGCATAAGAAAAACATCTAGATGCCAGGGTTTTGACTACGCTCGCTTTTTCGTCATAAGATTGTTTGCTTGCTTCCATTTTATTTAAAAAAGAAGAAAGTCATGACATTAGAATGGAGTGAAAGAATCTGTAAATGAGAATAAAAGTTTAGGTTGAATAAGTTCGTCTACTATTCGTTAAAAATTTTATTATTTCAACTATACAGCAAAAAGTAACTATAAGAACCAAATTTGAAGAACTATTTGAGATTTACAGTTCTCAAGGCCACAGAGCAATATGCAACATTTGAAAACCCATTTTGCAAATGAGGAATATTATTCTTCCCTTTTAGTGTTACGAACACCGTGATGTGATCTAGGAGGGATCGCAGCTCCCCCACTTATCTGCTTCACACTAGTGATCCGCCTTTTGGGTAAGAAACCAAATAGAGACTTTCAACCCCCAAAGAAAAGTAATACACTCAAACTGAGGTTTTCTATCCAAAATTAAAGTTTTTCACAATTTTCTTACTTTAAATGGATAAAGAAGAACTTTTTAGAAGTTTAAGGAAGTAATACAACATTCGAAGGCACAAATCGAGGCTTCCAGAATTTCCAGAAATATGTTTTTTTTAAGGTTTTGTTCTGTTGTGGCATTAAGACTATGACTTTCGGTTGTTCCTGTTTTACTGAAGTTAAGTTGTTTGATTTCAAGGCAGGTAAGTACCTACCATGAAATAGATTATGATATGTTATATTGACCTACTGAACGAATGCAGGTAGTGCTTAACTGAGAAGCTTGACATGATCAATATATTCTTTTAATCACTAGGCAAATATAATTGAGTTAGTGTTTAAACACGCACAACCTTGGTAGCAAACACTAACAAACATGTTTAATAGATAGATAGACCTACGTAACAGTGCCAGCAGCAAGAAAAATCCCAAGTAGGAGGTACCCATGCACGTTATAGTCATAATCACAATGTTAACTGGAATTGAGTACCTACAATATGACGTTTTTGTTTTATTTTTCAATGTAAAGTAGGTAGGTTCGAGCTTAAATAATCACTTTAAAAATTGCCATGATGAAGGTAAGCGGAAGTTGCCTAAGGATTCAATTCTCTTCGCCACAAAAAAAAACAGTGAACAGAAAAATATATGAAAAAAGAAACAGCTTTAGAATATAAATTCGCTCATGCTACACTTAATTTCTTCTCTTTTTCTTTCAAAAGTAAATGTAAGAGACATGATAGGTAATCCAAAATTTGCCATAGACGGATGTGGAAAATTTCAATTTGATGACATTCAAAAAAGAACAAAGTTCACTCTAAGCAGCATATAAGTCCAATAACAAAAAAAAATTGAATCCATCACTAAGGTACGTCAGTATCATCACACTGCATTTAGAAAACAATTATCCCTCCCCCACGGATTGACGCTTTGAAATCAAAATCATTACTTGCCGGCGAAACCTTATAATCGATCGCACATTTCATTGGGGGAAAAAAAGAATAAAGAAAATGAAGCAATTTAAATTTAATTAAAGGCAATAAAGGTAAATGTCGGACTAAAAATACATAAAACGCCGAGGAAATTTATAAAAATAAACGGAACAGAAACAAAATATGAGAAGAGACAAAAAAGTACCTACATCAAAACAAAAATAATGCAATATAAAAGCTTATAGAGGCAGGCATTCTCTCATTTCTTTTTTACTTGTTAGCTTATTTAAAGTATGATGATCAATTTCACTTTATAGGTACCACATACCGTATATAAAAATATGAAAAGCACTTCTCGGTTCTCGGCAACGAAGAAAAGTAACAACACAACGAACCAACGGCAACGACGCGACACACGAACAAATTATTTTCTCAGTTTTCTTTTACTTTTTGTTGTTGTTAATAATAAATACAAATATAAATTATTATTCAAAATGAGCTCCGTTGCAAGTGAGAACAAAAAGCAACAACACATAAAAGTTCGAAATTATGGCAAACGAAGTACTAAACAAAAATTAATAAGAATCAAAAAAAGCACACATCACAAAAGAATTCTGAAAACTTTTCGCGTTTTCTTTGAGAATGACGACGAAGAGAATTCTCCACGTTCCCCACCAGCAGCACAAAGCAAAGCACCACAAATCCACAGTCACAAGAAGCTACAAACAAGGTAGCTTTTGTATGAGTTTTATTATGTTGTATGAGAGTACTTTCGCGCGTCCGACCAACGTGTAGTACTCCGATGGTGTTTATGTTGTTACTGGTTTTGCGTTTTGGTTTCTAGTCGAATTGACTTCTCGCAAGCTGTACCGTGGAAATTTCTTGCTTCTTCTTCTAGCCAGCACAAAATGGCATGGGTACCAGCGTTGCCACAATGATACAAGTGTAACAAAAGTGTTACACTTTTCAATTATTTTATAGTTTTGTTACAATGTTACTTTTTTTTCCGTTTCGTTACACTTTTCCCGTAAAAATTTTTTTTTCTTTATGTTTTTTTTTCGTTAAAAAGTATTGAAAAGTTTAACTGGCAGCACTTTTCTCTTTCGAACCATTTGTATGTGAATTCTATAGACTGCTTTTACATTGAGACGTTCTTAGCTCGACGCTTTTCGAAAATACGTGAGAGCAAAGAGTGAAAGCTCTTTGAAAGAAAGTGAAGAATCTTTTTCAATCTATGTTTCTCTTTTACCCTACAGCATTTTCGAATTGCGTCGAGCTAAGAAGGTCTCCATGTAAAAGCAGACATAGTATTTTAGAGGGTACGTACTTAGTTACGCGCCGTTCGGGCAGCAGATGGCGAAGTAGGTCTATCTATTAATGAAAAAAAAAAAATGTATAAAAACAAAAATGAAATTATTTTATACAGAAATATGTCAGATTAAAAAGAGGTTCGATTTTACTAATGAAAAATTAAAAAATATTGCCCTTCTAGATCCTGGAAAAATTGTTTCTGAAAGCAATTGTATCTTGCCACTATCAAATAATTTCAGGAATTTGTATGATCCCGAAAAAAAAGAAAAAAATATGCACTGAGTTTAGAAAGTTACAGTTACAACAAAACTTAAAATATATTGACGACATTGAATTAATTTGGGGCCTTGTTAAATCTTTACAAAATCCGCAAAAAGAGAAATGTTTGAAAATATTGTACAATTTTCCAAAAAAAATATTAAGCTTACTTCACAGTTCCGCTACTGCGAAACGTGTTTTTTCTGAACTTCATTAAATAAAAAATAATAAGGCGAACAAATATGATTTAAAAACAATTGAGGCAATAATATTTGCAAAGCAAATCAAAGACTTGTACTTGTAAGACTAATGAGAAAAAATGAATTAATTACATTTTCTTAGTATGTATGTATGTACATATACCAGTGGCGTGGCGTGGATATTTTCAAATGGTAAGTCGAGAAAAATGAATCACCTACACAAATTAATAAGGAATAAATAGAAGGTACCTTCAAATCCAAACGTGGATTAATCGAAGCCAATTTTTCTATACTTTAACCGCCGTATTAATAAACGCGGAATAGCTGGGCTAAGCCTTATTCCATGGATTAAGTGGAAAATGGTATAATGGTGGCTTTAATTAAATGGAAAATGGTATAATGGTAACTTAATCCATGGAATAAGTATTTCCCAGTTATTCCGCGTTTATTAATACGGCGGTAAGTCATTTAGGTTAAAATGTAAATGTAACGATAAACAGCTTCGAATGTGTTTTTCTGTTTTAATGTGCTTATTAGCAGAATTTGTCAAATTATTTAAATCGGCGTAGCCCGTGCGACTCCAAACACTGGAAGAATTTGAAAACAAAACATTTTGTTGACTTTGCAACTACCTGTCAACCATGTATATTTTTGGTAAAAGGAATCATGGAAACGCGAAACGAAACCATCTTTACGCTTATACTCTATTTTCATAGACGGAAAAGAGCGTCCGATTTCAATAACTTTTTTTTTCACTATAAAATCTAACTTTCTAAACTGATTTTCCTCTTCTAAAAGGTAATCTGTTAAACAACACTCAACACTTAGCAAAGCAAAAAAAGCCATAATAAAAACAAAACAGTTCTCTTCGACGTTAACTTTTCACAAATTTTAGTTTTTAGAAATGCACGATACTTACAATTCACTTTACACTTGCAAATAATCCAAAACAATGATCACATGATCAGTAGATAAATAGAACAAAACAAAACCGAGTTCGCCGTACATTACTCGAAGGCGAAATCTGTATTATTTTTTCCAAGCAGACATTGCAGCAGTAAGACGAAAATTATCGTCTTACTTTTTTCAATAAGAGAACGTGTATTGGAAAGGATGACACCGGAGTGGAAGTATATCGTAGAAAAAACAGGGACAAACACAAAATATGTTCTGCGCGGCGATTTTCAATGCTTTGTGTATGCTTTGTGTATTGTGTGTGTATCTCGCAAATTTAAAAGTGCTTGAAGAACATTGTGTGTATGGGCAAAGATAGGCTGTTGACTGCTTAGTTGTAGACTTATGTTGCTGGTTTTTTCTATGAAGACAAATTTTAAAAGGTAAGACGATAGGAATCGTGTTATATGGACGCCACGCCACTGACATATACATATAAAAACGAAATGTGATAAGGTGTTCCTAATAAAGTTTTTTTTTTCTTTTTTTTTTAGTTAAGAAAACATGTTTTTATTATTATTGTAGTTTTTTTCAGTTTGTTACATTTTCTTTCCATTTGTTACACTTTTTGAAAAAAATTGTTACACTTTCAAAAAGACCTGCGGCAACATTGATGGGTACTTTTCCGAGAGTCATTCTCTACCTACATACACACAACACTGATCACCAATACATAAACGCACTGCCCCCGAGGACCCATTAATACACATGCAATTCTGTATTTTCTTTTTACCCTCCCGGCCTTTTTTCATTCAGAATATTTCAAAAATTAGGGTTTTTCAACCAACAAAGAAGAAATGATCCCAACACAAATGATAAGCATGAAAAAAAAAAAGAAGGAACAAAAAATAATGGTGTTCGTTTTTCCAGTGAATCTGTCTCTGAATACTTTTTGGAGGTAGACGACGGATGGATATCGGAGTTGCAAGGGGATATCTAGAGCCCCGATTAGGAACCCCAAGTATGTTGTTTATGACCGACTGTATGTATGTACTCGAGGTAAATAGGCGAACCCTAATTTTTTTTTTCGTTTTCTTTTTCTCATACCTACTCTCTCTCTCTCTTTCTTAATTATGAGGGAGTCATTTTGCATTCGCATATCTTGTTTTTGTGTTGAATTTTGTTATTGTATTTTTGGCACACAGTATGTAATTATAATTCATAGAAGAAAAAAAGAAAGACTAAAAGGGAACTCTGAATGAAGAAATATCCCCCCAGCAATAGGTGATCGTAATTGGTACTTGGCTAGTGGTATATGTTATGCTTTATGCACCTACTTGAAAGCTAAAAGCACGCATAGGAGTGTTGCCAGAATTAGGTTAGTGCTTCTAAGAGTTATTATTTCGGTGGATATAAAAAATATATCGGATATGTTTTGATGAGGTTGTTAAGTATAGATACCCTTCAACATTTAAATTTTAGAAAAGTTTTCCATTGAATACCTATGCACTATGCAGTTAAACACGAACCAATTAGTTGAGCTTTCACAGAGCTCGTTGAAAGGAAAATTTTCTTTCAAAGAATTCATTTTCAAATTGTCCACAAGGGCTACATTTATTAGACAGACAGCCAGACTTAAAGGTTTTTTGCGGTAGGTATATTGAAATTTCTTTTACATATTATATTCGAAGCCCTGAAAAAAGTCCCACTTTTTCCGGCTGAACTACTGCTGCTTACTGCTCTGGAAGTTTATATAGGGGCGTTCTCTGTTTCACGGGAAAATCAAATATGTTTTACTACATACATATTTTTAGAGAATTCAAGGGTCATTGATTCCATCCACTTGTTTACACGTGTGGACCATAACAATACAAAACAAGATGGGGCTGTCGCGTTTTCATTTTTGTCTCGTCCTGCTCATTTATAAACGTCGTCGATGTCCACTACCGAATTTTCATTTTTCTTCTGTTCTGCGCAAATCATCGAAACCCACATTTGTTACACATTAAAATGCCCAATGCGCAATGTTGTTTGGTTGTATCATTGGTGTATAACATGCAAATTTAAAATAAAATTCACTCGGGATTAACTAGAAAACTAATAAGTATGAGTTTTCATGACAACGTTCGACAAAGTTCGCAGTGCAATCGAGGCAAGATACTCGATCTTCGCTTCATAAGTCAGTGGTCTCGTACTATCCTCTACAATTTAATATAGGAAAATGTATTCTGGGAAATTATTGTAATATTCAAAAATTATTATCTACACCTCAGTCCTCAGTTTATATTTAGTTTCGACGGTAAATTATTGCACAAACTTGGATGACACAGTCATAAAAATAATCAATACATATACACACTACACTTGGACTTTGCGTTAATCTATAGCAACTTCGCTGACTTCGTTGACCTTCATGAAAGATGTCATCTCATCGTTCAATTTTGACGCAAACTGAACAGAAAATTTATGCCGACAAAGACTAAATTTTAAGACCGTCTTCTTTGTAAGTAGGTAATTTATAGGCTCTTTCCGATAAGATTGTGGTGCCCGAGGTGTATTGGTTAGCATTTCTGCATGTTTCGCGGGAGGTTCGTGGTTCGAATATCAACAGAAACCAAAAAATGTTTTTCAACTGATATCACCTTTCGCGAGGAAGTCATTCGCTAGTAAATTTGTTACCATGAAAAGCTTTCTCGATTAGCCGTTCGGAACCCGCAGAAAATTGTAGGTCCCTCCATTCCCTCACAAGGCATGGTTGTGAGGAATGCGCTAGTCTCCGGGGCTCCCCACACTGTTGTACCAACCCATGTATGTATGGCCTCGTCTTCATTTTTCCTGTAATTTGGCCAAAAAAATAATATTCCTCGATTTTCCTTAAGCCTGTCTGCTTTTTGTGTGACATTTGTGTCATGAGTTTTGTGTATGATATTTTTCGGTTCAACTTACTGTTTGGACCATTCCAATTACTAGCTTATGAAATTCTACAATTATTAACTTCTGGCTTGCACACTAAGTCGCTTTGCATTGGAATCCAATAATAAATTTTTAATCTTATCGATGTCAAATTGAACCGTATAACATGCTCTGGTGAGATCTTTTTCATGCTTTTTTGTTTTTTAATTCATTTCACTAATTTTTTTTCTATTTATGTACATGCTCACAAAAATGTATAAAACCAGCTCAAATAATAGCTTAGTTAACTTACCCATAAACGGGTACTCTAAAATTACTAATGACTTTCAGCCTAAGGATAGCATCAATTCAATAAACTAGACCCAATCAATCCCTTTTCATGTAAATGACCTCGTCGGCCGCCAGAACAACCTTGAACGTCTTTTGATACGAGTATCACAAGGTGGTCAGGTACATGCCATGACAGTCATTTATAGCCATTGGAAGTAGGAAAACTTAGCCAAATATAAACAGTGAAAAAAAAAAATATATTCTAAAGTTTGACTTTCTTTTTTCTACACTTTAGAAAGTTTTTATATAGGTACATAACTACAAAACACCAAACAAACCAAAACTACAATCAACAAAATAAAACGAAACATTTTCTAATGTGAGCAAGTTGTTTATAAAGACATCGCTATGCAATCGCATTGAATATGCGTCATCACATGACAAGGACGTTGTTGAAATATTGCTTCAACGCGTATCGAGATCCCTCAAGCTGATTTCTAAACTGAAGATATGATTTTGTTCTAGGTGCTCATCAACTCTCTGTGATTGAAAATAGGAATTAACCGCTATAAATATTTTATTAAAGTTATTACTCAACAACAACAAACCCAAAGTTAGGTTAGGTTAATAAAGTGCAAGTATTATGTTTGCCTCTCAAGTATAAATAGAAAACATACAGAGAAACATTGAAAAAATGAATTCAAGGATAAAACTTCAAACTCATGCGCAACACACACTTGGCTTCTGTTAATCAGAAAAGATCAATGTTTTCACATTTTTACGGAGTCTGATTTGTCGTGCGTCGAGATATGTGTTAATTATTTTTATAACTTTCCTCTACCTACTTGAAAATGTAAAACATGGAAATATATTCTCCAATGCTATTTAGAAAACTCCTTCAAACGAATACAAAGTCAAAACATTTCAACCTCTCGAAAGCTATAAATATGAAAAACCCGGTTGCTAATTTAGCATTTGAATTTTAATTTTCACTCAATTAATATTTATATGAAGTCACTGAACCGTTTGAACCGAGAGAATTCTAAGTTTTCCAACTTTATTTTTTGTCAAAACTTAATTTTAAGCAAACCAATTTTACATCTCCCTTACATAATCTGCTCCAGATCAATTGGGAGCACTTTAAACTTGCTTCCATTAATGTAAATAGACATCTTTATGTTCTCTTCACATCTTAATTATATTCAACACCACCACCACTACCTAAAATTCAAGTTACTATAAGCACGAACAATTTGATGTTAAGAAAATGAAAAAAAAAGCTTTAAATCAATAAACCGATCTATTACAGCAACATCTCAACAAATACAAAATTTAAATATGAACAGACAACGATACGATAAATTCGTTACGCTATCTACGTGTCTAACCGCTGAAACTTCTAATTTGAAAATCAAATCTTCGTGATGCAGGTAGGTATCTATCTGTTCTATTTAATATCGTTAACATACTAATTTATTGTAATAATATTTTTAATGTGCGCGCGCTGCTTCATATAGGTAGGTACCCACAGTAGATACAACTTACATAGGTCAATATGGTTCGTGAAACGTGAAATTTTCAAACCACAGAAACAAAAAAAAAATTCTTCTTATACAGAAAAAGCTTCCTACATACTCTTACCCCACAAACTACTACTAGGCGAAGCTTTTTACCTCCCTCAGCCCCAAGTAGAAAAATATCAAACCAAATTCACCCTGACACATATAATTTTTGAGGAAAAAAAACAACAGAATATATAAAATAAAATTAATTTCATACCTACTCACGCGATCTGGCAGTGCTTTTAGTTCGTTCTGAACACAGCCCACCACATAATAATAGAGACCCGACGACTGCTTGTTGTTCTGTATGCTGTGCTTATGTATTGGGGTGGGGTTTGGTATTAAGGGCAGCAGTACCTCTCTAACAGTATCGCGCATGATTGAGGGGTACTACACTTCATGTAATATAAAAAAAAATCGGAAATGTGAGGGAAAAGTTATAACTGAAAATACAAGCAGTACCTAGTTCATATCTAATAATCTATGTGTTGTGAATTGTGAAGAGATCCCATGAAATGAAAATGTAGATCCCATCGGATTCAGTGTTTCAGTTTCAGCTTATGTTTTTTTTTTCTTTTTTTACACAACAAATCTGTATCTGACATTGAATGAGCGATAAACTTAAACAGCCACAGTTGAAGCAGAAACGTGCGTCATTGCAAACTTGGTTATGGAATAGGGTTTGAGGTATGTACGGATATGAGATATGACAGACAGAAAGGTGGTGTTTTTATGGGTCTTTTGTGTTGGCTGCCCTATGGAAATATCACTCCGTTTTTCTGATGATATACACACGTGTTGTGTTCTGTACTTTTCCAAATCGAACGGCTCAAGCCCTGAGCGTATACCTACACGACTCGTTATACATTTACATAAGTATGTTATGCGCCATTTACATACATATACATTGATGATACTCCAAGCGAACAATATCGGGGCCCTATGTGTGTTACAAAGTTCTTTTATTTGCGCACCAGTATCACAATCACAGCATAGAAACGAACATGGCACTTGGCAAAGGGTTTCATTTTTTTTTTTGTATTTAGTTGCCATCAAAGTACTTGTGTGGAGGGTTTTCTATTGGAGTAGTTTCAGGCGATGAGAATATGGTTGTGATCTATGGTTTGAGTCAGCTACCACCGCTTAGGCAAGGGGAAATTAAGTTTGTCGGAGCTGAAAAATCAATAGGTATACCTAGGTAAACGAAAACCCAGTAAGTTTATCTATGAAAACTTTCCAAGTTTAAGCATGAAACCTTTTTGGTTTTGCACCGTTAACGAAAGAAATGAACTTATTGCTAAATTTATTTCAAAACTGATTACATTCTTAAGGTACATAGGTAAAAGTACCACATTAATCTAAACGTGGACAGAGAAACAAAAGCTCGCAAAAAAGTTATTTAGGTAGGGAAAGCTTAAGAGTAGATAGATATACTTTCCTAAACGGCGTTTAAGGGTTTAGAATTAAAATTTTCATTTGATCGAATAGGTAGTCAGATACTGATGAGTGTAGGGATTCCGATTAAATTGCAAGAGAATAATATGACTGATTGACTATGGTTCTATACCTACTAATGGGTAGAGAGGTAGGTAGGTAGTTGTTTTGTTTGTTTTACTATTTTTCAAACTAAGCAAACTTAATCTAAACATATTTACTTCGCTATGAATTAGATACCGATTTTTCGTTGTCAACAGTACAAACTATGGATAAATGTTAGTGCAAGTGTGACTTCGTTATCATTACGACTGAAGTGCAGAAGGACGACCTGATAAACGCTTAGTTTATTACTTTGTTTAAATAAAATAGGTTCAGTATCTCATTTCCGTTTGCATATCGGTTTTGATCAAGGTTTAACAGGTAAGAACCAAGACAGAAAACAAGATCTATGATTCAAAGAAAATGTTTATGTGGAAAAACATTTACTGATACCTACTCATAAAAAACTAGAACAAAAAACTTAAAAGCGCAAAAACAATCAAATGGCCATTATTTATTTAACGGCTTTCACTTTGAGTTTGACTACGACGAGAAATGGATCACTGACGAATTTATGACTCTACTGTTCAAATCCAAATGTATAACAGAAACTGGGGTCGAATTGCCGCATCCGTGATCGAGTGAATAAGAACAATTTTTCTATCAAAATTCGCTATATTTTAGACAACATCAGTCTGCTGTTCATTTATCGACTTTTACTCGTTCCAATACTGATGAAAGAATGTCAAATTGTGATGCTAAAGTTTTAGATAATGTGCCTGTTTAACAACAACACGTAACGCTTCACTTTTAAATCAATTTAATGAGAGATCACTTCAGTTCGAATTTATGAAATGAACTGATCTGTTTTCTCAAGTAAGTCAATTGAGTTCACTAGTTCAGCTATTGAAGTTTTTGACTCGACAAAATTTTTTTCTTAGTTTTTGTGAGCTTTGCATGTTTTTCCTCCAACGTCAATTCGTCGCATGTTTCAGTTCAATATTCAGTTCACCCTTTATTCAGTCTAGTTCGATTGAGTTTTGAACTAATGTCACATGCTTGTGTAAAGCGTGGAATACACGATACAATCGACGAATGCGACTTGGATCGCATACGATCGAATTTTGTTTTCAGTTCAAGGCATTCGACATTGCGATGTCGAAACAATCGATTTTTTTTGCATACACACTAGACAATCATCCCATGCGATGTATGTATGATTATCGGTACGATATTTGTATCGTTTGTTTATGTTTCTGTTTAGATAAAAAGGTTGACAATCTGGAATTTTTTATTTGAGATACTCAACAGCTGACGTCTAACTACAAAAAACTGACCGCTCGTCGACTGTTGTTATAAAAATTTTACACTGCTGTATGTAAATTTGTATGTACAATGTTTTAGTTTTTTTAATTCTAACTGCTAGTTACCGGTTAGCAATGTTCTACATTCAAACCGTTTTGGGTCAATCTTCATTTACTGCAGAAACATCATTCGGTTAAAATAAAGATTCAAAAAATTTCACCATTTTTGTGAAATTTTAAGTGAGGATAGAAAAGCCAAAAATACTCATAGACCTCAAATTTAAGAGTGCAGAGGTCCAGACTTATGACAAAATATGTTCCTCATATTCATCAACTCCAAAAAGGGTGAAGTTTAAGTGCTTTTTTGTGTTTTTGTTATCAGCGTTGCATAAAACAAGTATTCATAATTTTTCCAATTCATTATTCAATAAAAAAAAAGCTGAACTCAACAAAATTACTTTCAAGTAGCGAAACTTGAATTGTTGTGAAAGAAAGAACAAAGAATTTCACACAAAATCGCCTTTCACTATAGTTAAACATATTCACCAAGTAATGCAAAGAAGCAGTTGTGCTTGTGTGCCTTTGGTCATCACAAAAAAAAAGTGACCAATCAATATGATAAAAAAAAGAAGTTATTTTTAGAGGATAGCCAAAAGCGATGATTGAATCGATTTAAGGTGTTACTTTTTACATACAACGTTTTTGCAACAAAATAAAGAAAACTAGTTTTGGTGGTGCGACAAACAAAACGACTACAACGGCGCGGCGATGGAGCTGGAAAGAGAATTCAAGTTAGAAGGTCAACCAACAAGTCAACAGACAAATTGTTTTTTCTTTTCTTTTGATCTGACAAAGTGTAATTTCTCTTTTCCATTTGAATATACAATATACATATCTGTGGGATCAAAGTTTTAGTATGGCTTACTTGGATGAAGAATTGGTGCAGGGACAAGTTTTGTCGTGTGAAAATAAAACAGAGACTAAATTCATAATCTTTTCTTTTTGATGGATGTACCAAAACGTTGGCCCTACTAGGGCAGGTAAAGTATGGTACAATCGACAGAGACCACACACCTATTTGGTTTATATAATAGGATGCTGACTGACTCATTTATAGCGCCAATAAAATGAGATTCCTAGGGATTAAGAACAGATTAGTGTTTTTATAATACAGAATGCTTCAAGTAGAAAATAGAAAATATTTAGTCATCGTTTTTAGGAAATCGTTGGAGAGAGGCAACAGGTAAGAAAACGCTTTGACAGCAAACAACGATTACTTTGGATTATTTTAAAATAAAAACTAAGAATTCATGCGACCATCTATAATTTTACTAATTGGTAGAAGGCAACTGGATTTTTGTGGACTTCTGTGGAGTCTAAAAGGGCTCGACCTATTTTGATGAAATTTATAAAGAAAATTTCAGATAAGCAAAATAATCCGTTAACCCGATCCTGCTAAGTTTGATGGTTGTTTTTATATCAAGTTAGTGTCAACAACGAACCCGAGCAATATCTGGCCTGGTAAACATTTTTGGATGCAGTCAAATAAGCCCTGCAGCAATAAGACTCCTGCGTTCAAAGAAAAGTATTAAAGCCGGTGATTGAATCTGATCTTAAGATACAACACAAAAAAGTTCTAAGATTTGCGCCTTAGCTCGAATTTTTCATGCTCAACCTCAAGCCCGTACTACACTACAGGGAAATTTTGTTGGCTTCGCTTTTTGCTCAGATAGAATAATAAAGCTAAAATCAAAGCGGAAAAAATTTTTGACATTGAAAATGAATCAACAAAGTTTTCTTCCATTGTGAAAAAGTATATGGGTTCATAGAAAAAGGTAGGTATACCTACTAATACCTTCTACCACAAATAATACTGCAAACTCTTTACTAATCAAAAGCTGGTTACCACAAGCTGACTTAATCTACCTTAGAATTAGAACCAAGGCTTAAGGCACAAGGGTGTCATGTGAAAGGAAAAAAAACTGATGAAATAGCAACAGCGGGACGGTAATAGCCTTTAGAACGCTAGGATTTGTCCCACCTTCGAACCTCCAACGGGAAGACAGTACTAAAATAAACCAGTGTCAGTGAAACAATAAATCATGAACCGGCCACGGTTCAACAAATAGAAAAAAAGGGACCATACTGATGAACCCAAAATTTCTGAAGGAAAAAACACAAATTCTACAAAAAGCTTATGTGTTGATGAAGAAGTGTTCGAGAATCCTTTACACTCTCTACGTCACTGCTCAGCAGTCTTTCATTTAAGGAACAGGATTCTTGGAAGCCTTTTTTTCGAGGACCTAGAAGATCTTACCGACATTCCTGGGCATCAGCTATGTAACTCGATTCTAAGTTTTCAAATGCCCCCAATTTCTTCTTCATGATTCCTAAGGATGAAATTCGAAATTTTTTTATCGAAAGCAATAGGAAGAATTCAAATTAAATTCTACTTTCATTTTTATTGTCAATTTTTATTGGCTATAGAGTTACATAGTCGGGGTTTCAGTGGGGGCAAGTTGGCATCTTCCAACATTACGTCTGGTTCTACGTTCATCATACACTAAGAAACACAGTTACGAGCTAGGTACAACGTGAATAGAGTTAGTTGGGATGTCAGTGGAAACAAATTGTCGAAATTCACCCGTAGCTTGAAATTCCATGTTGTTCTCTATTTCCTCACTAGAAAAACTTTTCATTTATCTTTCTGTTCTTAAAAAAATTAATTAGATAGGTGAGCAATGAGCATCTTCCAACATTGTGTGTGGATCTACGTTCCTCATCCACTAAAACACAGTCACAAGCCAGGTACCTACAACGTGGGGTTCTAATTAAAGCGTAAAAAGAATAAATACACCATAATTAGTTAAGACAAAGTTAAGTTTGTCTAGGATCCATATCGGGAAATCTTAGTTGTATGTCTCTAATCTAGATCGAACATAATCTCATTAATTAAACGAACATAGATATCAACTATTGTTTACGACAAAGCGATACATGTGCCTATACTATACACAACACAAGAACATTGCTCATCATGCTATTGGACAAAAACAAACACGTCGGAATTATTGTTGCGCACAATACAACATTGTGTTTACAGGTAAACAGGTACATATACCAAACCTGCCCATGCCCACCTGATGTGAATTCATTTCTTCCTTTGCATAGCACCCAAACGAGAGATAAAGTCCAGTTCAGTCAAAAATACATTTGTTTATACGTACAAAAAAACAAACACTAACCAACTGTTCTCTTAAAAATACAAAGTCGCGCTGATAGTATACTTATACCAAACTTATGCCTTTTTTTCTTCTTTCCCACCAGTCAATGAGAGCCGATTTATTTTTAAATACAAAACTTTTATAATAATGGTATTTGATTACTGGAAATCAATGAATAATATAAAAAATGTCAAAGGTTTGACAACATTATCACATTACTTGATTTTGTCCCAGAGATACACTTTCAACTAAATAAAAAACAAGAATGTAAAATTGAGCTCAACACAGGAACAGCTGTTTTGTGTATATTTTCTAATGTTTTTGGTTAGAATTTTGAAAAGCTTAAAGGAGCTTTCATTGCCGCTTTTTAAAGTGTTTGTTTACTTGGCGCCCGTTTGAGTTGAATCAGTCAAGCAAAGAAATAGCGTCTAGCAAGTGGTTAATTAGTTTCTTTTTTTAATTGATATTGTATGAAATATTTTTTAATAAGATGGCATATGTTGGTATCCAAGGAGTGTTTTTGAAGTTAATTTTGAATTGAAAAGGATGGCGCAAATATTCAATTTAAACGCTCTTGTTCTAACAAAACTGTACTAATGACAGTTTTTCAGTTCGGACTCAACAAAAAAAAGACAGAAACCGTTTCCTCTTTGAATGATTCTTCGAACTTCAAATGGTGTTTTATGATTATTATTGAAGAACAAGAACATGAAGGGTGATTTTTGTATACACTTTTAAGGGTGCTGGTCTTTTATTATTATTTATGTATGGAATAGGAGAGGTATCCCTTTTTCCTTTAAGTGAGGTCAGCCTGTAGACTTTCGAAGTGAAATTTGGAATCAATTTTTTGAGTAAGGAAATTCTTCAATCAGAGTTCCTTGAATTATTTCAAGGATGTCAACTGACCAAAGTGGGGAACATATCAGTTCTGAACGAGGTCTAAGAATTCTGAGTTCCATCAAGTTCCAACAATGACGACCCGAAAACACTTGTTCACTTAGCTCAGATATTAGTTACGCGGTCTGACAATTCTCTACTGAAAGAGCTTCGGAGAAGTATTATATTAGAGTATCTTTTCATCTCTCTTGATTGAAGCCTTTTCTTTTTTCCATTGGCGAAGAAAGGTCAGTGTTGTTCTTTGCATTCATTTTTTTAGCCGTGCCTACTCAGACCACGTATTAGACTTGCAATATGCACAAAATGAGCCTTCTTCCTCAGAAGGTACAGTACAGACAATGCCTTATGTCGTCTACTTATCAGTTGACTTACTAATCTGTCTTCGCTTTCGAAGACTGATGAACAGATTTGGGTCGACGAATTGTTCCCGACTTTAAAGAGCTACTTGCGATTGCGACGCCAGTCACCAGAGTGGAATAAGAACCTAGCGGATCCTCCTATGGCCTTGATAAACGAAGACTTACACCCCTATTACAGATGACAACCCAACTGAAAATTGGGTTGTGTGCCCGTGTTATATATATGAGAAGACAACCCAATTTCAGTTGAGTTGTCATCCATAATAGGGGTATTAATCTCTTGATCTTCCTTGTTTGTTGTTTTTAAATATAACTAGTTGAAGAAACCAACTTTCTCTTTCTATGGATTTTATATGCAGCTTTGATACGCGCACTTAATTCTAATTGGAATGCCTACTTACTTATGTAAACCGCCTCGAAGTCTGACCAGCTTACCCGCAACTAAGCCCTTGCCAGTCACGGTTTCCTAATAATTTTGTAGATTTGTATAATTTATCCCCATACTAGCAAGGAATTAAGCGCCTTTGTTCATTTCTCGTTTATGGACTTAGTCATCGACATTCGAATTCAGGAATGGCTCTTCGCTGACTACCTACTTGTTTCTGTGAAAGATTTTTTTAGTTGGATAGAGAGAGATTGTCTTTAAACTTTTATCAATTTTTTCATGTCTTTTCATAAAGGTCCTCATTACTTCAGGACGGTATTGTTTCTCAATAACAGTTGATTGAAATCAGTCACGTGTAGGTACACAAATAGACACACCAATTCTCACCATAAATTCAATTACCTATGATCAGGCCCTTGATAAAATCCTCTTTGAAAATTGTAATTAAAAAAGAATTAATTATTTTATTGACAATCCTTTTCCAAGTTTTTTTCTTTGTCAATCTCAAAACAAGTTTTATTAGTTTTCGAATCAGTTTTGCATATAAAGTCCCCCATTGTTCTGTTCTATTGTCAGCATTATAAATCCTCTGAAACGGGCTACCACCACCTGCCCTAAACGTAGTGATCGTCGCCATGGAGAAAATTCTTTTCATCTCACAATTACTGTTTTGGTAGACGAAAAAAAAAAAAAAAATTAACGGCTCAAAAAATGTTAAATGAGTCATAATCATAGCGTCATTGCTGGTCCCTGCCCCTGTCACTCTGCTTCTATCAAATCCACTCAAAAACCGTTAATATTAAACCATACCTAAAAAAAATCCTGCCAGCCGAATAGTTTCCAATTCAAAAGGAAAGACGAACCACCCTTCTGACTTCAAAGCAAATGACGCTTACAATTATTATATACCCCCTAAGTAAATTTCAGTAAGTTTGTCATAGTAATGGTAGGATATCCTCCCTCTTTTCCTGCCCTGGGTTCCACCATTTGATAGGTATATGCTGGTTCCAACAAGGGGTGGAAAATGATCCCATACTCTATGTAATTCAATTGAATGTATGTATATGATTGTATTAGTGTCGTCGCACACAGATCCCCCATATGCGATCCCTTTTTTGTGTCGTTTCCACCCTACTCATGAATTAACGCCATATGTACGTAAGTACACCGTACACCTTGTTGGATTGGAACCTTTTTCAGATCCCTTCTGGCCGATGGGCTTTTGTTCGTATAACTATATTCTGTTTTTTTCTTTCTTTTTTTTTGGTCGGCAAACGCTGAGTCGCATTTTTCATCCCCCATTGCTTATGTTGAGGAAGAGGAGTTGGGTTTAGATTTGGGTACTAGGACTCATGGTCGTCTAACCACTTATTCCACCCTACTTTGTTATGCTCCTTTTGGGTTACGTGACTCGTTGATGAAACTAGCAGTGAAGATGATAATGGTTGGTAAACTATGTAGGTATATGTAGCGCTCTGTAGTTATGATGAAGATGATGAATCATTCTCCTCTCCTAGTTCGCCATCAACAATGCCACACAGAACCGAACACCGTGTGTAGTTTGGAAGAGATCAAAATGGCGGGGGACCGACACAATCGATTTGTGTGTAATAAAATGAGGGGATGATGTTGGTTGGTTGATATTCAACTTTAATGCATTTACTCTTGGGTTTGGGTTGTTGCCTGTTGGGAACATCTGCTACATGCTCACCGTCTGCCTCCTGTGAATGGATTGTGAATTCGTGAATTGTGATCTTTCGCCACCAACTGGAGATACGGCGGAAAGTCGATATATAGGTACTAACCATTGCAATAAACTCCACAACTTAGCACAACGACGACGGTTGGCGGCGCAGCCAACGTTGTCGTCGTAGTAATCGTTTTTGTCCTCAAAAGGGTGGAAATGAAAATCCATAGCATCTGCGC
Organism: Melanostoma scalare; assembly: GCA_949752695.1. Lineage (NCBI taxonomy): Eukaryota > Metazoa > Arthropoda > Insecta > Diptera > Syrphidae > Melanostoma > Melanostoma scalare. The sequence continues at coordinate 27,747,008 of OX456984.1, read as the reverse complement.
AGAAACGACTCAAATTGTAGGTATTGTTTTTTTTTTTGTCTTGGAGCTCTGAACGGAAATCACCTTCAAAGTTGTTTGTTCTCCTCCTCTACAGATTAAGTTTGTGTATGTGTGTGTGCGAGCTGCTTGTCAATTGATGTGAACTGCCCAATCAGCCCACACGCAAATTTATTAGTTGCGAATGTAAAAGAGGATGTAACATAAGAGTTGCTGGTCTCACAGCATAAAACTTATTAATAGCCGTGGTAAGCTTAAAACTCTCCGTCGTGCATGCACTCTTGCGGTTTCAGTTTAGTTTTTCTCTACGTTGGTTTTATTTGCTGTTGCCTTTGCTTTTTAAAGCCCCCAAAAATGAGGGAGCAAGCAACGGCGAAAATGCGTACGTGCGTCAAATTTAAACATGAAACAACAGAAGGGGAGAATATTGCAAATTGCATGAAATTGTAAGTAGGTATGTCACTCCAGCGGCGGAGCGAGTTCGTTGTGATCATTATAAACGTCTACACACAGTATGTGGGAGCAAACAAGCAGCCAAAAATAAAGCTTTCCAACCGAGGGTGACGCACCAGTAAGACACTTCTCATACATTTTTTTTTTTTTGCTCGTCCTAGTCGACTTCAGTTTGTTTATTTATTGGAAAATTCTTTGAAACGTAGGTTTGCATTGCAGATATGTTTTTTTTTTTATGATTAAAATAGCAACAACAGGTCTCTGCGAATGCAAATAATATACGGGTTGTAGGTACATAGATAGTTGCCTGGGGAAAATACACGACCCAAGACATGGAAGGTCAAAACATTTTGCTGTTATGGGTATGTATGGTTTCACTTTTAAAATGAATCAAGTAATGGAAAAGGACAACGTAACGTAGGTACCCTTATTTTAAATATACTTCAGACAGAAACTCTGACTAATTTTAATCCTTAAGCTTAAATATGTAGGTTGCCACATTGTATTTAAAAAGATTAGGATTGTTTTTTCTTCTTTTCTATGTATATGAGATAAAAGGAACAACGCAATTGTTTTTGAAGCTGATTCAAAGGAATCTTAAACATACACACAATGGTTTAGAATACGGGGTCAGGTATTTTAACGGAATATTAGGTACGGCTTTATGTGGGAAGGAATGTATAGTAGGCTTATTCCATTCGACCTTACGATTAAGGTACTTGTGGCTGTGATTTTGCTCACATGTTAAAGTAGTCCACCGGGAAGTACAAATTATTAATTTTAGAAACTGAACTGTACCTACTGCACATCATAAAAACTACTTCGCAAGGCCAAAAGGAACTCGGCTTTTGTGCCAACTATGAGTTAATAACATAACTCGAGGACTGTATTAAAGTTTTGGAAGAACTTTAAAGAAATGGTCAATATTATGAAAAGAAAGGGAGGAACTCAACCAATGCAAACTCAATTGCGTTCATGGACGATTTGAAGGAGCCAAACACATCAGAATCTGACAGCATCCGTATGGAGATTTTAAACACGATTTGTAGCTTCATTGAAAAACTGCAGCGTATGGCCGCCATATGCTCAACGTCATCGTTAAAAATAAGCATAACTTAAAAATTATCATTCTTGTTGAGAGTTTACGACCAATAAAAGGGTTTTTCTTAGAAAAAGATTGAAGTATGACTTTTTGAATCAATAGAAGTCTATACTATACTTAAAGACCTTTCTTAAAAACACAACACAGACGATTTTGTCCAGCATCCCAAAAACATAGCATAATAATTTTGTTTTTCCCATATCTCTTATTAGTCAGACATATTTTAGATGTCCGGCCGGTGCCGGTGCCGGTTTTATATAAAATAATCTAAGTGGTTTATCAAGCATTTTTATATTGGAAATTTAATAAATGCAAATTGTATGGAAATTATTTTTTCTGCATTAACGATTATTTTTTTGCCGTATACGATGCCTGCTTCTAAAAAGAGTCTTTCCCTGCAAACACTTCTAGATGGAGATGAAAGATACATGTTTTAAGCTTTTATTTACAAAAAATATTAGTTTAATATTATGATCCGATAGTTTATTGAACAGATGTTGAAATTCAGCGGTAAGAAAAAATAATAGTGATAAGAAAATCCACCTTGAAATACATATTACGAAATCAAAAAATTAAGTCCACATTTTTATTATAATACAGTCAAACCTGGATAAGCAAGAGTTCAAGGGAGCACAATCTCATTCTCGCTTATAGAGGTTTCTCACTAACCCGATTTTCTCGCTAATGCAGGTACATGGGTAGCGTTAACCTTAAGACCATGACCAAAATCCAAAGGCTTGCATGCATTGGTTCAACTAGTGCCATGAGAACAACACCAACTGCAGCTCTGGAAACCTTCCTGTCGCTAGCCCCCCTAGATCTCTTTACTAAGGAGATGGCGGCCAAAAGCGCACTGCGACTCAAACAATGCAACAATTGGAAAACAGGCATATCAGGCCATAGAACCATCATGAACCATACAGATATAGACATCCAAACAGACTATACCCCCCCGCATATTGATTTCAATCCAGTAGCCCTAACAGTCTTTCCGACTAGAGAAAGCTGGGAGGAAAACAGGGTTATAAAAGAAAATCACATTTCCGTCTTCACAGATGGTTCCAAAACGGACGAAGGGGTAGGATCAGGTATCTTCTCAGACTACCCTACCATGAATAGATCAATAAAGCTTCCCGACTTCTGCAGTGTCTTTCAAGCAGAAGTACTCGCAGTGTGCGAAGCCGCGAAGCACCTTGCTACGCAAAACTTGATCAACAAAAATATTGACTTTTTGTAGACAGTCAGGCGGCCATTAAAGCTATCTCATCCATTATCACAAAATCCAGGCTAGTAGACAGCTGTCGCAGTAACCTTAGACTGCTCAGTGAGACAAACACAGTTAGTTTAACCTGGGTTCCAGGACATCGTGACATTATCGGTAATGAAATGGCGGATAAACTGGCAAAAATCGGGTCAGCACTCGAATCCAGCGAAGCGAACACTTCAGTTCTAAAGCCACTAGAGCAAGAAAAAAGCAGAATCAAACACAATTTTCTAAAAATCGCCAATGACAGGTGGTCATCTTTAGAAACATGCCGAGTCTCTAGAAACCTTTGGCCAGATATTTCCAAGAAAAAAACAGAATTTCTACTCCAGCTAAGCAGACCTCGGCTCTCTCTGTTGATTGGCATTCTCACGGGTCACAACTCGTTGGGTACCCACATGATGAGAATGGGCATTAGCACATCCGACTTATGTAGAGGATGCCAAGATGAGGAGGCAGAGGAGGGATCTTTCCACTTCCTCTGTGAGTGTCCTAGCTTGGCCCACTCGGAAAAAAACCCTCGGAGAATACTTCTTCGACGAACTGGGCGACATCTCTAACCTCCCACTGAGCAACGTCCTGAAATTCACTCAGGGCTCCAAATGGTTCAGTGGGAGTTCCCACCACAATAACCATCCACCTCTCCAATCCTCCCATTTCCTCATCCTCTGATTTCCCGGGGAGCACAATGGATCCTCGAGATCCGAGTGAGGTGTTGCCACTTGTGGCTGCACCCCCCATTCAACCATCAACCTATGGGTAGCGTTTCTCACTTATAGAGGAAAAATAGAGAATTTCCAGTTTTGACATGATGCAGAACTGAACTTTCCTTCGCAATTGACGTGTCCATTCGAAAAGAATGCGATAAAATAACAAAAAAATTTTAGTTCCACGAAATAGAATGGGTACAATATTGATGAGAAAACAATACAAAAAAAATGAAAGAATGGTCAATGAGGACTCAAAAAGTCAAATGAGGAAAACGACTCTCTCTTACAGAGGTTTCTGTTTCTCGCTAATTAGAGGTTTTGGGAGCTTAAAATGTCGGGTCCTGGCTATTACTCTCACTTATAGAGTTTTCTCACTTATCCAGGTTTGACTGTATGTAGCGGAATGTTCGTACTTTAATGAATATTTAGTTGCTTATCCCTTGTTAGTTAAAAGAGCAGTAAAACGACGTTGAATAGAGTTTATCAGGTTTTCACACCTTCCTGTGCTTTCACACCTTCCATTGCTGTTTAGCTTCCCAAAGAGCTGTGTTTTTAGTTAATTTGCATCTAGAAACATATTTTTTTTTACTCGGCCCCCAAATTTTCGATGGGATTAAGGTCCGGGGACTGTGCGGGCCACATAATCACATCCAACTCTACTTTCCCGTAACCATTGCTTCGCAAGTTTACTAGTATGCTTTGGGTCGTTGTCTTGCTCAAAGACCCATTTCAGTGGCATTTCATCTTCAATACAATAACATTACTTCCTGCATTATCTAAACATAGAGATGCTGATCCATAATGCCTTTAATTCGGTGTATGGTTCCAAGCCCGGAGAAGTAAAAACATGCCCATACCATTATGGTGGTAAAAAGTGGATTATATTCGGTGTTTGGAGGTCTTCTTACATATGAACGAGATCCTTTTCCACCATATAAAACAATCAAAGTGTAACGGTTTTTCACTATCAACGCAATGCAAAGAAGAAAAAAACCAATCTATGCAATGCTTTTACTTGCACTACTATTATTTTTACCGCAACTGTAAGTTTTGACGAATTTGGACACAATTGACCAATGTCTTTCAATTATGTACTGTTCCGTTGAATCTGAACGGTTTTGAGAAATAAATCAAGCTCGTTGTGATTATCCCTTTTTGCAGAAAACTCCTCTTTAAAAGACTCAGTCCGCCTTTTTTATTGTTCTGGTACCCGATGAAACTCTTGGTGACGAAGTGTACATTGCATTGTCGGTTTGTTAAAGCAACAAACATCCCAATATTGCGTCTTAGTTTAGGTCACTTGCATCATTTTTGTCGATTTCAATCAAAACACTCCGCTTAACCAAAAATAAAAAATTTCTTTTCAGCTAAAATTTGTGTAATAAATCAAACAAAAACAAATATGTTTATTGATTTATAGGGCCCCTACACTACGCAAACACGTTTGCACAAACGTGTTTGTGCAAACATAGTTTCGCCACACACTACTCAAACATGTTTGAGAGATATTAGTTATTTGACGTTTTTCATATAAATAAGACCTACGGAGCAATGAGCGATTTCGCATGTGTTGCTTTAATTAATTACCCGATTACAATAATTGTTGCTTTTAACGCACCACAACACCGGTAAACTTTTATATAATTCGATAAATTCCGTCCAAAAATTAGTTCCACTTGTTTATTCATCTTTACTCCTTGAAAATTGACACGTGTTTGAGCAAAATTCACCACACACGGCTCAAACATGTTTGTGCAAACACGGAAAATTCAAAATTTTTAGAATTTGTTCAAACGGTTTGCGCAAACACTCAACATCGCTACACACTACTCAAACAGTTTGCACAAACATTTTTACAAAAACAAAATACATATGTTTGCGCAAACGGTTTGAGTAGTGTAGGGGCCCTATTAGTCACTGAGGCTTTCAAGATTAGCCAAGTGAAGTTTTAACAATTTTTATATCAAAACCTGGAGTTCAATATTCATTTTATTTCAAAACGAAAAACATACATACATAGCCAGTTATTTTCGTTCCAATGCGGGAATAAACATAACAGGTTTGTTTTCTGTCTAAAGTCACCTTTTTAAATTCTCAAATCCTGTTTAAAAACTAAACTCACAATGAAAGTAAAACTGCGCCTGTTTTATGATCTGAATTAGGTCTAAAATTCGGTATTAAGGAAAAAATATATTTAAGACAAAACTAAAAAGCTTTATTTATGTTTCATTGATCTAAGAGGAATTTAATAAAGCACACAGTCTTTGATTTACAACCCAGCTTCTTCATATCATTCATATGAGCACGACCAATGAACGACGAATAAATCAAGAAATGTGGTTTTAAGATTGGTGTGAAATCATAAAGCCGGTTCGTTTGACTCAATTGGACCCCTTGGAACTGACTGATTTGGATCGTTTGTCTTTTGCTACGGCCGCCAGCAATATTTTCGACACTTTTACCAATCACTGACAATGGTAAGGCAACATCACGAGTTGGAGTCGCTCCGCGCAGAAGAAGTGAAACTTCGAACTTCCACCGAAGAACACATTTCACTACAATTAAATCGTCTGGCTGAATGACGCGGAATTGATACAACTTTTATATCAACAAATTGGCGAGCAGTGCCAAAAAGTATGAGTAGTTGGAAGTCGCATAAGAAGTTTCACTTCAAAAACTTCGCCGTCTTCTGTGACAGCAAACTGCGACCTAAGCTGAAGGAAAGACTCTACACCGCGGTTGTGAGTTGGACAATGTACAAAAAGTATAAGAGAAGATTGAAGCTGAGATGAAGATGCCCTGTATGACGGCAGGAGTGACAAAACTTGATCGCATTAGAAGTACAAAAATCCGTGGAAGCCTCCACTGGAAAAAAAAAAGAGATCCACTGGCTAAGTTGGTATTGTCATGTTCAAAAGAAAGATCTAGAGAACCCCATCAAAAAGGAAATACCATAAAACGTTCAGACACAACAACAAAGGGAAAGGCAGACCAAAACATTTCTGGAACAGACAAGTACATGAAAAAATACAAAATTGGTGGGATTGCCGACGCTTTCGTCAACACGGCTTGAAGTCAACACGGCGTACCACCCCACAGGGATTAAGCAGACTATCAAATGTTTATGGGTATTTCTGTATTGTAATATGTCAACATAGATACTCGGCGCACACATTGTAAAAAAGGTTGATAACCTAGGCTGTAGTAAAAGAAGTTTGCTATTTAGAAATACAATGGACCGACACTAAGGTCTGAGTGCTTCGGTTAATATTTCAAAAAAAAAAAAAACCGAATGCTTATGGATAAAATTCGGCAAATAGAAATAATTCTAAATTAACAGCCTCCTCTATGACTGCTAACTTAAAATCGTTTTAACAGTTGGCCTTGATAGGCTTGATCACGCCTTAGCCGATGCAAGATAAACATCTAAGGACTAAATAAACGAACTTTTCATATTTTTGAAAAGCATTAAAGCGAATGCAAACGCTGAGTTAGTTCTGTGGATCTTCAAATCCACATCAGAAAAACAAAAAGGAAAACTCGACGCATTTTACGTTCGATTAAAAATAGCTTTATAGTGATCGAGAACCCGAAGAAGTAAGTTGTTTGAGCAAAAACAAAAAATATGTAGATACACACTCCCAGCCAACTTTAGCAAGCATTGAAAAAATCCGAGTCCCCTTACAAGAAGAAACACTAAACCCAGAGAGTGTAGGTGTGCAAAGTTTGTTATTCCTACTTGAGCAAGTTCAAGTTTGCTTCGAAAAACCAAGTCAAGTTAGTTATATGTACCTACCAAAGTTGCGGTTAATGGCTTGAGTTGGGAGAAAAAAAAACTAAGCTTCTCCAGCAAACAATAATCATTTCGTTCTTTTACTTTTCTGTAGCTAAACCAGTAAATACTTCAATTCAATGCTCCAACAACAACAACACAACAACACCTTTTTTTGCCGTTTCCAATCACCCGCAACGAAATAAACTTGAAATTCAAAAGAGAACTATAAAAAGCTTTGCGCAATTTTCTTTTGCTCTCAAGATTCGCACTTTGCTTGCTTCGAGTAAAGAATACAAGCGAAACGCCAACAATGGAGTGCGATGTTCGGTACGGACGGGCAGGCGAGGAGATCGCAAATTTAAAGTCTACCCTCTACCCTGTCGCACTCTCGTAGTCCTGCTCTGTCTTCTCGTACACATATGCATGTACCTAACTCTAGCTCTTACAAACACACTCGCAGCGGTGCATTATGTTACAAAAGTGAAATATGAAAAGAAAATATTTGTTAATTACCCGCCGAGCTTGCGAAGGTGCCGTGCCGGATGGATGCATGGAAATACTAGAAGAGAGAGGGCAGAGGGGACCGGAAAGAACATTGGAAATCGAGCGAGATCCACTTGGCGAGTAGAAGTTTCGGTCTTGCGTTATGAGCTGTGCATGCAGTTGTTACTTTTTTTTTACTTATAATAGGGAGGTGGTGTTACTGATAATTCTCTAGGCAAATAATGCAGGTTCCACATGCAAGAAAGGAGTGTGAAGTGAACGTACCGTACATACGACTCTATAGTCTATACTCTACTTGAATGATTATGGTGGCCCATGAATTTGTTATATTTTTCAAAATTTAAATAGTGTTGGTGTAACAAGCGCACACACTCGCTCACTTTTGATGTGATCTCATGTCTTCATGTTCACGTTGTGTTCTGTTGGCGAGCATAATCATGGAAAACAAATCAACACCACTTCTCAACAAAATTCAATATGGCGGCGGAAACTCGTCGTAATTATATTTTTAAATTTTCCACAATTTAGTTTTCTGATTCGGAGTTCGAGGGGGTGTATTTATGGATATTATTTTCTAAAATGCCATTCACTCAAAACTCTACAAAATTCAATGTTTACAAAATAAATAATGTATGTACAAAGGTACATACATATGTACATGTATGTACATATATCAATTTACTTTAAAATAAAAATCTGTTTAAAATGGCAAAATGGTTGTAAAACTTACCGATTAAGACGACAATGCACTAAAAACACACTTTTTCAATAATCTTAAAAGTAAAACACGACAATAAAATAAACAATATGAAATTTTCCACTTGGCTATTTTGTCTCATACGCTCAGACCCACACACGACCGGACAGTTCAATTTTCCAAGCAGTAATAACATTGAGGAGAAAATAGATCGAAAGCCTTCGATTCGAGTGCATCCGCTGTATTCAAATTGGAAAATGGTGGAAATGCATTATTGTAGCTATCTCGTTTTGTCTTGTTCAATGCTGCGGTAAATGAAAACATTTGTTGCTATGTTTTACTCTTTCTAGTTAAGTTTATTTTCGAACATAATGAATGTAGTAGATTGGAGGATAATTTTTCAGATTTAGGTAACGACTACATGGTGTATATAATTATAAATAAAGCTAAGTGTACACGATTGGTTGGTCTGACAATCATTGTCAGATCTGCAAACGTCTGACAATGTGGGCAAATGAGCTGACAATGAGGGTGAAAATGGAATTTGTGTGTACACGGTTTGCAGAAATCTACAAATATCTGCAAGTTGATTGCCAGCTATTTGGCTGATAATGTCGACAAACTAAATTGGGCAAATAGCTGGCAATAGATTTGCAGATATTTGTAGATTTCTGCAAACCGTGTACACACAACTTCATTTGTGGATCTGCAAATTCATTTTCAGTTCATTGTCACATATAGCATCTGTCAAAAAAAATTTAAAGCTAAAAGTGAAAAGAACATGCAATATAAGGCCATGAACATGTGTAGATTTTGTTTTTAATCGTTTAATATTCAACTAAAAGTGAAATATCAAAAAACAATATAAATGGATAAAAACGTTGCAATCGCAACTATTTTGACGGCGTATTTGTTACAAAGCAGCGATGATGAAACAGCCAAACAGCCGAAAAAGATGTGTTGTAAGGTATGGACGAAGGTGGGACGAAGGATTGGGTGGCCCGTCGTGAGCAGGAGGGATTCTACGCAAAATTGATGGTGGAATTGCGAACAGAGGAACCAGAACTGTACCGAAATTTATTGCGAATGGATTACAAGCAATTTGATAACCTTTTAGCTTTGGTGGCTCCACATATACAAAAAAAGAGACGAATATGCAATGGAAAACAACATTATTTGAGAACTACTCCAAGGTTTTTTCTTATGTCGTTTTCATGAAGTTTTCATAGATCTACAGAAAAAATAAGTTTTCATTCGGTCCGAATGGAAAGCTAGCGTTAAGATTAGATTTCCGAGAATAGAATACAAATACGAGTACTACAAAATATTTCCCTTTGTTTTATTTCGATTTTACGTTAACCGGCCAGCGGATTAAATACAAATTTAGCTAATTTTTTGATGCACCGCAGTCTGAATTCATAGCAAGACTTTTTCGCCTCTGTGAGCTCACCTGGAGCATTATAAATTTGATTACGCCGGTGTCATAAATACTCGTCGTCTGAGATCTTCTGATACCGATTGCAAATCTGAATGAAAACTACTTGCAGCTTCGTCTAGAAAACATTGGTATGAATATTGATTCAATACCGAAAATAAATTCACTTACCAGTGATTTCTGGTATCAAAAAAGAGTTAACAATCTTCTCTGAGTCGGAAACATTCGAGAACTTCTTTTGTTCATCTGTTTCACAAAGGAATATTTTGAATTTGGTTTCTGCTTTTTTGGTTTGGTTGGCTTAGCCGCTTAGCATTTTGTCTTGCATTTGTTTCTCTATGTCCAGGAAATCTATCCGCTTGGATCGGTTTTTTTATGAACAAGACGTTTGGATATTAATCCTCAACAAACGGCTTCGTATCCTGATTATGTTAATTTGTTTCAGCCATCTGGAATAATCGCACTAGATTCATGTGGAAATTGTCGTTCTGCAGAAAGATCATAAGTGACATACAGAAAGGAATATAATGATGTTATGCATGTCATCCATTTCACTGGTTATCTCATCTTTTTTATATGAGTTAGCATCCATAACTAAAAAAAATGTTCACGTAATTGACACATTTTCTATAAAAACAAAAATCACCTTTAAATTTTCGATGAGTTTTGTAGTTGACAATCCAATTGTAGAGACAATTCAAGTGTTTTTTTTCCTGTAATCCTTCTCAGATTTGTCTGCCAATAGCCCCGTTCACACTGTACAATTAGTTGGACAAACCTGGGTTTGACAAACCAATGTTTGACAGTGTGAACTCTTCATACGACCGCTTGTCCAATTTGTTGGATGGTTTTCAAATATTTTTGAAAACCTAGAAGTTGGATGGAATGGAAGGGTAGGTGACATAAGGTTTGACGACAAGCTTGATAAGTGTGAACGTAAAGTTCATCAGACCATCCAACTTCCATCAAACGAAGTCTGTCCAACTAATTGTATAGTGTGTACAGGGCTAATGAATAAATTTGAAAATGTTCCTCAAACTGGCTCTGCAAATTTATTTATTGCCAGACATATGCAGAAGCGTCAGAAAATGAACAAAATTTGTGTACACACGATTGCCACATTTGCAAATTAATTTGTCTTCAAAATGATTGATGAACAAATTTTTCTGCAAAAAAATTTGGTGTGTACACGGTTGTCAGCTTGCGTGTACACAATTGCCAGATATCTGCAAATTAATTAGCAGATATTTGTCTACAAATTAGCAGCCAAATAGTTTTTCTGCAAATTCATTTGGTGTGTACACGATTGTCAGCCATTCGAGACAAATTTTTCACTGACAGATCTGACAATATTTGCAGATCAAGCAATCGTGTACACTTAGCTTAAGAGATTTAAGGGAATAGTATACAACTTCTCATTTCCGTTCAAGTCTTTATTTGAAATAATATAAGTAAATTAAGTTATGTGAATTGACGAGCAATACATTTTCTTTTATTGGATCTCAAACTGAATTTGAAAAAGGAAAATAAATGAATTTCCTAGGAAACTGACTTGAAACTATTTTCAAGATGGCGTTAATGAAAAAACACTGATCTCCGATTCAGTAAATTTTTAGACTGTTACCGTCCAATCGTCTGATGTCGATTATATCGCCGAGAGTAATTTCAGGTTACCTCGATTCCAGTGATTAAAGAATAACTATTTTACTATTGTCCTGCAAATTCCATATTTGCTAAATTCATCCAAAACAAAAGTACAACTTCCATATTTGGCTAGGTGACTCTCAAATATTCTTGAGCCTACTTGATAGAGTTCAAAACAGAGCTTTGAATATGAGTTAGTTCATTTGTAAGATCAATTTATTTTCTTAACAAACGTGGTAATAGGAGATTTATCATTCTTTTTTACCATGTTTTCCGCAAAGTCTTTATTGGACTAATAAGGTACCCTCTTCTTCTAGAGCACGAGTCACACAGGGCTCTTCATACCAGTGGCTGGCAGTAGCAGAAGAAAGACGCCTTATCAGTATCAGCTACTCGACTCGCCACTGGCCACCCGCCACGTGCGACCTGTACTTAAGACTTTAATCCATACATTAACAGCCCAATTCTGTTCAAAATCAATGATGCCTCACAAGTCACAACTTTCCAGTAAAGTCACAACTTTCCACTCAGCACTCGAATTTTGATGTGATTCTCAGCAGGTCACAACGTTGCAACTTGTGACTTTTATGCAAAATTGGGCTGTAGCTGTACGTGCTTATAGCACGGATATAAGGGTAGGATCTCTCTTTTGATGATGGCTCTATCGTTTGAAAAAAATAGTTGGTTTACTTTGGTGATCTCGTCCTCTGTACTTTATCTTAAATCCAAGTAGTCAAGGACTGTAATAAATGGCAGATTACTCAAGACACTTCGTTGGTGACTAGGATAAACATCGTCACCGTTCCTTCATGCATATCCCAGTCCCCCATTTATCAGCACATATATATGCCTCTCTAGATCATAACGCTTTTCCATGTGAATGTTTGCTCAACATAATACTTGAAAAAAACTGATGTTTATTTCATTGCATATCAAAACAACACCTTGTATTCGACCCGTCCTGTAAAATATGTTTGTACATATGCCTGCAAAAGATTTAATAAATGCTGTTCATGCAAATCAAATATATTAAATAGCGAACATCTGGTATGGCGTATACTTTCATTTCAATTTCATTCGTTCATGTTTCCTGAACTTGACTTTGATCAGCCAGTAGTTTAAATGAAATTCCTCAATTAATCACGAATGAATTGATATTTATTTGGATATTTAGGCCGTGTGTGAATTGCGTTAAAATGTGTGTTAAATTTTAACCCGCGTTAAAATTTGACACTAATGAGGTGAATAAAATGGGTTAAAATTTATTGAGCTATGGAGCAAGTTAAAGAGTGTTAAAATTTGACGTTTCTAGTGATAGAGAAATTTGCTCTTGCTTTTGCATTCAATTCAAACAACGAAATATGAATCAAGAAAAAAAAAACCAAGGTAGGCTGGAAAACCATCCATTAAATGTTATTTTGAAATCAATTAATTTATATAAATTCAATGCTTTTGTTTTCTAGGGTCCCACAAAGAAAAAATAAAACTAATTGAAATTAGGATAAGTGTGGATGAAAAAAACAAGAATTAATACAAAATACTTTAAATTTGTCATTTTTCTAAATTAAATACGAATTTATTGTTTTGTTTCTTTTGAAATGTATGAAAGATATCAGCCATGACAACTTTTTTCAGTGTTACCACACCGAATAAATCAATTAATCAAAATGGGAATTTTGTTTGAGTATTTTTTATTGTTGTTTTAAAATTTGGCATTAGAATCTAGAACAATAAATAAAAAAGATTTTTTTTTTCAGTTCCAGAGATTTTTTATTAACCCTGTTTCCTTCAAAATATGTTTTGTAAGAGAAATTATTTTTCCGTAAAAAAGAAAACCAATTTTTGTTCAGGGAAATTTCTTAAATTATCGAAGGAAATTTTTTTAACCTACGCAGAAATCTTGGTTAAAATAATTGTTTTAACGCAATTCACACAGCAAATGGCTAAATTTGATCCCACCTCAAACAAGACGTCAAGTTTTAATCGTGGTAGAAGTTTTAACGCAAATTTTAACGCAATTCACACACGGCCTTATAAACTAAAAAACGAAAACCTTTTCAAATTCGAAAACAAAATGGTGTTTGCAATTTCTTTGATGCGGCCCGTGGAAGTATTTTGTCGACCTTAATGCCATAGTGGTCCCCATCTAGATCATTCATAAGAGTAAACTAGTACATACTCCTCTTTTCCGTTTTTTGATATCGTACTAGATCAAAGCAAATTGTCCTCCATTTTATGAGCGTTTCGTCTTTACAAACTCTATTTAGTGAAAAATTACTATTAATTTACATCCCCATTATAATTTATTTCACGTTTAATGCGTTTCAAGTAACAGAAAACTTCCACTTCAACTGCATTTCTATCAAAAAGATATCCCCCTATTACTTAATCTACTACATTATATCTTAGAATTCCCTACCTTTTTTTCCCTACATTTATCTGCGTTCCCTTTAACAATTTATCCTACGAAACGTGAACCGAAAAATAATCAAGAAAACGTAGGCTACCGACGAACCAGACAGACGGATAGATACTTGAAAAAGAAAATTATTTCACTTTTTTCTCCATCAAAAAGACAAATATATCAGCAAAAAAGTGTGTACTTAAAAATATACAAAATATAACAAAACCTTATCGGAATTCGCAGCACCTCCGTTGTTCCGAGAGCAGTGCGAAAAAAATATAATACGAACAAGAAGACAAAAAAAAACCAACCCACAAAAGAAAATCGACGTTGATATCTTTTTTCCGTTTTTTTTCCATCTACCATCAGTCAATTCCTTTTTATTTTCTACTCTCAGTTCTCCTACGTGTGTTCGTGTTGTGCTTTCATTTTTACACTTCTTCGTGTCTATTTAGTGCCCCTGTGTGCAAAGAAAAATCGTAAATGATAACAGTAAAATTTGTTTCATCCAACGAAACGAAAAATCAAAATAAAATTTCCAAATAATTCACCACTTCGGCACGAACAAAAAATTCATCAAAAGAAAAAAGAATTGCAACCAACAGAAGGCATAATATATAAGAAAAAAAAAAACCAAAGTGTATGTGTGAAAAAAATATGTCGGGCAGCGACGAGCAACAATTTCTTTGGTTAAAATAAGCAAATTGCACCACGAATTGCGATTATCGATGAAAAAATAAATGTCGATAGTAATTTGCTGCGCGAATTATGTATGTAAACTCGAATGAAGAACGTCAAAGGAAAAAGTTAATTCGCCCATCATTTCCAATAAGTGGCGGCCATTAAAATCGTTCATCGTTGTTTTTTTTTTTTCTCTTCGTAATACTCGAGTCGAGAAGACCAGAACAGTGCGATATCCCAGTGAACAAAACAAAAAAAGGAAGGATTTTGATCGAATTTAAATGAAAAAATCAAATCAAACATATCTTTTTGTATTTTATGTGCTTGAGAAAATACTACGCTTGCATTTGCAATTAGATGTGCCAATTTAATTTGTAAAAACCGTCGTTGCATCGTCGTCTCTGTTGGTCGTTGGTGTTCTTCTCATTAAAAACAGACGAGAGGAGACGTGAGCTCTGTGTGAAAGTGTGAACTGTGAAACAAAATCAAATCCCATTTAAGCATTTGCACGGCCAGCGAACAAAAAGCAAAAACAGACTAAAAATAAAAAGTGTACGGTTGGTGAATTAAAATCAATAAAAAATAAAAATAAAAACGAGAGAGTGAGAAAGAGAAAATTGCACACACAATATGCAAAAATATTCAATTTTCATCGACGAAAACGACAAAAATTCTAAAAGAGAATTCCCTGTGAAAAAATATAACATCTTTGTAACTGCGACAGGATCTAATCTTCAAATGTAAATCGCGAGCAGGAACTTGTCAATTTCACATTGGAAAACAGGTATACGAATCTATTTTTTTTTTTCTCAGTTTTATTGTTGTACAGCTACTATACCTACTGAAGCTAAGCCCTTTTTTTGTGAGTTGTTGTTGGCTGTATTTTGATCGAATGCCGAGAACGACGATATCGGGGGACGAGGATGAGTCTCACCACCTCATCGAAAGGGATTTGGAGTAGATAGAGGGGGGGCAACAAAACAGACAGGAATTTAAGTTCTGTGTTTTTCCTCGTCTGTCGTCTTCGTTGTTGTGCGCTCCCAGTGGTCCTCCACATCGACATCGTGAGTCTGTCTGAACTGAACCCGGCCGATTCGAATTTAAACAAACCGAATCGAATGGGTACCTTGTACCTACCATCCAAAGCAATACCTTGAGCTACTCGTGTAGTCGCATAGTTTGTGTTGTGCATTTCCATTTCCATCCTTCATTGAGTGTGCTGCTGCTCTGGCTACTGATAGTGCATTCTGCATTGCTATAAAGAACACGCGAGAGATAAAACATAGACAAAAGGAAACGCAAACGTAACAAGCTTGTTGCTGCGCTCTCTGGACTCGAGACGTCGACAATCGACCAACTAGAAGTCAACTACTACTCTATTATTGCGGGATTGCGGCAGTGTTTCAGTGTTGCTAGTTGAAAACTTAAGTAAATCGAAGTAAGGTATGGAAGTAGGGACCTACCTATACGCTATGCCAACCTATCTCCAAAGTAGGAAAATCAATTTATGGGGGTAACACTCTAAACTCACATTCAATATGCGTACGAGTGTTTGCAGGTAGTGGGGGTGTGTAGTCTAGGGCACAATATGGAAAATTCTAATTCATCATGTTGTGTTGGCTTTGCTGGTGTACATGTATCAAACACTGCTATCTACCGAATCGGACCAAAAACCACAAGACTGCATTTGAAATAAGCTTGGGAATATTCGGTCATCCTCCTGGGGTTATATGAGCTTTGGCTCGTCATGATTGCATACCTAAGCTAGACGTACCCATGAAACTAAGTACATAAATAGATTTTAATACTCGAAGTGAGCGGTGTGTAAGAGGAGGGAGAGTTTTAGCTGGCAGAGTTATTTCACCGGAAACTTATTTGCAACATAAAAAAGAAAGGGAAATATTTATTTGAAAGGGTTACAGCTTGCAGCACTGAAGGAAAATGGTACCTAGGTGGATATTTTTGGCATTTAATTTTATTAATTCTTGTGAGTGCTTTCTGTCTATATTTTTTAGGTAGGTACCTTCTTGGACAATACAGCAACTGTAGAAATATGTTCGGCAAACTTGATTTGATTAGAAAAGTGAACGCTCCGTCAAACATGCTTGAAATGCTCAAACACTTTTGATATTTCAGTGGCTTAAAAAACATATCTAAGCGTATGAACGTTTTTTTGTCGAACCAGGAGCAAATTTGAAAAAAAAAAATGTTGAGCCTCTGCGCATCGAAAGAAGAACAAAAATTTTATCATTCAGAGTAGGTATATTTCTTTTAAAGCAACCAAGGATTTCTTCATCTGCTTTCGATAAGGTTCATGCTTCCGCACCGCATAGCAGACTGGGATGATCAAGGTCTTATAAAGATTACTTACTTACTTAGGCGGGCATTACAGTTCGGGGTGAACCTGGGCCTCAACCAACATCCTTCTATAACGACTTCGATTTCGGGCGAGCTCTCTCCAGTTTTGCACTCTATTTCGGTTGAGGTCTTCTTCCACTTGATTGCTCCACCTAATATGAGGTCTTCCTTTTCTGCGATTTCCCTGCAATGTGCTTTCGAAAACCCGTCGATCCGGAGTGTTTGGGTGAATCCGCTCTACATGATCTATACTCTGTCCAACAAAGATTGTCAGTACAGGGAAGATAGGACGTTGGCATCTCACTTTGGCTGCAACATATTGCATAAGTCTATCACACGTGAAAGCTCTTTCAGCGTTCCCATAGCATGTATAAAAAATCATACTAAATCGCTTCAAAATGAGAGAGAAAAGTACCAGCGCTACCACTTTTGCTTTTTAATTTCACAATTACGATTTAAACAAAAATTTGATCATCTTTTTCCACACCACCATGAGGTAAGATAATAGGTGCGTTTTTTTTAAAAGGTATCCCCAACCCGAATAACGAATCCTTCCTGAAAGACAGTTGTAATCAGTGGCGACACACGTGCATGAAAATAATATTGTCGTTCAATATATTTTTCATTTCCAACGTCCCACATCATTTTTCATAACGGATTTAAATGGCTTTTCTGTACAACCAAAGTGAGAAATATCATTATATAGTTGCATTATAACGTATTTGCACACAAAAGAAAAAAGTAAAACAACATACACTGATGGCAGTACTTACATATTAAATTTATCTCAAAAGCTTCAGAAAAGCAATATTTTTCAAAGTTCTTTAACAAACTCTGAAGGAAGAGTTGTATTATTTCGGTCAAATTTGGTCATGGCAACGCCGTCTGAATGTACGCATTCTCATTGCACTCAGCAAATAAACGAGGGTTGAATTGAATAGCAAACACAACACACAAGTCATTCTGCCATCGACTGTGTGGCAGACAAGTTGTATGGGGGACTATCGCAAAATTTTTATTAAAACTACATGAAAAACTCATAGGTAGGTCAGTGGGTTGTTTTTATTTCAGTGGGCGCTACGTACATTATTACTTGTGTGGTGTCCTGAGAGCGTTGACAGGCACCACAGTTTCGAAAAAAGCTCTCCCATAAGGCCTGTACTGACAATCTTTGTTGGACAGAGTATAGCCACCGTAGCTTAAAGCTAGCCCTAAACGACGAACATGCTCGCTGAACATGCTCGTGCTCGCCGTATTTTCATCGTGTAGGGGTTGGTTCGCGAGCAGTTGGCGAGTCGCGAATAATTTCGATTTTGTCATGTTCGTTGGCCTCGTTGTTCGCCACGTAGGGCCAAGCTCGCGAGCAAACCTGTTTTTTTTTTTTTACTATGAAGCAAACCTCATTTTTGCTGTGAACGTCGTCGTCGTGTGCATATCGCGAATAAAGTGAAGTGGCAACAGACAACCACGATTTAATAGAAGAACTCACATGTGTACGCTGTGGAACACGAAGTGAATGTTCGGCAAATGTGTTCGCCGTGTAGGGAATAATGCAAACGAGCATATGCTCGGCGAGCATGTTCGTCGTTTTTAGGGCTAGCTTTAGCGATGGGTACTCTTCTAGCTATGCACATGTCGCGGTACAGCTCATACAACTCGTTGTTGTATCTTCTTCTCCACACATTGTCTTCGCATACAAGACCAAAGATCATTCGGAATACTTTTCTTTCGAAACGACTAAGGGTTTCCTCATCCGCTTTTGATAAGACCCACGCTTCGGCGTCTTACAGCAGGACTGGTTGATTAAGGTCCTATAAAGGGTCACCTTTGTTTCTAGATAGTAGGTATTTTGTAGTTATTCTCCGTTCGATCTCCGCACTGATGTTATTTTCCGTGTCTATAGCGGATCCTAGGTAGACGAAGTCCTGTTCTTCTTCGAAGTTGTCTGTCTATTGTTACGTTTTGTCCAATTCGTCGATGTTCTGTGTCCTTGTTTGATGACAACATATACTTCGTTTTGCCTTCATTTACCATCGAACCCATTTTCGCCGCTTCTGTTTCAATGCTCGCAAAGCCACCTGTGGCATCACGCTTCCTTCATCCCATTACGTCAATATCGTCTGCATAAGCAAGTAGTTGACTTTTGAAAGATTATACCTTTGGTGTTGACGTTTGAGTTTACATCTTTTCAAGTATGATGGTAAAGAAACCGCATTACAAATTGTAGCCTTGTCGAAGTCATCGAGTGAAGTCAAATTCAATTCGTTCAACAAATTAAACGAAGAATGTTTTAAGCGCTTTTCAGCCGTTTTTTAGCCTTCTATTTCGGATTCTATTATTACGTCCGCCATGATCAAAATTTTATAAGAGCACTGATTTTTGACAACATGTTTGACGCATATGAACGCTAACAGCTTCAATTTATTAAATATTCTTAAGTTTGTCATGACATAGTATTTGAGAATGTAAATCCCCATACTAAAATTCGTTTTAAGAAGCCTCGTTTTAAGGCAAAGTTTTTCCCTTAGCAAGTTGCTTTTTTGAATTATTTAAAGGCTCATAGTTTTCAATTACATATCTAATTTTATGAATTATGGTTGTTATATCGAAAGGGTTGTTGATTCCGAATATTTGTCGTTCTGGTCTTATATTGAAGCTACACTTGAAGCCACATCAATTTATTTTAGATTAGTTATAAAGCAAGTAAAACAGTTCGTTAAATATGGAAAAGTTAGTGAAACCAACATAAGAAACGATTTGCAATCATTATCTAACTCAACGAAGGAAAATCGTGGGAATAAACTTATATCAGGATGGCTTAAAGACACATTTTTTCCTCTTCTAAACCTTCTGACCCTGTTTTCAGCGAAAGTTCGAAACAGAGACCTGAAACTAAAGAGGAGGATCTGGTACCGAAATACGGCATCAGTGGTCGTATGAGTGAGTGGCATTTTTCTTTCAAACTTCGCTTCAGATTATACGGTAGTCTGTAATCGAATCAAATTCCGTTCGATTACTGATGAAAGGATGTCAATTTATGTTACAAGATTGCTCCAGTGCACGTAAGTGGCATCGCCATTCTCACATTGACGTGTTATTCGTCACGATAGACAAATGACAAGTGCGTTTTAGTCGCAACTTAGCAATCCTTTAATCAATTCAGTTATGGGTCTTAAAATTGACCTTATTTAGCTCAGGGGCCCTACTATGTAACTCGATTCTACTTTCGAATCATTCGAAAGTTATTTTTGATTCTTCTTTTTAACGCATCTGAGAATGGGAATAGAATCGAGTTTCAGTTCTACCAATTGCTTTCGACGAAAACTTCCGAGTTTCGTACAAGTTTCACATTTTCTCCCTTGTCCTTAAGAATTACGGATGAAGAGTTTTGGGCATTCGAACGTTTTTATTGTAGAATCGAGTTACATGGTAGGCCCCCAGTATTGATTGGTTGTTGTGTTCAGTAAAAAGTTAATTGCTGAATTGATTAGGGTTACTGTGTTGCGACAAAAACGCATGTATCGTGTGTCTATTAAAGAATTCTTTTCAAAGAGATCACAGCTCTATCACTTCTCTGCTTTAAAGTAGTGATTTGCCCACATTGATTAAATAATCTTCCCTGAAAAAACCGAGTTTTCTGAATTTCATATAGTGGAGATCAAACTTTAAAGGCGTATTTAAGATGATGTGGAATATAGCTGTTTACAAAGATAGTGGATCTATGAACTCTTTTGCCCACCTCTTTATGAATCCTAGCACAGAGCATCACAGTCAAATACATATGTGATATTTTACCAAATAGAGTTTGACGGCTCAGCTAGTTTTGCAGGGTTTAAAGTAGACGAGGTACAACTTCTAGCAGACAATAGACTATTCACTAACGAGTAAACCTTCAAAGTCTTTTTTGGGTGAACAGAATTGTTTCTTTGTTATAGCATCAAATTAAGCTGCGGAAGCCACACTAAAATCCTGTAAACAAATGATTTGTTGGAAAATTGGTAAGGCTGGCGCTAACGGCTTCAATTTCAAGGCAATTTTGAAAAAAAAAAAAAAAATTAAAAGGTGACTGACTGATAAGATATTACACTGTAAATCACACAATGATTGGCTAGTTGTAAGGGGTCAGCATATAAACTCTTTGCATTACTATACAACGTGGAATAATCTGCTTTCGAATAATTGTTACTGAGTCTTCAAGGAAGGCATTTAGTTTGTGGTTTTTTTTTATTATTATAGTGCGAGCTTCGATCGATGGCAGACATGTAATACATATATTGATATGATAATGATATTCTGAATGATTTGTTTAGCGGACTGAGATTTCAGCAAAGTTGATTTGCAACAACTGTTAAAAAAATTTATGTTTTAGAGCCAAATATGGTGCAAAAAGATCAACATTACGAAGTGTTTCACTTCTTTTATCCTACGGACAGACGGCAGAATACAAAACAACATAATTATTAATTTTTGTAGTTGAGATGCGATGGCGACAAAAATACCGTTGATAGCATTTCTGTTGTCGCAAAATCTACAAGCGCATGGAAACGCAATGTGGTTCGTACGTAGGCACCATTGAGATAACATAACAAGGGAGAACACCTTTACACTACATACACCGTCTCGCCGGCATCTCTGAAGTGGGCTACTTAACTTTTTTTTCGGATTTCAAAACAGGAATTTTTCTCCGTACGGTTTCCATTATCATTAAGCTGATAAGTGATAAGTAAACGGAAATTGCAAGTAAGAGAAGTAAAGGTTTTACATTTTATTATTATGTGTGTTCGCGAAATGCGCTGCAATTAAAATAAAGTCTGGAAGATCATTCCATAAGCAGTCGATAGTGAGACGATATCGTTTCGACGATAGTACTGCTCTCCGTAACACAAAAAAAACGCTGTCTCAGACAATAGACGATGGACGACTGACCCAATACTTTCGGTACCATGTTCAACTGTCAAAATGTAACGATAGGACGAAGGCGATCGTTCGAGAGCTATTTTACTATCATCTCAAACATTTCTTTGGCGACTTAAATTCTTGCGTTTGTGATTAAAATGGAAATTACGGGGCAAGGGAAGAAATACGATTTTGTATGTATGTATATTTCTTATGATATGATGGTCAAAGTCGCATTTTTTACAGCGCACAAACCATTAACAAATGCATGAATTCATTTGTTTTGTTTTATTACTTGTGAAAAAATGAAGAACTGTAGGTACTGTAATTCCTTGCCATGTGCTTTGGCATTGCTGACCGGTAAAAGAAGTCACTTATTTAAATTTTAAGTTTATTTTACTAGAAAAATATTATTCTTTACATTTTGAAAATAAATTCAATTAGAATTTGCCATTTTTAGACAGAAATGTCTTCTTTGATGACACAATAAGTTTCGTTAAAAAACTTTGATAACACATTTTTAACGAAAGACGAAACGATAGAGCGACACGAATGTAAAGTTACGGAAAACACGGTTTGGTAAGTCAGTATATTGGTTTCGGCTTTATCGTCGACGATAGACGAACGAACGATTTTCATCTGTGAAAGTTACGGAATGACCCCCCTGTAAAATCCGACAGCCATTTTTTTTTAGCACTTCGAAGAACACATAACTCAAGAGGGACTTAGAACTTTTTGAACAGAAATGTATATAAATAAAATTAAAAATAAGAGTAACAAAGACTAACATCTAACTTTTAAGTTTAGGCCACTGGATCTCTTGATCCTTCGTGACGGATTTTACACATAAACTCTTCAGTTCATTCCGAAACGTTTTCCAAAAATCGATTGGGAGTGAAATTTGGGAGCTACATATTACTTCACTCCAATTTCTATTTCGGGGCATAGGATACATAAATCAATACATAAACAAAACAGACTTTCATCTGACTGCTTGTGAAAGCAAACCTCAGTTTCTATTTAA
Organism: Melanostoma scalare; assembly: GCA_949752695.1. Classification (NCBI taxonomy): domain Eukaryota; kingdom Metazoa; phylum Arthropoda; class Insecta; order Diptera; family Syrphidae; genus Melanostoma; species Melanostoma scalare. Next base: position 27,724,064 of record OX456984.1, on the reverse strand, counting down.
TTTTTATCAGCTCCAAAAGCCCGGTGATGTTAATAAATTTTCTTTAGCAGACCATAAAATAAATTGTAAAATTTAAGTGATTTTTCTCTTGTATTAATATAGCAATTTTACCACTACTAACGCAATCACTCCAAATTTGCCAAAACGAATTCCAAAAGTCGACAAAACAGGAGTGAAGGATTGAAATTCATTTTGGAAAACGACATAAATAATTCACTCCTCTTTTACAATGCACTTAATTTCACTATACGGCAACACCTAATCCAAAAACGTACCTACGCAGTACGCTAGAAAAATTCAAAGACAGAGAGACGAGCGAACAAAAAATAAAAGAAGGACCCTTTAGAAATTCTCCTTCTCCTTTGGAAATATTTTCTTCATTTCAGTCGTCCATTTCGTGTGCACTATGTGTGTTTCCATTTATTTTTTGTTTTTGTCTGTTCGATTGTGAAGAGGGTTGCGGAAGGAGTGAATGGCAACGGTGAACAAAAATGTGAGAGAGTTTTTCAACTTTTTTGTTTTGATTATGTATTTTTATCCTATGAAAGAAAAATGTACCTGCGTTGGCGGCGCGGTGCTGCTGCTCGCCTGCTCGGCTCGGCTTAGCTCAACTCGACTGTCGGAGTGTCGGCTCGACTGCATAGGTGGATTTATTTTTGCCATTTATTATTGTGTCGTTTTGAATGTGCCGAGTGCCGTGTGTATTGGGTTGTCTGCGGGAGGGTGGCGGAAAGTGTAGTAAAGAACAAGGAGACACAAACAATGAATATGATGATGATGATGCGCGTGCGAAGAGGATAAAGCTCTGTGAGAGGACAGAGTACACCGTTTCTGTACATTTTTCTTTTTTGAAAAAAGTTTTCCCTTCGTCCTCGTCTCGTTGTTACGTTGTTACTTACTCGCCATCTTTGGTTCTTCTTTTCAAATGTTGCAGCATGCAGCTTCTATTTTTTTTATCATCAAGGGACGTAAAACGGACGTTGGTTCTTTGGTTGGAACTTGGGAATTAAAGGCAACGATGATGGCGGATGGCCGAGGAATAAGAAGACCCGATCCATGAAAGAATGCAGCACTGGGCGCCAAACCAGTTTTCCTAGTGATGGAATGAAATTGCTTTTCCTTTTGTATTTATTTTTCCTTTACTTCGTGTTTTTTTTTCTTGCTTTTTTGTCAATTCATGTGTATGTTTCGTTGTTTTTGTTTTGCATATTGTTTTTTGCTACTCTCGGTCTCGGCGTGGTGTGTTGTTGGTTGGGCTTTCTGAGATCTATCCACCCACTTTTTTGTTGAGGAAGGTTGTTGTGTAGAGAGTAGATAGGTAAGGTAGGTATAGTTATGTTGGAATGGATGCTGCTCTGCCATCAGATTTTCCAAGGAACTTCAATGTTATGTTGGGCAATGCATTTTAATGGAATGTGATTGTACCTACGGTGTACCTATACAGCACATAAAAGAGATGAGTATGGGAATAATGAGCACAACACCGTGGTGGAGGTGATGTTAATTCAAAGATAGGTTGATGTGATGATGATGGTTATCTCAATGTCGCTTGGTAGGCAAGTACCTACCTATCTATACCTACTCCGTCGCCATTCAAATTGGTACAAAGTGGGCGTTTGGGCTTATGGAAAGTTTTGCGTTTAGGTCCAAAAATTAAGATGAAATAGGCTTCAAAATTGAAGTATTTTATTTTGTATTTCATATCGAAATTGTTTACAATGTCAATATTGTTGTTTTAACTTTCGGAAAGTATGTAGCAACATTTACATATGTCCCGGAGATTAAACTGTACTATCGATACTAGGGGGTACCTGTGCCGTGATGGTTAGCATGTCTGCCTTTAAACCGGGAGGTTCGTGGCTCGAATCCCAACAAATGCCAAAATTGTTTTTCCAAGGGTATCGTCTTTCGCGAGGAATTGGTTATGGCAACTTCTCCGATATTAATTTCATGTCATGAAAAGTGCTTTCTCGATAAGCCGTTCGGAATCGGCAGAAAATTGTAGGGCCCCTCCATTCCCTCACAAAGGCAATAGGTACCTAGTTGTGATAAATACACTAGGCCCCGGGGTTTCTCGAGCTGTTGCGCCACCCTATTTATTTTATCGATACTAGACCTACCTTATCCTTTGAATTTTAAACGTCAAATTCATTTAAACAGGTTTAACAAAAATTTAAACATGATTAAAAATAAAGCAAGTTGGAATTTTAGCTAAAAAGTTAAACTAAAAGTTATTATCTATACCATGGGTTCGTCAAGATATACTAGAATGAAATAACGTTACTAAAGCAAAAGTGGGTAGGTATTTGATGTTTTTGATGTCGCTGTTAGTATAACTTTTCATATTTTTTTCTTTCCCTATCAAACTGCGACTCATCCACGGATGATATTGACTTATCCCACTTTCGTTTTCAATTCTCTACGGCTGGTGATAAGAATGTCCAAAGAACATTTTTGCAGATTCTTACATTGCGAAGAGAAACACTCGTTCAAACTAATCGGTTGGACTTGAACGTAAAAAAACAGTTCCCGACGAAGTTTTTCAAATCTATCACAGATGACTTGATAAAGGGCATCCACAAGCATCTCTTACAGCAACCTCTCGGCTGTGTTGTATGGGTAATCTCAACCTCTTCGCTGACGTTGAAGTAATTAAGAGTTTTTCACAAAACGAATTCAGTGCAATGCAATAATTAACAAAGGTTGATTATTATTAATTAAACTGCAAAAAGGACCACATCAAGAACGCCGCGTCGCGTCGGCTGAACTCAAGGCAATAAAATGAACATTATATACCCACAACTACTCAAAAATTAACCACCAAGTTGTAAATGCACAATGCATGTGTTACATAAAACCGCTCTTCCAACTTCCAACTCACCATAAGACACCTCGCATACAACTGTGAAGCTCAAATGCAGCAAATAAACCTTCTGAGTATCCAGAGCACCACAACTATCTTTCAAGCAGAGGTAATTGCTATAGAATTCTGTGCATTCCCCCTGCATTAGATGAAACCTCTGAAAATCACGCGTCCTAATTTGCTCTGACAGTCAGGCAGCCCCGAATGCAAAATTGAATCCAAACTAGTTTGGAACTGCCTGAAATGTCTATCTCAATTAGCCACCCACAATAAAATTACTCTTTGCTGGGTGCCTGGACATGAAGGTGTATGTATGCACAGGGTAACGAAGAGGCTGACCGTCTAGCTAGACTTGGCTCTCAATCCCAATTCAAAGGCCCGGAACCATACTGCGGACTCCCAATCAGTATCATTAAACGCGGACTGGTTACTTGGCAGGGTCAGAATATAATCCACACCTGGAACAACTCTAATGGCCACCGCCAATAAAAACTATTCATCGACTTATCTCAACGACGGACGTGTGAAAGAAATTCTGGACATGAGCAAAGTTACTTAAGGACTTCCTTACTGGACACTGCTCTCTCAGATATCATCTTAAAAACATGGGTATCAGTCAGGATTATTATCTCTGTCTCGAAGACACAGAAACAGCTGAACATATTTTATGTGAATGTTAGGCTAAAAATATTCAATAAAGGATTCACTAGTCACCTTGAAATAAGAAACACCCCTTGTTCGAATATTCTTAGGTTCTTACATGACCTTCAACTTCGAATGAACAACTCTACACTTTACGTGCTTAAGCCTAAATGGGAACAGCACAAAAGATCTTTCAGGTTGTGGACGTGCTAGTAAAGTTTGCCTCCGCCCTATTCAATTAAAAAAAAAGAAGAGCATTCAGAGCAAAACATTGGAGATGAATTTAAACAACTAAGTACACTATAACTTCTAAACAGTTGCTATTTTTTAAGCTACGTACATTTATACTTTTTCCACATTCCGTACAAGTTATTGTTGAGAGAAATACGATGGGCCCCGGTCCTCCCTCGCCAAACCATCGGAAGTTTCAGAGCAGTTATTTTGCTCATAAATTGAACCAGAAGTTGATGATCCTCTGTGGGTGTATGAGTTTCGGTTAATCCAGGGGGATGATCTCCTAAACAAGTATTCGCTTTCTAAGGCGGTGAGTACTGGATTTTGTTATGATATGCAGTGATGTTTCTTCACTTTCGAGGCATAGTTTGCAGGTAGGGTTGTTAGTACCTTCCAGCCTCATTCGGTGTAGATTCCCTGGTTTTCTCCCATCTTTTTCTTAGCCTCAGAGAGACTCAAGGGCTCTTATCACGAAAATGACTTAAGGATTGTAATAACTTAATATTAACAGCTGGGTCATTCCATTGTGACGGGTGGGATATTTGTACTCTTTTTTTACCTTCACTTTGCTTCATTTCTGCCAAACGGCAACGATTTACGTACTGAATATGACATTATCACATACTTGAATAGTCATTGCATACTTTAGCATCGAAATAAGTATGAAAATATCATTATTATTGTGAGAAATTGATAGTATAAAAAGTAAAAGTAACGGGTTGGACATCAAATGACCTCTCCTTTGCGAGTTGACTTACACCATTTGCAATTGGTAAGAAACTATCAAACTTATGTTCAACAACCTAATTTTATATATTTCCTGATATTGTACAGATTATGTATAAGTATAATTTACGCAAATAACTCGTAAAACTAAAATAATTTGCTTCTCAATGCTTGTGACGGGTGGGACGAGTAATATTTGGGCATACAAATGTATGAAAAATATAAACACAGTTCTTTTATATTTACTTTAAATCAGCTCTTTAATAAATTATTTAATGTTACTTAAGCAATCATTTCATTTCATAAGAATGTATAGTGTATATTGGATTTAAGTATAAATTAAGTTGAATATATTTTTTATGCGTAAGGTGTCGGTTTCGCTAGAATGACGAAACTGTCTTCTAAGAAGCAACTTCAGTTTTGTTTATTTATCCCTAATCACACTAAAAACCAAGCTGCTACTTGACATTTGAAAACCATTTCTATCAAAACCACAAAATATTTCTCTGTTTAGATTTATTTGTTGTGATGCCAGTTCTGACGCCACAAAAAAAAGTAGACTGCGAAGTTAAAGAGCCTCATTCTTAACATCTGTTCTTTCCAAATATGTACTCAAATGCATTTTGTTAACTCTAATTCCATCTTTTTTGTTTCTACAATTGCTTTGTGTATCTAGATACATATAGCTAGCTCTTCAGATTTTGAATTTGAGCGAAAAATTAACGCAACCTTCATTGGTTGTTTAAATGATACATTCATGTAGTGTAGGCATGTTAGCGCAACGCGTTATAATTTATTTATTTTATAGTTAGGAGTTATTATTATGGTCGTATTTTTTGAGCCCTAGGTTTTCCTTCAACTCGATAAAGTAGTAAAAAGTTTTTGCTGAAGCGAGCTCAAATCACAAACAAAGCTGTCCAATAGCATTTAATTTTTTCATGTAATGGTTTTGTGGTGTAGCTTTTTTTGAGAACCGAAAACATTAGGTTTTATGCCGCCAGTGTTAAGCATTGAAGACAATACCAGCAAGCCATCAGAACCGCAGCGTATGAGGTTCTGGGTTTCATTCGACCCCTTAAAAGAAACCCATGGTTCGATGAAGAACGCACGCAGGCAGGCAAATGCAGCCAAACAAAAAGCACGACAAATTTTCTTGCAAAAACGAACAAAGGCTACTTACGATCAGTATAACTAGATTTACAAGCTGAAAAGAAGGAAAGAACACCGAACTGTCAAAAAGAAAAAGAAGCAGCATGAGAAGCGCTCGTTTGAGGAAATTGAGAGGTGCCATGACGGAAGTTTTACCAAAAGGTAAAAAGATCCTACCTGGATCCTGGAAAGGAGCATGCACCAGCTGATCTGCATGATATGGTCGGAAGAAAGTATGCCCGCTGAATGGAACCTCAGTATCGTCTGCCCGATCCTAAAGAAGGGAGACCGTCACAATTGCGCCAATTACAGAGGGAAAAGCCTCCTTAACGTCGCTTATAAGATCTTGTCTGCTGTAATATGTGAACGTCTGAAACCCCACGTCAACAACTTGATAGGTCCCTATCAATGTGGTTTTAGACCAGAGAAGTCCACAATAGACCAAATTTTCACATTACGGCAGATCTTGGAAAAAAACCCGGGAATAAAATATCGACATTATCTTTTTATCGATTTCAAGGCCGCGTATAACAGTATTGACAGAGACGAGCTGTACAGAGCCATGTCTAGTTTCGGCATCCCTGCAAAACTCGTACGACCATGCAGGATGACTTTGGAGAATTCACGCTGTTCCGTTAAGGTCGGTAAAGAGCTCACCGAGACCTTTGATGTTGAAAAAGACTTTCGACAAGGCGACAAACTTTCATACGATTCCTTCAACTCATACTTGAAAAGATTGTACAAAACTCAAACATTAACACCAGACGAACAATCTTTCAAAAGGCTGTACAAATACTAGCTTAAGCAGACGATATTGATGTAATAGGAAGAAGGATGCGTGATGTCATATGTGAATTTTCGAGTATTGAAACAGAAGCGGCAAAAATGGGTTTAACGGTCAATGAGGGTAAAACGAAAAAGAACAGCGAACATCGACGAATTGGATAAAACGACACAATAGACAAACATAACTTCGAGGTAGTACAGGACTTCGTCTACCTAGGATCCCCTATAGACACGGATAACAACATCAGTGTGGATATCAAACGGAGAATAACTCTTATCAACCGTTGTTTCTTTGGGTTAGGAGGCAATTGAGAAACAAATCTCTCTCTAGAAAAACCAAGGTAACCGTTTATAGGACCTTGATCATGTCAGTTCTGCTTTACGACGCGCAAGCAAGGACCTTTTCGAAAGCGGATAAGGAAACCCTTGATCGTTTCGAAAGAAAAGTATTCCGAATGATCTTTGGTCCCGTATGTGAAAACATTGGAGGATAAGAAGATACAACAAGCATCGCGAGGCTGCAATGGTTGGGCCATGTCGAGCGGATGGACATCAACGCTTAAGCTCGACGGGTTTCGAAAGCACATTACAGAGAAATCGGGGAAGGGGAAGACCTCGTCTTAGGTGGCGCAATCAAGTGGAAGAAGACCTGAAATGACTTATAGTGCAAAACTGGAGAGAGAGAGAGCCCGAAATCGAAATTGTTGGCGAAAGATGGTGGTTGAGGCTCAGTTTTACCCCGAACTGTAATGCCCACCTAAGCTAGTAAGTAAGCATCTAGTGAAGAAATCATTGATAATGAACGAAACCCAGATGTCTCAGGTTATACCCAAATAAACACAGCCTAATATGATATCTATACGAGCATGTTTTACGTGGTATAGGTATGTCTTTGACGACGAAAACAGTGTCATTCCTTCCCTTTCGAACAGAAGTCATAGGATGCCAAAATAATCATTATCATGGTAGTTATAATAGATGTGAGTCGCGGGCATAACCCCAAATCTATCTGTAAGGAATGAGCTGATTTTGATTGGATAGAAAATATATAGAGTATTGGAAGAAATTGCTTCAAAGCCAGAATTGAATAACGTTTGTACTTCCTAGCAGTAATGTGTTGCTAGAAACACAGCTAAAAGGCAATTATAGAAATACTTTTCACCGGCGTCAATTATTTGGAATTTTTAGTGCGACCTATTTCTTAAATTGTATTTTCATTTCACAAAAAATGCCGCTTCAGTAATAACTAAAAGTGTGCCGGGCCACTTTCTTTAAGTAAATTTATACGTCGATATAAAATTATATTTTAAGTGATGAAGTTGGAAAGAAACATAGAAATTGACTTTTTTGGGAAATTTGGCTAATTCGGGATTTGAATTAAGTGAGTAGACAACTTGTAGACTTGTAGTTTTTCACACATTTTTACATTATGGTTACAAATTTTAGGACTTGTATGATTAGAATTGCTTGACTGAAAATTCAAATCTGTTGCGCTACAAGAGTGTATGTGTGTGTATGGAAGCAGTTAAAAGTGTAAGTACTGCACTTGCAGTTTTCTAGGTTTACCGATTTCTATAAGTGTGCTTCTGTGAACCCCAGACCAGAGTAATGATCCTTAAAAATGGAATTTTTGTGCATTGATGAATTCGGCTTTAAAGATTTAAATCTTTAAATCAAAATTGACTAAACTCTTTACATATTTTTTCTTTATTCTATTTTTTTAGTTGTACGTCATTATCATTGAACGAAGAAACTCTCCATAGTTCAAATAAGTTTTTTTTTTGAAAATGGTTCAGGAAGTGTTCGCACGCAGAGGAATAATTTACTTTTTGACACTTTTTTCTCATTTCATTGACAAAAAAAGAAATACAGCAACAGCCTCATAGAAAAATATTCTGATATAAACAGCGACAACTCTCAATCGGACTCGAAAAGAATTCCATTTAAATATCTACCTCCTGTGAACTTAAAAATAAATTCTTTCAAATGCAAACAAAAATGTTTCTTTTTTTACAATTGCTTGATATCTCTCAGTTAATACTAAACCGTTTTCCTTTTTTGTTACAGAAACGTCATAAGACAATATTAAAAAAAAAGAAACCTTAAGGCAAAAAAAAAAGTAAGAATAAACAATTCAAGTCAAAGGAAAAAAAAGAAGAAAGAACACACACACCGAACATACATTTACAACACAATGGCGGCACGAAGTCATCAATACTTCAGCCTCAGATGGAATAATTATCAGAACACAATGACCTCCGTGTTCCAGCAACTGCGTGAAGATTTATCATTTGTTGATGTCACATTATCATGTGAAAATGGTTCGCTTAAAGCTCATAAGGTATTTGTTTGATGCTCGACTCTCTTTTATTTTTTTTTTTTTATTTTTTTGTTGGGCATTTTTATTTCATTTAAAATGGGAATATATTTAATTTTGTGATTTCTTTTCTTGTTTCTAGGTCGTTTTATCGGCTTGTTCATCATATTTTCAAAAGCTATTGCTGGAGAATCCATGCAAACATCCAACCATTATACTACCCGGTGACATAATATTTACAGATTTGAAAACTATAATAGACTTTGTTTATCGTGGTGAGATCGATGTCACCGAATCTGAACTACAGGTAAGGTTTTTGTTAAATTCTTTTTATTATGTAGGCAAAACCAGTGTAATAAAATAAGCTCAAAGGTGCAGTTTTCTGTGAGGAAAACACGTGCTGATAAATATTGTAGGTTTTCAATGTTTAATTAGTTAATGATTGATGGTTTATGTAGTAGCTGTGGGGTGTTATCATGTAATTTATAACATTTGAATAAACTATCAAGCGTGTGAGAGCTACTGCTATTGACACAATTATAATGATTAAGTAATAATCTTTAAGTATCCAATTATATAGAAAGTCTAAGTCATATTTTTTCTCTTAATGTTGAATTAAGATTTAATTTTTTATTTTGTTTTATTTTTAATCTTTCATTTGTGATGCTTGAGAAAAGATCGGACAAATTTTATCTTCTACGATGAATGAAAGTAATTTCTTTTTTGTCTTTGAAACAAACAATCATCAAAATGTCAATCCAGTAAAATCCTGAAATCTATATTTTTTATCGAACTCAGTGCATGTCAAAACTTCTGTTGACTCAGTTTATGATGTTGTGAGCTGGAGGTTTAACCAATTCGTGGAACTGTGCCGAACGCCCTTGCTTGTTAAACGTTCTTGTGTGTTTTTGATCAAGGCGTTTTCATGCAGGACTATATTTTCTGGGATTATCTTTTTAACAGTTGAAGCTTCTATATATGAGGGTTCATAAGTAACTTAATGTTTCGTTGAAGAAGAAACTAAAAGCGTATTGTAATAATTGCCTTTTAAAGTTTCAATCGTGTATTTATTTAACCCTAAAGAGCAACTTATTTCCATATGTGGCACACTCACTTCAATCGTTCCTAAAGCTATAAAGCTAGAAATATCGTCATCTTTTGACATCTTGATAGAATATGTTTAACTGAAATCAAAAGTTGATTATTTTTTCGTAAAAGTGAAGTTTTTCCTATCTTCTGATCAATAATTACAATCTCTACTTTTCTCACACACAAAAAAAAATTGATCTTTGTTTGGTTGAAGTTGCAATTTCTAGCAATCCACGGTTATTCACGATATTATAGTATTCACATAAGATCTTTCCTGTCAAGTCCTTTCTAAGCTTCCTCCGGCGACGGCTTTCCATAGTCATTAAGGTCCTCATCATTTCATTCTTAATGTTAATGACTACGAATTGATCATTAACCATTCCCAAATTTTATTGTACGCAGATGACTCCTACCAAATCTTTTCGTTTTGATGATTTCGAGAAATTGTCTATCTGGTGCTCTGAAAACTGTTTGGAATTCAATATTTCCAAGTGTCAATCCATTATCTTCTCTCGCAAGCGCTTCAAATCTCATCTCCGCTGCGTTGCTGTGTTCTTCACGATCAAACCATTTCCCCAGTTAGGGCGATTCGTGATCTCGAGATCATTTGCGACCAGGAACTCAATTCCATCTCAGATATTGATGATATTATACTAAAAGCCAATTCAGCACTTGAATTCATAAAGCGATGGTCAAGGATTTCTCCCACCCATACGTAAAACGTAACCCGATCCCTGTACATTAGCTTTGTTCGCCAACTCCTTGAATACGCCTCCCAACGCTAACTGTGGTTCCTTTTCCAACAAGTTCACATTTCTAGAATTGAAAATATTCAGCGCCGTTTTCTTCGATTGGCTCTGAGATGTCTTTCTTGGAATAATCCCTTACCAAAATCGCATCAAACTTCTCAGCATAAATACGTTCAAATATCTCGAAGAGAAAAATTCTCTTCTTTCATCGAGCCTTTTGTGGAACCGTTGGCTGCACAAACATTTACAACTCCATCTTCCTTAAGAGTAATACTCGCCAGATTTGAAAACCTCGCCTCTTTTAGCTACCCTCTAATCGAACGTCATATGGCTCAAATGAACATATTTCCCGAATGCTGAGTAATGTTAATTCGAGTCGTAATTGTTTTAACTTCAACCTCAGTACCCCTTGCTTAAAACTCCAGCTTTTATTTTTTATCTATTTGTTTCTTAGTTTTAAAGTTAGATTAAAAACTATATAGCTCGTATTAAGCCTAAGCCGAATATGTGGGATCTCGACCCATCAAAATTAAAAAACTCTTTCAAATTTTCAAAGTATAAACTTAGTTAATACTCTTTTTTGTTATGATCTATGAAATCCATATTTTCAATTAAATTTAATAGAATTCGTTCAAATAATTATAAATAGTTCTTAAGTTTTAGCATGCAAAATAATCAAAAATTAAAATCTTAGTTGTAAAGCATTTTTTTAAATTCAAGAACGTAAAATATAATGAAAAGAATTAGTTGAAGTCAAGTCAGATCTCAAAACCAAGAAATGGAGATGCAACAGCTTGAGGTTCAGCTTAGGGTATATGTATTTTAATAGAATGAATAGAATATTATTTTTGTATTGAAATAAAAACAAGTAAACATGTAACTTTGTCTGAAAATGTAATAAAATTAATTTTTTATACGTATTATGGCTTAGTAAGAGCAAACATTCCCATTACCTATTGAATACAATAGCCGAGATTCATTGAGAATCTGTATTCACTTCAGCAAAACATCGCACAAGGGAAAACAACAACTAACGTTAAGTGAACAAAAATAAGTCACTTGCAGCAGTGAACAACAGGGATGGCTGGTAGTTGGAGTTGTTGTTTTCCCATGTGCGATGTTTTGGTGAAGTGAATACAGATTCTCAATGAAACTCGGCTAATGTTATTTAAATGGTTAGCTTCACAGTATCGCATTCTCTCACCCCAATTTTTCAAGTCCCCCTGTGCTTGAATCTTTTCCAGATTGTTGGCATGGCATCGGTTTTTTCACAGTTCCCCATAACTATTTTGGCTACACACACACACTTTAGAAATAAGTTGTCAATATTTCCGAACGTTGTTCAAGCGTTATGCGACTCATTGCATTCTGCGAATGTATGATTTTTTTTAATTGGATAGGGCGAAAGTAAAACACCTTTACTAGCACATCGACCTGAAAGATCTTTTGTGCTGTTCCCTTATGTTTAAACACGTAAATTGTAAAGTTGTTCATTCGAAGAAGAGGTCATGTAAGAGCCTAAGAATGTTCGAAGAAGGGTTGTTTCTAATATCAAGGGGACTAGTGAATCCTTTATTAAATATTTTTAGCCTGGATCTGGCTATGGCAGGCCATTCACATAAAATGTGTTCAGCTATTTCTGTGTCTTCGAGACATGTCATCCTGACTGATGCCCATGTTTTTAAGATGATATCTGTGAGCAGAGTCCAGTAAAGAAGTCCGTAAGTAGCTTTACGTCAGGATTCTGCCGTTCCCAAGTTACCAGTTCGCGTTTAATGCTACTGACTGGGAGACCGTAGTAGGGTTCTGGGCCTTTGAATTGGGATTGATGTATGATACTGTCAAGATTTCGAGTGGGAAACAGCTGTCAGTGTCCAAATAACCTATGATTGAAAAAAATAAAAATAAACCACTCGTCTAGTGGCCCGGCCCGCTTTGTACACAGTCATTTCATGTACTAAAAAAATTGTGCGGCCTACTGCACGAGCGGATCAGCAGTTAACTAAGATATTTGTGATCCTTTCGAAATCATGATCCTCGAAACGACGGAAAATGAAGAAGAAAAATATATACTTAAAAATTGTATACAGTGAATAGCTTAATTAATTCCAAGAAAATATAATAAGGTCTATCTTAATCGTTAGCTTAACTATAGACATAAGCAACTGATAAGCATGTGGCAAATTTCGCGTACTACCACAAAAAAGGAAATAATGTTTCAAGGTTTCTGTTACTGTCATTAAGTAAGTCAAATACTATGGAAAGTTGACACGTTGTTAGCATAAGTATTGACGAGCAGCAGGACTGAATTTTTGTTCAGCAAAATCGTCTTTTTTCTTTGTGCTCGAAACCAACGTATGGAAATGTAGTTTTGATGCCCTTACAGAATTGTTTTGTTTTCAAATGTTTGAAAGGGTTGTTATAAAGCTATAAAATCGACTCCTAATCCGAAAATAGCACATGTGTTGGAACTGCGATCGCTTTGAGATCAAAGTGCTTACAGCGCAATTTTAATTTTAAAAGCATTGCGTCTCTGGTGATTTAATGACAACTGCTTCATTCATGTTTGGAATGAAGGACATGCAAGTGGTATTGTTTTTTATACTATGTTAAGTTTGGTATATTAAAGTTGTCCTTACTTCATAGTCATTTATTAATACCCCACTTAGGGAAAAATATTACGCTGTAATCTGGGAATTAAATCTTGGTGGCGTTATCCAATTCTTCTGTGAACATGAAGGCCAAAAAACGACGATATTGAGAACATTCTCAGAATTGAAGTCGATTTAGAGCGTTAGTGGAATCTGGTTCGGTTACTGCTTTCACTTTTCCAGCTTAAAAGAAAAACTAAATCAAAACGTGATAAGATTCAACTTCTTTTAATAAAAATTCGATTAGTGTGTAGAAAAGTCAGTGTTTACTCGTTCAGACAACATCTGCTGGGCATTATTAGAAACTCATCCCTAAACTTTTATACAGTCAATCTTCTTCAACCAGAAACAATTTATTAGTGTATTTAAAAAAAAGAAAGAATAAAGTACTGAAAGAACTTAAAGTACTCTGTTACATAATTTGTTTTATTCATTTGTTTTTTTTTTTTTTACTTTAAATTTTTATTTTTGCATGGAATTCCATTTTAGTAAAATTTCTCAGCTTATCTTTTACAAAAGCAAGGCCATAAAAAATCTCTGGCAACCGGATACCATGACCGGGCAGTTGTGAGCATGGACGACTGCTCCGAGTAGTAAATCATATTACGTATGTGTTTTTATAATACATAATAAGTACATACACCCATTTAAGCGAATTTAGTTATAATTATATAACTATAGCCGGTGTGTATCTTCTATTAAATATCAAAGTGCAATAATTGGGGCTTATCAAATTGATCTCTTATTAGTTATAAGAACAAAATAAAACAAAACCCGTTGTCGAAATGAGGTCTTACTATAACATGAATATTTGTTGTCGTTACGTTATTTCTTATTCCTTTTTTTTTATAAAAAGGTTTCTTCATGCAATGGTGTAAGACCTGCACTAACCTTAAAACCCTACAATTTTATCGTCCCTTAAACAAACTCACAGTTAATTTGTTTATTATTTATTTTATGCATAGCTGATAATTTTATTTGAGTCTTCGTACTCGAATATTAAGAACAGATAAACTAAGAAAAGCTATTTGTTATATAATGTGATTTTTCTTGTTCTTGGCATTTTGAAATCCCAAATAATTGTTTCTTGTTAATAAAACATAATCATGTATTTGATTGGAGTATTTTTACTTAAAATTGAAACATCCGCATTTGTGCAAGTAACTTTTGTACGCGATTAATAGTCAGCAGAGCGGAATTCATCTGATTGTATGAATATGTTAACACTAAGTATTTGTTATTTAATATTTTTTTTTTTTTTATTTTCACTCAATGTGGCTTTCAAATGTTATTTTAGTATTGATCTAAAATAACTACTGGAAACAATTAAAGGATAAACATTTTTGTTTTGGAATTATAAATTTTTCAAAATACCTCAATAAACAATTGGGTGTATCGCGATCGAAATAGGGTCAATTTAAAATTTTAAAAACGAGATCTTTTATTGAACATTGAAGTTGAGTATATTCTACGTCATCCTATGAAGTAACTTGAAAGGAATTTACCCTTTTTTGGACAAAAATCACTCTCAAGCTTATGTTGCACTTGTTCTTAAACGTAGGAGTATGTTAATGTATATTATTTTATATCCAGTGGTCTAATATTAGAACAGAACAATAACCCATTCTTGGCAGATCAAACTAACAATCTTTTCTACGTCTGCTTAGAGCAATAACTTTACCAACCTTATAGGCTTATGAAACTTAGAGTACATTTCCTGCAATAAAAAAATCAACTGTTTTGTTTGCATGTATTGAGGAAATGGTTTTTTTTTATTAGGGCGGCTCACATTATACAACTTCCCTGAATTTTATTAGGATAGATGTCGGAAGGTCATCGTTATCATTTAAACTGTCAGACTTGTCGTCAGGTCTAATTTTGTACTTCATTTTTAAATGAAGAATTTGTAATCCTATATTCAAAGATATGAATTGCTGTACCAAATCTTTAAACAAAAAATTAACCTAATGTCAGCCCAGTGAATTTCCTATTATTCGTCCATGTTTTTTGAAAATCGGCCAATTTCTTTCCCACTTCTTTACTTTACTTTAAATCGACCGACTGATTAAAAATGTTCATTACAAATGTATTCAGTTCAATGAAACTATTTAATTGTTTTTTGTTTGTTTTTTTTTTTTGGCAGAGATGAGTATGGTCAATGCAAAACAGTACAAAAATATAAAAATCGTTAAATTCTTTAAAATGCTGAGTTGATGAATTATTTTGGTCCAGCTCTGGCATATGGCCATTTGAACATGGTACCTTTTTGTTTTTAAAACTATCTAACTCTACAAAAATTTTTGTTTAAAAAATGGATATAAAAATGGGTGCATTATCAATCCTATCTCCAGTTTCCAGGAGTTTTCTCTTATTCAATAAACCATCTACCGTTTCCTGTGGTATGAGTCCGTGATAGTTTATGTCCTTAGTCACAACAAAGCGTGGGGCGAACATTTTCTTTCAAAATACATATTTTTAAAAAGACTATTCCACGGTTTCCAAACATTAAAGACACAGATAGCTGCTCGTTTTATTTGCGGCTAGCCTTTCTCATAAAGGGAATCTAAAGTTCCTCTTTTGTTGCAAAATTGTTAAATGAAAACGAATTTTTCTATTTGGGTTAATCTGGGCATCTATCAACATGTTAAAGATTCCAGTTTGGAAGTAGAGCTCCCTTAAGTTTTGCTCTTCAAGTCGGTTGAGGTGTCCTCGAACTTGGTAACATAGAACGAGATTTTCCCTTTCAATTTCAAATTTTTTTTATGAAAAACTCCGCATTTATGTTTTTTTTTTCTTAAAGCGCATTATTTAGTAACGTTTGTTTTTAATATCATGGTCATTACTGGGAGAAAAATAAACCCTCATCCCACATAAAATCAAAAATTTTAATGCTTTACTACACCGTGTAAATTTTGTCTTTTTTGTGAATGTAAAAACAATGTTCATGTTCATATATAAGCTTAATATAAAGTCCACTTAAGAGAATCTTTTATATGTTGTTGGAGAGTGTTTACTGTTGATCTGCTGCGCTTACAAAATCAGGAAAGTAATCAAAATTGAAAGTAAGAGGATAGATAGAAGAAAGAGGTTACCGAAGTTCTTGTTTACATTACAACAAAACTGACAAGATTCAAAAGAATACAACTTTTCGGACAGACTTGTTAGATGAAATATCACTTCACAAATATTCAGACAGCCAGTGTTTATTTTTATCAAAATAAAGGTTTTTTACACTACCTAAGTTTTACACTCAGACAAGTTGAATTTGTATTACTAATTTTTTTTTCTTATTACATACAAGTTTCCTCAACAGATTCCACAGCACAAAGCGAAGTTCAAACTTTTTAATTTATTTCATTGAGCCTTTACAATTTGTTTTTTTTTTTTTACATTTAAATTCTTGTTGTATTTTTAAGTAGGTAATCTGTTGTAGTCTATGAAAGAATTTTGATGTTTGATTTTAATTTTTAAGCCAACAACAACCAATTTAAAGTATGAAGCAGTGAACTTTGAACTTCATTTGAATTCATAACATTCCTATTCTGCTTACAAATGAAGCGCCATTTCGTGACTTGGGTCTGATGAAGCCTCTTATAAAAATCCTTTACAAAACTATAGTAGGATTATGCAGACTTTTGGACTGGTGGCGAACCTTTTGTTGTATCCGGTCCAGCCTAGCAGTCTTTGTTCCAAGCTATAGGTTTCACCATACAAAAGCGATTGTTGCGCCACCGGTGTCCTCCGGTCCAGAATATGTACTGTTAAATCGCCGGAGACAAAAGGTTCGCCATCAGTTCAAAAGTCTACACAAATCTACTACAGTTTATATATACAATGATGTCTCCAACGAGCACAACCTGCAGGTTAAGAAACAAACTACAAGGACTTCTTCAATATTGAAGACACAAACCCTTATTTCGAGTACGGTTTGTTTATGAACTGCTTCATAATATTTTCGAATTCGAAGCCAAGCAAACGAGAATGGTAACTCACTCAAATGAGAAATCTATCTCTCATTCCCCACTAGAATCGAGTGGATTTTTATGTCTGCATTTTTTTCAATTGGTTCTTTTTTTTTACAATTTTTTTCTAGTCGCTGTAAGAACGAGATAGAATGATGTATTGAGGAAGTAGGTTGCTTGTGTGTAAGGAAGGTGGTTTGTTTTTGCGGGGTGAGTGGGGCCGAGGTGGTTCATTAGGTTTTTTGGTTGGAGAATGGAGAGATACACCGCCACCGCCAGCCGGCTTTTCCCAAGTAGCCTCTCCGTCTGCAATGACAATTTGTATTTTCTTTTGTTGGGAGATTCTTTTTTCCTTCTGCACTGCGAAACCCTTGTTCTTGTGTGTTGTTCTTGTCTTTATCCGGTGCTTTTTTTCATAGCTTCGATTTTTCTCTGTATGTGCAGATTTTTTTTCGCGACAGAGAATACATTGAAAATGTTGTTTATGTGTGCATTTTTTCTCACATGCACGACTGCTGGCCCCAATTGGAGTCGGTACAAAAAAGAAAAAAATGTAAAGAAAAAATCTTGCCGGCGGGAGAGTGGAGTTCTTTTTTTCTCGTGAGATTCCCATATTCCCCACGATTGGCTGGCTGGCTGGCGATGATTATTGGGGCTGGAGAAATAACTGCTTTCAATGTAGTTTTCTGTCCGTCTGTCAAGTGGTATGGTATTCTATGTCGTGTCGGTCAGTTTGAAGATTATCATCCTTTTTATTTACCAACCTACAAGAGTAACTACCTACCCTGCTAGCACTAGGGGGTTGCGACTAGCTTTTTAGAAGCTCTCCCTGCTGCTTCCTTAAACCATTTCCTCGGATTTTTTTCGTTTCTTTCATGCACACACTATCGTCCGTCTCGCGATTTTTTCTGATTTTTTTTTCTTCCCACCTTTTCTGTGTGTGAATTTTTTCTTGTTTGTTTCTTTCCCCAGTTTGCAGTTATTTATTTGTCGTCGTGGTCGTCATCGCTTTTGCCTATCGTCGTCGCTCGTCGCTATTGAATGAATGATGAAACACGACGAGAAAGACGAAGAACAAATGGATGTGTGAAATTTGTGCTTGCTGGTTGGTTTGAGTCTCTTCTGGTGCTTCTTTTGGATCAGGAAAAAACCCTTGAAGATTCCCTTTCATTTCAAGTTCGACCTCGATGACGGAGTGGTTTAGGTTATAAGAATTTCGTTCCCTGATTCTCCAACTATCATCTTTGGCAGCTGCCATAAAGCAACAAAAAAAAAAAAACCAATAGTTGACACATCAAAACATACTTGATACAAAAGTGCTGAAGCGGGAAAACGGTTAGGTACGAGTGAAGGTACAATATTTAAAAATTTAAATCGTGTCGCGAAGTTTATTGTCAGTCGATTTATCTTCCACTTAAATTTAAATACTAACGTTCAAAACGGAATTGTGTAGTGTGCCGTCTAGCCATCGTCCTTGTAAACGTAAACAAACAGATAAAAAACATATCACTTTGGTGTTTTTCGAATTTTGTTGTTCTTTTTTAGGCAAAGTCGTGAAGAGTGATTACGTATTGCATTGTAAATGTGCGTGTGCGCTGATTTCCGTTGATAGGTATATTGACATGATCTTTTTTATTACATATAACGGTAGTAAGAGTATAATTTCTACATTTCTCCATTCTTAATAATCGGCAAAATTAAAAATTCATTGTGCTTTCTTTTGATTTTTTGTTTTTTTTTCTCTTTGTTGTTTTCTTTTTTCGTCTTTTTGTTCCCTCTCGTTTTAGAAAAGAAAAAAACAATTTAACGAGTTCAACGACTGCGAATTAAAAAAACGTTAAGTTCGGCATAAATAATACATAATAATAATCGTGAAAGCTTTGGCCTTAAAAGTCGCTGGAGTGGCTCAAGAGTTCGTTGTTCTTAGTCTTGTGTTTAAATCTTCTGGGCCTAGATTTTACAAGGTTAGCAATAGATGTTGCTGGATTTCTTTTTGGGATAATCGCATATTCGAAAGGTAAGCTTTGAAAATGATGATGTAAAGGTATTTCAAGAATTTGTGTCAAGACTTTGTGAAGATGAAGTGAAAGACCGTCCTGGTAAAAATTCCGATTGTGACAAAAGTAAAGCTTAGGCTTAAACTTGAATGATTAGCAAAACCTAAGTGTTATGTGATGGGTTAACACAGAATATGTTTTCTTGTTTGTTTTAAACTTTATCTTCTACATACATATTTCATTTTCTTGGATGGTATGGAAGCAATGCACTTACTTGCAGCTGAAAGCTCTGAAAGTTGAGTGAGCCGGAGTTGTCTTTCGACTTATGAATTTGAAAAAAGTGAGTGAGTTGTTTTACAACGAATCAATGTCATAATGTTTCCAAGTACATACATACTAAATCGCTGTCACAAACGCGCTTGATAGTTTCAAAAATGATTTTAAAAAATTTCTTAATTTAAAAAATCTTTCTTCTTTAACTTTATTTTTCCCCTTAATTGACTCTAACAAGAAACAGGATTCGATGAAAAGTTACCTACATATTAATGCTCTCAATGCCTCTTATATGAGCAAGTTTATTTTAAAAATAAATTAGCTTTTTTGTCTTTCTTTTAAAATGTTTCATTTATTATACTTTTTTAATAAAGCATAGCTAGTCTGTAGAACTGGAGTAACTTTTTTACATCCATTTCATTCAGCAATAGTATGGCTGGTTTGGCTTGGTGTTATATGTTGCTTCCCAAAGAATGCCTCCTTATTTCTTTAATGATAACCAGTCGTTTTCCCATAAAGCGGAAAACATTTTCTCTATCTTTCAGGTTGCTTGTAGTAGTCAAGTCAACGAAGCCTTAAAACAGACAATCCACCCCGCAAATCCTCAGAAACAGCTCCGATTTTGATAATTTTGTTTTTTATATTAATCAAAATCAGAAAAATTTTTAAGGGAGGGAAAGAATTATTTATATTCTTTAAACAATATGTATGTTTGTTAAACAGGGTGTCCCGTAATTAGTGTGCCATACTTTGGGTTATGATTCTTGTTCATATTCTAAGAAAAAAATCTTATGGGAGGGATAGCCTATCTCCTTCCGTTAAGGCGGGATTGGCAGTTTTATAAAAAATTTACCTAATTTAAAAAAAAAAATTATTAAAAATCAACTAAGCCACTTACTAGAGTGTTTTTTAAACCTAATACTTTGTTCAATTAACATTTTAGTTCAATTTTATTAATTGAATAGTTTTTGAATAATCAAGTTTCAAAGTCAAATTCTTGAATTCTTTTTTTTGTTTTTAATTTAATTTACAAAATTTTGCCTCAGATGGGGTAACCTTTTTTTTTTAATAATAAATACCCAATGAGAAAATCTTTCTGTTTTTTTTTTAATTTTGACTATGAGCCTTGTTTACAAAAAAAAAATTAAGAATTTTTTCACTTTATTATTTTTTATTAACACTAAAAAATAATACAAGACAAGTATTTATAGTTTTCAACATTGATATTTGAAATTTCATCTTCTTCAAGTGGTTGGTGATTGTCACAGTCACTTCCACTGCATACAAAGCAGGCGGGCGAGCAATGTAAACCACTTTTTCTGCAGCCGCACGCTGAACCGCACCATGCGGATTACCAAAAACAACCTTCACTAAAACACTCAGAAAAAACTGACATACGGGATAATTATTTGTGTAATTTATTATTTCATACATGGCATGATTGGTGCTCATAATTCGTGGATCAATTGTTTTTTCTGTTGCATTTACATGTTTCATTATACATTTCTGATTTTGATTAGTATAAAAAATAAAAAAATTATCAAAATCGGAGTTTTTTCTCGCCGTAAGCCTTCAGAAACAGCTCCGATTTTGATAATTTTTTTATTTTACTATAGGTTCTTCTCTGTGTTTTGTATGAAGTTCAGTGGCATAAATTCTCCACGTAGCTTTACCATCATTGAAATTTTAGCAATACTATTCTTATCTTTAACATATTATGTACTTACTTTCCCTTTACATTATGATCTAATGTCTAATCTATTGTAGATTTCTTTGAAGTTAGATTCTGTTGCACCATTCGAGTACTTTTCCCACTGTTTAAGGTCTACTGCAGAAATGAGCTAGTAAAGCGATGTCTTTAGTTCTTTACTGTTAGTGTTTAAATCTACTTCACATTCTGATCTATCCAGGCGACACACCAAATAATATTGTTACTTGCATTTTACAACAAGTTAAGTAAAAGCACAAGTACAAATACAATCATGTGTTTGAAGTGAAGGGAAAACCTTTATTATGACAGCTATTTAGGGTGAACGAATTCCGCATTCCGAGTACATAATTCTATCCTGTACAATCACCACTCGTTTTGCTAAGGTTTTATCATAAATGACTTAAAAACATCTCGTTTATGAAACCATGTGGTTTAAGAAAAATGTTTAGAAAAACTTGTTAGGTTTTGAGAATTTTTGCAAAACCTCGTTTTTGTGCCGGTGTGAATAAGCTACTAGTCTGGAACCGTCGGCAATTCTTAAAAGTCGCAGATATTAGAACTTTAGAAATACCTTTTAATAAATGTATGTTAAAAGATATTTTGCGGGTTGCACAGCTAATATTTACTTTATTTTTTAGGATTAATGTGGGTTAATAGTAAACTTGGAAATAATAGGTTCAATTGTTTGACTTCCTGATTTTACTAATGAACGCGTTGGCTTTGAACATTTAGGAACAAATACTTCCTTCTGTTATGAGACCTTAAGTCACAGTTCATATCAAAATAAAAACACCAAACTTATTTTTGATCAATTTGAATTAATGAATTTACATCCAAAGCATAGAAGAATTACATATTAAAAGAGAGAACTAGATATTGTGTGATCTCCAAATGCAAAAAAAGGATGAGGTTCTTAAAGTCTGTCTGGATTAGCAGAGGGTTGTTTCGTTTAAATAATTTAAACAATCATTCTGCAGTCCTTTCTGATAGGAGACATCAGTGTTAATTTTGCAGACTTCCTCCTTCCTGGCTGAGACAACCAGACGCCCACTAGGCAGCCTGGTTGCCTCAGCGATTGTATGAAGGTGAGTTGGGCTTGGTTTTCCTTTTTCAGAAGTCTGTTTTTTTAATACCCGCTTTTAAAACTGCCCTTTTTATAATAAATAGATAAACAAAGAATTAGAGTATCACAATATAGCCCGGGTAGACCATAGGCATTTGTATCAACAGTATTTTGTGAGGAATGGAGAAAACCTACAAATTTCATGGCAGTGAAATAACTCTCGAAACACAATACGCGTGGAAAAACTGTTGGATGTTTTTGGAATTCAAATTTCATTCTTTTTGTAACATTTGACACACTTGCTAACCATTATGCCATGAACACGGGATTTTTACCATCCACATCTTATTTCTTAAAATCCATTTTTATAACGCAGTGTTTATAATTCAGTGTTGGGAGTAGAATCATAATTGCTTTACGGCCCAAGATGCTCTGAATGGTGAAGTGGCATAATGTCCATAGACATGTCTGACCCAAACAGAAAAGGGTCTATGCAAAATGTGTCATGTTTTAAGCAAACATATTCATGTCTATCACAAGATCCCTTCGAAGAAACAACCTAATGAAAGATTTCGCTAGGAATCCCTGAACAAGCAATCTACAAGAGCCGGTGGAATTTGAAATTACCTTATGTTTAGTTTTCTTAGAATTGCTCTGTGTTTTTATCAAACTTTTGTTGCAATTCGATTTGCCGTTCAAGCTACGCGTTCATGCTTGGACCTTGAGTTTTTTTTTACATTGATGGCTGTGTTTGCAAATATACAAATCGCGTTTTGAGGCCATCAATACATTGAGTTAAGGACTCACTACATCGAAAATGCGATTCAATGTTGAAGTTTTGAACATCCAAAACCCTGCGTCAAGTAAATAAGTAAATCAAGGAATTCGTTTTTGTTTCATTAATTCTAGAATAACCTCAAAAGCAATGTCAATGAATTCGTTTTTAAATCCACAGAAGCACTCATGATAAAAAATTTCTTAATGTGAGTTTTATTTTTATTTCAAATATTTGAATGAAAATTTTTGACAATAACTCGTGTATATCAACAATTTATTGGGAACGGTTTAAGAGCGTGCTAGAAAATTTTAATCGAAGTTACACTTTTATGACTAGGCCTTCGAGTAGGAGTAACTCAAAATTTATTACTATGCTAACTAGCACTCATTTGTTTATATTATATTACAATGCTTAGTTAACTGTTTATCTGAAACCTATTCATTTGTCTGTAACAACTAATCAAATGTCCGATTATTTCAATTCCTCAGCCAAACCCAATTCGATCATTAAATATTATTGCTGTTGTCGTCTTTAACTCGCTAAATAAAGAAAACATTCTTCCACTAATGGTTTTTGGCAATAACACTCAAATTGCATTGTGTCTCCTTAGTTTTTATTTTTGTTTTATTTTGCGTGTCCTTAAGTGTGTTCCAAACACAAATGGGTGGGCCTCAAAGTTGTGTCAAAACTACTATCCATCCTAAAACAAAAATGAGATTCCCGACGAAGACGAAATCGACCGACAAACGGCGACGAAAAACTTCAGACGGGTCTGTGGTGGGTGTGTTTGTTTGTTGAAGAATTAAGAAATGACAACTTGGCCGTCATTGGAATTATTGTTTTGGCAAGTCAGTGGTTATTATACTTTTGTTTTCTTCTTCTTCTTTTTTTTTCTTCCTTTGAATGGAATCGAAATTAAATTTGTGAAATATGTTTATAGATCAAGCATAATGAAATTATTTATAAATTATTTTGCTATGGAATTCCTTTCTTAAGAGGCTTTCGTTTTTCAATCATTTTTTTGACCTGTTCAAAAAGTTTGTGATAGAGGAATACGGAGAACATACGAGGATTTTTTTTTTGGCAAAAACTATTTTTGATGTTCAAAATAATCTTCATTTTATGCAAAAACTTAGCCCAGTGCTTGCTCCAATGTTTTTAAGCTATAGCATTGGGATGATAAGAGAGAAACGCGAGCTTGTATTGGAATACCGAAGATCTTTTTTCTTTCTCCTATACTGTTTTAAATTTCCGTTGTGACAGGCGTAGAAAGGTGGCATTTTTTGATTAATTTCTCAAGACGCTTGTGTACACTGCTACTTTACACCTTATCCAAAAAGTAACCAATCAAAAGGTTATACCTTACCCTATTCTTGCTAAGTACAAAAATTCTGAAAAAAATCCTCTTCGAATAAACCAAGCATAATAAAATCAATATCATTGCATTCCGATAACAGACAGTCTCTCAGTCTCAACCACCCTTCATGCTGCCTCACGTTGCATGGACATTCATAATAAATGCGAAATGCAAGCTTCTCACCTGTCATCATTCTTTTTTTTGTGATTCAAAAGGCGTGTTTAAAAAGACATTTTAAATAAAGAAGCACACCACCCCAATCTCTAATTGATATGTTTTTTTTTCCTCCTGACATCCCCATGAACAACATACATTCACCCACTTTTTCTCAACCCCATGCTCCAGTCTCTAAACGTACACAAGAACATGAGTACTACAAAAAAAAAGAAAAACTGAAAAAAATTAAGGTGGCAGTGGACAGAAATAGCCCCAGAAGCAGCACAACATTTGCAATCCATTCCATGCGTTTGTTCTTTCTCACTTTTCTTTGGCGAAACTCTCGCATGGTCGTAACCGCTCGTAAGTTTGTCTGAGTCTGGCAGAACGACAACGGCAATAGTGGAATGGTGGTGAATGGCAAAGATCTGGTATCTCCTCTTCGCACTCATCGTGTAAGGTGTAAGAGCAATTTCAAGAAGAGCACTTGGTCCACATATACACACATAATAAATAACAAAAAAAAAAAAAAGAGCTCGATGACGATGGCGAGACGCGAGAGCGAGACATGGCAAGGATGAGAGTAAAAGAACGAATAGCATTGAAAACTTGAATTTTTTCGCACATCGCTATGTTTTCGTAAATTTTTTTTTTCGCAATAGGGTGGTTTAGGTGTTTTGTTTTATTTCCCACGACGTGTGTTTAGTTTATTTGTTTTTATTTTAAATATGTTGCCAACCTGTAAAGCTATCGCTTTTTAAAAAAGTAGAAAACATGAAAAGTAAAATCACTAAATGGTGCAACACTTCACCAACTTCTGCCAACACAGTTTCATATTGAATCCAGACGGATTCGCTCAATAGCCTCGAAAGTGACATCTGCTTTAGATCCGAGCTGTGTTCCTCCTTTTTACTTGCGATTATAGGTACTATAAGGCAAGTCTTGCAATCGTGCAGAAAAAATTTTTTGAGATAACAACTAAATATGACATTACGATGATAGAGAATACGAAAAAAGTGGGTCCTGCAATTCTGTCTGTCTGTCTGTCTGTCTGTGTGTCTGTCTGTCTGTCTGTCTGTATGTCCGTATATGGATCTACAGCCTAAACCGCTTGACCGATTTTCTTCAAAATTTGCAGTTAGGGTCTGTGAAGTAACCTACAGAGGGGTTTTTGGAATTGGGTCTCTAGGTCTTGAAATAACGGTACCTGCCATACAACCGATATGACAATACCTATTTTTCTCGAAAACGGCTCTAACGATTTTGATAAAATTTTACGTGAGTTATTATTTTTTAATAAATGTTCTAATGATGTGAAAAATTTTTTTGGAGAAAGTCTAAAAACGGTACCCGCCATAGTACCGCTTTATTCAAAACCGACTTTCTCGGTAATGGCAAACACGATTTTGACAAAATTTCATATTCAAGAAGTCCTAAGTTGTTTAAAAAAGATTGCATATCTACATTTCGAAAATTTATTTTTTTTGAATTTTCATTAATTTTTTAAAAAAAATTTTGTTTTGAATATTTTCAAAACCGTATCTTTGATTTATTTAAAATTTTTTGTCAATGCATCTTTTAGCAAGATCTTAAAATTTGTGTACTTGAATTTTTAAAACCTCACTTTTTAAAAAAATAAAAAATAAAAAACCGGTTTTTTAAAAAATGGCTCTAACGATTTTGATTAAATTTTAAGGGTTAATATGTATTAACAATTGTAAAAAAATGGCGTTTTTAGGTTTTCGCTTGAAACTTTTGGAATAATTAATTTAATTTTTTTCAATACTTTTCGTGTAAAAATTTTCATAATTAATGAGTAGTTGGCAACCCTGTACCACCAAATATGTTTAGAACGAACACTAAAACCTTTCACTCAGTCTTGAGATTTTGGTATTTTACTTAGCAAACGATCGCAAGTTCGTGCGACCCAGTTGTGCCCATTTTTTTTTTATCATTTCGTACCGACAGTAAAAATTCAAATTAGTATAATTTCTTTACAAAAATCGTCACAACACAAAATTTTTGATTAAAATGTCCACAACTTATAAGAAATAAAAAATTTGAAAAAGAACAATTGACATAATTTCATTTTCATTAATAACTTTTGGAATTTAAGATAAAATATTTTTTGTAGTACTTAGAAAGATACTTATTTATACATGGTTCGTTTTTAAAAATTCTTATTAAAACTATAAAAAAGAATAAATTATACAAAAATAAGTACATAGATACATACAAATACATACATCCTTAGTGAAGAAAGCGAACAAACAAACAAACAAACAAACAAATACATAACTTTATGGAGCCACTCATTTTCTTGGAGTTTTTTAGTTTTACTATTTTTCTTTTATTATTTGATAAGCGTAACATTAAGTCTTGAAATTAGTTCTTGTCATCGGTTTTTAATGTGTTTGCCAAACTTCGTATAGTTTGAAAGTTTGTAAGTAGATTAAAATTCTACCGAAAGATTCCATTACAAACACATGTTATCGGCCAAACCCGACTCAAGGTCTGAAGCCAAGTCGGTTTATTTTCGTTTGCAATGACAAACTATTTTTGAATTATTCAAATAAGTTGCAAGTATGATCGATTGTTTTTGCTCTTACATCCACTCCGATTTGTTTATTCGCCAATAGTTACTGAAAAAATTACAAAGAAATTTTAAAAAGCAACTTCTGTGTTTTTCTTTTATAATAAATTGACAAATTTAAAAAAAAAACTTACGGATTCAAAGACGTTTTGGGATTTGATTTTTTAACTTTTTTCTATTCGCTTTTAAGTCGATAGAGTTCTAGTTTAGATATTATTAATGTAATATTTACAATCGTGATTTTATATTTGACTAAATTAAAAGAGTTTAGATTTTCAATGTTTGGAAAATGTGTTTTAAAGGAGAATGAAGTATTACGTATCTTAAATGGAGAAACAGGGTGGGATATCTTATACGTATGATTACTCAGTGGCAGAACTTCGTTACTGAAAGCGAATAGTAGAAGGAGATTTTTAGATTTTTAACCTGGTAGACGGCCAAAGGCCAAACTCAATATGACTTTAGATTAAGCTTTAAATTGTAAAAATTGTATTGAAATAAAAGTTAAACTAACTCTAACTAAAAACTCTAACTCTATTTGACTAAATTGTTTTTTTTTTTTTTTTGTTAAACTAAACAAAGAAACAAAACATATTGGCTCATGTATTTCTTTTAAAATTACAAGAAAGGTATTTTGTTTTTTGTCTTCGTACTGTAACTCGATTGGTTTGCACAAATTAAGTTGCGTTTCAGCAAAAGGGTTGTCTAAAAATTTTACAAATTACATTTGTTGCTGCATTAGAAGAAAAAAAAAACCAAAACGAACAATCAAAATCCATTTCCTAAATAGAAAGAGCTGACTAACTCCTTTTTCATGCATACTTCAATGCTTCTTCTCCAATTGAAAATACATAAGTCGACTTAACTGTAGATATGCAGAAGCACGATACCAAATGCTGACCATCTACAGCGCGGTCTTCCTGCTCGGTTTCCTCGCCACGGCATTTGGTGCTTTAGAAGCGCTGCTCATATCCATGAGTCGTCGTCATCGTCATACCACACCATTGTCGTCATGAGAACTTGCTGCCCCCTATTTTTTTTTTTAATTACATAAGAATGGGTTCTGTGCTGGCGTCATGAGCAGCAGTTCCATCACTACCACTAACAGCCAACTCTGGCACTATGTATTTTTTTGCGGATCAATTATTAGGATGGAGATTCTTTTTAACGGTGTAGTTGTTGCTTTTGTCCCAAAATAAAGGAGTAAAAGAATTTAAAAAAAAAGTAGGGCCAAACGCCCAATATGACCCTACTACGTTGTTATCGTTGTTATGTTGGCAAAGAACGCCCTTATACACTTGCCTTGGCTTAGCTTAGCTGGACATTTCATCTTCCTTCCATTTTGTGTGTGCGTCGTCGTCGACGAGCTCCGAGAATGGATATAACTCACCGCCAACATGCAGCTGGTTGTTATATATGATGGTGGTGCTGGTGCTCCATCTGGAAGAAGTTTGAGTGTCTGTCGTGTCAATAGGATAGTTGGGCAGCGTTGCTGCTGAAACAGCAGCTAACTGAGTGTTTTTATGGATTTTGTTGACGTTGTTGTTGTTTCAAGTTTAGCGCGTTGAAAGTTCTCTCTCTTGAGTAATAAAAAAGAATAAGTTTCTTGAGTGTGTAGGGAATGCTGCTCATCTTTGCTTTTATTCTTTTCTGTCCTGCTTGCTTAAGTTTCTTTGACAAACCTTCCATTCAAGTGTGGAAAAAAAAGGAAGCTGAAAACAGAACCTGATCCATTTTAGGGATGTTAAGTGACTTCTCTTGTTTGCGGCTTTGCTGTTATCTTGATTATAGATATTGTTGTTGAACAGCTTGGGAAGATATAACTTTGTTGGGATCCAATCCATTTTTGTATTTTTGACTTTTAGTCAAATAATTGGTAGAATAAGAAATCTTAAACCAGATAAACAGATGCTGTGTTTGGTTAGGTAAATCTAGATACTGAATTTTTAAAATCTAAAGACTCAAATTAATTGCATAATGTTGGACTTGGATACTTGCTCCAAATTACAAATCAAACTACATGCTGTAACTAAACCAAAGCATTAACAATTTTACTGCCGAATTTTGGGTTAGGCCAGACCAAGGTATTTTGTTTTAAAATGTATGTTTCGTAGCACAAATTCCAACCAATTTATAAGTGGTTTGAATTCGTCTAATTGAAGATGTTAATGATCTTTAACTTATGTTAAAGAAATAAATAAAAAGATAGGAAAAGTTTTAGTTAAGGACGTGTCGTACGAAAAAAAAACTTATACTATGGCCACATAAGATATATAAAGATGTCCAGCAGAGGTCAAGCAATACGAGCCCCATATGAAAACCTTTACGACGTCACACGAAAGCGTATTAGGTGTTGCACGAAATTGTGCGACGTCGCCGTCGTGTCCAGTGAACTTTTAGATGTCGCACAGAAATGTACGACATGGCAGTCAATATGTTAAAGTGTCAGTTCGTACCTATGCCACCAATAGTTATGCTAAGAATTTGTATTTAAGTCAATGACAAATTTAAAAACAATCAAATTTAAAAAAAATCTTAGAAAAAAGTACGTATACGCCCGAGTGAACGAAATCTTTATAATTTAAAGTGACCCCCAAATTGCTTTCGTACTTGAGCTGGAGTACTTTATTCATTGCTTTTTCAAATTTTGAAGTTTAAACATTTTTCAGAGAAAATTACCTCTGTTTTGGTACTTTTAGTTTTGCATTTGACCCGGGCATTGATGTTTCAGTTGGAGAGCACATGATGTACATATTTCGTCATCGTCTTTTCCTACCAGTATATGGCTTAGAAGCTGCCAGTAGGCGAGGTGATAGCACCTCAATATTGCTTTTGGTTCTGTAGAATTATGCCTCATTCATCAAAGTACTTCACGTCCTTAGCCATGACAGATTAAAAAAGCATTTGCCAACGATAAAAGGATGAAGACAATGCCCTTCCAAATAAATCTTCTGTCCGTATTTAGAAAAGTTGTTCTTTTTTTTTTTGTCATGAGTGAACTTAATCTTTTTTTTTTTTATTATAAATTGTCGGTTTATTTACCAGTTGCGTCTTTAGGTTGTTGTTGTTTTTTTTTAATCTTTTTTATGTTTCCGTGGCCATGAGTGAACTTAATAAGCAAAACGTGGGAGTTTGAGGTCCGAATTCCTGAAACATTCCTGACAAGCTATGGTTGCGAGCCAATTTTTAGGGTTAAAAGCATTCCATAAAGAACATTTATGTAACTGTTTCAAGTTGGAAAATGTTAGATTGCGAAAGAATTGTTTAAAATAATAGAAACAAAAACATAATTTGGTTAAAAAAATAAATTAAGGGAAAAGTCAAAGGAGATACAACATTGCCACAAAAAAAAAATCATTGTTGAGCGTGAGAACTTTGTGATTCCTTTTTTATACTGAAATCCGATTAAAAAAAACATCAAAAAAGTTTTGTAAATTTTAACTAGTAAAAAAGGAAGGGGAAATAATTAAATAAATAGGGTGGCGTACAGAGCCGGAAGCCCTGGGACCTAGCGAATTTCTCACAAGCATACCTCGTGAGAAATTCAGGGGACCTATAATTTTTGTCGATACCAAATGGGTAATCAAAAAAGCACTTTTCATGGCAACTATCGGAGGACTTGCCAATTCCTCGCGAAAAACATTTAATTTTTCCTGTTGAGATTCAAAATGAAGATAAAACCACAACTAAAACAACGACAGGTGGTTGTGTCAAGAACAACAGATATCATGGAGACTTTAGGGTTCTTGGCGTACCTACTATTGTATTATTACTGTGAAATTATAGCTCCGAATTAAATCAAAAAGAAGATTAAGTTTCATAAAAGCATCGTATATAGAAACTATAGTATTATTATGTAGACTTTTTGATTGGTAGCGAACCTATTTTCTCCGGTCCAACTTAGCAGTCTCCGTTCCAAGCCATTTGTTTCACCATTGTGTGTAGAGAAGCGAGTGCTGCACCACCGTGCTCCTCCGGTCCAAAGCATTGTTAAATCGTGTTTTGAACTTACTATAGTTTCTATACACAATGATAAAAGTACACAAAGTGTCTTTACTCTCATGAACCTTAGCATGAACAACTTGCACAAGGATATCCCACACTTTCAATGTCATTGCTTACCAATCGATGACTTAAAAAATCGATTCTTAGGAATGCGTTGCTTTTAAAATTTAGAGCAATAAAGGGGAGCCCCGGTACCTAGCGCCAGCCAATCCTTGTGAGGAATAGAAGGGACCTACAATTTTTTGACGACTCCAGACGGCTAATTGAGAAAGCTTCATGGAATGAAATTACTATCGGTGAAATTGCCGATTTCTCGTGAAAGGGTATCGCCGTGGAAAATTGTTTGTTTTCATTTCTGGGAATTGAACTTCGAACCTTCCACGTAACAGGCAGACACGAATTTTAGAGTGGTTTTCTAAATATCTGTCAAAAGATCTGATTTAAGTTCTTTAATATGGTATTTAAACATAAATCTCAAGATATCACAAGGAACCGGAATAAATAAAATATAATAAAATAATCCCGGAACGGGAATAAATGAAAAAAGAGCAGAGGCTAGCGCATTTCTCACAACCATACCTTGCAGTGGCGTGGCGTGGATATTTCCAAATGGTAAGTCGAGAAAAATGAATCACCTACGAGCCATTCCATATGAAAACGGTCAATCCGAAATGTTGCTATACCTCCGATTTTGCTCCAACTTTGTAGAAATGTTCCTTTGCTATCGAAATACGAAATCGTCAAAGGATTTTTTTTTTTTGTAATTTTCCTCTCCCCTCCAGCCATACTCAAAGAACCGAACATAGCTATTTTATGGGCTTCAGACTTTGCACTCTTAAATTGTCTGTATTCAAGCGATTAGGACGATTAAGGTGTCATTTTAAAGCTGATAAAGCATTCTTTTCAAATCAGTCAAAAGGTTTAAGATATTTGAGTTGCTTTAGAAACCTGATCCTTTTGAAATCAACACATTTTATATACATTTTTGCCATTTTTGAAGTAGTCCTGTGCCTAAAATATCAATAGTAAGTCCCTAAAAATTTTAAAGACTTAAGACTTTTTTAAGACTTAAAGTTGAAGAATAGACCTTTAAATCCTGCCCACTCCCGTATTGATATCTGGCAGTCAACATTCCCAAAAATGTGCCCAAAGATTGGCTTTTTCCATAGCTTAGAAATAAGCTTGTTTTTAATCATCTGTAACTTCAGTGTGCATGCGAATAACAAAATGAAATTTTCAGGACTTATAGTTGAAGAATAGACCTTTAAATTCTACCTACTTTCATTTTGATATCTGGTAGTCAACATTCACAAAAATGCTCCCAAAGATTGGCTTTTTTCAAAAGCTCAAAGTTTGAAAGGGATGTTTGTAAAGCACATAAAAAATTTGTTTTTGATCACCTTTGGATTTTTTATTTTGTAATTATTGTAAGGTTTAATTAGGCAAATTTTTAGGGACTTACTATTGATATTTTAGGCACAGGACTACTTCAAAAATGGCAAAAATGTATATAAAATGTGTTGATTTCAAAAGGATCAGGTTTCTAAAGCAACTCAAATATCTTAAACCTTTTGATTGATTTGAAAAGAATGCTTTATCAGCTTTAAAATGACACCTGAATCGTCCTAATCGCTTGAATACAGACAATTTAAGAGTGCAAAGTCTGAAGCCCATAAAATCGCTATGTTCGGTTCTTTGAGTATGGCTGGAGGGGAGAGGAAAATTACAAAAAAAAAAAATCCTTTGACGATTTCGTATTTCGATAGCAAAGGAACATTTCTACAAAGTTGGAGCAAAATCGGTGGTATAGCAACATTTCGGACTGACCGTTTTCATATGGAATGGCTCCTACACAAATTAATAAGGAATAAACAGAAGGTACCTTAAATTCCAAACGTGGATTAATCGAAGCCGATTTTTCTATACTTTAAGTCATTTAGGTTGAAATTCACTTTAAACTTGCAAATAATTCAAAACAATGATCAGTAGAACAAAAAAAAAAACATCACAACAAAACCGAATTCGCCGTACATAACTCTAAGGCGAAAACTGTATTATTTTTTCCAAGCAGAAATTGCAGTAAGACGAAAATTATCGTCTTACTTTTTTCAATAAGAGAACGTGTATTGAAAAGGGAGGCACCGGGGCGGAAGTATATCGTAGGAAAGACAGGGACAAACACAGAATATGTTCTGCGCGGCGATTTTCAATGCTTTGTGTTTTGTGTTTGCTTTGTGTATTGTGTGTGTATCTCGCAAATTTAAAAGTGCTTGAAGAACATTGTACGTATGGGCAAGGCCAAGGATAGGCTGTTGACTGCTTAGTTGTAGACTTATGTTGCTGGTTTTTTCTACGAACAAGGGACACTTTTTAAAAGGTAAGACGATAGGAATCGTGTTATATGGACGCCACGCCACTGATACCTTGTGAGAGAATATAGGAGACCTACAATTTTCTGCCGGTTCCAGACGGCTAATCGAGAAAACGCTTTTCATGGCAATGAATTTACTAACAAAGGACTTGCCAATTGCTCGCGAAAGGCGATACCCGTAGAAAAATATTTTTGCCTCTATTTTGATTCGAACTACGAACCTCTGGTTTAACAGGCAGACATCCTAATCATCACACCACGGGTACCGCGACGTGATGACAGGAATCATTAATCGAAATAAAATTGCCGACTCTACTATAGACAAGAAGTCTTTGCATGATAAGCTTAATCAAAAGCTTTCAACACTTCATTGACATTTCAGCTATAAAAGAAATAACTCTTTTGTGAATGAATTTGCTTAAAGTCGGAATTAATTTCAATGAATCGATATGAAACACTTTAAACTTCAATGAAGTGAATTAAAATTCAAGTCAAATTTATTGCATTCTGCCTTTAAATGAATTAAGAATGTTTCCCAGTAGATGTTCTTTAAGCTGCTCAAAGCCTGTTAACTTAAGACTTTAAACTTCTTGATTGGTGATTGGTCATTTTTTAATTTGAATACTACCTAAATATAAGTTTTCTATGAAACAAAATCTTCACCTTAACTCCATTTTTTCGCAAAAACTTCATAAGAGTTTTCGATTATGAACAACACTTCAAGTTTATATATCATAATCAGCAGCCCATGGAACGTTGATGTTCCTTGACACACATCTGCTTCGTCTTGGTTAGTTAGAAAGGCATACATTATCTCTTCGAAGGAACTGTCATGGAATAGTGGCAAGAAACAAAAGCTACTAGTTTAAATTACGGTTCATGAAATTCTGCTCACGTTGTGTCCAAATCTAGTTTTCAGTTTCCAAGCAGAGCTTATAGTAACTTTGTTGTGATTCTTTATTCGACAGTTTTATAGGCACCTACTCATTCTCTTTCAAGGAAGTAGATACAGTGTCTAGAAACAACTCATCAAAAAAGAAGGAGCAAAAAACGAAATGTACTTTTTTTCTTGTTAGCATCAACACACGTCGCGTCGGTGGTCGTCGGTAGGTTGTGTCCAGAATAGGAATAAAAGACTAACTGAGTTTGCTCGTGCATTGTCAGTAGTGGCAGCGGCACTCTGTTAAGAAAATCCTATTTATGATCATTTTTACAAACTGCCTCAACGAATAGCAATAGAAACGATTGTCTGGGCCTGCTGTGCGTGTTCTAGGGCCATAACACACTCCGCACACTTCATTCCCGAGATTCTTACACGTATTGTGCAATCTGGAAAACAATTGTCATCACAAGCAAGTCCCTCTCGACTAAATGCCTCGACAAATGTTCCTTCGTTCGTTGCTGCTGCTGTTGCTGCCACCACCGCCATCAGAAGCTGATACCAGTTCCAGTATCAGCAGCAAGCATTAAGCAGCCCCCACTACCACTAAAGCCATCGTCACCGCGTGGCACAAAGCTCCATTCGGCCAAAAGAAAAGAATTGCAGTCAGGAAATGAAAAGGAAAAAAAAGAACGAATTCGTTTTTTTTTTCTCAAAGAGAAAGAAGAAGCAGAAGTAAAAAAAAAGTGCAAAAACCTGAAACCCATCAGCTATCAGAATTTGAAGTAGCGCCCTTGTGCTGTTTTGCCTTTCCCCGATCTCCATCCCGATCCCGGGCCACCCTTCGACCGCACCCACTCCAAGCAACCCCGTATTCGAGTTGTTGTTTTTGGTTGTAGTTAGTAGCCTTGTCGGGGATCATCATGAGAATGAGAGAGAGATGGGGCACCACCATCACCATCACCACCACAGACGCCAACCAAGAACGAGAGAAGAGGGCACGTTTTTAAAAATGGAATTAATTTCTTTTGTATTCGTTATTTAGTTCGCTCTTTCAGAAGGCTCTTTTTTTCTTTATATCACTCGGTCTCTCTCATTCATTCATACCTTCTTGTCTTGTGCTATTTTTGTCTCAATCGACTTTGGATTAAAAAAAGCCAGCGGAAAACTTTTTTTCTTTTTTTTATCCATCCAGCTTCTGTCTGTTGGTTTGGTTTCGTAAGAACCCATTTTTTTCCTGTCTCTGGGGGTGTGTGTGTAGGACACACTAACGAAGGGATGTTGTATCTTTGAGTACACATCTACAAGTTTCTACAGAGAAAAAATTAAGTTCATATGAATGCAAGGGTAAGTGATGGCGAGGCAGGCAGTCGGTCGGAGATGGTAGTGTCGGCAAAAGAATGTACCGGGGTTGGGGGAGGTTGATGATGATGAAGGAAACGAACAGCAAAAGAAAAAAAGGGAACAAATCGGAAAGATGGAAAAAATTGCTTTACATACACAAAATGGGAAGGTGGATGTTAATGGGGAAGTACTTCTCGTAAAAGGAAACCTCTTCGCCAGTTTTCTACCACTTGCCACTCACCATCGCCACAACCTGCCCGCTTTCACCTAGTACCTTGTGCTCCATCCGGGGGTAGCCCACCTCTCCTCTTCGGTATTCTTAAACGCCCATCAAACAGAAATGTAGTTACATTTCTTCAATACACAAGACCGACGGGCGACGGCCGAGAGATTGGATATAAAAAAAAAAAGAAAAAAATTAACCGAAGAGAGAACGAACAAAAAAAATCTTTCAAATCTCAGCCAACCAAATGGCGAATAAAGGCACAAGCACAAGATAAAAAACAGAAAAACCTTTTTCATGCATGACAGACTCAAATAGATTTGTTTGAATTTAAATCCTGCTGCTGGTAGGTACTGCTGGGTTGTATAAAGCTCTCTAGCTACACACCTTAGACAAGCTACAAATAGATGCGGGGAGCGGTATAGTTATTTCCATTTTAAAATTCACTTGAGTCTTACAGTACGTACCTACGCGTTATCAAACACGTGTTTGCCTATATTCTTACCTATCGGTCTATATGAGGGGATAATCTTCATCTGCTTTTGCATTGCCAAAGTTAAGATAAAAAATAAGTAAATGGAAATCACATTAAGTCATTTGCAATCGAATCTATTCACATCATGCGTATGAGAAACTTGCTCATGACGCTCATTGATATTGGTTCAGTTCGTCATATAATGACTGACAATAAATCCAGGAGACGAAACACTATCAGGAGCTTGAAGCGTTTTATATATTCGAGAAGCAAATATTAAAGTAGAAATTCAGTCATTAAATTTTAGTGGGACATTAATTTCTAATTAGATAGCGTAGGTCACCGCTTTGAAGACGGCCATACGTATGTGCCTAACGAGGCGTGCCCTCGTAAGTCAGCGCTCTACACAAAAGCACCAGTACAGATCCGCCACGAAGATCCGATAACAATCTGTTTCAGATTCTGGAGTTAACCAGTCCTGAACGGAGAAAAAGTTGATGGTATATTTCACCGCAGTTTGAGCCTTGGTTCTTCAAACTTAACTACCCACAAAAAGAAACACCCCACATTTCTATTGGAACCTGTTTCTTTTACTACTGTCGCTTAGTTTCCGACCCCTACAAGCAATGCACTTTAAATTCAAAAAAAGATTTCAACAAAATGTCTAGGCTTCTTTTCTAAGAATTCTCCTTTATGAATGAGACAAGTTTAAATAACCTGACTTATTTCGTGTCTGTAAGTAAGTAAGGATCACTTTCACGGTGCGTAGGTAGTGCTTCTTACAAGGGTGAATATTCATTTCGATGAGCAATTCCAACAAAACACTTTATACCTTTAAAAAGCAAACAGAGAAATTCGGACGAAATGATGCCTTATTATTATTTGCTTCTTACTTTACATAGCGGTTGTCTACAAATGTTCACTTTGGTTGATGTTCTTAGTTTTAAGACTAAACTATAGTAATGCAAATGAGCATATTATATCAGCAAATGTCAAAATCACGAGAGTAACTGAGTCAAATACGCTCAACTATAGCCTCTTTTTCTTCTTCTTCCTTTAAGGCATTACGTGCTTCTGCTAAGTGATCTCGAAGGGATGACAGTTCAAAAACTTCCCACTGCAATGCTTCACACTAGTGATCCGCCCAATCATTCTTGCTAAGCCATCTTTATAGCTCAGCCTTTATAATGATGTTGAAATTATTATTTCGTCTGCTGCCGTCCACTCCTCCATCGTACAATGTAGCAAAATACTATCAAATTTTGCAATGTCAAGTCGTCAATGCCTTTAAAAAAAAATTCCATTTAGTTTTTTTTATGATCAGTAGAAGGCTTTATGTGGTACCCGTGGCGTGGTGGTTAGCATGTCCACCTGCCACTCCCAGCAGTGTCAAAAATGTTTTTTCACGGGTATCGCCTTTCGCGAGGAACTGGCAAGTCCTCCTTTAGTAAATTCATTGCCATGAAAAAGCGTTTTCTCAATTAGCCGTTCGGAACCGGCAGAAAAAATGTAAGTCCACTCTATTCCCTCACAAGGCATGGTTGTGGGAAATGCGCTAGGCCCAGGGGCTCCTCGCTCTGTTGCGCCATCCTATTTATTTTTTTTATTTTTAGAAGGCTTTATTTTATTGACCTGAAGCTTTAGTTCTTATTTTATATTTTATATCTTATATTTAATGCTTTATACTTTATGTTTTATATTTTTATTTTTGAGTATTAAACTATTCAATATTATTGCAGAAAGGTTTATTTCTCCTTCTGGATTGGCTTAAAGTAAATAATGTTGACGTGGGGTTTTTAATCTCTCAACATTTTTTTTTGGAGTTGGTCTTTTTGACACTTTGTTGTCACTTGATTTTTGGTCAGTTTGGTTTGCCATTTTATAATAAATACTCTTACTCTGGAGCAACGTCTACAAATCGTTCAAATTTATTACCAAAAACAATAGTTCGTTTGCGCGACGCATTGGGCACTGCGTCCAATTTTCGGCGGACTTCATCGCCCAGCTGCGTCGGTAATTCGAGTAACCATGGATCGATTTCGCACCACGTTTGCTGTAGTGGATAATGTGCATTCTCAGAGACGCCTTACAGTGTGCATTTTATGCTCTGTCGCTGCTGTGGAGCAGAGTATCGAAGAAGATACGAATGAGTCCATCCGCCATTGCGCGCAACAATTGGAGCTGTGCCCATCTACTTTATGGAAAATTTTGCGGAAAGATCTTGGTTCGCAGACTTAAAAAATCCAACTCATGGAAGACTTGAATCCGAACGACCATCAAGTGCGTCGCACGTTCGGTGACTGGGCCCAAAACGAGATGCTTTTTTTGAAGCACATTTTTGGTTGAATAAGTCGTTAATAAACAAAATTGTCGCATTTGGAGTCATGATAATCCACAAACTTGTTGGGAAGCCATTACATCCTCAAAAAGTCTTTTTTTGGTATGCTCTATGGGTAAAGGGAATGATTGGTCCATATTTTTTCAAAAATGAAACCGGACATAATGATACAGTCAATGGGGAACGCTATAGATTAATGACTTTTAGGTGCCTGAATTGGAATATGCTGATGGCGAGGATCTTCGCGCATCAAATTATTAAAGGAAACTTTTGGAGAGTGCATTATCTAGCGTCGTGGGGCTTTGAAGTGGCCTCTAAGATCGTTTGATTTAACGCCGCTGAAACATTTTTTGTGGTGTTATATGAAGTCGCTTTTCTACGCAGATAAGTCCGAGACGATTGACGCCTTGGAGGAGAATATTCGGTGCGTTATTTCGGACATACGGCCCTAAATGCTGCAAAAATTGGTCGGAATTTGGGCCTCTGACCTGACACCCTTTACTAAAGAAAAGTCATTTGAAGACAATGGCAACTCTTAAAACACTGTGTTATAAGTTTTTTGAAAGCGAGAAATGTAATCTTTCATACGTTTTAGATCAAATCATCTGAAATTGAACTTAAAATTGAAAAAAGAAAACAATTTTTTTTATCTCAAAAATCTTTGTTGGCTAATTTGTTGCCACAAACTGGATCATCCTGCCTTGACCCAATGTGCACTGTGTAAAAGTGTGTACTTTTAAAATAATGAACTAAAAAGTTAAAGTCACTACCCCACTGATGTCATTAAGTCCTATAGTGTAACCTTCCTACCTATCCCTCGACATTCGTTCCAAATAGCTTTTCTTTTGGGGGCAAATCGACTCAAACTTGAACTTGGTGACTGCTTCAATTCGATTCACTCACAAATACAATTTGATAAATTGATTTTGGACAAAAAGAAAACTTGCTTGCTTTTCCATTTCACTGCATACTTTAATAGGCACAACGGATAATATTTTTTTTTTTTTATAAAAATGAAAATTCCAAGGCTACTGTAACAGATTTTTCAAAATAATTAATCAACGTCATTGAAGGGCGTATATTTAATGAAAATTGCTGCGTTTCAAGGAATGGTGATGACAATAAGATGGTTCCGGTTTGAACACCAGTTGTTTGAAAACATAACACAAAATTCTTCCTACTCGCATATCGAATATGTTTTTCTAACCTCATTTTGTACCTGAAAGGATTTTTGTTGTACGTACATAAAAACACTGGAACTAACTTCTTCTTAGAAACTGTACTACCATATCGCAAATAAAGAGGCATTGTTTTCCGGACTCCTAGATTAAGAAGTAATCAGAGTGATCAAATAAACATTTAATGGAAACCTAAACATACCAAGATCCAAGAGCTTATACATTGGTATCATGTCGCTAGGAACACATACTGTGTTGGTAACAGAGGAGAACTTGGTTCATATAAAACTTCCACCACTTGAAATTTATTCGAAGCCTTCTAAATTGATTGCGTACAGCGAAAGAGCATTAGAAATGTGTCATCCAATGAACCCGTTCACATACCACACAAATCATTATTGGGTATTTAAAACAGGAACAAAATCGATTCGAACTAAATTATTATTAATACCAACATGCCACTTAAAAAACCAATGAACTTTGCATCACCCGACGATCACGTTGAACCATACAAAATCAATTTGCGATTTGTTTGATATTTTTTTTCTTTTGTTTGCTCTTGCTCATGAGCAAAGAAGTCGCTAGCAGAGTAATAAATAAAAACCTTTCATAAAATCAACTGCAAAAAAAAAAATACATACATATCTTCATATGAATGAGTTCATAATTAGCCTCTTCCGGTTGTTTGTTACTTGTGCACACGTTTTTGTAGAAACGAACAGTTTCATAAATTACCACAATCCATGTGCCTACTTCTCGATACATAGACATTTATGTACAAACGTATGTATGTATATAAAAAGACTCTATCCGAAGAGTTCTACGAAAGAAAATTCAATCTTTTTAAAATCATGTTTTGAGTTATTATTTTTGGTTTAAGGTTCATAGAACTTTATGAAGCCAATGTCTTTATTAAGACCCTAATAAAAAATAAAGAAAAAATATTCTAAATAAATTCCAAAAATATGATAAATGCTTTTTTTACACAAAGAAAAATTCTAATCTTAGATTGAGAACAACACAATGTTGTTTGGACTGGTTTCAGTAATATTAAGTAAAAACAATTTAAATGAGAACGCCTGAGAAGCTTTTTGTTTATCAGTATCACCTTCCAATTTCGCCAAAAATAAAGAAAGATATCCGATTGTGATTGAACATTTTCTGTCATAAGTCGTTCAATGGAACCGAATGTCTTATAATTTGGCATTTAACCTTCCAACTTAACTAAATGCTTAAAACGTGGAACTCATACCAATGTAAATACATTTTAGAAGTCACTTAGTGCCACTTCCACTACAACACCAATTTTTTTTTTTTTGAAAAATAATTTTTATCGATATTGATTTCAAAAACCAAGAGGAAAGAGGATAGGTCTAAAACCCACAAAATTTGAATTCAGAACACATCAATCAGACAGTTTTATTCAACATATAAGCTTGCTTATACAGGGTTTTTTGCATACGGTGCAACAACAGTTCAGTATCCACCCTGAGTATGAGAGGGGGTCTATCTCCCTCCGTTCAG
Source organism: Melanostoma scalare (assembly GCA_949752695.1). Classification (NCBI taxonomy): domain Eukaryota; kingdom Metazoa; phylum Arthropoda; class Insecta; order Diptera; family Syrphidae; genus Melanostoma; species Melanostoma scalare. The sequence goes on along the minus strand of OX456984.1, from coordinate 27,682,630 downwards.
ACGGGAGGGCAATTTTATAAAAAATTATTTAGTTAAAAAAAAATCATTTAAAATCAACCTAGCTCCCTACTTCCACATACTATACTGATTTTAAAAGCTAATACTTTGTTCTTGGAATAAAGTTTTAGTTCAAGTTAATTTAGTAAATAGTTTTTGAGCAATCAAGTCTCAAAACCAAAATTAAAAATTTTTTTAATAAAATTTTTACAAAATTTTGCCATAGGGTCACTTTTTCTTTAAATAATCAATGCTCTCAAAGGCGATACCACGGGTATCGCTTTTCGCAAGGAATTGGCAAGTCCTCCGATATTAAACTCATTGCCATGAAAAAACGCTTTCTCAATTAGCCTTTCGGAATCGGCAGAAAACTGTAGGTCCCTTCCATTATTCCCTCACAATCACAAGTCATGGTTATGGGAAAAGCAATACGCCACGGGACACCCAGCTCTGTTGCGCCACCCTATTTATTTATTTATTTATTTATTTATTTATTATTTTTCAACCCATCAGATCGTCTTTTAGTATAATAATTCGCAGTCAATCTGTTTTGAGCAAGCATTTTCAATTTTGTATTTACAGAAGTCAAAGGGTTACATGTTTTTAGGTTAAGTGTAGCGATTTTTTTTACACTTCTAAACGACTTTAAAAGAAAAGAAATATTTTATGGGCTTTCGATTTTATTGCTTCATACTGTTACCGGACAACGTTTGCTCAAATATTACTCTAATAATAAAGTAGGTTGAATTCTTGGTTACAGGTTTCCTAAGCTTGTCCAAATAATTTGGGAAAGAGTAGTGTAGTTAAATAAAAAGGGTGGCCGAAAAAAGCTCGGGAGCCTCGGGGCCTATAATATTTCAAAGACGATCCAATTTTATGCCGATTCCGAATGAGTAAGTTAGAATGCAGTTTTCATGGCAGTGTTATCACTCTCGCAGGATTTGTCAATTTTTCGCGAAAGACGATATCGGTGGAATAATGAATTTATGTTTCTTGAATTCGAGCCTCGAACTCCCACGTAACAGGCAGACATGCTAACCACTACACCAGAGGCACCACAGTGGTTGTATTTAGTTAGTCGATAGGCCGTGCATCTTCTTGTCTTTCAGGGTCCCAGTTTTGTCTGGACGCCAACCATGAGATTACAAACGAAATGACAACAATCTTATTTCTATCTATAGGCGCCGTAAAAGAAGGGGGAGGTTGCAAATCCTATACAATGGCAAATGGGTGAGTGAGCTCCAGCTCTTCACATCGGAGATTTATTGCGTTTTAGATGACTTGCAGTTGGTAGTTTCTTTCGGATGTTGAAGCACTTACCGGCTTTCTATTTTATTTTTACCGCAGAGTCATACGAATTGGAACTATCACAACAACTGCTGATTTTTAATTGGAGTTTTGTTCAAAAGTACTACCATGTGTCTGTCTTACAACTTACAAATTCCATTTGGCTATCCAATCCCTGTAAATTTCAATTTTATTGCTTAGTAATTGTCTAACCTTTTTAAAGACAATCCGATTGATACTTGATTTTTTACCAGCCTAAAGGGGTTTCTGTCCTATCGTTAGTTTTTTGGAGAGGGCTCTTTCTGACGAGCAAATATTTTGAAAAATATTCATTTTGCGAACTCTGTTTATGCCACAAACAAATTTCTGATATCTTGAACATTCAGAGTGCCGGTTTATTATGTTGGGTCGATGTTGGGTTCCCAGTTAGGCTTTAAATACTTTCTTCGCTGCCTTCCAGGGGGAATTGTTTCCAGGGGGAATTGGTCCTCCGAATTATAATAGTTCATTAATGTTGCATTTTCTCTATCAACCGAGAATACTTAAATAAATGTACTTTATGGACTCCAAAACAGATGGAACGATTTTAATAAAGTTTTTTTTTGGCAATCTTCGAATGCGGGTGATTCTATGAAGTTTGTGAGTGATTTGATTTGGTTTTTTGGTTGGTTTGTGTCAAATTAATAAAATAAATCGGGTGGCGCAACAGAGCGAAAAGCCCCTGGGCCTAGCGCATTCCCCACAACCATGCCTTGTGAGGGAATGGAGGGGACCTACAATTTTCTGCCAGTTTCGAACGGCTTATTGAGAAAGCACTTTTCATGGCAATGAATTCACTAACGGAGGACTTGCCAATTCCTCGCGAAAGGCGATACCCGCGGAAAAACATTTTGCCTCTGCTGGGATTCGAACCTCGAACCCCTGGGTTAGCAGGTGGACTTGCTAACCATCACGCCACGGGTAATACAGGTTTGTGTCAACAGCTACAGGTTTGTGTCAACAACTATAAAATAACTAGATACAATTGTCAACAATCATTTGAAAGGATCCTAAATAATTTTTCCTAATACTCGAATGGATTACCAAATCAACAAAAAATGTGAAAAGCAGTTTCCTGTTCCAGTTTGTTCGTCTGCAAGACTTGCATTGCATTGAATGTCATGTTCGACATAAATGTATATCTTTTTGACTGTCTTCATGGGCTGCCTACTTTCTTAAAATACTGACTTGGTCTGGTACCCAATAAATTATTACTTGATTGCATATTTCCGGTTCGATGGTTTTTATTAGTCACAACTCGAGGGAAGCCATTGCGACTATTCGTTGTAGGTGTTGTTTCTTTTGTTTGAAATTGATTGTATGTCCTTGAAAGACAATTAACAGCCTTGTGACTTATTGCCATCACACGTTCAAAAACAGAACAAGCATTTATTTCCCGATCTTTTATCTGATCTCGATGTAATGATCTTCAAATTGAAATTGGTATGCGCAAGCGCCATACTTAAAACTTTGATTCACAACGCTAGATATACAAATACATACATATATAGATACTGCTCAATGATACTTCAAAACCAATAACCTCAACATTGTTGTAAATTCTGCAGACTATGACCGTGTCGTCTGCGGCTTCAGACAACGTGGTGTCGTGCTTTTCTTATTTCAATCAATAATAAGTTTGCGGTTTGGCTAGGATATTTTTCTTGCCTCCAGTATGAGATGAAAAGTAAAGTGATACTTAAGATACACTCTTGCATGTTGTTGTGTATATATTATGTAGATGTAGATGTAGATGCATCGCAGGTCCTATCTAAACCATCGTCATGTGGCGAATCATATTTGAAGCGTGACGATTTTTCTCGCTACTTGCTAGCTCTCTGTTTAAAGTCGTTTTTTTTCGTTCCTGTATAAAGCTCCACCATCCTCCTTAGCCATAATATATCAATGAATGCACTTAATGCACTTGTATGTGTTCTTCTTTGTGGCTAAAAGAAATCGTATGATGACTGTTGACGAGAGGAAGGGGAGAGTATGGTAGATGATACAAAATCGACGTCAATGTACTTTATCGACATATGGCATTGTAGAAGCACATCAAGTTGCACTTGCGTTTCGTTTAAGCGATAATTGTAGCAAAGTATTTTCACAACGACATACATAAATGAACGGTAAAACAATCGTATGGGGTAGTGCAGCTTGCAGTAGCAGTGCCTATAAATCTTGTCAGTCGTACATACAAAAAGAGAGGATTTTGCAAAACTGGATTAAAATCAATAAAAAGAAATGTTATTTTATTATATTTTTATGTATTGCCTTTGATAGCACGAACACCTTTGAGCTGTTTCGAAAACCGTTTGGATTTGATTTGTTCTGAATGTGCTAATAAGATTATATATTTTTTCTCTTTTTTTCAGGTGAGTTAACTGACTGAGATTATATCTCCTATCTATATGCACTGAATGTAACGTGAGTAATATGATTAATATGAAGATCCATCTGTGTCAAATTTGACAGTCGCATTTGATTGAAATTTAACTTATACATCAAAAGGTCGCGTAACAAACAAGTGGTTGGAAGAGAGTGAAACTCGAAACAAAACCACAACTAATCGAATTAGATTGCCAAATTTTACTTAAAATTAAATCAATTTCAATGATAGATGAAACTTTCAGGTTGCATATTCATTTAATAGTAAAAACGCTGCGAGTACCTCTGAGGCTTCTTTCGAGAGTAAAATTGCAAGGGAGCTCGCCGGAGCTGTTCAGCGGACACTTGTTTTGATCAAATCGAACAGTTGCTCGCAAAACTAAAAACATAGATATTTGGGTACTTCAACCTCGGGTTATGATGCGGTCTAGTTTGCGAATTATTCTTATCAATTCCTGTTTGGAGTAAACGGGGCACGAACGACTATCTAAAAAGTTCATTTCATGGCAGTATTACTCTCGAAGGACTTGGTAATTCCTTCTGATAGGCGATGCCCGTGGAAAATCAATTGGATGTTTTTGGGGTTCGAACACCCCATTTCCGTAAATGTTACCCTAAAATGAACAGACACCAACCTGAGAATTTTCCTCCAGAGTTTTCTAGGAGAGTATCTACTCTCAAATGGACTTTAAACAATGTGATTATCGTTTGGACAAGATCAAATTCAAAATAACGCCATGATAGCGAGCTAGGGTTTCTTTTCTTCGAAGAATCTAGACTCACAAATTCAATTAGTGATTCTAATGATGATGATTTTTGATTTACTTTAACGATCGCTGTTCTCTATGAAATAGTCATCTTACCAGTAAGCTACAAAACAACAAAACATTTAGAAGTCTCTTAACTCTTTTGGGTTTTATATAGTCTTCTAGACAAACACAACAATTTATATTTTGATTTCAATATAATTTTTTTTAAGACGTTTGATAGCTTGTGTTTCCAGTTGGTTAACATTATTTCTGCGGTAGTCCAGTTGAGTTCACAGGAAAGGTTCCGGCCATGTGAACGTGGGACTTGAACCGAATCTCAGCTAGTTCTTCTGCGGTTTGGTTGTCGGCAACTTCTTGGATTGTTGCAATTTTTACAGCATTGATTGGGACGAAAATGAAAAAGTTTTTAATAATGAATAGGGGATATGAATATATTTATGTTATGTAAAAGCACACTGCGACCCTTTAGGAAAACAGGAGAAGAATTTGGAGATCAGGAAGGAAGAGATCAGGAGTTGTTGAAATAAAATCTGTGTACGGTAAAATCCTGAAAAATAAATATTCCGAATGGTAGTTGTGTAGGAGAAACAATATTCCTATAGCCCTTTTTTCTATTAATTTCTTACTTTATTTCAAATTTGCTCCTTGAGTTTTTTAAAAATGGCTATCGTTGAAAAAAATGGCTGACAGTTTTGAAAAAAAAAAAATTCTTTTTTTTATATGGGAATGGCTATGGTTTTTACTTCTTTGCCGATTAATGTCGGTTAATCACCGGTGCTTCCAAGTTCACTTAACACCAGTCGTAAACATTTTTGGAATACATTTTTGGAGGGTCTTAGCACGGTTGCTGCGTCCAACACTATTTATGAAACGGAAAAATAGAATCCTTTAAAAAAAAAATATTGACTGAAGTTGAAATATTTTAAAATCAAATAGATTCAGCGATGCAAATGCTTGAGTAATTGATGGGGTTGTTAACACTTAGCTTTAATTGGATACAGTCTGTAATTTCGCGGATTGGGTTTAATATTTTTATACAAATTCAACTTAAGTAATAAATAAAGTAAATGATTCAAAAAAAAGAGTAAAGTTAAGAAAAAAGTATCCCAGAAACTCATAAAAAAAGATTTCTCCGGGATACCTGTGTTGATATTCCAGTTTCAATTCTGAGTTTTAGGTGTTGAGTTAGTACTTGACCACACTTCGTTATGCTCATGACGTTATCCTCACTTAATACGTTACACCGTATTAAGTGAGGAAAATATATAATTTTTTCCCCGAGGAATTGGCAAGTCCTCCGGTAGTAAATTTATTGCCATGAAAAGCGCTTTCTCGATAAGATTTTCGAAATCGCCAGAAAATTGTAGGTCCCCTCCATTTCCTCATAAGACAATGGTTATCAGAAATGCGCTACGCCCCGGGGCTCTTCGCTCTGTTGCGCCATAAATATTTTTTTAAAGATTCAATAGACTTAAACTAGGTATACGTATTTATCCTTATTAACCCTCCTTGGCAAAAGTCGTGTCCACCGGATTCCAATGGATTTTTTCTTTGAATTTTTATTTTTTTTTATTTTTGATTCATATTGTTCAGTTATAATTCGTCTGGCTATTGTATGAATTCATTCAAAATATTTTTTATAACAGTGATATAGAAATTTAAGCAGAGATGTCATTATTCAGGTTTGTATGAGGCCATCAACAAAATTTTTCAATTTCAGTCTATAAAAATTGCCTAATATCGCAAATCTGGGATTCCCGCTTATCCCTTTCGAGATTTAGTTTAGTTTAGTTTATTTATTTCAATCTACGAATACATATTCCACAGATTTCGAATAAAATAATAAAAATTAATTCACATAACTTAATATCTTAAAGTATAATACTACATTGTAGTATGATAAAAACAATCATTCGATGATAGGTGATTTGGTTTGCTAGTTAAGCAAAGAAAACAACTTATTTTTAAATATATTTCTGGGCAAAGATATATCTAAATTAGAATAATACAAATTAAATAACTTACAACTTGCAGATATGGGCTCACGTTGGCCATATAATGTGAGGTGTGAATTTATTGACAACAGTGGTCTCGCTCTCAAAGACACTGACGGAGCGTACTAATTCAAGCAGTTAAGCAGAATCTCACTTTCAATTGTCGAACATATCTAATATATCTCGAATGAACATAATGCTATACATATATTTCTTCTCGTTTCAAGAGTTTCAATTCCCAATAAGAGACATTTTGAATGATAAGAGTGATGGGTACCATTATCATTGATATCGAAGAAGTTTCTCAGGTCATATCTCAAAAATTTCTTCTGAACACTTTCGATTCGATTTTTATTAGAAATGGTAGTAGAACCCCAAACAAAACAACCATACTCCAAAATGGGACGAACAATACTACAAAATAAAGATTTTATAGTATAAGGATCTTTGAAGTCAGAGGAATTCCTTTTGACAAAACCAAGCAGTGAATTGGCCTTTGAGACAATACTATTAACGTGTAAGTTGAATGTAAGCTTTACATCAAAGATAACACCTAGATCCTTAAATACCTCAACAAATTTAAGCTGACTACCATTTACTGAGTAGTTTGGAATAATGTCTAAATGTGTCCTGTTGAAATTCATACAGGCACACTTGTCAATGTTCAACAAAAGATCATTAGATTCACACCACTCAAGACAAATATTCAAATCGTTTTGTAACAGCAAACAGTCACTTATATTCGAAATACTCTTGAAAATTTTGATATGATTGGCATACATGAGACAGCACGAACTCGTCAAAAGAGCCGGTAGATCATTTATAAACATTCAAAATAACGAAGGACCTAAATGGCTTCCTTCAGGAACTCCAGAGGTCACCTGTATTTCCTTAGAATAAAAGTCTCCTATTGCAACATATTGTTTCCTTCCAAATAAATAAGTACGGGACTTGGTCGTGGATATGATGTGGTGATGTCGTTGATGCCTTCATATTTCAATTCTGGACGCAACCTCACTATTGATAATTTCTTTACGTCGTCGGTGGATTTTGCATTGAGGTTGCTGGATAAGAAGATCACCATTCTTGGCAAGATCTGGAAAAACAAAAGAGATGTGTCTAAAGCTTTTGTAGCGAAGGAGGTTCTTGTTGACCAGAATGATCCTGTAAAGTTTAATAATAAAAAGCAGTATCGTCCAGTACACTGCTACATCTTTGGATTTTGTGGAAAAAAGGCGTTGGTGAGTTATGTTCCGAAACCAAACAAACGAGTGGTATTGCTATCAACACAACATAACTGTGAGAAGCCACTTCCGGTCATCAAATTGATGACCGCACCAAAGGTGGAGTCGCTATATATATTTGACCAAATGGTTTTCATGTACACGTCAAACAAATCGTTGGCCGATGGTTGTATTGTACAACTTACTGGACGTAGCAGCAGCTCTAGAAACTGTCATCTTTTTCCGACACTTCAATCAACCTAGAAGAAACAAAAAATTGTTCAAAAGTAATAAGCTTATCGAACTAGCAGAGGAACTGTTAGAGTGAGAACTGAATAACCGTTCACAACCTACAACACAATCTGGCATTGGAAAACCTGCATTGGATACTATCTGTATTTTGGGGAGAGTTCAGGAAGTATTACCAACAGTCCCCGAAAGGCTCTCTTGTAAAAGGGGCAGATGTCACCTTTGCCCAAGAGCAGACGACAAGAAAACAGAACCACCTGGGTTGGATGTGGCAGATTGTTGTTGTTGTTGTCTTTACCACACTAGCGATTACGTCATTCAAAAAATTCATAAGCTTTCTCTATAGAAAAAGAAGTGCTTAGTATCGGTTTAATACGTAGACAGCTTGGATTTAAAACTAGCCGAGAGCAACGTTTTTTGGGTAATCTATACAGGGTGTCTCGAAATTCGTGTTACATACTTTGGGATGTGAATGTTGTTCTTAGAAAAAAAAAAATCGTATGGTCGAAGGAGAGGTTCATCTTAGCTCTAGTATGACCTAATTTAATAAAAGAATTTTCAAAAATCATCTAAACCATTTACTACCAAATACTAAAGTGTTTTTCAAAGCTAATACTCTGCTCTTTAATTAACATTTTAATTCAAGTTTAAGTGAATGCTTTTTGAGTAATCAAGACTAAATCAAATTTGAAAATAAAAATCAAAATTTTCTCCTATATAGGGTCATTTTTCCTTTCAATAATCAGTGTTCTTATTAGTTTTGAGTGAACCACAGAAAACCGAACGAAAAATTCTTTCTTAGTTTTTGAGAAATTTAAAAAGACTGAGTTACTTTTCTACGCAATGGATTTTGATGCGAGTTTTTTTCAAATAGAAATAGTGATTCAAGTGAAAAGTTTACATTTATATTTCATCCCCATATTTCCACAGGATCTTAGAAACTGCTTGACCGATTTCAAAATTCTTTCACCGTTAGAATGCTATTCATTGCCATATTCCCGCGGGCACGGGAACATAGTGTTTGTATTTCTTGAAAAGACTCCAAAACTACTGAGCCGATTTGAATGAAATTTGGAACAAATATGGTGTAGAACCTGATAAAGTGAAAATTTAAAAAAATTTATGTGATCTACAAAACGTTAATTTATTTCTAGTTTTATTTCGCCTGACATGACAAGAAATAAATACATACATATGTGAAAATAAAAAAGCCTGACATAAGAGGCCTCCATTCGGAGTATTTAGCTACACAAAACACATTTTGCAATCATTTATTTGGCCAAGGTTATGGTGTATAACCTAAATCCTCGAAGTGGTTTCGATTTCATGCCTTTCGGGAATCCTTATCTGAAAGGTATACCTAAGTAGGACCGAAAAAATTAAAAATACTCCAACACATACCTATGTATGTAAGGATAGGTAGGTATCTTCAATTATTTGTTTCGAAACTAGATAAAGGGCTGTTTCAAGGTATGCAAATATTTAATTGCACCACTTGTTTTCGTCTTTTGTGACATAAATTGGAAGGAAAAATAAAAGCAAGCATTTAATCATGCAGAGACCAGAGACACTTCTTTAAAAACAATTGTCTCCTCCAAGTGATTTTAAAGTTAGCATGTGGTCCCGAAAACTTGTCCCTACCTACCTGCAAATTAGTCGCAATATTCTCGGAAAGAAACGAAAATCACTTCTTGTGATATAGGTAGGTACATAAACCCATACCTACTTGGCACTTTTTTTTTTGCTGTTGTTCCTCAATCGTCGATTGTTTCACATTTGTACATTTTAAACCTCCTTCGTCATCATCATACCTAAAACCTAACCTACCTGCTGCTAAATGGAAGAACAACAACAAAAACAACCAAGTGAAGGAATTATATAAATTCTCGACAAAAAACTGACACACCATTCCAATTCCATGCCATGCCCATGCTTCGACATCACATCAACTCCTCAACACTAAAATAAATGAATACACCAAAACAATCTCGTATTAAATAAAATAAATAAATAAATTGCTTTACCTTATATTCTTTTACTTTTATACCCTCGTGTCTTCTTTCTTTGTATGCCGGGTTCTTAAGTTTACCATTACCAACCACTTATGTTGCCTTGCTTACATATTTCTGCGCCTACCTGACCGTTCCTTGTTTGTTGGCCTCCTCTACTACCTACCTGTCGGTGTCGACCAAGACCAACCTTGCTACTTGCTCATCTGTAGTGGTCTTCAACGTCGTCTTTATTGATACCGTCGTGGTCGTGGTCGTCGTCGTCGTTGCCACTAAAACATTTTTATACTTTTCGTCATCACAACACTACCCACCATCATCATCAATTCCATCATTTCGTTTCGTTACGTTGCGCCTCGACTTCGGTCTTTTGCTTTATTTTTCGCCTTTTGTCTTCTGTTACTGTTTGGCTGCCACCACATTTACTCAGGCTCAGCACCTTTTTTATGTTCCGATATCTCGGTGTTTGTCAATTTGTTTTTAAAATCGGGCTTTAATTCCATTGGCGTGGTACGAATGTACGATCCGAGTTTATCTTCTAGTACGTTTTTTCCTCGTCTATGCTTTGCTATGCACTTTTTGCAAACATTAAAAAAGTGATTAATAAAAAGAACAACTGTATTTGTTGTGTCGTCAGCGGACGGCGCGGCGCGGCTTGACAAAATTACTGAGAAATTTTATTCGCTCTTCGCGTTTTGTTTAATTTGTGTTCGTTTTTCACCCTTCGTGTTTTTGTCGGCATCGGAATTTTTTTTTTCCTGTAATAGTCTCTATTCCGTGACGTAAAAAGGATTATCATCAAGAAGCAATAAATTTTATAAACAAGGAAACAAGTAGTGAACAAGTGAATTTATTGTTAAAATAAAAATAAAATCAAACGGAAGGAATCGAGAATGAAATGACGTGCGAAGTCTGACATTGAAAATTGTGCGTTTGTTTTGTGTCTGGTCTTTCGCAACTTTTTGATTTCTTCTTTCGTATTAGGTATGTGTGTGTTTCTAGGATTAAGGATACGTTTTTGGATAATCTCTTCAACACGTGTGGATATGCAAGGTAATTTATCTTCTATGAAAAATATCGCGACTCTGAACCTAAACCTGTTTTCATTGGTCTTGAAAAGTGTACCTACTTGAAATTATGATTTTATTCCTTTTAAAGCGTTCTGAATATTACCTACATTATGTGTGTGATAAACCGGTTCCGTTGGTCCTTCATGCAGGCCACTGAATATGTTCCGATTGTCTACCTGTTTGCTTTGCAGCCAAATAAGGGCTGACATATTGGTTTTGTAGACTGGTATGGAAGGTAAAATGGTAAAAAATATTAGCAAGATTTAGATAAATACATAATAAATAAAAATAATGAAAAACTGAAGAGAGCTGACATAAAAATCTAATTGGTATGTTCTTTGTATTAAGCTGACTTTGATCGAAGCTATTATGTCATAGTGGAAAATACAGGATACAATTATATATATCGCGTGGCATAATTGTACAGTGTGTGTTCAAAAAATGTCGATTGTTCCGACATCGCAATATCGAATACCTTCAACTTAAGACCAAATACTATAATATGCGATCCAAGTCGCAAACGACGGTTGCATCGTGTATTCCCTGCTCAAGATTTACCGATAATAAAACTGAAGACGGAGGAAGAAAAAATAATTGTAAACCTTATCACTTACATTTATGTCTTATCGCAATTCGTTGATCGTGTTTCATGCGCCAGGCGCTTATCTTGGGGTAGTACCTATTTAGTTTTTATACCTATCTTTCTACGCTCTGTGTCAGATTTTTTTTTTCTTTGCCATATCTCGCAATAATTACTGATTGAACTCGAGCGGATATTTCTGCCATTTTGAATGTGTACCTACCGATATGACATCCCTGTTTTCTGAATATTTTCAAGAAATAAACTAATACATACGTTTTGTATAGATTCTCCTTTATGCAAGCTTTCTGTACTTAGCAGTAGATTCGTAGTTCACGATGTGGCCCGTGGTTGCGTGCTGCTCTCTGGGTTCCCAGACCAGGATATCGCTCCGGGTAAAGAAGGTCTACCGTCTACCCCTACCAAAGCTAGAATTAGTACAATTTAAAAAGAGCTCAATACCAGGATTCTCTTTCGAAGAGATATGATATCAGTTCAATTCTTCAATTAATGAATAAAGTGCTTTTCACATGAGCGTGACCAACGAACAACGAATAAATCAAGAAATGCGATTTTAAGTATCTTACAAGTATAAATTCCTCACGATTTTTTTTTTTTTTTGGATACGATGGAAATATAGCTCATACTTATTTTTAAACTCTTATTTTTGTGTCTAAAATTAAAGCAATAGAGAAAAGAAACTTATTCGTTACGAATAAAATTAATTCGAAACGAATAAATTTCTTTTCTCTTTTGCTTTAATTTTAGGCACAAAAATAAGGCTCATGTGAATAGCACTTAAATGGTTGCCTTCTCTCACACCGACAGACACTCAGCCCTATCACAGATTCCATCGTAATCGGAGAAAAGTCTAAGTTTCCCGATGTAACTATCACATAATCCATTCGGAGTGGAACGAATTTCGAAATTCGTAGATTTGGTATCAAGTTTCTTCTATCGTAGAGCGTAGAGCCTTTACCTATGGCTCCATTCGTTAAAATATAAAAAACACATTTTTGTAAAACAAATTTACAAAATATAATTCTACTTTAGAAAAACCAACAAATGGAAAATTCAAATAACTCCAGTTTACCAACTAACTTTTTTCTAAGTTCCTGCATCTTTTAAGTGAGACCTAAGTAGATTCAACTCTGTTTTTATTTCCTCCCAGAGGTCATTAACTTTTAAACGTTTAGCGTATCCTTTTGCTATGTCTGTATCACAGGATAACATTTCATAAAGCCTGTTGTTTTCACCCCTAAAGAACATCGGTTATATAAACTCTTATAAATTAATAAAATTATTTCCGAAAGAAATTACATTTTTTCAAATGACTGTCTTCGTTATGCCCGTTTTAGCTAAATTAACAGATTTGGAGTGTTTAAATAGTAGTCGTAAGATTGTTAGATTACTTTTTTATCTGTTACCACTCAAAACAACACTTGAATTTTATCTGTGACCAAACTTGGATTTCACAAAATATTTTATGGTTTGTTAAGTGAATGAATTTGTATTTGACAGATTGGAAAGTACTCTGGGACCACATAACAAAAATCCCCTTTTGGGAATTTATACGTAGCTTGATGAAGAAAATATTTGATTATATTCGACAGTAAATTTGGTTATTTCATATAATATTTAAGATTTGATCAATGATACAGATGCAAATAAATGAATTTTTACTAGAAAATAAAAATTGGTAAAAAAAATGTTTGGGAAAAATTAAGGGATTTTTTTTAAGTTTAGGGATTTTTGTTTCTATTGCTTCGAGTATTTATTTTAACATAGGACAGCTAATTTTTTCAATCAGGCAATGCTTTTTTATAATCCTTTCGGATCTTGTGATTGCTTTTTTTCGGGATTCGTACACCGAAAGAAAAAACCTTGGTTGATTCAAACATGTTTCATTGTTAATCAACAATTAATCTAAAATTGTGAAATTAACCAAGTTTCGTGATGAATACAAATAAGAACGCATTTTCAAATCAAGTATGCTGCCGTGATCAATTTTTTTTCATGTATCATAAAAATGTTTAAATTAAGTATGTTCGTAGTTGATTTGAATATTTTCTAATTTTTAACCAACAACGTGATTGTTGATTTCATACTTGATCAACAACAAACATATTTAACTAACAATTAAGGCTGAAATTACAAAAACTATCACGTTTGTGATTGAAATACCAAATACACTGTTGAACTATCACCAATATGTTTGATCAACAATGTTCATACTCTTTAATCAATAAAGAATAGTTAAAGTATCAGTAAAATTTTGAATTCCAATATTTTTTATACTTAAGCCCACAGAAAACGTGAAGTCGCATAACGGAACTTCAATTCATTATGATAAGTTTCGTGACCATTTAATCTTAAGGGATAATTAATTATTCTTTATTGTTGTTCAAGTATGTTCGTGAGAATTCAGCCACGTTTTTATTTGCTCAACAGTTTTAATGTAAAATTTCTATGATAAATGCTTGAATTGAAGTTTGACCTATCAAATGCATAGGCTGAATTCTCACGAACATACTTGATCAACAATGTTCATATTTTACCAACAATTCAGAATTGTTGACGAAACACAAACGTTGTTAAAGTATCATGGACATGTATGTTTCTAGTATCACAACCGTTGTTGGTTAACAATGAAATTGAAAATGACGTTGTTGATTTGAGCAATGAAAATTGTAGCATTTAAATAAATAAAATGAAAATGCAAGCTTGTTCAATTTAAGTATGTTCGTGCTTGACGCAAAAACAAACAAGCTTCATGTTTGATTTTACCAAGGTTTTTCTTTCGGTGTATCGTGATTTTTCATTCTGGGATTTCTCCGAACGGATTTCGTGATAGGGGTGACTAACTTAAAGTTATTGAGTGATTTAGAGTACGTGTTAAGAATTGTATAGGTACTTGGAAATAAATCCACTCAGTGGGAACCAAGTCCATTTTTTTATCGGTATTTAGTACACACTCTAAAATATGAAGAGGTAACTACTAAACTTTTAAAAAAATCGAATTTTGAGTTTTATTAATAAAAGTAAAACTACTAATACTTTCCCATATTCTACTTTTCTTTTGTAAAACTTTGTAAAAAAAATAAATAATCTAAAATTTAGAGGGAACTTAAGGGGTTTGATATACCTAAGTGATTTTTGTTTTGCTAAAAGTATTCTAACACATCCCTTGAATTGAAATCAAAAAATACAAAACCATAATACACTCCAAAAAATTTTTGAGAATTAATTTTCTGAAGCAACTCCAATTGCAAATTCATAGCGTTTTGAAATTTAAACTCGCTTATCTCAAAGCTGCGTCTTTGAAATTGGGCGGTAACACAACTTTTTCAGTTTTTATCCGATTGACTGGATATTTTAACCGTAGTTTTTTTGAGATGATTATCTAATGAAGAAAAATAGTTCAATCACTCAACAAAAATTCACTCTCTTATTTTCTCGACAATAACGTTTGGGGCTTCCGAACCCCACATGTCCTAATTTTGTTTGTTAATCTAGGCGCCGAAATGAAAATGTAACTCGCAAAAAGATAATTTTTCGACCAAAATTCGTTGTTAAACTCAAGCTAAGGCCCAATCGCGAAACAATAAGGAAGCCGATGGTCTTCGTAGTTCGTACCTATGTATTTCTTTAAAAATAACATATCAAAATATGTTTTTGTTAATGGTTCTGCTAAATGTTAAATGATCGTAAAAATATTTCTACAACAAGTGAAAAACGATTTGAAGAATCTGGTCGAAAGATATTTTATTTTATTTTATACATTTATATATTTTTTTTTGCTTTGATATATTTATTCAAATAAACGTACTTTTTCGTTTTCAGTTTGAAAAAATTTAAGTATTTCATTGTAGTACAATTATTCTCACAATTCTAAACGATTTGGCAACCCTTCACAAAAAAAAAATTTAAATCTATATAAAAACAGCTTTGCATCTTTCCCATAGACTTAAATATTACACTTAGCACAGAAGAGCAAGAGAAATGCAGTCGTGCACTTTTTTGTGTGTGACATTCAATCCAAATAGTCTCTAGCTCTTGATAGTGATATGTAAACAATTTGCAGGTTTGATTGCAAATCGCATGTTTCCTTCGCCATTCAGATGAGTTAAATTTAAATCATATCACCGTATCGAGCCGGAAAATAAATTCTCCGTAACGGTTCCACATCGGTTGTTATCATCCCAAACCAACAAAACTCTGTATTCTATGAAGCAACTGTCGGAGTGCCAGTGCCAACAGTAGTGCCCATCATAGAAGAGTAAAAACTACCGGTGCGCGTTTATAAGCACTCTTCCTCCCGCCTCTTTCAATGAATATACATATACGTATACGTATTTACCAATCTATTTTCAATCTAATGCCAATGGCCAGTTTGTTTTTTGTATTGGCATAGCATACAACATACAACATATTTACTAGCTAGCTAGCTACTCGACTCGTTATAACCATGACGATTCTGGCAATTAATATATGAGTGTGTGGAGAGAATACTATGGTTGTTATGATCTCAACCAATTACAAAATCAAATCACGAAAATCAATTGCGATATCAAGAAACCGAATAGAAATATAGTCAAAAGTAAGTATATCTGAGCGTAAACACATATGTGGCATGTGAATGTGGGGCTGCTGATGCATATGAAATAAACTCGTATCATCATTCTGTTGCTTAGATCGGTACCTACTATTCACTTGAGTAAAGGATGGACTCTTAAGAGGCATGTTGTTGTTGTTGGATTGCCTTCTTCTTTTGCGTTTGTAAGTAATGTGTTTCTGTAAACAGTTGTTGGTTTGAAACTTCTGTTTTGATGATGAAGTGATTTGATTTGAATGAAGTGTACTGGAAAAATTCCATTGCCTTAACTTATTATACTCATGGAAGAAGAAAATCAGTCGGAGATGTTAGTAGTGACTGAGATAATTTGTTTGTCCTTCACTCTTCGACAGGACTTTTCAATTTCAATCCAATGGTCAAACAAGGTAATTTGCCAAAAACCATATTTTTGTCTAGTCTCGAAGCAGTATAACAACACACGGAATTGATGATGTCTTAAAATTTAGTTCTTTTTTTAGATATGAACTCTACAAATGAAAGAACTGTGTTCTGAAAACCGGTTTTAAGTTTTCAAACCCGATTCCACAATTAAATGAAGTTCGCGAGAAGAATATATTCCCTTCTCTAAATTGAAAAACTTAGCCTTATAGACCACCTAAATTATGGTCGTGTATACAATTCAGCTCAACACCACCGGGCTTATATGCTATTTCCACCTCTTCAAAAACGAAATACGTTAAAGTAAACATGTTCAGCCATTCAGACCAAAATAGTTTTTGTTTGACATCTCTACCACTTTTGGGCGAAATCACTTCTATTTGTAAAACTAATTAATTGCAAAATGAAGAAATTGAGTTAAAAAAAAATAAATTTATATCATTAAGTACTTAAAAATCGTGTTCTTGAAGTGAAGGGAAAATATTTGTTATGACAGCTGTTTTGGGAGAACGAATTCAGAACACAAAATGACTTCTAACCTGTACAATTACCACTCGTTTTGCTAAGGGTTTCATTGTAAATGGCTTGGAAACGTCTCGTTTATGAAAATCTTGTTAAACTTGTTAAGTTTTGGAAATTTTGCTAAAATCTAGTTTTTGTCACGAGGTGAAAAGACTAATAGCAAAATGATACGACCGTGGTTCCTATTGCCAGTTTGGTATAACGAATATGTTGAAATGCAAGCGAAGCAAATCTTTCATGCGATCCGATCCAAAATAAAGCTTCCAAAATAGAAGCAATAAAATTTCCTGAAGTGGTATGAAAACTGCCAGTCAAAATAAAGCATGAAGTACACATATTATGATGGTCTGTGATGATTGAACGATGTTGAACATGAGAAGCACAGTTGCTGCTCCAAGTTCGGGTTTTTGTTAAAAACCATTCCTAAGTTCTTGGCAGTGGACACATACTCTATAAGTCATTATTAAGAACGATCGTGAGGAAATAAGAGGTGGATGTGTGTTTCCTAAATGGGACTGGCATGGCTATGTTTTCTAGATCTGCATTAACGCGAGAGTTGAATTTTAGAACTGGTAACGTGAGATGGATGTTTGTTGATGAAAAGTAAAACAGAAAACGCCCTGAAATAGAACTTTTTCGACACTCCTTTATGTACAGATATAAGGTTTAAAAGAACGTTGTTCAAAAAAATTTATGAGATTGTTGCAAATAATATTATGATAAACAGTATCCGAAACTCCTGAAAAATCAGGCAGTGAAAGAGAAGTTATTTATTTTTAAGCAATGGTTTGCCTAAAATCTTCAACCACCATTAACAAAGCAGTAAACGTACGTGAGTGCCATTTAGAAAAAGAGTGGGAACAAAAGAGGTGCAAAGTGCCTTCCTTGAGGAATACCAGATAAGACTTTCTAAACTTAAACCTTGATGCAGCTCATTGCGCGCAAGGGTTTTCCGATACCAACTTCTAGAGCTTCAAGAGCAATTTGAAACAAATTGTACAATTGGTACAAGTAGGTAAAAAGACATACACTGATGAAAAGCAAAACGTCTGTAAACAAAGTTACATTAATCCTTTGCTCCGACTGAATACGAAATCCTTCTAAGGAATTTCCATGACAAATAGAAGACGGTCGATATAAACCAGCAGTTTCCTACATTTCCAGATACAAGAATTAAAATTAGTCTCTCACGCCGCCTATCTAACCTTGAACTTGTCTTCTTCTGAAAGTGTTAATGACTTTGAATGAAAAAAAAAAGTAATGAATAACTTTAAATTCTATTAAAAGAATGATCGCATAATACCTAGTTTGACCTTCCATGTCAGAGATTAATGATCACCTGTGCCTATGTAACTTATCGTGTGTAAATTTGTTTGTGAAAAACTAAATCTCTTGTCGGCTGACTTTCTTCATAAAAAAGAACCTGACTTCTCATAGGTGTAGGTATCTGTGTATGTTTGCCTTCCTTCTTACCTAACTTAATCCGCTCACCTTTAAATTTAAAGCCGCGGCAAACGAAAAAAGAAAGAAAAGAAACACACACGAATACAAAAATGACTTTCGGTTTCCATTCGGACAAGCAATTGTCGTGAAATAAAATCCTCCGAACTTGCATTTCTTGTTTGATTCATCAGAGATTAAAGGTTTTATGTTTTACTTTTCTCAACATAAACGTTTTCCCGAAAACTGTTCCTATTCGTTCATATATGTTTCAACAAAAACCTGTTTCCCAATGTGGCACACATTAATGTCTTGATGGGAACGTGCTTGTGTGTGTTTCTGTATAGATAGGTAGGTATGTTGGTGTGTCCTGTCGATCTCGTGCATCTAAAAGGGCCACCCTAAGCCAATTTGAAACCCATAATCGGATAGCCATTGTTAACGTGTGTAAAATTAAATCTGGCGCTGGTCTTTCAATTTGCCTTTCGTCAGCACTTCTTCCTTCCTGTCCCTGTGTGCATATTCCCTATTCTAGCATAACCGGACCCTAAAAGAGGGCATACATTTCAAGATTATTACAAGAAGGTACTTTAATAGTTTTCTGTACCACAAACCGGCATGGCAGTTCCAACCAGCCGACCGTGCACCCTCTTTGTTGTTTCCCACTTCTTGAGACACAAACCAACCATAAATGTGTAATCGCTACGAAACACACATTCAAAACCGTGATTATAATCGCTGAATCATTACAATCATCATGAGAGTTGTCTTCATTGTGGCATGAAGAAAACAGCAAAGAGTTGAGAAATCTGTGGTACCTCGACGACAATAGCGACAACTTTACCTCAACCAAACTAGAAAATGATGCTTCTTGTTTTTCCTGCTGTCGTTGTCGTCGATGCCAAAGAAGTTGTAGTCGATCATGGCTTCTCAGTGGCCATAACCATGACTCTTTGAGGTCAACAAACAGCTGGTTAAAGCCTCAAAGTCCACAATAACAACAATAACGACAACGCTAAAGACTCCATTAAAATATGTATTGAGTGCGCTGTGCTTACCTCAACTTCAAAATGTGTTGAAGCGTTTACTCACACAAATAATGGCGAACTATACAACCTTAAGAAAATGTATCTATGTACAGCTTATTTACCAGCCAAGTGTGCGTGGTTCTTCTTTTGGATAAGAAGTCAACAGCGAAAAAAAAACCATCCGCAAGTAATTGAACCAGGTAAGGTAACCAAGCTATAACCGAGCACCAGTCATCCATTCTATAACCAGTTGAATGGTTACGGCAGGTAAACGCAACAAAAGTTATCCAGCCCAGACAGACAAAAAAAAGCAAAAAAGTATTGTGTGTATATAAAAACTAAGTAGGTATATTTATGTTGAGGCACTGAGGCATTATCATCATGTCTCTAGATATGTGGTTAGTGGTAGTAGCACAGTCCTAGTTTTCTCAAGTCATGTTATAATGTGATCTGAGAAACTGGGACTTCTCTCTGGCATATCCACAGCAGTCCACTTGCTCTTTCATGTGTAATCCGTTTTGTCTTGACCAGATGAAATTATTCAAAAAAGAAGAATGCAATATAGGAGATGTGTAGATGATGTGTTTCAGGAAGAGTATTTTAACTTTGAGTGATTTATTGCTTTAAAATACTATGGAAACATAAACATTTATGTTCCACTAAACTGACACATTAGCGGTATTTTTTTTTTTTTTTGTGGAAGCTGCGAAGGATTAAAAAAAAAAAAAACAATAACGTTGATCGCGATACCCTGTTTTTTACTTGTTTCAAGGTTGGCATTCTTTAATCGTTGTCAAACAATAAAACAACAAATAACTGTACAGTGTACATACAGGTGTGCTGCAAGGTTCTATCTTAAGGCCTTTGCTTTTTCTCTCAAGTCCAAACGAAAAAGAAACAAATTTTTTACGAAAACAACCGTAGATTATAATAAAATTTAAAATTCTCTTTTATTTGCTGTTTTAAGTTAAATTTTCTTGCGTTTAATTTTTTCTCATTTGAAGGATAACATCAAAACAAAATACAAGAGTCAAATGGGGTTTGTTCGTAAAGTAGGCTAAAGTCATTATTTAGTTCGTTTAAGACTATTTTTTTTTTTCTTTATTTGCGATTTGCATTTTAAAAGCAAAGCGGAAAAAATTTTATGCGATAAAAATTAAAAAACAGAAAGTTGTAAATTGTATATATATTGAGATCGTATTAAGTTGTCAGAAATTGCACAAATGAAGTATTTGATCGCAATTCAACGCAATTCGCTGGGTTTGTTAAAGTAACGTCTGAGAAAAGTATCGATTGAGAAAGGTCTTGCATTCCTGGATCACTTTCAAAGTAGTAAGAGTTTTGAGCAGAACGTTGGCTGTCGCTGCAGACACCAATACTTCTTCCCATCCAGTCATTCTCTGACTAGCATGCGTCTCTACTTGCACGACGGGCGCGATGTCCCTATTGAGGCGTGCAGTCGTATGCCATCACTCTCTACAAACTACAAAGATACCAATGCCAGTTCCATCATCGGTTCTTGAAACATCCGTGAAGATCGGAGGAAAGTCTTGAAGGAAAGTTAAGCGTGTATTTTTTACTCAGCTTGAGCATCGCGATATCCAGTATATATCCACTTGACGTGAGTCCAAAGCTATGCTGTTGTGAAATCTTCGAATCTCTGAAAAGTGGTCTCTCAGAGAAAACATTTTTTTTACGGAAAATAGTCTGGATGTTGGTATCTTCGGGTAAAAGATTCACCATCGCGTCTGAAGCAGCATTTGGAGTACTGGGAAAGACCAAAGGCAAGACAGTTTTGAATTAATTTGATTGAAAACTTCGGAACTAAAGATCTTAATATTTTTACGAGTTGAGTGGCGTTCAGTCGACGAAAACTTTGAAGATTCTCATTTCAACGATCATAATCTCGATCATTTTGAAATATGGATGTTGCAATTCATAAATTCATATGAATCACTCCTAATGCAAAGTTTTCCATGAAAGGTTTGAAACTGTGATTAAAAAAAGAAAAAAATCCAAATAATTGAAAATTCCATCAGATGAAATTAAGTAAAATGAATCGAAAAGGGCAACAGAAAATATACCTACTGAAAAAATAAAGTTGAAACAAAACCGTTGCCACAAAATCATTCAGTTCAGTTAGCCATCACAAAGGGGAAATTGAGCATAATTATATGCAAAAAGAAAAAAAAGTTGAACAGCTCGTTTTGTATATACTTTCAGTACATAAGTCACACAATCGTTTGCTGCTTGGTGCACCGTCGTAAGCTAACCCGACGAACTTTTCTTGAAAAAAAAGAGAAACATATAAATATATGTAGGTAGGAACACTACATTTATATATAAATTGGAAAAAAATGGCTACTCGCCACGGTATGGGTTCAGTGGCGGTCGATTTGCCATTTTTATGGTTTCAGAAACGATATAATACTGTCGAACCAGCACTCATGTGTCTCTATGCTTGTGCTGTAAGAGAACAACCTCATATTGCACACTTTTGGAGGAAAAGCAGTCAGACAAAGCAACTTTATATATTCCATGTTAACTACTCGTACCTATGCGCTATCGTTGACGTTGTCGTCGCCAGTCGCGCTTCCATTCCAACACCGCTCGCTCTGCTCCTTTAGCTGTTGTTATAGGAGTATTTAAAGTGCGCAGCCCTATTGTGGTTTTGTACACTTCAATCAAAGAATTATAATGCGAAATCAATTTGCGACGTATGTTGAGTAGGTATGCACCGTGTAGTTCGCTGGCAGCATTCTTTTTGCTGATTCCCTTCATTGAAAAGCACAGAAGAACAAAAAGAAAGGAAAAAAAAAAAACCCAATGAACCAAACAACCTACCTACCTATAGACCATCAATCGATTGGCTTGAGAAGCAGCATACCTAATGGATGTGATAAAAAAAAAAAAAATACATAAATGTCTGAATCTGAATTCGAGCAACACCAGTGGAGCCACAGAATGTGGATAAATGCCAGTAAAGTTCTGCGAGGAGAAAGTCAATTAGATTCACCACCACCAATACTACTACCATACCATCAACCGTGCCCGTAGTACGAGTATACAATACCATGGCCACAGGGAGAAGTTCTTTTTTTCTTCTTAGTTTTTTTTTTTTTAATCGTAGGTAAGACTCTGGATAAAAATTCCTCGAACGATCGTGATGTGGCGGTTTGGGTAGATAATTTCGGATACGATTGGAATTTTTAATCGAAATGCCACTAACTTGAGGAATACATTTAAATCTCTGAATTAAACTCACTCCAGCAACTTTTCTTTTGTAGTAGGAGGAGTGTTTGCTCTCCAAAAAAAGAAAAGAAAAAAAAATACAGCCTGCGAAACTATGTATATAAATATAAAAGGATATGACACACAAGTTCACTGTCGTACAAAGCTAATCGAAATAAAATAAAATGTCTCTTTGAATTTATATTCAGATCTTGATTTTTAGTTGTTTTGATAAGAGAACTCCCCGCTTGTGTAAGAATTGAAGTTCTGTTACCTCGCCTATGTTAGAGGCTTATGCCTCTAGCCTCTTACGTAATCCGACTTGTCTGTCATTTAAATTTGTAATCAAAAGGAAGTGGATTTTTCCAAATCGAGCTACATTGGTAGTTGATTGATTAATTCAGCTATGGTAATAGAAGAGGCGTCTAGCTCTATGAATACTACTCGTATTGTTTTATATGGAAAGTATTTGTGGATTTGGTTAGTTCGAAAGCTTAGCTAAAATTTTACAGAAGTCTGGTTTTTTCTTTTAATGAAATAAGCCTCGATTTGGACATGGTTCTGTAAAAATAGAAGAGAATAAGAAAAGTTTAGACTTAAAGCGAACGTTTTAGCGAACGTCATTTATTGGGTTATTATCAATAACCTCTTATGTACGATTCGCTACTCGTGATAAGGACTATGAGTCAATCCTACATAGGACTACCCTCACATTATAAGAAATTGTATGACCTTCTACAAAGATATTGTGAGTTGATGTCAATGATTAAAGCTCTCTTCGCGGCTGTGTAATTACACTCGGAGTACTATCCAATTTTTATGAAAGGCGATATCCGTGAAAAATATTGGATGTTTCTAAGATTCAAACCTTGATCTGTCTCTAAGTCTGTCACGAATTTTGTCGCAAACCTTTTGAAAAAATAAAGATACAGAATACGCGGAACAGAGCAGGGGTCCCGGGGCCTATCGCATTTCTCTCAACCATATCTTGTGAGGGTATGGAAGGGGCCTACAATTTTTTGCCGATTCCGAAGGACTAATCGAGGAAGCAATTTTCATGGCTTGAAATTGTTATCGGGGAATTTGTCATTTCCTCGCAAAAAGCGATACCCGTACAGAAACTTTTTTTCTTTTTTGTTGACGTCTATGGGATTCGAACTTCGAACCTCTCATGTAAGAGGTGCCACCTCTTACAATTACGAGATTCAATTTTGCTTCGAAGAAGTTGTCGTCGTAAGAAATTGTTCACAAATGCGGCAATGCATTGCATTCCCAAAACTAAAATCTCCGCAACAAAAACTTGTCGGAGAACGTCGGATCGTCCGATCGGAGAACTACCACGAAGCAAAATGTCTCCGATCGGAGAGAATTCCGCTCCGACGGTTACCTCGGAGGGTACATTTCATTTGGACCTCATTTGGACCTCATTGCAACTCTCATTGAAAGTTATGCTGATATAATGTTCATATTCAGTTGATTCCAAATTCACATGAGGCAAACGTTTCTGTTGCCTTCGATCTTCTGGGAGTCTAACAAAGCCAAGGCTTTTTTGAGTATTAAGTGTGGATACTTGCTTAAGCTATAAATCATCAGTTCTTCACAAGAAGTTTATCCCAATCAGCTGTTAGAATTGTTTTTATGTTTCCTAATCAAATATTTATGATACATTTTGTCAATAAAATTCAATTATAATCTGAATAGGTATAAAAATACAAACATAAAATGAGAAAAAAAAGCTCCAACCATCAGCACTGCCTTGCTGTGTGAAATTCCCAAAGGGGTACATTTCATTTGGACCTCATAGCCTACAAACCTAATTTTCACATTTTCCTTAAGCCATAAAAAACAATGAAAATTCTAAATTGAATTTAGAGTCGCACATAAAATATTCCTTCTTCTTTTTTTTTTTATTGGCCTCCTTTCAATTTGAAGACATGAGTGTTCTGTCATCGTCATTGGATCATCATCCCATACTCGGTCGTAACATTGTAGCTATTCGTGTATCTTCTTCCTTCATACAAACGATTCGATTCGACTCTGGGGACGACTAGCGGGATTCCCTTAAACAATTTAAAATAAAAACACATGTTTATCTATTGCCCCCTATGAACATCATTGTTATCGTTCACACTAGCTTAAATTGATATGAGTGTGTGTGACTTGACTACAAGTCCCGCTTTTGGATCCACCTCCATTCATATACCAGAACCATTTCCACCTGTGCGAGAGCTTGTTCGTCTCGTCTCTTGCCCCTGTTTTTTGATCTCTTTTGTCCCGGTTGGCTTTTTTCAATTGAGTAACAAAAATGTGTTGTTCCTGTTTTTCCTTTTCCTTCATTTCCCATTCAACTTTTATTGCACACATCATTTTGTTGGCTCGTACGTATTACGTAAGTAGGTACGTGAACGTTGGTATCTTCATTACTACAGCACGAGGAGACAGGAGAGCAGCGAGGATGGCATGAAACGGAAAAAGACTACACACCAAAATAAGTGCAAAAACAAATTTAAAAGCCACAAATAAAATAGCCAATAACGGCGGAGAGTTGCTAAAGTGCTTCTCCCGTGATGGTGGTGCCTAGTCAAGTCGAATCTATGAATGGGCTTTGGCTCCAAAAGTGTGGTACACCATCATCATCATCATCACCGGGAGGAACTCCATGTGTATGATGATGGCGATGATTGTGGCTAAAACGTAGGTATAGTGTGTAGCAAGCAGCCTTCACATGTACGCAAAAGTGGAGGAAAAAGGTGAATGTTTCGCAAAGAATGGCTGTTGTTGGTGGTGGTGGTGGTGGTTATGGTTATGGTATGATGGTGGTGGGCCAGGATCAGACTCTATTGTCGATATAATGCATGAAATTCGCGAAATAAACCTCATGGGAGAGGGTGGAAAAAAGCGAAAACTCAACAAGTTTTGTCCCGTCATCGTTATCGTCGTATAGTACCTATAGTCGTTGTCGTTGTGGCGTCTATTTTTATTTTTACTGCTCTTTGGCTGCTGCTGTTTTGTAACGATTCCAACAACTCGTATTCGGACGTATTCTCGTTGCCTTTTAAGTACATGTGCTAAGGCAGCGGCAGCGACTTCGACCGACAACGCGACGGCAGCCATCATAAGTGTGTGGAGGATTTTCCTTCTGCTTTTTCCTCCTGCTGCTACAGCTGCTGCTGTTACTACTTTCGTGCTGTGCTTCTGCTGCTGCTTTTTTGTTCTTCGATTGTATTATTTTCCTCCTCATCGTCAGACTTATATTTATTTATTTGTTTTTTTTTTTTCTTTTTTATTATTATTTTTCTCCATTTTACTATCAACTTGTTTTGGGAGTTCCCTTATTTTACTGTTTTTTTTTGTTTGTTTTTTACGTTTTCCAGCCTTTTCTTTACTTTTTGTGTGTGTTTTTTTTATGAATTTTTGTGTCTGATATTTTTCTTCTTTTTTTTTTTGTATTTACTTATTTTATTATGTGGAATTTGCCGTTATTCGTTACATATTTTTCATCCGTTGCTTTTGTGTAATAGAGGAGACGACATCAGCGGCTTCAGTAAAGAGAGGGCGAATGTGTTATTTTATTTGGTGAAGGTCGTTTCTGTTTTTGTTGCTTGTCCTTTTCGGTGTGTTTTTCTCTGTTTACTAATTTTTACTGTTTATTTTTTCTGTTTTTGTTTTTCGTCTGTTGTTTTTATTATTTTCTTGCTTTGCGCTTTTCTGCGATTCGTTTTAATGTTTTACTTTTTACACACGCTGCTTAGGGAGATATTTGATAATGCTAATCAATTTCTGTTTTCTTTTTTTTTTTGTTTATGTGTACTTTGGTAAATGATAGTAACAAACAAGATAAACACCATGAATGAATGTATAGGTGGGTAGGTACTCAATAATTTTCTTTTTCAAAATTCGCTACCAAAAAAAGTCGTACTGTGAATAGGTCATGATTTGTCTATCATAAGCTGTGATTTGTTTAGGCAGGGGCAGGGAAAAAAAAGCCTTCTTATGTTTGCAAGTCATGATAATTTTTTAAAGGTCCTATAAATAAAGCCGGAGAAGTAGAAATCAAGAAATTTTATGAAGTGCACTTGCTACTTACTTGGGTGGGCATTGCAATTTGGGGTGAACCTGCTCCTCAACCAACATCTTACGCCAACAACTCGATTTTGGATGAGCTCTCTCCAGTTTTGCACTCTAAGCCGTTTAAAGTCTTCTTCGACTTGGGTGGTCTTCCCCTGCACAGCTGTTCAACTTCTCTGCTTGTCAATAGTAATCTACCCGCCACGTTAACGTCAGAACACGACAAAAAGCCTATCGCTTTTGGATTATTAAATGTCTGAGGTCAACTTTTTGCGGGCACTTCTTTTTTGTTATATTTTTGTACATTCTAGAACAATGTGCACTGTATATGAGAGCTCGACGCACAACCACGATTTAGTTTCTTCAATTCAAACTAGAAAGCATTTTGCGGTCATAGAAGAAAGCGGAGTTTCCCCGCCACTTCATGCACTTTGCAGATAGGTGATGCCAAGTTGTTCCACTATTGTGTAAGCTTTGTTAATGGCAAAAGCGGCATTTAGGCTCTGTAAAAAGTTGCCATTTGAAGTACGAAAAAAGTAAAGCCCTCTCCATTCTAAAGTAGCATTAAAAATGGGTTTTCACAGTGG
Organism: Melanostoma scalare; assembly: GCA_949752695.1. Lineage (NCBI taxonomy): Eukaryota > Metazoa > Arthropoda > Insecta > Diptera > Syrphidae > Melanostoma > Melanostoma scalare. The sequence continues at coordinate 27,655,134 of OX456984.1, read as the reverse complement.
ATAGTTAGTTCTTTGGTCAGAGTTTTGTTGAACTCAGTCTATATCTTCCTTAATAAATAAAATGCTCATAAAATATATTTCGACTTATTGTCGGAGACTCGAGTCATTTTATACTAAATGTTTTTATTTTTAGTTTATATGGCAAGCAAAAATTTATTGGAGTAGCTCACCTTACCGAACTAAGAAGTATAAAGTACTTAGCCTCTCCGCCGAATAGCGCCACTATCGCAAGAGAAACTTACTATATTGTAGTATATTTTTGTAGAAGGCTACTGTCGAAATTTCAGCCAAATTGGACTGGTAGTTTTGTTTTAACTGCGTGTGGAAGCAAACGTGTCAGTGGATTTTAGAAAAATGGAAAAAGAGCAATATCGGTCAGTGATTCGATTCTTGTTTTTGGAAGGGAAATCACGCAGCGAAATCAAAGAGCGCGAGCGGTTGGATACTGTGTACGGTGACTCTTCTCCTTCGATGGCGACCGTCAAAAATTGGTTCAACGAGTTTCAACGTGGTCGCACGTCGGTTTTTGCTGAGCCACGCCCAGGTGCCCCGAAAACGGCTACCGCAGAGGACAATGTGACAAAAATCCACGATCTCGTATTGGCAGACCGCCTATTGAAGGTGCGCGAGATAGCTGAGATAGTAGGCATCTCGAAAGACCGCGTGGGAATTTTGGGCATGAGAAAGCTGTCGGCGCGACGGGTGACGCGTTTGCTCACTCCAGACAACAAACGCAACCGTGTTACCACTTCAGAGCCGCGGCTAAATTGGTCGAGTTGGGCTATGAACTATTGCCCCATCCACCGTATTCTCCAGATTTGGCCCCATGCGTATTTCCAAACTTGAAAAAATCACTTGCCGGGCAGAAATTTGTGTCGAATGAGAAGTTTATCACCGCCACGGAGGCCTACTTTGCAGAACTCGAGAAAACGTATTTTTCAGATGGGTTAAAGAAGTTGGAGCATCGCTGGGTCAAGTGTATTGAACTAAAAGGAGATTATATTGAAAAATAAGTCACTTTTTCAAAATTTTCGTTTTTCTTTTGTGGGCTAATTACTTATCGGACTGCCCTCGTAAATCTGCATTTCCTTTTCATGCCGATAAATCAACACCTTCATTATTAAAACTGACATCAATATGTACGTATGTACTTACCTTCGTTTTCTTATACGAATACCACAATCCTTTCAAGCGCTGAACCTAATCGTTTCGTTTCAAAAACATAATAATTCGTGTCAGTTATTTTAAATCTATGCAAATTGAATTATGAAGCCATAGTGGTTGTTTTTTTTTTGTCTTTTAATAATTGATTTTGCTGTCACCCGTTACAATAATTGTATGGCTTCTTCGCCATAAGGGGTAGAATTTTCAATTGAAAGGAAAATAAATACATATTTGATCTGTAATACTATGTAGCTTACATATTCGTATTTCTGTATTAGCTAGTAAATTGATATGTAATGGAGTCAAAAATTACCTTCACTAGTGGGATCTGGAAATTTTGTTGTTCAATTACTTATGGTGTTACGTATACTATACCTATTCCAATAACGGTGAAATTCAAAAAAAAAAGTTCAACAGAACACTTTTTATGACCTTAAACTTCATTTTCGGTTTTAATGCACCTTCCTTCAGTTTGTTCCATGTTGACTGTATCGGTCTGGTCAAACAAGGTGTTTGACTAGTTACGAGTTGCATTCCATTCGATCGGTATAATTTTTCATTATTTTTTTCAATAAATGTGGCAGTATAGCGTCAAAGATTACTTGAATGTTGTCTGTTGGTTTGTCGTCATAGACCATTGACTTTTGACATAGTTATAAAAAGATTATCGAGATTCGGTAAGCCTCATGAATGAGGAGCCCAGTTGAAAGGACCACTACTGGAGAAAAAATTGTCACCGCAAACTGATTTTGAAATAAACTGATGGCTAAGCTCGCTGTCTTGGCCCATTATTTCATTCATTTTTTCAACGTAAATCTCCACATTTAGGAAGCGTTGTTCTGTCTTCAAACGATTGATGATGAATTGCCAAACCTTACAAATGCAGAAATATCAACTCAATTTGACATTCTCAACCAACAAACCATCGAAACATCTCATGCAGCTAAAAGAACACCCCTCAGAATCGAATACTTTACGACTGTACGTTATGTACACAATATTGGTGAGTTTTGTTATGTGAATTTGTCGAGTTTTGATGATAAGTTCATAAAACTTTATATCATTTGATTGTTCTCATAATGTTGCAATGAATTTGACATAATTAGACCGATTTTTGGACTGTGTTAGAATTTTTCAGTTTTGTATGAATTCTCGGCGTTACGAAGGGATCGCAGCTCTCCCAGTTAACTCCTTTACAATAGTGATTCACTCCTGGGATGCGTCGCGTTGACCTCCATGTTTGAAGCCAAAAACTGGCACATAAATTATAAGTCCTATTCATCCCCTTCCTGCCTAAAGTCTTGAAAAAAAAAATTATTAAAATTTTCATCTTGAGTTTTGACGAATTGAAGAAGCCTTAGTGCTGATTTTACTAGTTCCTTTGGAAGTAAGTAATATTAGGTCCGTTCGTTGAACTTTCCCCAGGGTTGATCCAGGTTTTCTTGACAACCCTATGAGTTGTCAAAAAAAACCTGGGTTTTCCAGTCCTCAAAAAACGCTAAACCACAAATCACCACACATTCCTGTCATTAAAAAAAAAATACATGCCATTTGACAGCCCTCAACTCGCCACAGCAAAAAGCTAGGGCGAGTTGATGGAAAACCTAAGTCAACCCTTTGACATTCAGGGCGACTTTAGGTTTCTTCAGGGCTTCAACGAACAAACCTATTGAAAACCGTTATGAGGAAGATAGCTTGTAGCCGTCTTTTTACTTGATTGAATTATTTCTTTGTTTCTTGTAAGTAGGCGAAAAATTCTCTCTTGAAACTATCATCATGTATGAAAAGAAAGTTGAACCGAAGCAAGGCCGACAGACTTTATAGAGAAAGTAAGAATACTACGAAGCAGGTTGGCAACTTGCAAAGAAATGAGTGTAATAAGGAAGTAATAATACGATGCAGCTCGCTAACGATCGACTTTGAGTTATGTAATGGGCTTAAAAAATTTTTATTTCTCATTATTTAGAATGAAAAAATAATAATAATTTGAATTATTTGTTAAAACCATTGGCAAGGATGTTAAAGAGAATTTAATGACTGAAACTGAAATATTATGCTCATTATAATCTTTCCAGGAAATATTGTTACCACAGGAAAGATAGGAATTTTCTCCGCAACGCATTTTTTTCGGAGATTCAATTTTGCTTCGAAGAGGCATTCCCAAAACTAAAATCTCCGCAACAAAAACTTGTCGGAGAACGTCGGATCGTTCGATCGGAGAACTACCACGAAGCAAAATGTCTCCGATCGGAGAGAATTCCGCTCCGACGCGACGGTTACCTCGATAGGGCCGAATGTCTGCCTGTTACGCAGAAAGGAGGTTCGTGATTCGAATCCCAACAGAAAACAGAAATATTTTCCATGGGTGTCGCTTCGTTAGAAATTGGAAAGTTCTTCGATAGTAAATTCATTGCCATGAAAAGCGTTTTCTCGATTAGCCGTTCTCAATCGGCAGAAAATTGTAAGTCCCTTCATTTCCTCACTAGGCATGGTTGTGAGCATTGCGTTAGGCCCCCTGGAGCCGGTACTCTCGCTCTCTTGCGCCACCCTATTTATTTGTTTATTTGTGTATCTATTAAAATGCTTTTTTTAAACTGTTATTCGCGGCTGAACATTGTTTACGTTAGATTTTTTTCATTGTGTGTAAAAACATAACGGCGCTGCTGACTTTGAAGAAGCTTTCCCATAAGGACTGTTTTGATAAATCTTTTCTTTGCGGAGTAGAGGTACCTACTTACTCTAAATGTGAACTTTCTTAGCCTATGAGAAATTGTTATTCATCACAATAGTGGTTTTTTGTACATACATTCATTTTTGAAAACAGTTTCATCCGATGTTAACAAACTTTGATTGCTGTTTGATAAACTTTATCGCTTTTCGCCTACCAAATTTGTGAAGATTCGTTCTATCGTTTTATGTACATAAGTCAGCCAGCCTCTAGCCTGTGCATCCTACTCTCCAATCGGTATGTTGCTGGTATCACTTTTCTCGATATCTTCTTTCGAAATGACCTTGCCAAACATCGCGAAGTATAGTACATAATCATATAAATATGTACTTAATCTTATCTTTTGAGTCCAAGAAACGTTTAGTTGTTTTTTTTTTCTGTGTTTTGCAAGTCCTCCTATTCAAAAAGCCGCGTTACGGAGAACGAAAGTAAAGTAACGTTAGTTTCCTCTAGCCAATGTTTTGTGCCTTTTTTGTTTTGTTCCGTCGTTCTTTAACAAAAAAAAAAAAAAAAATATGACAATCTTAAAATTATGTATTTTCATGCACACTTTTATTCTCCTTCCTACAATAACGGCCACACACCACATGTATGAGTCTACCGAACAGGGGCTCTTCCTCGTCTAGCAGCTCTAAAATTTTCTTCTTGTGGCCGTTCTTGTATCCACAAGTTGTTTTTATTGTTAAATATTTTTTTGTTTATTTTTTTTATGAGTTTCTGAGCGTGGCATTTTCAGTTTCCTTTCGATTATTATTTTCTTAAAGTGTAGGGTTGTCCTTGTAGAGAAGCTAGCCCAAGTAAAAGACATCGTCATCGACAACAATCAAGACGAGAATCTTGGATTTTATTTATTCTATTTTTTAGTCGTCGAGGTGCACATTCAATTTTCTTGGCTTTTGCTTTTTACAAAATCTTTTATAACAGAGATACACTTTATGGTGCGAGAGGGTGAGTGTGTGTCTTGTGGTATACTTTAGTAACCCACTTACCCATAAATGTGATGTGAATGAAAATTGCATTGCCTTTTTGTATGCACTTTTTGATTCAAAACTGAAGTGTTGCGTTAAATGCATTGAAACTTCAGGGAAAAATTTATGAGCAGCTAGCAAATTTTTTTTTTTTTAATAAATGTAGGGAATGTGCTGTGCTTAAGTCAAAATTAAAACATTTTGTCGTCAGCCGTATATAACCATTTGGAGTTTATTATGTATTCATTAAATTTGTTGGTGCTCGTTGAACGATGAGTATTTTTAGTCGTGTTGCTGGCCATCCGGACCCTCATCGCCCCCTTTAGAAAGTCTCACGTTTAGTGCTAATTTATTTCGCAAATGTATTCATTTGTATGCCGTGTGCTTTGTCTTTTTTTTTTCTTCTTTTTTTGGAGCTTCGACTGGGGACTTGAGTCGGCAGAACAAATTATTCCAAAAGAAGAGAACAACAAATGGTTGGCATGTTGAGTGTGTGTGTGTGTTGGAGGGGGAAAGAGTTCATTAAACTCTTGTTGAACTTAACACTTACTTGAAGCCAGCCACTCACCTGTGGTTAGTACTCTTTGAATTTTTTTTTTGGTATTTGTGTCTGTGTAATGTGACGTGCGCTTCGTTCAAACAACATAACGATCATAAAAATCACTTTTCTTCTACTTGTATTGTACTTTCATAATTAGAATTGAAACTTTAGCATGTGTGGTAGATTTTGAACCAAATAAAGACAAAGACTGAACAATAATTGGTCAAAATTTTATGATTTGGTTCGAGTTTTGGGTTTTCCCATTCCCATTAAGGTTGAAATATTTTTACTATTCTTTTTTTTCCTTCAACTAATTATAGACGATCATTAACGAATGGTTTTTTTTTTCTTTACAGGTAAGAACCAAAATTGGAAGAAAAAATTTCAAATTTTAGGTTGAGTAAGTAGAAACAGTTTTTGATTATCAGTGCTGCTTTAAACAAATGTGCCTGCACGTGTGCTCATTTCCTTCTTACTTTTGCACTATAACATTTGAATACAACTTACTATTTGTTGTTGACAGTTCTTTTTTCATAAATTTGTAACGAACACCTAGCATCGTAACAATAATAAGCCTTCTAAGCGGATTAACACCAAATCCTATTTCTTTGGAAACAAGACATGATCACTATTTGCCTCTCGGCATCGCTTAAAACGATCTGTTCACGCACCGATTGTGATACGAAAATTTCTCAATGTACATACATGGGTTGTTTAATACATTGTTACAACTGAAAACCCTAAGATTATGTTGACTTTTACTGGTAAGTTGCAATTGAAGGATTAAATGTGTAATATTTCCTTATTATGAAAAGGGAAACATGTTTTTTAAGCTACCTTTGAGCTGATTGGCTTTTGAGAGTTTTATTGGAAAGTTAATTTGTTACTGAAAATCATAAAATCGTTTGACAGTTTGAGATCAATTTTCTCAAAAATGAAGCTTGTGAAGGACGCCATATAAGTTCGGTTTCTACAAGTTTAAATCTTTTGCTGTACTTATGATCGCGGTCTAGTCAGAGGTACTATGATTTCTGGGCTTATGCCTACATAATATTCGCAGTGAAAGTGAAAACTAAAGTTCGACTGAACCCAGTTTTCAAGTTTAATTTGTTCGGCTTATCAACTTAACCTCAGTTGAAGAAAGCGAACTGAATTTAAATGTTTGAGAGAAAATAAGGTTTTCTGCAAAATAATCAGTCTTTTTAAGTGAAAACAAGTTTAAATGCTATTTTTGGAGGAGGCTAATACTGGCACTGGCTTCTACGAGTACCTTTCTAAAACTAGATTGTTATTCTTAGTGAAGGGTTTTATTTGCTATTCCAGACTATAGTAGAAGGATTCTGATTTTGAAAGCAATAAGAGCAGCTATACCATACCCACAGTTTGAAAACAAAATATTCTTTAAAAATTTAAAAGTATCGGACAAAAACCTTAACCTTGAGGCACACTAAAGGCCCAACTATGTAAATCTATCTTAATATCGAATCATTCGAAAGCTATTTTTGATACAGCTTTTCAAGACCAATAAGAAATAAACTAGAATCGCATTTGCATTCTTGCAACTTCTTTGGACGAAGACTTCCGAGTTTCGTTAAAGCTTCCCATTTACTCCTATGTCCTTAAGAAATAAGGAGAAGGAACTTGGAAGGGGTTGCACAGAAGACCCCAGTATTTTTTTTAAGAATATTCAGCTTCTAATTGTGCCATAAGAAAAGTCTAATAAGGGAGGAACTTGTCGCTATTAAACTCACAACACCATTCTGATAGGAGAGCTGGAGTATTATCCTTTATTCTTGAATTTCCTCCAACACTGTTTAACACTTTGAGATCACCAACGGTAGTCTTTTTTTTCTGCTTACGGCCATAGTCAGTTTAGGTCAATACTGAAGTCAAGCAAACAAATGTATGAGGAAGACATGTTTTTAATACTCAGCAAAAAATGTGTTTGGGGAATCGATTGAATAATACTTTCATGAAAAGAAAGTATTGGGATTTGCAAATAAAAAACGGAAACCATTTACGATATTACAAAAACTTTTCTATCGCCTTGAATAAGTACGATCAAAACATTTATGAATTGAACTGTCTTCGTTCATGTGGGTCACCTTGGGGATGTTTGGAGCAGTCGATTCGTTGGACCCAATTGGACGCCCGCTGTTAAATTGACTGATTTAGATTGTTTACTACGGTCTCTTGAACGGCAGCGATATTTTCGACACTTCGACCAACCCATTGTCTCACTGACTCGACAACATCACACAACGAATATGTAGACTCAAATTTTTGCCTGAAACTTGTCATTGCCTGTCCAGGGCGAAAATTTTAGTTAGCGCTCTAAAAGTTGCGGTCACCGACTCCGAATTTTTAATTTGAAGACGTTGCTTGTTCGTGTACTTTACCATGATGAAAATGTTGAGTTAACTGAATAAATTAACAATGACAGACCGATAATTATATTAGTGAAAGAGTGTGTTCATAAATTAGATTCAAAGTTGTCAATTCCCTATTGGAAAAACTTTTATAATGCTTTCGATATAGAGATGAAAAACTTCTTAAATCGTCTTAAGAACTAATGTAATTTTCAGCATTTTTGGCGAATTCAATTACAATGATAAGTTGGACAAATGCTGTTTTCCATCTATGTACTCGAATACTTGAGTCCAGAATAAAAGGATATATAGAAAATAAGGTGGTAGTTTTGGCAGCGTATGAAAACACTTCTTGGGAACAACGTCACGGAAACCATCAGCGGGTTTATCTATGATCTTTAAGACCTCTCGCAACCAAGCGAGTACGAAGAAATATCTGCTTGTGTTTGATTAAAAAAAGATCCTATATCCTTTCAATTAAATCTTCTCTATTGACAACATAATATATTTTGATCACAATTTCCTGGTAAAAAAATTAAAAGGGCTAAAAAGAATTGCTAGGCAATTTATAAATAAATCTATATATATGTTTCCCGGCAACCTACACCAAAATATGAGCCGATTTTCTTGATAAATCTTCCCTATGAGCCTAAAATAAAATAAGACTAATTTAAAAAACGACAATAATTGAATTGAGTTTCGAAAGAAAACAACACCTTTGGTTTTTGTTATAGTCTTTGGATAAATCTGTTTTGCAAAACTGTTCTAAGCTTTTAATTTTAACAATTTTTTAGGTAATTCGATAAGACTAACACCAAATGTGTCTCCCCTTTGCACGTTAATCAGAAAAAACAGAACAAGGATATGTATTCAGTTTCAACGATTGAATAACAGAGCCATTCTCCTTGACAATGTTCTAGTCTTAGGAATACATACTCCCAACTTCCAACCAGAAAAGTTTATGGCGAAAAAGGAAAAAAATCTGTGAAATACATAACGTATACAGACAGCATTGGTGTGATTTTGTTTGACATTAACAAGTTTCCATCTATTCTTTAGCTTGAGGGTATTTTTTTTTTTAGATCTTCTCCAACAATTAAGGAATCTATTTAGTGACGCATCAACAAAAAATATCCTTTTTCCAGCAAGAAAAAACATAAATAAGCAAAGAAATGCTCTATATAACCAAACTAATACTTAAAACTCAAATAGCGTTCTCAAGTGCAGGAACGAGATTCACATTGCAGAGCAATGAATGAAAAAAAAGAGTAAATATCAGAAGGAAGGGAAGAAGGCGATGATGGGTGGAAAGAGCTTAAGGGTGAGCTGGTTTAAGGTTGGGTTGTGGTAATTATTGATTTTGTGTCGTTAGCTTAAACGAGTCCATTCTTTTTTTATTTCTGTTTGCAGCTTTGCTTTCTTATGTTCTCCCAATTTGTGGGTTGCTATTTTTCACGCCAAGTTCTGTCAAGCGACCTAGGGAGGATGAGCACTGGGATAGGGGAGATTGAGCATTTTGTTGAAGCTCCTTCCGCCCACCCCCTACCCGATGGCGGACCCAACTAACTGAAACATTTCTATATAAAATTCTAGTTAGGGTGGCGTTTTTTAAAATTCCTTACTTTTTAGATTTTTTGCCGCAACCACAGCAGTACCCTTTTTGCTCGTCGTCCTCTGCCTTTAACCACAAAGGAGGAGGATATTTTTTTCTACCACCCCACCCACTTCATCGCACCATCTACCACACCATACCGCGAAAGGGAAAAGTTTTAAGTTTTTATTTTCTTTTTTTTTCGTGAACCTTCCGGAGAAAAAATTTCCATTTGCCAACGGTATACTTTTTTTTCAGTCATCGTCGTCGTCGATGGGAATCTTCTTTTTTAATTTATTTCCTACAGTAAAAGCAATAATGTCGTGCTCTATGTGTCGTGGTTATACTTCTTCTTCTGTATTTTTTCTATGTGTTTAAATTAAGATGGCCGCGCTGAAGAGCAGCAGCAGCTACCTACTTACCAATCGTAATCGACAGATACGACAGTCAGACATTTGGACATTGCCAAGAATCATCAGTATAAGGGCCAGGAGAGTTGTTGGCCCGACCAACTTACAACAAGGGAATCAAATTGTCTGGGAAGAAGACGAATATTAGATTTGTCTTTTGTTAGATTTTCAGATTGCCAATGTTGTTTTTTTATTTATTTTTTTTGCATGGTTTTCGGCTGGTTTTGGTGTACTTTTACTGTGTCGCGCTGGCTTTTGTTTTGTGTAAGAGTTGTGCTCTCTGTGTAGATTTAAGACAAAACGATTAATTGTCCAGCCATCACGTTGCCCTCGAAGGCATTCCTTTCAATTTGGATATATGTAGGTACTGTGAAGAGTGAACATGCTTATTTCTTCTTTCTTTTCCTCAAATTGCTTTGTAATTTGAATTGTTTGCTGCCATGGCTTGTAATGGAAGTGATTGGAATGGACAGTGGGAATAGGGGTCACAGCTTTGATTTTCTCGCTTAAAGGGATTGCAAACAAAAGGGCAGGTTTTATCTTGTCTTTGGAAACCCTTCTGGCTTAAATAAATGATCCAGTGGCTTTTTAAGAAGGAAATAATAAATCAATGCATACGTATAGGTGCTTTTCAGTTTGTTTAACGAGATCCAACCAAAACTGTATTTGAATACCATTCAAGTCTTTAAACATTCGGGCTGCTAACAATTTATAAGCAGTGTTACTGATTCAATCGTCGTAGTTTTAGCAAAAGTGATTTACCTAAACTTGAATCGCTCTAAGGATTGGCAAACAGAAAAAAGACAATCTTTGTTTTACGTTAAGAAAAGAATAAACTCCTTTTTTGTGCTCATGTTAAAGAATAAGCAAAATCATCAAAATGTTGTAGGACTGAATCAGAAAGTCGAAGAGTCGACGGCGCGGCGACGGGAATCGACAAGACAGTGAAGACCAAACCAGTCGAAGCAGAACCTAACTAGAGGAAGTGCATGGGAAACGTTCTTCGAGTCAAAAAATGTCTTGGAACAGACTTTAATTGAGATTAGAAAACGGGCAGCACGTGTATTTAATCTTTTTTGGGTTAGTAAGTAGTTAGTTACCGAATTTCTTCAAAAACATCTACACATGACAATGATGGCTTCATCATCAGGCAAAATAACTCCTCGTATAAGGTAGCCATATTTAACGAGATAAGAAGCAGATGAACAGAAACGTATGTCTGTAGATGCGTACATCAAACAGCTAAAGTGATATAGAACTCTTTTCTTACTTACATCTTACTTTTATCGATGTTCCCAGCTTCGTACATGTTGATAATCATTCGCGTAGAACTGGCAAACCATCTTTTAAGGAGCAAATAAGTTGGTGTGGTGCAAGCTGCTGTATTATTTTTAAGCGTTGTCCAATCTCCATCTCGTTGTTCACTAAACAGAGAACGTAGAAACGCCTTGCTTGACGTTCGCGTCCATTTGGGGCCGATTTTAAGTCTGTGAAAAATTAAGTTCTTGTGCATGATGAGGAATTGACTGCATGAGGTTCTCCTGCACACTTTCTCAATAGAAACTATGTTCTCCCCAAACAAGTGTTCGAATTTTTTAGTAAGGCAGAACAATTTTTTGGTCGCAAGCTCCTAATTATACTTGCTTTAGTGTTAAAAAGGCTAAAAATTTGATTGGTTATTGGCTCAAATAGCAAACCCCTTTTAATCAGTTAAACGGCCTTTTTGTAACCTAAAAAAGCTATAATTTCTTAGGTTCTCGTACGTTTTTTAAGTTCGTTGAGTTCTCCTTGGGTAAAGTGCAGACTCACCTCTCATCTGCGTCATTCATCATCTAGAGGTGTACCTACCTACTTATACTTAAGCTCGTTTTAGGTTTTTTCCAGTTTGGTATTTCTAAGAAACTAAAGCTTTATTTGAAATGCTTTAATATAAATAACACAAGTTGTCGAATGGAGACGTATTAACTGCCAAAAAGATATTTTGACACATGAAAATTGCTAGCCATCCTTTGTAAAGCTCCCAGTTACAAATAAAAGTTTAAATCAACACAAACGAAGCACACCAAACAGAGCAAGTTTACATATTCGAAGTAGGTACATATTTTTAAACACTTAACCTTTTCTTTTTTGGCTACAAAACCATAATCGATTACCCAAGCAAAGTAAAGAAGAAGAGAGCCCATACATAAAAATAACTTTTATTTTTCTACTGTTGTTGTTGTCGGGGTGCATTTAGAGGAGCTCTTCTGTACTGTATAGCACTCCTTCTCGGATTTTTTCTTAAATTTTTTTCCCATACATTTCTTTCATTGTATAAGTTGACCATCTGACAAATCTCTCTGAGTCTGTCTGTCGCTTGTATACTCCACTCCAGCAACAGCTCTCAATGGCCTAGGTGTGGGGAGGTTGTGTCTCAGCCAAAGTTTTTTTTTTTTTTTATTTTTTTTTTTTTTTTTTTATTTTTTTTTAATATCCCTTGTGCAATGAAGGGTATCCGTTAAAAAAAATCTTTCTAGTTGTCCTTTTTTCGAAGGACTACTTCCCTCTCTTTTCGTCGGCAAGTTCCACTGGTAGTTCTTCCAAGTTTTTCTGTTTCTGTGCCTGGTTGGCGGGTGCTGTGCTGTCTGATTAAAACAAGGAAAAAATGCTTCGAAAATACGAGAAAAAAAATAGACTGGTTAGGAAAAAATAACTCCTCGGAAGCACCAGAAATGCAGATTCCAATGGTATACGAGGCAAAAAAAAACGTCCACATTTTGTACATAAACAGGGGTTGCTGGGTGTAGTTTTTTTTTCTTGTTTTTTTTTTTCCACTGAGGGTGAGCATAAGCAAAGACATGGTGTCAAATCAACTCAAACAGTAAGACAAAGACAGAAAGCTTTTTTTTGTTGCTGCCTGTCCTATAAAGTAAAACTAAGGCCCTCCACCTCTCAACTACTAATGCTGCTCCGGTTCGGCTCCTGAAGACCAAGGATACAAATGAAACACTTATGAAAAAAAATTTCTGCAAAGAAGAATGCGAAATTATACAAGTGCCAGTAATTGGAGATACTACAACAACAAGTCTAGAGTAGCAAATAGCGAACATGTTACTAGCTATGGTTCTATAGGTACGTGGTCTTCGGTTTGCTATACGTAAAAGCAGTAGTAGCAGGGGTGGGCAGCAGCTTATCAAGGGGTAGGTAACTTGGGCACTGCTCAGCTAGTCATTCATCCAGCGATGAAGCTTCCATTTACATAGGAACGATGTGATGAGAAAAAATCTCTTTTTAGTTTTTTCTTTTTGGTTTAAAGCCCCTCACCCTCACCTTCATCCTCACCTCACTTCTCTCGCACAAACTTATTTTCTTTTTTAAATACCCTTTTTTCTTGAATCAGTCTTTTTCTTCTTTTTTTTTTTTTTGTTCGTCCCTTGTCTTAGGTGGTGCTGTGCTCTCGTCAATGTATTTGTAATGGAGAACTTTGGAAAAATTAAGTTTCTTTCTAATACACATACTTTTAGGTCGAGTGCTTCTAATACATACACTTGAGTCTTGGTATAACGTGGCCAAGACCATTCGATTTTATGTTTTTTTTTTTTTTAATTTTTCTTGAAATTATCAGAGTTCCATTTTGAAATGCACTTTGTTCTTAACGAACTAAAGCACTTGTCCCTTGTGGTTTGTTCTGTTCTTGGTCGCTGCCTTATCTTTATTGCCAGCGGGCTTTAAATTGTTTGATTGAGTCTTTTGGTTGCTATGGCGGCTTGTGCTTCCTTCCAATTTAGAACTTCTGAGCTATAAACTAAAAATAAAACTGTGGATCAGTTTCTTCAGAAGGAAAGCTCATTTGATGTGTTGGGAATCAGATTTTTGATATTTATGTAGGTATGTACAAATGTATGAGTACCTATAGGTATTGATTCTATTGAGACCATTCTTACAAAGCTCTGCCAAAAAAGTTTGGTTTTATTCTCTGTGATGTCGGTCGTGTTGGAAATCCAATTTAGTTTAGATTTGAATTAAAAGTTTATTCACACCATTGAAATAGCAAATTTCATCCTTACTTACTTAAGTGGGCATTACAGTTCGGGGTGAATCTGAGCCTCAACCAACAGCTTACGCCAACAATTTCGATTTCGGGCGAGCTCTTTCCAGTTTTGCACTCTAAGTCGGTTGATTTGATCCAGCAGTATTGAATATGAACTAAGGATGCTGCAAAGCTTCGACTTTTAAACGGAGATTCAGAAACTCTCGAGGAAGAAAATAATTTTTTGTCTGTTTTTACTGGGGCATTATTTGATAGACTATACAAAAAAGTATAGCCTCGCTTTTCGCGAGGAATTGGCAAGTCCTCCGTTAATAAATTCATTCCTATGAAAAGTGCTTTCTGGATTAGCCTTTCGGAACCGGCAGAAAATTGTAGGTCGCCTCCATTCCTTCACAAGGCAATGGTTGTGAGAAAGTAAGGCTCTAAAAGTCACACACATGTCGATAAATTTTTGTTAAAAACTTATTTTCATTATAAAGTTTGGGCTTAAATTCTAGCCACTTTTTCGGACATTTCGGGTGGTATCTCGATCATTACTTGGTAATACATATTGGCTTTTAATGCGTCTAGAGTTCGAGGATTATATTAGTAAGCGGTTTTTTACGTAGCTAAACAGAAAAAAAATCTAGCGTAGAAAAATCACAAGGCAATTGACTTCGCCAAAACATAGAATTACGCGACCAGGAAACTTCTTATTTGGTAAAGCCATAATTGATCGTGTTGTGTGGCTTGTAAATATCATAAATTGCAAACATTCAACTAATGTCTTGACACTTCATAAGACAGCTGATTTTGACAGGTGTCAAAGTCTAGGGCTACCGAATTGACCATGAAATGAATGAACCTGTACTAATAAGTGTTTGGTACGTATAATAATGTGAAATTAGTTTATATCGAGACCCAACTCACTATTTCACTCGCACCTGCTCGTATATTTGTAAATTCCTCGAGTCACACCTGTAGCTATCCTATGTGTATATTCGTATGGGTTGGTTATAGGACTGTCGAAAATGTCTGGCTACTGAGGAAACATCTTCTAATAGTTACTAGAGTAAGAAAAAAGTTTTACTATTTAATGAATTTAATTTTTTATCTTATAACTTTCTCCTGCTGAACCCACTATGACCCAAACTTCATAGTGGTCCATCATTCTTACCTGTGTTGGAGTATGCACTGAGATGTTTAGCTTTTGAAAAATAAGATATCATGATCTTTTAGTCTATTTGAAACGACCAAAGAAATTGTATCATGAGTTCACTTCTTTTAACAGGTCCTCGCTGGGTCAAGGTAATCCTAAACGACAAACAGCCTTGCCAAAATTCTTCACTTGCCTTATCCTCTACAAGGCGAATACATTTGGCGAACATTCACTTCGTATAGACTCTTCACAGTGTTGACATGTGCGTTAAAGAAGCTCAAGTGCTTGCCCTCGTGGTAAAAATGAAGTTTTCTCACGAGTAGGCCCTACATGGCGATCATCGAAGCCAAGGAACAGTAGAAAGTAGAATTATTTTCTGAGCTGTTTGCGAACAAACCCATACACGAGAAAAGCATTGCATTCACGAATAAATTCTACGAGTATGTTCGTGGTTTAAGACTTCCTCTGCGCTTGAAATAAGCTAGATAAATAAATACATTTACGCAGCTTACTTACCTTTAAACAACTTTCTTCAATCTTCCATCTTACCTTTTATGGTAAGGACCTTTTCAAAATAAGGCCATGATTTTTTAAAATAAGTTTCTTTTAAAAAATGCAATAAAATGCACAAAATTAAATGTTTTCCATACACTAGCTTTTAAAACAACGCTGTTCAACTGGTTACCTGATGGTTTCTGATGTTTTTGGGCTCTAACTCAAGAACTGTTTCGATGATATTGACCATTTACGCTGGAATCTTTTACGGGGTTAAATCGCAGCTCCGATTGACATGGTCAAAATGGTTTATTACACGATTTGTGAATTTGGCGCGCTAAAGATCGATTATGGAATGAGCTGTGGCAATAATGCGCCATGATGCATAAACCTGAAGTTGTCCAATTGTTTGTCATCAAAATCTATGTGTCGTTCATTACTATAAAAAAGTCGTTTTACATCGCTCTGGTAGCGCTCACCTTTTACCGAAGGGTTATTTACAACATCATTTTCCAAGAAATTCACAATCCATACCAAAATGTCTCTCTCTGTGTGGGTACATTACCCGGCAATTTGTTTTGTTAGCGTAACCAAAGCGCCTCGCCGAACTGAAAATATGTATCGAAACGAAAACAAAGCAGATGGTCGTTCAAACTCAATTGTTGTGTCAATTGGACCTTGTAAGCGAATAATCCGAGATCTTCGTGATGAATTCCCTTCAGACTAGTGCGTGAAATGTTGAGGTGCTTAGATCATGACGAGTTGATGTTCGTGAATTGAGCCTCACCCTCGTGTGGTGAGAGCAGCCACATTCTCTGTGTGTGCGTATCGTGGGAAAACAGAGACATGACTGTTGTCTATCATGCCAGTCTCACAAACTTGAGTACAGCAGGCTCGGCGGGTTCTTAATTTCGGCCAAAAACTTTTTATTTTGAACGCACTGTTTCCGGTTTACAGCGTTCATTTTGGAAATAAGTTTTCAATATTTCCCAACATTGTTCAAGCGTAAACCAGTAATACCGCGGAGGTACAATAATGACTTTATGTCAATATTTCTAGCGGGAAGCAGATGTCAGTGTTTAAATAACCTTTGATTCATGAAAAAATCACTAGATGGCCCTTTCTTTATTTTAGTTAAAAGAAAAGTTTGAATTAAATGAACAAACCTAATTGCAATCTAGTTCCATTTCGATAATTTCATTAGCATTATGTTCATGTAACATTAACAAAAATACTTTAAAAGAAAATCTAAGAATGTACCGATTAAACATTAGCTGCTGAGAAAGACAACACAATCTATGTTTAAATTTGTGATGTGACTGAAGCGGTGTTACCGAAAATTGAGCTATTGAAAGACACGTAAGAGAAGCACAACAATTTTTGATTGATGGTTTCTATTGTAGAAATGAACAAACGAAACGAAGTATTGCGGTTCCGCTTTATTTGTTCCTCTGTTCCTAAGATAGGCGTTTACATTTTATTATAATTTTCTTTGAAACCTCTTGTTCAGTCGCCTTATACAACTAAGTCACCCCAAAAACAACTTTGAATCCAATAACGTAAATTGTATTTTTAAACTAGGCGCACTTTGCTTTCATATCGTAATAATATTTTGTTTTTAATTATGCTTTTAATCAAAGTACGTTCAAAACCAATGGCCTCCTAACCTCCTTAAGTTCTTTCTGTATGTACCTTCGTCTTCAGTTATATTTTCATCAAGAAACAACTCATGCATAGTATCAAAGTGTGCCACCAAGGAAAACTCAAGACAAGAAGATGTTCATTATGTTTTTCTTTTTGTGTCATCATTCCAATAATAATTATGTCGATGTTCAAACTTCAATCGACTTGTACTTTTAAAACAGACCGCCACTCGCCACTAAGCAATTAATTTTCCAAAAATCATTAACACTCTTGCTTGCATAGACAATATTTACTCGATGTCCTCTTTTGATTAAGCTTTCTTGAGAAAGAAAAATCACAGGACGCGCATATAAATGTGTATTTACTTTATCTGCCTTTCCATAGCTCTGGGCTAATTTAGATTTTTTCTTTAAAAGGCAGAAGAAAAACATAAATCTAAACTGGCACATAAGACCCATTCCAATCCACCAGCTTCGTAAAAAAAAAGAATCATTTCCTACATTAACACTAGAAAAAAGCAAAGAAAAAATGCGTTAATTTCGTTATATATAACCACTTTCCCCTTTCGCTCATTTGTTATCCCACCCACCCTCTATCTTAAAAAAAGCACAAGATTCAAACAAAACAAAAAAAAAAAACTAAAGAGAACTTTAAATTAAATACGAACAGCGAAAAAAGAAATGAATGGATTTGTATTATTTTTCCGTACTTTCGGGGTGTTTTAAAACAGTGAGTTTTAAAATTAAGAAGGAGTAAATATTTGCTTGGCCAATTGCAAGGGTGTACAACTTTTCTGCTTCTTCAAGAAGAAGAAAACGGAACCAACCACCACGGGCACCACCATCATGGCAAGAAGAAGGCAGGCGAACGAAAAAAAAAATTAAAACGACTTGAAATTAAAAAAGTTTAAAATTTAGTTATTTTTTATGTTTTAATTGAGTTTCTTCAATTTTTTTTCTGTTGAATCCTACTTCAAGCAACAACAACGTTGAAGAAATGAAAAAAAAAAAAAATTATATACAAACATTTTGATCCTTTCATGTATACTGTGAGTTTTAAAGTGAATCTCGTATTCTTATTTTTTTTGTTATTTTTTTCTCTTTGCAGGGTCTTCTTCGGACTGCTGAGCAATTGAAAATCAAAGGGCTTTGCGAAACAGCCGAAAGTGTTGATGATATCTCAGAGGCTGCTACAGCCACCATCACAGTGTCAGAGAATATAACACAAACGGTTGTTGGCAACATAGTGAATGCGTCACAGGGTAATGCAATAGTCACTACACACACAATCGAAAACAACACAAATACGCATACAACAACAGGAAACCTACAAAATAGTAACAATAACATTAATTCAAGTATTAATGCAATAGTTGGAACCCCAACGGCTACATCGACCCCACAATTGCGAAAATCTCGGGTCAGAAAACGCTCAAAGTCCCCGGATACAATACACCAGCAGCAACAGCAACAGCAGCAACACCAACAACAACACCAACAGCATCAACAACAGCAACACCAGCAACAACATCAGCACCAACATCATCAACAACAAACCATATTAAGTCAAAATCTTAATACTGCGGCTATTGTTAGCCTGCAACAAACCTCGTCCGGTAACTTTATACCGGTCTCAGGTGGCCAAACAATAACGACGACAGCTGTTAGCCAACATAGCTCAGAGGACTCGAATTCGGATAAGCCCAGTGCTCAGAAAATTTGCAAAACCGAAGCAGGCACATCACCGACATCGAATAATGGCAGTGTAACTGTCGCACCAGGAACAGCAATTGTGACACAAATCGTAGTAGCCCGAGACGTTAAAGATAATAAAAACATGACCAGCATAGGAATGGGAATGGTGAGTTTAACTTTCAATCTATAGCCTTAATTGTTTCCATGTTTATGTTTTATAAATTGGATATTCATATTTTTAAGTCTATCAAGTTCCTTACAAAAACAACGAAAGTGATTAGAGCGATAAGTTATAGTAAGTGAGACCAAGTCCAGTGCTAGAATTTCTAAGGACCAATCATTAAAACATCACTTGAAGAAGTTTTTTTTACGTTATTACACACCTTCACAATTTTCTTTGCTACTATTTAAATTTCCTTTCGAGACAAATCAATTTAATGGTTCACAATAATGATTTCTATAATAGGCGTGTTTAATTGATTTAATTAAATTACACGTGTACTATATTTTAAAAGCTTTAATATCGGCTTGAAGTACAATCGAAGCATTTATAAGTGAAACTCGACTTCGTTCATACAACATCACGTTTGCAGTGGTCGATTCGTTGGATCCAATCGGACGCAGTGGAATTGACTGATTTGAATCGTTGGAATCGATATGGACGCATGAACGGCAGCGATATTTTCAACACTTCGACCAACCCGTCGTCTTACTAGCACAACGAATATATAGACTCAGAATATGTGTAGAAAATTTTTGTTATTTGCAGACGTTACTCGTTCATGCACTTTGCCATGTTGAGTTTATAAATTGACAATTAATTTACATTTGCAGATGTATTACAAATATTGCAAAAGTCCAATTAAGCCCTATTTTTTGTGTGCAGGTCGTCAAAGTGAGCTTATTTTTTTAATATCAATCTAACGGTTCTAAAGCGATCTGTGAATAATTGTATATTCTCTTTTACACGGTAACGGGCAAATAAGGGGACATCAACGCCAAAAATCGACTTTGTCTCTATTTGTATGCTTCAAAAACTTTTTTTGTCAAATGACTTTGATTGTTTCTATTAAAACGAAATTTTATATAATTGCCAAAAAAAATATATCCAGTTTATTTTTTATTTTCATATTTTACAAATTGTTTATATTGAAAACTGCGTAGTTAGAAGACCATTGCAAGTATTGTTTTAAGTTTGAGAATACTAAGAAAAGTACCACTTTGATATAATTTAAATATTTAAGTTTATTCAATTTTAGTTTTGAATAATAAAATAGTAGCATAAAATTACTTTTCGAAAAGTTGAAATACATTCATTTTACAATTAGAATTGTTATAGTAACGTAAAAAGAATTCGCTATAGTAACGTAAAAAGAATTATACGTTAGGTATTAAATAGACGAAAAGCGCACGTTTTCATACACGAACAAACTAGTTATAGGTCAAAACGTGTTTAGTGTGTATACGAATCTGTTACACCTTATACGTGTTGTCTTGCGATTTGCTTGAAACCTGAGCCCCTAATCAAACACGTGTTACAAGCGTAACTAAACTATTCGTGATAATTACACTTGCTAAATATTTTACTTGTATTGAGTATTAAACGTGCATTTAGTATTACACGTGTAATCATTTAAAATATTTCTTAAAAAGGTTTCTGATCCAATTGACATTAAAAATTAGATATTGTACAGCTTCAGCGTTATTTTAAGTAATTGCAAGGACTTGGTTCCAATGCGTTCCTCCTTTACGTTTTTATTCCACTTTCAACCTCATGAGAGCAGTTCACACTGTGCAATAAGTTTTACAGACTTTGGTCCGAACGACCAATGTTGGATAATGTGAAGCCTCAAACGACCGCTTGTCTAAATGGTTGGATGGCTTTCAAATATTTTTGAAAATTTTGAAGTTGGACAACTAGTCGTACAGTGTGGATTGCACCATAGACGTTCGAAGACAGATTTCAATAACTGATTTTCCCATTGTAGTTTTTGAATAAATTTGAATTTAAAACAAAGTAAAATTCAAAGACAAAGTAGATGAGCTTGAGATCTTGCGAGGGTCGTCTGATGGAGGGATAGTGGTGTAAGAACAACAAAAGAACATTGAAGATATTTATCCAGAAACAAATGTGTAAAGTTAAAATATGACTAAAAGCACTTACACAGTTGTTTCATGTTTTTTTTTTTTTTTAATATTTCACTCCTTTCCACGCTTTTGTCTTCCACTCTGCCCTCTGAGAGTCTAGGGTCTGTTTCATAGGCCATACATCACGTATATTTTATTACAAAAAGAAAGTAATTAAAATGATGTTAATGTATATATTGTTCCAAAAAGTTCAGCCTCAGCTTATTCTGAACTGGCCCTGATTTTAGATCATATTTTTGAAATGTCTGATTTAGAAAGCCAAATTCTTTTAGTTGGTGACTTTAATCTACCATACGTTCAATGGTTACCCTCTGACGATGGATCTTTCCTAAAACCTTCTGCAACGTCACCACAGAGTGAGCTTTCTTGTTTAGATAATATTATTTCTACTGACTTACAGCAAGTTAGCTGTATTAGAAACTATCAAAATCGTATGTTAGATTTAGTTTTCTCATCCGAAGCTATTAGCACGGTAGTTCTTCAATCAAATTCAGGCATTACTAGAATTGATGATTTCCATCCCCCTTTAGATATTTTTATAGAATTGGGCAACGTCTCTCAAGATATTAATAATTTAAAAGACTGTGTATATACTTTTGACTTTCGAAAAGCGAATTTCGATTTGCTATCGAATGAATTATGCATTGCTGGTATTGAAAATATATCAACTATTGCAAATATTGACGAAGCAGTCGCTTGCTTCTACTCGATTTTAGAAAATAGCATGAAAAAAACAATTCCCCAAAAGTTGCTTAGAAATAGTAGTTTCAGTCAACCGTGGTTTACCAAGGAATTAAAGACTCTAAGGAACAAAAGAAACAAAACTTGGAAGATCTATTTAACTACTCTCTCTCCAACTGACCACCATCTGTTCATAAGTCTTTTTGAAGACTTCAAAACGCTTTCTCAAAATCTATACTCTAACTATGTCAATCAAAAGTTTTTGGTCCTTTGTAAACTCTAAAAAAAAATCTGACGGGTATCCCCTCAACTTTGTTTTTAATAGCACTTCTTTAAAAAATACTCCTGAGATTTGCAATGCCTTTGCAAACCATTTTTGTGGATCTTTTTGTAGTACGAATTTAGAAATTGATGAACATTTTTTTCAGTATTTAACTCACTCCTCGCAAGTGAACTTTAATAGTATCCCTATTCACAGAGACAGAATTACTTACTTCCTTTCTTCTCTTAAAGATGACTTTTCTTCTGGTCCGGACTCGATTCCGCCAATTGTTTTAAAAAAGTGTTCTTCACGTTTATCATCTCCACTTGAATATCTTTTCAAGCTTTCTTTAAAATCTGGAATATTTCCCACTCTTTGGAAAAAATCTTTTATAACACCTGTTTTCAAGAAGGGTGAAAAAATTGATATAAAAAACTACAGGCCAATTTCAAAGCTCTCATGCATACCCAAGCTATTTGAACAAGTAGTCTGCGAAAGCCTATCCTTCTTTGCAAGGAATGTTATCTGCCATCAGCAGCATGGATTTATGCAAAGAAGATCGACGGCTACCAACCTTCTATCTTTTTATCATAAATGTTCCAACGCCCTTGAATGTGGGAACGAGCTTGACTGCATTTACACTGATTTCTCTAAGGCGTTTGACCAACTGTCTCATAATATTATACTATATAAACTAAAAGCATTTGGATTTCCCCCATTATTTATTGTTTGGATAAGCTCCTACTTAAAAAATAGGTCTTATGAAGTCAAATTTCGAAATTTTTTATCAAAACCTTTTATTGCTTTGTCTGGTGTGCCACAAGGAAGTCATCTTGGTCCCTTACTTTTCATTGTTGCAATTAATGATGTAATTTCTTGCATCTCCTACAGCGACATTTTAATCTTTGCTGATGATATGAAGATTTTTAAAACCATGCTTCAATGCTTCAGATCGAGACTTCTTACAAAAAGATATCGACTGTTTTTTTCTATGGTGTTCTAAAAACGGACTTAGTTTGAACGCTTCCAAGTGCCAAAGTATGACCTTCTCCCGCAAAAGATCGCCAAGTATTGGAGAATATTCAATATCGCAACAATCCCTATCTCAAGTTTTTAGATTCCGTGACCTCGGTGTTCTATTTAGTACCAACCTCGAGTTTAATGAACACATCAACCTCATTATTAACAAATCAAATTCAATGCTTGGCTTTATTAAGCGATGGGCAAAAGAATTTAATGACCCCTATGTCACCCTCTCTTTATACAAGTGTTATGTTCGTCCGCATCTAGAATATGCGTCTCAGGTGTGGTCACCATTTTATGATATTCATAAATCTCGAATCGAAGCAATACAGCACAGATTCATACGTTTCGCTCTCAAAGGTCTCCCTTTTGAAGATCCTTTCAATCTCCCCCCTTATGAAAATCGTATTCGCCTATTAAATCTTCAAACCCTCTCACAGAGACGAATCAACAACGATTTAGTATTTTTTCATCAATTAATAACCGGTTCAACTGATGCCCCCGACTTGCTTTCCCACATTAGTTTCAACTATCGTGGAGGATCTCACCAACTACGTAATTTAGAGTTTTTACATTGCTTCCACCACAGAACTAACTATGGCATGCATGAGCCATTAGCTCGCATGAGTAGATTATCTAACTCCTATCCTTTTGTTTCCGATTTCAACCTAAATAAAAATACTTTAAAATTAAAGCTAAGAACCAGTGTGCCACCTGCATGACTTATATTTGATATTTTGTTATTGTAATTTAATTTCTGTTCTTATTGATATAATTTTTGTTTGTTAATGTTTACCTAGTTTATTTTGTTCTACTTATTAATGTCCTTTTTTTGTTTTTTTGTTAAAAATTGTAAAGTCTTTTATTTTTTTCCTCGTATACGTTCTCTTTGTGCTTGTGTTTGGCGTTATTTACTAACCACTAACACTTGCATTAATGATGAAGAGCGTAGATAATAGATAGATGTACAAATGAACTTGCTCTAAGTTCAGTACCGCTTAAGACTCTGAGATGCAAAAAAAAAAACGCTACAATATAACATATACAATTTTCTGTAATCAAATATTTTCAAAAAAAATTGGTAAACATTAACTATGGATTTGATTTTTGCTTGATTTTTGCTGACCATAATTTACTCTTTGTGATAGTTTGGTAATGTTTTAGAAGTTAATAAGGAATTTCAACTCTGATGATTCATTCATACCTTCAAGACATATTGCAGTGTTTGAGTAGATTTCTTACACATCCAACCAATTGTAATCAAGCTTCAATACCATTGCAACAGATACTATCGGCTTTTAAAATGGCAATAGAAGCCAATACCAATTCCTGAGTATTTCTCTATCACTGTCAGCATCTATTAGCCCATATGTTACAGCCAATTAGTCTGTTTTTCTTTCATTCCTCTGCTATGTCAACTTTTGTAATAGTTGTTCCCATAAATTAAGAAAATAGTAAATCTCTTCTAGGCCAACATTTCTGAAGGAATTTTTGTTTTTACGTTTTTATGCGCTGATTTTGGTTTACAGAAACTCACTTTTTCCAAAAATGTTTGCTGTTTCACGAAGAATTTATTGTTAGCTCTTTGTCAGCAATGTAGCCAATGAAAAATCTATGAAACAGTGTTAAGGACTATTCACATGAGCACGACCGACAAACGATGACGAATAAATCAAAAAAGTGATTTTGAGCTCGTTGTGAACCTAGATTCTTCACAAAATCTTAAGAAAATGATGGGAATACAACTTATGCACAAGTTTAGATGCATAAACTTTCTTTTTAAGTAGTTATGGAATAGTTTTGGCTTCATTATTCTCTGAATTTAATATTTGAATATGTATAAATAATAAATAAGCATAAAATAAGGATATTTGATACCTCTATTCTGTGGTAATGGTTAGCATATCCGATGCGAGTTTCGAATCTTACCCCGGGGCTGCACGAACAATATTTACAATACGATTAAACTTTTTTACAAACACAATCAAATTTTTTCGAAATTGAAAGTCAACTGCTATGGAATATTCCAAGCCAGCTGAAAAGCAATTCCAGTAGCCATTAAATTGACAGCTACATCAAAACACCCTAAAAAATGCAAATGAATTGAAGAAAGAAAACAAAAACTGCTCTAAAAGTAAACAGAGTGTTGAAAAAAATTATTTCTAAGGTTTTTTTTAAATCAAAAAGCAAAAAAATTTATTGAAAGCCAATTGCCTGGCAAATTGCAAGTCGCCTACGTCACATCCGAAACATGGACAGGAATTTGAAAGATTATGTATGTGAGCCGATGGCTTGCTATATTTTGATCGTCTAGCCGCAGGGTTAGAAACATAAAATTGTTTTTCGACGGGATATCGATATGTCAACTCATTCCGCAAAAAGTATGGTTGAGAGAACTGCGTTATGCCCCTATGCTCGCCGAGCTACCCTATAAAATTGTTTCATTTAACGACGAAATCATATCCAATTTAGGTAGACTGTCCTTAAAACTTTTTAAAACTTTTTATTTTAAATGCAACGTATTAAATTGACAATATTTATCTTTCTTTCGCAGAATGGCGGTCTCCTCGGAGTACCAATGGGCTTCTTAGACTTTGCGCCTGAACCACCAGCACCTTCAGCAACGCCTGTTACGGTGACGGAACATGTTGACTTGTCGTGTAACCCAAGTCAAGATACCAGAGATTTATCAAGTGAGTTGGTACTATATCGTTTTTTCTTCTCTATTCTCTAATTCTATTTATCCAATGTGTGTACAACAGTTTTTCATTTCTTCAGATATAAGTAATTGTAAATTTAATTTGTCTATAAAAATATTTTCACTCTTTGCTGTATTGTTAATCTCCGTCTTATATGGCTGAACTGTGCTTATGTTTTATTTTTTCTTGAAAGGCAAAAAAATCTTTTATTGGCTTTTTGTCAGAAATGCATTACATATATATTTTTATTGTTATCATTATTATTTTTACTTTACTGTTACGTTTTGGTCTGCATTCATGATTTGTTATTTTGATTTTTATTGTAAATCGGTTTTGGCAAAGAAGTAATTTTGACACTTCCTTAAATGTGTATTCAAGTTTGGTTGTTCTTAGATGATTATTTTGAATACAAAAGTGAAGGAGTGACCTTAAATTTTACCATCGAGCAGTTGATTTTTTTTTTTAATTTTGTTTTTATTATATGAAAAAGTACATACAACGGTTTTATTCATTCGTGTGTCCAGTTTCTGCTTATACATATTCTGGTGCTGGTTTAAACGTGCGTTCTTATATTTCCCTCTATTTTCCTGCTCTTTTTTATCTTAACTTTTCAACTTGATTCTCATTGTCTCATCTTCTGTGAGAAAATATCAATTATTAAAATAAAATCACCGCTGTAAACAACAACCAAACAGCATAGACTTTTACAACAGCCAATGTTTTTTTTTTATTTTGTTTTTTCGTTTTTTTCTTTCTTTTCGAAATACAAATTTTGATTTGCAGACTCAACACCAACAAATGGTGGTGAAGTTCATATTAAATTCGAGACTCTTCGTTCTTTAGATCCCACCGAAGCGCTCGATATTGACAATCATTTAGCACAACATATGATCCAGCGGCTCGATCAGTCGCCAATGCATGCGATTCATCATCAGTCCTCCACGGGCGATGAGAGTAATTCAAATTTAATTCAGCATATTAAGAGCGAAGTGATTGAGGTAAAACATCATCATCAGCAACAACATCAGCAGTTGCACACGCAGGCCTTATCACAGCAAGGACAATCTCAGCAACAACAACACCAACAACAACAGCAGCAGCAACATCAGCAACAGCAGCAACAACAACAACAGCAACAGCATCAACAACATCAAGATATATCGGGAGCTACTGTCATGGAAATCGATCCTAGCAATATCAAGCATGAGCCGGGTATGATAATTACACCGGAAATTGTTACAATGATGGCAACGGGTCATATGGGTAAGTCTTTACAAAATATACTACATTTTCATACCTTCTTCGAAATGAATTTAGCTTTTGAAAGAAAATGTCTGTTTTTTTAATTTAAATTTAAATGTAACAGTTTGCGTGTTGTTTCTTTTGTTTATGATTTGAAAATTATTATGTTTACAAACAAGAAATAAACAATAGGAAAATAGTACTCACTTGTAGATAAATTGATGAGAGAGCGACTTAAAAATCTTCGAAGGGGCTTATGTTTTTGTTGGAAGTATGTATTCATACTCTAGGAAGAACGAGGAACTGAAAGCTAGCGTCGATGAATGCGGACTTGCACTCACGTTGAACGAGACTTTTTTATATTCATGGTCATTGGTCAGCCTACATAAAGACTATCTAATACTTGAGTTTGCACTGTTTTAAGGCTCTTAACGTTTCATTCACTCCTCAGTTCCTTGTTCACAGTACTTAGCAAATAGACTCAAAGGCCGGACTATAACCCCGTTTTGTGGTACCTTAAGTTTTCTTTAGTTAGTTCAGCAATTCACATTCCAATAAACCAAAACTAATGCGACAAATCCCAATTTTTGTATATTTCATTGAGGAAATGAGTAATTCTGAAGTAAGAGTTAATCAAAAACACAATTTCTATTCTTATGCTCACGCACCGAAAAGTCTCTTGGTCAAACGTTAAACAATAGTTTGTTCGTTTCAATTTAATGTACCTCTAGTCTCTAGTCTACAGCCATTCAGAGGTTGCGACAGATATCTTTATTTTTTCACAACGCTTTTTATTGTTTTGTAACGTTGCAAGGAATGACGAATGATTACCTTCAACGAAGAAAATGATGTTAAAACACAATATACACCATTCTTATAAGTGAATCTCTTTTCCTTTTACGGCGGGCATAGCGCCCATTGTGATCTCGAAAGTTTGACCTCAGTAAGTCGACAAGCGTACCGGCTAACTTTTCGCTGGTATATTCGCATTGTGTGTGCCAGGAGTTTTTAGGCAATCTTTCTTATGTTTTCTTTTAGTGATCGTGTCAGAACTTTGCTATACGAGAATGAATGAAAATTAAAAACAACAGGGGGGTATATTGGTTTTGTCGTATTTTTGTGAGTTCTTTGCTTAACAATTTAAATTAAAGAGGAGGCTTGTGCTAATCTGGAGCACTCAGACTTAATTATCCGTCCATTGTACTACAAGGGTAGCAACTTTTCCTTTTTTGTGGTGTAGTAGATGGAACTAATGTGGTTGTAATTTCAATTATAACTTCAAGAGCGGCGTCCAGATGAAACTGGGAGGCTGAAAGACTACATCATCTACGATCTACTTGACCAAAGCGGCATTCCAACCCACGCGTCCGGCCTGTCTACTGAATATTTTACCACTGCACCACGACCGCCCTCTAAGAGAATATCTCATAAACAAGCGAAACTCCCTTGAGATTTAGATTTTATGTTAAGATATGCTTAGATGAGTGAAGTTAAAATTCATTGCAATTTTCATTGTGAATGTTTCAATTAGAGCGACTATTATGAGTATCTTAATTGTTATTTTCGAGGACATATATTTTACAACAATTAAAACCTTTGTCTAACTCTTAATTCATTCTTCGATGTCACAGAACCTAAATATTTTTTGAGGATATATTTAGTTACCAACAGTTGTTGCTGATCCTTCTTTTTTGCTAAGAGATACAATTGCGAACGCAAACGTGACTTCAAATGTAAGTAATAGACGATATTAACCAACAGTCATCTGAAACGAATACAGTTTAAAAAGTCCTTTGAAAGTCATTTGAAGTTTGCACAAGATTTTGTGCAGATAGTGCTCGCAAGGCAAATTAAAACTTTTATTGTTGTGAATATTTGCAAGCTTGTTGTTCTACAAAAAACTTTTGAAACTGTTAGGTTCTATAGGTACTCGATACTTCTTATTATTCATTGGTTTTATTTGTACCTATATTCTTTGTCGTCCCTAAACATCAATTGTTGATTGTTTTACAAATCGATTTCTGGACCCATCGCAATTGATTTGTTGCATGTCATGTTAATCCACTCGTTAAACGTTAATATTCGTTTTCTTAATTTGTTACCTACCCTACATTGTACTAAATTAATACTTAGGTACTTTTTCTTACAAAATTAGAATGACAATAGATCTGAAGCTTAGACATTTTGAAACATTCGAACAGAATGAAGAACCATTTGCCTAAGAAATCGGTTGGTTATAAAATCTTTTCAACATAACTCAAAGAAAAAGACCTTCATAGTTTTCTGAAAAGGAATCGCGAATAATTTCAAAATTGATTACTACCGGTTTCCTTCCCTTTGAAACACAAGTGCTTCACTCATCGAAGGCAAATAACGCAAAAATCATTTTTCTGATTAGAAAGTAAAGCTTGAAATAAAAAACACCAACAGCGATAGATTTTTGATGAAAATTTTATTTCATTATAAAATTTGCACATTGCCATTAAGTTAAGTAAGTGTGAAAAACACTATCACTATGATAGTCGCCCCAGGTGATTTGAAGTAATTTTTAACCACACTTTTTCGTACCTTTCGGGCAGTGTCTTTAACATTTTATTTTTTGTTTAAAATATATTGTGATTTTAAACAAAATGATACAAATCGTTCTTATTTGTTAGGTTCCATTTCATTCGAGAATCTGAATACTAGGAGCAGCTTATTTGCTCTGTTTTTCAAAAACTCTTTTTTTTATTTTCATTTCAACCTGTTAAACTAAGATTAGTCTGTAGGCTTTTTAAAAGACCACCATCTAATTAAATTTTACAAACTATTTGTTTCAGATATATACTCAGATGCCAGCGAGGATTCATTGATGATTGCGAATGGTTCCCCAAATGACAATAATGAGCCACACTATACAAATTTGGATCAGAAATTTGAACCACATGATATCAAAGGTCAGTTTAATGGTCCCAAAACTTGGACACAAGATGATATGAATTCAGCTTTAGATGCATTGAAGAATCAAAATATGAGTTTGACGAAAGCCTCTGTGACGTATGGAATACCATCGACAACATTGTGGCAACGTGCTCATCGTATGGGCATCGAAACACCGAAAAAAGAGGGCGGTACCAAATCATGGAATGAAGATTCATTAAACAGCGCATTGGAGGCATTAAGAACTGGTCAAATATCAGCTAATAAAGCCTCGAAGGCGTATGGGATTCCGTCCTCGACGTTGTATAAGATCGCCCGACGCGAGGGTATACGTTTAGCGGCACCATTTAATGCAGCGCCAACAACATGGACGCCCGAAGACTTGGAGCGTGCATTAGAAGCAATTCGCGCTGGTCATACGTCCGTCCAAAAGGCCAGTTCAGAATTTGGAATACCTACAGGTAAGATTTTTTATATTCATTAAAGACCCTTTACTTTATTTTGTATGATTTTTCTTCTTTTTTTTTTTAAAGGTACATTGTATGGTCGCTGTAAGCGTGAGGGTATTGAGTTGTCTCGTTCTAACCCGACACCATGGTCAGAGGATGCTATGAATGAAGCATTGAATTCTGTTAGGTAAGTCTTTGTGAAAATGACGGATTATTCAGAATAGTAGTCAAATGCGTTTTAACAGATTTATTATTAAATATTTTACTCAAACCTATATAAAGGACAAATTATCACGGTTTGATATTAAACTAAAATTAGAAAGTGAAAACGTGTTAGAACAACGATATCCGACTTGACGCACCACAACCCGTGTTCCTTCGACGTTTCCGGCTGCCAAAAATTATTTTCCAATTTGTTGTTTACAGATAATACAGGTTTTGCTTTGTAGCAAGTTTATAGTTTAATGCAAAAGGGCATACTGCAGAAAATTTGCATGGCATTTATACGAAATTTTAATCGATATATGCTAAGTCATCTCTTTTTTAAAAAATGGTTGATACTGAAATGTAAACTGAGCCCGCCACTGATTTTGTTTGCTACAGCTTCAGATACCTTATTCTAAAATAAATTGATTCGCTTCTAGTTTATACATTTGGTAGATTCAAGACCGTGGCCACAACTTGTTTGGTTGATATTACCCCTTTCGAGGGCGAAATTGTATACAACTTTCGAAGAAAAAATCGATGTGCCAATATAACAAATAAGAATCACCGACTGTGTAGTGCAACAAACCGATGTGATCATTAAATTGCTCAACATTTCGTTTAAAGGGCTACTTGCTCTGAAACTTAGCGCCTACTTCCACAACAATTCAGTAAAGACTTGATTCCCTTAACCACCACATCGTTTTTTTTTTCATCTTGGTTTCCGCTTTTTTATTTTTATCAAATCATTAATTTTATATTAGGAATTTAAATGCATGAAATCGAAATGTGGCGCCAAAAGGAAAATAAGAAGAAGAGAAGTTGAGTGCCCAAACAAGACGCAACAACACCATGTTTTTTTCATGTAATACGAATGCTAAATAAAGAAAGTAAATAGGGTGACGCTTGGCGCAACAGAGCTAGGACCCATAGGGCCTAGCGCATTTCTCACAACCATGCCTTGTGAGGGAATGGAGGGAACCTACAATTTTCTGTCGGTTCCAAACGGCTAATCGAGAAAACTATATTATGTAACACGTTAGAGAAAAGGTTGCACGATGTTGACTCAATTAAACTGAATATTTTACTCACAGGTTGTTATGTTAAAAAACAAAAATAGTCAAGAATCGATGTACCTGTTAAGTAAATATACAAAAAAATTACAAAATAGTATCAAAAATCGAGATTAGACTATAAAGCAGTTCACACTGGTCCTAAGACTTATCCTAGAAAATCTAGGTTATTGACTGGGCTGTCATAATGTAAATTTTCTCCCTCACTATTTTCCACTATTATCTCCGGGTTGATAGCTTTAAACGATATCAGCAATTTCGTTTATGTTGATATGGTTCAAATTGTGGGAAGTGGATGTGTGAAATTTTGTTTTGTATTACATAACTCATTATTATTTTCGGGAAACAATTTTTTTGGTTGTTTCATTTATGTATTAGAAATTGCTCTTAAAAGTTATAAACACAATTAAGACAATAGCTTAATAGCTATCGTACAATCGCTGGGAACGGGAGCTAATGATTTCTTCTAAACTACTTTAAGCAAATTATGAGTTCAATCATTACACTTTAATGCAACTTTTGTCCTGGTATTTTGTTATTCTTAAATATATGTGTGGCAGAAAAGCTAGCCATTTACTTTTCAGTTACCACTGTACGTGCGCTCTAAGTTTACAACAAGGGACATCTAAATATCGTTGAAGCAAACCTAAATAATTTTACCTAGCAATGTGCTTTCACACATAAATTAAATTTAACCCAGTGCTTTTGTTCATACGCGTATGATAATCGATTTGAGCCTGAACTACCTAACACAAAGTAGTGAACTGGGATTAAACAATAAATACGTGTACCAGAGGGATACATGGGCACTTATCGAAGAAGTATTTTGTCTTCTGGGTCAAGACAACCTCGTCATGCATCGCAATTGTTTTTTATTTATTGTCTGTTTAACTTAACTTAACTTAACTTTATCTACACTCAGTAGCTTCCTCTAATTGACATGTGATTTTATGCTGATTATATCGAGTAAGGGTGGTACTGGTGGCCTCTAAAATAAAAAAGATATGTTTTCGTCGAATAAGTTCTCTGTTTCGAACTTGAAAAGAAAGAAAATTAAGACGCTTTGATATCGCTTTCGGTCGACTCGACTACAAGTTGCAAGACAAGCCATGAAAAAGGGATATACTTATACAGTACGTTCTCGATTAACGCAACTTTCGATTTACAGAACAGCTTAATTTACATTATTGTTGACGCGGTAATCGCAACATTTCAAATAATTTTGACTCGATAAGTGCAACTTTTGTTTTTATATGCATATCTTTATTTGCTCAGGTTTTTAACTGGGTATGTTTTTATCTTTTGTTTTACTTTTTGTCTTGGTACGATGGAATTATGTGGTGAATACCCTAACATGGAAAAATTTTCTTGATCAAAGAAAGAAAAATGTGCCAATTCGCAGTCAGGTCCTTAAAACAAAGGGGTGCTCATTGCATTGAAGAGAGACCAGGGTCTTTCAATGCGAGCAATAGTTTGGTGACAAATTTTAAGAAAACACAAGGAAAAGGTTTCAAACAAACCGCAGCCTTATAACGCCGATGATTCGGGCTATTCTACTGACTTATGCCTTACAAAACCCTTGTAGGTTTTAAAGAAACGTCAGCTCCTGGCCAAAAGGCAAGCAAAGAAAGAATTGCAATACATAATTGTAGGTTATTGGTTTACTCATCTTCGCTTTCCATATCGAATTAAAGCTATAAAAAATACTTACTTGGATAGTGCAACAACATTGGTCATAGCAACTACCCTTCTTTTAATTAGATACGTTAATCGAGAACATACTATATATTCTTTCACAATTTCTATTTATTTACGTTTGGTATTCAACCTCTAAGCTAAAGTTGAAAATGACAACAATTTTGCTCGCTTTAACTGCTCCTGCCCAAATCACCGTCTTAATTGTTCAACATTATCACCAAATCTTTAATTTTTGTTGCAAAAGAAGATATACTTTTATTTGCCCTTTAATAATTCTGATCTTTCTATTTTGCTACTGAAAAAAATTAAGTTAGTTTCTACACTTTCCAGTTTAATAAAACTCGTAGATTTACTTTGAAGCCTTCTATCCTCTCAGGTCAGATTTTAGTTACAATTGTAACTGTTACTATTTACTAATTTACAATAAAAAAAAAACATACATATGTGTTGTGATTAAATTTCAAAAAGGGAAGCCTAAAAAAAGAGTGATATTTAAAAAATGATGTCTTAAAAAATGAATACAAAATAATTTTTTTTTTTGTTTACACAGAGTTGGCCAAATGTCGATCAACCAAGCGGCTATCCACTACAACCTTCCCTATAGTTCTTTGTATGGCCGCTTCAAACGTGGCAAATATGACATTTCTAATGCGAGTGCTACAACAATAAATAACACAACTGGCAACACAAGTGGAAGCATTGAAATTATTGAACATAGTCCAGAGAATTCGGTAAGCATATATTAGATAATACAAAAAGTTCATTGCGTCAACCATTAATTGTTAAGTTGCACATGTTTCAGCAACAGTTCCAATACAGTCCAGCGCCGCAGTCTAATCATCAGACCCAACAGCAACAACAACAGCAGCAACAGCAACAAGTGGTGCAGCAGCAACAGGTTCAGGTGCAACAGCAGCAACAACAGCAACAGCAACAACAGCAACAACATCAGCAACACCAACCACAACAACACATCCACCAACAAGTTGTACACATTCAACATCAACAAACACCACAACACCATCATCAACAACAACATATCCAACAACAAGATGTTGTTACCTCAACAAGTCAGGTTCATACCCAAGCTGGACAAATCCAACAGATTTATCACCATCACAGCACTCCCGAGAGGAGTTGAGAATCAATAAAGAAAAAAAAGGCTGCTAAAACTAAGGGTTAAAAATGTTTTTTCAATAAAACATAACAGAAAAAAAAATGAAAATGAAAACTAGAAGCGACAAGGAAAGGAGAAAAAACAAATAACTTAAGTGGAATGGAGGACAAAAGGCTTACAATTGTAAAAAAAAAAAAAAACAACTAACCAGACCTTGTAAGGATGAAAAATAAATCAAAATCAAAGTCGTAATCATTCTGCAGGAATAAGAAATTCAGTTTTAGATATGAAAGTATAAAAACAAGACACTTGTTTTTTACGAATACATTATATATATGTATATGTATATTGCTGTAGCTAAGCAAGCGACATTCACTTAAACAGAATTTAAATTAATAAAACTAAAATAAAAAATTAAAATTATTTCTTATCTCGTAACAAAGGATTTAAAATGAAAGATGTATTTTTGATAAAACAAATTTAGCTAATGCGCGTTTAATTTATCACCTTAAATGTTATTATTATTTTGTTTATTTCCTCAAGAAATATAATCTGGAATAACTCACCTTTTGACAAGAACACACACACCCTTATTGTACTACACTCTTTACAGAGCGCAACAGAAGGAATAAATTATATTGAGAAAAGAAGAATCAACAACTAAACTTATATTATAGAAGAAGAAGAAGAAGAAAGAAGAAGAAGAAAAATAATAATGAAATAAATACAATATGAAAAACATTAAATAAAATGATAAACCCTAGATTAGAATTCTTTATAAGGCAAAAACAAGCAAAAGCAAAAAATATATATTATATAAAAATAAAACATAACATTAAAAAAGAACATTTACTAGAATCTTCCATTAGCAATTATTTTTTATTGTTTTATTCTCCTCATAACAACCAACAAACAAAAAAAGATATATAAAGAGTAATCAATGTAATTATCATGTAGGAAATAACTAAACAAAAATATTAATTCATAGAAATATTAACACAATA
Source organism: Melanostoma scalare (assembly GCA_949752695.1). NCBI lineage: Eukaryota > Metazoa > Arthropoda > Insecta > Diptera > Syrphidae > Melanostoma > Melanostoma scalare. The sequence goes on along the minus strand of OX456984.1, from coordinate 27,619,843 downwards.
TAAAATACGAAGAAAAAACCTCACGTCCTTTTTATCATGAATTCCATCAAAAAAGAAAAAAAAACTAATATTAATGTAATTAATATAAAAAACAAAAGAAAACAAGAGAAGGAAAACAAATCAAAAAAGAGAATGGAACTAATAACAAAAATTAAAATTTATTCTTTAAGCATAAATAAGAGAGAGAGAGAGACATTTTTTGAAAATGATCTCTTTAAACAAAAAAAAAGTATATAAAACATTAAACTTGCGCCTCTCTAGAGGCGTAGTAAAACGGACTGATCAATTCTCTGTTCGAGTCGAACTTTTAGAATCATTATCAAACAAAAAAAAAAATTATATATTATATTATTATTATTATTTGATAGTTATTAATATTTTATTATTAGTTCATATGTTTATTTTCTTCCCTCATTGAAAATTGAAAATAAAAAAATAAAACTACATAGATTTACATACAATAAAATGTAATAGATATTAAAATAACAGAAAAAAGTAAAAGAGCAAACAAATTTTATTTTATTTTATTTTTCCTCCTCATTGATATTAATTTACTCGAAAGAAAATAACACTTTTTTTTAAATTGTATTTTTAAAAATGGGGATATGATTAACACAACATACACAGAACACACATTATATATGTATGCATATATCACAGAAATATTTAAAAAAAAAACAAAAAGATAAGTTTTACCATTTACCATGAATGTGTCTATATATATTATTTTTTTTTTTCTTTGTTTTATGAAATTAGAAAAATAAATAAAACTCGTTAATGCAATTTTCTTGAGTTTGAATATGTAATCAACGTGTTTGGTTTTTTTTTTTTATAACGACTTGTGGTTTCATTTACAGGTCACAATAGCAAAGGCGATTTTTTTCTCTTTCCTTCCGTTTTTCAGGATCAGCAAAACATTTTCATTCCGTTGTTTTATCAAATAAACGGCTCTTAATTTTGTTGCCTAATTAAATATATTAAAACTCTGTTACGAAAATGAAAGAATTAAATTTTTACTTTGATAGCGTTAAGATGGAAGCTAAACTTTCATTAAATATCTGCTCGCTTAAAAAAAGATTCAAACTATAAACCGCGTTTAGGTAATATCATCTACATTTTACGATCAATACTGATCTTAACACCATTATTACATTAGGGGTTTCACTTCAATGCCTGAAAATTTACGGAACAGGCAGAAGCAGCGATTTGTGTTTCAATGAAAACATTCTCTCTGTTTTTCATTGCTCTTACCATTATTTCAAAAGCTGTTTTACCTAAACGCCTATTGTTGTACGTAGACTAGAGCTAATCAGCTTTATTGGATCTTTCGACACGAAGATTCTCTGCAGTGTGTTCCAACTATTTACACTATTATAATCGTTACTACACTATTATAAAGAGGAAAAATTAAATTGTTTGTATTGAATAGGCTCCAAAAGTACTGAGCCGATTTTAATTAAATTTGGAATAGATATAGTTAGACTGTAGAGCCTAGGAAGTAACATAGGTCTATTTTATCCCCATATTCCCTGGGTAACGAAAACGGGTACTTAGAGTTTATATTGAGTAATATTTGGAACAAGTATGGTCTAGACTAGAGCCTGGGAAATGATATATGCTATATTTCATCCTGTTCAACATAAGCGGGAGCTTGAAAATACTGAACAGATCCCAAAAATTCCTTCACCGTTAGAGTGCTTTAATATTCCCAAATAGCATGGATTATATTTCATTCCCATATTGGAACGCGAATGAGAACATAAAGTGGGCAACTTAAAAACATATATCCAAATTTCTTTTAATATTATAAAATAAATAAATAAGGTGGCGCAACAGAGCGAGGAGCCCCAGTCTCTAGCGCATTTCTCACAACCATACCTTGTGAGGAAATGGAGGGGACCTACAATTGTATGCCGTTTCCGAACGGTTTATCGAGAAAGCGCTTTTCATGGCAATGAATTTACTATCGGAGGACTTGCCATTTCCTCGCGAAAGGCGATACCCGTGGAAAAACGTTGTTGCCTCTGTTGGGAATTGGGATTCGAACCACGAATCTCTGCACACACGCCGGGCGGGTCAGTTCGTAATTTTATATAAAACATGTGGAACAGAAAACAGAAGGAGAATATTTCCATACCTACGGGTTTTGTCGTTTTTGAGAAATTTTTGGAAAAAAAACAAGCTTCATTCCATTTTTATTGTTTCTCAGTGACTATGAAGACATAAATGAAAAACTCTTGGTGTCGTCAGTCAAACTCGATGTTTTTAGGAGGAGATTAATTTTAGAGATGTCAATTAGATTATTTCTTTTCGACTCACATGTTTACTATCCAATGAAATCAAAAATATTGCTTCTACGGAACGTAATACGAATTACGAAACGCTAGGCACAAAAAAACGAGAGCCAAAAAATATTAGTCAGAACAAAACGAGCCCGAAAAGCATCCTCAAATGACAGCGAGTATTTTGTAAAATGATTGCAACATAACAATTCAATAACAAGAGTTTATTTTCATATTAATGGCTTGCCGTAATTGAAGGACTAAGCAAAAAAGGATTCGATTACGCTGTTTATTTATGCAGATAGGGGGGAATTGCAAATCTCCTCACGGCTCACGGACACGAAGTAAATTATTAAGAAGATCGCCTTCGCCTATGTATGTAAGTACCGGTTTATTTTAGAAGAAATTAGTTATTATTTAAATTATATAATTAACATGCGAAAAGCTAACTTACTAGGCGCTGTGAGAAAGAGTTCATTAGCGGGGTTTACATGGTCTAACATGGTATGACAACAGCAATGTTGAATCATCTAAACGCTAAAACAACCGCTTGGCAAACCATGTTGGATGGTTTTTAAAATTTTTTAAAAGTAAAGAAACAGCCCTACTTCGAATTCACCATCGAATTTGATAACTAGGCAAATATAAAACAAGAGTTACAAAAACGAAAATAAAAACCCCAAAACTCAATTTCGCCACTCATTTACTTATGCCGCTTCAGTAAGTATAAATAACTAATGGAACTTAGCACTTTATTGACTTAATACAGAAGAGTCGAATTAAAAATAATTGCATTTTAAGATTTGAAATTTGAAAACAAGCTGAAAACAAGTGTTGCATACTTTACTTACTAGGTTCTTGTATTTGCTTAGCATGAGTCTAATTCAATAAATCAGGCAAACTCACAATAATCTGCTGTGTAATTTAATCGGTGAGACCTGCGATCGACTACGATGTTAATGGCAATTGGGAAGGACACTTTTTGGAAAAGGGAGACACTTTCCCAAAACTTTAGTTGATTTCAAATCATTCAATAATTCACTACTTAAACTCAATTGACTTTTTGGTTCTACCACAGCGTAAACATTAAAGAATGTCAATTAGTAAACTGCTACAAGGTAGTGTTCTTTTGCCCAAAAATAGAACTAGACCGACAACCCTGGACTTGAAACACTTGTCGCCATTTTTTGCCAAATGGTATGAACACAGTTTAAAAAAGTGAAGGTTTTAGAATGCAAACTATGCGTTATCTTCTCTGTGCTATCTGCATTATACGAGTATAGTTTTTACCATAGAGTAGATTATACATAGATTCAATTCGTAACCCCTTTGATTGAAACACCCTCTGATTATATTCTTCACTACTTTGCTGTAGTTGATTATCTGGTCTACTCTGTGCCCTGGGCTTTTTGACGAAGTTCACAATATTTTGAAACTTCGTGCGAATAAGGCTACTGTTTTCTTGTTCTCCTTCTCTGTTACACCAATTTGAACTAGAAAACATTCGCTTTATTCCCACCTAGTATCAACAAATCTACCAAGCTTCGCATTCGTTTAACTTGGCAGTACTTTTTTTTAATTATTAATTATTGTGAGGCAAATTTTTAGTTCTATTGTGAATGTTCCTCATCATGTTGACAGTTTACATGTTCATGTGTCATTTATCGTGTCTACGTTGTTTTCAACCTGCCAGGCAACTGCATAGTGCACTCTGCATCACTGCTTCTTGATTTCTCTTCAACAAATATATATCGGGCAGAGATAATTTAATCAAAAATTAAAAATAAGAACAAAGCTTTAGTTAAAAGAGTTCAATACAAGATGATCAAGGCTATTTTAGTGTTCAATAACCATGGTAAACCTAGGCTATCAAAGTTTTACCAGTACTTTGTGAGTTCTGCCTATAAAAATTCCCTTACATCTTATTGATTTTATTTTTTTTTACACCCCCTAACATCTGGTAGAATGAAGATATGCAACAACAAATAATAAAAGAAACATTTCAACTAGTATCCAAGCGTGACGACAATGTTTGCAATTTCTTAGAAGGCGGAAGGTAATTTTAAACCTCAAATGGTTTATCTATTTTGTATTTATTATGATAATTGACTATCTCATTTTGATACAGCTTGATTGGAGGTTCAGACTACAAACTTATCTATAGGCACTACGCCACACTTTATTTTGTGTTTTGTGTGGATTCCTCCGAAAGTGAATTGGGTATCTTAGACCTAATTCAGGTATTCGTAGAAACTTTGGACAAGTGTTTCGAAAACGTATGCGAGCTTGATTTGATATTCCACGCTGATTCGGTGCATCACATACTTGCGGAACTTGTCATGGGCGGAATGGTTCTTCAAACAAACATGTCTGATATTCTAGCTAGAATAGAAGAACAAAACAAATTGGTCAAGCAAGAGGTAAGCTTATCTCATGAGTTTTTTTTTTTTTTTTTGTTTAGTTTGACTAAGCTTATCTGTTGTTTCAAGGCTGGAATATCAGCGGCACCTGCTCGAGCGGTTAGCGCAGTGAAAAGTATGAACATTCCACAGCAAATTAAAGATATTAAACTGCCAGATTTGCCTCAAGCCATAAAAGATTTGAAATTCTGACCGGGTCACTCTAGTTTTGATAATGCAGTCCTCCATCGCTTTGCGTCCTCCTCACAGAATGTGTATTTGCCAATAGATTCGAATATTTCTACATCAGCCTTCAATTATGATTACTACCAGTCGCAGACACCTACGGACATCGACAAATCTCTTTCATCTTCATCCGCATCCGGATCAGGGTCGAGAAAGGGCTTCGGCCCAACAAAATCCAACTCGCATCCGATGGGTTTCTTCGATTGCACCGAACAGAGTGAGACTTTGCGCTCTCTATCGTCCGACTTTTCTTCACAATCTCACCAAGATAGAAATCAAATGTCAATTTTGGGAATAAACACAAACACCATGAACGCCGATGGATCAAACTTCTATAAAAAGTACACATAGAGTGTAAAAAACAAGCACACAGCCTGAGGAGGAATTATTCCTTACTTTTTTCATTTACATACTTGATAACTTAAATACAAGCTGAAAGCTTATTTTACTGTAAGAAACTTCAACAAAATCAAATAGAAGAAATATTTATATAAATCCAGAAGCATAGAACTCGGGAGTTTGTTTGCAAGGAGTGGGAATGTGAACAGGGAAGCGATCAAATTGAGTAAAGGTAATTTATTTAAAAATGGAAAATATCGTCTAAAAACAGTTGTTCCGATGCTTGAGCTGAAAATGAAACGGTTTGTGTATCTGAAATTCTTAGAAAAATTCTTCTAACAAAAAAATTATAAAATTATTAGCTAGGCAAAGGAGATAAGAGCGTCCGTTGGAATCATAAACTTTTTCTGTTAGCTGATCACTGATCAGAGAATGGGATGGTATTTAATTTTTTAGGAAAACAATTTTACAATATTTCTGCGTAGGTATGCAGATTTTAAATAATAAGGATATAAGCTAAGCTCAAAAAACGCTTGTCAAAAATCTTACCCCTGTACTTTCTCTGCTATTTTTAAAATGCAAAAACTATTTTATCATTGTGCTTCTAAGGTAATGTTTTTATATTTGTTTTGTCAGACGGATGAATATTCAACCGATTAGTCGCATTTTCAAAAATTTATCTACACCAACATTAGAAACACTTGCAGTGTATATCCACTTATGAAATAAGTGTGGATGCTTATCCGCGCTATCAGCTTATTTTGTTGTTGTTTTTAGCACTCCGAGTGCAAAAAACGCATCTGTTAGATTATATGAAAACAGAATTTTGATGAACATGAACATTATACTGAATACACATGCATCTGCTACTACAGAAGTGCAGAAAAGTAAAGCGGGACGAATAAAGATTATAATGGTGGATTTACATGCATCTGCAGGTGCAGATGAAAATCGGAAAAAGACACAAGATGTAAAATTCATGCTTGTCTGATAGAGGGGGAACGAACTTCCTAGTTATGGTTGCAGATGAAAAATTATGGTTGCAGATGAACATGTTCATCTGCAACCATAATTTTTCATCTGCAACCATAATTCCATTTGTCTCTCTTTTTAACTTTTGTGCTTTTTAATCTTCATCCGTCTCGCTCTACTTTTCTGCACTTCCGCAGTTGCAGATGCATGTAAACCCAGCATAAAGCACACAATATAAAAAGAGAAACGAATAAAATTATGGCTGCAGATGAACATGTTCATCTGCACCTATAATTTTTCATCCGCATCCTATAACTAGACGTCTGCACCTGGTGTCTTCCCTCTCTATCAGCCAAGTATGAATTTTACATCCTGTGTCTATTTCCTTTTTTATCTGCACTTGCAGATGCATGTAAATCCAAAATTAAGGACCTTCCAAACCAAAGCATTTTTGCAGTTCCGGCAGCGGCATTTGCAGTAGTTGTCATCATTACACCTGATCTCCATTTATACCACCATTATAGCAGCTTTAGCTTCATAGTTTGCAATAGATAGGATACTTTTATCGTAGGGTATCTATGGCAGCTATTAAAGCAGAGGGAACTGTCATCTGCATATGTTTTTCCACCATTTTGTTACTTCGTTGTTGTGTTTGGTATAAAAAAATATGCTACAAAATACCCACAACACAAAATTTGGCAGTTGCACTGCTTTCTTGTGTCTGTCACATTCCTGCTTTCTGCTATGAATTTAAAGCAAGTGGAGACACAGCGTTAAGTTAAGTTATACAGCGGCATGTAAGATTATAAACGCAACAAAAAAACGCAGTGTTTTCATACATTTGTTTGTTGCGACGGCAAACATGATGACAATAACTGCAAAAACGCTTTGGTTTGGGAGAACCATTATTTCTACAAATGTGAAGTGATGCGAGTAGTGGAAAAGTATCGCTACACAAATCTTGCTAAAAACAATTCCATTGTATTACCCCCTTAAAGTGAACTAACTAACTAACACATCCCATATGCTTTCAAGTGCCACCCTGTACACCGGCATCGCTGTCAACTGAAATTACAAAAATTTTAACGAAACCCGCCCAAGTGGTGTTTTCATTTCTACTCCGCGAAGCGGCTTCTCAATTTTCAAATCTGAAACAAATTAACAAATTTAATATTCAATAAGTGCAAGTGCAATACACAATTCTATTTCTAATTAGTGTTTTATCAAGTAAATCATCAAAAAGAAATAGCCATTCAGAGCAAATCCCCCACTACCGTGATCCACTGAACTGTAATCGTCGACATTTTTCTACGAAACGAAGCAAAACTATAGAAAAGAAAGAACCACACAAATTGTTGAGTCGACGTATGAGAAAAAATTTAACCGACCGGCCAGTCCGAAATTTGCAGAGTGGCAGTGAAGTCACTCACTTCTCGTGAGTTTCCATTTAAACAAAAAGAAATCAAATTCCCATTTAAAAAATTTATCTTGCCCCTTTTTGTGTTTCATTTTAAATCTAAAGTTGCATTTCCAATTGCATTCAAATACAAACATATTAGTCTGTAATTAATCTTACTTTACCCATTATTACCCATCGGGGGAAAAAAACGAAAATTAAATTCCAACATCAGTGCGTTGTGTGCAAAAAGGAAAAGAAAATTAATATTAAGAAAAATTTTCAAGACGGCAAAAATCCAGTGAAAAGGGAAAAACAAGATTATTCTGTGTGTTCTCAAAAGTGTGTGCGTGTGTACAATTCACAAAATCTCTGGCAAGAATGTCACAAAATAAAAGAGAAAAACTTAAAATGCCGTCCGCCGCGTTTACTATTTTAAAGAGTCGAGTCTTTCAAAAATAAAAAAAAAAACACCTTTTAAATTTTCAAATGCCTTTAGGAGGAAAAGAATAACGAATATTATGGAATTTTTTTTCTGGAATAATATTCGACGTTAATGACGTCATTTATGGCTTTTTGGTCGGCTGGCTCTTGGTGTTGGAGTTGGAGATTGAAGTTCTCGACACTCGACAGACAAATAAAACAGATGAATTAATATTTGTTGAAATATTTTTTTCGTCAGGTTAGCAGTCACAAGCACAAGAAAAAAAAGAAAGAAGAAAATTTTCTTGTCAAAGACAAGACTGTTGGTGAAAATAAAGGTGATGAGGAGGAGGAGGAGTGAGATAAAGGGATTTCCTTGATTCCCTTTTAATTCGTTTTCTTCGTTATTTGTGGTTTCCACTCCACACACTTTGTACCACCCGGATTCACTCGGATAAAAAAGAACGTCAAAAAGCCGATGATCGTTGACACCGCCGTATGCTCTTTTTTTTTCTTTTGTCTCCTTTGAGCTTAAATTGGTACTGCCAGGTGTACTTTTTTTTATTTGATATCAAGGTGAAATGGTTAAAAAATAGACTGACTTGGTTTTAAACTATTGCTGACCTATTTATAAGTAGTCGAGTAGTATGTACCTTTTTATTTTACATAAAAACCTTTAACGTTAAAAAAAGGCAACTTTTGCTAAAAAAAACAAAAGCTAAGCCACATTGGCACCTGTGAAAAAGTAAACCTCAGGTGCTCAGGTGATGAATTGGAATACAAACATTTTTCAAAAATTGACATTTGCATAGGTCTCATTGCAAGTTAGAAAAAAGATCTATACTTTTGAGCATTCATAACGTTAAAAATGAGTAAGTGATCTAAAGTGGTTGCAAGTCAAATTGTGATACTTTTAACAACAAGAAGAAGATCGCAAAAGATCACCAGAGCAAGGATTTTTCTTTTTGGAATGATGTTTTATGTACTGACCTGACGAAAGTGAGTTTCATAATTTTCCTTATGTGTGAAGAAGACCCAATAAAGAGATCCTTGCTAAGAACTTAAAATTCACTGTTAGGCACGTTGATGGTACTCCGATGGTTTTTGTATCCCTTTCTGCGCCAGTACCTGCTGCCTTACACTTTTTTGGTTTATTGAAAAACTTGCCCTTAATGGTACCTAATTGGAATTTTCTATTAAGACAATGACCATAAGCACGAGACGATTTTTTATTTAGGCTACTTTGTAACTATTAAAAAATATTGTTCATATTCAGTTAGAGTGCTGTGAATTTTATAAGTGTTTTGTTGAACCAAACAAATTTGCGTCTTAGAAGGGTACGACAACATCTAACTGATAAACTTGCTGTCGTATCTGGGCGAAACGCCAATTTTCGGAGTTATGAGGTCATTGGATCTCTTTTGATCCTTCATGTCTTTTTGACTTTCTTTTACTTTATAAAAACTGTCCCCACGTTATGAAAACTGCACCTAAAGTCCCAACCTTAACCCAATCGAGTGCATCTGGAAACTTTTCGACAAAATATTAGAAGTTGTGCCATTTACTTATTTATTTTTTCGGTTCAGACTGAATCTCGGCCTCAACCAACATCTTTCGATAACAATTATGATTTCGAGCAAGCTCTCTTCAGTTTTGCCTTCTAAGTCGGTTGAAAGGTCTTTCACTTGTGTCCCCTAAGACAAGGTCTTCCCTTCCTACGATTTTTTTGCAATGGGCTATCAAAAACTATTCCATACGCTCTACATGTGGTAGCTATCGTAGTCTTTTAACGATGCATAGTCTTTTTGTTATGCCCATGTCGTGGTAAAGCTCGTTGTTAAATCTTCATCTCCGCACATTGTCTTCAACTAACAAAAAATTTTCAAGCGTTTCTGGCTATCGTCCGAATTTTTTCTGCGCGCTGTTTTTTTGTTATTTGCAATTGTGAAATAGCTAATTTCACGATACACCTGTAGCCGGAGCTCACGTTAATCTTAGCTTCAGTTTTGAATTCGCAGGGAAAAATTGTAGTTAAAGTAGAAACGTTTACCAATGAGCTCTTAAGTGTGTTGCAACAAGTCCCTTGAGCTCTACAGCATTGAAATGACTTATAATTTCATTCCAATTCGGTTATTGCAACAAGCTCGATCATCGTTTTAATTGTTTGCGAAAACGCGCTGTATCTTTCTAAGGTTGAAATACTTGGTGACCTACTATGTAACTCGATTCCAATTCAATTCTACAATAAGTGTTCGATTCTCCGTAGTTTTGAAGGATGGTAGGAGTAAATGGGAACGAAACTTGGAAGTTTTTGTCGAAAGTATGAACATTGTATATAGAAACTATAGTAGGATTATCTAGACTTTTGGACTGGTGGCGAACCTAATTTCTCCGGTCCAACTTAGCAGTCTACATTCCAAGCTATTGGTCTTACTATTGTGTGCGTAGAAAAGCGAGTGATGCACCTTCGGTGTCCTCCGGTCCATAAGATTTTTAAATCGCCTTTTGAACTTACTATAGTTTCTATATAAATACAATGGTATGACCACCAAAAAGCTATCCGCATAGCTTGGGATAACAATCCGATTGCGCTACACATTTTTATCTTATTACTATCCGACTGGCTTATATAAATTGCCATTTTTTATGATGTACCTATTTTTTCGGGTTACCGATTATATAATGGCTAGATTGTCGGACTATTCCTTAGCAAGTCGTGGCCTCGATTTGTAGTTGTATCTTAATGATTTTAGAAACTATTACATTTCGCAGTGAACACACAAGCCGTCTGTTCGGAAGTTGTATGTTCTTTTCATTCTCTAATAGGACTGGTTGAGCTTTTTAATTCCCCCCCCCCCCCCCCCCCCCTCAAATTACGTAAAAACTATGGATTTTTGTTGAAGCCTAAATCATTTTTATGTTTCCTTGAACTCCCACGTAACAGGGAGACTCGCTAACCATTGCGCTACTTGCACGAAATTGAAGGAATATTGCATTTTTTTATTTTGAACTTTAAGGTAAATATTGAAAACGTTCCCTTTTTAAGGAACTTATATAAGTAGATACTTAACTACCTACTTAACCTTATATCGTAATATGTTATCAGAACTTCCAATGCTAAAATACGTAAGTGATTACGTTTGTAAAACACTTTCCGTTGTCATTGAGTCGAATAAAACAAACCTCACGTTATTCACTTTGAGCTTCATAAGCTTAACATCCCTACAGACTCGTTGAAATATACGTAATCCCTTTACATGCATTTCAACACTGCACCATTTCTCACACCACAATCTCTGGCAATGCTGTCGAGTTGCTCCCCCTTTTCTCGTACTCGTACTTGTACACATTCATTGATCCCCTTTTAAATTACCATTAATTTGTTTTCAATCTTTAATTTTATTTCAATTATAGAATTTATTTATCCATTCCAATCACACACACTCATTCATTCGGCCTTAATAACAGGATTTCATCTGCTCGCTCCCCCTGTCCTACTGAAGAGGGGAATTAAAGAAGCAAGATATCAACACAAAAAGAGGAAAACACCCAACCTTAATTTTGCTTTTTAAGTGCTTTAATTTGTTGCTTATTTTTTTTGACTACCACTCCCACCGAGATGCCCTGTTAAGACGGACAGAAATTCACTTACATTCTCTCTCTTTCTTGGTTTCGGTTCCAAACAAAGAGTTTATTGTATTTCGCGTTTTTTTTTGTTTGTTTGTTTTTTAACAACAAAAGTTTAATAAAATGAAAACACAAAAAGGGCGACTAAGATTATAAATTTTTTTTTCGCGTTAAAACAACAAAATTAATAAATTTTATAATTCTTTTATTCTTCTCTTTCAAATTATCTCTTCTGGTGAAAAGTTGAAACAACAAAAAAAAAAGAAAATTGAAATAAAAGAAAGGAAAAGAAAAATTGTGTGCTGTGCGTGATTTAGTAAACAAATAAACAAAGTTTTGTTTACTACCTACCTATATATTTTGTTTTTAAAACATCAACAACAACAACAACAAACCGGTGTATTTTCGGTATAAAAGAATAAAAAAAAAAACAAGAGAGAAAAATATTTTTCATCATAATTCAGGAATAAAGCAGCAGCGCAGAGGAAAAGAAAATCCAAAAACTAGCAACAATGGGAGATGAAATTAGTGATCGCAACGATCCCGAATTGAAATATCTGTCGGTTGAACGGAATCAATTCAATGATCCAGCAACACAGGCGGAATGGACACAGAAACGTTTAGTTTGGGTGCCTAATGGAAACCAGGTTTGTAAACTACTATATACCTATTTACTATATCATTACTCTTTTTCGTTACTATTTAAAATTTTCATTGAATCTTTGTGGTTGTCGCTGTCGAGTGCGGGTGGTTTCGGTTTCTCTGTTTACAACAAATCCACAATTCAAATTTGTATACGTTACAGAAAATAGAAAAAAGTATAGGTAGGTATATGAACTGAGTCTGAGTCTGAATAAAAGCAAATGATTATGTCGATTTGTTGATGATGATGACGACGATGGATGACGATGGGGGCGTCTTTGGATAGTAGAGTAAAACAAAGATAGGTATTCCTCCAGTTCAACATAATTTCTCTTTTTGTGGTCTCTTCTCAAAAGAAACAAACAATTTTCGTTCGTTGGTTGTTCGCTGGGTTGGATTTGTAGGCGAAATGGATTGAATGTTTCTTTGTTTCTTGTCTATACTCATTCGTAGTACCCTACTGAAGTACAAGTGGAATTGTTTCTGCCATGAAAAAAAAAAAACGCAAGGGACAAAAGAACCATAAGAAATAACCCAACGACAACGATAAAACTGTTGATAAAAATGTGTGGAGGAGAACAAATTTGAAACACCTCTTTTAATGAATCATAAAAGCCAAACAGTTTTATCTGGTCTAGTTGGATTAGTATTTACAGGATTTATACCTAGAGAAAAAGCAATGAATGGTCGTCTGTCGTTTGTCTTTGTATTTTCTAGACATGATGGTTTAAAAGTTACGATTATTACATGTTTAGGGAATTGGTAATTTGTAGAAATTGATTGAAGCGTTCATTATTGGGAGTAAGGACTAAGCAAAGATGGGGTTTTTTTTTGCATAAGAACCTAACCACGTGTAACAGGACCATAACTTCGTAGACGGTTATCGTCCCATTGTCTGTTGACGGTTGTATCGTCGAAGAATTCTTATTTGTAATTTTTGCTTGCATTGATTGAAGAGTATTTATTTCACTATCCTCTTATGACTTCTTGTAACTTTTTTTTGTTTTTGAAACACGTTTTTTTAGTGAGTACCTACCTACCTAGGTTGTAGACCAAAGCACAGATGTCTTTAAATTTTAGGAATCCAGGCTGTGAGCGACAAAAAATAGCTCTTGTGGTAGGTAGGTATTTAAGTTTAATTTTGATGGTGGAAGTTGTACACAATTCAGAGACTAGATTAGTTAGGGCTTGTTGGTAGAGTAGGCATTTATCATTTCTCTTGTTCGTTTTTGGCTCCGTTTAGTGAGGCGATTGCAGTATTTGTGGTCTGCGATTTTTATGCGTAGCAAAAGAAATCTTCTATTTGTTTCAAAATACTACCTGCAAAGTAGAGTAAAGCTCTTAACTTTCAATTTTCTTTAGGACGGGACGAGTTGACACACCCAAATTTATGTGAACGGCAAAGAGAAGTGTTTTCATTGATATATTAAGTGGTCAAATTCAAGAAAAAGTAGCTTGTAAGTCTTAAATTGGAGTTAACATTCTACGATAGGCAGATAAGAAAAAAATGTTTTTTCAAATCCAAAGAAGAATTATGCTGAGCTATCGATAGGTGCTTGTTTTCATTTTAATCCTTTGTGCCAACGTATGTACGTAGATGGTTGTCACTCAACTCTATAAGGTTCTATGTGTCTTATTTTGCGCAAGTTTACATGTGCTTTAGGACAGTACATCCAAGAAAAACCTCGTCTTACAAGCGAATACATGTTGCCTTTGTAAATAAAGCAATTTCGACTGAGGAATAGTTAAAAAATACTCGTATCATAGAAAATTTGTAAGCTGAACATCGATATATAAAATATGTTTAGTGAAAAATAAAAAAGGATGCGGTAAAACGATAGAAGTGATACTTCGCAAAAGACAAGGCGATTACCAAAAAAGAAGAGAAGAAGATTATCTGAAATAGGTATGTTCATACTTTTGCACAATTTAATTTTTCGCAGACTAAATCGATAGCGTTTTTGATTTTTGTGTTGTCAAACGATTTTACTTCAATAATACACACGTTTGCTTTATCTTAACCTTCCAATATCCGCGTCAAAAACAATAACACGTATACCCGCGCACGGTCTCTGAGACCGAAACTCCTGACCCTGTAGTTTCCCTTCTACTTCGAATATTTTCAAAAAATTTGTTTTGATCAGTAGAATGATATATTGCTACCACATTTAAATAAGGTAGAATACAATTCCCTGAACTACCAAAAAGCACACTGCGTTGAATCGCACCGCTACTATTTATTTGCTAAAAAGTTATTTTTCTGGTCTCACAGACCAATGCGCGGGTACAGGAAGGTTAAAGCTTAATATGCAGTGACATTATGTATGTATTATATCTTCTTGTCAGTTCGACTTAATCCTATACATTATGTTTTTTTGTTTCCTTATCGTGACGTATTTTCGTTTCATTGAGTTTCACATCATAACGATTAAGTTTGGTTACACGCATGCAAAGAAGCCTATAAAGGCAACGAATAACAGTTTTTCAATAAAAAAAAGGGATGGAAAAAGATGTCAAGATCGTGATCCTTCCCATTTTCAGATATAAGTAAAAATTGTAGATCTTTTTACTATGTTAAAGAGAGTCTTCGATTTTGAGATAGTTAAAGAGAGATGTATTAATAAAATTCTACATAATTTATTTTGTGTGATTACTTTTTGCTTCCGTATAACATGATTCATTCTAAAAAAAAAATTTCATTTGAAAAAAATTTCAAAATTTTGTGCATTACTGGTAAGGAATTTCAATTACTGTCACTAATTTTCCTCTCCAAGCCATCGAATTCAGGGTTGATATACATCACACCATTAACCGATTATTTCTTACTGCTACTCTCAATCTACCTACTACTCGTCAACTGTACAAACAGTCAAAAATGAAAAAGCCAGTAACTCACTCAATACTCGAATAAACGTTAAAAGCCAATCTCCAAAAGGATTCTACTTTCTTTTTTTTCGATATTGTTTTTATTGTGCAAGTCATAGCTACAAAAAAAAGAACACTTCCGATGCGAAAATCAAAAATAAATTATTTTATTCTACCTACTCAAAAAGAAAGTTAAATATTTTTCGGATTCATTTCTCCTAATAGCCTATTCCCACCGGGAAAAAAACGTTTTTACGAAAACGAGCTATAAACCGTTCCCACTACTTTTACACTTTTTTTGAGAAAAATCTCTTTTATTGTAACACTTATTTATTGCAAGGTAAAGAAATTGATTACAACACAAATTAATTTATATCATTAAATACTTAAAACTTATTAACTTGATGTGAAGGGAAAACTGTGTTATGACAGCTGCTGTTTTGGGTGAACGATTTCAGCAAACAAAATGGCTTCTGTCATGTACAACCACCACTAGTTTTCCTATGAGTTTTATTTAAAACGACTTGAAAACTTGTAGGTTAAGAAAAATGTATGGGAAAACTTGTTAGGTTTTGGGAAATTTTGCGAAAAACGCGTTTTTGACCCGGTGTGAATAGGCTTTAAGCCTCTCTTTAAGGATAGCTTCCAATGCCTGGAAAAGCTTTTTCTAACTTTTTCTTACGAGATCGGAAAAAATTTTTGATCCTTAAACGCGTTAGATCCATTAGCTCGGCGAGCTTTGTTGCGTTACCCTATCTTATTTTTCATTTATATCATAACTTATGTCGATTTCCTTTCACCAATTTACAGTCGACTGCAGTCGCTACTAAATTCGATTCTTTTTTGGGTATTTAGGAAATTAAAAAAGTATCGATTTTTTTTTTATGAATGTGTGTGTGTCCAACTGGCTAATGTAGAAAAACAAGCACCATGGAACAAAACAATTACATACATTCATATTGTTAAGCACACAATTTTTATATTTTTTTTTCACCAAATGTTTTCCAAATTCACAACTAAATACAAAACAATTCTGCTTCCTTTAATTTTTTTCATATGCTGATGTTGTTCTTTGCCGCTTTCGATCTGTCAAAATTGTTGTGTGTGTAAAAATCTGTGTGCAAATCCGTCTCAAAAAAGAGATCGATTTGTTTCCTCCTAAATGAATTCCTTTCAAAAAAAATTTTACTGCAGTCGATTTTTTTTTTTTTTTGAAAGGAATTCGACATTAGTTTAAAGAAATAAATAGAGTGGTACAGCAGAGCGGGTAGTCTCAGGGCTTAGGCCATTTCTCTCAACCAGATAAGAATTGAAGGTACCTACTAATAATGTTTGACCGAGAATTTTCATATCAATGAAATTACCATCGGATGACTTCCAATTCCTCCCGATGGGTGATACCCGTGGAAAAAAATTTGTTTACCTTCATGTTTCTCGAACCTACCACATAACAGGCAGAAACGCTAACCATTACGACACGGGCAGAACGACTCACGAGGTAAACGGAAACCGCTTTATAATTGAGGAACAAAAAGATTTGTAACTGCAAAACTAATTTAAATTCATAAAAAATTGTACGATATTCTCGCACTTTGTTGCAATCAGACGAAGAAATACTTGTTGGCTTTAGTGGAACTTATAGACGGACCTACTTAATTAGGGCTTCAACAAATGCAAAATATTATGTTCTTAGGTAGGTATGTAGGTAGGTACTGACAATTTTAAGTGTGCAAACTTCTCTGTAATAACAGCCCTGCAGTACGAACTTATAAATTTAAGATCAATGCTTCTTCAATAATTCTTCGACGGATAATCTTTTACAGTATTCTGATTTGCAGAACAGAACCACAAGTTAAAAAAAACAGTCATTCTTTAGACCTGACAGTAAATTATCAAAGTTCAAAGACCCATCGAAAGGTGATAAATACTCGAAAAAAGAACGCACAGACACAGAACACACAAATAACAAGTCCGAGTCACGGTATTTTATTGCGTTTTTTTTTTCTTTCTTCTTTCAAAACTGGTTCCATGTCAAAAGGTGGACTTTGTGCTCATTGCCGCCACACACAGAAACACACACAGTTTTGGTTGTTTTTCGTAGCGCAAAGTTACATTTTTAGTTATGCAAGTTATCTTGTTTTCAGAGGCAACTAGTAGGCACACCAAGTATGCGATAAATCTCACGCTGCTGTATACCCACTAAAGTGTAATCATCTACAATCACTTAAAACACAATTAAAGAATAAGTACTTAAGTCGTATTAGAATATATCCCAGCGAGGTAAGTAAAGGAGGGAGTGATATGTAGGTACTTCGATGGAATGCTAAATACTTTGAAATTAGAGCAACTGAGGCATAATTAGCTTATCACATTGAACCAGGTTTACATTTGGGCATGTGGGATTACAGAGCAACAAAAAAGAAAGGCCAAGCAAGAATCAGAACAAAACAAAGTCATTAAAAGAAAAAGAAAAAAAAAATCGCTGTTTAATTTGCAAAATATTTTTCCATGAAAAGATTACACACATCATAAGGAACTTGCAGCTTATGCTCATATGAAAGCAGAACCTTACACTGCCTGCCTGCCTTCAAGGCAAGGAGCTTGTCAAGCACCCAATAAGCATACATGGCAGTTGGATAAACACTTTGGCTGTATGAAATGAATGTGACATAGAGACGCAGAGTCAGAGAGGAGAATATTACACTAAAGAGAGAGTGAACGAGAATGCTTGGAAGTTTAGTTGCCTGGGTTCTGGTTCTTATTGTATATAGTTTTGGGTGGGTGGTGACTGGTGATACGGGGCGAAACGGATGCTGGCTGTATACTGTGCACTTGGGTTCAATGACATTCCGTCAAAACTGCTTTTTCCACTTCTTAATATTGTACAGCGACCGTAGATGAAGACGATGATGCCAGCGACGATGACGACGTTCGACATCGACAATGCTTTTGTTGTTGTTGCAAACAAGGAGCTGCTGCAGCCAGCCGCCTTTAGGCTCCATCTGCACCGCGTTTGTATAACTTGGGCAGCAGTGATTTCTTAATAAGTTGTAAGAAAATTTGGCAACCTTCCAAGTCATCTTTTGCCTGTACAAAACAAAGTGGTAGTTCTTACTATTGTTGCATCTACATTATCTATAAATGTGTATACCTACTTGTATGAGTCGTGCTGAAGGATAAAGATTGTAAAGTTGTAGACGAATTATTTGGATTATGTTTAGTGCGGTTGGGTTTAATCAACTCTGGAAATTAACCTAAAACTGTCGGATTTTTCTGAATGAACGAAGGTTGTGGGAATGAATAAATTGTCTGTCGTATAGAATTTACTTAGCTGAATTGAAGAAAGAACAGGCGCACAATTGTCTATGGAAGTTTAAATCGTATCCTTAATTTTGAGTGCAACAATTGTGCATACAAATTGGATGTTAAAGCTAAACAGTTCATATTTGCCCTCATTATTGTTGAAATTCTGTTTTTGTACTCAGTTGTTTTATGGACAGAGATGCTTTAGCATCACATACAAATGCTTGACTTTTTTCTTTTGTAAAAATAAGAAACATTCTTTAAAAATTTTATTTATCGAAAAATGTTGATATTTTTAAGACCGCAATCTGAAGGAAGTTGAAGCGATTATGGTCCACGCATTTGGATTTGCAACTGTGAAGAGAGGAATGTTTTTCAGATTGAAATTCGGTTATCTTTAAAGTACCCATGTAGATGTAGAATTTAATTGACAAATATGATAGCAGAAAAAAAACATGAGCGGAAATGATCTGAGACAGAGAGCACAGCCAGTTAATTATTATTTTTGTTTGCTAATCCCAAAAAAATTAAAATATTTTTTTGTTTATGTTTTTAAATTGTTAGCTTTTAAGATTACTGTTGCGGAACATTTTTATCTACATATTTTTCAGTTCTAATTGATCTTCACGAAGTCTTGTTGAAGGGTTTCTTCCAAGTGCTCCAAGTTTTGATTGCGAACAATTTTAGACTTATAGCGTTTTTGATTGAAATTCGAAAGATTTACTTCTAGTTTTTTTTTTAGTATTGGTAATAAAGATGGTCAAGGGGGTAGCGAGAGTCAAAAACAAAGAGCTTGCTTACTGCATTCTATCAAACTACATTGTTTAACAAAACGATCAGGTTTGTGTCTATTCACCTCAGTAAACGAATAAAATTGTTTCTAAAGTTCAAGTTCTATTAGTCACATTCAATCCCCTCTCTTAGACCTTAGAGTATCCCTGAGCATAGACATTTTCAAACAAAACTATAAAAGAACCAGGAGCTTTGTACTTAATAGTACTCACTTCGTAATCATGCCAATTACCGTCCAATTGCACTAACATCCCTTCTTTCCAAGGTCATGGAAACGTTGATAAACCGTCAACTTATGAAAGCTTCTTAATGACCGACAGTACGGCTTTCGTGGCAAACGTTCCACTGGTGATTCGATGGCTTATCTCACCGAAAAGTGGAACCAATCTTTACATTGTTTTGGAGAAAGTAAGATTATTGTGCTTGATATTTCTAAAGCATTTAATAGAGTTTGGCATCAGGCTCTTTTATCGAAAATGCGTGCTTTTGGTATCGATGAGTCTCTTCTTCGTTGGATTAGAAACTACCTTTCCGGCCGTCCAATACAAGTTGTATTGGATGGCTTCAAGTCTGATACCCACCTCCGTTTTGTCTCCGACTCTCTTCCTCATTTTCATAAATGATCTCTTGTCTGAAACTTCTAATCCTCTCAACTGTTTTGCTGACGACTCGACCCTCAGCTTTTCATATTCGTTTCGAAATTCACGTCGCTGCTCTTCGAATGTGGAACTGAAACGGATGCGTATGATAAGCTCATTGCATTCTGACCTTGACAGCATTGTTATGGGGTCATAAAAACCGAGTAGAATTCAATGCTTCGAAAACTCAATGATGTCTCTTGTTGTTGAAGCTTTACATTCCTCCATTGCCATTATCCATGAATGGTACCTGAATCGAAGAAACAAAAGCTGTCAGTACTTGGTATGTGTGTAAACGATGATCTTCGTTGGGATGACCACATATGTGAAGTCGCCAAAAACGCTGCTAAATGCTTAGGCTTCTTGAGACGATGCAGGAAGTTCTTCACCCCTTCTCATCTGGCAACAATTTATAAGGCCTTCATCCGCCCAAAACTGGAGT
Organism: Melanostoma scalare; assembly: GCA_949752695.1. Taxonomy (NCBI): domain Eukaryota; kingdom Metazoa; phylum Arthropoda; class Insecta; order Diptera; family Syrphidae; genus Melanostoma; species Melanostoma scalare. Next base: position 27,599,477 of record OX456984.1, on the reverse strand, counting down.
ACAACTCCCATATCTGGTCAGGTGCTGCTCAAACATCTTTGCACCTGCTTGATAGGGTACAATCGTAGAATCGATTAATTCTCTTGAACGTCGTCAAAACGTCACCTGTCTCTCTCTCTTTTATCGCTTTTTTTACAAACAGTGCTCTAGTGAAATAGCCAGTTGCATTCCTCCCTTGAAACAATTTAGCGGCAACACACGCCTCGCTAGGAATGCTCCTCAGTTTTACCTTGAGCCCAACTTCGGGCGTATAATCAAGTATAGAGATTCTTGTTTTAGTCGCACCACGCGTATGTGGAATGCTTTACCTGGCTCTGTGTTTCCCCTGCATTACGATTCACAAAGATTACAAAAAGCAACGTGCATCGGTGTCTCCTATTAAACCTTCTCCTCTACTTTCCTAAATGCTCACACTGTGTTCTATAACATTATAAGGGTAGTCATAACCCCTTGAAGTGCGCGCTAATTAAAAAAAAAATGTCATTAACCCATGCAAATTCGACATTTTCGTTCACTCGTTCACTCAAAACCTTAAACACTTTGTTCTCGAAACTGTGTTCCTAAAACCAATATTTCTCAAGAACTAATCAACCGATCTTGGTGAAATTTAACACAGGTCTTCGAAATATAATTCACTAGGACCTAGACGATATAGCGGATATGACGTCACAACGAGCTTGAGAGCGTAACAAACAAATTCACTTTCTCATTTATACTCTTAGTTAGGATAGGATTCGGATTATAATCTGGTCAGTATGCTTACTTATTTAGCGGGGGCATTACAGTTCGGGGTGAACCTGGGCCTCAACCAATATCCTTCTATTACGACTCCGATTGCGGCGAGATCTCTCCAGTTTTGCACTCTACATCGGTTGAGGTGTTCTTCCACTTGATTGCGCCACCTAAGACGAGGTCTTCCCCTTCCACGATTACCCTGCAATGTGCTTTCGATAACCCGTCGAGCCGGAGCGTTTGGGTCCATCCGCTCTACATGTCCCAGATCGCGATCTGGCCAGTATAACCTCAACACATACTGGCAAATTTGGCCATATTATCGCAAAAAAAGAATGAACATACTCTTGTTCTGACAAAATACACACATACATAAGGTGGCGCATCGGAGCGGTTAGCTAGCTCATTTCTCATAACCATGCCTTTTGAGGAAATGAATGGAACCTTCAATTTTCTGCAGGCTCCGAACGGCAAATCGAGAAAGCGCTTTTCATGGTAATGGATTTACTATCAGAGGACTTGTTAATTCCTTGTGAAAGGAGATATTCGTAGAAAAACACTTATTGTTTCTGTTGGGATTCGAACCACGAACCTCTCGCGTAACAGACAGGTATGCTCTCCATTACGCCACTGGCACCAAAAGCTAGTAATAGTATATTTACTCTGAATCAACAATTTGATGGTGCTGCTAAACACTTCATTAGCGATTTTACTCACTCAGAACTGGTGTTTTCTGTGTTCGTGTATACCGAGTTACGAGACGCGATGCAAAAAGAAAAAACGAAACCCAAAACACACATAGCCACAGCACAGACAGATTATAAATTGCGAGAGCGGATCTTGAAAATGTCAGAGCGTCAGAACGATAAAAAAACGACCCCCCAAAAGCAGTAGTAAATGAGAGCGAGTATCGTAAAACGTAATCGCAACGTAACGATAAATAGATGTTTTTTGCGAGTACCTACATATCGTTATTTGTAGTACGGAACCTAAAGATTTCCCTATCTGCACTTGGTTCATTGTATGGGCTCCATTTTTCACTTTCAGATAGAAAAAAAATAATGGGATTGAAATGGCAGTTGGATTCCCCTTTCATGTTTGCATGGATAGTTAAAAAGATCAAAAATAAATTATTTCCTGTCAACTGAGAAACCAGTGCGGATCTTATTTCCCGATTATCTGAAAAACTGAATTACGTTGGACAGACCCTTTGGAGTTTGTACTCAGACAATTGGGAGATATCCCTTTGTCTTTTTTTTTGTGAATGTTCTGTGATGAATAAAGTGATTATATTTTAATGTCGCAAAATAGATAACACTGTTAATTTTCACCAGAATGTTACAGATAACTAGGTAAGGGCAATTATTCAAAGATAACATTCCAAAGCGGTGAATATTGCCGTATAAATATATACACACCTCATTGACTCTAGCGCAGATATCAAAAAGATATGAATAGAAAATTCTAACGCTGAGCAAACACATTCTTAGTCTAGTAATAAATAATATAACAAAAAAGAAAAAGAAAGAAAGAACAACACTACCGGGAAAAACACATGATGCAGGTGGGTCGGTTTGTGTTTTGTGTTTGATAACTGACACATCATCAGACAGCAGAGGTGATTGAGTTATCAATGCCGGTTTCTTTTTTCTATGTTTTGTTTTTCCGCAAAGCATTTTTAATTTAGTTATTTGTCAACCAAAGCATGTACATTTGTATACAACGTTTGTGAATATTCTAACTATAAAATGGATAGTGGAATTTGTTGTGTTTGGGGGGATGCATTATGTTTTAGGGGTGGGATTGTATTGCAAAATCATTGAAAAATTAAAATTTTCTTATTAAAGTGAGAACCAGGAATACATTTTTAAAACAAAGGGGATAGACGATAGGCTTGTGATTAATGAGCAGATTTATTGGGATTTGTGAAGGTGGGTCCATACTTTGCCAGGAGGCAATTGGATTCATGTCATTTTTCGTTAAGCAGAATGGCGGTTAAGGTTGTTCACAATGATTCAGTGAGGACGCACCCTAAAGAAAGACATTTCTTCGACTTCTGTCATACTTAAGGAATAGGTACTTAAAACCACCTCAACTCTCTGTGAAAAGTGTAATAATTTTTGGAACTCATCAAAGATCTTTCTCAAATGAGGACTTTCGGTGAGTTTCGGTCATAGAGCGAGAACTTGTCAACTTATTTTTTTGTCTTAAAATTCAACTCACTGATGAGATTTCTTTAAACTCCATTTTGTTTATGTAACAAGTGTACGTACTAAAAAACGACATAACAAAAATCCTCTTTGTAACTGTTCGACATAAAAAAAAATAATTCCGCTTTAGGAAACTTTTGGAATTCATTAAAATACTGTTCGCCAATTAAGGCCTTAACAGCGATTTCCAATTAAGTTTTCACAAAACTCTTACACTTCTCGTCATCTATTGAACTTTGCGCCGTTTTTATTTTTATTTTTATTCTACCATTCATGCCACCCCCTTCGTACCTACACAAACTGTGCCTTCCATCTCCAATCTGAATTGAACCGCAAATTACTTTTACAACAACATCAAAGCTTAAATATACCAGCAGCAGCGGCACTACAAATTTGTAAAGTTAATGCAAATCGACAAAACTATATAGACAAGCACATAACCATAGTGTAGGTAGCAGCAGCAATCTACAACCAAAAAAAGGAAAAAAAAAATGAGGTAAAGTAAAAATTGGATAAAAGAAAAAAAAAATGTTACAGAGAGGGAAAGAGAGAAGTAAGGTAAAAATTCAAAAGTGGAACATGTGGGCGCGTTCCACTTCCTAACTCAGTCAGTCAATCGCAGTACATGTCTCTTTTTATCTGAAATTATAATTTATAAAATAAAATAAAAGAAGAAAGAACACATAATAGAAAAAAAAAAACAAAAGAAAAAAAAGTAGTAAAACATAAAATAGTAGAGTAAAATAAGGGGAGAGACAAGTTACCGTGACAGCAGTCAGCCAACGTCGTCAATATAATGTGAACTTCGAGAATGCAAACCTTCTCTAATGGGAATAATTTAAATACTTCACCAAAGTCCAATGCAGCAAGAACACTCATTTTCACTGTTCATATGAAGGTGTACGTTGTACTTTGTACAATAAACGATTAAGAATTTTACATCCGAACTGATAAGGATTTTTATTTGCAAATTGTGGCAAACTACAAAAAAAAAGTTATATTTTGTCGTTTCAAAGGCACGTAACGATTTTAACTTAGTGAAGAAAAGTCTCAGCTGGATACAGAAAGGTATAAAACGTGAGAATAGCTTGCGACAATAATTGAGAAAAGGTTTCTTCTAAAGTTTAATTTCAATGTAGAAATAGTAGTTTAGGATCTTGCTTCTCGATAACTGATGCGGTTACCTGGCTATTTGGCAACTGACCTTAGGCTTCCAGAAACCAACTAAATATTTCCAAAAAAAGAAAACAGAATACGAATACTCCAGCTAAGCAGGTCTGAACTCTGTCCGTTGATTGGCATGCTCAAGGGTTACAACTCATTGGGTACCCACATGATTAGAATGGGCTTTATCACATCCGATTTATATAGATGATGCCAATACGAAGAGGCAGAGGAAGGGTCGTTTTATTTTGTATTTGAGGGCCCAAGTTTGGGTCACACTACGAAAAGAGCCCTGGGAGAATACTTCTTCGACGAACCGGTCGACATCTTTAACCCCAGCCATTTTTGCCGCTGAACATCAGGCTTAAGTTCGTTTAGGAATCCAAATGGTTCAGTGAGTGTTCTCAACCCCAATAGAATATATGTAATCAACTCAATTCTCCCCCTTCATCTATCGGGTGATTTTTAGAGGTTGGTTTTTCGAATAGGGATAAAACTGACATCTTGTGGTCAAATCGGCCAACTCTGATGTCATTTATGTTCATCATGAACAGGTTGACAAAAGACAAACGCTTGCAAATCGTGCAAATTTACTTCGAAAATAATGATTCAGTTTGCAAAGTTTGCCGCAAGCTCCGTCCATTTTATGGTCGACATAATCGTCCATCAGAGCAATTGATTCGGTTAACCGTGAATCGTTTTCGCACTACGTATATACATATTTTATGTTATAATACGCATCCGCAGAGACGTCGAACACGTGCGCACGGAAGAAACAATTGCCGCTGTAGAGCAAAGTGTTGAAGAGGACCCGAATGAGTCGATTCGCCACTGTGTACAGCAATTGGAACTTTGTCCACCATCATCTATGAAAGATTTTGCGCAAAGATCTTGGCTTACGAGCTTACAAGATCAGCTTGTGCAAGAATTAAAGCCGCGAGACTATGCAATGCGTCGTGATTTTGGGGTACAGGCCGAAAATGAGATTTATCTCGATGCTGGTTTTCATCGCAAAATTTTGATGAGGCTCATCTTTGGTTGAATGGTTACGTCAACAAGCAAAATTGCCGCATTTGGAGTGAAGAGAATCCACCTTGAGACGCCATTACATCCACAAAACTGACAGTTTGGTGTGCTCTATGGGCTGGGTAGAGTCATTGGGCCATAATTCTTCCGAAATGATGCTGGCGAGCCAGTTACCGTTCATGGAAACCGGCATAGAGCTACGATAACCGACTATTTTGTTTCCGAATTGAATGGCATGAATGTGGATGAGATGTGGTCCCAACAAAACGGCGCTACATGCCACACAACGCACGTCACAATCGATTTATTGAAGGAAACATTCGATGAGCGCATAATTTCGCGGAATGGACCTGTCAATTGTCCACCAAGATCGTGTGATTTGACAATATTGGATTATTTTCTTTGGAAATATGTGAAGTCGCTTGTCTACTACAACAAACCAGAAACGTTAGGGGGCTTGGAAGCCAACATTCGTGGCGTTATTGCCGACATAAAGCCTCAAATGGTCGAAAAAGTGGTTAAAAATTGGACCTCTAGACTTGGCCTTAGTTGAGCCACATCATATTTAAACAATAATGGCATATTTTCTTGTGTTTTATTTCAATTGGAAGTTCTATACCTCTAAAAAAACACACTTTATAAGGTCAAAGCTAAACGAACAAACCAATTCGCTGTGAAATGAAAACTTGTTGAATAAAGAAGAGGAAATTATATGATTAGCTAGTGAACCTGAGACAAAATCGGAACATTTATTAGAAGTGTCTAGTTTCATGACTTTTTGCTCGATGAAGCTAAATTAATACAAAAACCAACAAGAAGATTATTTAAAAAGCATAGGGCCTATCGTGTTTCTATTATTATATTTTGTGAGGGAATGGAACGGACCTTAAATTCTTTGCCGATCTCAAAGGGTTAATCTAGAAAGCGCTTTTCATGGCATGAAACTACTATCGGAGAAGGTTAATTTAGGTTATCGGAAAAACTGCCAATTCATCTTGAAAGGCGATCCCCTGGAAAAAAAGATCTTTCCTTGTAACAGGCAGACATTATTACGCCACCCACACTAGCTCATAAAGTCCTTCCATTATTTGTCATATTTTTTTTAACACCTTATCGATTTCCTTTAGTAACAAAAAAAAGAAAAAGAAAATAGTTTTCTAATAACTAAATACAGTTGTCGATCTTATAGGTACATATTTGCAAATTAAAATAAATAATTGTTGCTATTTTTGAAGGCGGAGGGTACCTACCAGAGATCAAAATGAGTATGTTCAAATCTGTTCAAACACATCAAAAATTTCTCAACGATCGCTCAGACTTGATCATATTCCACCCCTATTCACAAGCAAATAGCTCGCAAGTATATTTACTCACAAGCAAAAATTCTACTGAACAAACTAAATCAGTAAGGATGCTCACAAGTCATTTTTCTGTATTGAACTCATAAGCAAATGACTTGCAAGCAGATTGACTTGTTTGAACTTACTTGAATATATTCAAATACTCATGAGCACGCAAAATGTTCACAAGCAGGTAGTGTGTTCACAAGCAGGCAGTGTGTTCACAAGCAGGTAGCGTGCTTACAAGCAAGCAGTGTGTTTATAAGCAGGAAGTGTGTCCATCGGAAAGCCATGCGCTGAACATTTAAACCTAACTATAATTCTATTGAAAAACAAAGAGAGGCATACAAATGGTTGGCTTTGGATATGAGAAAGAACGGATTGGTTGCATTGCTGGATGATAAAATATTTTAATTTCTGATTCCAAAATTTCCCTTTTTAATATAATAATAATTTTTACAGTATAATAAATTTATATGCCTTTATTGCGGAAATGGATTTTGCTTATCATTTTTTTATGACAAGTGATTGCTTATCCTTTCGTTTTATGGCATGCAAATGTTTGGGTTTAAGCTTAGGTAGGTACAAAAATTAAAGGTCATCAATGAATTAGGAAGAGTTATAAACATGTAGGTATAAATACCTATTTTTATAGTTGCATATTTTTTTTTAATGTTTTGCTTTTTTTAACTTCTAGTTGAGTTTTCTGTTTACTTGAAATTTTTTGTTTCTATATACTTACAAACCTGTACTATCTACTTCAATGAATACAATAAATTGTTTCCATATCTACTGTATAATAACCATTTTCTTCATATAAAAGAAAAGAAGAAAAAACCAAGCTATTAAATAAACGTACTTCTCACCTATACCTAGATTTTTATTTTACTTAAAACGATCACGCCATCAAACTACCCTTTTTGGTATGATCACATTGCTTGCTTTATGAACACACTGCTTATTCACCAACACACTGCTTATTCACAAGCACACTGCTTGCTCATGAACTTATTGCTTGCTTACGATCAAATTGCTTGTGATCACTTTTATTCACAAGCACTATGCTCACAAGCAGTTTAACTCAATGTTATTCAAACTCATTTTGACTTGCAAGCAAGCCTACTTGTTTGGTTCGTTTGAAAATAGGGGTTGTTCAGAGTTGCTTGGTTCACAAATAAGATTGTTCAAATTTACTTGCTTGTGGGTTGACTCAGTTTGTTCAAACTCGTTTTTTTCAAGTAAATACTCATAGTTCATAAGCAGACTTAGTTCATTTTAATCTCTGGTACCTACTTCAAAGACTAGTTGCTTCATGATTTAACAAGTATAACATTCCCTGAGTGACAAATGCTTAACTTTCTTATTTATAGACAACGCATTTGAATACTAAACAACAGTTGTTACGTTACGAATGTTCTGTTTTGAATTTCATCCCATTACGGATTTTACTACATATTTGCATAATAACGATTGTCGTCAAATGAATTCAAATCCCACGGCACAATCTTTTTCTGCATGACCACTGACTGGCTATGTCACCGTCGTCGCCGTTGACTACATCGTAAATCTTGAATAAAAAATGTATTATTTTCCAATAACTCTGGATTCTTCAAATTCACGTTCAGTAAGTGTGAGTGTCTGTTTGTGGCGAAGTCTTAAATCAATAATACAAAATAAACGCCATGATTGCTGCCGCACCCTTCCTGCCATCTAAATTCAAGGTGAAAAATCACGCGAAACCAAATCAGTTATGCTTGTCTGCCTAGCCGCGCGACGCGACGCCGACGCGACGTACGCTGCTGGTGAAATTTGTTTTAGTGTTTTGGATATTTTGGAGATGTGTACTTAGAATTAATAAGTTAAACTGACAGATTGGGACACAAAATTTTTGTTCAAGGGGCCAGTATGCTATGAAAAAAAAGTGACTCGTCGGCTGGCCGTCACTCGACTCCAGAGTGAACAACTTCTGCGTCGATGAACTGCTTGCATTCCACAATCACTGTTTTGCTTTTCATTTGTGGGTGGGTCCTTTTTTGACATGAATTTAACACAAATAATCCTGTCATTGACCTTTCCATTATACACTTTTGAGACTGCCCACAGTGGTGGCTTGGTTTTTGGTTTTCATGCCAAATATAAAAATCTCCTCTCAAACAAAGTTGAAGGAATTTCATTAAAGAGCCTTGAACTTGTATAGGCATGCCGCTGGCACATCGCACATCGCACACTCTGCTCTGCAAAGATCCCATATCTAATCCTATTTTCACTCTAGTTGTTCAGCACAACACACACACACACACATAAACACATTTTCCTTTATAAAAAGGTGTGTAAAAACAAAGAACTACATTCTTTTTGAATGCGCATGCAACGCTTCTGATAAAAATAGTCGCGGCGTTTACAGCCGGCTGGCTCTTGTTGGGGTATAACTTGGTTGCTTGTTGGTTGTAGGTTCTTTGGATGCAATTAACAAACGCAATGCAAGACACATTGAATTATGCATAAAGCAAAGAATGAAAGAGAAAGAGTGTAAGGAACTTTGTATTGCAAACGACAAACGGGAAAGAAATAAGCCAGACCGATAAAGAGTTGAAAAATAAATAAAACTATACCTACGTTGGAGACACCACCAGCACACCATCACACCATCCAGCCAGCAGAAAAGGAAGGCATCAATTGCGGTTCGTTAACTAGAAAGGAATGCGGTGTGGCGTGCATGGTGTGTGCAGCAGCAGTTCTTGTCTACAATTTGGATTTTCACTTTCGATGCACTTGATTACGTCCAACACAATACACAACACAGCACCAGCCAGAACCTATCAATGGATTTGATTTTTGATTCTTGTTGTGATGTGTGTAGCGGGGAGGGGGGGTTCTTTGTTTTAAATTGATTATATTATGGGTGATGGTGGTGATTGGTGAATCATTTTTAAATTTATAGGTACATCGTTAAATCGTAGCCACCTGGACGACTCAAATTAATGCGTAATCTACGGATGTATGTTTTAGATTAGATTGTGACGAATATTTGGGGAAATTATTAGTTGTTTGCTTTCGGGTTGAGATACATTTATTTTTTAAGTTGGAAATAGTATGATGATGTCTTATCATTGACGTGTCAATGAGCTTCAAATAAAACAGGAAGACAGACAAGCGTTTTTTATAAAATTCACTGACACATCGATTGATGTCGTGCCAAGCTAAAATGATGAACACGTGTGTTCTTCTGATTTTGTTAAGTCAGTCCTTTGTATTCACATTCCTGTGATGAGTCAGTCAGTTTATGAGCTTAACTATTTTGTTTTTCTGCTTAAGTTTTCCTTTGAAAACGTTTTACTCGAAGAGTTAATTCTTCAAAAACTTGTTGCGTGCTCTTAAAAAAAATTTGGTACGGCGGCAACAACCTCTTAAGTTTTCCACATTTGTTTTGATCAGAAATTTCCTAAAACCCATTTATTTGCTTTATGAAAATGCGTTTTCTCTTTACTTTTACCAATAACCTGTGATTTTCTCAGAAAACCTTTCCAAACCTGTAATTTTCTCAGAAAATCACTTCAAACCGATAAGAAATGACTCAAACAAGAGGCAATTTCATGGCGAAGTGATAATTGAAAACAACAACAAAACATTGTAATTATATTTATAAGAAATTAGCGTTTGATTTCAAACAAACAAATTGAATAATTTGTCTGTCTCGAGCTAAATGACTTTAAGTTCTAAAAGTGATTCACCAGGTTAAACACCTCGAGACACTGTAAAGAAATCAATGAAACAACAAACAAACAAAGAATTTTGATTACAACTTGGCAAAAATGAAGTCACGAAATTTGTAACCACAAAGAATTTTAATAACTACTAACAGTTTTATGTGTTTGCATTAACAAAATTGATTTTTAAATAATTTCTCTAGCACTTTACTTACAAAAAATTACTTTTTTTTTGCAGGGCTTTGTTGCGGCGAGCATTAAACGCGAACAAGGCGATGAGGTTGAAGTTGATCTTGCCGAAACTGGCAAACGTGTGATGGTCCTGCGCGATGACATACAAAAAATGAATCCGCCTAAATTCGACAAAGTCGAAGACATGGCCGAATTGACTTGCCTCAATGAAGCTTCCGTCTTACATAACATCAAAGACAGATACTATTCTGGTCTCATATACGTAAGTACCAAAATACATATTTGCATTTATCCACCCAAAAAGTAAACCTTTTGTGTATTGTCCTAAACCAAACTTCAAGCGTCAAATTTTGAGTTGTAAAAAATTCATACTCGTATGTGATGACTGATGAGGCTAGAAGACAAACAAAGGAGTCAACTTCGTTGAGTGGCTACGTGATTATCCCCCAGAAAATCTGAATAAATATTTGCATTTCATATACCCTACCTATCCCCATGCTATTTATTCCTGATCAATAAAAGAATTTTGGTGATCCCTGAAAAAAAAATCTATGTATGTATCTTTTTGAGACAATGAATTCAATTATCATTTGTTTTTTTTTTTTTCTCAAATGACATTTAATTGCAAAGTAAAACCAATTGTACTCATACCGATATACGAATAAGTAATAAAAGTTTTACGCTAATGTAGCGAAAGCGAACAATTTAAGTGGCGCCCGCCTACAATTAAATTAAATTAGAAACGATCAATGCGAGCTTTTGATGTATGAGATAATGACAAGAGTCAGTCAGCGAAATGCGAAAGTGCATTTGTTTTGGATCAAATGGTTGTGTTTTCTGCCAAGCTTTAAGAGTTCAATTTGTAAAACTCTGTCGTATTAGAAACTGATTTTGAGAGCGTGAGTTTGCCTAACTCGATTGAAATTGAACTAGAAACGTGTGACGAAGCTGGAGTTAAAGAGTTGTTATCTACCAACGGTTCAGTGATGATAAGCTTTCAGTCCTTCTTAAAGCTTCAACCCCTTCCTACAAATTTTGTGGCTTTTCGAAAGTTCTTAATTTTCATATTGCTTTAACTTTTATAAAACCGTAAGACTTTCTTAAATCTTTTGAACCTTCTACAGTTCTTTGGACCTATTTTCAAGTCATCGACTTTAACTTCGACATTAAATCTACAAGCTTTTGATTTTTCTATAGAAGCTCGGACTCTGCATAGTTTTTGTACGAAACCTCAGATTGTAAAAGCTAGAGAACTAAGACCTAATATCAGGTTTTTAAGTCTTACTTAAAATTTAACTAAATATAAACATCGCGTTTGTAGAGGCAGCACTGTCATATTATTATACTGTTTATTATACTAAACGACTGTCGAAATAATTGTGATTTTCTTTGCGTGTGTTCAACTTAATTGGTTTAGCAAGAAGTTACAGAACGCATTTATATTTCCAATTCAAGGATAAGCACACAGCTTGGGAGACGCCCCAAGAAACGTCAAAGTGTCTACTCGTTTCCCATTTGTATAAATATTGTGCGGTAACCCTCAAATATTACTTTCTGTAGGATTACGTTTCTTTGTACGGGCCTAAGATTCTTTAGCTGTATATCCATTCCCGACAGGATTCCCTGCAGATCTTTAGAATCCTTACAATCTTGTAAAATATTTACAAACCTTGAGAATTTTGATAAGCCCTAACCCAGCATTCTCTCCACCAACCATTTTCTCTCTGTAAGCCCTATTCTCTCTGTAGCTTGCAGCATTCTTCTCCTTTACTTTAATTTACACAAGACTTTCTCTTTTCCCATCCAACGAATTCTTTGGAAATACAATGCTTATTTTTGAACCTCAAAATGAATTAAAACAATTTTGTCAACTCCGGGACCAAGCGCATTTCTCACAATCATGGAATGGACCTACAATTTTCTGCCGATTCCGAACGGCTAATCGAGAAAGCTCTTTTTATGGAAATGAATTTTTTTCGGGGGACTTGCCAATTCCTTGCGCCAAAGGAGATACCCGTGGAAAACATATTTTGTTTTCTGCTGGGATTGGAACCACCCGCATAAAAGACAGACGTGCTAACCATTACGGCACAGGCATACCACGAAAATAAATAGGCTTGTGTTTCTACAATTTCTTTAGTGTTTGACAATCTTTTCCTTAAGATACCTTATTATCTGTTGTCCAGCCGCGTTGAATAAAAATAAATTTGGCCCCGGAACGTAGCGCATTTCTCTCAACCATACTTTGTGAAGGAATAGAAGTGTCCTACATTTTTTTGGCGGGTCCGAACAGCTAATTGAAAAAGCGCGTTTCATGACATGAAGCTAGGTTAGGTTAGACACTGATACCCTAAGGGCCGGTTTGTTCAAGCTTGGTTATTTCTAATCAATGATTATTCCAGATGATAATCATGGATTCGGTTTGTTCACGAATTATTTAATCAAGGAAACTCTGATCAAAGCTTTTAATCATAGATTTTGCTAACCAGGCAATTTTTCTGGGTTAGCTCCATTTAAACAACGATTAACTGAAATTCAGTTTGTTCAGGTTTGATTTTTGTCAGGCTGACATATCACCTTGAATGAGGCATATAGACGCTGTAATCTTAGTTTTTTTTATAAGTAAAATAAATAAAAACAAAAATAAAAACAGTGCAGGCTTGGCTGAAGTGGTATTTTATTTACTCATAAATGGCAGTATTTTCTTTGAGTTTTAACTCCGCTTGGAGAATTTTAGCAGCGTGTTTGGTTTTTGTTTAATGCGCCTCCTTATTTTGTGCTGCTGCCGTAGTATTTCTTTTTTAAAAGTTACAGTTTTTTCATCTTGACCTTTTTTTGCTCTGCACTGCTTGAGTCTATGTCCTCAGTTGTGTGGTTGCTTGTTGAGCAGCTTGCATGGCATTATTTACATTATTTTGGGTGTTTTGTATGGAAGCAGTTTCTTCTTGTACTACAGCTTCAGCTTCGCGAACTCTTTTTGAAGTTGTTCGACAATTCCCTGTTTTCTAACCAATGCAGCACGAGCAGCTTGCAAAGCCTTTTAAGTCAACTGAGCTTAAAACTGATGATAACCCTGTTGTCCGGTTGCGGTTTGAGCATTTGACGCTGCTTTTGCCTCTTGTGCGGCTTTGAGAGCTATGCTAGATGCTTTTTGCTTTGATGACCCACTCATAGCTCTGTTAGATTGGCAATTAGTTTGGGGCTCTTTATTTAGGTCTTCCGAGTCGGCATACTCACATATATTTGAAACTAAAATGAAATTAAATTCAAATGTCGATAGTTTTGACAACCGAATTAATTTTCAATAGATTTCCTTGATTAAGTTTTGAAATATAGACTGGAAAATGGAACGATTTTTGACTAACCCATGGTTTGCTAACCAAGCTATGAAAAATGTGAACAAACACACTTTGGTGATCACAGATTTTTAATCATGGGTTAAGAACAATCCTTGATAACCAAATTGCTTATTTAACCCGCTCTGAACAAACCGGCCCTTAGACCACAAAGGTCCATTGTGATACCACAGAGTTCAGCAAGTTAATCACATACTAATCTCAAAAACCCGATGTGAGACTACCGAGTTGATCACCCATGGCATGAAGCTACTATCGGAGATATTGGAAATTCCTCGCGAAAGTGACGCCTTCGGAAAACATTTTTTCCCCTTGATATTTCTGGGAACCTCGAACCTCCCACTTAACAGACAGACACGATAACCGTAACGACATGACCACCACAAGCGGCCACGTTAAGCGTTGTAGAATGCTGGGGCAGAATTACCGCACATGTGATCGAGTAATCCGTCACTGAATTACATATATGTTTTTGGCATTCCAGTACCACAATTTGATATTCTTTCATCAGTATCTGAACGAATTGATGTCGATAAATTAACAGCAGACTGATGTTGTGTAATATAAAGCAAATTTTGAAAGAAAAATAGTACCCACTCACTCGATCACTGATGCGGCCCCTGAGTGGCAAATAACTAAAGCATGTGAAGTTCTGTGACGTACGAAAAGACAGTTTAAAATTCTGTTTTATTTTTATATTGTCGCTCTTTCGCTTGCCTGTGGTTGGGCCCTTAAGCATAGAATACATAATACAATTAAAACGAAGGTTTTAAGTGCTAATTTAAATACACCATCATCTTATAAGCGCTTCAATTTTCGTAGCAATAATCGTACCTCGAATGCGATGAGAGAACTAAGATTCGCAATGTCCCATTCTCTTAACAATTTTATACTAAAAGTACCATTTTAGATCTTGAGTTTCCACTAGAATTTGATATTGTTTACTACTTACTGTAAATTAAACTTTTTTGAATGTGATTCTATTGAAGCGCTATTGAATCAACCATCTCACGCTCTAGCATCACTTCGACATTTTTTAATCACCTCAATTCAAAATTTCCATTAATTAAATATCATAAATTTGGTCTTAAGAATGGAAACACTTTTATTTTTCGAAAAATGTTTTCATAGACATAAACGTATGTATATATCTAATTTCAACAAATAAGCAATTAAAATGAACAGAGGATTAATTAAGACAACAAGATGTAGCCCTAGACTCCGCACACGCTGCGAGTTTAATTTATTCATTTGTAAAACAAGTGCCAACAATCTCATAAAAGAGACTGCTGCTTGCTACTGCTGTCACCCGTTAAAAATAAAAATTCAAATTAAAAACAAAATATTAATAAAAAAAAAGAAAAACCTAACAATGAAAATCACTCGAGTTTCTTCGTTATGATTTTATTTTTTTGGTGTAAAATTTATAATATTTCTCGATTAATTAGGTTTTTGCCCACAATTTTCCTCTCATATACAAGTGTCACCAAATAGAGTGCTGTTCTGTCTGATTATGAAAAAGAGCAATAAATAATCGTATTGGTTTTGATTGACGTCCTATTAGCATAAACTGCTTAAAGGAATACGCTGTTTCTTTTGGTGCTTTGGTAGTAAAATAATGTGTTAATTAGAATGGCCGATTGGGTTAGAAGTCTTAAATTCTAATTGATAGTCTATAGAAGAAAGCATATCCATTTATATGTGCAAAAATAAAATACGAACTATAAATTGCAAGAAACGCGTGTGGCTCGACATTCTCGATTAATAATGACAACGATGTGCAACTGAGGTAATTGATAAATGTGATGTGACTGTTGGTCTTGGTCGTCCCACAACTGCCAGCCGCACCAACCATCACCGTCACTGCCTCCACATGTACAAATTGTACGCCCGAATTAAATGTAACGCCAAGTGCAACAGCCGCCCAAGCCCTTAGTAATCGCGCGATAAGCGTGCTCAACCGCCACAGCGTAGAGCACTCACAAAATTTATATAAAACGACACGACACGACAGCAACGCCGTCGTCGTCGTCGACGACCACGATGCTCTGGCTTGCTGATTGAAGGCTGTCTCGTTGCTGATTCGAAACTCTTCTAATACCGACGACCGTCAGTTGATACATTATTAAGTAGCTTTGGGAAATAAACAAGAAACGAATACCGATTAGGAGAATAGGCATAGAGGCATGCAAATGACAAACCTAAACCCGGGTACCGGCATGCATGACGACATAGTGCACGTTTCTTTCTAATAAAAAAAAAAAAAAAAAACTAATGATTAAATTCGCATAATCATCGCTCAATTGTGTGTACATGCGAAAGGAGGGGTGCGTGGGCGGTAGTTGTATGTGAGTGTGTTTCAATCGTTTCGTGTTTGGTATAATGCGGCACAACAACGTGTTGAATGTAAATTGGTTGCTTGATATTTTGCAATTTATTACCTTTCGTTTCTTTCTTTGATTCCTCGCCGGTAGTGTATTGAAATGAACATTCTTTCGACCTGCGTCCTGCGTGCAGAAAGAACTAATGTGTTACTTCTGCCATTCAGGAGCAATCAGAAGTGTGAACAAAATTCATGGAAAAATCCCGTTTGATTAGTATCGACTCTTGATTCTGTCAACTCTGAATCAATCAAAATTCTTGACATCGCGACGATAGAAAGATTTTTATCTGCCGGTCAATGAATTTATAATCTCTTGGTTTATTTTTGATTTAAATTTAGCATCGTTACTGTACTCCTACAAGATTTTTGAAAAATTTATTGTTGTGATAATTTAGATGATGGGTTTTGATTCGAAATCAATACAGCGGATCCTTAAAGCTTGCCGATAGACTTGAAGGGAAGCTAAAATTCTGCGAAGAAGAACGTAATCAGAGAACTTGGGCTTGCTTCGACAGATGTTTTCAGGGCCCAATATGTACTTATACGTTCGGTAGCTCACTTGGTGTGGTTGTTCAATTTGCTAGACGAAATTTTTGTTATATGTACAATTGTACATATGTAGGTAGTTCCTTTTGTGACAAACGGACTTAGAGTTTCTCGGAATATCCTGTGGCACTTATCAGAAGCGAAATTTTTAGCAGTTAAGGGCAGTTGCGCAGTTCGTGGAAACATGACAGAGTGGTTTAATGGCTGTTCGACTTTTTGGGACATACGTTGCATGTTTATTTCTGTTTTTTTGGGACATACGTTGCATTGTTTATTTATGTTTTTTTATGTTTTTTTTTGAGACGACGCTTTCAGCTTCCGTACCCTACAAGACCGCATTACTTGTGTGGACCAGGCAAGTGACATAGCTTTATTCCCTTCGAGATCTCTTACGTAGCTAATAGTAAGCTAAGGGGCCTATAGTGGACAGCCATTTCTGTCAGAAATGTGGGGTATCTATAACTTTTCTGCTGATTCTGAGTGGCTAAGTGCAAAAGCGTTTTTAGTGGCAGAAGTAAAGGGGTTTTTTTTTGGACGTGTGGTTTTCAAGAAGAAGTAAAACCCATTTAATTGAATGTAATGGTCAAGAATTTAGCTTTATTATAAAGATAAGGGGTTTGCCATTATGTTTTAGCTAGTAAATTCCAGCGGAGAGACCCAATACACGACCACTTTTTGCAGCATTTTTGGGGCGTATGTCAACAATAACGCCCCGAGGAATCTCTTCATCAGCATCAATCGTCTTGTGCTTATCTGCGTAGACAAGCGATTCCACATAACCCCACAAAAAAGGCCAGCGGTGTTAAATCGCCCGGTGGAGGTAATTCTTGTGAGTTTTAAACTTGAAATTATGTGAAAATCTGACAGTTTACCAAACGTACGCAGTTCCAAGTGATCGTGTGGCTTGAATTCTTCTACGATGAAATGGCAGACGAAACTGATAATAAATCAAGTGACCGCTGTCAAAAAGACCAGATCCGAAAAAAGTATTGCCCAATGTCTAAAAATACATCGTTTACATAAAGAAAATAGACCCTAAAATGGAACCCTATGGGTGGCCACCGAAAAAAGATATTGCTTTAAGAATTTTGTTAAAACTTACAATTTAAGGGCATGTTGTTAATACTTTTGGGTGCCGATGATTGCCAATTCGCTATCTTTGACGATTACCGGTAGTGCCTTTAAGAAAGTTTTTAGCATTATGCGTCTACATTTTTGGTGAAGCTCCATATCTTAACACCTAACTTAAATCATATTTCAGCATTCGTCCAAGGTCAGTTATAAGAAAGATAAAACACATTAAAAGGCGATTTTGAAAATCCACATATGGTACAACACCTTCTCCTTGCAATTGTGTTTAACACTCTAATACCCAGCTAAGTACTCTATTGTGGCACGTTTGTCTGTTTATCATGACTTTATATTCAAATCGACATTTTAAATGAAATATGTTTCCACCATATATGGAATATTTCTCATTGTGTAAGCCAAAGGCGAGCAGATTATAAATTATACCACAGCAACACTCTTTGCGTTCTCGTGTACCTACCTAAACATTGTACAATTTATTCGCGGCAAATGTGTCGGCAAACTTCTAATGGAAAATAGTTTTGAGTAAAGAAATTCGAGATGATATCATCAACGCTGCATAGGTTAACTTTTTGTTTTTGTTAACAGTATTGTTTTTGTTTCTGTTTTATTTGAATGAACGAAAATGGTAATTGTTAAACTAACGGAAAGTGTATATTTAGCGAGTGATTTTCACAAGACTTGTGCTTGAGCACCTTAAATGGCACAGCTACCTTGGATTGTGTTCTATTTGTGATTGCGTTTGACTTAATTTTTGCGAAACCGTTCTCTTGAGGATGGTTTAGAACAGGAGGGATAAGTACTGAAATGTGAGAATAGTTTGATGGGATACCTTTACATGTGGACCTGGTTCATTTGATGAAAAACCTTTTGGCTTTCTATTTGAACCGGGAAGGCTTAACTAACTCCTTGGAAACAGGGTAACATGGTGTGCAATTCAAATGAACAAGAAACATTTATCAAATTTTTTCTGTACGTGCAATTAATTGAAATACTCAAACTGACACTGTCGTCATAGCCTCAGACCGCCATGCTCATCATGATCATCATTATCATCATCACCGTTGTCGTCGTTGTCGCTGTCGGGCGTCGCCGTCGACTTATTTCGACGTCGCATTGACTGCACTGCATTGAGTCACAGTCTAATAAACTCTTAGTACGCACATACGAGTACATTACACACAAATCATTTTCAAAGTTTATAGTTGTGGCTGATTTATGTTTCTATTCGCCGCTGCGCCGCGCTATTGCCGCCAATGTTTCCTCTTCTTGTTATCATTTTTCTTTTTGCAACAAACAAAAATGAAACCGCTTCTCGATGTCTAAAAATAAAATGCTGTTCAATTTGTTCGATGATCTAAAGTCTTTTGGAAACATACAAACAATAAAAGGAAAACAAAACTGCATTAAATAGGTTGACCGAAAAGGAAAAACAGACAAAAAGAAAACAACATCCAACAACGCTTCTCTAAAGTTAGATTCATACGTCAAGTGCAATTATTTTTAGCAAATTCGAGTGCGAGGATATTTTTGAACCAGAAACAAAATCTCAACTTGTAATTCGTCTACAGTAGTGTTGTTGGTTGTTGAGGATTTGAAAAATCATTGGATTCATTTCCTCGTTAATCTTGCGGGCATTTTGGAAAATGGGTACCTAAACTGTGTGATCATGACATGTTCAAGCTGTTACGGGTGACAACGAGATCATTTGTTTTTACGACCAGCTGACGTGACAAGAGATTTCAATTTGTATTGTTCAACAGAAATGGCTTCAGCTAATAGCCATGAAAAGAAGAAACTTTCACTTCAATTTAAGTGCGAGCTTTATTTACTTTTAAGTCGCTTCTGACCTTATTTGCAGTTTTTTTTTCTGGGCTTTAAAGGTGTCTTGTGATTAACATAGTTTGAAAAGAAACAGAGATGTGTTCGGCATGGAATTGCAACTTGAAGATGAAAGGTGTGACAACAAGAGCAAGTTTAAATGGGAACGGAAATATATTTCGGCAATGTTGTATGTACCCCAATGGTGGTGGGATACTCCACAAGTGTGGAGCAGAGAAGTGGGATGGCCGTGATTCCTTCGAGATCTCGATATCGTATCGTAGGTCGGCATTTTTATTTCGTTATTAATAGAGATTTTCGTCATTGGTAAATTTTGTGAAAATAGAGGTTGAAATTGTGAAGATAATTTGTAATGATGACGTGCCTTGAAGGTTGGAAAAAAATATTTATAGACTTCCTCGAAGACACTTTGACTTTTTTTGCAAAGTGTCGCTTCTTATATTTTTTTTTTCTTTATCCACGCTTTGAGCATATTGTTATATTGAAGAAAAGACACTTCTCCCACTTGTCTGCTTGAAAATAATATCTGCCTGTGGAGTACGCATTTTGACAAGGTATTGTTACAGCGGCTCCCGACAAATGAGTGTCTGTCTAGTGGACAATTTGCTTTACAATCACAAATCTTTGAACTTCGCCATCCTGTCCGGATTTTGGTTTAAGGTGTTTAAGCCTCAACCTCGGCAGGCTTCGCAGGAGCGCATTCTGTTACTCCAATTTTCCGAAATCTTTGTTGATGGTTTCAGGTCTTAGCTCACGGATTACTTGGATGATATTTGTCTTTAGTGCTTGAAGCTCAAAGTTGACACATTGGATTTTTTTTTTGCAGCTCAGAGGTCGTTTAATGCATGTCATCAATTTCAGAAAAAAATGTCAGTTAAATGGCTCTGTCATGGCTACTGTTGACCGAAACTTTTTGAATGTAAAATGTTGAGGCAAACCTCGAAGATAAAACTCTCCGATTTAGAACGAATTATAGAATTTCTGCTTCGAAATATTGTTCTGACCGCTGTTCGGTACATTATTCCGACATTTATGTAATACATCCAAGCGATTTGCGGTGCAATGCAGTCCATTGCGTTTTCGAGTAACATTTCTGATGAATACAGATAACCCCAAATTTAATTTTAGCCTCGAAAGGAGTGTGCGTTTTGGAGAATGTATCGGTCCAATGGATACCACGATAAGGCTGACTTCCGTAAAGGGCTTTTCGAAAGTTATACTTCGATTTTCAGTACCTGCATGTGCCTTTTCTTACTGTTACAATTGATCTTAACATTTTATCAATGATCGTTGGCCTAGAGCTGAAGTGGTCCCTGAATCGTTGGCACACTGAGTACTTGGATATAGTGATCTAATTGACAGATGGTACGAAGACATTGATCAAACAGGGTGCCTACGAAGTCCGAAAAAAGGTTGTTGGCGTTGGCCCGCTTACTATTTTGTCATTTCGTTCTTCAATGTAACGAGCACCCAATCCGTTGATTTGCTTCCATTCTGGTTTCCCATCACCATTTTGTTTTTCCGACTCGTATGAGAAATATCGATACTCTAAAAACCCCTGGTTATCGTTGAAGAGTTTCATGATATCGTGATCCTCGCTGTAATTTACGACTTTTGCTGTCGGTCGTTTTGCTATCCTCCTAACTAAAGATACGAGTAACAAACCGACCATTCCATTCTCGTAATTCAAAATTCGCTGTTTGTAATTCGTAATACGAATCCAGGTTGGTCAAAGGCAATGCTCAGCATACCTCCATCTTGTAAACAAACTTTCAATGGAAGAGAACCCTCACTTTCAACCCAAGGGTATGAGCTCGCGTACTCTTCAGCCTTGAAAGCTAGGTGTGTACATAATGTCTTCTCTACCGAGGTGTGGTTTGACCATAAATTGTCAAAATTAAAAAACCATGCACTTAACCCAAGCACCATAACACAAAACACAATACATGTCCTCCACAACGAATTCTGATTAATGCTCTTAAAAACGCATGCAACGACGCCTTACTGCGGGTAGGTATGCGATATGCATACCAATTACTTTTTTAATTTAAAAGATTTATACGAATTCCTAAAGAGGATATTGACTTTTACCAATGGCCAATGGTGGCGACACGAACATCAGTCATCATTGTTTGTGACCTAAAAAACCTGCTTCATCTCAACTCTTTCGCTTGAATTCGTAAAATCATTAAAAGAATTCGTCATCCCAACCAACCACAACCACTATCAGTGTATTACAACACAACACACAAAGGGAATACCTACCTTTCAGTTTTTTATTATTTAGTTTTTATTTTTCTTTAATGGTATTCATCACCCGGTTGTGTACTTTAATATTCAAACATTTACCAAGAAACCGCGCCGTGTTAAAACTCAACAAGAAAACATTAAAAAAGAAACTCAAAAGCAGGTGACTCATCATCACCTTGTTTTCCAAAGTCCGAGCAATTTGTTTTTGTGTGTGCTGCTGGATTTCAAAATTGGGGCTATCCGCACAACTACTTTTTTTCCACTAAAAAACTCTGACGTAGAAGCAAGAGAATAAATTTAATTATTTTTATGTGTATACATCCGATTCCGATGTGCAATGGCAAACCCAAAAAAGCCCCTAGGTTTGCCATATCCACATGCATCCGGTTTAATTGTTGTATTGGCCATAGCTTCTTTTGATTTGGTTATGGAGCGCATGCATGTGCATGACGACGCCGACAACGACGATGATGATGATGATGATACCTCTGTTTTGTGCGGCTTTACGTGTGCTGTGTGTGCATAGCGATAGCATATGCTCTCGGTTTTCGCTTTTCATTGGAAAATTTATGTGAAAATAATTTTCAGCTCTAATTCGCTTTTGAATTGTTCTTTAATTAATTATATATTGGAATGCGGTGCGCGCGTATTGCACAATCGAACAAGAAGACGAAAAAATAAAAAAGAACTTACAATAGAGTTTTTTTCAGATAGGTATAAGTCGATACTTGAAAATAAAGCTCGTTGCAATGAAAGAGTTCATTTTGAGAGCCACAAATCGAACAGAAAATAATTATTTGCAACACAAGCCTGGGTATACAATACAATTTATCTTTATTAGATGAACACAGGGTGGACTAGACAGAATATTGACCGGGCATTGTACTGCTAGTTATAAAAAAAAAGTTTTATCTCGAAGTCAAGTAAGTTGAAGCAGTTGAACAACGGTTGAGACTTGAGATCCTGTTGTAATCGGTCTCCACCAAAATACAAAAAAAAAAAAAAAAAAATGAGCCCCAGGCCTAGCGCATTTCTCACAACCATGTTTCGTGATGGAATGGAAAGGACCTATAATTTTCTGCCTATTCCGAACTGCTAATCGAGAAAGGGCTTTTCGTGGCAAAGAATTTATTATCGGTGGACTTGCCAATTCCCCGCGATACCCGTGGAAAAATATTTTTTTGTTTTTTTGGTGTTTGAACCACGAACCTCCTGCGTTACAGGCAGACATGCATACCGTTACGCCAAGGGCACCACGAAATTACAAAGCGAACACAAACGTATTTTAATGATTTACGAAAGTGCCTCCTTTTAAATAATTCTTGCAGCGATTGTGATTCGATTGCAAACTAATTAGGCTTACTCACGTTGCGCATGTATTCACTACCTTACCACTGGTAAGGGATAGCAGTTACAGCAGAAACTCATATTTTTCCAAAACATAAGTAGCTATCATTACGAACAGTAACGTAATGATAGATCAAACCGTTCAAAAAGAATTTTCCTTCTATACCCTCCTCGCAAGTAAAGCGTGATATTCAACCCTATCACAGTTTCCGAAAAGAGAAGACTTAAAACATCCTCGAATGATATCGACTGATTTGCAAAGGATATTTAGAAGTTGTGAATAATTTTATCAGTACTAGCAAATTTCGTAGCAAAGCATTCACTACAATTTAGATTTTGAGTTTTGTCTCATCCTGTGTGTTTCGTTTTGTTTGTTTTTCTTTCTATCTGCTCACACCAGCACAATTAATTAATTATAAAATCACTACTTCTTACAGTTAATAAAACGCTCTAATAATAATTACGTAATTTGGCGTACATCGACAGTGTGTTATCCTCACTGGTGTGTGGTGTCCAAACCATTCGCTCTCAGCCACAACAAAACAATATGGTCTTTCAGTTGTTTTACCGCATTGCATGCGATCAACAAATGACCTAAAGTGTACAATGATTCTTTAATTCCGAGGCGAAGTGTAGTTTGTTGATTTCGCCTTCTTCCCCCTGGTTTTTATTAGTACGGGTGAGAATGGACATTTTCACACTGTCTTGAGAAAGAAAGGCCGCGGGTGTAGTTTAGTTTATTTGATGTTTATTTAATTGCGATATTTAGAATCGATTAGAGAGATGATAGGCAGACAGCACGCAAGGAAAACGGCAGTGGCGGGGCGGGCGGTGTCCATGATTTTCACAAACGGTTTTATTCTCAAAGAAAGCAGATTTACGTAAATATTTATAAATAAAGTGGCTTTTTTTATGTTTTGTACGGGGTTGTGGGTTTTTGAAACGAGTAGACAACTGTTTCAACCACCTGTCAATAGTCGATAGACATAGATTCACTTTACATTTGTTTCTGAAAGTTCTTCTTTCTGTTGAAAAGGAAAACGGATATCTACCGATGAGCACACTCGAATGTTTCCTAAAAGGTTGCAAGAAATGCATTTCCAAAGCTGTGCCTGTTTTTTAATTAATTTTTTTATTTATTTTATAAAGAGCGTTCGGTTCGTTGCAATAAAAGAATATAACTGCCACGTCGGTGATTTTGAACCGTCTGTCTGGCCTATCAACAAAACAACTCTACCACTGGGTGGCAATGCGTTGACAAGTCGAAGGGTTCGAAATCACCGCCAGGGCTACCAGAGATGTCGAAAAAATTTTAAAGCTTTAAAATATTCCAATAAGGTCGTGAGACATTCCAAAAACTTATTATTGGCTTGAAGTACAATCAAAATATTTATGAATGAAACTCGTCTTCGTTCATATGACCACCGCGGGCACGTGTGCAGCGGTCGATTCGTTTGACCCAATTGGACGCCATGGAATTGAATAATTTAGATCATTTGCTACGAACGCCTGAACGACAGCTATATTTTCGACACTTTGATCAACTCGTTGTATCACTGAAAAGATAACATCAAATAGCGAATATGTAGAATAAAATCTTTGAACTAAACGCGTAATTGCCTGTCTACTAAAGCGAGAATTACGACCGACAACAAATTGCGGTAGAAAATGTTTATAATTTACAGACCGTTGCTCGTTCTTGTACTTTACGATAGTCAAAATGTTAAGTTTACTGAATAAATGGACAATGACAGTTTGATGATTATTGAAAGGGTGCGTTCACAAAGTAAATTCAAAGTTGTCCATTGAAAAACCTATACATTTTGATCGCATATCTCGTTTTCATACAGCACGCATCTACATTCGTATTGTTCGGTTAGCTTATCTGTAAGTTATATGTACTTTGTTACTTAGTAAACGTTCGTGTTGAGTTGAATAATATGAGTCTGCAATACATCATAGGTACCTACCACTAACGGCTCTCGTGACAGGCAGCACCCTGACAGCTAAATTTAAATCCGATTTTTCACAGTCAAATTAATTTGCCAACCCACCGTTTATTTGTTTTTCATAGGAAAAACATGGTTTTGTGTATCTTTGCATCTAATTACTCCTGACTCTAAAGAGCCTTGGTGCTTATTCGTTATCGTATATCAAGCATGCATGCCCCATACTTGAAGCGAAATGCATGCGCCATGAGTCATTGCCGCACATGTCAGTTGCTGCTGCTGCAGCACGGTGAATAGCTTCATTGTTTGACATGTTGTGTATGATGGAATTTCGCTTTTCTGCTGTTACTGGCGTCTTTTTCAACATTGATAAAAAAAACAACAACTCGAATGTTTACAACATGACCCCATTGATTTCTTGGAACTTCTTTCCATCTCTCCTCCAAAGCAAAATGTGGTTGTGGATTATACGTAGACATAGCCAATATGAAATTCTTACATAAGGTCTGCTTATGAGTTCTCGTTATATAGATAAATTCAGCCGGCAATTTTAATTATCGAGTATTTTTCAAGTGTAAATATTATGAAGATACTTCCAACTCCATAGTCAACAATAATCTCTTCTCTCCCTTTTAACACTCAATGCATGCCTTTGTGGTGTACCTATAACTGAAGCATTTTATAATTTTTATTTCATTTTTTTACCTTTTCAGACATATTCCGGCCTTTTTTGTGTAGTAGTGAATCCGTATAAAAAGCTTCCAATTTATACGGAAAAAATTATGGAAAGATATAAGGGTATAAAGCGACACGAAGTGCCTCCGCATGTATTTGCAATAACAGATACTGCCTACAGATCTATGCTCCAAGGTGAGTTTTTTTTTATGTTCAATTTGTTTGATATTTTATGTATGTTCTTACTTTGGTCTATGTGTGTTTTTGTACGTATATACGTGAAGGAATAGGTTGACAGCAAATATTGAAGCTTAGATAAGGTGTACGATTGTACGGAGTACACCAATAAGATGGAAGAAATAACCTCACAAGGGAAGCACCACACCTTTTGAAGATTAGTGTTGTGTTTGCTCATAAAGTAGCAGACTTTTAGTTCGGAAAGATTTATGAGACATCAAAATTTTGATAATGAGGGAATATCGAGTTCAAACTAGAAAAAATCATAATATCATACAGTTTATCAACTTTTTGGTTATCTTGACGACAGGAAGCTGACTAATTAAGTTCAGTGCTCAAACATTGAATGTGGTTGTTAGTTTTTTTCTTTACCTAAAAAGTTGTCGATTATTTGGTTAATAAATGGGAACTTCTTTGAACGCTCAAACAAATTTGACGGTAAATCGTACAAAAACTTTTAGAGTTGTCTAAAATTGAATAAAGGTACTCGTATTCGTATTGTGCAACTTTTGATAGATATTTTCTGATTCTTTATGACTCAATTTGAAGAGAAACTGCTGGCGAAAGGGCATAAAACTGCGGCTTAATGTTGCACTTGCACGTCAACCTTCTTTAAGAATGTGATTCATTTCAATATTAACAACCAAAATAAATATGCCACCCTTCAAAAGTACAAAACTTCTTTAATTGGTAATATGATTAAAAATAAAGTGTACCTACAATTCAAGGAAACTCTAAGAAAGGATTTTTCTGGCGATAGATATTATAGAAAGTTGGATAGTTGAAGTTTAATGCCCTTTTAAGGCCCTTTTAGACGGTCAGCTCTCAGTTCAGTGTGCAAATAGACGTCAGTTCGATGTTCAGCTGAGCTTTTTTTTATTTGAGAAAAATCAAAATCAGAAAGAACTGAGAACTGAACAGAAAACTGATGGGAATTTCATCAGTTATCAGTTCGTTTTTAAGCGTTTAGACATAAAGCTTAACTGATAGCTCAACTGAAACTGAAACTGAAATGATTTTCTGAAAGGGCCTTAACTGATAACTGAACTGACAACTTACGGGAATTCCATCAGTTTTGGTTTCAGTTAAACGCTTCAATTTCTGGCATTTAGACATAAGAACTGAAAGCTTAGCTGATACCTCAGCTGAAACTGAAACTGAAATGAACGTCTAAACTGATGAAAAGGAACGGATGATTTTTCAAAGGAAAGAAAGAGATGAAAAAGATGTGAAGTTTTGTCATCTTCCTCATTTTCAGATATAAGTTTTGCGTTAAAGATCATAATTCTTCTTACTTTGACGTAAAAAGAAGAATTATAACTAAGAAAAGAATACACAAAGAAAATTCCACGAATGTGACCCGGCTCTAAGAGACCAACAAGACAAGATGATCTCCGATACGGCAATGATGATCTGCGCATAAAATACAATTTTTGCATTGATACTCGTATTTTTAAAACATTTGATTGAGTTTCGCATCAAGCCCTCTATTCGAAAATGCATTTTTTTGGTACCGAAGAGTTTCATTTTCGTTGGATTAGGAATAACCTTTCCGATCGTTCAAAACAAGTTGTATTGGACGGTGTTAAGTCTGATACTCACAATATAAAAGGCTGGTGTGCCGCAGGGCTCCGTTTTGTTTCCGATACTTTTCCTTGTCTTCATAAATGATCTCCTGTCTAAAAACTCTTGCTGACTAATCTACTCTCAGTTGTTTGTATTTGTTTCCAACTACACGTATCAGTTCTTCGGATGTGGAACTGGAACGGTTGCGTATGACTAACTCATTGAATTCTGACCTTAACAGCATTGTTTCATGGGGAAATATTAATCGTGTAGAATTCAATGCCTCGAAAACTCAATGCTGTCTTCTTTCGTAAAAGTATGTGTGTAAACGACGATCTTCATTTGGACGACCACATATTTGAAGTCGCCAAAAGTGCTGCAATGTTTAGGATTATCAAAATGATGAAGGAAATTTTTCATATGTTTATGCAAACACCATTGTGCCTGCTTGACGGGGTTTAAAATGAAGCATTAAAATTGACAGTTCAATTGTAGGTTTAATTGATTCTCTGGGACCGCTCGGATGTGGATTGCTTTACCCAAATTAATTTTGCCCTCTCATTACAATACTCAGAAAATTAAAAATAGTGTGCGCATCGACATCTCCTTTATTATCCTTTTCTTATTTCAGGAATGTGTTTTGCAACATGGTGGTCACAACTCCTTGAAGTGCGCGTGTATTATAAAAAAAACCACAGTTCATTAAAAAGCGGGGTACCCCACGTACGGATCACTAGTGTGAAACAGATATGTGGGAGAGTTTCCTTCGAACTCAGGATGCTCATTACGCCGAAAAGGAAGAAGAAAACAATTTATTTAAAAGATATTTCGTAGAAAATTACGCAATTCTAGCCTACCCATTTTCTCTCAAGAATGGACTTTCGACAAGTAGCTATCTTTTTTTTTTTTTATATATTTCAAGGAAACCACTTGGATATCATGAGCAAACCAGCCTTTTTTTTCTTCAATATTCCAAACTTCTATCGCTGTTTTTTAACGCCTACCACCTTAAGCTCTTAAAAGAAGTGCCTTTCTTTTGATTTATTTGCTAACCCAATTTTGTTCTTCATTGGTTTTTCAGTCTTTCGAGATGTCTTCATTTACATTTAAAATTATATTACCTTTTTTGCAAATTAAATCTTAAAAGTTAGATAAGAGTGCGTCACAGCTCTTCTTTTTTGTTTCCTTAACTTGTAGTCAAATGATTCACTCGCATCTAAAAAAAATTGAATTTAATGCCGATAAAAACAAGATTATAAGTGGAAAGTGAAATTTAATGTCAATGTTAAACCAGAGTGCGTCTCTATGATTCACATTGATTAATCATAACGCCGGTCTAGAGGCACAGAAAGAGGGAGAGTGAGCTGCCATATGATTGCGAATTTTGTATTCAAACATAAATGGGAAAAACGACGAGATGGCATTTTCTTAGACTTTTGGCGCCTGAATTGCATGTAACTTCCATTCATGACTTGGACTCTCGAAGAATATACAGAACTCGTATCTCAATTATGGTTGTGCAATCTTATCTCAAACAAATCTCACATCCAGTAGCAACAACTATTACAACCAAGTCCATTTATGGTAAAGCTTTTCAATAAGGTCACCAACATCAACTGGCTTTTTTTTTTTATTCACGCGTAATGATCTCGACGGATTGTGATTATGATTTTGTTTTATGGGTTTCTGTATTCTATCTCTCTAATGGGGTTATTTGGCGTCTTCAGTCTGAGGTAATGACAGCTGCTTGACGATAGTTACGTCGAATGAGTTGGGCAACATGTGAGCTTGTTTGGGGATTTAGGATGGTTTTGAACATGATTATTACCATCTTATAGTTTTTATAGGGACCATGGAATTAAAGTCAAGAAAAGATCGTATGATGACTTCGCTGGGACTTACCCATAATGCTTTTTTGTTATTCAAAATGGAATATGAAGTTTTAGGTGCGAGTACATACATACATATGTAGGTACTCGTTCAATTCACCTTTTTCCAATAACAAGTCAATTACTGAATCTTGTCGCTGTGCTTAGATGTTATCGATTGTCAACTGAGGTGTGCGTGAACGAACAAAATAAAGCACTAAAACTCAATGGCGCACTTGAGATATACATAAATACGAGTATAAATATCAATCTAACGTCTCGTCGTCGGTCGTCAGTCGTCAGTCGTCAAAGAGAAAGAGAACATCGTTTTGTTTTAAAGTTGTGGGAATTGCAAATATAAAATTAAATTCGAGATGATGACCACTTCAAGTGGAGTGATATTGCACAAGGCATAACATTTGCTTGTACGTGCCAACTGTACTAAATTCCAAATCAAACACTAAGCATAAGAAATCAAAGTGACTCAGATTGAAATTTGCTTTTGTTTGGAAGAAAAAAAAATACATAAAACACATACATACTAGTATACAAACTGTCTTACTAAATATGCAGATGTGTCATCGTTGATTTTGAGAACTTGAAAAAATCGGAGTTATTTTACCTTTTCTCTTCGGGGAATATACCACTTTCTTGATTATGAGTGTCGTGTCAAGGAACTTGTTACTCATATTATGCTTACAGAGGGTGGAATATTGGTTGAGAAAGAAGGAACGATTGTTGGTAAATGATTGATGGCCTTAAAGCCAAGATAAGATGCGGCAGTTGGGTTCTAATGTTGACATAAAAAATAAGGCAATATATTTTTGTGTAAACATGTAAGTTATACAAAACTTATAGGTAGGTTTTTCATATTCTACAATGTACTGTGGTACCCGTGGCGTAGTGGTTAAGATGTTGCCTGTTAATCGGGAGGTTCGTAATTCGGATCCCAACAGAAGCAAAAAGGTTTTTACGTGTATTGCCTTTCGTAAGTAATTGTCCGTCGATAGTAAAATCATTGCCATGGCCATGAAAAGCGCTTTCTCCATTAGCCGTTCACAATCGGTAGAGAATTGTAGGTCCCCTCCATTCCCTCACAAAGGCAATGTTTGTCAGAAATGCGCTAGGCTCTTGGGCCTACTGTTATACTCATGCAGTATTTTTTTTTATGTGTCGCAACCTCGCAACAAGGTTGAATAGCGTTGTAAAGGTAAAGCCAAATACAAGTTTCTTTTTAAAAAAGCTATAAGAATGACAAAATAAGTAGTGTCCGACCGAAGGTCGATTTCTAGCCGAAGCCGAAGCCGAAGCCGAATATTCGGCTGAACAGCAACCTTCGGCCGAAGCCGAAGCCGAAGCCGAAGCTTCAATTACTCAAAGAATTTTCCTTTCAGATTGATTGGTTTTTTTGGATTTTTTTTTCAACAGGTTCGTTCGTTGAAGCTCTGGGGTCACCACAAAGCGTTTTTTGAAAAGCTTAAACTCGCCCTGAATGTCAAACTGAGTGTTCCTGAACTCAGGGGCCGATTTGGGTTTGCCTCAACTTGCCCTGGGTTTTTGCGGGGCGAGTCAAATGGCATGTATTTTTATTCAAATGACAGGGATGTGTGGTGATTTTAAGGTATAGTGTTTCTTAAGGACTGGAAAACCCAGGTTATTTGATCCGGGTACAGTTCAACGAACGAACCAAATGTATGCATGCGGTACCCTAATTAACGGGATAAATTAAATTGTCTTTTCAAAAATAATAACAAATTAAATTAGTAACAATATTAATATTTTCTTGAAATTAAGGAAAGAACAAGAAATAAGTCAACACGGTTCTATGCACTACGAAAAACGAAATTGTTTTTTTTTTAGCGTCTACCACAACGCATGTCAACCAATAACTAAACCTTCGGCTTCGGCCAATACTTCGGCCTATTTTGGCCGAAGCCGAAGGTTTAGCCGATTGTAGTTTTTTTAGCCGAATGTGGCCGAAGCCGAAGCCGAAGCCGAAGCTTCGGTCAGACACTAAAAATAAGATTTTTCATTTGTATATTTGCTTTTTTTAGCAAACGCACCAATTAATTATGAAACACAATGTCGTTCAAGGGGATGCCTCGGCTGGCTTCGCAGTAACGCAATATAGCACACAAATTCTCCAAGAACTTGTTGTTGATAGTTTCGGGCTGTAGCTCGCGGATTTCCTGGCCGAGAGTGTGATACTCATTCCACGAGCAACATTTCTCCACGCTTCAACATTTTATGCAGTTTTTTTTTAACTGAAATTGATGACATGGATTTGGACACCTCTGGTTCACGCAGATGGGTTCGCCATGTCACACAGAACCCATGCCATAGTCAATATTTTGTGCACCAAATTCCCAAATCTTGTTATCGGCCTTCTTTTCAATATCAAATGGCCCCTTTCAGAGTTGCGATTTGACTTCTTTTTGTGAGGAAACGCGAAGGACCGATGTTACGCAAGCAATATGGAAACGATTCAAGCACTTAAGGCCAATATCATCCAAGTAATGCGTGAGCTACACCAAGAAACCATCAATAATATGGTCTTGGAGAATTGGAGTGACTAAATCCGCTGCTACTGTCAAGCCGAGGCAATTACTTGACCGACGTTGTGCTCCATAATTAATAGGAATGTTTGCTCTTAGTGCAAAAGCCATACCTAGTGCATGAAAAAAAAATTGATTTGCATTTGCATTTTTAAAAAGAAACATGTATTTGACAACCCATTTTTTCACATTAAGCCATGGTCTGTCCGACATCGGATTTCGGTAAAGGGCTCATTGATTGATCATAAAAGACGGTGAGAGCTTAGTCTTTTCGATGTGTCATATCATATCATATGGTACCTACATGGTATATCCTACCAACGTTCGAGTCCCAGTACCATCTAGATTCAGCATATATATCGCCCGCCTATCACTTAGAAGATTGGCTGATAGATAGTCCTTCAAAAGTTATACAGCTAAGGATAGTACTTTCTCACCTAGCCGCTTGGAACTGACAGAAACATAATATAGTTCCCCTCACAGAAATCGCTGAGAGAAAACACCTAGGCCCCACACATGCAAAACTTTTTTGTATTAATTTTAATCCGCCCGGCGTTGCTTGGGTCTAACTTAAATTATTCAAAGCGGTGTTCATCTCAACATCAACACCCGTTGGGCTAAAATGACGATTCCCTGAAATTTTTCTATTTCCTGTCCCAGTTCCCGTGAAAGTATGGAGATGAAATATTGTCCATGACGGTTGTTCTGATTTTCGTTCGGATATCACATCCACAAGTTTTAGAATTTTTGTAGTTCTCAATTTCGAATTCGTACGTTTTTGTGGAATTGAATTCAGTTGATGAAATACGTAACACAATTCCAATAGAGATGAAAACTTAGTTTTTAAAACGTTTTTATGATCTATAACGTCAATACTGAATCCGTTCGGAAATAAGAACACACTTTTTCAATTCGTACGAATACAATTTCGGTTTTCATTTTTGAATCCGGTCGGAAACCAGAACAGCCATGTTTGTTACTCAGGGATAATATAGTTGGCTCGCCCGGCATTTCTCGAGTCTAACTTAACTTATTTCAAGCGTTGTTCAAAATTGCTGAAGATTGCCTGATAGTTTCCTGTTTCTCGTTTCCGTGGAAATATGGGGGTAAAATAAAGTATACCTACGTTACTCAGGAACAATGTAACACCCTTATAATGAAAGAATCTTAAAAATCGGTTCCGTAGTTTTTATATTCCTGTTCCTCTGCTACAAAAGCACACAAATCGGTCCAGTTATTCTCGAGTTATAATTGAAGAAACCCGGCTTTGAACAGGCAGCCGTATCGTGTCAGTATTTATCAATGATAAATAGCTGTAATTAAATTTCACAATAACATTTTGTTTGCTACACGACAATGCACAGAATATTTATTTTATTTTTTTTATTTTTATTTATTTAATCATCTACAAGCTAATGCTTAACAGATTGCATACTGGTGAGAAATGACAATTATAAATAATAATTATGTAAATATAATATAAAACAGTACTTAAAATACAAAAATGTAAAACAACTTGTTTTTAAATGTATCTCGGCTTAAATGTAAGTCAAAAACATTGCTTACTTCATTGAATGAGGAAATTGCTCGTGAAAGAGGTTCATTTTTTCCGTAATTTGTTCTATGTGGTTGTTGAAAAAGGAAATTTCTAGGTCTTAAGCATCTTGAAGGAGTGTAAATAGGAACTAGAGAAAGCAAAAAAGGGCTTCTTATGTGATAACACAAAATATCCCTGACAAACATTATATCATGTGTTTTTCTGCGTGATTCCATGGATTTCAAACCTAATAATTGGCATCTTGCTTTATAGTTAGGAACATAGTTCCAGCCTATTTTATAAAAACGAATTTTGTAAATCGTCTTTGAACTCGTTCTATCCTATCAGAATGGGCATTATAATAAGGATTCCAAATAACATCTGCATATTCAATAATAGATCTTACCAGCGAGTTGAACAACGTTAATAACACATGTGGGTCAGTGAAATCTTTAGTATTCCTTTTAATGAATCCTACCATTGAATTTGCTTTTGCAACTATATGATCAACATGGATCTTTGTTGAAAATGTAGAATCAAAGAAGATACCAAGATCCTTCACTTTATTAACATTAGTTAGTTTATCAGAATTGATTTGGTAGGGAAATTGAAAAACATTAGAGCTTCTACTGAAAGATATAGAACTACACTTTTTGATATTAAGATTCAAATTATTCTGTAGACACCAGTGAGATATACGATTTAAATCTGATTGGATTTTGTTGCAATCGTCAAAACACTCGATTTTCAAAAACAGCTTGAGGTCATCCGCATAGAGCAAATAGCTACAGTTTTCTATTGTTTTGACAATATCATTAATATAAATGTTAAACAGCAATGGACCCAAATGACTACCTTGAGGGACGCCAGAAGTACAACTAATAGTCCTTGAAAATTTACTGTCGATTAATACACGTTGGGATCTATTAGAAAGATATGAAAAAATCCAATCTAATATATTTGAATGAAAACCAAAGTTTTTAAGTTTTCTTATAAGAATGTCGTGGTCAACTGAATCAAAGGCTTTGCTGAAATCAGTATACACCACATCAACTTGACATTTATTCTCCAACGCATTTATAACATAGCTTGAAAAAACAGCCAGATTTGTGACAGTAGAACGACCAGAAACGAAGCCGTGCTGATGTTCAGATAAGCCTTCTTTAATCAAAAACTCAATTTTATTCTTCACTAAACTCTCGAATAGTTTTGGAATTGCTGCCAATTTGCTAATACCTCTATAATTTTCGATATCGTTTTTAGAACCTGATTTAAAAATCGGAATCAAAAATGATTCTTTCCAGTCAAGCAAAAACGAACCGTCAACCAAAGATTTATTAAAAATTATTAATAACGGTAAGCAAAGGGAGTGCCCGCAACGTTTTAAAATTATTTCAGGAATACCATCCGATCCACACCTACAGCTACTTTTAAGTGCCAAAAGAGCACTTAAAACATCGTTGATAGAGAGTTGAATTAGCCCAATATCAACTTTCTCTTCACCATTAAGCTGTGTTACTGGTGACTTGTTATTAGTTGAATATACAGACTCAAAAAAACTGGCAAAGAGTTCCAAATGATTCTCAATTGTTGATGACTTCAGCAACTTAAAATGAACTGTATTTGGAATTCCTGTCGAGTTTCTTTTGGAATTTATAAAGGACCAAAAACATTTACTATTATTTTTTATGCTATTTTCAATTTTCATGATATAATTATTGTACAGAAATTTACTTAATACAGAAAATTCTTTTCTTAACTTACTAAAGTGTAAGTAATCAATTTGATTATTTGATAATCTATACTTAGCAAAAGCCTTGTTTTTCAAATTTTTTAAATGTGTTAGCCTTTTATTATACCAAAAGGGTTTTAAAGATTTCCTTTTTCGCACACTGGGAACAAATCGGTCAAACCCAACTCTGATTATTTCAATAAAACGATTATATACATGATTTAATTCAGAATGATTTAACTCAGAGTTCCAATCAAAAGATGCTAAGTAGTTTTCTAATTCAATGAAATTAGCTTTCGAGAAATTTAAATAATTACATTCCGTGGAACTTAATTGAGTTGTTTGATAAGTATATGAGGTTATTTCAAAAAACGTTTCATTGTGATTGATACTATTATTTAAAAGAGAAAAAGGTGCTTCAAAAACATTTACTTTAAAATCATCGCACGAAATGAAAAATAGATCTAATAATTTATTGAAAGAATTATAAACATTATTTAATTGAAAAAGACCTAATGAGAAAACATAATCAATGAAAAGAATCTCAAAATCTTTGTTTACATTGCAAGGAATTAAATTTTTTTCAGATTCTGACCAACTCCATTTAATGTCAGTTAAATTAAAATCACCTAGTACACATATGGTTTCAGTATTTGAACACTTACAATTGATAAATTCAATATTTTGAATATGATTTTCATATACAGAGAAGCAACTATTAGGTGTAACATAACTAACAACAAAATATATGTGTATATTGCTAAAAAACTTCACACAAACGCAGATTTGCTGAATGTCCGTTATAGGAAGCTTAATTTCATAGCTACATAATGTTGATCTGACAGCAATAATAATTCCGCCTCCACGTTGAGATGGCAGTATACATCGGTCGACGCGGAAAACATTAAATAAGGTAGAGTCAAATATTTCACTCGATAAGATATCCTTGTACAACCATGATTCAGTTATAATGATGACGTCGTAATCAGAAAGAGTAGATGTCCTATATAAGTGAGCGACTTTAGTACGAATTCCGCTTGCGTTGTGATAATAAACTTTTAGAGATGAGTTCGGGATTAAGTTATTGTTCGATGCATCGTAGTTGGTAAGTTTTTTGGGACAAAAACGAATGGTCTGATATTAATCCCAACAGGCCAAAATGACGCATTGTAAACCTTATGAGCTATTTCTGCCGGAATACCAATTTTAAAATTTACTCTGCGAATATTACTTAGGTTATTGTTGAGCTTGTAACAGAGGATCGATGTCGAGTTGATGTTTAGATTCGTCGATATAAACTCAATTATCTCTTCAGATTTGGTGGATGATAGAAAACTACCTAAGTGGTACCATTTAAGGTTTTTGGCAATTTTAAACGTGAAACGAATTGATGGATTTGATCCACCAATTGGCATATGGCTTGCAGCAACATTATACTTGTTATTGACTTTAGACCTTGGACCATTGGCATCATTAGCAGCATTCAAAAATTCAACATTGTCAACGTTACCATTACATTCGGATGTGGTAGCAATCATATGAGTAGCAGCAATGTCATATTCACGAGAGACCTGAGCAACATTAGGATCAGCAGCAACATTATCGACTAGAACACAATCATCAGATACAGCATGCTCAGCAACAACATCGCTAGGAAGATCATTAGCAGCAACAGCATCGCAAGCATCATCATTGTCAGCAACAGCATCGCACGCAACATCAGTATTTAATGCATATTGTTCTTGTGCACTAAGAGCATCATTTATTAAAATACAATTAGTAGCGGAAACATTTTCGCCATTAAGAGCACAATTTACAGGATTCGCCGTGTTAATATTAACCGGATTAGATCGACTCTTCTCATTATTATTTACTGTAGTAGACAATAAGAGAGATCTAGCGACACCATCCACATTGGCGATCGAAGCTTTGTTTACATCACTCAAAGTATGTTTTGATAATTTACTTTGATTCTGTTTATTAGAATTAGAGGCATCTAACGATAGGTTGGGTGATGATAAGGCAAGTTTTTCTTTAGATTTATTTATAAAAGTGTTTGAATGAAGAGCGTTCGCTGGGGAACTCGAACGACTCAGAGAAACTTTGGCCATGGGAGACAATGTTTTTTTATAGTCAGAGACGACCGCAACAAGTTTTCTTTGAGAGCGAGTGATAGCGCGAACATTTCTGCTTTCTTCTAGCGCACTTAATTTAGAGTTTGTATCACATAGATTAGTGTTAGAATTAACGCCAGCAGTGTAATTAAACCGGTTTAGTTCCAGCACTGCATCTTGCAGAGACACAAAGATGTTGTTGATCTTATTTATACATGACGACAAAGAGTTATTGTTTTTGCATTTATCACATTTGAAGAGAAGGTTTTCATTTGAGATAATGCTCTTTATTACACTTTTTTGAATTTTAGAGCATTCAACGTGAATTCTATTGCAACAAATGCAGCAAGTGAAAAAAAGTGCATTTTTTATTATTAATGATTTACACACACCGCACTTATAGCTCATTTTAGTTTCACAAATTAATTGGGGATAAAAGAGTAAATACGATGAAAGTGGTTTATATATTTAAATGTGTAAATTGCAAATAAAAAAAAAAAAATGCCAATTTATACAAAGCAAAAGAATGACACTGGATAAAAACACGTCTGGTTAGCACGACGATCTACTGAAGGAGAATAGCAACTCCATTGTTCTTGGATTTCTGAGTGATCGTCGTTAAGATCTTTCGGACTATCGAACTTTTGTTTTTTAAAGCATATTGCTTGGGTGGTATAAACTCAAAGGGTTTTTCAAAATCAATCAATCACCGATTTTGCATTTGAGGACTTGTCTAAAGTCCTCTTCTGTGACTGGATTGAGCTCGGAGGAATGAAGTTGCACTGCTTGTTTCCTAAGTAATTTGTATGCCTCAGAAAAATAACATTGTCACTTTGAATACCCATTCCATAACTTGTGAACTATGACGCACAATTGATCGGTTGACAATATATTTACATGAAACTCCATCTGTGTTAACAATCAGCTGCAATGCATTACAATAAATGTATATGGAATTCACCTTCGACTGCAACCATCTGGACTTTTTTTTCGCACGAATGAGGCCACTGGGTCTTTGTAACAAAAGTACAAACAAAGAAACAAACAACTTGATTGAATATATGAAACAAAAAAAGAAACAGCAAATGCAATTGCGACTCTGAAGTAACTTTGAACTATTTTGGTGTTAATTTCCTTATTGCCATTTTGCACTATCTGCAAAAAACTTGCGGTGAACCTATGATAATCAGTTTTTTTCTATCCAACTTTGCGCAATAAATTATGTTTTAATTTAAATTCTCCATCGAATATAAGTAGATCTACCTAGTTGCAGTGAGCAACACTGCGCACATGTGTGCTTTATTCGGTTTTTGTTTGTTTGTTTGTTTGTTTTAATAGCAACCACAAGTACGACTACATGACGTCTCCAATTACTGGCCGCAAATCTTCGGTTCCGACTCCAGCGTTTAACTTTAACTCGTGGTCGCCTATATTGACAATAAATATTTTTGTAATGATATCAAATACGAGTAGATACCATACACAAAGAGTCGTTTTATTTTATTATCGAATGTCGATATATGTACCTATTACCACCATTTTGTGACCATCAACTCTGCTCACGATCGTCTTTTACCATATTTGAGGATTGTGCGCTGACCGCTGACCCGTCTGCTGTGTCCTTCATTTGTCAATACAAATACGTTTGTATTTACATAGCCCGATATGAGCTTGATATGCAAATCAATGTGTGCTTAAAATGAGTCACTACAGTTGGACACAACAGCTGCTCTTTAGAATAAAAAAAAATTAAACATTCAATCAAATTTAGATAGAAAATATTTAAAATCCCTTTTCTTTATTCATTTATTTGTAGATCGTGAAGATCAATCGATCCTGTGTACGGGAGAATCCGGTGCTGGTAAAACCGAGAATACAAAAAAAGTCATTCAGTATTTAGCCTATGTGGCTGCATCAAAACCTAAAGGTTCTGGAGCGGTAAGTCTATTGATTTTTGTTTCCTTTTTATTTATGTTACAGGTAAATGCGAGTAATTTTATAGCAAAGATTTCTTAAAAATGCAGCTAGAAGTTTTTGTTTCGGTAAGAAACAGAAAGTGCGTCGTATCGCACGGGTGGATCACTATAGTGAAATAAATAAGTGGGAGAGCTGTGATCCCCTCGATATCACGATGGTCTTAGCGCCTAGGAAGGAAGATGAAGAAACAGAAAGCGCAATATTAATACTCAAATCTCACCATGGACTCTATTCTTCTTTTGCAGTAAAATCCAAAAGTGTTACAAAACCAAAAACGACCGTTTTACGAACTACGAAATGCGAGACAAAACAAAAAACTAAACCTAAAACAAAGATAGGAACGATATCGATTATGAATTACGAAAATGGGTTCATGAAAATGTCATACCAATAGCAAAACGACCGCCAAAAGCAGTCGTAAATGACAGCTAGTATCGTAAAACGTAAACCGATAACGAAGGGTTTTTGCGAGTATCGTTATTTGTGATACCGGCCCAGTACTAGTTGAACACGATAAAATTTGAAAGGAAAAACGCGGTTCAACTTTAAAGGCCCTCGGTGAGTTCTCAGTTCAGTTTTCAGTTCAGTGTTTAAATAGACGTCAGTTCGATGTTCAGTTGAGCTTTTTTTATTTGAAAAAAATCAAAGTCAGAAAGAAAACTGATAGGAATTTCATCAGTTGAGATTTCAGCGGTTTTTAGCGTTTAGACATTAAACTGATGTTAACTTCAAGGTTAAGACTCAACTGATATGAAAACTGAAATGATCGTCTAAAAGGGCCTTAAGTGTTAAACACGCTGGTGCTACAAAATGTTTGTACTAAATTAAAATGTATTCGATGTTATAGTACAACTCTTTTCGTTTAAATCACAAAATTTTTATCCATACTAAGATTATTATCATCTATTCTAAATATCTTATAAGGGTTCCTCCAAACTTCCTCTCAATCTCTCTTCAATTCATTGCGATATCGTTTTGAATAACTCTACTCGGCTTATTGTCAAATTTAAACTGTGACGACATTAGTCCATACTTCTTGTGAACTTTCAAACTCGAAGAAACAGAAAAAAAAATACTACTTCTTGTCAAAAGTCGTGCTCGGATAATTTAAAGTCAACTAGCGAAGGCGTCAAATGTCATTGCGACCCATAAACACTTAAATGGTATGGTCAAGCATAAAACTTATTCAACAAAAAAAAGTTAAAACCGTAGGTTCACTTTCAAAAAACCCGCATAATTGTGTTCTCATTTTGAAGATTTCCCATTGATTTTGTTTGCTGTGTGCCTTTCTACAAAAGACGCACAATGAAACAGCCCACGTTAGGAACAGGTTTTAAGGTAAACATTTCCATTAAAATTATTGTCAATCGTTCGCCTTTTTGATATAGACTCATCATACCTATATATTTTTGTTCGCTCCAATTGAGCTGCGTCTTCTATACTCGTACTTATAGTCTCGTTTTTTTCTAACTAACATCTAGGCTAGCCCACAAGCTTACTCCGGATCGATCGACTTCATGAATATGTGTACAATTGGTGCTTTGTAACCCTCACATACTAATTACTTGTGGCCCGCAACATATGTGTGCATTATATCGCATAAAAATCATTACATTGGCTTCTGTAAGATTTTGAAATATCTTATGACAAGTGAGCAATTTACAGACAAAATAAAATGGAAAAAAGAACTCTTGTACATTTGTTAGCATTTATTTTGTAACAAATTTGGTTTTATAGGCTTTTGTTCCATTTATGTCTCTTAAAATATGATCGTAAAGCATCTCAAGCCTTTTCTCTCTATTGA
This sequence comes from Melanostoma scalare, assembly GCA_949752695.1. Lineage (NCBI taxonomy): Eukaryota > Metazoa > Arthropoda > Insecta > Diptera > Syrphidae > Melanostoma > Melanostoma scalare. The sequence continues at coordinate 27,558,279 of OX456984.1, read as the reverse complement.
ATTTAAGTTCTTGTATTGAATTTCCGTAATTGTCGCGTGAGAACATAGAATTTTGGGGCAGCAATGAAGTAATGTTGACTGCTTGATGCTGTGTTGTACACCACTTGTAGAAAGATTGGTATCGTCAATTGCTTATGTATTTATTGACGATTGTACTTGAGCTTCCATACTGATGGTAATTAGTGTTAATAAGCTTTCCTCAAATAGGTTTTCTCTACCGAAACACACTTCGGAATAATTTATTATTATGTTTTTTCTATTTTTCTTCTCGTCTCTTAAATGGGGTTGTCAGTAGTTCCCTCAAATGGAGAACGTGGGTAAGATTCATCATCGCTATCCCATCCATCGATGTGACAATCAAAATAGATGAAGTTATTATTTGTTATTGCCATAAATTTAAGTATGTACTTTGCATTAGTTGCATCGTTTTTGAATCGACATTAGTTTTCAAATTTGCTTTTCATTTTATAATTGCACTCTGATTGAAGATCATTATCTTTGCAATGTCAATTTGTCACGCATAAATTATAATTTATCGCAGTTTGTGTCTTTCAATGATTTATTGATATGATTTCTTTTTTTTTATGGAATGCAAAGTGGGATGATTGAAGCTAGTTGATGAATTTTCTTCATCATATGTATGGAGAACGCACATTGAATACAATTAGTTATAAAATAACTGACTGATTCCCTTGGCTTTTGAAGAAAAAAACATGCCGCAATTTGTGGAGAGTACGAGATAACCTATACCCACCGCATAGTGATAAAATAATTGAATGTGAGAAGATCACTTCCGCAGTACACCTCTATCGGATCTCTCGATTAATAATGCTTTGAATAAATTTTAGAATGTTGCTTTGGAAGTGGCCTAGTTCGTCGAAAAAGTGTTCTCCAAGGATTGCTCGGGGCATTGGTCAAGCTTGGGCACTAACAGAGGAAGCTTTTGACCTTTTCCGGCCTTCTCGTCATAGCACTCAATCATATATGTGCTAATGGCAACTCACATTATGACACGGAAGGATACCGATCAAATTAGATATTTAAGAACTGCTTAGCAAAGATGACAAAGATGACTTTTGAAATATCTGGCCAAATATTTCTAGAAAGCTGACAAGTTTCCATACATTACTACTTGACGTCGTCGTCGGCAGTTTCTTATGAGTGAATTCTGTTTTCTTGCTCTAGTGGTAAAAGTATCGAATAATTAGTCCCGATTTTGGCCAGTGTATTCGCCGTTCTTTTTGTTTCGTTTTATATCACTGTGTCCTGGGACTCATATCAGGGTAACAGTCTTAGATAACTGGGGCAAAATTCAGTTAATTTGGGCTTCGTGACTATGGAAGAGTTGGGTTTCGTGGCCGCCTATCTTTCTACAAAAATGTCAATACTCTTATTGTTCAAGTCGATATAACAAGATGTTGCACTGCTTCACAAACTGCAAGTAAATACTTCAGCTTAAAAGACACTGCAAAAATCTAGGACCTTTATTGATCTACTTACGGTATGGTTATCTGAGAAATAGCCATATGTATCTGACCCATATTATCTGGCCCAGCAGCTTTGAACCATCGGTGGTGATAGAGACATAATTAGTTTTTATAACTCTGTTTCCTTGTAACATTCCCTTGGCGGGATGGCCGGTGGGTTGAAGACAAAATCTGGTTGGATATGATCCGTTTGAATGTGTTATGTCAGTGTAATTCATAATGATTCTGTGGCCTGATAGCCATTTTTCTAGTTATAAAACTGTTTGAGCCGCAGAGCCCTTTTGTTTGCCATTTCTTGAATGAAAAATAGTCGAGGGTAGTTGACGAAAGAAAATTTTCCAGAGCTGCAGTTGGTGTAGTTCTGATGACACTGGTTGGACCAATGCATGCAAGCCTTTGGTCATGTTTTTGAGGTATATGGTATATTCTTCTAAGATGGTAGCCAGACCAAACAAACGTATTTAAGGATTAACCTCACTTCTTCCGTGTATATTAAGTGAGTGGTTTTAAGACCAGGTTCCCATCTTTTCCCACAAAAACAAGGGTGTACTTGAATCTTGCAGATAGTATCTGATTTTCTGAACATATTAACGTGTGCAGCCGTACAGCTACTGGCTGTTTCGTTAAAAATAAGATCCAAGAAACTTTTACTGGGAAATTTGTTAATTCCTCCTGCAATGAAAAGTTCTTTCTCATCTAGTCCTTCTATACCGGCAGAAATTCGTATTATTTGTTGAGAGAAGTAAACTGATCCTGTACCATCCCGAGTTTGTTGCCTCTAAATATTATTTTCTCTTTTTTGCGCCGTACTTGGTAACATAACCTTAATGCTTTCATATTTATTTTTAAATTCTTGGTGACACAACTGCAAAAAAACCTTTTGAACAAAGGAATAGGCAAAATGTTTTCACTTTGATAAGATAAAATGACAAGTATGTACACAGTACTATTTCGATTAAAGCTTTGTATGTATATTTTGTCAATCATTCGATCACAACAATTAATTGTATTAATAGTGATTTGAATTGTTTTTTTTCAAACGAAACATATTTGCATTAAAAACATAAAATGTGTGTTCAGCTTGTTCTTTCAATAGAAAAATTAGCTCGATTGGCACTTTCTGTAGATTTATGTATAAGAAAAATAGATGTCTACTAAATGTGTGTTTGGTCGCTTTATCAAACTTTACCTTTTAAATCAATATATGAATCAAAAATAAAAATAAAAATAGAGGCAAGCCAATTTTAGAACACAAACTGATAGAGAAATGGGTATTTTGCTACCTTATTTGTTTGAACGTCAAGTGCTCACATGACACTTTTTTAGGTTTCACCTTAATCGCTCAATGCTTCGATTTCCGATCAGCAAATGACTTAACTTTAATTTTGAATTGAAACCCTTTGCTTTGTAGAAGTGCACCCTCTAAATAAGACACTGCTAAAAACTAAAAAAAAATATTTACCAGATGGATAAAAGAGCCTGTCCTTTGTGGTCATACAGTTCCTCCTATGAAACGTCGTAAAATTGATTTTTTTTTTCTGTCGGAGGGTTTTTAATGCTATCTGGAGCATTTAGACCAGTGGTTCCCAAACTTATTTTTCTCGTGGACCACTTTCAAAATTTTACTGGTTTCGGTTCACCCCCTGCTGCTACATTTCTACCACATTCTTAAAGTCATCAAAAAATAAAAATTGTGTCGCTTCTGAGATCTGTTCCTTTATTATGATAGGTTAAATCAAAAACGAAAAATGGTACTTTTTATAACACTTAATTTATTAAAAGAATAGAATTACAATAAAAAATTTATAAGGTAGTATAGGTTCAGGTCATTTGATGGAGTTCAGGTGCTTTTGATGAAGTGTCAGCAAACGATTAATGTTTGGCTTTATTTTTGTGAGCAATAACCGCAAATCCCCCCGCTCTGTGATGTTTAATTTGCTTCTTTTTTTTTAAGAGGTTTTCAACGGTATTATCAACTAAAACTCCTTTCGCAAGGTATGACGAGGGAAAAGCTATTCAAAATTTCCTTGCGATTTCCCACAGTCCAGGATATTTTTCGGGTACTTCTGCTTGCAGCCACAATGTTTGGTAGCCTTTTCTAAATTTCACCTTCAGCTTCTCATTGGTGCTTAGTTCGAGCAGCTCCTCTTGTAATACAACATTGGCCACTTCCGTTTCATTAAATGGATTTGTGATCCATGGTGGTATATCCATCGTCAGCATATCTTCAAACCTGGGGCCGAATTACAGCTCACGATATCGAGTGAGTGAGTGGCATTAGAGATCGAGTGAGCGAGTAACCATTTTGGAATTACAGCCTACGTGACCTCTCGTATCGTATTGCTCTTTAAAATTGTATCATCGAGTATTCACTAGTAAATTTCGAGTTTCTATTAATTCATAGATGTCGCTGGTGTCTCTTTATACTTATTTCATTATTTTTTGGTAGGTAAAATTCATGCCTTTGTAAAAAAAAGACAATATTTAGTAGGAATTTCGGAAAATTTAATCATAAAATACACTCGGATGGTGTTATTAAATGAAATATTGATAATAGATGGTTTCGATAGTCTTTCATGTTTGAATTAGAGAGCGCTTTATGCATCGAATGAAATTCCGATCGATTACTGATGAGAGAATGCCGAATTGTGGTACTAGATGACTCGATATCGTGAGCGGTAATACCAAATTCCCATAATTCCGATACGACTTATTCGATAGCGTGTGCCGTAATTCGGCCCCAGGTTTTGAAGTCATCATGCAGGGCACTTAAATGTTGACTGTAGGTATGGTTATCCTCATCAATACATTCTATTATCATAGGTATCACACCACAGCTTTTGTCAGCACGCGGAAATAGAATTACGGCTTGTAAAAGAACCAACTAATAAACCGCTAAGACAAATTGGTGTACTCAGTATCGAATACTGATCATATTTGTGTAGGAAAAAATAAAAGTTGAAATCGCAAAATTGTCCATAAAAACGATAACTAAAATTTCATCAAATCAATGAGTTCACGCGCTCCGTGAATTTGCGTTTTTTTTTTTTTTTGTCTCCGGCTTCATTGTTAAAACGTGACAAACTGGCATCGAAGCTCAAGCCCCGCTCTTCCGAAAAGGAAATTTGATAAAATAGTTACTTCAAAATCAATTTAAAATGATTGTGAAATTACTGTTTTATAAAATTAGTAGTTATTTGCAAGAAAAATTACAAAATAATTGCTCTGAAATATTTCTTATTCGGCCTTTTAGTTGTGATCAAACGATTAGTACACGTAAAAAAAATACTTAACCACTATATCAAAAAGAAAGGTAGGTACTTACTTTTCTCCGGCACTAGCAAACACTGATGATATAAATTTTCTCACACCTTTTTTTTGAAATTCCGGAAACAAATGAATGAGTTCGCCGTTCATGTCTGAACAAGCACTAAGCATTGTCGGGAGGATAGCGCTTTGCAAGTCTGTACACGAAATTGTACGTAATATCGAATACCTACGCAAGTTTGGACAAGTAACAGTCGCTTGCCTTATTGAAATATTATCTGATTAGTTTGGTACTTAAAACAATGTAGGTAGTAGGTCCTTATAAAAACTATGCTTACATTTTTGCTCTTTACTATCAAAAGCAGATAAATTTTCGTGGACCCCCATTAACATCTTATGGACCCCCATTTTTCGTTCACGCCTACGTAGACCCCCAGCAAGTCTCCCGTGGACCCCTGGGGGTCCACCTGGACCACTTTGGGAAACACTGATTTAGACCAATACTTGTCTGGTATTACCAGGTAGAAACTTTCTTTTGATATAGTTTTCCAGATATTTGAAGAAAATTCCGGAAACGCCGCCATGATAAATGGCCTACCTTACCAGCATTCACCATGTACCGACACCGACTTATCTGTAACCTGATTCGAGAAAATGTAGGGATCCAACTATATAACTTCTCCTTTTGAATCATTCGAAAGTTATCTTTGATTTAATTTTTGAATGTCAATAAGAATGAATGTCGAATCGAGCTTGGAAGCTTCCAAATCCAAGACTCTCACTTACTCCTTCAGAATTACGGGAGAAGAATATTGAGCATTTGAACATTTTCATTGTAGAATCGAGTTACATAAATAGTAGGCCGTCATCTTCTCCACATGATTCACAGAGTGTGATATCACTTTTAAATGCTTGCTTGGCAAATGAGAAGTGCCTCGTGATAACGCCAACAAGTTTTCTACAGTCTTTTCTGCTACGGTATAGCAAATATTTTGCAGCTTTGTTATTAACTTTAGGGAGCATACGTTTAGTCTGTCTGCATTCAAAGGAAGTATACCAGATCAAATGCTGGTTGTTCCCGTCCTGAGAAAGCTGTCAGAGATCCTTGTCTTGCTAGTTCATCGGCGATTTCTTTTCCAACTATGCCGTAGTAACCTAAAACCCAAACTAGACTCAAATAATTTAGTCTTCCGACCGCTAACAGAGATATCTTCCATTCCTAGATTACTTTCGGATTGGTTAGAGGGTTGAGTTAGCCTTTGTCGCTGCAGACACAGATATTCTTCATTCCTAGTCACTCTTGTTAATGTAGTTTGTACCCATTTAGATAGCATTCCTCGCTACTTGCAAGAAGGAAGCGTATGTGCTTAATGAAGAGTCCAGTCGTATGTCATAAACATCGATTAGAAAAAACCATGGGGCACCTTTTGTTAATTGTTATTAACATCAAAAATCACATTTCTATATATTTCTGTAAACAAGGTTTAACATTCACAAGCTGTGCTTGTTAACAACAAAAAAGCTGTCAAGAAAAACCTCCCCTGTTTCATCTCGACCCAACTTTGCTTGTCTATTTGTATAATGTCAACATAATCACTCCATTATCCTTGTGACACATTCAATTCATACGAGACATTTTCCAACAAAAATAATAATTACCAAAGAAGTAGGTTTTGCCAATTTTCTTTCAATTAAACACACTCTCGAGACCAACTTCCATATACATCGCCCATGGGAACAATCCCATTTAACCGCTCTGCCCCAAAACACCTGCAATGAATTCAAGCCATGTAAACTTTTTTTTGTTGCTTTTTCATTGGCCCATAGGTGTGTGCCCATAATCAGAACTGATAGACCAGCATTTTTTATCGTTTGTTATTAATTGCTTAATTCAGCACAAATCTTGGGGATATATGCGTTTGTGTTACTGACATGACACAATTGCACGCTCTTCACCTGCTGCAGTCATCACAACAAATCATTCCAATATGGTATGCTGAAATTCTTTTGACAATTACAACAAAAACAACAAGAGTAAAAAAAAAGCTGAAAACCGTGCAAAAACCTGAGAGTTCTTATGGAGAAGCATTCTATTAGTTTTTTTTTTCGTTTGTTTGTTGTCATTTGTTTCTGTGCACAGAGCCTCATTATTCAACTACAAATTACATTTAGACAAGATGCCATCTAAGGCAAGGACTTTTTATACTCTCGCGCATGGAAAGTGTGTCACATCGCATAGCAGGCGAGCTGACTTACTTAGCAAAAAAGAAAAATACTAATTTTATCCAAATATGGTTGTAGTTTAGCTTTTTCAGAGGACTTGCTTGCAATCACCTCTGTGTACCTCTGGCCGGCCATATGGTTATCTGTTTTGATATTTGCTTTTAATAAATCCTAAAATGTACATTTTAACCACTAAATAGTTTGTTTTGGTCAAGAAATATATCGGAGGTGTATTTTATGAAATATCGTGTGAGTCGTCAAAGATGGTTAGATTGCAATATTGCTGATTATGGTTTTTGTTTCCATAGATTCTGACTGTAACTCGATTGACTGAACTTTGGATTTGTTTGATTGTTGGAAGTGTGTAAGGTTTTAAAAATAAACCTTATGACATCCGTGTATAGGGAAACCAAGCCACGGTATCTTTGTCACTCGTAAAACAACAAACATTTACCAAAACGACAATATTTTGTTCTTAAGATAAGATAAGGAGGAATAAGGAAAGCTTGAAGTGTCAATAAATGATCAAACGGTGTTATCGATTGATGACAAATATAAATGATCATTAATATGCATTATGAACGTTGTTTGATGTGGCCCTTCTTAAAGTTCTTAGGTCGTTTAGTACAACTACAGTGACATCCTTAGTTTGGGTATCTATCGATGTTTACTGGATATCCATCAAGATTAACTTCCATAGCTAAGGAAAAAGAGATCCTTCAGTTGAATTGAGAGAATAAACACAACCCCATATCAATAGCAATACTCCACTATGGCTACATGATGTGCTTTTCAAACATGACTTCGTTCTTATTTTGACATTTAGTGAATGTTGTCTTTTATAATTGGGTACGTACCGAAGGAGAACAAAAACTGAACGAAACTAAGCAGTCTGATATTAAAGCTGCTGAATATGAAAGGCATGTAGGTACTCGTTCATTTGCTTTTGCTGCCGAACTTACCAATCCGACTATTATAGTTACTTACTTAGGTGGGCATTACAGTTCGGGGTGAACCTGGGCCTCAACCAACATCCTTCTATAACGATTTCGATTTCGGGCGAGCTCTCTCCAGTTTCGCACTCCAAGTCGGTTGAGGTCTTCATCCACTTGATTGCACCACCTAAGACGAGGTCTTCCCCTTCCGCGATTTCCCTGCAATGTGCTTTCGAACACCCGACGAGCCGGAGCGTTTGGGTCCATCCGCTCTACATGACCCAACCATCGTAGCCTCGCGATGCGTACCCTTCTGCCCATGTCGCGGTACAGCTCATACAGCTCGTTGTTGTATCTTCTTCTCCACACATTGTCTTCGCATACGAGACCAAAGATCATTCGGAGAATTTTTCTTTCGAAACGACCAAGGGTTTTCTCATATGCTTTCGATAAGGTACATGCTTCCGCGCCGTAAAGCAGGACTGGGATGATTAAAGTCTTATACAAGGTTACCTTGGTTTTTGTGGAGAGGGTTTTGTTTCTCAATTTGCCTTCTTAACCCAAAGAAGCTACGGTTGGCAAGAGTTATTATCCGTTTGATCTCCGCACTGATGTTGTTTTCCGTGTCTATAGCGGATCCTAGGTAGACGAAGTCCTGTACTACCTCGAAGTTAAGTCTGTCTATTGTGACGTTTTGTCCAATTAGTCGATGTTCTGTGTCCTTGTTTGATGACAACATATACTTCGTTTTGCCCTCATTAACCATCAAACCCATTTTTGCCGCTTCTGTTTCAATACTCGCAAAAGCACCTATGACATCACGCTTATTTCTTCCCATTACGTCAATATCGTCTGCATAGGCGAGTACAGACTTTTGGAAGATTGTTCCTCTGGTGTTGACGTTGGAGTTTCTTACAATCTGTTCAAGTATGATGTTGAAGAAATCGCATGACAGTTTGTCGCCTTGCCTAAAACCGACTATTATAGTTGAGTCTATAAAATACCTAAGCAAATTGTCTTAAGTATTAATTTTGGTGGCCGTGCGGTAATGGTTAGCGTAACGATGAAGGTTCAAGGTTCGAATCCCAGAAACATGAAGGAAAAGAAATGTTTTTCTGTGGGTATCGTTTTTCACGAGGAATAAGCAATGACAACTTCTCCGATAATCGGCCCTATCGTGGTAACCGTCGGAGCGGAGTTTTCTCCGCAACGCATCTTTTTTCGGAGATTCAATTTTGCTTCGAAGTAGTTGTCGTCGTAAGAAATTTTTCACAAATGCGGCAATGCATTGCATTCCCAAAACTAAAATCTCCTCAACAAAAACTTATCGGAGAACGTCGGATCGTCCGATCGGAGAAATACCACGAAGCAAAATGTCTCCGATCGGAGAGAATTCCGCTCCGACGGTTACCACGATAAGGCCGAATAATTTCATGCCATGAAAAGCGCTTACTCGATTAGCCGTTCGAAATTGAGAAAATATTGGAAGGGACCTTTCCATTTCCTCACAAGGTATGGTTGAGAGAAATGTGCAAGGCCCCGGGGGTCCACGCTCTGTACCGCACCCCTTTTTATTTATTTGTTAATTATGTTTGAAAACTGCAAAAAAAATTACGTTTTAAGTAAAACTGAACGAAACTGAACAGCCTAAAACTTTAAAAATTCTTTTGCGATCTTAGACGGCTTCAATGATTGAGCAAAATATGAAATGCATGTACTCGCATTTAATATACGGCACGCACCGTTTCGTTTTATTTTTTTTTTAACACATTGACCGCACTGTCGTATGTTTTTGTTCACTGGAAACTGTGATGAGGAATGAAGGGACCTACAATTTTTTCTAATCCAAACGGCTTAGCGCTGTTCAGGTTTTAGAAATTGCTCGCGATAGGCGAAACAATGTTTTTTTGGAATCGAAGAACAAAATCCCCACACAAATACAAATAAATCTGCATTTGGTTAGCCTCAGACATGGAACAATCCATGATGTTTGCTACGAGCGGATCACTAGTTTGAAGCAGTTAAGTAGGAGAGCTGTGATCCCATTGAAATCTCGTAACTCCGGAAAAATGAAGAAGAAGAACACTGAACTCACACGTAAAAGGCTTATTACTTGGCACCTCAAACTGATATGATTCATCTTAAAATAACCTTTTCTACAGCTAACGGAAGAGTATTTCATTTGCACTCCTACACAGGGTTTGTCATTAGGGGCTTATCAGTTAATTTGACTGCTTATCAAAAACTCTATAGAACTTTGTTCTTTCGTCGAGGGAGAATCACTGATTCAGCGAACTAATTTCTAAAAATATTCTCTCCACTGTAAGCCATAATTCGCTTCTTGTATGATTTTTACATCATATTATATATGATGGTACACACTTTTAAGTCCTTCAAATACCTTTACATGTTACTCGCATTTACGACTTGATTTTTTTATTTATTATAACACCCTTTGATTTTACTTTAATTTTATATCTATTTTAATATTTTTTTTTTCATTTCATTTCATTACCAACCATACAGGGACCACATCCTGCTTTAATCATCGTAAGTACAACTATTGCTATTTTAAATTTACATTGTATAAATATATTTTATTCATTGAACCTAGTTTTAAAAATATCTTACGAAAAAAATTACAACGATAAAATAATAATTCTCTTGTACTAATTTCTGCTCTATTCTACTAAACCAAAAAAATAAATGTGAAATAAATCCAACGTAACAACCAAAATTAATTTCCATTTAGAGCCATAATGCTGAAACATTTGCGGTAAAGTATTTAATAAGAATCCATGTGTTTTTTTCTTTCTCTTTTAATTTCTGTAAAAAGAGTTTTTTTATTTTTGAAAATAGTATTAATTTCATTATATAGAAATGCACATGTTTGGAGCATAATTACATGTTTTTAATTTAAGCAAAAAATGTTTAAAAAAAAGTTTAAAACAAAAAGTCTTACGTTTGTCTTCATTAAAAACAATCATCGTAATTTTAAACAACTCAAAATTAAAATTTGCCTTTCAGAATCTGCAAGTTAATATGAAACAAAATTTAAAAATTCAATATAACATACAAAGTGTTTCGGCGAATGAAAAAATTCAAACCAATTTGTGTTCAAGAAATGACAATGTCATTGAGTGTAATGAAGAGCTTGGAGATTTTAAAGGTTTCGGAAAGGTATTTGCGTTGAATATATAATTTTATTTTACACAGAGTTGAATGAAATATTTATTATTTTAAATTTTTGTTCTTCAATACTAAAACTGGGTACCGTTTTATAAAAAATATTAGTGTTTCTTTTTTTAAGTTTATATTGATTATTCTTCATAAAATAAACTGGCACAAGATAATGAAAGAAATTTTAGCTCAAAAACTGAAACGCATTCGTCTGTGGATCTTATTTTTTTCTTGTGCTTAGATTGAATCACTTATGGTCTGTTTCGCAGTGCTTATGGCTCTCATATCGTAAGACGACGACCTGATGAGATCGTTTAAAGTTTAGACTACTGAATTGAGCATCGTTCTGTTGCCGTTTTTGAAGTCTGAATTTTGCTTCACGCAAAGTAAAAAGTGTAAATTTGCTTATGCTGCGCCAAACGACAGTATTTCAATTATATGAAATTGAAAAATAACCCTCTTGCAAGTTACTTTGGGCGGAATATTCACCCCGAATACGAATATGAGAAAGAACCAAAAACATCGTCGTAATGAATACTTTGCAACAGATATTTGGAACTTATTAGTGCGATTTCATTGATAATAGAAAATTTCGTGGCAAAACATATGCTATGAGGGCGTTTATGGTGCTTCCTTTTTCGCATTCTCGCTTCGAAACTGTTACTACGGTCCTTGTGATATTTGCCATTAACATTTGGTATACCTAATGTCCTTTAAGTAAAGCGTCATCGAGCCAAATTAGTTTTGGCCAAGTTTGGACATATGTATTTGAAATATTTTATTCTGAAGAAAAAACAAAAAAAAAACCAGTTTTAGTATTAAGAAATCGTAATTGGCTATCGAACAGAAAAATTTTGTTTTATAAATTTGTTGAATTATTATTTTTTGGTATTTTATGTTAAAATACTCAGCAGACCGAAACGACGCACATCAGAAAGAACTTACTTTAGTTAAACTTACGTGACGGATTATACTTTAAAGCTTTTTCCTTTAGTCAACCTTTGCTCTCAGTCTTGATTATGAGTTTTACTGAATAAAAATAAATTTTTTACAACAAATTTTAAATCAAACCATCTCGTGGGCTTTAGATTTACCTTATTCGATTGGTTCCCATTAATTTTTTGTGCCGAATTTGATGTATTTTCGGCCGATCAAATTTTAAAGTTAAAACGTATTTACGTTGCCGACAAAAGAATAGTTTTTCATTTCTGAGACGTTCATCGTACGGCCCTTCTGTATGATAGGAGTAGTTTTTAAGTTAAAACAAAAAACTAAAAAACAATATCATAATTGTTGTCAAATTTTCAACTCCAACTTCATTTATATTTAAGATAATTTTTTTTACTTTTAAATCTAAACATTTACCCAGCACCATGACCACAACAAATATATTTTGACTAGACCAGCACTTATTCCAACAACAACTCAAAGTGGAATGATGGAGAACAAATTATTTTAAAATACCATATTGGTTGAATTTATTGAATTTATTTTATTTTTTCTGTTTATGTTTAAGTTTTGCATGTTTTAGCTGTTTATTTTAAATCAAGTATTCACCAACACGCCACACGCAATGTATAATACATTAACAACAGTTAGTAAACAACTGCATGTTAAAGTTATTGATTGAATTTAAGCAAAAATATTAGTTTCACACACGAATTGTTATAAATTGCATGGAAAAAACCGAGTTCCTATTGAATTAATTGTAGGAATTTAAATAAAGAAAATATTAATTTTTTTATCTTTTCAAAATTACAGGGTGAATTGGAGCAACAATTGTTACAAGCAAATCCCATTCTTGAAGCATTTGGTAATGCTAAGACCGTGAAGAACGATAACTCTTCTCGATTTGTAAGTATACAAAACAAATCTTTTGTTAAACACCAATATTGTAGAAAAGCACCATAGCGTCACTTAAATTTTTGAACCAAAAAGGGTTAATTTTATGAAGCATCAACAAGAGTTGATGCTTAGAAACTGTTCCTTTGTTGCATGATGTCGATGACACAAAAGTTTTCTTCGCTTCATAAAAAACAATTTTGTTCATAGTCTATTTAAAAATAGATGCATATGACCTTTGAATGCATTTTCTTTATTGTTGCGTTGAAAACGGTTCCATCACTTAAGTTGGCTGCCTATGTACTATTCAAGCTAAAATAAGTCTTGATGTACTGGATCCATGTCTTGATGAAGTCAGGATCTGTCGTTAGCATAGACATAACATCAACACAACATGTTAACTCATATCGAATTATTAATAAAGCTAGCAGAAAACGAAGAATCGAACAAACAGGAAAATGGCTCCTTGGAAGTGTCAAGAGTGTGATCTGATCATAATAGTTAATTTTACTATCAGGCATTGTTCCGCTCTAATTACTACTTTATAGTTCTTTGTTGATGAGCAAAACTGGCAACTATTTTACAAAGTCATAGACTTAAAAGACAATTTGTCATGATTCTAGAGTTCTGATTTCAGTTTTCGCTGAAAAACTAGAGAATCTTCTGAAGTACAATATTCCGATCAAGTACTAAAAACGCTTGTCGTTCAAACTTAGCAAAAGCCATAACGTAGTGACGATATGAGCGATATCTTCTTTGAGCTTAAAAATATATTTTTATCAATTATTCAATAACAACTCTATTCAGTCCTTTCTTGATCAAGTAAATTCAACGTTATTCAACGTCATTTTCTCTTTCTTTCTTTCAGGGTAAATTCATTCGCATTAATTTTGATGCATCTGGTTACATTTCTGGAGCTAACATCGAAACATATCTATTGGAGAAATCCCGTGCCATTCGTCAGGCCAAAGACGAAAGAACATTCCATATTTTTTATCAGCTATTAGCCGGTGCCTCACCCGAGCAACGAGAGAAATTCATTCTAGATGATATCAAGACTTATCCATTCCTGTCGAATGGTTTGCTGCCAGTACCCGGTGTTGATGACTCTGCCGAATACCAAGCGACCGTCAAAAGTATGAACATTATGGGCATGACCAATGATGACTTCAATTCGATATTCCGCATTGTCAGCGCTGTGTTGTTATTCGGTTGCATGAAGTTCCGTCAGGAGCGTAACAACGATCAGGCTACATTGCCCGATAATACGGTGGCACAAAAGATTTCCCATTTGTTGGGTTTGAATGTAACCGACATGACGAGGGCATTCCTAACGCCACGTATTAAGGTTGGTCGTGACTTTGTAACCAAAGCTCAGACCAAAGAGCAAGTGGAATTCGCCGTAGAAGCGATTGCCAAGGCGTGCTATGAGCGAATGTTTAAGTGGCTAGTAAACCGCATAAATCGTTCGCTGGATCGAACCAAACGTCAGGGTGCTTCTTTCATTGGTATTCTCGATATGGCTGGTTTTGAAATCTTCGAATTGAATTCGTTCGAACAATTGTGTATCAATTATACAAACGAGAAACTGCAACAGCTGTTCAATCACACTATGTTCATTTTGGAGCAAGAAGAGTACCAGCGTGAGGGTATCGAATGGAAATTCATTGACTTTGGCCTGGACTTGCAGCCAACTATTGATTTGATTGATAAACCAGGTGGTATTATGGCTCTCTTGGACGAGGAGTGTTGGTTCCCCAAGGCAACTGATAAGACATTTGTTGAAAAGTTGGTTTCAGCTCACTCGATGCATCCAAAGTTCTTGAAAACTGATTTCCGTGGTGTTGCCGATTACGCAATTATGCACTACGCCGGAAAAGTTGACTATTCGGCTGCGAAATGGTTGATGAAGAACATGGATCCGCTTAACGAAAACATTGTTTCATTGTTGCAGAACTCGCAAGATCCTTTCGTTGTACAGATTTGGAAGGACGCCGAGATCGTGGGTATGGCTCAGCAGGCACTGACTGACACTCAATTCGGTGCAAGAACTCGTAAGGGTATGTTCCGTACCGTGTCGCATTTGTACAAGGAGCAGTTGGCTAAGCTAATGGACACGCTGCGCAATACCAACCCGAACTTTGTCCGGTGCATAATTCCTAATCATGAAAAGCGTGCTGGAAAAATTGATGCTCCACTTGTGCTGGACCAGTTGCGTTGCAATGGTGTGCTTGAAGGAATTCGTATCTGTCGCCAGGGCTTCCCCAATCGTATTCCCTTCCAAGAGTTTAGACAACGTTACGAACTGTTAACACCCAATGTTATTCCCAAAGGATTCATGGATGGTAAAAAAGCTTGCGAAAAGATGATTCAGGCTCTGGAATTGGATTCGAATCTTTTCCGTGTGGGACAGTCGAAAATTTTCTTCCGTGCCGGCGTGCTAGCTCATCTAGAAGAAGAACGTGATTACAAAATCACTGATTTGATAGTAAATTTCCAGGCGTTCTGCAGAGGGTTCCTTGCCCGGCGGAACTATCAAAAGCGTCTGCAGCAGTTGAATGCCATTCGAATTATTCAGCGTAACTGCGCAGCATACCTAAAACTACGCAACTGGCAGTGGTGGCGCTTGTACACGAAAGTAAAACCTTTGCTAGAGGTGACTAAGCAGGAGGAGAAACTCGTGCAAAAAGAGGACGAACTGAAACAGGTACGCGAGAAGTTGGACAGCCTAAATAAGAGTACCCTCGAGTATGAGAAGAAGTGGCAACAGGCAAATGAGGAAAAGACCGCCTTAGCCGAGCAGTTGCAAGCTGAGATTGAGCTCTGTGCTGAAGCCGAAGAAGGCCGATCAAGACTGATGGCAAGAAAACAGGAACTCGAAGATATGATGCAAGAACTTGAAACCCGCATTGAAGAAGAAGAAGAACGTGTCCTAGCGCTTGGCAACGAAAAGAAAAAGCTTGAAGTCAACATTCAGGATTTGGAAGAACAACTCGAAGAGGAAGAAGCTGCTCGTCAAAAGTTGCAACTCGAGAAGGTGCAATTAGATGCGAAGATCAAAAAATACGAGGAAGATCTAGCTCTGACTGATGACCAAAACCAAAAGCTTTTGAAGGAAAAGAAAGTGCTGGAAGAACGTGCCAATGATCTGTCCCAAACCCTTGCCGAAGAAGAAGAAAAGGCCAAGCATCTCGCTAAACTGAAAGCAAAGCATGAGGCAACAATAATCGAACTAGAAGAACGCCTTATTAAAGACCAGCAACAACGCCAGGAATCGGACCGTTCCAAACGAAAAATAGAAACTGAAGTGGCTGATCTAAAAGAACAACTAAGCGAGCGTAGAATCCAGATTGAAGAATTGCAAACACAACTGTCCAAGAGAGAAGAAGAACTCACACAAACGTTGATGCGAATTGATGAAGAATCGGCCAGCAAAGCAACCGCACAAAAAGCCCAACGTGAGCTCGAGTCACAATTGGCCGAGATTCAAGAAGACCTGGAAGCTGAAAAGGCCGCCCGTGCAAAGGCAGAGAAAATCCGACGTGATTTGGGCGAAGAACTAGAAGCGCTCAAAAATGAGCTCTTGGACTCTTTGGATACAACTGCTGGTGAGTGAAAAGAGATTTCTAAAATTGTTAGCAATATTAACGAAATTTTTGTTTTGCCTTTTTATAGCTCAACAAGAACTCAGATCGAAACGTGAACAGGAGTTGGCTACCCTCAAGAAGAGCCTCGAAGACGAGACTGTCAATCACGAGGGCTTACTTGCCGAAATGCGCCATAAGCATTCGCAAGAGTTGAATGGAATAAATGATCAGTTAGAGAATCTGCGCAAAGCAAAGGCGGTCCTGGAAAAGGCTAAAGGTACTCTGGAAGCTGAAAATGCTGATCTTACCACTGAACTGCGTGCTGTGAGTAGTTCGCGGCAGGAAAATGATCGCCGCCGGAAACAGGCTGAACTGCAGATTGCAGAAATGCAGGTAAATAAACCCGACAGATGTGTTAGTAGTTGACAGCAAAAACAGTTTTTGAACTTCATTGATCAAAGTGAATTTAATAGTTTTTTTGTTAAAGCTGATACCTAATCCTCTTGCAACAAAATCTTTTTTTTTAATTCCAAAAATGCATCTCTTAATTGATTTTGTGCATTGTGATGTTAGAATTGAACCTGTTTAAAGCCCCTTTGTTCATATGGGGATTATATATTTATTTCGATTGTGGTTTGGCTTGATTAACTGCCACTCTATACTGCTGTCACTTCCGCAATAATTTCTTTTGACTTTGTGGTTGATTATTATCGTTGAAACCTAATTCCCTTTGTTGTACTTGAAATAATGTTTCCTATTTCTAATCAATTAAACAGGCTAAACTGGCTGAAATCGAACGTGCCCGATCTGAGCTCCAAGAGAAGTGTACCAAACTTCAACAGGAATCCGAAAATATCACAAGCCAACTGGAAGAAGCTGAACTAAAAGCATCTGCCGCTGTGAAATCTGCCAGCAACATGGAAAGTCAATTAACAGAAGCACAACAGTTGCTTGAAGAAGAAACCCGTCAGAAACTGTCCTTGAGTTCGAAGTTGCGTCAACTCGAATCCGAAAAAGATGCTCTGCAAGAGCAATTAGAAGAAGATGAGGAGGCCAAGAAGAATTATGAGCGTAAACTGTCTGAGCTTAGTTTACAAATGCAAGAGATCAAGAAAAAGGCCGAAGAAGATTCTGACATTGTTAAGGAGCTAGAAGAGAATAAGAAACGTAATAACAAAGAACTAGAAGCACTTGAGAGGCAAGTCAAAGAACTACAAGCCCAGAATGATCGTTTGGATAAGAGCAAAAAGAAGATTCAATCAGAATTGGAAGATACTACCATCGAATTAGAAACCCAGCGTACCAAAGTTCTGGAGCTTGAGAAGAAACAGAAGAACTTTGATAAAATCCTTTCTGAAGAGAAGGCGATTAGTGACCAAACTGCCCAAGAGCGTGACACTGCCGAACGCGAAGCCCGCGAAAAAGAAACAAAAGTATTATCACTCACACGTGAGTTGGATGAAGCTTACGATAAGATTGAAGATCTAGAAACAAAGCGAAAAGTCCTGCAAAATGAACTCGATGATCTTGCCAATAGCCAAGGCACAGCCGACAAAAATGTCCATGAGCTGGAGAAGGCAAAGCGGGCGTTAGAAAGTCAATTGGCCGAGCTGAAAGCACAAAATGAGGAACTTGAGGATGACCTTCAGCTAACGGAGGATGCCAAGTTGCGTTTGGAAGTGAACATGCAAGCGTTGCGCTCTCAGTTCGAACGGGACCACCAAGCTAAAGAAGAGCAGGCAGAAGAGAAACGTCGTGGTTTAGTGAAGCAACTTCGCGATCTCGAAGCGGAGCTTGATGAGGAGCGCAAGCAACGCACTGCGGCTGTGGCTGCTAAAAAGAAGCTCGAGGGCGACCTGAAAGAAATTGAGACCACAATGGAAATGCACAACAAGGTGAAAGAGGATGCCCTGAAGCATGCCAAGAAACTCCAAGCCCAAGTTAAAGATGCCCTTCGTGATGCCGAGGATGCCAAGGCAGCAAAGGAAGAACTTGCTGCGGCAAGCAAAGAAGCTGAGCGAAAGGTAAAAACCCTCGAGGCAGACGTTATGCAACTTACCGAGGATCTCGCAAGTTCTGAAAGAGCACGCCGAGCAGCTGAAACAGAGCGGGATGAACTAGCCGAAGAAATGAATTCCAACGCTAACAAGGGTTCCCTGATGGTTGATGAAAAGAGACGCCTTGAAGCGAGAATAGCCACACTCGAGGAAGAGCTCGAGGAAGAACAATCGAATTCCGAGGTTCTTTTGGATAGAAATCGTAAGGCTCAGCTTACAATTGAACAACTTTCAACAGAATTGGCCACTGAAAGATCCAACTCCCAGAAGAATGAAAATGCCCGAGCTTTGCTCGACCGCCAAAACAAGGAGTTGAAGGCGAAATTAGCTGAGATCGAAACAGCACAAAGAACTAAGGTGAAAGCAACAATTGCTGGTCTTGAAGCCAAGATTTCCAACCTCGAGGAACAACTAGAAAATGAAGCCAAGGAGCGATTGCTGCAGCAGAAAGCTAACCGCAAACTGGACAAGAAGATCAAGGAGCTCACATTGAACATCGACGATGAACGAAGACATGCGGATCAGAACAAAGAGCAAATCGATAAAGTGAGTTTTAAAAGACATTTCTTCCATAACTTAACTTTCTAATAAACAACTCCTCTTTACAGCTCAATAGTCGCATGAAGACGCTGAAGCGAAACCTAGACGAAGCCGAAGAAGAACTTCAAAAGGAGAAGACACAAAAGCGAAAGGCACAACGCGAATACGAAGATATGCTTGAGAGCCACGAGGCGATGACACGCGAAGTCAATTCACTTAAAACAAAGCTGAGGTGAGTCTTTTCTTTATATATATATATATTTCAATTCTGTCCAAGAAATACTTGGGCAAATGGTGTTAGGGGTGCTCTTAAACGACATCATCATCATCACAACTGTTTTCGTTTCATATAAAGATCAATACATCTAACACAAACTGAACAAGCTAAAGCTTATTCACCGAAAAAGGATGCCACTTTGATTATGAATTGTGAGGGCCTACAATGAGTAAGTTTAGTTACGGACACCCTTCGTGTATGAATTAAATAATATCCCCCGTCAAAAATTCCCATTTTTGAAACACAAATTGTTAAAAAGAAAATCACTGTTTGGCCATCATAGACAAGAGTTCTACACACCACTGCATGCATTGAACATCTTAGAGTTAACTGTTTTGAGTTGAGTTTATGTTTGCTTGCACTTAGTTATATATTATACGAAAAATTTAATGTTTACCTGTACCGAGTTCATTTTGAGCCATTCATCCTTCCAAAATTGAAATAGTTTTCATCATAAATTTTTACTTACTAGACAACTGGTTTGAGTCTCTGCAAAAATCTTCTAAATTGTTCTAAAATGTGATATTATTGGAAAACGAAGAGGATTGGACATAAGTAATAAAATTGCCAACCTTTTGCTAAATCTTTTCTAAGCACTAAGCGCCACATACTAAGAGAAATATGTACTTAGTCGTCTTTCATCCACCTCCATATATGTATGTATAGTACAAAGACTGCATCAAACAAAATTAAACCTAGCGACTGGGATTGAAATTTGGATTAAGTTTTAGTTAACAAACAAGTTCTTACAAATGGTGGTTAGATTGTTTGTTTGGTTTCAACCCAGAACGTGTTGGTTTGAGCGTTGCGCAATGTTTTCTTTTAGTTTAATCTCTGTGTTTATTCTGGGTCAGTAGTATTATAAATGGTAAACAATCATTTTATTCTCCATAAAGAATTTTTCCTATATTTCTACTTTTTCACAACCTGTGTTATTATCCAATCGAAGTTGAAAAACACTAATGTGCGTTACAGACTTTTTGTTGAGTATTCGGCCCTAGCGAGGTATCCGTTCGGAGCGGAAAATTGTCCGCAATGTCGGACGAAATCGAAAAAACTATTGCAATAAACTGTCGAAAACTTCACAAATAAAGGAATTGATCGCACTTCAATGCAGTTCGCCTTCCGTGTTGAAATAATATTGGAGAAAAATTCCAAAAAGCTGTTCGGGAGAATACTTTAAAGCAAAAACCTCCGAATCGTACAAATCGGAGAATTTTCCTCTCCGAACGGATACCTCGCTAGGGCGAGGTCGAAAGCGAAAGTCTTTTAAAGACTTTTATAAAGACTTTAATTTATTATGAAAGAGTTTTCATCGCTCTTCTATTTTACGACCTAAATTGATAATGGAAAGCCGAAATTGAATCTCTGTAGTTTGTTAAGGGGTATTTTTTAAAATGGTTGGATTTTTCCGAAGATAAACCAATTAAAATCGTTAAGAAAGCTTTTTACGAAAGTTTTTACTGCATTACTAGCAATCAAATATCGCCTAAGCTGGAAACGCCAAAATTTTGATTTCGCATCACTTGTTATTACGGTTAACGCGACTCATAGGTGAGTAAAGTATAACTATGGGATACTAAAAATAGGCTGCTTGTTTAAAGATTTTTGCAGAGTTTCATGGATAAAGAAAATTGGCAACTATTCTTTATATTTTTTGTGCTCTAGCTCAAACGACATAGAAATAGATAGCTTAGAGCTTCTGTCCTCCGCCATTTTAAATAAATGAGCTCTTAAAGTGACTTTTGCGTTAAAATAAGACTAATTATTATGACAACATACTTTAACTACATTAGCTACCTTACCCTAACCTAACAAAAGTCATACGCTTCAGTATGGAGCAGACTTCCCATTGGAATAAATCATTTATAAGAAACAGGAAGCACTGGTATTTCAACTTGTTTTTAAAAACACCGTCACTGAAGAAAACCACAATATTCAATACTTCAAAAAACATACCATTGAGGGTGTTCAACAACAGCGAACATATTTAATGAGGTTCGTTCGGGTTCAACACTACAAAAATCAGAAACGCAAGAACCATAAAAAGAACAAAAAGAAAAGAATTATAATATAGAAATATTATAATTCTTTTTTTAGTACAAAAAATTTAATTTATTTAATCATATATTTAGCAAGATACCAATCCATTCCATCAAACTAATAAACTATTTATTTATATCGTTTGAAAAGATGAATAGGACCAATCTTTTGCAGCTAACGTAGCTGTTATGTTAAAATCTTTAAAAGATTTAGAGATTTAGATTTGTTTTATTAAATTTGGTGATATACATTCATTTATTGCTTTACATGTATTTTATTGTTATGTGTTCGTTCGCTTTTATTTTGTGGAACAATTTTTTAAAATGGTGCAATCTTTAAATATTAAATCTCAAACTTAATATTGAATCTTATTCGAAATAGGATCCGTTCTGTGTCTGGTTCTGATGATGAACTTGCCAGCATTCAGGAACATTACAGGTTGGTTATACATTTCAGTCAAGAAAATGTACATTCGCTCCTATTTGTTAGTCGACAAAAATTCTTGTCTGAACAAAAATTATAAAAAAACAACAACATTCCTCACAAGGTATGGTTTAGAGAAATGTAGGCCCAGTTGCTCCCCGAACTCTACTCTGCGACCTTATTTAATTTTTTAATTTACAAAATCAGCAACTTGTCCCAACAGCTGAAATTCTTCCATCAGTTTCTTAATTACTGGCTAAGAACGTTCCTCGCGGTGGTAACCCATAGGCTAGGTTAGATGTGGCTGTCAGGATAAGGAGACCGACACACTTAGACCACAGAGGGTCCATTGTAAGGCAACCCATAAATGCTTTAGTTTTGCGAACAGTGACTGCGAAATTTTCACTTAAGTAATGGTTAGCATGTTTGCTCGTTACGTAGGAGGTTCGAGGTTCGAATACCATCAGAAACATAAAATTGTTTTTCGACGGATAACTCCTTTCGCTAGGAATCAGCAATTCCTCCGAAAGTAAAACACCGCCATGACGAACGCTCACTTAGCCGTTTGAAATTTGCATAAAATTGTTCTTGAAACGCTTAACACCCCGAAGTTTCCTTACCTTAGTTGCCCCACCCTTTCTATTTTCATTTTTTGTTTAATCGCCTTCATGGGCTTCAACCAACATCTTTCGCTGAAAATTCGACTTGTGGCGAGATTTTTCCAATTTTACACTCTTAGTCGGTTGAAGTCCTCTTCCATTTGATTGCGCCACCCAAGAAGAGGTCTTCTCCTTCCGCGACTTTAAATGGCGCAGTATTTCTTTGTCATCTGTCAAGTATTAGTTTAAGTACTGACAGCTGTTCAAATAGATATAAAAACTCTTATTGAATTACCCTTTTCTTGTAAATGACGTGAAAGCTCCGAAATTATTTGTCTTGGCACTGTTCTTTTATTCTAAAAACTATAAATATAAAGCCCAAGGTAAGCTATGAACTAGAGAACCTACGAACCCAATCAACAACGTACGGTTTGTAAGTTGTTGATCTTTGAGTTAGTTTACGTTTTATTCACTTGTAATAACCTTAAAACTTACCCGTCCCTTAAAACGATATTCAACATAATACAAAATGCGTTGCATTTCTTCCCCATTAACAAGTAAAAGATTCACTTTTCAATTCTCTTCTTATTACTTGCATGAATTCTATTACACTCTTAGTCGGTTGAAGTCCTCTTCCATTTGATTGCGCCACCCAAGAAGAGGTCTTCTCCTTCCGCGACTTTAAATGGCGCAGTATTTGTTTGTCATCTGTCAAGTATTAGTTTAAGTACTGACAGCTGTTCAAATAGATATAAAAACTCTTATTGAATTACCCTTTTCTTGTAAATGACGTGAAAGCTCCGAAATTATTTGTCTTGGCACTGTTCTTTTATTCTAAAAACTATAAATATAAAGCCCAAGGTAAGCTATGAACTAGAGAACCCACGAACCCAATCAACAACGTACGGTTTGTAAGTTGTTGATCTTTGAGTTAGTTTACGTTTTATTCACTTGTAATAACCTTAAAACTTACCCGTCCCTTAAAACGATATTCAACATAATACAAAATGCGTTGCATTTCTTCCCCATTAACAAGTAAAAGATTCACTTTTCAATTCTCTTCTTATTACTTGCATGAATTCTATTTGAATTTTTTCAAAAGTCTAAACAAAAACACCTCTCTTTACAGGCGCACCGGCATTGGTTTGAGCTCATCCAGACTCACAGGTACCACATCGTCAAAACGAACGGATGACAGCTCTTCTGTTCAAGATGAGTCAATAGATGGCGAGGATTCAGGCAATTGACAAATTAAATATTCAAAACGGGATCTTTATTAATATATAAATATATATACATAAAACAAACAACAACAAAAAATACAACAAAATTAAGAAAGAAAAAAGCAAGTCTAATTCCTAAGCAAAAAAGAAAAACACTTGAAATTTAAAAATTTTAAGATGAAATTTAAGAAATGAAAAAAAAACAGAACGGTTAAACTAATAGAGTTTTAAAGTGAAATATACCTTTTTGATAAACGTAATAAGCCACGAAAAAAAAATTATTTATATCGTTTTTTATAGATATGATATACATATTAATAATAAAATTAAAAAACAAATTATAAGAAGAAGATCCATGAGGGGAAAAATCACTAACACTAAATTGAATGCATTTAAATAAAAAATAAATAAAAAAAATTAGTATTAAAAACAAATAACAAAAAAACAACTAATATCGAATAGCTTCTTATTCTCTTTTTTAACACGAAAACACCCAAGTAAAGACCCCTAATACACAACATCTATGTTTCTTCTAAATTCTGTTTTAATTTTTGCAAACAAAAATTTCTCTCAGAACAACAACAACAACAGTGCACGCTATAAGCCAAGCTCTTGCATTCAAGTTGATCCTATTTGGCTTCGAAGGATGACAAAAATGTTCTACCACCTGACTGACGTTTGTTCACAATTATGTACATCAAAACACATGCGTCAATACCGTTTCTGAGGTTTTGTTTACGTTTTTCTTTTTAACTTATTTTTCTCTTTTTTCGAATTCAATTAACAAGAAAAAAAAGTTTTTACAAAACCTAAATGTATATGTACATTAATTTTTAAGTATTATCTTTTTGAATGGTTTTTTTTTATATAAATGTAAATTAGAACTTAAATTTACTTCAAAATTATTGTAACTATCTAATCTATCTGTTATTATCTCATTCCTTTAGCCTTATTATATAAAAAAAAAAAAACGATTTGTTGTTCTTCTTTACTTACACAAAATAAAAAAAAAACATACAAAGTAAAACATTCTCTGTATAAGTGCCATTTTTCCGCGAATCCTCAGGAAGCTTACCTGCTTTCTTTTAATTAGAAAATTCTAACGGTTTAGATTTGAAAAACAAAATATTAATAAAACCCTATATTGTCTTTTAACTGTTATCTCCTGTACACCCTTAGTTGTATTTTATTGTTTCGTTGGTTTTTTTCTTTTACAAAGTAATTGTAGATAGCCTATAACAAGTATGAAGAATGAATTTTTGCTGACAATCGCTTTTATACAACACCTCGACAATTTTCGTTTTCTTCTTTTTTGTATTGAAAGACTATACATTGCACACTCGCGCGGATTGTGTTAGCTGTACCGTTTAAGAACTAAATATCAACTGAACTTATTAATAATTGACGCGACAGATTAATATAAGTCTTGTTTGTTTATTAGAAGAAGAAAAGAAAAAATGCAAGTTTTTTTAAGTGCAACCTTCCATTCTTTAACGTTGATTATTATTTTCTTTTTAATAAACATTATTATAAAACCAATAATTAATATTATTTTGTTTATGTTTTGTGTCGTATCTCTATTTTATTAAATTCATTGAAAAACAATTCCTTTTTGCCTTATTGTAATATATTATTTTAATAAAATACGATTATTTTCTTTTTTAATAAAAAATAAAATCCTTTTTTATGCTTATATGTTACTTTGCAAAAAAAAAAAACACTTCAAAAAAATAACAGAAGTGAAGCAATTTCATGTTATTCATCGTCTAGAAATAGAATGTTAATCGAGAAAAGAAAAAAAGTAATATTTATACTTGTTTAATATTTAACTAAAGAAAAAATAGTGTTTGAGAAAAAAATCCAAGAAAAAAATTTGAATGCTTCAACCGCATGAGTACTTATGTTTTTTTTTTTTTTTAATATATTTTTAATTTCGTTTGTTTTGACTCCTTTTATTATTATCATTATACATAAAATAATTATTATTCTTTATTATTTTAATAAACATAAAAATTTTTGATACAAATTTATTTTTTGTTTTATTTTCAAAGTTCTAAAGTATGTTTTGGTTTGCTTTTTTATTACCGACGGCTGACAGATGATTTCGAACGAAAACTTGAGTTTTCAAAAGGTCCCTTTTTATACTATTCAATCAAAAATGTGTCCTTCAAACAATTAAGCAATTGTATTGTAGAAAATTTATACATAAGTGTATGGCACCAATTCCATTGCTTCAGTTCATCGTAAGTTATGATTTTAGCTTTAGAAATATTTAAATATTAACAAGAAAGAACAGATACAGTTTTTTTTTAGGAAACTACATCAGAAAAATTTCGTGGTTTGTAAAAACGAACGAAAAATTATATCGTATTTTTTGTTTGTTCGAAAGAGATTAGGTTAGGTAGTTGAAGTTAGACGACAAGAATTAAAAAAAAAAATTGTACAAGAGTGCGAGGTTAAGTATTGGGTCTTTCCCTAAACCATCTTAAGTTCTGAGTGAATTTCAGAATGCCATTCAATCGTAGGCAATCTCGAGATATTCGGCCCTGTCGAGGTAACCGTCGGAGCGGAATTCTCTCCGATTTCCTACAATTCGGAGACATTTTGCTTCTTGGTAGTTCTCCGATCATCCGATCCGACGTCCTCCGATAAGTTCGATAAAGCTTTGCTCAAACCAGCGCGATAAAGCTGTCCGATGCGATTTCTGTCAAAATGAAATACATGTAACCTTATGGAGGTTTGACTTAACGCAATCGCATCGCACGCACTTATCGCGCTGGTTTGCGCAAGACTAAAGTTTTTGCGCGGAAAGTTTTAGTTTAGGAATTGCAATGGGTTGCCCCAATTGTAAAAAATTTCTTACGATGACAACTACTTGGAAGCAAAATTTAATCTCCGAAAAAGGCATTCGTTGCGGAGAAAGCTCCGCTCGAACGGTTACCTCGATAGGGCCTATTCACCCTTATTACGAATGGCGTTTTAATAAAACGCCAATAAGATGACTCATCTCTAGGTTCCACAATTGCCGTTTAAATAAAATAACTTTTGAGGGAATGGTAAGAGCAATGAGAAACAGATAGAGGACTGAACTTATATTTTTATGAAAATAAAAATTATCGCGGCTGGAGCTCTGTCATTTTTTAGGCGTTTTAGTGAAACGCCTATCGCAATAAGGGTGAATCACCCTTGTCTTGTTTGTCGTAAACTTATTCTTCTCTACTAAGTCTAAGTCTACTTTCCTGGTCTGACCTAAGTTGCTTTGTTTTGGAATATTTCAGCCAGTGAATAATTGAAATAAGTGGGGCTCCTCAGGTGAAAAGTGAACATGGACCTCAACTAACACCTTTCGCCAAAAATTTCGGCGAGCTCTCTCCAGTTTTGCACTCTAAATCAGTTGAGGTCCTCTTGCAATCGGTTGCGACACATAAGACGCGGTCATCCGCTTCCGCGACTACCCTGTAATAAGTTTTTGAAAACCCATCGAGCCGGAGCGTCGATGTCCATCCGCTCAACTCATATAGTTCGTTAATCTTCTTCTCAACACATCTTTATCACATATTCTGTTGCAAATCTTTAAAAGTTTATACCTCTGTTGTTGCCGTTTTAGTTTCGCATAATTTTTTCAAGTATGATTAAAAAAAAAAAAGACTACTTAGTTTTAAATATTCCTTTTAAAGTATAATGACAATGAAGAAAAAGAAGATCAAGGATACAAAAAATTGGTTTAATAGCAACGAACGAACATGACATAAAAGGAACAAAAACATTTTTATTCCAAGTTAAAAACATATTTCTCGGTGTAAGACCTTCTTTGACTCGGTTTTTCCAAGCATTTTCAGACAATATTTTTGATTACGAGTGTATCGTAGTTTCCAAATTAATTCCGCCGAATGTTTTTATTTACAATGCCTGTCGTAAAATTTTGGACTACGAATCCCAAAAAGAAAGGACCAACAATAGTATTGTAGTTTTAACACATTAACCGAAATTGTAAAAGTGTTCCATTAAGCTCAGGTGTTTGACAATTTTTCTCAGTTAAAAAAGTCCCAACAAATAGAAAAGAGTTCATCAGCGTTTTGGGAAGACTGATACCGAGCTCCAATCTTATATAAGTATTGCTAGAAATACAACTATCTCCAATCTTAGTTTAATTTATTAAGGTTCCCGGTTCGCGTCGGTGTTATTTTGTCGTAATTATATCGTAACCTTCTTTGGATTACTGCTACATACATCCCCGTTGGGTGCCAATCCAGGCAACAGATGAAAAATTCAGACTTTTAATTCGTAACGGTCTCTGTGCTTGATTATGATATGTGCTTTGCAGTCAATAATAAAATAATGTAATAATTTCCATTTTTTTTCAAAAAGCTTAAGTCAAAACTTGTGGAATTTTTTTTTGGTTTTGAAAACGTTTATTTGATTATCCTTTTCTGAGATTCATAAAAGTTACATGTATGGTTTACGTTAGTAGCGAATTTTTTTAAAAACATTGTTAAATTAATACTCATATTCTAATGCTCTTACATTGGTTAAACACTTTTTTTATCACTGAAAATACACATATGTATATGAGCTTACTTAACTCTAATAAATAACCAAAACATTTTCCAAAATCATATTTTTATTTTTAACAAGCCGACTTTGTTTTAAGTACTCACCACTTATATGACATAAAACAAATTAAACAATTATATCATTAGAAAGAAAGTCTCATTAGCAAATAACAATCGAAAATCATTCGCAAGAGCTTCAGAAACAATAACTTATTAATAATATAGTACACAAAAAGTAATAATAATTAAGTAAATCAATAATAATTGTGAATGCTAAGACTTTTTTATATTAAACAAATAAAACATTACATATAAGCTAAAAATAATTACATACAGTGTTTAAGATTATACGAAAAGCGCAGTTTATCAGCTGCTAGGAATAATAATTAAAATACAATTTTTTACGTGTAATTAAAAAGAATAAAGTAAAAAATAAATAATATCTTCTTAGAAAAAAAAAATAAACTTAGTTTGAGAGGAAAAAATTAACCATGTTACAAAGTAAAACAAAATAAAATTGTTTAAAAATATTTCGTTATATTGATTTGTTGTTGTAGTCAGCGATCGTCGACATGTCGTAGGTATAATACATATATTCGGCCCTATCGTGGTAACCGTCGGAGCGGAGTTTTCTCCGCAACGCATCTTTTTTCCGAGATTCAATTTTGTTTCGAAGTAGTTGTCGTCGTAAGAAATTTTTCACAAATGCGGCAATGCATTGCATTCCCAAAACTAAAATCTCCGCAACAAAAACTTATCGGAGAACGTCGGATCGTCCGATCGGAGAAATACTACGAAGCAAAATGTCTCCGATCGGAGAGAATTCCGCTCCGACGGTTACCACGATAGGGCCGATTTTTTTCTCTTGAAAACAGGAAAGGTTTAAATAAAACATAAATAGGCGCAACAGAGCGAGGGGCCCCGGGGCCTAGCGCATTTCTCACAGCTATTGCCTTTGTGAGGGAAAGGAGGGGACCTACAATTTTCTGCCGATACCTAATGGCTATTAAAGAAAGCGCTTTTCATGACAATGAATCTACTATCGGAAGATTTGCCAATTTCTCGCGAGAGGCGATACCTGTGGAAAAACATTTTCAGCCTTATTATGAGTTCCACGTCAACAGCTTTTCGCCCGGAACATTTTTGTTCGCCCGGAATTTTAAAAGCTATTATGAGTTTCCCCTGAACAAAATTCCACTTGGAATCAGAAGAAAGTTCACATCGAAAAAAAACACGTTCAGTTGAATCCAATTTCCCGTCATTGCTCTCAACGTTTTCACATTTCAAGGGGAAAATAGCTCACAATAAGAGAATTTTTGCGAATACGGAAAATTTTTCCCCCGAAACTCATAATAAGGGAAAAGTGAAATGGAATCTTTTTCGAGGGGAATTAGTTCACGCGAAACTCATAATCAGGCTGTTTTGCTTCTGTTTGGATTCGAACCACGAACCTCCCGGTCAACAGGCAGACATGGTAACAATCACACCACAAGTACCACAGGAAAGGTTAACGAAACATAATTAACCTTATTATGAGTTTCACGTGAAATCATTCCCCTCGAAAAAGATCCCATTTCAGTTTTCACTTATTATGAGTTTCGGGGGAAAAATTTTCCATTTTCGAAAAATTTCCTTTATTATGAGCTATTTTTCCCCGTGAAATGTGAAAACGTTGAGAGCAATTGATTTCACTTATTTTTGTGAGGCGAACAAGTGAATATCAAAAGCAGAAAAATTGTAAGTCTGGAATTTTGTTCAGGGGAAACTCATAATAGCTTATAAAATTCCAGGCGAACAAAAATGTTCCGGGCGAAAAGCTGTTCACGTGAAACTCATAATAAGGCTGAATGTAACTGTAGCGCATTGTGCATGATGGTCTTGTATATGCCAGCTATTGTGTGGCTCAATGACGTACACACGCAGAATGAGAGAAAAATTTAATGAGTTGTCCATCCGGTTTTTAAAAAACGCTAAAACTATAAAATCACCTGAACTCGCCCTAACAAAAAAAGAAGTTTAGCTTGCCACATTCAAACTTAAATTAAATAAAACTCCAGGTGCCATGACGCCGAGCTTAAGGTAGCCGAAGAAAGCATGCCCGATGAATGTCGCATCATAAAAAATGGAGACCTTCACAATCCTTAACGTCGCATATAAGACCTTGTCTGCTGTAATATGTAAACGAAAATGTAAACGGTCTTTATCAAAGCGGGCTAAAACCAGAAAAGTCTACAATCTACCAAATTTTCACATTACGGCAGATCTTGGAAAAAACTTGGGAATATATATATATATCGATATACAGTAGACTCGCGGTAACGTGAACTATTAAAAACCGAGCGTGTTCATGTTTACGGGTTGTTCACGTTTACGAATGTGTATCTTTTTGAATTTAAAAAAATAAATTTTACACATGTTTAAACTCAAAACTCATATATTTTTTTTTTTTGTATGTTAAAGAAATTTATATAAATTACACACGTAAAGAGTAATATTTTTTGTTACAAAAGGAATGAGAATGCGTTAAAATTAATGAAAAAACGTGTTATTTTTTTTTAACTGTCTTTTTTGCATGTTACTGAATACGTCCTTTTCGCGAAGGCGTTTAAGTACTTTATATTTAATTTACTATCAATGAAAACTCAATACCGCGCACAAAACTGACTACCACACCACAATAAAATATCAGAAAGTTTTGTTCACGTTAGCCGGTGTTCACGTAAGGCGATGTTTTTGTTACCGCGAGTCTACTGTACATCTTTTTATCGAAATCCAGGCTGCGTTCATCTGTATAGAGATGAACTATACAGAGCCATGTCTAGTTTTGGCATCCCTGCTCTGTCAAAGTCGACAAAAAACTCATTGAGACATCTGATATCGTAAAAAGCTTTCGATAAGGCTACAAATTGTCATGTGATTTCTTTAACAAAACACTTGAAAAGATTGTGCGAAACTTAATCGTCAACACCAAATGCATAACCTTTCAAAAGTCTGTACAGTTATTCGCTCACGCAGACGATATTGACGTAATGATAAGAAGCAAGCGTAACCATAGCAATAAAACAGAAGCGGAAAAAATCTGTTAAATGGAAAAAACTCCACAATAGACACACATAACTTGAAGAAAGTATAGGACTTCATCTAACTAGACTTCGGTTAGGACTCCGGACATCAACCGAAACCTCTAGGACCCTCTAGGACTTTAATCATCCAAGTTCTGCTATTTGGCGTAGCGCAAAAGGAAAAGAAGGATGGACATCAACGCTCCTGCTTGACGGGTGTTCGAAAAAACATTACAGGAAGATCGCGGAATGAGGAGACCTCGTTTTAGTTGGGGCAATTAAATGGAAGAAAACCTCAACCGACCGAGAGTGCAAAACTGGAGAGAGCTCGTCCGAAATCGAAGCTGTTATCGAAAGATGTTGGTTGATGCCCAGGTTCAACCCCAAATGTAATGCCGAACTAAGGAAGTAAATAGGATTTCTTATTATTTGTGTATTCCTACCTATTACCAAGATTTCGGTAGACCGGCACTCCTTCAGGTCCTCTTAGAAATGCCAAATATCATTTATCTCCGAACCTTGCACGTAGATTCGGCAATCGGCATTGATGTTCGTATACAGACAACGTGTTCGTATCATTCTACGTGATGATCTTTTTTCGGAGTAATGGTCATCAAAAGCTTGCAGCTGCCTGAAGGTACGCTATAAAAATGTTCTTGTAATTCTAAGAAGACTTGTTTTTCAAACTGCCAGCTTTTTTCAAAAAGAGAAAACAAAAATTCAAAATATTTATTTAGTTTTTAAATTTTTTAACGTACATAAATATTATGTTTATATTAATTTCAGTATGCTATCTGGCACTTACTACAACGTAAAATATTAAAGGTAACACTAAATTATCAATTTGATCTGTTAACGCCTCAACTCCAGCTGTGAGGAATGTTGCTGCTAAAACTAAAATCACACTATAACCATCCGCCGGGGTAAGATTAAACATGTAAAGAGGCACTAAAACAATTGACTGGGACAGTATAAATGCCAAGCTGCCTTCTATCGATCGGTTGGTACCTGCCAAAGTAACAAAGAAAACGACATTGAAAACGAAATTGTGAGCCCTTTGAAAACACTAAGGACTGTACAATGTACATACCACTCCATTTATGTTTTCCAAACATGGATCCAAAGACACTTGCGGCCGTGTCACCAATACCCACTGATAGTATACCCGCCAGCATGGGTACCAGATTTTCCCCGACAGCACTATCCGCTGCTGTGCAGGGACACGGCATTATCCAAAGAGGCAGAGAACAACCGATTAAAAGGCAAAATGGAGTCAACGCTATGTTGCCAGCGTCTTTTTCATCATGAAGCGTGGCGAACGCATCTTCCAAAATACTCGCCAAGGGTGGTATTTTAGTCATTCGTATTAAATCGAGAACTGAGAATGCTGCAAGAGCAACTCCAGTTGCAAGATACAAGAATGCACACTGCCAAATTAAGCCGGGAATGTATACCAACACGATGAGCACGTGGAATATCTTTCTCACTCGCGTAGAAGCTTGCTCAGAACCTCCCATTTGCCATCGTACAACCAGCACTGTGGCTAGAGTCATGGTCACATAAAATATCACAATAAAGACCTGAAGAGAGAAGTTGATTATGAGACGACCTGGTATTGTAATTACAGATGATGTAGGCTCACTCTTCTTAGGTCAGAGTATATGAATTGAAGTACAGTTGTTATAGGCAAGTCTTCTGTTACTGGAACGATGCAGACTGCCACCACCAAAACAAACATGGTCGGGTAGAAAAGAATAACGTCTCGGAATATCTTGAATGTTGCTAGGAGCCACGATACCAAGAGAAGGCAAAACAATGCTCCCTGAGTTTAGAAATAAATAAATTTTATTTTAGATTAAAGAGTCAATTCAAATGCCTTTCAAAAGTATAAAAAATGTTGTTGGATCCGAGAGTGTGATGATCGAATAAGACTGCCAACAGACTAGGGTACAGCAAAAGAGATTCAGTGAAGACATAAAAAGTTATCCTACCCTGGGTTTCGAAAATAATAAACAGAAGTGGGCAGCAACGAAAGTAGTGAGCGACAAACCGCTAAAGTTAGAATTAAAATTGAAAGCTGTAGATTGGTTTTGAATTTTTTTTTTTCTAATTTCAAAAGTAAACAAATTCCCCATCGGGTTACCCTCTTATCTAATTACAGATAAAATTTTTGCGACGTCTACCTTTTTCTTTACAGGTTTCAAAAATCAATTGGAAATCTCTTTAAAACTATTTCGGTTAAAACCATCTACTTACCGTCATAATGGCACAAATTTTTTCGAATTCGTGACTTGGTGGCGATGTGTAGTACTGTGGAAATTTAAATATTCCATTGATGGTAAACAAAACTACACCTTGGACTAAAATACAAGCTTCACCGAGACTGCAACTCTTCGGAAATCCTCTCAGTACTCTGACGTAAACATACTGATAGCCTAGTGTGGATACAAATGCAACCGCAAGACGCACCCCATATGTCTGCTGCGTCCAGTATTGAAGTAAAAAGTTTGTAATTATTCCTGGCAACAGGGCAAGACATATCTTTGTACAGCGTCCTGCGCCAATAGCAAGACAAAGAAAGAACGTTAAAGATTGAATAAGCATTCCAACGGAGGCTACAGTCATCACAAGGAAGTGTTCATCCTCAGTTGTTGACGATTTTAACTTTTTGTTCGATACAATGTAGGCCAATGGCAGAAGACAACATAGCCAATAGCCCGGTGAAGCATTTGGTCTAAAAGTAGATTTAAACAAATTCAATTAAACCTTGTTGTTTGTATAATCAAAAGTTCAAAGGTTCACTTACCGGCTTGTGATGCCCATGGTTTTACCATTTTTGTCTACAAATTTGCCTACTTTAACCTTGTCAGTATTATCCATTTTCTAGAAGTTAACTAGAATAACTTTTCATTGAAGGTTTTCATTTGAATTAAAGTGTCTTTTGAATCCAATTTCCTTTTATCGTGGCTAGATCTTTATCAAAACAAACACGACATCACAAAAAGTCAAAAATGCCTCTGAAAAATCGAAAAATGAAAACCATATGGCTATTGGACTGAAGTTAACCCTGATTGAAACTGAATAAATGGTTGGTGTCCATGATGTAATAGATAATTAGTTTTGTTTTAACCTGTACTTTATTGACAAGCAATAACAGGGTGTTTTGGCTGCTTCAAACATTAAAATGCAGAGTATACATCAGTTCTCTTTTTCGTTTTTCTTTTAGGGGATTCATTTATTTTAGCATAGCTATGAGAGGAAAAAAATCCTCGTGCAAATTGGAACGACGTGTGATTGCGATCCAATCCAATAGCCGCCAAAATGAAAAATAAGGAACCTTATCGAGTATTGCACATCTACGCGATTTATCCATAAGGTTACAGGTTTTTTCGTTGAAGTCCTACGGTCGCCATAAAGCTTTTTTTGAGAAATCCAAAGTCGCCCTGAATGTCAAACTGAGTGTTTTTTGAGCTCTGGGGTTGACCTGGGTTTCTGTCAAATGGCATGTATTTTTATTCAAATGCCAGGGATGTGTGGTGATTTTGTGGTTTAGCGTTTTTTAAGGATTGGAAAGAAACCCAAGAGTTTTTTGAAAACTGGGTAAAGTTCAACGAACGAACCTTAAGTCTTTCATATTGATAGCAACCGGATTGTAACTGCGTAGTGCAGAGAAGCTAATACAAAGGCTCAATTCGTACCCTCTTTGCCTCAAACACCCGCAAATTATTTTATCTGTACTCCTATTTCACTCTGATGGCAATTAATTTTTATGACAGTGGTTTGAATACATCTTTCAACATTCTATACCGTGACAAGCCAAAAAATATCGAAAACACGTTCGTTTTTTAAACGGTTTTTTAACTAACTGACAAAAGAATGGTGACGAGGATGCTGGGCCTAGCTTAACTAAGCTTGTAGGCAAGATGGCGAAAATAGTATTCAGTTCCAAGCCACAAAAAAGACAACCAAACATACTGAAATAAAGTGATATTTGAAGAATTTGTTTTTTTTTCAGGCAAACGGGAAAACAGTTCCTTCACACACAACTTCAAGATTATCATCGGTCTTTAGCATTTATTAACCATCGACGTTCGTGCTTACAACAAACACACGTATCTACGTCGTGTTCGAGCTTCACAGATTAATTATTATATAAGAACACAATTTCTCTTAAATTTGTTTTTATTTATTAAAAATTCTTGTTCACCATTTTTTATTTATTTTACTTTTATATATATATACATGAAAGACTTTCTTTTTTTTGAAATGATAACTAGCATTATTTCTTTAAGAAAAATAAACAAGACAATATTTATGTATGTATATATAAAAAAAAGATAGCAACCTAAGGCTATTTAACTAATTAAAAAGAACCTAACCTTGTTGGCCTCCACAAACAATGTACAACAATATGTTTTAGACTATTGGTTTTTCAAATTGGTTGTTCAAATCTTGTCTGACAATAAATAAATACAAATTCTCGTTCTTTGCCTTCATTTCTATTATAACTTTAAGTATACAATTATATATAGATATATATGCCAAACTTTAATTTAAAAAAAGAATTAAGGTAGATTCGTGTGCAAACAGATCGGAATGGGTTGTTTTTTGTTAAAAAAAAAAAATTAAATCTAGATGTTCGTTATTTATTGTGAACTCGAAAAGAAAAACTTATAAACAATTGTACCAACGACAGCTAACACCAGAGGTAGCAACCAAGATTTCATGGAAGATTCTGATTCTTGAGAATCTTGTGTCCATGTTGGTTCAGATTTTTTGGGAACAGCTTTGCGTTCGGCTTCGACTAGTTCGCCAACTTTGTATTTGTTCATCATTTCTCTTGCATCAGAGCTGTGACCGACATCTTCGAAGTTTTCTGTACCATCTTGTCCAGCCTGTTCCAGGAGAACTTCCTCACCACCAGGGTGCTAAAAAAACAATAAAGAGAAAACCATTAATACGAATACTTATGTTAGTACCTAAAAATATAATAAAAATTGTTATGATCTATCAATCTTTCAACATTTGATTTAAGTTACAAATACGGAAAGGGAATAAAAATGGGAATGGCCATTGTTGTGAGTCTAAGTTGTAAAAAATCGGGATGAAAACAGGGCAGTGGCATGCTAGTCGTTGCTCGGCTAAGCTCGTGGTAATGGGGTGGTTCTTGCCCTGCTCCATACTCCTGCAACTCTAACAACAAAATAATTCTCATGCCGTATAGGGATCAGGTTGGGATTTGTGGAAGAAGGGGATTATACACAAATATGGGTAACTATGCCACCACATAAGAGAAAGGTTGTGAGTTGTAGGTTCTGAGAAAGTCACCGCTCCAACTATCGCTAATCTACACCTAATTCCTATACCTATTCTAACTACTTACTGGGTGAACACAATAAATGCAGATCCGCAGCCGCAAGAAATTTCAAAATATTAAATATAAGGGAATACAACAACAACGCAAGACGGAGCCTAAGCACTGAAAAAACCTTCTTTAAAACCTCGAAAAAGTTACTAAAATGATTGAGACGATATTAAAGCTATCCTTCAATCGGTGAGAGGGAGATTCATAAAATAGTCTTTTGAAGGTATAATCGACAGTCAACGATTGGATAATAATTGTGTAAAAAGTTACACGACAGTTTTTCGGCTCTCAAAACGTTTAAAAACGTTCAGTCATGGAGCTTCCACATATGTATATGCTTGTCACTTCCACATAATCATTTCATTTGAAAGCATCTGAACTTTATCTGGGTGCTTATTACCAAAGCAGTCGATTTTATGGCGATAGCGTTTGAAAGCACTGCTTAGCGTAGCAAAAACAAAAAAACTATCGGATGAGCCGAAAGAGCACCACGAACACCCATACATTTTGGGAGCTTTTTCTGCTTTTAAAAAATATTTTTCATTCGAAAAAATACTTTATTTAGCAGTGACTGGCAAATTTGAACAGCTACAAGATACACGTAGTATTTGGTATATTTTTCTTTCATAATCGGTTAAAGTCTCTTTCCTTTTGTCAAACTTTTCTTCATTTGAAAACGCATAGTCATTTCGTTTAGTTTTTCAAATCATTTTAATTATTATCATTTCATAAAGAAGAACTATCAATTCATTCTTATCATCCAATTCACAGCTCAATTGAATAAAAATAGACTCATTTAACAGATAACAAATAAAGACCAACACGAAAAACGTAAACAAATTGAAATAAGATAACTATTTTTTCTTTTTCTTTTTTGTTCTCAATTCAGGTATTTATTCTTTTCTGAATGCAAATCTAAAACAAACCAGGTATGTCTGTTGAATTTGTTTATAAATAATGGAACGAAGTAAGTGCTGGTAAAGGTGATTTGCATGTTCGTCGTCTATGGGTTCTCAAAGTAAGTTGTCTGGTTGCAAAATTAATACAGAAACTACAGCAGTTATACTTTTATATTCAAATGTAAGCCATTTCGTTGGATGAAGGCTCCAACAAAGGTCTTCAGCATGTGTAGAACAACCTTGGAAGCTTAAAGAATTTAATAAATAAACGAATACACAAACCAAATCGTTAAAGTATAACGCTGTGAATAAAAATAAAAACCATGCAAAAGAATCCAAATTCTTTTTTCCTAATCCTATCAAATAGAACAGTGAAGCCGACGCTTTTCAATTCGCTGACTTCACACTAAAAGTAAAGAGTTTACAGAATTAATTTTTTTGTAGTCTTTGAATAGCCCACAGCTCTAGCTGTCTAAATGCCTTTCTCAAAACTATTTGAGTATTTTAAAGATTTATTATTTACTGTTATAAATTTAAAATCCCAACAAAGGCAACAATGTTTTTCCACGCATATCGCCTTTCGCTAGGAATTAGCAAGTCCTCCGCTAGTAAAATTAATTGCCATGAAAAGCGCTTTCTCGATTAGCCGTTCGGAACTGGCTGAAAATTGTAAGTGCCCTCCATTCCCTCACAAAGCAATTGTTGTGGGAAAAGCACTAGGCCCTGGGGCTCCTCCTGGGGCTACTCGCTCAGTTGCGCCCCCCTATTTATTTTATTTATTTTATAAAATTAAAATTCTTACGCAAACAGCCTTTGTACATATTCGTATCTCAAAGTTTAAGAAAATATAATTTCAGTGTTGCTTGAGATAAGAACTGTTATTCGTGATTATTGATATAACAGCTGTAAAGATAAACTGAGGTGAGCACAGGAATAGTGACAACGCGTTTTGCGCTTTCTTTGATAACAGCCAAGTGGTAGAACAATAATAATTTCAAGAATCTATAGAACTTATGAAAATTATTGATTCTTTGTGTAAGAAAACTATACTTTAAATTAAGTACTTGTGGCGATACTGACAATCACGTTAAATATTATGAAAACCTAATCAATATCATGAAATAATTTGAAGAGGATGTTTATAATCTTATGTACATTAGGTATATACATAGACGCTTATGTATATTTTGTGAGTTTAAATTCAAATGAAAGATCAGAATTCAGAAGTGAAGTCAATAAAGATCCAAAAAGTCAAAAGTTTAAAGTTAAAAGTTAATGGTGAGCTGCAAGTGTCAGCTACCAAGTTTTAGACTTTACTCTGCTTCTAGATTAAGTTTATGTTTTCTGTTTAAACTGAAAAAGTGCTATTATGATAAGATTAAAAAAGAAATTGCGTGTCTAAAGGCTGTTGTCATGTTGGGGTTGAAAAACATTATCAGTTTAGTGATTTTGCAGACTCTCAGAGCTCTAACAATTGCAAGTATAGCCAAGCATTGAATCCTTATGAGTCTTCCTCTGCTGCTTATTTTTCAGCGTTACCAGGGATCACAGCTTTTCTGCTTTAAATTAGTGAACCACCCGAGGGAACGTTGTATGATATTGCCTTTTTGACAGCGTTCTCTCTATAAATGTGCTATGTACCAATTATCCTTTAGTCTTCAAATGAAATCCAGTACCTAGGTTTTTAGATCAATCATATTAAGCTTCCCAGGCCGTTTCGGTCTTCAGGTAATGTGAAAGAAAACTAAAAAAAAGGTCCATTCCCAAAAATGGCTTCTAAGATAAACTCATGACTTTGATAACACCAAATGTCGTCTACGAGTTTCGTTTTCTGTTTTTCTTGTGGAACAAACTCTCGCGTAAATACGTCTTTATTCTTAGTCAACTTGGTTGACCCTATGTGCAGGGTGACATTTTCAGCACATCGTCAGACCTCCCTCCTTCCTCTTCTTGATATTATAGTGATGTTATCCATCACAGAAGGAACCACGAGAACATATATTTCTATTTAATGACATGCGTTTAGACGCGCACCTCCTCCGGTGCAATAACGACGTAATTGCAATTTTCTTAAATGTTGAGGAACCACGTTTAAAGTTTGCTTGCTTATTCAAAATTTAATAACGCCCTTAAATAAACCTTTCTTTGCTCGACTTCAAGTTTCAAGAGAAAAAAAACAATCACGTCGGTTTTACCACGTATAAA
This sequence comes from Melanostoma scalare, assembly GCA_949752695.1. Taxonomy (NCBI): domain Eukaryota; kingdom Metazoa; phylum Arthropoda; class Insecta; order Diptera; family Syrphidae; genus Melanostoma; species Melanostoma scalare. The sequence continues at coordinate 27,518,512 of OX456984.1, read as the reverse complement.
AACTTTACATTTATGACATTATGTCGTTTTTATCTCAACTTCAGAAAAAATTGCAATTGCGTCGATATTGCACCGGAGGTGCGGTATGATTTGTAAATACGTACACGTGTAAATAAAAATTCATCTATGGTTAACAAACCGGGTTCTACTTTGAATAGGCTCCTCAACTTACAGGGGCGTTCAAGTAATACGTACGTAGCGCAACCTTTGAAGATTTTAAGTCTTCCCTTCCCATGTAGCGCACCGTGATAATTTTCATGTTACCAAATTATGAGAAGAAAAATCAAATTAACGTACAATTCAATCGAGAGATTCTCCGTAAAACATAAACGCAAAAGAATGCAAACTTGCGACATTTTTATGTTCAAGTTTTTTTCATTGTGACAAAAATTTATCGAACTGAACAATTTTTTGTTGTTGCTTTTTTGATGAAAAATTTCCTTTACAGCTGTATGAGCAATACCGTGGGATGACTACAATGGTTGAGACATATAGAGCCGATAGATATCACTGCTCCAACTCGACGAGTTTTCGAAAAAACATTACAGGCAAGCCGCGGATGGCAATTCATTAAAAGAGGACCTCAACCAATTTAGAGTGCAAACAGGAGAGGGCTTGCCAGAAATCCAAAATGTTGGCGAAAGATGTTCGTTCACCCTGGACTGCAATGCCCACCTTAGTAAAAAAAAGGGGTCAGGTTGGTTTCACGACTCCAAAAAGTATTGTCTTATTAAATTCTACAATATCTCTAAGATATTGTCCTAAATTTTCCATTGATCCAAGTAATAATCTTGGAGATACAGCCCTGAAAAGTCACACCCTCGAGGTCAGTAATAGGGCCCCTACACTACACAAACCGTTTGCGCAAACATAATATGTATTTTGTTTTTGTAAAAATGTTTGTGCAAACTGTTTGAGTAATGTGTAGCGATGCTGAGTGTTTGCGCAAACGGTTTGAAGAAATTCAAAAAATTTTGAATTTTCCGTGTTTGCACAAACATGTTTGAGTCGTGTGTGTTGAATTTTGCTCAAACAGATGTAAATTTTCAAGAAGTACGGATGAATATTTTTCGTTGCCAAGGCAATAATTAAAGCAGCACTTGCGAAATCGGTCATTGCTCAGTAGGTCTGAGATATGAAAAACGTCAAGCAACTAATATCTCTCAAACATGTTTGTGTAGTGTGTGGCGAAACAATGTTTGCACAAACACACGTTTGTACAAACGTGTTTGCGTAGTGTAGGGGCCCTATAAGGCTTAGCATTCAAAACTTTGAACACGTTTTTCTCGAAATTGTTTTTTAAATCGGTGAACAAGTTTTCTCGAGAACTACTCAACCGATCTTGATGAAATTTGACACCCTTTTTCGACATACAATTCACAAGTACTTGAACGAAGGTCAAACCAAATGGTTTTTTACAACTTTACAACCACCTTTACAACAGAAAAAATGAGGAGATATTTTGACGGAAATTTAAATTTAATGTTAAAATAAATGCTTTTTCCCAGGTGATGAAGTAATTCATAACGCAAAGGCGGGGTTTTGAAGAAACTGTTTATTAAATGAGTACCTAAGACTGTAACAAGTTTAAACAAAATGTTTAATTTAAAAAAAAAAAAAATTAAAAATAGGTCGATTTTTTACACATTGAAACCCACCCAACCCCTTAAGTAGCCTGTTCTAAATCCTCTGACGTTTTTGCGTGTTTCTGCGCTGTGCTACTCTATTCTGTTCTGAAAAAATCCCTATTTTTAATTTCAGTGCTAAAGAAGCCGAAAGCATTAGCTGAACATTTTTTGAATTATTTAAATTCAATATGCATTCGTTTTTTATTATTGTTGGATCTTAAATGTGTAGCAAGCGTATGTGTGTTTGGGCGTAAGAATGCATTGGAAAGCTATAGCTAGCGATGATTTGTGGTACGTAGGAAAAGACCGAAACTAGATAAATCAAAAAACATAAAAGATGTAGTAGAAAGATAAGTATCTAGTAGGAAGGATTAAACTAGGATTTAGAAAATCAAATGGATAAACATAAAAAAGACGCGTATTGACGGAAAGTAAGTAGTACATTTAGAGTACAAAAAGAAGAGGCACATTAGAAAAACGCCACCAACCTTTAAGGCATGAAATACGAGACTGCAGTCCAATTTCAAGTAATACCCTTGGCGTGACGGTTAGCATGTCTACCTGTTAACCAGGAAATTTGTGGATCGAGTCCCAAACAACAATGAAATTGGAAAGTCTTCCGATAGTAAGTTCATTGCCATGAGAAGCGCTTTCTCGATTAACCGTTCGGAATCGGCAAAAAATTGTATTGTTCTCTCCATTACCTCACAAGTCAATAGTTGTGAGAAATGTGATAGGCCCTTTAGCTTATTCCTCGCTCTGTTGCGCCACACTATTAATTTTTATACTCGTATTTTAGTCCAATCTCAAGCATGAAATTGATCGACTTGATACCAGCCAAGAACAGATCCACCATGTGATCAACTCAACGTCTGTCAGAGCGATTCAACATAACGTCGCGAAAAATATATTTATGTACTACAAGAAATCGCTACATCTAGCAAATAAATAGCAAAAATCAAAATATTAAAAATGTGAATAAAGTGACAAAATCGAATTTAGGCTAGCTTTAAACGTATTGAGCTATGAGCTCTTAGTATCGTTTATAATTTTAAATTCGGTACTAGTGATGTAAAGTAATGCTCATATATGCAAACTTTTCATTGAGACTAAATTCTAGAGCTAGTATCTGGTCTAGCCTAATACTTTTGTGAAGGAATTGGGTCGTTAAACTAAAGAGAAATCTTAGTCCTCAATAAAAAACTAAAAGACAAGTTAAAATTTGCTGGTACACATCTATAAAACAAATTTAAGACCTTCAGACATTTTGTATCTAAATAACATTATAATTCTAATCGCAATACTAGTAACTATGTAAGTAAAAGGTGAATTAAGCCGAAAGCCTAAGCATCTAGGGCTTAAAAATAAGATAGACTTTGTAATATTTCAAAAAAAGAGTTTCGTAACAAAACTGTATGAATTTGAACAAAGCACAAAAGAATAAAATAAAAAAACAACACGAAAGTCACCAAAGAATTATGATCCTTGAAATAAGCAACCGTTACTATGAGAAAACCAATGGGAGTAAAAAATCGTATGATATTTTAATAGTACGAAAGTTTTCCATCCGATATAGGCGTTGTATAACTATGATGTCGCCAAACAGGTTGTTATCAGGGAGTTATCGACTGTCTCGTGTGTTGATCTTTTTGTTCTTATTCTATTGAGTTTTATTTCAGGGTCGTACCTAGAAATTTGTATTAATTTCCAAGTTCCGGCAATTTCCGGTAGACTTTTTTGTTTGTAGACTTGTTCGTTGACCTAATTCTCATTTTCTGTTTATGGCAGGTACATAGTCACGCAAAATAAATAAATAAGCATAGGTACTCAAGACTCTAATAATTCCAAAAACCAGTTTTGCAGTTTAAATTTAAATGTGTGATACCAATTATTCAAACGCCTATGAATTTGATAAAACAACTCATTTGTCTTATCTCAAATATTATCAATCTGCGAAATTGAGTAACACCTCACAAAAACTGCCAAAACCAGGTGTATAGCTATTTGGGTAAAAAAGAATAATTATCTGATATAACTTTCTAGCAATTCAAATTCCCAGCGAGAGACCTTAAATAAAAATTAAGGGAATGCGTAGTCAGTCAGTAATCATCATCATTATCCATTTCTATTTACGTTGAAATGAAACCACACATTTGATTTATACACAAAACAAAAATGAAATGCAGCTAGGCCAACAATAAGGGTCAATGCTGTTTTACACATTTGACTCGGTTTGACCCTCTTTGAGTAAAAATGAAAAAGAAAAAAGAAGATATCGCATAATTATGGCATACGGTTGGTCAATTTTACAAAACTGAGTTATTAAAGAGCTTAGAAAAAAACAACATGGGCTTCAAGCTTCCAAATGAATTGCTCCCACATGGGCAAAGTTCAGCACGAAAAAAAATATAGAAAACAGATTTAAGAGCTGTCAGTCTCAAAATGAGTCAAGCACAATGATGTAGCACTTAAATTAGAAAATTCTCGGCCATGTACATGCTCCACTATAGAATCACTTAGAGGAAAGTTTTCTATTTAGTAGAGGAACCTCTGAATATTAATGACCATTTATATGGTATGTGCAAATAAACTACGCATTATTTTATTAACATAACAGACATCATAATACGATTGCATTTAAGTAATACTAAGTTGGGTGTTGAGAAAGATTGATAAATTTGATGTGGTTTGATTATCTCACCTCGTTCAGGAATGCTGTAACATCATAGATGTTGTTGTGGATAATCAGCCAGCAATCTCTGTTTGAATTGTGTTTAGTGACATCTGCACGTGTAAAAAGTTTTTCAGACATTTTCTTCTATTTAATTTAAATTATTGTTGTATTAACAATTAATTGCTGGTAGTGATACAACAAAAATATGTTGCTATTCAAATGAAATTTCTTTGAAAACTGAAGTGTTCAAAAATCAAAAGTTTTTAGAGGCCCATTAAAAAAGTTGTCTAGTTGATGTTTAAGAAGGAAGGGAGGTAGGAAAGAAGGAATGGACAAAATCGCGTGTCAGCTTTGATTTGGTTCGTTAAGTTTTAAAAATCACTCATTCGCAGTAGAAAACTGTTCGTTTTAAGAATTTTTTTATTTATATTATTTTTTATAAATTCAGAGGCAGTTGATAATGCTGTGGATTTCATTTTGATCTTTCTATTTACCACACTAATTCCAGGCGGTGCTTATTTTTTTTTAAGAATATTGAAGAATTCAGAAGAATTTCAAAGGACAAAGGAATGCTAAAGAGCTTTGAAAAGTTTTAAAAATCTTTAAAGAATCTTGAAGTCTTAAGGAATCTTGAAGGGTCTTGAAGAAGATGATGCAGACTCTTGAAAAACTAAAAGATTTTTCAGGTACATAATGGCCTTGAACAGTCTTCAAATAAATCTTAGAATGTCTTCCAAGTCTTAAGGACTATTCACATGAGCACGACCGACGAACGACGAATAAATCAAGAAATTAGATTTTAAGTACCTTACTAGCATAAATTCCTCATGAATTTTTTTGGAAACGATGGAAACATAGTTCATACTTATTTTTATGTGGATAAACTTTTATGTTTCTGCCTAAAATTAAAAAAATTGAGAAAAAAAGTTTATTCGTTACGAATAAACATCTAGTAGGTACGAACTGTCAGACTTTATTCTCGTTCCACATACAATCCACACTCCAACGAATAAATTTTTCGCGCGTGCTTAACCTCAAAATCATTCCCCATTTTTGTTTTGCATGTAAATTTTGTTCGTTATTCGTGACGAATGTAAAACACTCATGTGAATGAAATGTCAAAATTAACGAATTTTCGTTCATTCGTCGTTCGTTGGTCATTCTCATGTGAATACTACTTTAAAGTTTTGAAGAGTTGAAAATTGTTAATAATCTTGAAGAATTATCAAAGTCTTGAAATATTGACGAAGTTTAATTTAGAAGGATTCTGTTGACAATCATTTATTTGCCCTGTTGAGGAAGCTTCGAGTTTTTCAAATCATTAAATAATTTTAACATTTCAGTTGTCTCACTTTTGTTCCATACTAATGGTGGATTTACATGCATCTGCAAGTGCAGATGAAAATCGGAAAAAGACACAAGATGTAAAATGCATACTTGTCTGATAGAGAGGGAACGAACTTCCTAGTTATGGTTGCAGATGAAAAATGATGGGTGCAGATGAACATGTTCATCTGCAACCATAATTTTTCATCTGCAACCATAATCCTATTCGTCTCTCTTTTTAACCTTTGTGCTTTGGAATCTTCATCCGTCTCGCTTTACTTGTCTGCACTTCCGCAGTTGCAGATGCATGTAAACCCAGCATAAAGAATGATTTTAGATCCGAAGATATAAATTTCTCAAAAACCAAGTTCTAACGGCTCGCGTACACTGAATCCGATTTATCGGCCGATATCGGAACGGAACTTTTCGGACGACAATCTCGGAAGTTCGTCTGCATACACTGCTTCCGATCTCTGGCGATAACTGACAGACAGCTTGTTATTGAATTTATTTCTTTCAGTTCAATTGAAACTTTTTTCCATAGATTTTTAGTGACATCTATATTATTATACGCCTTAGAAAGCTTATTCCACAGTTGTGTCCTACTAAAAACGAAAGTTATTAACTTTTCACTATCCATTGTGTACTCATATAGGCAAACTGACGTCCGACGTCCGATAAATCCAAACAAGTTCGGATTTGTCTGTTGATCGGATGAAGTCGGACGACATCGGACGACATCTGACGTTGTCGGTTGTAGTGGTGTACGTGCTCTCTTTGTTTAACACATGTTTGGTTCGAACGTCAGAGTTCGGCCGACAACGGCCGATTATAATTCGGACGATGTCTGATTTAGTGTACGCGAGCCGTAAGGCTTATGACAGATCTATATCAAAACATTCAGGGTGACTTAAGGTTTCTCAAAAAACGTTTTGAGGCGACCCCAGACCGACCCTAGGGCTTCAACGAACAAACCTATTATATCCAAATTAGTTGAAAGAGTAAATAAATGATTTCAATCCATGTTACTTCATGAAACACAGCCTAAAAGTAATAATGCTCTGATCGCATCCATTTCGAATTGAACTTAACGAAAAATAAATACTCTTTTTCGGATGACAGATCGTTGTCGACAAAAGTTTGTTTTTGTTTTTTAAAATCTCATCACTCAAACAATTCATCTCAGCAGGAGGCACACACAACTCACAAATATTCCACAGCTCTTAGAAGGAAATATTTTCAGACTACCCTCAAATCTCTTTAATTAAAAAAAATGTTTACATTTGATTTGCCACAAGTAACAATACCCACCGCTTTTTACAATACTGACGGGGAGATACGATTTAATCCTCCTGTCTATGAACAAAGATATGCAACAGTTATTCAAATTCTCGAACACCCAGACTTTGATTCACAACTCAAAAAGGTATTGAATTTAGAAAATATTTTTATAACAAATATGAAATAAAAACTTATTTATAGATAGTAGATTTTGGTTGTGCCGAGATGCGTATGCTATGGCTGCTGCGAAGAACTGAAGGAATCGAACATATAGTCAATGTAAGTGTCTAATTTTCTTTTTGGTGAAAATGAACATAATAAACAAATAAGAGGTCGATTGTCTCCTATTCGTTGCTATATTAAGGTATAAGAAAAGATTGATCGCGTTTATTGTCTTTAGTGCCTATCCAACGCTTTGAAAACTTTTTCAAATCCATACTTCTATTCTTTCTATTCTATTCATTCCTGGGCACATTAGATGTTTGAATTAGGTTTGACCACCAAAACCCTTACCTTGATTGCAGCTTATCAAGCTTAAACAAAAAACGATACAATTTTTTTAGATGCCAGTTTTCCAGAAAAATCACGCTCAATTCTCATCACCAAAACTTATAAATACATATGTAAGTTTTTAGACAAAATTAACAATACGAGAACAAGTTTTGTTGTACATGTTACAGCAAAGCTGGAGGCCTACTATATAACTCAATTCTACACTAAAAGTTTTCGAATACCCAAAATTCCTCCTTCTTAGTTCTTAAATACGTAAAAAAGGCAAACTTGAAAGGAAAAGGTAGTTTCTGGCGAAATCAGTCGGGAGAACTCAAACATTTAAAAGTATAATAACTTTTTTATGATTCGAAAGTAGGAGAGATTTACATAGTGGGTAAAAGTTTAAAAATAGATTTATCATTGGAAAAGTACTCAGGTTGAGTTGTACAAAATCACACCGGTGTTCAAAGTTTTAGGTCTTCCACCATGTTAAAACGAATAGGTTTGGAGGATTTAAATGTACTTTGGCAAAGCATTCGATCGACAACCACGAAATCTAATTTAAATGGCTCTCAAACAACGAGAAGTTCCAGAGGCCTGTGTGCGGATGATTGACGATATATATGAAATAACGAAAGTTAGATGTTCAGCTGAAGTTACCGCAGCATTGCAAGTCACAGTAGGTGTTCTCTTAAGAAGCTGGAAGATAACGTACCGGGCACCAAAGTATATCAACTATTTTTTGCTGATTATCAAAAAGTGAGGATTCTGAATCTCTGCAACAAGCAGAATGTATGGTTGAAAGAAGGTAGTAGGTATACCGTGTCCAAAAAGGCTGAGCGCATGTGTTGCTCAGACATTTATTTGAATGGAAATGTGTTTCCCAAGTGTGAAAAGTCTAAGTATCTAAGGTCCGTATTATGAGTAGCGAATCGAACGTTCGACTGGAAACGAATGTTTTAGAAAAACTCATTTATTGGAATATTATCATTAAAGTTCGTCCATTCTCTTATCTGACATACCTTAAACGTCGAAAAAAAAGTTTTCTACAAAGTTTTTGTTTCTACATATTATAATCCCGATATAAAAGAGGCTCGCAAAAACATTCGCTTCCAATCGAACGTTCGATTCGCTACTCATAATAGGGACCTAAATAAATAAACAAACTCCGCCATCTTCTGCGACAGAAAAATGTCCCTAGTTCTTATAATATTTCATATTCGTTAAAATATATCGTACTATACTGGGCTTGTATGCTACTATGCTTTTTAGCAATCTATTTGTGCCTGTCCAGACGGGTTATGCTGTTAACGTTATGCTGATAACATCTAGTGTCCAGACGTTGTTATGATTCCTCGCACAAATTCTCCATTTTGTGTTGGAAATTGTATTGAAAAAAGCATAACGTTATGAGCATAACCCGTCTGGACACGCAAAGTGTACTGCTTAGGCAGATAAGTCAGATTTAATTTTGCGCATCGAGTCCCTTTCTTCCTCACCCCTTTTGCCCAGAAACGACCGATATAACGTTATGGGCATTACACGTATGGACAGGGACTTTCATATGAACAACCAACATGTTTGGTCCTTTAACCCCTGGTCTCAACATGCTTAAAATCTATCGCAGCTATTACAGCAGCCTTTAAATATCGCAAGTGGAGACCATTATAGCAGCTTTATGGTGGATTTACATGAATCTGCAAGTGCAGATGAAAAACGGAAAAAGACTCAAGATGTAAAATTCATACTTGTCTGATAGAGATAGGAACGCACCATCTGCACTTCCTTAGATGAACATGTTCATCTGCACCCATAATTTTTCATCTGCAGCCATAATCCTATTCGTCTCTCTTTTTAACTTTTGTGTTTTATAATCTTCATCCGTCCCGCTTTACTTATCTGCACTTCTGCAGTTGCAGATGCATGTAAACCCAGCATTATCTTCATAGCCTGCGATAAATAGCATACTTTTATCGCAGGGTCTCTATCGCAGCTATTAAAGCAGAGGAAACTGTCATCTGCATAGGTTTTCCACCATTTTATTACTTCATTGTTATGTTTGGTATGAAAAGTATGCTATACAAAATGCCCACAACACAAAATTTGTCAGTTGCTCTGTGCCCCTGTTCTGTAACTATCGCTTTGGCGATAAACGGTGGAAAATGGAACGAAATTTTATGAATTTAGTAGGATTTCGTTCCGTTTTCCACCGTTTATCGCCTGCTATCGATAGTTACAGAACAGGGGCACTGCCTTCTTGTGTCTGTCATATTCCTGCTTTTTTCTATGAATTTAAAGCAAGTGGAGACACAGCGTAAAGAAACGAACAACTGAATATAATTACAACCTATAAGAATAATCAATTCTGCAAATGATTTGTTTCTTGTCATCTCCTAGGCAGTGTTTTTTTTTATTTAAATTTGTTGGTTAATGTAAAACCAAGTTTGTATGGGAAAGTAAAGTGAAGTGAAAATAACAGCAGTCAAAAAAGTTAAATCAAACCCAAAGCATTTTGAATTAAAATATTTATAAAATTTATTTAGCTAAAAACCAGCCACCCCTGTTTTTATTATCCATGCACATGCACATCCACCATTAATATTTGTATACTTTCGAATTTTCGAACTCGGCTGTCAAAAAAAACATAACCTCCTCGCGTCGGCACGGCCGAAAGTAATAGTAAACGTTTTCCGTGGTTAATTTAAACTTTATTTAGTTAATTCTGTTTTTCCTTTACCTGAAAGACGTTTAAAAAATCAAAAATGTTAATAAATGAGTTCTGAAACAACTGTACCACACAAACAGTTAAATGAATCTATCATCTAGTTAGAAATCAAAAATCGCGCAACACTCGAACCACCAAAACAAAATTTCTACGAGCCAAGTATGGAGGAAGAACAGTATAGTTTCGACTTAAATTTAGATTTTCTCGACTCATCCACAACTACTCCAAAAAATGCCACAGTTATTGGAGGATATCCAGACCACCAAATGCAACCGCCATTCGATATAGAAACCTTGGCAACAAGAATTGCTTCGGTCAATGATATAGCTGTTCAATTGAAGACAGTCAAAGATGAGAATTATAAGCTACAGAAACAAATGCACGAACTGAGTGAATCAGCAATGTCCATTCGAAGCATGTATGAAATTGAAAAAGCAGAGAAAGATGAATTGGTTCATTTATCTAAAGAACTTAAGCAGAAGTGCGAAAAAGCAGAGTCACAGCTGACCAACAAAACACTCCACTTTGAACAGATCGAATCAAAATTAGAAGAGGAAATTGCAGACAGGAAGCCAATTACATACAAAGATTTGGCACTTAAGTATCAAAGACTGGCTCTGCAGTTAGACGAAGAAAAACAACTTCATTCAAAAGAAAAAATAACGCTGCTTTTGCTTAAAGAATATTTGGATTCAAAAAACTTGTCACCACTTCCAGCGTTGAAGAAGAAATCGAAGAAAGTGCGTGAGCCGTCTATGCAATGTGAAATCAAAGCTCAGTGTAAGGACCAGCAGACACAATGCACAATTGCTGATGGTTTGATGGTTAGCTGTGATCATGAACCCAAAGACACCTGCACACAAGGAACGCAATACACATGGTATACAACCACCAGAGGCACAAATACTCCTGCTCCAAATAGTCCTAAAAAGGAGTTCAAAACCCAAGGAACCCAATACATATCGTCGATGACCACACGTGGAACCAACACTTTCATCAAGATGCAGAATATTGGCACCAACTTCCCAGAACCAAAGTCTGTGGAAGAAATTTTGAGAGAAATGGCTTGGGATGTTGCTCCATTAAGTCCGATGATCGAAAGTCCTGCAGAAATGAAGGAAGAAAAGGTTGAAACGAAGTCAGTTGGAACCAACACTGGTTTGAAAAATGTTCGCAAACCTATTGACTATGTTGTGGAGAACATAAAACGCTCTGATTCGAGACCACCTTCGAGGAATATGTACGATCGTGTAAAGAATGAGACGCCACAAATGGCGATGCCGAGTATGAATCCGTTCGCCACTCTCGGAATGACTGCCCCACCTGTGCACAATACTGTTGCCGATCTGTGGAATGTGCTTGGACATACAATTTTTGCTATGATGCAAAACGGACAAACCCCTCCCAATCCATTGCAAACAACCGTGTCCAACGATCGACTGCGAAATGTACGCCGAAGTGAGCAAGGAAGAACTTGTGAATCCCAAACAGTGAATGGTTATTTCGATCAGGAATATCCCAGAGGTAAGTTTAAGAAACCAATTTTTCTCGGCAATGAAAAGAGTTTTTATTTTCTAGATTATCAAACTTCCACTAGAAATATGGCAACAAGTCCAATACAACCTCCTGAGTTGGTCAGTAGACACAACCTGCAAAGTTCTGAATTCGTTACTCAACATAGGCCAGTGGAGATACAAAAGATTATGCTTAACAAAACCTCCACGGAATCATTTTCACAACCAAAAAAGTCATCCCAAGCGGATGACATACTCCAATTGTTTCCAGAGTACTCGGACTCACTAACAAAACGAAGGGCCATCAAAAAACTCCTTAAAGCTTCATACAACATAAAGAAGCGAAAGAAAAAAGCTGCTGCCAACTGTAAGGTTTCAATTCCACAACCTGAACCAACGCCGATTAATACATCTTTGTTGGAAAATAACTGGAAAACAGACATGTTCGGCAGTGAATCTTCCCTCAGTGATTCATGTCTCGACAGCACAAACATGGAGTACTTAACACTTAAGAGAGAAACTGATCCCAAATGGCCTGTACAAAATCCTGTGCTTGAAACACAACTCGCAGATCTTCCAACAATATACGAAAACCATGAATCTCCAGTTGAAATAACAAAACAAAAAGAGATGTTTGGAGAATTACCAGAGGAGGAAATCTTCTGCAAACCATATCGACTGCCAAAACTCCAACATCATGGCGTTGCATCGACTTCTTCTTTTCTAACACCAAACGACTTGAATGTGCAATTACGTGAGCCAGAACGCGAAGAAGAGCCTTCCTTTCTTGTTAAAGAAAATGGGCAGCCAGATTATAATGTCTCTCTTCCAAAACTATCGACTCCTAAAAGAAAGCGCAGAGCAAAAAAGTCTGAGGCAGATAAGGCAAACAAAGTATACAAAATTGATAAAAACAGTGTCCTCCTGCCTGAGCAAGCAGCAGTTCTTAAGCCCAAAAGATCCTTGAGTTTAAACCGAATTCCAGGTGGCAGTAGTTCTGATAAAAATATGTCTTCAAAAGTACAAACAATTGCAGATATTAAGAAAAAACCTAAGCCAATTATGGAACCACCCCCGGTTTTTGTTTGCCCAGAGTGGATGAATAGGAGGAAAACCTTATTATCCCAGGATCTTTCTATTCAAGATTTAAACAATGGCGAACCATCCCATGGTCTGGTAATGAGCGTGGAAAGGCCACCCGATTCCATGTTCCAAGACATAAAAACTTGCATAGGCAAGCAAAAGCAGGAGAGATTTTCAAAAGATAAAAAAGAAAAGTGTTTGAGTAAATTTATTGGCCCGATGTTGGTGAATCAACCGCCCAAACAAATACAAAATGAAAATACGGAGTCAACGGTTTCAAAAGAAATTGGAACTATATCTCTGCAACAAATTTATCAACCAGTAGCGAAGCAAGAACCTCTTAGTTTTTATTCGGTTCCTTCTAAAAACCAATCCGTCACCATTCTGAACGAACAATGGATTTCGAACTCACATGATCTGATAGTAGCGAAGCAGGAGAATAGTGCAGACACTATTTCGCACAATGTTCAGCAACCAGAACTACCATCCGTAGAACAGGAAGATATTCCAATATATTTCTTAAACGATGCTCTGCCTGATCTGTCTGAAGAAAAAGTTCTCACTTGTGAATACACTAAAGTAACATCTTCAAATATCCAAGAAAATAATGGGAGCGTTGTTCAGTCGACCATTTTTCCGAACAGAGGACAAGATGAAGAGGTGTTTCCACTTTTAGCAAAACAAATTAGTGAAACCGGCATTTTGAATCGTTCTGTTTCAACAAATTGTGAAGTTCTTGTTCTCAGCTCAGAGATTGGTGTCAAACCTTCGTTTCAGTACAATAAGAATCACGATAGTCCACTGTTAGTACTTCAGCATCAAAATACTTTTAGATCTGACTTCAGTGAGCAAACCTCAGATACCGAAGCTGCCAACTGTGAGTACCAGCCACAAAAGTTGTCGTGTGAAGAAATAGACGTCAAGTTGTCCCAAAGCGGCTTCCATAAACTGCAAAACATAGAACTACCGAAAACGTTGCCAAACTTTGAAACACTAAAACTTAACTGTGACTCCAAGAATGTGGGTTGTGAGAAAAAAGTTGCTGCGTGCCATGTTCCTAGACCTTTATCTCCCCTTCCCCAATACTCGATTCTGTCCGGATCACCGCTTCCGAATGAAAATGATGGAAAAAATATGAGTTGCAAAGAGAATGACTGGAACTCTAGTGAGACATTTGAGACTAAAAAACCATCCATTTGCTCCCAACAACTGACACATGAGGAAATGGATTCCAAGAACTTCGAGTCCAATTTGCATTCAACAATTGAACTCAAAAAATATTCATATACCCACTTCAATGGCAGTTCATTAAATGATGACGTCAAACATCCTATTCCATCCCAGTTTACAAAGAAAAATGAACCGTCATCATCAAGCGGTTCAGACAGTGAGGGTGAGCTTCTGATTGATGATTGTCCACAATCTTCGAAACCAAATGAAAGTTCTTTCGTAGATCTGTCCTTCGTCCTTAAAACTCCCGAAAAAGGTCGTAAAACGCCCGAATTCAAGACTCCAGAAAACTTTAAAAACACCAATGTAATGAACCACACTCTTACCAATTCAACCGAGAAACTTGTTGAGGACTACCTGTTGAATGAGAGCCCAGGTACAGAAGGTCCGAAATTTCAAATGTTCCTCGATCGCATTTTGAATGAAGTTGCAACTCCATTGAGTCCGATTTCAGTGATCGCATCAGAAAAACTAATGCACAGTGATGCGGAAAATTCCTGTGACGAAACAGCCCAAACAAACACACCTGTTGCCACTCGCAAATGCAAAAGAAAATCAGCTCCCACTGCGGCTATAGCGATTAAGCGATCAGCCAGACTAAAAGCTAAATCCACTGAAATTCTGTGTGCGATCAGTCAGAAATTTGAGTTAGGCAAGTACACCAAGCGACGAACTGAACAGAGTAATGCCACACCATCGGCTCATCGCTTGGGATCTATTGAGCATACCACGGAGGAAGATGAACCGGAATGCCAACCAATCAGTCGTAAACCCATAGTCTTACATCAGACAACAGAACAAATGTTTGATAATTTTCTGAAGCAGAATATGAAAGCGCCCGAACTGCGCCCAGAAATTTCATATTATTTGCCCGAGAGGGAACCAAAAATTGAGTTAGACTATGCACCTATGACGCACGGGTCGACCATGAAAGTTGATATCGAGTCACCTAGTTGGCAATATCCGGAGGACAAGTCACTCAATTTTATCCAAGAAGCAGAATTTAATGAAATGCCGAGTTCTTGTGGAAAAACCTTGTTGATGTACGATGAATCCCCATCTTCGCCACCTGTTCATGAAAAATTACCTTCAGAAGACATCTGTACCCTACAATCTCAAGTGAAATTCAACACATCTTCCTTTCGAACCGAGGCAGTGTCTTCTTTATCCTTAGAAGAATCTCCATCTTCCCCACCGGCAATCGACAAGAGGCCGACTAAAGGTCACTTTATTCGAAAACTAGTAGACACGACAGATACGTTGCGAAATTCCTCCTGCAATTCAATGTTGTCTCATTTGATAGCTAACTACGACCAAAAGCATCACCTTATGATAACCAAAGTTGATCAAAAACACAATAAACTCGTGTCTCAACTAGAGAGTGTCATCAAAGAATTTCTCGCTGGACAATGCCTCATGATGGATACAGTTCGTTTGGTTGACGCCATACTCAGTCTTACATCTATTGTTAAGCTTGTCGCCAAAGCTATAATTAGTGTTGTTAAAACTGCACCTCGACCGGAAACCGAAATATCTGGCCCAGTTCCTGAACTATATCTTAGTAACACGCACAAGCAACTACTTGCGAGTCTCGAGCCACTTTATCATCGCCTCCCTGGATTGCAGCTAAGTCTTCAGTCTACCATCGAACACTCTTTGTTCACTTTTAGCAGTGAAGTTAAACCTATTTGTCTACTAATGAACCTAACCCAATTCTATTTGGCAATCATTGCAAATCCGTTGGAGAATTCAAACCCAGCTAGGCTCTTTATTTGCAAGTGCTTGTATTTCTACAACCAGAAATCGGTGCCAATGATATATGAGACGCTGTGTGTTTATCCATCGGTGCTGCCGAAGCGGGAAGATCCAACCTACGATCGCTCTGACATACTCATCAGTACCATTCAAAGTATCTTAATGAGCACCTACTATGACCCAGAAAAGTGCGACTTTATGACACGTCAGATTTTAGCCAAACTTAAGATGTTCTATAACTATGAAAATTTCAAGCCACCCAAAGAGGAAGTTATCAAAAATATAATTGCAAAAATTCGAGCCGGTCGGTTTAAGAATATTCCCTATGCCTTCGCATTGATTTGTAAACGAATGGAACAACCCAACACGGAGAAATCTATTCTAGGCGAGTTACTATTGCCATTGGCCAATGAGTTCTATAACACACTCAGTCAAGGCAATGAAAATGATGAAAAAATTGCATGCGTTTTAGAATGCATTTCATTTATTATAAAGCCTTTTACTTTGGTTACAGACATCTCGCCATATGTTAACCTATTTCTGCGTTTTATGAAAGCCACGGAAAGACAAGTCATTCAAGAAGCTGCTCTGACGGCCATTCTGCGGACAGTAAGGTTTGGATATGTGCAGTGTTTTAATGCCATTTATAATTTCAAGCCAGCCTACGAACTATCAGACACAACGAAGTCAATGTTGCGATCGTTTATTTATAAAAAAGGATTAAAATTTCTTGAGCAATTGGAACGGCAGGCAAAAGTTTTAGTAGACAACTAATTTGGTGTTGTAGTTTTTTTATTAGTTTGTATTTATTTGTATTTTACAAATTTACTCTAAGATCTTGTAACTTTGTTAAAATTTTAGTTAAACTTTATTCATAATAGAATAGCAATAGAGATATGTAAACTAGTTTTCTAAAGAAAAAAAGAAAAAAAAGAAAAGCAAATAAAAATAAGTTTTTGTAAAACAAAACCTGTTACAAAGTTAATGGTTCTGGCTTTTCTTTTAACAATATGCTCTTTCTGTTCTTAAAATTTGATATAATTTCTGATAACGAATCGAATTTTAAACAATTTGACGGCAACAAAACTAACTCCTTGTTAGATTGGTCGTCTTGTTGATTTTGGTAATCTGGTAGAAATGGGTTTGTGTGTCTGCCAAATGTATGATATGTAAACAACAATAAAATTTTATCCGGATACGAACGCTTTCAATGTATAGAGAAGAAAATTCAACAACGACTTGTATGAGTCGTAGCTCTCGAAAGCATAGAGAGGTGCGAACGGGAACACTTTGTCTTAAGAGGCTCAATCAAGTGAAAGAAATCCTCAACCGACTGAGAGTACAAAACTGAATAGCGCTCGCCCGAAATCGAAGTCCTATTTGTTTCCAATTTATATTCGTTTCAAGTTTTGGAAAACATTTTTTTCCAATTTTGTTTTTACCTATAAAAAGATAGAAAAGCATTCGTTATCGATCGTCTATACTCGTAAGTATGTAGTTTAGAAAAAAAAAAAAAAAAAAAATAGTTCAAATGTTCTAACCTATTCCCAAAACTGGAATTAGGCGCTTTATTTGTATACCAGCTTCTTCTTCTCAATGTATCTGTTTTTACTTGTCCCTAACCGTCGGAGCGGAGTTTTCTCCGCAACGCATCTTTTTTCGGAGATTCAATTTTGCTTTGAAGTAGTTATCGTCGTAGGAAATTTTTCACAAATGCGGCAATGCATTGAATTCCCAAAACTAAAATCTCCGCAACAAAAACTTATCGTAGAACGTCGGATCGTTCGATCGGAGAACTACCGCGAAACAAAATGTCTCCGATCATAGAGAATTCCGCTCCGACGGTTACCTCGATAGGACCGAATAGGCACTATAAGATAACAATAACATGACATTACGATGATAGGAAATACGAAAGAAATGGGTCCTGAAATTCTGTCTATCTGTCTGTCCATATATGGATCTGAACGGCTTGGCCGATTTCCTTCAAAATTTGCTGTTATGCTCTGTGGGGCAGCGTACAGAGGGATTTTTGGAATTTGGTCTCTAGGTCTTGAAATAACGGTAACTGTCATACAACCGATTGCAACTTTTTGCTTGCAATTTGAAAAAAAGAGCGAAATGATGATATTGACACTCAAAAATCGTATTTAAAAATTTTTAAGTATCAGTTAATATTTTCCATCAAAAAATTATTGTGACTCGCGAATCGCAATTTAACACCAATTTGCAGTAAAAGCAAAAATCGAATAACAACGCCTTTTTCAAATTGTAGGCCAGTGGTAAGGTAGTTAAAGGGCGATATGGGACTGGTGAATTGTTTTGTTGTGATTCAGTGTCGGGGTGCATATGAGAATGAAAACAATACTGGCTTAGGCGCTGCGTGGATTTGAACCAGACGTCTTGAGGTTGTGAGTCGGCGATGATAACGTTGAGCTGCGAAGGTAAATAAAAAATGATCGCTTAAAATGTGATTATAAACAGACAATTAAATAGGAGGTAGTGTTCAAGAGATAAGAGAAATACGACTCATCATTTGTAATTTACTGTACAGTATTTTCGTAGATTACGTTTGTCTGGAGTTAATATCTACATCATCCTTTAAATTTCCTGATTTGAGCATTTCGAGAAAGCGAATCGCCATACTTATTTTGTAAACCACGATGAATAAATTGTAAAACGAAGTTGTGCTCCGGAAGTAGTAGATTGCGATTAAAAGCTTGTAAGCTACTAAAAAAACAAAATTCTTAAATTACGACACTTGATTGCAAATCACAAATTAAAAAATTTTGTAATTTGAGATGGCACTTAGAGTAAATTGCAATTTTCTCGATGAATTTATAATTAAAGCGGTGCAATTTACACAAAAAAGGGATTTCGCAAATTACAAACTAGAAATTCGCAATTGTCGATTTTTCAATTCTTTCCGTGTAAATTTTTGAAGTTTTTATCGATTTTTTAAAAAAATTTTGATTTTTTAAAATAACTTCAAAACCGTATCTTCGATTTTTTGTCAAAACAACTTCTGGCAAGATCTTAAATTTTGCATACTTGTTTTCTAAAAAACTCGTTTTTGAAAAAAGTGAAAAATAAACAACCGTTTTTTGAAAGAAACTGGTCCAACGATTTTGATTAAATTTGCAGCGCTTATATAGTAGCAACTGCAAAAGAAATGCGTTTTTAGATTTTCGCAAAACCTTTAGAATATTTAATTTAATTTTTTTCAAAATTTTGTGTGATTTAATTCAAATTTCACTTACAGCCATATTATTCACTTATTTCGAAACTAGTTTTTCGTAGATCTAGTTTTCGAGTTTCAAGTTTTGAACAAATCGGTATTATTGAAAAACAAAGTGACACATAAAACTCGAAATCGTAAAACTAGTTTTTGATAAAACTAGAAATTCATGAAACTGGAAATATCTAGTTCTGAGGACTTCAAAACTAGTTTTGAAACGTTTTTGTAGTAGTAAAGCAGTAGTAGTAAAGTGTGATTTTATTGAGATATAAATAAAAATATGTAGTTTTATAGTTACATACATAGTTCTTTGTTAACAATTTTTACAAAAAGACATTGGCTTATGCCATCAGCCGAAAAAAGAGTTATTTTATGAAGCAATAAAGTTCTTTGTTGATTTAGTTATCGCGAAATATAAATACATAACTATATACAAAAGTACAATATCAAAATGATTCGTTAATAATTTGTTGTCGGTATTTTAGAGAGGGTTTCAGGTAGTTGTATAGGATTTTCCAATTTTCTCCATTTAATATGTTTATAGTTTATGATTTGGATTTCATTCGATGATACAGTATTTTTCCCAAGATAACCTTTGGATCGAGTTCAGGATGGGGCAGATACCAATGAAGTGAATATATATCTTCTCTGCATCGTAGGTTGCACAAAGTAGTTGGCTTTAAGGATTGTTGATATAAAATCCAGACTGTTTCGGTCATGGAAATAATTTTTATCACCTTGGTCATGACTCACTAGTCTATAGGTACTTCTTGTTTGGCTTTGCTGACTTTGTTCTTTGAAAGCATTCCATATTGATTCTTCAATATTTCCTAAAAGCATCTACAGGGTGCCACCAAAAGATCTTCCATTGTGTTGGAGAAGTTGAACATCATGGATGTCACTCAATCTCATCGATTCCGTAAAGAATTGAAGATTTCTGTCTACTATCTTATTGGTGAGTTGATGATTTGGTTGATTCATGATTTTCCAATATATGAGAAATGCAGCTGAACTGTGTGTAAATATCACGTAGGTTAACCAGTTTCGAGGTGCAACATGTAGGTTGGTGTATTTTCCGATAGTCTGAAGGTTTTCTTGATGAAATATCAAAGAAGCTTTTCTACTTCGTCGAACTCGAAGATACCTCAAACTTGTGCTGCGTAGCACATAAGAGATCTTACAACTGCTTCGAAGACGTAAAGACGAAACGTTTTTGTATTATTCATCAAAACTTTATTACCACACATCATTTTCTGCTTTCATTTTGAAGCTTCGTTTCGACATCGGTTAGTTTTGCAAGTATGTACGTCTTCGTAGGGGATTCAGGTTATTCACATTTCACATAGGTACACCGTATTTGGCTACCCCATACACAGCAAATCACCCCGGATAGGCTGTTGACCCAATCAAAAGTCGGTGAAGGCCGGTATCCGGTACTGCGACATAGGTGAAATATGGCTCAGAAACTAATAATTGCAGCACACATTTTGCAGGACCAAGCTAATGCATTGTTTGCACCGATAATAAACTGTACTTGCTGATTAAAAAGAACTTCTTTGTTGTGTTTCTCCAACTCCAACGATTGGAAGAAATTTGGCGGGTTTCTGCTACGGAAAAACTGCATGTGACTGCATGTCGCTGGTTAGACAACGTTAATTGGACTTATTGCTTCGATTTCTGTGCAAGGAAGCTCGGCTTGTGACAGAGATTTTTGAGCAAGGTTCACAGACTCTGTGTTGCAGACTTCGAAGTCAGCATTCAAAAGATTTTCCCATTGCTCAGCGCTGCAATATTGGAAAGAGTTAGCTACTGCTGCCGTTGGATATTTATCTGCCACAGTCAAAGCAATTGGCAGGGTGTCTGTGCCATTCAACAAATTTGAAATATCTGACTCTGACTCAAAACCATCTAAACCGAAAGATGAAAAGCATCCGCGAGATCTAACATTGGGCTTATCACCTGAAACCTCAATTTATCAACATTAGCCCCCCGTTGTTATCATATTACGACGTTCTCGTGCACTATCCGCAAATGCATCAAAATGAATTTGAAGCGTCTTAGAAGGACGAATATGATTCGTGGTAGGTGCATCTAATATAGGACTAAAAGAGGTTTTTTTTATACCTACTGAATTACGTTAATGTGTTGCACACTGATTGGACAGTAATCCATTGAATGATCTTTTTTGTTTGAGTCACTTTGCTTGTCTACTTGTCTCTTTGAACCAAATACCACTTCTACCATTTGATAAACAAACCGATGCCAGGGTCTCCATTTTTGCTTCGGCCTATATTTTACTTTCAATGATCTTGAACCGTCGCGTCGGTCGCGTCGCGTCGACCACCCATATGTTCTTATTCTTGAGGAATAGAATGGTGGGTCCAACGCTTACCTATATTTTATTTTCATATATTTATACAAACAATCAAATGTTTGCAAATTACAGTAGGTACCTACTTGTTTGAATTTTCTATTTTGTTTTCAAAATCAAAGCAGCTCTTGATATGAATCTAGTTTCGATATTCAAAACGAGAATCCATTTTCAAAACTTGAACTAGTTTTTCTCCAGAAATCAATAATACCGATTTCTTTTTAAAACTAGTTTTGATTATTTTTTGCAAAACTTGAAACGAAACTAGTTTTACCTGAAACTAGTTTCATTTCTAGTTTTACGAATTCTGAATAATATGGCTGTTAGTATCAGGAACTTCCGCTTTTTCAAAGATTCTGATAAACGTTTTTGTGAGCAGGATTTTAAATTCATGTGTGCAGTTTTTAAAGAATTCAAACGAGATTCCATCTTCACCTGTGGCGCTTTATTATTTTTGGCGTTATATATGGCCTCTTCTACCTCCAACAGAGCTATTGGGGAGTCTAATTGTTCATCCAATGTAAGGGCTGCTGCGTATAGAATAGGTGGAGAGAGTTTCTCTGGGTTAAGAAGCTGCATGAAGTGATTTTTAAGCTGTTCTGCAGGAAAACCCACCCACAATTCTTTTCCCTACGACCACTTGAACTGCTTTCCAAAAATCTGCTGGTGATTTGGCTGTGTTGATATTTTCTAAGTTTTTAAGATCATATACTTTTTTCTTTGCGTAGCATAAGTTCTTAAACTTTTTATTTGCTGCTGTATATAGTTTGCTTGTATTAAGCTGTTATTATGTTTCCGAAACAGACGTAAAAATGCAAAGGATAAATCTCTCGCTTTTCTGCACTCATCATCAAACCACTTTTGTTTAGTTTGTTTTCTACCATTAGTTTGACTGTTGAACTTTGGGTTAGCGCTTTTAATCATTTCGGTTAGTTTTTCGACTCCAACGACCCATTTAAAACACTTAAAAGTTCGATTTCTTTGCTTAAATTTCGTTGAAAAATCTCACGATGCCTGTCCCTCCATAATATTTTTGGTATTAAGTCTAGTTGTGTAGTTAAAGCTTCTCTTTCACAGCCAGAAATCTTAAACATTACTTCTAAGGGCATATGATCAGAAAAAGGTTTAATCGCTACTCGAAAATCACTAAAATGTGTTAACCGGTTTGCCAAAAAACAGTAGTCTATAATCGATTTTGCTGATCCTCGAATAAACGTATATTCACCTAGCGAGTCACCTTCGCAACTTCCATTCACAACTTTACAGTCAAAAGCGTCTGATAACTCTAAAAATCAAATTTCATAATTAATGTGTAGTTGGAAAAACCCTGTGTTCCCAAACACATTAGGTTTGTTCGTTGAAGCCCTAGGGTCGCCATGGGGTCGCCACAAAGCGTTTTTTGAGAAACCTAAATTCGCACTGAATGTCAAATTGAGTGTTTTTTGAGCCATAGGTTTGCCACAGGTTTTCCCCAAACTCGCCCTAGCTTTTTGCTGTGGCGATTTGAGGGCTGTCAAATGGCATGTGTTTTTATTTAAATGACAGGGATGTGTGGCGATTTGTGGTTTAGCGTTTTTTGAGGACTGGAAAACCCAGTTTTTTTTGACAACTCATGGGTTTGTCAAGAAAACCTGGGTCAACCCTGGGGAAAGTTCAACGAACAGACCTATTATGAAGAGCGAATACTAAAATCTTGTACTCAACCTTAAGTTTTTGATATCGTATTTAGCACAGAATCGCAAGTTCGTGCAACCCATACGTGCCCAGTTTTTAATTTGGGTCAAATACGACTTTTGTTAAAGTTTAATTTTTTAAATTCTCTTTTTAACCTGAGAGGTGTGATATTTAATTTAAGGTCGACACCGACGAAACCCTTCTGCACATGAATCAGAGCCGTGCAGCTCCTCTTATATCAGATCACATTGTCCAACGTGAAACTCCTCTTCGTATTGAGGTATTAAAGGGAAGCATTGATGTATCATCCGAGTACTTAAGAAACACCGACGCCGTCATTGCCATCGAGATGTAAATAAATTAAATATAAGCGTGTCCTAGTTACAATTTGTTAATCTTCTAAAATAAATCTTTTAGAATCGAACACCTGTTTCCCGATGTTTTAGAAGGAGTCCCATATAATATTTTTGGTTTTATTCAACCAAAAATCGCAATATTCTCTACACCGAATTCAGATTTTAATGTTCTGTTCATGCCTTTGGAAAACGGCTTTCGGCATCACGATCATAAGTTCGAATGGTCCCAAGAGCAGTTCCAGGATTGGTAAATTCAGGACAGAGTTGCACGATTCTATCTCAGAATTATTTAATTTATTTCAGGGCTTTCAACATTTGTGAGCGCTTTCCAAATTATCGTGTGACTTTCTTTGGTGTTGGAGAATCTCCTCCCGACAGCCCTGATCTGGGCCCCGTTTCGCAGTTTGCCTTGTTTGTTCGAAAAGACGTTCATGGATTGCCTCTGTCTTCAGAGCTGGAAGAAGCTGAAGCGGATCACACTCCTGAAAATGAATACAAAGTAATTTACGCCGTCGATTTTCCTCTGCGACGCGATGAACGCACTCTTGACCAAAAAATCTGGGATGAAGCCAGCTACTTCATCAACCAGTACAGGACCTTCGAGTTGTATCATAATCCAGAAAGGCTAATCTACCAGATACCTTTTCAGAGAATCTTAGAAAGTGTCGAACCAGTTACAACTTCAGCTGACGAACTGCGGCGAGTGTTGTTGGATAATGGCCAAGAGATTGAAAATGAATTTGTTGTTGTGCCAGAAGATGATCCCAATCGTATGCAAAGACGCTGGTCGGGTGATTCTGACTACTATGATGATTTATATGACGACGATGACGAAGCTAACTCGAGTAATGTAACTAATGGACATTGCAATGATGAAAATGAAGAAGACGAAGCAGCACGGGAAGAGGAGGAAGAAGAGTGCTGGGACTGAGAGCGTTTCTTTTTTCTTTATAGTTTCAATTGCATCTATAGTACAAATAGAATGTTTTTTTGTTAAGGTATTTTTTTTCTTTTCTTTTAATTTAGGGAAAGAAAAAATTTTGACTGGGCATGAATCATTAAATAAAATCAACTAAAGTCATCCCCGGAAAAGCGATGACGAGTTCTTGTTCATTTATACAAGTATGCATGTATTTTCTTTTTACCTTCTCCCTTTGAGAAAATTTGAGACAAAAGAAAAACATTGCTTTGAATCAAAACATAAGCACTATAATGTTCGCAGTGAAGAAGTGAGGCATTGATGGGTTGGCGAAATGGACTATTATCAACTATCATCCCTCTCGATAAACAAAGGGTGAGCATTTATTTAAAACGTATGAAGAAGTATGTCTGTGTATGGCTATGTTTGAAAAATATGTAGCCAATGACAAAGGTCGAAAACCTCGAAGCAATCGAAACTAATATAAGGAGTAGGTATTGTCGTCATCGTAAGAGTTTCATTTCAAAACCGGGCTTTTTCAAAGAGAGAAGCATCATCGATCTGAATAAACTGTTAAGTCGACAAAACGACGGACAGGTCGTCTCTATTTTCAAATGTTAGGACTAAAGCTATGTGCAGAAGGCATATAAAATCCGCAAACATTTGCGGTTCTGACGTCATTTTACGTCATAATTTGCGACTATGGATGCATATCGTCTGAACACCCTTTTTGGGACAGTCCGCATGTGTACGCAAAGGGTTTGCGGACGATGTGCGACACCGAGGCCGCACATAAATGTGAGGCTTTTTTGAAGCCTTTATAAACCCATAAATATTAGAGAGATTAATGATAAGGGGAAGGTGCTGTTCGTGCCGCTATGGTTAGCATAAGGATTGTTCGTTGAAGCCCTAGGGTCGCCCTGCGGTCGCCACAAAGTGTTTTTTGAGAAACCTAAAATCGCCCTGAATGTCAAATTGAGTGTATTTTGAGCCCTAGGGTTGACCTAGGTTTTCCATCAACTCGCCCCAGCTTTTTGTTGTGGCGAGTTGAGGGCTGTCAAATGGCATGTATTTTTTTTTACTGACAGCAATGTGTGGTGGTTTGTGGTTTAGCGTTTTTTGAGGACTGGAAAGCCCAGGTTTTTTTGACAACTCATAGGGTTGTCAAGAAAACCTGGGTCAACCCTAGGGAAAGTTCAACGAACGGACCTATAATGTGCCTGTTATGTGGGAGCTCGCGGGTATCGTGGGCATTTTCTCCGAGAGTAACTTTTTTGCAATGAAAAGCGAATTCAAACTTTGATGTTCGAAATTGGCCTAAAATTTTTTTAAGTCCTTGAATAGGCCCCGAGGCTGCAAACTTTGTTGCGCCATTCTCTTTATTTATTTTAAAATGCTGAGGAGAAAAAGAGTGCAGTTATGAAGAGTTTACCTAAAACCGATTTATTGGTTCACAGCAGCTGCTGTTAACCTCATTCGTACCGTGGCTAAAATAGGTCCGAGTCAGTGTCAGCTCCTCAAAAGCTCGAAAATCCAAAATGCGTGAAGAGTTGCTATCGATCATGTTCAAATTGGATGAAGATTAATGGCACTTTCCATTGGTTTCACTCGGGGAAGCAGAAGCACTCATTTTAAAAACCAATGGAACACCCAAAATAATTTCTGTTCAGTTTAACGTAATTGCCTTTGTGTGAGTGAAACACCTATGGCTCTTAAAAAATATTCCTTGAAGAAAATTTTCTTTTTGACATTTGAGTAACATGTGTTAGTGCTTCTTGAGTCGATTCTCATTTCAAATCGAGAAGCGGCTGTCACTCCTCAGAATCATGAGAAGCGATCTTTTTGCACCAATGGAACGGTTTGAGAATGCTTCTGGACGCTTCTGGACGGTTCTTTTCGTCCAATGGAAAGTACCATTAGTGAATCACTATGGACCTTTATGTACTTTGAGATGAGGGAAGAGTGTGCTACTATAATTTGTTTTGGCATACTAAAATTGATTAGCCTGAATCAGTTTTCGGAGGTTTTACAGTGCAAACTTTGCCTGCCGATTCGAATTCGAATGTGGCAGCGTCATAACCTATTTAAAGTGAAAATTACGGTAACAAATTCAATAAAAATGTTTGTCACCCTACCAGAGGAATACAGAGAATTTTACTTTCTGTATGTTATGTAGTAGCATTATTTAAAATGATATTTCATAAACAGATTCGCGTAATTTTCTCTAATACATGGTGCTGTATATTATTTCAACTACCTATAGTATACAAAAAAGTGATATTAGGAGGGATTTGTTTTTTGTTAAAAGCTTCAAATGTTCATTCAAATCTGAAAGATGAAATGTTTCCCTAGAATGTAAATAATCACCCTTATTGCGATAGGCGTTTCACTAAAACGCCTAAAAAATGACAGAGCTCCAGCCGCGATAATTTTTGTTTTCATAAAAATATAAGTTCAGCCCTCTATCTGTTCCTCATTGCTCTTACCATTCCCTCAAAAGTTATTTCATTTAAACGGCAATTGTGGCTCCTAGAGATAGGTCATTTTATTGGCGTTTTATTAAAACGCCATTCGTAATAAGATTGAATGTATGTACGAGTAGGTTCTTGAATATTGTTATACACAGTACACACTAAAGATCTCCAAACCAAAAGTATGCACTAAGCTCTTTGCCTAAAAGTGTCTTTAAAATTACTTCCATCCAAATCAAAGTTGGGTATTCGATAACTGAATTGATACAAGAAAAGCTAATTAAAAAGACTGCTGAGACACCCAACCTCAGCATTTATGTCGTTCACACTGTTGCACTTTTCTACCCTCGTTCCATAGCTCGATTGTAGGTAGTTTTCATCAATGCAAAGGGCGATGTTAATGACCATCAAAGAGACTATGTCCAGAGCCAGCAACCATTCATCCCTCAAAAAAAAAAAAACTACGACTCTTCACTCATTGATGCGACAGAAGGAGTAGGTATGTTTGTTAGTAGTTTATATGGGGTGGCTTCTTGGCCTACCTCCATCATATGCAATTTGTTTTGGAAATATGTTACCGCTTATACCGCATGCGCTTTGCTGTGTTGATTGACGGATTACTCCCCAAAATGATGCACTCTCAAACTTCCGTACATCGTAATTTGCTTTCAGTACGACTCATTTCATCGGAATCGACGAGTATATTCTCCCACAAAATAGTTTACAGTAAAAAAAAAAACAACTTTATTTGATTTGTCCTTTTTTTAATTTTATTTTTGTCAAATTTTGATTTGATTTCAATTTATAATCCGGAATATTCTTGGATATACTCGCGCGTTTTGCGTTTTGAAAGCCTAAATCCTGGGTAGATTACTAGAATATACGTAACTAGCAAAAGAAATGGCTGAAGAAGGGGGTAAACCGGAAGAAGCAGGCGAAAAGAAAATTGTTCATGTGTATCCGCTAGTCAAGGTAAGCATGGATTTTAAATTTATACATAATTACATACCTTAACAAAGAAAACAAAATATTACTTCCTGCTTTTCAACAGCACACAGACATGGTGGAGGAAATGCGAAACGAGACTATAGAGCTGACCATTACCGCCTGTGAGAAATATGCTTCCAATTATGAGGTAAGACACCGTGGAATATGTGTTGTATAATTTATCGTTTGACTTTGGATATTTGTTGAAACTAGACAGCGGCTAAAGTGATAAAAGAGACGATGGACAAAAAGTTCGGGACCTATTGGCATGTGGTAGTTGGGGAAGGATTTGGCTTCGAGGTATCCTTTGAGACCAAAAACATTTTATATCTTTTTTTCGGGGGAAACTTGGCAATAGTGGTGTGGAAGTGTTCATGAAGTAACCCACAAAGTAGCGTCTTTCAATTGTTATTTCGATTGTAAGAAGAAAAACAAAAAAAAAAGAGTACCTTGCAAACCGTTGCTTCAAATTTGACCAATAAAAATAAAAAACAATAATAAATAGGTACAAGTTAGGGGTGGGTGGATAAGAATAAACCTGCTTTAAACTGTGGCAACCGTCTTGACATAGATTCTTGGAGCCATGGATGCTGTTTGATCGATATGGTGGTTTCTTTTTTTGGAATCTAATCAATAAGTCACTCAAAATCAAACTAACGTTAGTGTAATATAGTAAACGTGTGTGTGTTTTTGTGTAAATATTTGTACTGGATTAAAATATTTTTATAGAATATTGCATAAGAATGGAATTTGTGTTTTTTGAACTGAAGACTAAAAGCATTTCTAAAATGATCCATTGCCAGAACATGAACGTAATCGTTTCATAATAGATTTTGGGCCAGCGGTGTATTTTTCTTACTAATATGTTCTTACGTCAACGGAAAAATTAAAATTCGTTGTTGATTTTCTAGAGTTTGATTGACACAATATTATAACTCATAGACAGACACGAATTGTATAGATGCAACAACTATCGGCATTAGTTTAGAACTTCAACGACAACAAAAAAAAGTGGTTAAAACTCGATTGATGTTATGTGGATCAATCGGGTTCTAACCTTGTGTGGGCTTTGAGCACAAGAAAGTACATCAAAACTAACCTCTTGAATCGATGCTTTAAGAGTCTAATCCGTAGAAACAGATCATTAAGCTTTGAGACATATGCGAAACTTTTGATAAATTTAATTTTATTTGTGACGTATACATACAAATTATGAAAATGGAAAACAATTTTATGGTATTTTGAAAAAAGTTTAAAAATAAATATTTTATTCTAGTTTAAAGCAAAAATTTAAAAACACTGCTAACCATTTTATCAAAGTCATTTGACCAGTTTTTTTTTTTTTTTTGAAAAATTTTAATGAGTGTATCCCTTATTGTGCAGAAGGCTGGTTGCCAGCGGCTCGTCAAGATGAGCAGCAGCTGCTAATACAAAAAATACAGCTACAAGTGGTATTTGGTTAATTTTTCTTCCGACACTTGTTTTAAGCAATTTTAATACGTTCAAAAATTAAATATGAAGTGCTACCATTGCATAAAGTTTGAAATCCGAGGTTCGGTTTTCTGCAGCTTTTGTTAGTAGAATTTGGAGAGTAGGAGCCGATAGTGTGGCCAAATTGCCCACTAGTGCTTACGGTTGCAATTGCAAGCCGCTGGTAAGAAGTGACTGGAAACCAGCCCTGTGTGACACTTGTTTGTTGTTTTCAATGTTGTTTTGCGGTATTTTTGCAGCTGCTTTGCCAACTATGTAACTCTGTCCTACTTTCGAATCATTTAAAAGTTATTTTTGATTCTACTTTAAAATGCCAATAAGATTAAAATTAGAATCAAATTTGAATTCTTTCACCAGCTTTCGACAGAAGCTTCCGAGTTTTGTTCACTTTTATTGTAGAAAAGATTTACTGCTTTAAAAAGGAATGGAATACGCCAAAAAAAAAATATTTTGGAATTTTGGCTGTCTAGCTAAATGATTCTTTGGGCGTCAAAGCTGTTGGCACTCAATACACATCTAGATAAAAGCGCTATCAAATCCCCAAACCTACTTTAAAGGGTAAATAGTGGCGATAGTTCAAAATTGAACCCGACCAACGCTGGGCAGAACACAAAAATTTATATAAATCATTGCAAAAAGACAATCAAAATACTTAAGAGGTAAATTTTTAATTCGGCTTTCTTTTTAATTTTAAAAACGATCTATAACTGCTTACTGTTAATGATTTATTACAAAATAAATATAAATACGTGATAGTGAGACAATAAATCATTACTTAACAATTAAAATACTTTCTGTTTTGATAAAGAAACACCAAAAGGTCGATATTCTCTAGAAGTAATGAACTACTTTCAGCTGCCACAATGGTCTCAGTTGAAGAAAACCTATTTCCTGAAGAAACGGTCGATGTTGCTGGTATTGACAAATATTTTCTTGCCATAAGTGCAATTGTTGGATATTTACTTTCTTTGTTTTTCCACCATTCGTATGGATTCAGGTTAAACTTTAGTTGTGGTTCATCCAAATATGCTTCCAGTTGATTTTGTATATATTTTGTACTAATATCTGAAGGGTTGTTCGTATCTGATGTATCGTAGAGTATATCAAACTCAGTTTTTATATTCACGACATTTTTACTTTTGGTTGTTTCCAAATCAAAATTGACATCCAATGATGCATATTCTGAAAGCAGCTGGTTCAGTTTTTCTCTTATTGTAACTCTTACTTCACTAGATTCATGTTCGAGGTCTTTGTAACGCGGATCAAGTAAAGAAGCAATTTGTCTTCCAGTAATTTCAGATGTATTATTATATTCGAGATGAAAACGTTGCCGTAAATTAAGAGAAAAATTGTTTTTAAACATTTTTTTCATCTCTGAGTCACCGTCAAACGGTGACATGTGATTTTGCAGCAATTTATGTACAAGAGGTCGAACCATTGCTGCCGATGAATTTTCATTGCAAACGATTTTAGTTAGAGCTTCTATGGGTCTAACAATTTTTGCGAGTTCTTTTATAGATATCCAATCTTCGTCTGTAATTTTGAGCTTTTCGTACATAACAGGGGATGTGACTGTTCGATCTTTCAACACACTCGAAACAGGGTCTCGGTTTTGAATGATCCACTGGAGGATTGCTAAAATTGAAGCCCACTTAGTAAAACATGTTTCTATAATGGGTTTTTCTGGTAAGCCTGACTGCTTCTGCTCTTCTAACAAAGCATATTTTGCAACATTGGAATGCTTTAAGAAACCAACTACTTTAATTATCTTCTCAACTAATCTCTGTATATACTCAGACGAGATAGTTGATTTTACAGTTAATTGTAGACTATAAGCAGCACATGTATTATTCAAATTTTCTTGCCCCTGCCTCATAGATTCGACAGCCCTTGCGACATGTGCAGCGTTGCCACTGACTACTCCCATGACCTTGTCAGCCAGTCCCCAATCTTCAAATATTTCTTCTATCTTCTTTGCAAGTTGACTTGTACCATACCTTGTACTTTCGACAGTCTCAAGTGTAAAGGAAAGAGGTGTCCAATTTTCATCAATCAAATGGGCCTTTATTGTCACGTACGATGCTTGATCGGTATTCCAACATTCAGTAGAAAAGGAAACTCCAGGCACCTTTTCCATTTTCTGTCTTATAAAATTTTCCGTGGTCCTTTTCAGAGCTTCCAATCGTTTTTTCATTATTTCTTCACTCACTGGCTCATAACTTGGGTCAACAATAGCCATGAACTGCAAAAAGCCTTCACTCGAACAAAATGAAATTGGCATTTGATTGATTGCTATCATTTTTGCCAATGCTTGAAGAATGTCATCTATTCTCTTTGACGAAGCGACTGTGACTTTGGGACTTTCTGCGACTTTTGTTTTGAGTGTTCTGCGTTTCTTGGAACACGGGGATTCACATAGGGCATCTGAGACATATTTTCTATCATAGGTTTCTATTGTTTGATAATCAATATCATCAGCTATAGTTGATTGAAAATCACCGTCATCAGCTTCAGTTATTGGCATATCATCAACGTCATCGGCATCAATGCTGAAATAAATTTTTTTTTTAATAAATAACAAATTCGGATAAAACAATCAAAGTAATTATTTATTTATTTGCATTGTATTTATGTATTTTCAAAACATCTTACTCACTCAATCTCTGTTTTGACTGCTATGCCATCAAACGAATTTCCCCAACAGGATTCTGTCTTATCGTCTTGATATGTACAAGATGAATCATTTTTATTCAAATCATCGTCAGCAATCTTTCTGCAGCTAAAACATTATTTCATTATAACATTATCCAATTTGACGTTGTTCATTAAATAATCTTCCAAAATCTAGCTACTAAAAAAAAACTGTTTGCAAGGTCGAAAAAGTTACTAAAATTTATGAGACGATAGAATAGCAGTTATCCTTCAGTAGCTTAAAAAAGGTACATAAAACAATCTTTTGGCGATATTGTCGACAATAATAGTCGAAAGGGTCATGCGATCGGAACTCTGGATTTACTCACCCGACTTCATTTTTTGCTTCAAGCAGCCGATCCGGCCTTGTTTGTTCATCTCGAGAGGAAGAGGAATTATTTTTAAACAAACTATTATGAGCAGTCTTCCTGCAATTGTAATCAATAATCAACCGTTCAAAATCTAATTTAAATTGAATTTTTAAATTAAAAATATATAAGTAGTTAAAAAGTACAAATAAATTAAGAGCCATACATTTTTCGCGAAACTTTGTGATAAAATCATACCCAATGTTTTAAGATGAAAATGGTCACCTCATTTGATATTTAAAATTATTTATCTATTTATATTCTTTCATTGCTTATGATAAAAAAAAAATATATTAACTTGAAAGATCGGGCTAGAATCGGAAAAGGAAAATATTTTTTTGACCAACTTACCCCTCCCTCACTCTAATATATCAAAATAATTTTATGATATGTCTACCTAATTGTGAAACTTACAATTTGGAAAAACCGAACGGTAAGTACTCTACTAGCTCCTATTTATTTAAAGTAGTATAGAAGTAAAGATTCTCTTCACTCATAGCTCCGCGATATTTCTTGCTAAACGTGTTGCAGCCATATACTCTATATACCTAGGTAGGTACCTATACCTAGTAACCTACTTAATTATAGCCTTACACAACGGTTCTGTTAATTCGAAAAAATCACGAACATGCACAACATTAGTCACGAGTCAGGACGGAAAAAATTGATTTTTTACCCGTTGTGAGATGAACAGTCATAACCACATCATTAATCTCGAAGTTGAACCCTCTGCTATCAGATATCACTGTAGGTAAAAATCTTAGTCAAGCCGCTTCAAGTAATATCTACCTACCTATACCAACTTTTGAATAAAAAACTTTCAAATTATAGTGGAGTAGGTAGGTATAGATTATATTTTAATGGGAATTCAAAATAAAACAATGTACAATATACACTCACTTACATGGTAACAGTTGGATGTATTGCATGAACTGCTTGCAAATGCCGCCCCAAGGATCCGGTCGTTCCACCACGACATGAAAACGTATTATTTCTTCCCTCGCTGCATAAGTTACAGTACGCGATTATTCCTTCTCGGTAGGCATATTTCCATACCCAACTTCTCGGCTTCATTTTAAAAGATTAAAAAATTAATTGATATTAAAAAAGCAAGTCCAATGAGTACTGTTTTCGGTCACCCTTCACAAACATATATGTAACAATATAACTCAGTCAACAAAAATCACAATTTTCTTGCAAATGAAAGAACAGCTCTGTACGGTACAATTTTCAATAGAATACTAACTAACACGAACACCTAACACGAAACATAAGCATGTGTACAGACACGTGAGACGTGAGACAGATACACGAGAGCCGGATGCACGTACACGTTCTTCATATTCTTATAATGTACGTGTTTTCTCCGTGCCCGACCGGCGGGCGCGGCAGTATTTATCTATATAATTATGTATGTACCTATTGTGCCTTTTACAATTCAGATATGGTATGAATTTAAATTTTCAATTAGTGTATGAAAATAGAAAAAATATCTTGAAGCTAATTGGAACTAAAAAGTCAATAAAATAATACTCATTAACTATTCTCTCTACGATATAAAAAAAATAATAATACATATTTTGACTTTTGACATCAGTCGTATTTCGTATATCGAAGCGCAGGGCGCAGCTTTTGTGGAAATAATGCCTGAGCTTGTAGGCAAAGAAGAGATCTAAAATCTAATCATCCCGAACAGATAAACACGGTTCTCTTTTCTCTGGCTCTGGCACCTGGCTTGTGGTAAGCTGGCAAGCCGCATTCGCATTTCGCAAGTGCCAACTGCCAACTGCCAAGTCCCAAGTGGCACAACCGCACAACCTCAATCCTCAACGCTCAACCAACTTCAGCAATCAGCTTATCAGCATCAGCAGAACAGCACCGAACACCCCACACCACAGAGAGCACAGAGAACACCGGACCAGGGATGAATATTTGCTACATAGGTATGTAGCAGATCTACTTAATTTTTTTCAAATTCTTCTCTTACTACGTAGCAAATTTTTTCTACTTCGTTTATTTTTTGCTTGAAATACCACTCTTCAATACCTACTTCTACTTTTTACTTTACTGTGATGGTTCAAACAAAAAAGTATCTTATTTTTTTTTTTATAAATTTAAGAACAGCTTGATGCACATGTATAATCTTGTAAGAAAATATTGTTATAAAAATAACTTGTTACAGCTATTATCATTCAGTTTTTCTTTTATTTGATAAGAAAACATTGTTATTTAATAAATTTATGTCATTTTTTATTATATGCTACATTTTTTGCAAATCTACTTCGATTTTTTGAGGATTTTGCTACATTTTTTGGGTGGCTCATATTCATCCCTGCACCGGACACCACCTGCACCATTCCATCACCAATTCACCATCCAGTTCCAGTCATCCACCACCACCAGTGCCAGCTCTTAGTTGTCTTAACCTCTTAGCTCTTAAGGGTGGTTTTCTCTTTTTGATTACACATTAAATACAAGAATTCAAGTATACAACACAAATTGAAAAAATATGTTGTACAGCAGATGTTCTGGCTATGCAAATAGATAATGCAGTTGTTTACAGTGGATTGTAATTTGTAACTTGAAACTTGTAAAGAAATGCGTAATCGATTTCAATTAAAAAAATCAAAGTTGTTTAAGCAGTCCTGATAATACAGTGAATGACAAAATGTTTTTCGATTTTGCTTTTTAATTTTGCCATAACCAACAAATAACTAAATTTGTTACATTTTTTTAAGGAAATTGAATGCTCTACAAAGAAGGTATTGTGATTCTTTTTCGAAAAGAACTTCCCTCGCAATTGAAGTAAAAAAATTGAAAATTAAAAAATGCGACGGGACAGTCACTTATTCTGGCCTACCGTATATATACCCCTATTATGGATGACAACTCAACTGAAATTGGGTTGTCTTCTCATATATATAACACGGGCACACAACCCAATTTTCAGTTGGGTTGTCATCTGTAATAGGGGTGATAACTTCCATGCCGACTCTCACGGGCAAGCATGAGCCATGACCCATGACTCGCATTGTGTTCCATTTCAATAGCAGAGCACACCACCCATCTC
Source organism: Melanostoma scalare (assembly GCA_949752695.1). NCBI lineage: Eukaryota > Metazoa > Arthropoda > Insecta > Diptera > Syrphidae > Melanostoma > Melanostoma scalare. The sequence goes on along the minus strand of OX456984.1, from coordinate 27,483,168 downwards.
AACACAACATTAACATGAATGTGTAAATCTAAATAGTAGGTATAGTAAATAAATAAAATAAAATAAATAAACATCAAAAACATAAATAAAAAAGATGGGAGCTGTACGTTCTTGCAAAAGGATAAGATAATGACATGGCGATTAAATGTTAGGGGAAGTGGGAACAAAGTTGTTTAATTCTATGCATTTTTCGGATTAATACCTAACAAAAAGAAAATAATTCTCGGTAGATTAATTCTTTCAGTTAAGAATTCATTTCGACATTCCAATACAACATAGTTTTTTATACATGGTGGGTATTAAGTTTTGTTTTGTACAAAGCAAGTACAGAAACACCTGTACGGTTTTTCCCACACCTTTTTAAATACATCAATACCTCTCGTGTATTATCTCAACTTATTGCACACATTTTTTTGTCTATAGGTACAAAGCATAGTATTTAAGGTATATTTGCGCATGCATCAAGCCGTTCCATGCATGACATCATGTGAAACGGACCATGTACGTACGTAATACTACCGACTCCGTACTCGCGTGATGCCTGATGATGGTGACGTGAGTTGGCAAACAATTTTAATACAAAGCCAGCAACTATCTCGAAAGTTTACAACTCAAACTCAGTCAAATATTTGTTTGAGCAACAATGGAAAAGCTTATTCAAAAAGTTAAAGAAAACCGTCTGCTTTATGACGATAAATCGACTTACTACAGGGATACGGAAAGAAGACATCAAGCTTGGGACAAGATAGGAAGTCAGTTGAATCTTACAGGTAAGATATATGTAAATGTAAGATATGTAGAAATGGCTATGTAAATGTGTTCATAAATGTACAACATACATAAGAGGCATAGTTTGTAAAGATTTGTTTAAGAAAAATTGATTTTTGTTGTTTTTAATAAGTAGTTAACTTTTCGGATTGTGCATTGAAAAAGTTTGTTTTTGTCGACGACCCGACGTCCGACGATGCGCTAACGTTAAGGTTTATCGTCCCGCTGTGTCATCGCACTCTAATTTCTAAATCAGTTCAACTAAAAACTAACCAACTGAATTACTGAAATGATCGTTTTTAAGTATTGATTCTTACTGTTAGTGTTTTCCTTCTCATATCGTTTCCTCTGTGGCGTAAACATTTAGCTTTAATGCGCAGCCTATCGTTTCTCTCTCTTTCTGTTAATCTTCGGCCTTTTGGCATTTTTTTGATATTTTTTTTTAATTAACTAGCCACGGAACGAATTAATTTCTATTTGTTTTTACTGACCACCAACACGACAGCATAAGGAATTTGTAGATTAGTCACTGTCTCACTGTGTACACTTTTAATATTCAATGCAAAAAATATATATATAAATACACATCATGGACACGTGGGTTTCTCTTTCGTTGAAGCAATTTATACGTTTTCACGAACACTCCTCAAATAACCCGCTGGTGTTGCAGCAATTTGTTTATCGACACGACATTCGGCAGCGGCATCCATAGACACGATTTCAGAATTCAGTTTCAGTAACATAATATTAAAATTGTTTGTTTTTATTTTGCTATCCCAATAGGTACCTTTGTTACAGGGTTGATCAGTGTTTACAGCAAAGCAAAAGCACATTCCTAGTTTATTTTACTAACGCAAATCACATTTAAAGACACAGTACACCGTAGGCGTATATCATCAGACATTTAAGTGTTTCGCTGCCGAATAAAATTTGTGTGTAGTTTACAGTACAGTGTGCGTTTACATGTAATTATAATTAGGTTAATTTGTTTGCCATTACGATTCCATAGGAAGAAGAGAAACTACCCTTCGCTTCGTTGGTTTTTTTTCTCTTTGTTTGTTTGTTTTCGTTCTGTGTAAACTGTAAATGTGAAAAACTACCTGAATTTTGTAACTTTTAGATTGTACATAACCTGTACCTGTACCTGTTTACTGCCCTAACGTCAAAATACATGTAATGTATGTAAACGTAAACATAAAATTGAATTGCAGTTGAGAGAGAGAGAAGAGTATTTTTTTTTTTTTCATTTTCGACCAAACCCTTTACTCTCGCTCTGCAAAAAATATCACAGAGTTAAACCATTTAGTCAATTACGGCAAGGTAGTGTCATTTTAGAATCTGTGTACAGTAATATCAAAAACAAAAACGGTGTGGTGTCTGAAAGCCATCTATGTAGCCGCCTGCGCGCTAAGAATTACATGGGAATGTTAGTAGGCCGGCGGATATATAGATGGCTTAGAGGTACAGTTTTTTTTTCGATAGTACTATAGATTCCATAATTATACCACAAGCAAATTAGACTGGGAATCATCGTTCGCCATTTTACTGTCAGTTGGTTTGAATTTTGAAATCAGTACTAAAAGTGAGAGTTTGTTTTTTCAATAATTTTAATTTTTTAGAGAAAGTAGAACTTCATTCCATACTATACATCGCCGATAACTTTATAGTCGATAGAGGTAGGAACAAAATCCTATCGTAGATACCTAGTTTTTTGATATTTATTCGAGAATTGAAATTTTCTTGCCGGAAATGGAATAAATTTCTCGATTAAACGGCTCAGAAGAAATTTTTTTTTATAAAAGTTTTCTTCACTTATTTTGTTGCAGTTTCTTGTTTTCTTATTGTCGTTGTAAATTTTCCAAATTTGTATCCACTTGTAAGACTGATATTGTCTTGGATACTCTCCCTTTTAGGGGACAAGTAAGTAAGTGGTGTCTATAGCACATTTCATAGCTTTAAAGTGAAAAACTGAAGACACACCATCACCAGTACAAAGCAAAAACAATTTCCTCTATATTCTATCAATAATAAATCAATTACAAACAATTTCATTGTAGGCGAAGAGGCAAGGTCTACTTGGGACAGACTGAGGCGATGTTTCATAAATGCACGCAATCGACGAAGGGTCAGAGAACACGAATCTGGAATGATTATTCATCCTTGGAAATATGACGAAGAAATGGCATTCATTTGGCCATTTGTCGAAAGAAATCGCAAGACAGCCGCATACGACTCCACAAATAACGATACTGAATCTCAAGATATCAGTTATGATTCCAGTTCATGGATCCCGTCTCCATGCAATGAAACTACATTAGCATCTGAATTGACAGAGCAAGTCAAACCTGAAATCGATGAAACCGAAGAGTACATCAAAGTTCGTTCAGAGTTTCATAACGAAAATGAAGTTGCACACACATCATCCAACAGTAATAGAGCTGAAGAAACTACATTTGAAAATAAAAGAAAATATTATTGCGACGACTATAATGAGAAAGCGAGCCCCATTAAAAGAAGACATGTCGTACAAGAGGAAAGATCAGTTTTTGATATGGACGAAAACGATTTGTTTTTCTTGAGTATGTCGAAGATGACCAAATCACTACCATCCGTAGTCGAGAGAGCCAAAGTGAAGCTAGCTGTTGGCAATGCCGTATTACAAGCCCTTATAGACTCCAATATTTCACCTTCTGAAAGAAAATGAAATGGTGTTGCTGATATTAATAAATTGTAAAAGCAAATTTGAACATCATACAATCTTTGCAGGTGATGTATGATTTTAAAACTGTTATGAAATATAGTGTTGTATGGTCTGTGAAACAGACAATAATGTCACTTTCCATTGGACGAAAAGAACCGTCCAGGAGCGTCCAGAAGCATTCTCAAACCGTTCCACTAACACATGTTACTCAAATGTCAAAAACAAAGTTTTCTTCAAGGAATATTTTTTAAGAGCCATAGGTTTTTCACTCACACAAAGGAAATTACGTTAAACTATCAATTAATGCACCTCGGAAAAAAGTTGCGTTAAGTTTAGGCTTGAATTCCCTTTTTTTTTACTACACTACACCTTATAGGCTCATCATCATCATGTAGCCTACGTTTTTATTTTATAAACAAAATGGGTTGTTTTTTTTAATTTTGCAGTTGAATAAAAATAAAAAAAAATTTTGTCAGAAGTGGGATTCGAACCCACGCCCTCAGAGAGGACCAGAACGCTCAGTACCTATTTTCATAGGCAAGATTACTCTTGAGTCTGGCGCCTTAGACCGCTCGGCCATCCTGACATCTGAAGAAACGTAGGTCAGAGTTAATTCATATAACTACAGACATAAAATTAGAGATTAAATTAGTTGAAAAGCAAACACAATCTAAACTTCCGAGTTCTGACAGAGTTTTTCATTGATTGAATTTTCGTCCATCCCATGACTTTATTTTTACAACAAGAAGACGCTATATGCAGTTATGCACTACCAGTCACTTCCAAACATTTTTTTTCTTCCAAATATAAGTATGTACTTACATTTTTTTCGAAGACATGTCCGATTTAATTGTCGGAATGTTAACAATTAGAAATCCAACAAAATGTTTTGTATAGCACCTTCGCGTTTTAAGTTTTCTTTTGCAGTTTTCTTGACTTGCATCATAGATGATAGGTCGGTCTGTTAGCCACGCAAGCTTTGAATAAAACAATTTGTGCAATCATTCATTACATACGTTATTTATTATCTTTATAATATTTTATTAATAATAATTATATTATACTTAGAACATTTTAGTGAATTTGCTGATGATTACATTAGTAGTTGAGTTAAATTTGTTTATAAATGTATTTTCTTTTGCTTTATGTTCTTTTTTCAAGTAGAAAATTTCAATTATCAAACGCTTAATGGTGTAGGCATTGATTATTTTTTCTTTTCTCCAAAGTTTATTTATCTATTTTTAAAAAATGTCCAACTCTGCATTTATTCTAGGCAAAATAAAAAAACTGTTTACTATGCTAAATGCTCACCAAAAACTAGAAAATAACTTTTGGGAAACTACAAGCATCTGTAAGTACTAAAATTAAAGTTATTTATTGCGATTTGATCACTTATGTTATGTACAGTCACTTTAAGAACAAACAAAAGATTTATTTTTAGACCTACCTACTGCTTTTTTCTATTTTCCGTTTAACTTGAACCAAGAAAATTACAAGAATTATTTAAAATGCAATAAATACACAGAAGCATAACTATTGCTTCAAGGTTTTTGTTTTTATTTCAACTTAAAGTTTTTTTAAACAAGCTCTTAAAAATAACTTGTTTTGCTATTTTAATTTTAATTAAAGGTACGTTTTTTTACAATTGCTGTTACATAAATAAGCGATTTAAAATTAACTTAATTTAAAAACATAAAAATGTACAAAACATTTTATCATAACGGACAACACTTCTTGCAAATAACTAACAACTCATATGTTACCAAACGCTATAAGCCTCAGTGTCCTGCTATAGAAGTTTGTTGAGTTGACCAAGCTGAAACAAAAATTTAATTATTTTCAAAACATTGAAAATTAAAACATCAGAACATAAGCAATGTATGAGGAATGTCAACACCTAAACTTTCAAAACCAGAATAGGCTGGAGAGCATAATGTGGTGAGACACGCAAATGAAGCCAGTTAGATTGATTGAGAAGCTGGTTGGTTCAGGTTGAGGTTAATTTGATCTATAGCGGCTTTAGTAAGTTACTAACTAATTTCCGAAAGCACCACATATATTTTGCACATGAACACCTATTTATTTGTTAATCAAAGGAACACAGACATTTATTTGAATTAAAATGTGCTTCCTAAGTGTGAAACGTTTAAAGACTCGTATCTGGGATATATGATCAATAGTAAAGCATCAATCATTGAATGATCGTACCGTGAAGTTGGGGGAAGATTCTGCTAACTTGTGATAGAAAAATGACCTCCTAAGCTAAAGGGAGACGCAGTTATGCGTCCAGCACTCTAATACGTACGGTTGTTAGATAAAATTACAAAAAATTATAAGAGCAAGTTAACGGCAGATGAGATGAAGATGCTCCGTATGACAGCAGGAGTAACAATAATGCTTAATCGTATTAGAAGAACCAAGATCAGTGAAATTCTTCACGTCAAAAATGAAATCTTACAAAAAATAGAACGCGATCGCCTAAGTTGGCATTGCCTTGTTCAAGAGAGTGACTCAGAGATTACAAAAAGGGAATATCATACACCGTTCCAAAACGACCACTAAGAAAGAAAAAGAAAGGCAAACTACACCACTGCTGATACATATCATCATCAACATCAACACTTGGTTGGCCTCAGACATGGAGACAGTCTAAAACCCGGACACTTGCAGAAACTTTTTGAAGTCAATGCGGGGTCATTAGTGCAAAGAGATCATGATACTTGTGGCCCGGTTAAAGAAGAAGAATAAGAAACCCAATAATATATCGGTCTAAGGCCAACTAAGAGTCGATGATGATGGATAGAACATGTGTACCATTCTACTCATTTACTCACCAATGATCTTCTCTGATGTTCCTTCTCAATTGCTACTTGTGTTTGCTGAGGTGTGAACTTTAGTACAGCAGATATAACTTTCACAAGTGTTTCATTGTTTCCATTTAAAGTTCCAGTCAAATACTGCAGAACAGAATTGTTTTTTTTTTTTTAATTTTGCACAAAAAAATCTCTTTTTGCAATGACATACCTGAAACATGATGTTCTTCAAGTACTCAAACTCCGTGTTTGCTGTCATTCCTTCATTATGCTGCATGGATATCTAGAAATTAGAACAAACATCCTCAAAAAATTCAAAGTTTTAACAGGGCAATGTCGAAATTAAGAGGGAACAGTTAAGGAAAACCAATTCAGTTTATTGAATGGAAAATAATTTCATTCATTCATTCACTTCTTCACGGCGTACCCCACAGGCGGATCACTAGTGTGAAGCAGAAAAGTGGGAGAGTTGTGATCGCTTCAAGATCACTACTCGTAACGCCGGAAACGAAAAGAAGAAAGATTCACTTCTTCATTACAACTTTGCCCTTGTTTGCAACTCACCAATGTTTCATCCAATTGCCGCGACAGCTTTTCATTCTGGTTTTTCAATCGTTCGTTTGACTGCTCCAAGATCAAGTAGTTTTCACATTTCTGCTCCAAAAACAGATTCCGATTGGAAACATCCTGGACGTCGTGCATTATAGTCTTCAATTTCGTTTCTAACTCATCTTTTTCTTGTTGAATGCGTTCGGTAGATCCTTCCTGCTCTGAAGATATTGCAGTGGCATCCACAGTTGACGCACTTCCTTTCTGGCTTTCATACTGCACTAACTTCTCACTCATATGTTTCGCATTTGTTAGAAGATCATCAATTTCTTCAGTAAGATTTGCTATCTCCCCTCTGGACTTATATTGCAGATCTTCCAGTTCTTTTTGCAGCTGTTCGTTAATTTTTCTTAGGTTTTCCGATTCCTGTTGGGATGCTTTAGTCGATTCGACAACAGTTTCAACCTTCAATGGAGATAACTTCTCAGCTACCTCAACTTTTAAAGCTTCAATTTGTTTGAGTAGATCGTCCTTTTCCTCTTTCAAAATATCAACCTTTTGGATTTCCCTGTTTAAGTCATCAACTTCTTTGTTAAGGGTTTCCATAGTACTTGCACTTCGCTCAAGCTCGGTTCGTAAACTGTCTACTTGTTGCTTACTCGTGGCTTCTGCACTTGCCAGTTGTTCTATGAGCTTAAGTTTCTCTCCAGTTACTTCTTCACAAGCTGATTTCACATCGCGTAGTTCTTTCTCCACTTCGGCTAACTGCTTTTGACATGCCAAGAGCTCTTTCTGGACACTGTCATTCTGCTCTGTGATGAATGTCGCATGCTCTTTTTGTCTAGTCAGCTCGGCTCTTTCCTTTTCCAGAGTCTCTGTCAGCTGTTCAAGTTGTTCTTGAACGTTTAGTATTTCCTTGCACTTTGCGTCAACCTCACTCGAGTGTTTTTCCTGGTTTTCGTTAAGTACGTAAAGCTCACACCGTTGCGAGTTGATTTTTTCTTTTAAAGCTGCAATTTCAATTGCCACATTGGCCCGATCTTCACTCTGCTTCCGTATGTCAGCCTGCAACTGCTGTGCCAAGGTATTCAGATATTCGTTTTCCAGCTGAAGTTGTTCGTAGTTTTGGAGTTTCTTTTCGAGGTCGGTAGCATTGCGAGCGGTTTCTTGAAGATTTTGATTTTCATTGCTTGTTTGTTGCAGGCGAGATTCCAATTCAGCCAAACGTGATTGGTTGCTATTTTCTAAAGTGTCGATTTCTGTTTGAAGAGTCGCATTGGACTCCGTTAGTTTTGTTATGCTGTCCTGAGCAGATTTTAATTCGCCATTTAGAATGTTGATTTGTGACTCATTTGATGAGTGTTTTTCATTTAAAACTGTTGATTCTGCCAATAGCTGTGTTGCTTCAGTTAGTTGCTGCTGAAGCTCGTGAACTTTTTCTCGCAAAACTAAAAGTTCTTCGTTGGATTTGTCGAGTTGTTTGGACGCGTTCTGGGATTCTTCGAGTTTTAACTGTAGCTCCTTTATCTGATCTTCAGCTAGCTTTATTTTTTCTTGAGACAACAACTCGAATTCCGACATTTTTTTCTTTAAATCATCAATTGTTTGCTTATCTCCTTCATTTTCCTTTGCAGCCTTTAATTGCTGCTCGAGATTGTCTTTTGCTTTGGCCAGCTTCTCGCATTTCTCCTCTTCAACGCGCACTTTTTCCAGGGCATCGGTTAAGTCTCCACGTAAATTGTTTGAAATCTCACTGAGGTTATTGTTTTCCCTTGTCAAACTATCAATTTCTTCTTTAAAGATTTTAAGTTCATCTTCCAAGCACTTGTTCGAATCCAACACACAGAGCTTTTCTTTCTCCCGTGAGTCGCATTGGTCCTGCAATGATCTGTGCTCATGTTCCATGAGCTCTTTGGCGTTGTGTAGCCTTGAATTCTCATCCAATACCTGTGCCATTTTTTCATTCAACTTTTTAATTGTATCTTCTCCCGTCTCGAACTGCTGCTTCAAATGGGTCAACTCGGTTTCAGCCTCGTTGCGTTGTCGCTCTTGTTCAACAATTTGTTTTTCCAGTCGATTGGAGCTCTCTTCTAAGAGACAGTTTTTTTCGGCCAACTGTGAGTTCTCACTTTCAACGTTTTGTAGCTTCTGTTCGATAAGCTTCAGCTTTTCTAAAGTCTCATCGAGTTGAAGCTTCAGTTTTTGTTGGTCGCCGCTTTCTTTTTTGATATTTTCAAATTTCTGTTCGAGGGATCGTTTTTCAGCTTCAAGATCAGAGTGAGATGCACGAACCAGACGCATCTCTTCTTCCATGGTATCGATTTCTTTTAGAATACTTGTTACTTGTGATTTGAGCTCTAATTTTTCACGTTCCAGTGCCTCTTCCTGAATGCGGTGATCCGCTTGCATTTGTGTGAGACTTGCTTCATATTTGGCTATATTTTGTCGAATGACTTCCTTTTCTTTAGCCTTTTCCTCTTGTGTCTCTAGCTGCTTCCTTAGTTTGTTGAGCTTGTTGCTCGATGATTTTAATTCCTTCTCCTTTGCGGTTAGTTCTTCCTTTATGGTTTTTAGCTGACTATCCGCCTCTGTCTTTGAAATATGCAGTGCTTCCTTCAAAGCGACTATGGTCTCAGATTCTGTATTGGCGCTCTGATCGTTGAGTATTTTTATTTCGGATTCGATTTGCTTCAATCGGATTTCGTTATCATCTTTTTCCCTCCGAACATGTTCGAGTTCTTTGGAGACCTCTTCAAATTGTTGTTTTGACTCTTCATGCAAACTCCTTATGCTTTCTCTCTCGGCTTGAACCTTTTCGAGTTCACTGCGGTTGGTTTCTATCGCAGTTTGCATTTCGCGGATTTGACGTTGATTCTCGGCGATTGTTTCTTGTAGAGCATTGTTTTCGGTTTTGATGCGGTTCAGTTCGTTGTCAATTTCCGCCACAGAAATTTCTGATTTCTGATATTGCCTAATCATTTCACTGAGTTCTTCATTTTGATGCCGCAAGTCCTTCATTTGGTCATCATGCTTTTTGGACAGGTCGTTTAATCGCTCCTCCAGGTTACCTATAGTCTTTTCTTTGGTAAGCAGTTGTTGTTTTGCTTCACCTTGTATATGAGTGGTTGAAATCAATTTAGCTTCAGCTTCCTGTTTGGCCATGGTAACTGCTTTTAGCTTCTCTCTCAGCTCATCTAATTCTTTCACTTGGGATGAAATTTGGTTATTTTCTTTCAATGTTTGTTGGTATTTCGCATCAAGTTCGGTGAGATTAGTTTTCAAACGCTTGACTTGTGTTTCCTTAGACTCGAGCTCGGAATAAATAGCTTGTTTTGTTTGCGCAAGAGAAATTGCATTTTCCTCTTCTTGTTGTTTCATCAATTCGATAATTTTGGTTGCTTCTTCAAGCTTTTCCGTTAGGGATTTGATTTGGTTTTGTTGTTCAGTTAGTTTTATTTCCAAACTTGAAGGCTCAGTATGGCTGGTTTCAATATCGAGATTGATGAGGTTGTTTGGATCGGTGGTAGTGGTATTGGTGGTGTTGGTGGAGGAGGTGGTGCTATTTAGTTGTATGAGGGGTTCACTTTTAGTTAAAGCGATTATGTTTTCGGGATTTTCGCCAAGAAGTGTTAGTTTTGTTTGGTATGCCTGCATCTTGCACTGCATATCGTCCATTTCGACTCGAAGAGCTTCTTCAAGGTGTGCTTTAGCTTGTTGTTCCAATGCACATTGTTCGCGAAGTTCGTTAATACGGCGAATCGCCTTTTCCTGGGTCTCTACTAGAACCGACTGCAAAAGATAATGTATAGTTAACCAATACATTTAATTGAAAGACTATTAAAAAAGATTATTAATTAATTACTGTCTTCAAAATATAAATTCCTCGATAAAACATCATAAGCACTTATGTTTCAGCGAAAAAAAAAATCTGGTTCTCTGGGATAGTGTGGCTGGAGATCACCTGTACAGTAAAAAGAGAAACCGAACGCATTTGTAGAAAAACAAAGTGAGAAAGGACGAGAAATAACTCCACAACCGCAGAAGTCTCTACCACTGAATCGAGAAGCAATTGCCGGTCAAAGCTACACAGATTCTGGACGCTACCAAAGTGATGCAACAAACTGCACCAAATAAGATAGTTTTCATGGCAGTGTAATTACTTTAGGAGGACTTGCTTTTAATATCTGTAGAGAAAAAGCTACTTACAGAAAAATTCAAGCAGTACGTAAGATTGCTTTAAGAGTTATGCAAACCAAGGTGTTTGAGGAAATTGAGAGGTGCCATGACAGGAACGAGATTCGGAAGTTTTACATAAAGGTAAAAAGATCCTGCCAGGGTGGCAAGCCCCGAACTCAAGCCTGTAAAGACCAGAAGAGAAACATAGTAGTCACAGTCGCTACTGAGGATCTGAAAAGATGACTTCTGCAGACTGCTTAACGGCGATGTCGAACTTTTCAATTCAGCTGGAGAACAGTTGGAAAGGAGCATGCACCAGCTGATCTGCATGGTGTTGTCGGAAGAAAGCATGCCCGATGAATAGAACCTCAGTATCGTATGCCCAATCCTAAAGAAGGGAGACCCTTACAATTGCGCCAATTATAGAGGGATAAGCCTACTTAACGTCGATTATAAGATCTTATCTGCTGTAATACGTGAAACCCCACGTCAACAACTTGAAAGGTCCTTATCAATGTGGTTTTAGACCAGAGAAGTCCACAATAGACCGAATTTTCACATTACGGCAGATCTTAGAAAAACCCGAGAATATAATATCGATACACTATTTTTTTATCGATTACAAGACCACGTATGACAGTATTTACAGAGACGAGCTGTACAGAGCCATAGCTAGTTTCGGCATCCCTGTAAAACTCGTACGACTATACAGGATGACTTTGGTGAATTCACGCTGCTCCGTCAATGTCGGTAGGGAACTCACCGAGACCTTTGATGTCGAAAAAGGCTTTCGACAAGGCGACAAACTGTCATGCGATTTCTTCAACATCATACTTGAAAAGATTGTACAAACAGTCTCCGTCTTGCTCTTGATGAGTCAACATCACCTTGCAATTTTGACAGTGACTTAATAATACTTAACGTATAGTGACTATCTATTCTTCTTTATTACTTAAAAGTGATATTGCTTTCTCTTTTTCTCCTTCATTAGTGCTTGCTTTAAACCAAACCTCAATTTACACACGTGTTTAAGTGGTTTCTTTTCCCTAATTTCCCCCATTATGGGGTCAAAAACTAGACATAATCGATTTGAAGTGCTACACCCTGAAGAATCGCTCTATAATCCATCAAAAAAACAAAAATCCATGATTTTCGAAGAATACCCATCTCTCAGTGATATAACCATTGCCAAAAACCCAAAATTCGTAATAATATCTCCAAAGTTCGAAGACAAACCCATCTCATCCATCAGCGTATTTGTATTGAAAAAAGCTATTGACGCAGTAAGTACTGAGTATGAAAACATAACTCAATTACGCGACGGTAGCATTCTAATCCTAGCAAAAAATAACAAAATTGCCGATAAATTTACCAAACTAACAAACATTGCAAATATCTGCCCAGTACAGGCCAAATACCATGAACACCTCAACTCTTGCAAAGGCATTGTATATGCCCCCTGGCTAAAAAATGTTCCAGAAGCAGAAATAGTAGCTGAAATGCATACACAAAACGTTACCGAGGTCTATAAATTTAAAAAAACAATCGATGGCAAAACAGCCCCTTCAGGTCTAATGCTGTTCACCTTCGACCTCTATCAACCACCGTCCACAGTTGTAATAGGTTGGTACAAAGCCAAAGTCAATGAATATATTCCAAATCCTATGCGATGTAGAAATTTCCAGCTACTAGGTCACACACAAAAACGCTGTCTTAAGGAACCCTCTTGCGATACATGCAACTTACCACCTCACACACCTTCCAAATGCACACGTATAATGTGTGCCAACTGCCTAGAACCACATGCGTCCTCATCTCTAGACTGTCCAAAATACAAACAAAATAAAGAAATACTAACAATCAAAACTAGGAAAAAGTGCACCATGGCTGAAGCGAGACGAGCATACAATCAGCTCAACCCTTCGCCAGCACCCACCAATGGAAACGCATACGCATCGAAAGCACGTGAAGCCATTGCTAACAAAACCTCAAATCTCCTATCAAAAACAAACAAAACCTCAGAATCTATTCAATCCAACAGTAAACCAACTTCATGCACTCAAAGTTCAACCCAAATCAGAGCCACAGAAAAAATCCAATCTAATGAACAACCAACTTCATCCGCATACAATCCAACCTCAACTCAAACCGAGAACCAAACTTCCACCAACATCAAGCAAACTCTTCCAACACAAACATCAACAACACTCACAAAAATTCAAACTTCTACACCAAAAACAATTTCAAATCCAATCCAAAAATTATCAACATCAGCAAACGATAACAATCAAACCTCACCTATTTCCTACTTAACAAATAAATTAATAAGTAATGAAACTTACTTCATGAATATATCAGATGATGATGGAACAGAATAACCACAACACTAACCCCCCAAAACTAAGGTCGCGATCCTCCCCGATCGTCACAGCTGCCTGCACCTCCGATAATGGACCAACAGGCGCCTGTGACGATCGTGGTGGACCGCGACCTCCAAACGATCAACCTAAAACTCAAACACAAAATCAACCTTCACAACCTAATAAAAAATCAAAAGCAAGAACAAAATATAACCAAGGCGTAAGTAGACACAATTTCTTTGCTTCTGGCAAACAAAATTGTTGCCTGCCTCGTCATTCAAAAAATTTTACTCTCAATATTCTGCAATGGAATATCAATGGTTTCTTCAACAACCTTGACGAGTTAAACGTATTATTAAAAGAAGTAAATCCAATTCTCGTATCACTTCAAGAAACACACTTACCTCTCGGTTCCTCACCCAATGTTCCAAAAAATTATAAGGGTTATTTTACTAATCAAGCCAATAATACCTCCTGTAAACAAGGAGTAGGCCTACTTATTAAAAATAATATCCCTCATAAAATTCGACCTATAAACTCCAATATACAAACAATCTGCATTGATATTCTTCTGCAAACCAAACTTACCTATATAAACATTTACATTCATCCACAGCAAAATATCCAAAAAGAAGACTTAGATAACGTTATTTCTCAATGTACCTCACCCTTAATTATTGGCGGGGACGTTAATGCGTGGAGTACGCTTTGGGGCTCGCCAGCCAGCAACAAAAAAGGCAAAGTTATAGAAGATTTCCTATTTAACTCAAATCTAATAATTCTTAATGATGGGTCTCCTACCCACCTTTCAACACATGGAACCTTTACCCACATAGATGTAACATGTTGCTCGCCCGAACTTCTGCCAGCAACCTCATGGCAAACCTCGCAAGACCTCCACAACAGCGACCACTTCCCAATAATAACATCTATTAACATTGGAAATCCCACTAACAAATATCCACCTAACCCCAAATTCAAAACCGAAGCAGCAAATTGGCCTCAATTCCAAAATGAGATTCTTAACCAATTATCAGTAAAACCACATAGTCTTAACAATAACAAAGAATCAGCAATTATACAAAAAGCTATCTTAGCAGCCGCTTATTACGTTACTATTCCCAAAACCATCGCCATCCACGAATCAAAAACAAAGAGAATCGTACCTTGGTGGAATCCTGAATTAACAGTACTCCGCAAGACCAAAATGGCAGCTCTAAAAACATTTCAGAAAAGACCCACACAATTTAACCTAATTCAATACAAAAAAGCTAACGCAATATTTAGAAAAACTCTCAAAGAATCTAAAACTAAAAGCTTTGGAGAATTCACCTCACAAATAAACCCCAACTCCTCTTCCAAAAAAATTTGGGACAGTATTCGACTCCTTACTGGGAACCCCACATCATCTCAAATCTCCTGTATTCAATCTCAAGACGTTACAATAAAAGAAACAGAATCAATAGCTGATTGTTTTGCACAAACATGGTCCAATTATTCTAAAGATATAAACTTTCACCAAAACTTCAAATCCAAGAAAGAAGAAACTCTCAACTACATTCCCGAACAACAAGACAATCATTCTCTTATAACCGAAAAACAAATTTCAATCATTGAATTCGAATCATGTTTATGCAAAGTAAAGGGCAAAACCCCAGGTAGAGACAGAGTCTCTTACCAAATGATTAAAAATCTACCATTAGCCGCTAAATTAAGAATAATCAAATTATACAACAACATCCTTGAGAATTCAACAATACCCCAAAACTGGAAGACAGCCATCCTGCTTCCCATCCCTAAACCAAATAAGGATAAGATTCTCATAGAAAGCTATCGCCCTATATCTCTTATATCATGCATTTCAAAAATTTTAGAAAAAATAGTGGCTAAACGCTTACTGTGGTTCGCTGAATCAAAAAAATTAATATCCCCCAAACAGGTAGCTTTCAAACCAAACAAAGGTTGTATAGACGCACTCCTCCATCTAGATCATTTCATTTCAAAAGCCATCTCGACAAGGAATCACGTTACCGTAGTCTCATTAGACTTTGAGAAAGCATTCGACAGAATTGGAAAACATGTAATTTTAAACAAACTAATAAAATGGAATGTCGGATTAAAAATTTTCAAATATGTTGAATCTTTCCTAACAAATAGAAAGTTCTCTGTAAGAATTAACAACCATTTTTCCAAGATATACCCACTAGAAAACGGCATACCTCAGGGCTCCCCTCTGTCGGTAATGCTATTCACCATAGCTTTTGAAGAAATAAGTAGTATACTAAACAATTATAACCTATTAAATCATTGCCTTTACGCCGATGATGTTTATATATTAAGTAAAATCCCAGATGTTAGCCTATGTAAAAATGTAATTTCAAATGCAATCAACGAAATATTAAGTTGGTCGTCAGAATCTGGTGCAAAATTATCACTTCCGAAATGTAAACTTCTGCACATCTGTCGCAAAATAAATTGTAGAAACATTAATCTCTCTGTAAATAATATACCAATTCAAAATGTGAACAAACTAAGTATTTTAGGTTTAATTTTTAATAATAAGTATTATTGGAAAGATCATTGTATTGAACTTAGAAAATCCCTAGCTGCGAGAGGCAATATTATTAAATATTTAAGCTGTAAGAAAAGTAATGTTCATATAAACACCCTGTCTTACATAACTAAAATGTTAATACTAAGTAAAATTGACTTCGGAATCTACGTCTACGGCAGATGCCCAAAATCCACGCTGAACATAATTAAACCACCATACCATCAAGCTGTAAGAAGATGTCTTAACGCCTTCCCAACCACACCAACACAAAACTTGCTAGCCGAAGCGGGTCTTCCAACCATCGAACATAGAGTAGAAGAACTGACTCTAAGACTGATTCCAAAATTAGTCTTCTCCAAAAACTCCGTAATCGACAAAGACATTGCCCAGGCCATGAAGCAAAAATCTACAAAACGAACCCCATCTGCAATAAGACTAATGCTACTGAAAGCGAACCAACTGAAACTCCCAATAAAACGAGGATTCAATTTCAAACCTTCCGCCCCACCTTGGCTTTTTAGACCAGAAACCATCTTGATGTCACTAGCCCAGTACAAAAAAGCAAACACAAGCCAAGCTAGCTACCGGACTTTGTTCTCCGATTCAGTAATGGACCTCCGCAACCAAGGATGGAGACTATTCTTTACTGATGGCTCCAAGACTCCCGAAAACACATCATTCGCAGTTACACTAGAAGACGGCTACATAATCAGCATCGGAATCCTTCCTGATTTCGTATCGATTTTTACAGCCGAAGCATTTGGTATCTATCAAGCAGCCTCGAAAGCATCAAAGCTCGATAATAAAACCATAATCTGCTCGGACAGTATGTCTGTACTTTAAGCTATCGCCAACCCAAATAACAGCTCGGAACTAATAACCGAAATAAGATGCCAACTTACTAAAGCCCCAAACAAACTTAAACTAATGTGGGTTCCCGGACATACTGGTATACGCGGGAATGAAGAAGCAGATTTAGCTGCAAGCTCAACAAAAAATTCTACCGTATACAAATTCAATATATTTTCGAAACAAGATCTAGTGAACTCAATACAAAACGCTTTAAAAAAGAAGCAACTGAACGACTGGAGCCATTACCACCACCACTATAAGGAACTAAACGCTGTACGTAGTCAACCACGATACCCCTGCTTAGCGAAAACGAAAATAACAAACTTTGTCCGCCTGAGGCTTGGACACACAACTACAACACATGAACACCTTCTCAAAAAACAAAGCCCCCCAACATGCAACACCTGTAGTGCTACACTTAGTTTAGAACACTTTCTAAAAAATTGTAAAAATACCAAAAAACTTTTAACAGCAACAACCAACAAACAGTCCATATACGAACTCTTGAAAACTCCCGATAAAAAAAATATAGAACTAGTATATCATATTATAAGCCAATTGAATTTTAAAACTTAAAAAAAAAATTTCCACTCAGAGCCAATAGCCATCGCAGCTAGGCTCTATATTTTTAAACATTGTCAATTTACTTTTAAGTACTTGTCAATAAAAATAATAATAATAATAGATTGTACAAAACTTAAACGTCAACACCAGAGGAACAATCTTTCAAAAGTCTGTACAATTACTCGCCTACGCAGACGATATTGACGTGATGGGAAGAAGGACACGTGATGTCATAGGTGCTTTTGCGAGTATTGAAACAGAAGCGAAAAAAATGGGTTTGATGGTTAATGAGGGCAAAACGAAGTATATGTTGTCATCAAACAAGGACACAGAACATTGACGAATTGGACAAAACGTCACAATAGACAGACATAACTTCGAAGTAGTACAGGACTTCGTCTACCTAGGATCCGCTATAGACACGGAAAACAACATCAGTGCGGAGATCAAACGGAGAATAACTCTTGCCAACCGTTGCTTCTTTGGGTTAAGAAGGCAATTGAGAAACAAAACCCTTTCCATGAAAACCAAGGTAACCTTGTATAAGACCTTGATCATCCCAGTCCTGCTTTACGGCGCGGAAGCATGGACCTTATCGAAAGCGGATGAGGAAACCTTTGGTCGTTTCGAAAGAAAAATTCTCCGAATGATCTTTGGTCCCGTATGCGAAGACAATGTAGGGAGATACAACAACGAGCTGTATGAGCTGTACCGCGACATGGGCATAGCCAGAAGAGTACGCATCGGGAGGCTACGATGGTTGGGTCTTGTAGAGCAGATGGACCCAAACGCTCCGGCTGGACGGGTTTTCGAAAGCAGACACCTCGAAAGACCTCGTGTTAGGTGGCGCAATCAAGTGGAAGAAGACCTCAACCGACTTAGAGTGCAAAACTGGAGAGAGCTCGTCCGAAATCGAAGTCGTTATAGAAGGGTGTTGGTCCAGGCCCAGGTTCACCCGAACTGTAATGCCCACCTAAGTAAGTGGGTAAGAGACTCAATTCCAAAAACCTTTCTGTAGTTAAGTTTTTCTAGAGTAAAAATGGAAAAATATTAATGGGAAATTGGCGAAGAACAATACCTATCAAAACATTTCTTGGATCGAAATCTTTGTAGGGTACATACAACAAGTTAAACCTTGAGGGTAACTAAGTTGTCGGAAGATCAGTAGTTCAATACAATTTGGTTTGTGGAGCTAAGAAACTAAATATGAATGCCAATTGCTGCCTCCAAAACGCATACATATAAAACACTGTTAACGAACCTGTTTTATAAAATTTAAATTCATTTTTCTTATAAACTTTTGTAATCAATAGATAACTGCCACTTTGATTACCTGACAAGAATATATTCAAGAGTGGCACACAAACCAATTCAGAGATAAAAACCCAAAAAAGAAAACCTAACCTATGTAACATTGACAAATTGCTTATCAGTGACGAAAGATAGCACATCAGTCTATTATTCGCCGCAACATATTTCAATGACTTACTCTCGCTTTTGTGCTATCAGTTTCTAAATCCTTGTATTTCTTTGCAAGATCTGCGTATCGCGATCGATACTTCTGGTACCTATCCAATGCCTTTTTATAAGCATCATATAACTTTTCCTTATCCAAGCGTGCCGTGGGTGTGTTATCTTCTACCTCACTTGCTGACACATCAAGATCCGATTGAAGATGATAAACCTTTGAATTAAACCCAAATTTTAGCAACAAAGACACAAATCTGATTGTCACTTACCGCAGAGGATTCATAAGCAGGTAAACGAAATGAGATATCACTTGCAACAGACGAATTCGAGAGTCTCCTTGTTCGTGATATGGCACCATTGTTCGATTGTGGGGAAATGTTTGGCCCTTTTGCCCGAACAGTGCCAACAGGTAGTTTTAACGGCCTATGAGGAGAATTTTGTGGAGTATCTAACAAAAACAAGTAAATATTAAACAATATGTTCGATTTTCAATCTTTTCCCTTACCCTCTTCGGTGATGCTGAAAAAATTTTCATTTCCCGACACCGATTCAGACCCGGAAGGTGTACCAGTTGACGACGACACTGCTGCCTAATTAAAAACAAATCACAAGAAACAAAAACAAACCCTCTGGTTTAAGTATGTAGGTACATATTCATTTGCAATTGTGCTAAAACTAATCAAATTAGGCTGCATTTTTGACCCAGTTATGACGGGAAGTGCTTTTTAATCTCATACTTTTAAGAAAAAGCAAAAGTTTTATATACATATGTACGTATGAATATATTTTCAATTTAAAAATATATTATTTATTTTTATTTACTGTGACAGTGATATTATTGAGTAGTTTTCCAAAAAGGTAAGACGAAAAAGCAAAACACTATTGGATAGTGCAATTCACCTGTGCAGCATTAGCGAACTGCTGAAATTTCGATGGTGATGCCTTCACTTCTTCGATGAGTTTATTCTTAAGATTTGCAAACATATTTTTAAGATATTTTAGTAGATGGAATTAAAACAAATAGATTAAAAAATTCACATTTGATACGTGTAATTTTCACTGAAAAGTGTCAAGTTTTGATGTAAAAGGAATTTTTGACAGCCAATTAGATTTCGGAGTTAAAGGTGGAAATGTATTGGCATACAAGAAAATTTTTTAGAAACTTTTTATAAAATATTTCAAAAATAAGCATTCTGAGAAAACTTTCCGTTTTGAAAACACACGTGTATGTTGACCTAAAGAAATAAGTTAATAAATAGTCTTTTATAGTCAATTTGAAACCAATTTAAAGCTTGCATAGCCAAATTGAATCTGATAATAGAGAATTTCGATTCGATCTAGGTATACACTGACACCAAAGTGTGAGTCAATCCTGAGTGGAAACTAAGTAATAGTGGAGAATGTAAGAGGATTCTATCAGAACTGTAGTAACACACGTTATTTGCCATCAATATGACAAAATTGCCAAACAATGAAACTGAATTGCACATATAAAACCGTTATTTCAACCGTATATTCAAGAAAAGCATAACGTTATGAGCATAACCTGTCTGGACACGCAAAGTGAAGTGGTCAGGCAGAAAACTCAGTTTTTTCGTGAGCATCCAGTCACTTTCTCCCTCATCTTGTTGGCCCATGAAATGACAGATATAACGTTATGAGCATAACCCGTCTGGACAGGCACTATGATCCACTATATGATATGTATTTGCATTGTATATCAATCTATAGTACTATCAAAAACAAAAACGGTCCCAGAAAGCCATCTATGTATCTGCCGGCGCACTAACATTCCCCTGTAATTTTTAGAGCATCGGTGGATACGTAGATGGCTTTCAGGGAACGTTTTTGTTTTCGACAGTACTATAGATTCCATATACAATGGTATTTGCCAGCTCAGAATAATGCTAGATTTACATGCATCTGCTACTGCAGAAGTGCAGAAAAGTAAAGCAAGACGGATGAAGATTATAAAGAACAAAAGTTAGAAAGAGAAACGAATAAAATTATGGCTGCAAATGAAAAATTATTATAATTTTTCATCCGCATCCTATAACTAGACGTGCCTTCTATCTCTATCAGACAAGTATGAATTTCAGATCTTGTATCTTCTTCTTTTTTTCATCTGCACTTGCCGATGCATGTAGGTCCACCATTAGTCCGAAACATTTGGCTGGTCTGGCATCACTAGCTCTACGACTGTCAATTATTGGTCTACTACATTTTCCCTTCAAAAATGTCCGCCATAGCGAAAATTTAAAACGTTTTACCAAAGTGGCTACGCTTATAAAATTTTTATAATACAAAATTAGTGATAAAATAATCTGTTTAACTTTATAAAAAGTATAATAACATTGTAAAAAGATAAGGTAAGCTAAAATTCATTGTCCAATAGTATTACTTATCACTTTATTCTCAAAAAGAAAACCGCTTTGGTTGGCAGCCTCGTTGAGTTCGTATCGATTTTTGTTTTTCACTTTTCAGCAGAAGAAAAAATTGAATAGTTTTTGTATTTTGTTAAAATATTTTATGATTGAAATAACCCTAAACATAAGGTACCAATAAAATACTAATTTTGTTGGAGAAATCATAATTACGTCGTTATAAATGTACATAATATACTATTTTTTTTTTAATTGGCGGCGCCACCACATACATACATATATGTATACATGTAGAAGTAATTTTATATAGTATAAAAGCCAAATAAATATTTTTATTTTGTAAGGAGTCGATTAAACAATGGCGATTCCGCCATACATGCTTCCACCGGCACCATGGGCCGCACAAATTTTGGCACAACAGCAGGCATTTGCAGCTGCTCAAGCCCAGCAGCAGGCGCAGATGCACGCCCATCAGATGGCAAACCAAATCCAGCAAATTCCACCCCCAGGAGCACCCCTACCACCATCTGCTGCACAACTTGGTCACATTCCAACTCCAAAGCCAGAAATTATAACCGAAGAGAAACTTCAAGAGAAAGGTTTGTGTTTGAAGTTGAAATTTAAATTAATTTTTTTTTTTAAAGATATAATTTAATTTTTAGCTCAAAAATGGGCACAATTACAGTCAAAGAGATTTGCCGAAAAAAGAAAGTTTGGCTTTGTCGATGCACAGAAAGAAGATATGCCCCCTGAACACATTCGGAAGATTATTCGTGACCATGGCGATATGACAAGTCGCAAGTATCGTCATGATAAGCGTGTTTATTTGGGAGCGTTGAAGTACATGCCACATGCTGTACTCAAGTTGCTTGAGAACATGCCAATGCCATGGGAGCAGATTAGAGACGTGCAGGTCTTATATCACATTACAGGTGCTATCACTTTTGTGAATGAGATACCATGGGTTGTAGAACCTGTTTACATTGCGCAATGGGGGTAAAGAATCCGTTCTTTTTATGTCGATTTCCAGTGGTACACAAAAGCACTTTTAAAAGTGCTTTTTTGCGCGAAATATGTTACATTGAGGCACTAGATCACTTTTTTTTTGCCCCGAAAAAGTACTTTTATGAATCTCGATTCAGAGGCAAGATTTACACGCACTTTCACGTACACCTACACAAAACATTTGACGTTTACCAGTTTGCAGTTTGATTATTTTGCATTTTTGGTTAAAGGACTGTGAAAGAGAGATAATAAAAATAAAGAATAAACTATTTTGTGAAAATGGATCGCTCAATTTTAGCTGAAATTATCAAAATAGTCGTCATCTAGTTCTGATTCTAACGAAGAAGTGTTTGAAATTCTGAAATTCCTTACACAAAACGAAAGTCATTCTGTGAATAATTTTGTTCAAAGTGTTGTGTACAATTATTCGGATGAGGACGTTTCTTCCTAGTGCACTTATTAATAAAGTTTCGAAAACATTCTTTCTATATAAATTGCAGGACAAAACAAACGGGAAGAGTTGGCTGTCAAAAATAGCACACATACAATGATAAAAAAAGAATTTTGTTTTTTCTGTTCCAGTGAGCACGAAAAAAAGCACTTTTTTAGAGTGCTTTTGTTTTTGCAAAGGAAATCGACATTAATTTGTTAAGCTTTTTCTCTATCTAATAAACTGTCCTTTAGTACTATGTGGATTATGATGCGACGAGAGAAGCGTGATCGTCGCCATTTTAAGCGAATGCGTTTCCCACCTTTTGATGATGAAGAACCTCCACTTGATTATGCAGACAACGTTTTGGATGTTGAGCCTCTGGAAGCAATTCAAATTGACTTGGACACGGACGAAGATGGTAGCGTTCACAAGTGGTTCTATGAACATAGACCATTGGTTGGTACCCCGTAAGTCAATTCTTTTAAAGTTCCACGGTTTGGTTTTTTTAAGTTTTGTTCACATTTTTTTTCAGTTATGTAAATGGATCGACATATCGTAAGTGGAATTTGACGCTCCCACAGCTGGCCACTTTGTATCGTTTAGCTAACCAACTTCTTACCGACTTGGTGGATAACAATTTCTTTTACTTGTTTGATCCGAAAAGTTTCTTTACTGCTAAAGCCTTAAACATGGCTATTCCTGGTGGTCCGAAGTTTGAACCACTAATCAAAGACCATAACGTTGGGTAAGTTTGAGCTAAATTATTGCAATGAAATATGGATAAAGGTAGTTTAGGTGTTAAATACATTCCGATGAACTGAAAATAGATATTGGGAAAAAATGGTAATGTAAATGATGTATGTACTTTGAAGCCTGTTTATTTGATACTTTAATATCGCGATTTATTTGTTTGGTTTTGAGAGATGATGTTGAATATCTTGAATTTGTTCTTGAAGCTTTTCTTGAAATAAAACGATGGATCATATATTTTGAAATTAACAAACGTTTCAAGTATAATGTTTTTAGATTAAGCTCTAGAAAATTTTATAATGAAAAATCTTAAAAGGAAAATATGTTTTTCATAAATTATTATAGTGGAATGAAAAACTAAGTAATTTAACTGAGTGTGATGTTTGGATATCAACACTCCTCCTCGTCACACCAAATTGCATTTTCGCCGCAAGCTATCGTGTTTGATTGCAGATAATGGTTTTGTTAATATGTCTGCAACCATGTCTTGCGTTGGACAGTATTCACATTTGATGATTTTCTTCTTTACCAGGTCACGAATCATTTTGAATCTAGTGTCAATGTGTTTCGTCTTGTATGAAAACTTGTGATCGCGTACCAGGTCAATGCAACTTTGATTATCCTCAAACATGATTGTTGGAGATTCGATTCGTTCGTGCATTTCTTCCAACAATTGTCGCAACCACTTTACTTCTTTTGATGCCTCAGAGATTGATACAAATTCAGCTTCACATGATGATGTTGCAACTATGCTTTGCTTGTTACATGCCCAACTGATGGTTCCACCGTTGAAGTAGATGATTCTACCGCTGTTCGATTTTCTATCAATTCGATCGTCAGCCCATGTAGCATCCGCATAACCAAATAATGACAAATCCTTTGATTGCATGTTGCTCACCTTTAATTTCATTTTGTGCGTTGTTTTCAAGTACCTTACAACACGCTTGAGCTGATTCCAATCCTCATTGGTTGGTTGTGATACCTTTTGCGCCAAAATACTAACGCTGGCTGAAATATCAGGTCTTGTGTTCACCGATAAATACAACAATCGCCCAATTAGAGATCGATATTTCTTGTTATTTTCTAACAATTCTGTTGAATCCGATTTTCCGTAGTTAGTTTCCATTGGCGTTTTTACCTTAAAAACCCATTTACTACCAATCGCCTTTTTGCCCGGTGGCAAATCAACCAATTCCCAGGTTCCATTGTGTTCATGTGCTTCAAATTCATGCATCACACGTCTTGTTGGTATTCGAGCTTGTGTTTCGATCAATGTATCGTCGTTTATCTCCTCCTGAGAGTTATCGCATCCATTGAGAGTATTATCGAGAGATGAATCCACTATACTATTCGACGACTCCTCCTGAATTGATGCATTATCAACTTGAATTTCCGTTACTTGATCGTCTTTTCGTGTTGCATCATTCAAATCAATCGAAATTTCATTTGCTGCCATTCCCGGTTTACAAAATCGAACATCTCGACTGATTACTACCTTTTTAGTCGCAGCGTTGTAGCACCGGTATGCTTTTGAATTGTCGTCATACCCAAGAAATATCATTTCAATTGCTACGTCGTCCAACTTTCCTCTTTTGGCTGATGATACGTGAACAAAACATTTAGATCCAAATATTTGAAAGCAATTTACACCTGGCTTCGTTTTGTTCCATCTTTCATATGGCGTCATGTTCGTTGTTCTTGTGATCACACGATTCTGGATGAAATTTGCCGTAGCGACAGCTTCGCCCCAAAAATTATTCGGTAATCCTGCATCAATGAGCATACATCTAGCCATTTCAATCAGTGTACGATTTTTACGTTCAGCCTTTCCATTTTGTTGTGGACAATCTGCTGCTGTCAATTGAATTTGAATGCCCTGAGACTTTAAATACTTTGTAAGTTCCTTCGAAGTATATTCACCGCCCCGATCCGAACGCATTACTTTTGGTTTACTGCCGAACTTGTTAACACATAATGCGATGAACTGTTTCATTGTATTTTCAACTTCTGACTTGTGTGCCAACAACACAACGATCGTAAAACCCGAATAATCGTCAATAAATGTGACCAAATATCTCTTTCCGCTTGGTGTTACTGTGCGCATCGGTCCACAGACGTCGGTATGTATCAAATCCATTACTGCCGATGATTCGCTAAACGATTTCTTCGGAAATGGTAGTCGTGTCATTTTGCCCTTCATGCACACATCGCATACTTCCTTTATTCCGCATTCAACAATTTTAAGCCCTTCAATTGATCCGTTTGATGCCATTTGTCGAATTGCTACTGGATCGCGATGTCCCATTTTGCGATGTAATTCATGTATGCAATTGTCATTGTGTGCTATCACCGCACACACCGAATTCGGCTTACGCAATACATATAATTCACCTCTTGGATCGGCCACGCCAACTTGTTCACCTTTATACTTGATTTCGCAAATCCGATTCTCAAATTCAACTTTGAATCCGTCTTTCGCCAACCGTCTGACAGAAATAATATTTCCATCCAACTTTGGCGCATACAACACATCGGTTATCTTTACTTTGCGAATGCATCCCCTTTCGTTCACAAACGTCAAATAGCCAGTGCCGATACCAAGTACGTTTATTATTTCACCATTGGCCACCTCAATTGTGCTTCTGTATGATTCGTCAAGATCAGTGAAAAAACTTTTATCCTTCGCACCATGTTTCGTTGCTCCCGAATCAATGAGGTCGTCTTTCTTTTGTGTGTTACCAACAAAGAACATGAAATCTCTTTGCTCTGCTGAATTGACTTTATCTGCTGATTTTCCGCCATTACCATTCTGTTTTGTTAGCCACCTTTGATACTTAGAGCAGTTTTTCTTTTGATGATTGGGCTTCTTACAGAAAAAGCAAACAGAAACCTTGTCAACAACTTTCATTACCGAATTGCCAGTTCCGCCTGATGCATTCGTGCGCCGCTCGTATTCAGCAATTATGTGCTTCTTTGCCACATCAAATGTTATTTCAGCTTCGCCACGCCCGCTCAATGCTTGTACCAATGGATCATAGCTTTCCGGTAAACTGCTTGTAACAAATATTTTGCTCCATTCCTGTGATAATGCATTTTCACCCAAATCACCCAATTGTGTGAACAAATCTTGCATTCGGTTCACATGCGCTCTCGCATCACCACCTTCTTCGAGTTTCAACGCACAAATTGATCGCACCAAGAAAACCTTATTTGAATACGTGTTTTTCTCGTGATAATCCTTCAATGCGTCCCATGTGGCCTTTGCAGTTGTTTTCGTCCTTATAATTGCTAGCTGATCGTCTTCGACAGCCAAACCAATTGTGCCACGTGCTTCGTCGTCGTGTTGATCCCATGCATCAAGTGCCGCTTGATTTATATTTGTACCATCAGTGTTCACTTCAGCCGTTGGTCTTGTTTCAACAATCACCTTCTTCCACAAATTTTGCTTCCGCAACAGCAATTCCATCCTGAATTTCCAATTTGGATAATTGCTATCATTCAATTTGACGAATTTCTGTTTCACTACCTCCGCCATTGTCCTTATGCAAATTTGCTTCGTTCCTCTGTTGTGATTGGTTTTGTTTTTATAATTTCAAACTTTAATCCTTTATTACTTTATGTTTATTTCAATCGCTGGTCCCATAACCTGTTGAATATCTTGAATTTGTTCTTGAAGCTTTTCTTGAAATAAAACGATGGATCATATATTTTGAAATTAACAAACGTTTCAAGTATAATGTTTTTAGATTAAGCTCTAGAAAATTTTATAATGAAAAATCT
The DNA here is from genome assembly GCA_949752695.1 of Melanostoma scalare. Lineage (NCBI taxonomy): Eukaryota > Metazoa > Arthropoda > Insecta > Diptera > Syrphidae > Melanostoma > Melanostoma scalare. Next base: position 27,456,009 of record OX456984.1, on the reverse strand, counting down.
TAAAAGGAAAATATGTTTTTCATAAATTATTATAGTGGAATGAAAAACTAAGTAATTTAACTGAGTGTGATGTTTGGATATCAACAGATGATTTCCTGAGAATATTTTCATTGCCGTGTCCACTTGCACTTAACTTTTTCAATCTATTGCAAGTTGAAAGTGGTGAAAATTAGATGTAGTCTTACAAGCGAAGGGTTACAGTTGCTTTAATTGATGGCACTGTTCTAAAAAAAAAAATCACAAACGTCATCTCATGAAATATTAACATCATTTCTTTTGTTTCTGTTTCTGGTTTTCACAAAATATCTTTTTATTATTTTGAGGAATTTTTTTTTTTCGATTTGGAATCTTGTTGCTCTTTTAGGGTCCTCGCAAATCACAAACTTTCTATCGGTCGATAATTCGGTCTGGTTAAGCTGTTAGCGCGCACACTACGCAAACTAAACAGTTGGGTTGGTGGTGAGTGAGCAGAGTAGACAACAGTCGGCCGACTATTTTATACTATGGACCGTATTATGAGTAGCGAATCGAACATTCGCTTCTAGTCGAACTGTTCAGCGAACTACAAGCTTCGTGGTATTATGAGTAGCGAACTTCAACATTCGCTTTGAATGTGATAGGTACCAACATAAAAAAATTAAAATTTCATAAAGTCATATGAAAATTGCCTTATAATTTTTGTTGATCTGTTGATAGAACACCTTTCTCAATTAAATATTAAGAAACAATTCATTAGAAGTATGATTAGTAGGGTTGATTTGTTTTTTGAAGATGTTGAAGAAAATGAGAGTGCACGGAACAAATTAGTGTGTCAGTTTGGTTTTTTAAAAATCTCATATGTGCATTTTCACTTTCATTTAAAGTGTTCTCCCTTCTTTTATAAGTTGGCAGGGATCGCTGCTCGCCAGATGATGATGTTCCTTGAAAATGCTGGGTATCTTCATCTTGCAGAACTTGGGCATCTTCATAATTACTGCATAATTTTTGCTACAGAGTTGCTTTTTCCATTCTTTATGTTGCATTTATATTTGAAGGCGCAACTGCAGGGGATCCTTGTGTATTCATTCTTCATTAGAAGATACAGCCAGATGGATTAAGCGAGTCGCTACTCATAATACGAAATTATCGAATTCGCTTGGATTTCAGTTCGATTCGCTACTCATAATACGGGCCTATTTTAAACTCTTGTTTTTTATAAAGTGCGGGTCTTTTTTTCAATTTCTTAAATTAAATAAAATTAAATACGACCAGCGATTCAGTAGAATTGAGCAGCGCCATAGTTAAAAAAAAACATCGACCATCCGACGCCAAAACTCGGAGAGAAATGAACCATCGGCCGACATCGGTTGGTGTGCGCGCTTGCGAGGAGCTCCATACTGATATAGCAGTCGGTCGATAGTTCGCCAATAGTTTAGTTTGAACGCAGTTGAGAAGCCCATCAAAATTATTTATCGGTCGATACCAAATTGTTGTAGACTTGCATACATCTTCATACTGAGTATAAACCCGACCAAACTATCGGCCGATAGAAAGTTTGTAGGGGATTTTTAAATGGAAATCGTTTGAAAAAAAAATTCCGATCGGAGAAAAGTAACGATCGGTATTGATAAAGGCAACCAAATCAGAGAAGAGAATAAGTTGGTCAAACAACGAAAAACATTGAACACGATTTGTTTTTGCTAAAAATAAACATCAAAAAATACAAAAAAGAAGCTATCAGCTAGATTCCAGAAATCGAGTGAAATGAAACCGAAATTGCAAATCGAGTGAATTTATTTACAGTGTTCTGCATTTCGATCGATTTCATCAGTTCGGAAACTTTTCGAAATCACTTCAAGTGAAATTGAAAACAGCTGCTACCTGTCATCTAATCTGAAACTCAATTTATTTGATTTCAATAGTTTCTTGAGTTCCCTGGTCAGAAAATTAAATATGAGTGATGAGATCAAAAAGAAAAGATAGGTATGCGACAGAGAAAATAAAAAGACGTAGATTGAGAGACATTTCTAATCCATTAGAAATTGCAAATGCAACGTGTGTATTGATATGTGGCAAGTAAAATTCATGGTTTGATTGATAGATCTGTTTCAAATGATTCTTTTTATTATTACAAACTTTTTTTCCATACAGTTGTGTCTTTCTGTCTTTCCCACAAAGAATCTGCGACGACACGATCTCCTTTCATGAATCCTTGGGCAAAATTTTCATGTTGGCTCATAAAGGTCACGAATATTTTCTCCTGTGCAGTATTTTTAAGCTTTCCCTTATTGAAAACAAATTTCTAGTAAAATAAACAAATTTTGTGTGGTTGCAACGGAGTATTTTACTTACATTTTTAAACGCGTCTGCTTTCTTCTACTATTCCACGCAGATAAATTAGGGTGATTTAAAATCATTTGGAAACCGACAAAACCGAATTGTGGAACACAACGATTTCGTTTTACTTCGATTTCGAAAAATATGAAATCGTTATCGATAAAAGTGAAATGCAGAGCACCCAATCTTAATTTCGATCGATTTCGATTTCATTTCACGTGAAAGTGAAATGTGGAATCTAGCTGTATATACCATTTTTAAGTTTTTCAATCATTTTCGGGCCGGCGGAGTTTTCTCCGAAACGCATCCTTTTTCGGAGATTCAATTTTGCTTCGAAGTAGCTATAATCGTAAGAAATTTTTCACAAATTCGATAACGCATTGCATTCCCAGAACTAAAAACTTATCGGAGGGCGTCGGTGAAAAGTTTATTTTTATCTGTCAAAAATAAAGCCAACAAAAGTACTTAATCGCATATAAACGGCAAACGTTGTATTTTGCCAGAGAGAATGTCCGATGGGCCAATCGGAGAATTACACCGAAGCAAAATGTCTCCGGATTTTAGGAAATCGGAGAGAATTCCGCTCCGACGGTTACCTCGATAGGGGCTAAAAGCCCCTTTCCGACAATTTTGAACTTTTGATTTCTTATCGGGACAGATAGAAAAAAAAAATCATGAAAAGCAACCCTTTGCATATGTGCATAATGTTTTTACAGTTCATCTTAACGATTTTTATTGAACAAAGGGATATTTACAATTGATACTTAATTATACGTTACTTTAAAATACATACTGGTAATCTTTGCTTTGCTCTTGGCACATAAGGGGCCTTACGATATAAATTATCAGATATTTGAATTAAATTTTAGTTAATGATTAATACAAAAGAATAATTTGTTAGTATTTCATAACTGTAGGAGTTTTAAGTTCCTGTTGTCCTTGGAGTTAGTTGTGGTTGAGTTTGAAAGAGGTCGGTGGTGTAGGAGGGGGAAGTGGGGATGGATCAAGTAGTATGGGATGATGTTGCCTCAGCGTAGAAGGCCACTGCTTCATCGTTGTTGAATGTCAGAACGTGTCGTCTTCCATTAAGGTCATCACAACGATGTATGGTTGGCCAGGTTTTTCATAAGGCATCTTCCATATTGCACCACGTAAAGGGTTTTCCAATAAGAGTGATATGATTTCTTTTTTGAAAAAAAAAAAACACACTTTTTGTTAAGAAAATTCAAATATTTTTTATTTAATGTGCAGTTCAATCAATATAATTATGTATGTTTTAAATAAAACGTCATTCAAATGGCCACCACGACTTCTTCTGCAGCAACAAATTCGATGAACCCAATTTTCGAGTACTTTTTCCAAGTCAAGTCGTATATCATAAATGGCACGTTCAATATTAACTTGTAAAGCTTGAAGAGAATCTGGTTTATTTTGAAAGACCAATGATTTCAAGAAATAGTCTGATGGTGTTAAATCACGACTTCTTGCAGGCCATTTAATATCACCATCTCTAAATTTTTCTCGCAATAATTCAATTGTTGCATTTGCTGTGTGACACGTAGCGCCGTCTTGTTGAAACCAAATGTTGTCAAAATCAATTTCTTCCAGTTTTGTCCATAAAAAGTTGGTTATCATCGATTTATACCGCTCTCCATTAACAGTGTTACCAGCTTCATTTTGAAAGACGTACGGACCGATGATGCTACCAGCCCAAAAACCACACCAAACTGTCAATTTAGTTGAATGTAAGGGTTTGTCATGAATATTTTGTGGATTTTCATCTCCAGTTTTTTTTATTTACCGCACCAGTCAAATGAAAGTAAGCCTCTTCAGAAAAGATAATTTTCTTAAAAAAATCGTTATCGATTTCAAGTTCCAAGGCAAAATCAGAAAGTTCACGACGCTTACGGTGGTCCAATGGTGAAATTGTAAACCCTTCTGAATGCAATAAAAAACAAATGACATATTATGAAATACTACAAATGGCCGAAACGCCACTGCAAAATCATATACCTATTGGAAAACCCTTAATCTCTGTATGGGGATGACCCTAGCTTTTTCATAGAGTTTTCTATTGCTGACGGTTTTCCTGCGTATCGGATCGTAGCCAAGTCCTTTGCATATGCGCAAAACCTTCCTCTCGAATACAGTTAGTTTTTGTATTTCAGTCTTGGATATTGTAAACCAGACGGGAAAGCAGTAGGTGATTACAGATCGTATTAGCTGCTTGTACAGCAATAATTTTATTTTTTGGCTAAGTCCAGTTCTTTTGCACAAATTTTCAAAAATATGAATATGATGAAAGATTTTGTAAAAATATTATTTGAATTTTTTTTTTACAAAATCTTGGCTGAGATTTGATTACTGATTGCTCAGAAAATATTCACTTGACTTGAAGTAAAATGTTAATTTAAGAAAAAAGTATTTCCTTTCAAAAACACTATAGGACGTGGTAGTAATCGACTTAGCTAATTTTAAATAATTTTTTTTAGAATTATAAGTCAACTTTTACAAAATTGATTTCTTATCGGTACAAAACTTCTTTTTAACAAAATTGCCCACCCGTCTAAACGGAGGGAAAAGTTCAGCAGTTTGATCGGGAGGTGACAATAAAGAAACACAAACAGATGAATTGCTTACGTATTCATAACAGGTGTGTTTCTTTACTGAAATTTATCACGAAATGCACTGAAATTGGAAACACACCTATTATAAATACGAAAGCATTAAGGAATAAAGAACAAGAGGGAAGCCATTACTTCTCTTGCCCCGCAACTTCTATTTGTTTACATTTTTGCTTTGTAACACGAGATCTATCTGTGATGAATACGTATATCATAATCATGCTGAATATAAAGTTGTATCAGTGAAATTACTAACTCGACTTTATTTTCGGTTTTGAAATCTGAAAATAAAGTGTTGTTTGTAAAATCAGTTTGAGGACAGATGCCGTAGTGTGTGTGTGGTTTGTCCTCTTGTTGTATCTTCTCTGTGTACGAAAGTATATCATCTGTCCGTGAAACAGAAGTTCTGTTTATTTATTTTGTGCACAGAAATTCATAATCTGTCATATTTTAAGGAGTGGGGGTCAAATTCTCTCAGAAACTCTCTGAAAGAGCGTAACTGTCTAAAGGCCCGACCCATAGAATCCGTTGCGTCCGTTCGCTGCCGGATTCAACTGACAGCTCGATTAAATACACACGATCTTATGAGAGGTGACCCATAAGCATCGTATGCAACGGACGCAACGGAAAAAGTAGCCCAACTTTTAACTATTTGCGTCCGGCAGAACTGACGACATAAGCTGTCAAAACCAATTTGAAGTTTTCTCTTCACACCGCAGCATTCTATGGGTCACCCCAATCCGTTGTGTCCGGTAAAACTCACTGCTGTCAGTTGAATCCGGCAGCGAACGGACGCAACTATTGATCGGGCCTTAAGAAGTAAAGAAATGCCTTGAACAAAACATTCGCAGCAACGCTTGGTAAAACGTCTGTTTTGACAGTTGTTGTATTTGTTTTGGCTGTGCACGATTTCTGTCCACAGAAATTTTGGTGAAAGAATGGGACAGAAAAATCTCTGTGCTGGAATGGGATTAGGCTGATTTCCAATAATTTTTGGTACTTTTCGTGCTAAATTTCAGTGAAGAAACAGAAGCCTGGCATTTCCTTTGTGGATGTCCTGCATTTTTTCAAATCAGGTCACTGATACACTCCGTGTAGAAAGGGTGGGAACTGGTAACAAGCCCATCACGAATTTTTTCGAATTCGACTTAAAAATGAGCATGACTTTTAATAAAAGCAAAATAAATATTGTAATTTTTTTTTTCAATATAAAAACTTTCATTGCTCAAAACATGTCCATGAAAGTCTTTATGTAACTCCCCGTCTATTAAAACGCATAAGCAATAAAAATCAATTTGCCTCCAAAGAGAAAATGCATGTTTTTTGTTTGTGGGAGATTTCGCTTTAACACTGAAAAATTTTACAACAAAACTGAGTTCAGTTTGGATTGTATCCCTTTTCGTATGTGAGACGCCTTGGGATTACTTTATTTTAATACGTTTACATATATGGTATTTTTGACCATGCAAATATTTTATTTAACACTAGTTTAGTATTTTATTTTAGCCAGTATACCCATTATAAGGTGAGAGAAGAATTATCGTAGGTAGTAGTAAATTCTGTTGCCTTTGACACCTCATTTATAAATATTGGTTTAGTTTAAGAAAAAAAAGGGTAAATAACTATGTACTTAAATAATAATATAGATTCGTTCTTTATTATTTATTAATTATTTTAGAAACAACAAAATGTCGTACCCTACTAATATATACTTTGTAATCACAAAGTTGTTTATATACAAAGTATATTATTTGATTTTATAATTCAACACTCCCACTAAATTCAAATACTATTTATCTTAGACCCATTGCTGTTGAACATCTTTTGTATATTTCCTTGACAACAGGTTTAGTGAGTGCATCTGCTAACATTTCCTTCGTAGAAATGTATTCAACTTTTAGATCGCCGTCATTAATATGTGTCCTGATAAAGTGATGGCGAACATCAATATGTTTTGTTCTTGCGTGGTAGATATTTGCCGATGCTAAGCATATAGCACTCTTGTTATCACAATAAATTGTGACAACAGGCTTAACTGTGACATCAAGTTCATTTTGAAGTTGCTTTATCCAACATGCTTCTTGAGCAGCATTGCTTAGAGACATATACTCTGCCTCAGTTGTTGAGAAAGCAATTGTTTGTTGTTTCTTTGTATTCCAGGTTATTGAAGCTCCTTGGCCAATAAAAACGTACCCAGTCACAGAACGTCTTTCTTCTGCGTCCGAAGCCCAATCAGAATCACAAAATCCGTAAACTGAAGAATTAATATCTTTGGTATATGTCAATTTATAATCCGAAGTGCCTTTGAGATAACGAAAAATTCTTTTCACTGCTTCCCAATGCATCTTGCTAGGATTATTACTGAATCGACTTAGACAATTAACTGCAAACGAAATGTCGGGCCTAGAAACTTGCGCAGCAAATAAAAGACTTCCAATTGCTTCACGATAAGGAACACTTGTCATATTTTCTTTTTGCATTTCAGATTGATCTAATTTTTCTTTTGTGAATTTTTGATTTGGATCCATTGGAATACTAACTGGATTACGATCTTCCATGTGGAACTTTTTCAGCATTTCTTGGATATGCTTCTCTTGATCGATTGAAATTTTTCCTTCTTCGTGAATAAGTCGTATACCAAGAAAATACTTTGCTTTTCCAATGTCCTTCATTTCAAAGCGCTGCATCAGACTTTCCTTCACACGGGTTTTCATGTTGATGTCGTTACAAAATATCAATAGGTCATCAACGTAAACAACCACATACAGCTTTTTCTTTCCTTCAATTTTGTAATAGAGACAGTGATCAACTTCTGATCTGGTCAAACCAATTTCTTGCAAACCAGCATCCAACTTCTGATTCCAAATCCGACTTGCCTGCTTAAGACCGTAAATTGATTTTTGTAGTCTACAAACTTTTGAACCTTTTTCAAAACCCTCAGGCTGTACCATATAAATCTCTTCAAGGCATGTTTTTCAAACAGTCACGATTCGAGGTCATATGAGTTGAAGCACCAGAGTCTATGTACCATTCACTATTACATATTTAGATTTTTCGCCAAAAATGTCGTACATAAAACTGTATTAGCCCCGGTTTTGCAATTCTTTGTTGTACAATCTTTTGAATAATGGCCAAATTTATTACATGAAAAACATCGAACGAATTTCATATTTTTCTTCGGTTTGCCATTCTTCTGAAATTTATTACTGTTCTTCGTATTGCCATACAGTGCTGATGAGACTAATTCATCGGAAGTTCTCGAAAAATTATTTTCGTAACGGACATCTTGCAACAATTTTGTTTTCACAAAATCACCAGTTATGACAGCACCATAACTTTCAATTCCCATAATCATTGGCATAAATCTTTCGGGAAGTCCGGCCAAGAGAAAAGTTCCAATCCATTCTTCTGAAATCTGCATGCCGATCCCACGCAGCTTATGTGAAGTTGAAATGATATTATTAACGTACTCATCAACAGATTCACATTTATCCAACGATGTTAAAATCAGTTTTCTTAATAAACCGACATTCCTGCTCAATCCATTGTCCATAAAACAATTCTCCAACGAATCCCAAACTTCTTTTGCTGTTTGCGCTTGTGAAACATGAACATAGTTTATAAGATCCACCAAAAGAATTAATTTCGCTTTTGCCTTCGTTACCTTCGTTGTGTCTTCTTCTGTTCCAAGAACACTTTCCCAAAGATCTTCATGTTGCAAATAATTCTGCACGGCGAAACGCCATGTATCAAAGTTTTCACGTCCTTTGAGCCTTTCAATAAAATGCAACGGAGTTCCAGTGGTCATCTTTAATCGATTTATATTTTTTTAAATTTCTTCTATTTAATTTTCTTCAACCAGAACGTTCTGGGCCCATAACCTATTGGGTTTTGTAGATCGTTATATTGAAGAAAATATACGAACGACTATCTTGATTCAATTAACACAATAGATTAAATTATATTTCAAAGAAAAATTATTTTAGAAACAACAAAATGTCGTAACCTACTAATACCTATATACTTTGTAATCACAAAGTTGTTTATATACAAAGTATATTATTTGATTTTATAATTCAACAGTTAAAAATGTTTTACCCTTAAATTTTTTGCAGAGACGAAGACTGGAACGAATTCAATGACATTAACAAAGTCATCATTAGACAACCGATTCGAACGGAGTACAGAATCGCTTTTCCCTACCTATACAACAATATGCCACATTTTGTCCATTTATCTTGGTAAGTAATTTTTGCAAAACCTGATCCTAACGAAGCCTCCAATATCCACAATATAATATTCACAGCAATAGACCTCTGCTTTGAAATAAAAAAAAAGTGGTATAACAACCAAGCCAAATAAGAAAATTTACTACAATCATGCGATTTATTTATAAAAAAAAAATACTTTTAAATTTTCGTTTTGGTGTGATCAGCGTAAATCCCAAAGATGAAATTCTTTTGGGGTTGCTGATGGTCATGGACATTTCCTTGTTCCTTTTAATTTTCTTTCAAAATGAAGATGATAAAAATTACATATTGCCACCTCCTAATAGGTATCATACCCCCAATGTGGTTTACATCAAGACAGAGGATCCTGATCTACCAGCGTTTTACTTTGATCCTCTAATCAACCCTATCTCTCATCGGCATTCCGTAAAGGTGAACTTGAACTGAATAAGTTTGTTAAAATAGTGATCGTTAATTTTTTTTTATTTTTTTTTTGTAAGATTCCGGAACCGATGCCCGATGACGACGAGGACTTTAGCTTACCCGATGATGTCCAACCCTTTTTGCAAGATACACCTTTGTATACCGATAATACAGCCAACGGCATTTCACTTCTATGGGCTCCACGTCCATTTAACTTACGTTCTGGTCGTTCTCGTCGTGCCATAGATATTCCATTAGTGAAAGCCTGGTACAAAGAGCATTGCCCACCAGGACACCCTGTGAAGGTACGTGTCAGCTACCAAAAGCTACTCAAGTACTATGTTCTGAATGCCCTGAAGCACAGAAAACCGAAGCCACAAAAGAAGAGGTAAAATCAAATGAAATGGATATAAAAAAGTAACTTTGTTTTGAAGAAATTTATTTGCAGATATCTTTTCCGTTCGTTTAAGGCAACAAAATTTTTCCAGACAACCACCCTGGATTGGGTGGAGGCAGGTTTGCAAGTATGCCGTCAGGGTTACAATATGTTGAACCTCTTGATTCACCGAAAGAACTTGAATTACCTTCATTTGGATTATAACTTCAATTTGAAGCCGGTAAAGACTCTTACAACTAAGGAAAGAAAGAAGTCACGTTTTGGAAATGGTTAGTTGTTCTTTTTTCATTTATTTTAGTCAAAATGTATTAGTTTTTGAATACATACATATACAATTTTGAAAACAAAAATTTATTTCGTTTGTTAAAGAAATTTCAAATTTAATTTACAGCTTTCCATTTATGTCGTGAGATTCTACGTTTGACTAAGTTGATTATCGACTCGCATGTTCAATATCGTCTAAATAATGTGGATGCCTTCCAACTGGCGGACGGTCTTCAGTACATCTTTGCCCATGTGGGACAACTCACAGGAATGTATCGATACAAATACAAACTTATGCGACAAATTCGTATGTGCAAGGATCTGAAACATCTGATCTACTATCGATTCAATACCGTATGTTCATAGACACAAACTGATGCATTAGTTAGTAATATTTTATATTTTTCTTTTTTAAGGGTCCTGTTGGCAAAGGACCTGGTTGTGGTTTCTGGGCCCCTGGTTGGCGTGTTTGGCTCTTCTTTATGCGAGGAATAACCCCTCTGTTAGAACGATGGTTGGGTAACTTGCTTTCTCGACAATTCGAAGGTCGCCACTCTAAGGGCGTGGCGAAAACAGTAACGAAGCAACGTGTTGAATCTCACTTTGATTTGGAGTTGCGTGCATCAGTAATGCACGACATAGTTGATATGATGCCTGAAGGTATTAAACAAAACAAAGCGCGTACCATTTTGCAACATTTGTCTGAGGCATGGCGTTGTTGGAAAGCGAACATACCATGGAAAGTTCCTGGTCTCCCTATCCCCATTGAAAACATGATTTTGCGGTATGTTAAAATGAAGGCCGATTGGTGGACGAACACGGCTCATTACAATCGTGAAAGAATTCGTCGTGGTGCAACAGTTGATAAGACAGTGTGCAAAAAAAATCTCGGTCGTTTGACACGTTTGTACTTGAAAGCAGAACAAGAACGTCAGCACAACTACTTGAAGGATGGTCCATACATTTCCCCAGAAGAAGCTGTCGCTATTTATACTACAACCGTTCATTGGCTGGAATCAAGGCGATTCGCTCCCATTCCCTTCCCTCCGTTGTCATACAAACACGACACGAAACTACTAATTTTAGCCTTGGAACGATTGAAGGAGGCTTATAGTGTCAAATCGAGGTTAAATCAGAGTCAGCGTGAAGAGTTGGGATTGATCGAACAGGCCTATGATAATCCCCATGAGGCCTTGTCTCGTATCAAGCGTCATTTACTCACACAGCGTGCTTTTAAAGAGGTTTGTTTGTTTGTTTTTTTTTTTTTTTTTTCTTGTAAATTCTACCTTTGGTTGTTTAAACGAAAAGGAGAAAAAAAGTTTCTATTGTCAAAAAGTTAATTAAGTGTATTCCTTGTTCAGGTTGGGATAGAATTTATGGATTTGTACAGTCACTTGATACCTGTCTATGATGTGGAACCTTTGGAAAAAATCACGGATGCATACCTTGATCAATATTTGTGGTATGAGGCAGACAAAAGACGCCTGTTTCCGCCATGGATTAAGCCAAGTGACACCGAACCACCACCACTATTGGTTTACAAGTGGTGTCAAGGTAAAATCCAGTCGTGGTCATGTTATTGTCAGTAGAAAAGCATTATATTAAAATGGTTGATCATTACTGGTGTGTGATTTGTAGCAAAGTGATTTGTATTTGAAATCCCCTTGTTGCAAACCTCACGCTAGTGGTGGTACACACTCATCGGTGAATGCATTAGCATCTTTTTTTTTGTTGTACATTTTGCACATACACGCGTTTTATTTAAAAAAAAACTAAAAAAAACCTCTTTTAAGGTATAAACAATCTTCAAGACGTCTGGGATGTGGCCGAAGGCGAATGCAATGTACTCCTAGAATCGCGATTTGAAAAGCTTTATGAAAAAATCGATCTGACATTACTCAATCGATTGCTGCGTCTCATTGTCGACCACAATATCGCCGATTATATGACTGCAAAGAACAACGTTGTCATCAACTACAAAGACATGAACCACACAAACAGTTATGGCATCATTCGGGGTCTGCAGTTCGCGTCTTTCATTACACAATACTATGGACTGGTATTGGATCTACTTGTTCTTGGTCTCCATCGTGCCAGTGAAATGGCCGGTCCACCACAAATGCCAAATGATTTCCTAACTTTCCAGGACACTCCAACTGAAACAGCTCATCCGATTCGTCTTTACTGTAGATACGTGGACCGAATTCATTTGTTCTTCAGATTCTCAGCGGAAGATGCTAGAGATTTGATTCAGCGGTATCTAACCGAGCATCCGGATCCAAATAATGAAAATATTGTTGGCTACAACAACAAGAAATGCTGGCCTCGTGACGCTAGAATGAGACTCATGAAACACGATGTTAATTTGTAAGAGACAAATTTTTGCGATAGAGTGGTTTTGTTTTATTAAATTTTTTCCAGAGGACGAGCAGTGTTTTGGGATATCAAGAACCGACTTCCCCGATCGGTGACCACAATCAATTGGGAAAGTACGTTCGTGTCGGTATACTCGAAGGACAACCCCAATCTTTTGTTCAACATGAGCGGATTCGAGTGCAGAATATTGCCAAAGGTTCCTTTCTTTAACTCCGGATTGTTAAGAATAGATTTGAATTTTTTTTTTTTTTTTTTTTTTTTTTCAATTCAGTGTCGGACGCAGCATGAAGAGTTTACACATCGCGATGGAGTGTGGAATCTCCAGAACGAAGTAACAAAAGAGCGTACAGCACAATGTTTCTTGCGTGTCGATGATGAGTCATTGGGTCGATTCCACAATCGAGTGAGGCAGATTCTCATGGCGTCTGGTTCGACAACTTTTACTAAGGTTTGCTTTCACTGCACGCATGCGTTTTCCCCGAATCACTTTTACATTTTCTTTTTCACAGATTGTGAATAAATGGAATACAGCCTTAATTGGGCTAATGACCTACTTCCGAGAAGCTGTGGTCAACACCCAGGAATTGCTAGACTTGCTGGTAAAGTGCGAAAATAAAATCCAAACTCGTATCAAGATTGGATTGAACTCAAAAATGCCCTCGCGTTTCCCTCCCGTGGTGTTCTACACTCCTAAGGAGTTGGGTGGATTGGGTATGTTGAGTATGGGTCACGTTCTCATTCCTCAGTCTGACTTGAGGTGGTCTAAGCAAACCGACGTGGGCATTACACATTTCCGATCAGGTGGGTGTCGTTCTTACTGTTTTCAGTGATTAGACAAATCTTTTTAATGTTTTTTTTTTTATCTGTGAAGGTATGTCCCACGATGAGGATCAATTGATTCCTAATCTTTATCGTTATATTCAACCCTGGGAAAGTGAGTTCATTGATTCGCAGCGTGTGTGGGCCGAATATGCCCTCAAGCGCCAAGAGGCAAACGCCCAAAATCGCCGTCTAACACTGGAAGATCTCGAAGACAGCTGGGATCGTGGTATCCCTCGAATTAATACGCTCTTTCAGAAAGATCGACACACCCTGGCTTATGACAAGGGATGGCGCATCCGTACAGAGTTCAAGCAATACCAAGTTCTTAAGCAGAATCCCTTCTGGTGGACTCACCAGCGTCACGATGGTAAGCTTTGGAATCTGAACAACTACCGAACTGATATGATCCAAGCACTTGGTGGAGTAGAGGGTATCTTGGAACACACCCTGTTCAAGGGAACCTACTTCCCCACGTGGGAAGGTCTTTTCTGGGAAAAAGCATCCGGTTTTGAAGAGTCGATGAAGTACAAAAAACTGACAAACGCTCAGCGTTCTGGTTTGAATCAGATTCCCAATCGTCGATTTACATTGTGGTGGTCGCCGACAATAAACCGAGCCAATGTGTACGTTGGCTTCCAGGTGCAACTTGATTTGACGGGTATTTTCATGCACGGTAAGATTCCTACGTTAAAGATTTCTCTGATTCAAATATTCCGTGCTCATTTGTGGCAGAAAATCCACGAATCGATTGTCATGGATCTGTGTCAGGTGTTTGATCAGGAGCTGGATGCGCTTGAAATAGAAACTGTCCAAAAAGAGACCATCCATCCTCGTAAATCATACAAAATGAATTCTTCTTGTGCGGATATTTTGCTTTTCCCGGCATACAAGTGGAATGTTTCAAGGCCTTCCCTGTTGGCGGACACCAAAGACACCATGGATAACACAACTACACAGAAGTACTGGTTGGATATTCAGTTGAGATGGGGTGACTACGATTCGCATGATGTGGAGCGATATGCGCGAGCGAAGTTCCTCGACTACACCACCGACAACATGTCAATTTACCCTTCACCGACTGGGGTGTTGATTGCCATTGATTTGGCATACAATTTGCATTCAGCTTACGGAAATTGGTTCCCTGGGTGCAAGACACTCATCCAGCAAGCAATGGCAAAAATTATGAAAGCAAATCCCGCTCTTTATGTGTTGAGAGAGCGTATCAGGAAGGCTCTGCAATTGTACAGCTCTGAGCCGACAGAACCTTATCTTTCATCACAGAACTACGGAGAACTGTTTTCGAATCAAATTATTTGGTTTGTGGACGATACGAACGTCTACCGAGTGACCATCCATAAGACTTTTGAAGGCAATCTTACAACGAAGCCCATAAATGGAGCGATTTTTATTTTCAATCCTCGAACTGGTCAGCTCTTCTTGAAAATCATTCACACGTCAGTGTGGGCTGGACAAAAACGTTTGGGTCAGTTGGCCAAATGGAAGACTGCCGAAGAAGTAGCAGCTTTGATTCGGTCGTTGCCAGTGGAGGAGCAGCCGAAGCAGATTATTGTGACGAGAAAGGGAATGTTGGATCCCTTAGAAGTGCATTTGCTGGATTTCCCCAACATTGTGATCAAAGGTTCCGAGCTTCAATTGCCCTTCCAGGCGTGTCTGAAGGTGGAAAAGTTCGGTGATCTGATTTTGAAGGCCACCGAACCCCAGATGGTACTGTTCAATCTGTACGATGATTGGTTGAAGACAATCTCATCATACACAGCTTTCAGTCGATTGATTTTAATCCTCAGAGCGCTGCACGTAAATACTGAGCGTACAAAAATAATATTGAAGCCGGACAAGACCACAATCACTGAGGCTCATCACATCTGGCCAACACTCACCGACGAGGAGTGGATCAAGGTTGAAGTGCAATTAAAGGATTTGATTTTAGCAGATTATGGCAAAAAGAATAACGTCAATGTGGCCTCGCTGACACAATCGGAAATTCGTGATATTATCCTGGGTATGGAGATTTCAGCTCCGTCCGCACAGCGTCAACAAATTGCTGAGATCGAAAAACAGACCAAGGAACAGAATCAATTAACGGCGACAACGACAAGAACCACAAACAAACATGGTGACGAGATAATCACATCAACAACATCAAACTACGAAACGCAGACCTTTAGTTCAAAGACAGAGTGGCGAGTGCGTGCGATATCAGCGACAAATCTTCACCTGCGAACAAACCATATCTACGTCAGTTCAGATGACATCAAAGAAACTGGCTACACGTATATCCTACCGAAGAATATTCTTAAAAAGTTTGTCACTATTTCAGATTTGAGGGCACAAATCTCGGGATACCTTTATGGAGTGTCTCCGCAGGACAACCCTCAGGTAAAAGAGATTCGTTGCATCGTTATGCCACCACAATGGGGAACGCATCAGACTATAAATCTACCCAATGTCCTGCCTACACATCAATATTTGAAAGATATGGAGCCACTTGGATGGATTCATACTCAGCCAAACGAACTCCCTCAACTTTCTCCTCAGGACATAACGACGCATGCGAAAATCATGCAAGACAATAGTTCATGGGATGGAGAAAAAACTATTGTTATTACGTGCTCATTTACGCCCGGTTCGTGCTCATTGACTGCCTACAAACTTACACCGTCCGGCTTTGAATGGGGTTCCAAGAACACCGACAAGGGCAACAATCCGAAGGGCTATCTTCCATCTCACTACGAAAGAGTGCAAATGTTGCTTTCAAACAAATTTCTTGGCTTCTTTATGGTGCCGGCACAAGGCAGTTGGAATTACAATTTCATGGGTGTCCGGCACGATGCGAATATGAAATACGAACTGCAGCTTTCAAATCCTAAAGAATTCTACCACGAAATCCATCGACCGTCGCACTTCTTGTTGTTTGCTAACTTGGAAGACGCGGGCGATGGAACGGGTGCTGATCGGGAAGATATGTTTTCGTAAATGGGTGGTTGCTATGCATTAATCCTTTGTTTTAGTGTTACAATTTAGGTAAGTTTTTAAGGAGAATTATTATTTTTATATTTCTGATAAAGAGGAAGAGAAGTCAGTCAATAAAAATTTAACAAATAAAACCAAATGACTAAAATGAGCAGTCTGTTTTTTCTTTTTTTTTCTGACTATGTTGCATGCAGTAACCGCAACCAGACCAAAGGATGCGCCACAATTTAATTGATATCAAAATAATTAAATCGATGAAATTACCCAAGGTGCTTATTGCTGATAAATCGCTGTTAATAAACTTTTACCTTAAAAAGAAGTCTGACCTCTCACAAAATAGCTTCCATGAAAGTTCGAGCATAATTGCAGATACCAATTTTTCCAATATGGGAAACGTTTCAAGGTAAATTTTGCGATTAGCCCCAATAACGTTCAGGAGAAAGATTCTATAAATCGGCCCTATCGTGTTAACCGTCGGAGCGGAGTTTTCTCCGCAACGCATCTTTTTTCGGAGATTCAATTTTGCTTCGAAATAGTTGTCGTCGTAAGAAATTTTTCACAAATGCGGCAATGCATTGCACTCCCTAAACTAAAATCTCCGCAACAAAAACTTATCGGAGAACGTCGGATCGTCCGATCGGAGAACTACCACGAAGCAAAATGTCTCCGATCGGAGAGAATTCCGCTCCGACGGTTACCACGATAGGGCCGAATATCTTCTTTTGCACTTGCGTTTGGCGTTTTTCAAGTAAATTGTGCGTCAAAACGTTCGCTGTTGCCACACAGCATATCGCCCGAGTTTCTGGAGCTTCATTTACAATCTTTGAGTAGGAGTAAAAAATAATGATTCCCGTGGCGTGATGGTTAGCATGTCTGCCTGCTAAGGCCGGCCACTGACTACACAATAACTGCGCAAACTGACTTGAGCAAAAATCAAATCGTTTTGATTTTTACACAGTTAACTGCACAAACAACCCCATTCACAACACAAATGAACTGCGCAAACTCCAATTTGCGCAGTTTTATTGTGTCGTCAATGGCCGGCCTAACCCAGAGGTTCGTGGTTCGAATCTCAACAGTCAAAAATGTTCTTCCACCTTCCACGACTATCGCCTTTCGTGAGGAAATGACAAGTCCTGCGTTAGTAAATTAATTGCCATGAAAAGCTCTTTCTCGATTAGCCGTTCGGAACCGGCGGAAAATTGTTGGTCACTTCCATTCCTTCACAAGGAATGGTTGAGAAAAATGCGCTAGACCCTAAGGCTCCTCGCTCTGTTGCGCCACCCTGTTAGTTATTTTATATTTTATTTAAAAAATAACTCAGGGGTGAAATTCTGTAAGTAAAAAGCGAACAAACGTTCTCGTGTGTGCGAACGATTTGCAATGTCTTTCCTATTGAAAAACGTTTGATCGCTTTCGTTTCGCTTTTAATAGAATCTGGCCCCAGTTTTCGGAATGTCATGATCTATCTTATTATGGACTGCGAATTCTAAAAAAGAGCAACGAATAAAATATACTAATAGCATTGAATAATTATATATAGAAGTGACACCGGAATAAATCGCCACTAGGAGTTCTTATGCCGCTAGTGTCGATATTGGAGCTAGTTAGTTCACCAACCTTTTGCAAATTTAGTCCCAAAGGATATTTTTTATTATTTTTTCGCTGGTTACCGAAGAGGTTGTTAAGATTAAAAATGGGTTTGAAATGATGATGGGGATTTAGTGTATTATGTATTTGATTATAATCAATTATAATAAATCCCTAAGGGTTCCTTACGAAACATATTTCAAAATTTAAACTGCCAAATTTCCTTGATTTGAAAATGGTTTGTGTATCAAAATAGAAAAGCAGAGACAAAAACATAAACAATAATAAATAGTGTGACTATTGCTAGGTAACAATCTTCTTATGCCGAGTTTGAGAAAGTTGTTTATTTCGGGTGTCAGCTTCTATATATAGTCATTGAATAACTATATATAGAAGCTGACACCCGAAATAAACAACTTTCTCAAACTCGGCATAAGAAGATTGTTACCTAGCAATAGTCACACTATTTATTATTGTTTATGTTTTTGTCTCTGCTTTTCTATTTTGATACACAAACCATTTTCAAATCAAGGAAATTTGGCAGTTTAAATTTTGAAATATGTTTCGTAAGGAACCCTTAGGGATTTATTATAATTGATTATAATCAAATACATAATACACTAAATCCCCATCATCATTTCAAACCCATTTTTAATCTTAACAACCTCTTCGGTAACCAGCGAAAAAATAATAAAAAATATCCTTTGGGACTAAATTTGCAAAAGGTTGGTGAACTAACTAGCTCCAATATCGACACTAGCGGCATAAGAACTCCTAGTGGCGATTTATTCCGGTGTCACTTCTATATATAATTATTCAATGATATAGTTATTCAATGCTAATAGCTACGACTTTCATTCCAAAATATTCAACGGAAATTACTAGTTGTTAAAATCTTGCGTGATTTCGAATTTCTGTCAGAGGTAAACATGATCTCATGGCATATAAATAAATAATAGATGTTCTTTTAAAAAAGAAACAAGGCTCTCAAAAATTAGCTTCTTTATTTTTGAAACTGTTAGTGGAATATTTCCCTTACAATAAGAGATCCTCAAGATACTTTTCAAATTCCTCTTCTCGTTCAACGGTTTCCACTTCTATTTCCTGTTTCTTCCAAATATCCATACTTTCTTCTTCATTTTTATTAGCATTGCTGGAACTGGGTTCATTATCAACTTCCTTCGACGAAATTGCCTTATTGGTATTTATTGAATCTGTTATTTTGTCTTCAATCGAAGTACTTCGTTCTATAGAATCATTGCTTTTCCTTCGTTTTGATGTTTTCTTTTTTATTTTTTCCAAATGCTTTAGTTTTTTGACTTCGCGCTTTTTGTAATGGTAATTGAGGTGTTTGGAACATACCGGACATAGACCTAAGAACAAACATTGAATTTAGTGACGAATGTACAATTTATCCTTGAAAAACTACATATTTACGCAATTTAATGAGGGCATTCTTCTTTTCCCCTTGTTCCATGTATGCAAAATTTACTTCCCAACTGCGAAGTACTTCCTTCTCTGGACACTGTCTATTGCCACAAATGAATTGACCTTTTCCGGAGACTACTTCCTGTTCTGTTCGCCATCTGAGAGCAATCTTTGGTATTTCCTCAAAAAGCAATTTATGTTCTTCGACAATTTTACAATATTTACCTTGTTCTCTTTGTATCTACTTAAATCAGATATGCAGTACTCCTTAAATAGCTTATCGTAGTACTTTTTGGCCAATCGGCACTCCCAGGAGTCAGGCACATCTTCGTCTTCCCATAGGAACTTGTGATTTTCACGAATGACATCGATGTCTCGCTTGTGTTTAGCATTTTCTTTCGAAGTTTTATTAAGGATAAAAGTTTTCAGAATGTAATCGTGTCGTTCTTGAGGATTAAGCGACTGGATAGGAAACATTTTTGTTTTCTTGCTATATTTTATTTTTTACAATCAACCATTGAAGAAATTACAAATTTTGGATTCTGTTTTGACTTTAGTTATGACAACTCTAGATATCAGTGCGGCCAAACTAACTAAAAATAAATTCAAAAGCGCTTTTTGAAAATTCTCATACACTGATGTGATTTTCGTTAAATAGGTATTTCTATAAAAGAATTAATTTTTTTCCTTGCCAATGGAACACGCTGACGAAAAAACTTAATTTTGTCATTGTGTAAGTGGTTTTTTCCCGTTGGCGAAAGTAGTGTCTATCATGCTGACGGTTGTTGTGTTGGTGCTAAGAAGTAGATTCTTTTTTAAATCGGGATCTGCATAAACTGATCCAAAATTGAAAAAAATCAATTATTTCTTACCAATAGATCGCAAATAGTGTCAAAATTACCATTTTGACAGATTTTGATCATAAAAAGATTGATTCTTTTTACCAGTGGAAAACCACAAGGGTCAAATTGAATGCTGTGTGAACCCGGATATGAAGGGGTTATAAATACCTTTATAAGGGGGCTGTCAAGGAATTCAGGGCCAACCGTGGTCAAAGTTCCACAAAAGAATGTATTTATAGCTGGTACAATTTGTCCTAGTAAATTAAAGAGCCTGAAATGATTTTTTATTTACATTTACTTTTTTATTCTTCCTCACTGAATGCACCTTCTATGCAAATTTATATATCGATAAGAAATGTAGACGTTATCGATAACGTCTAACGGAATGAATAAGCACCAGCTGATGTAAGGCTGTGTGCTGATGTAAATTTTATGAGGTTATGTTAAGTTCAATAATCAACAAATAGCATGAAATTAAATGAAAACATCAAAATAGTTGGTAAAAAAGTAATTCTTATTCCATATGAGGCCAAACATGTTAAAAAGTAAGTTGCCGTAAGCTGTTTTTAGTGTTTTTAGTGACGAATATAGCTCCTTAGGTACCACGAATGGATGAAAGATCCGGAACTACAAACACTAACCGCTTCAGATCCTTTATCATTGGACGAAGAGTATCAAATGCAGAAATCCTGGCGCAATGATGAAGATAGTAAGAATTCATTGTTCAATATCAAAAATGTTTTTAAATTGAATGCAATCTTTCAACAGAACTCACATTCCTAGTAGTTTCACGTCTGCTATACTCTCAGACGCACGACGAAATCGAATCCCTGGTTGGAGACACTAACCTATTTTTACGAATAGATGAACATGAAAGTGATGAAAGTTCAATTCGTGTTGGCGAAGCGGAAATAATGATTGCGGAACCTTCTTGCAGGTGTCAAGGCCTTGGGTGGGAAGCAATGTTGCTTCTATTAAAATATGCACAGAATAACATACCTGTGGATAAGTTTGAAGTTAAAATTGGTTTTGAAAATGTTAAAAGCATCAATATGTTCAGCAAGATGAAATTTATAGAAGTCTCAAGATCGAATGTCTTTAAAGAAATTACAATGGAGCGGATTATTACAGATGAGTGGGTAAAGTGGCTATGTGAACAAGTGCAATTAGAAATCAAACCATACGAATAAACTGTTTGTTTGAGTAGAAATGTTAATTCTAGAAATCTTTTGGGGCATGTTGGATGGCTGGTATACTATCTAATTACGAATAAGTCAAAAAATTTTGATGTCTGTTCAAAAAGTTAGTTGCTAGATATGTTGCCTATCAAGATCAAAACAATATAGCGACTGCTGACGATAAAAATTTTGGAGCTCAAAGGTAACTCATTTTATATATTCTTAGTTATTTACTTTACGAAAGCGGAGCAAAATTCAAAGAGAAAACGAAACCCCCGAAATGAACGTGCTTGTTTTGACACGATTCGAAAGTTTACATATTAACATTCGAATCGTTCGAGTCTCAAAATGCAATTCTTTCGAATTCGACTATCTTTCTATCGAAAACTCACAATGATGATCAAAATAAACCCTATCTTTAAAAAGTTGTCGTTTTAAGGGAAAACTGTAGTGTTTATGTTTATACCGTTTTCGCATCTTTCCTTTATAGCGTTGAAAATCATGAGATTAAATAGATAGACTCAGTGCCTCACATAATTTTATAAAGGACTAGCAAACCCGGCGAACTCCGTTTCTTTGCTATAGACCTCACGGTGTCCGAGACCGTGGAAATCGGTTCGTGCGTTCTGGAGTTATAGCGTCAGGAAGGAAAACCCGACTTATTTTTATATGATAGAGAAGATAGAAACGTTGGAAAATTGCTGGGGTAGGTATAGTTTGTTTAGACAGCAATGAGATGGTACCGCTGGGAGATTTTCAATAAAAGACTTAAAAATGCTAATTTTGCTCTCGGAGGTCTTGATATGGGCAACTCGTTTTCGAACACTTCTTTTAAGAAATTTGTTTTTCTTCCCCATATATCGAAGAGTCATTTGAAGAATTATTGCCACACTTTTTGTTTATGGCAACATCAATCCTTGTCATTTGCGATGATTTTGCTGTTAACAGAATGTTTGTATTTCGCTTACGATAAATTTTGTTTTCTCGGTAATTCAGTATTTTAAAGCTTTATTGTAAAACTAATGATATAGAATTACGCGTAACTGAATAAATTATCGAACTGCATCATTAACTCAATTTTGTAAAAAATATGTCGCTTACGATAAATGGGCGGTTAGGGCTCGATATATGATGCATGGTTAGGTACCATAGTTATATTATTTTATCTAGATTCATCTGTATAGTGTAGGGTAGAGGTGCAATTCCTATCTAGACTATCAGTCTCAATTGACGGAATAGTTGTGGATATTATATCAGGTTGTAAACAGTGTCGAAGACCCTTGCATGTCCTTATTTTATACTCTGTGTAATTTATATGCAATTAATAGGGGTAAGGGCCTGCTAATAATTTTGTAAGATTTAAGCTAAAGATTGTAAATTGTATAATGGACCAGTTTTATTTTTTATGATTGCCTATAAAATTATCTTCGGTGTTGAAACTTTTCAAATTTATGCGATTGAGTCTTCAAATTTGATTGGATAAGCAGAATTGAAATGCTAAACAACTTATTTGTTTCATTATTATTATTAATATGGAACATTTTTCCTCATCGTCTAAAAACAATAAGTTCCTTAAATATTTTCATCCGTTCTTTAATGGATTTATCTCTCGAACCCAGACACATGCCACTTTCCAATGGACGAAAAGAACCGTCCAGGAGCGTCCAGAAGCATTCTCAAACCGTTCCATTGGTGCAAAAAGATCGCTTCTCATGATTCTGAGGAGTGACAGCCGCTTCTCGATTTGAAGTGAGAATCGACTCAGAAGCACTAACACATGTTACTGAAATGTCAAAAATAAAAGTTTCTTTAAGGAATATTTTTTAATAGCCATAGCACATAGGTGTTTCAATCACAAAAAGGAAATTACGTTAAACTGAATAGAAACAATTTTGGTTGTTCCATTGGTTTTTAAAATGACTGCTTCCCCGAGCCTTGCTTTTTCACTCCTTATTTGTCATTTAGTTATAGTAATTTTGTTTGTTTTGATAAAATCTGAAATTCTTTAATTAATTTTACCGTTTATCCTTACTAAATTGTTATTGTTTTTACAAATCTTTACTTTTATATTGTATATCATTTATAATTTTTTTGCCGTAAATGAGAATCAGTCTCAAGGCTTATTGAATATTAATAAATAAATGAAATGAAATAATTAAATAGAAAGAATTACAAGGTAAATCTTGTTTTTAAAGCACTTAGCAGCTAAGGCTATCAGCTTAGTTCACATTTTACTTAGGAACTAAGGTACTAGTTGCTTCTAATAAGTTATTTGGATACCAAATGTCTGAAGGTTTAGATTTGTGAATTATAAGCTGTTCTGGGTTCTTTTAATAAAAATTGTTATTATATATTTTAAGCTGTAAGATTTTTTAGTTAGTCTTTTCACTACCAATCATAGGAGTTCAAAACAATAAAACAAAAACAATTCGTCAGTAAAAATATAAAAATGAAGTTTGGGTTTGTGATTGAGTTTGTGTATTAGACCGCAAAAGCAACATTGAAAGAATCTCTGCTGAAATTCAAAAACATGCAAAGATAACCTTATAAAATACGTCGGCTAGCCTTAAGGAAATCAACTTTGCACAATAAAATCAAAAATCAATGCGAAACCAATTAAAGCCAACTACCCCGCAAATCTGCCAACCAATATTCTTAGGTGCTACATAAGACAGACTTGGGCACTTAAATATAACGCACATAATAACGAGAGATCACCAACCGCTCTACGAGCTCTGCTCAATAAATGAAATCTGTCACGTCTCACCATAAAACACCTAACATCAAGCTGCAGTAAATCATCGATCTACATCTTAGCAAACCTTTTGATTTCCCCATCTGAGCAGAACATTGGAATTTTTTTTATTCAACATAGTGATTTTTACACAACATTTCTTTAATTATAATTTTTTTTGGTTGGAGTGCAATGAGATTAGATTGCAATATAAAAATCAAAACACTTACGTATTTGCACTTCTGTTTAATCTAGTGAAGTTCCATACATACAGACAATCATATTTGTTCAAACTTTGTTATTTGAACAGACGTTAAGTACCTTCTTGTGAATTATTTTTTTTTTTTTATTCAAGGACATGTATAGAAAAGTTCTTGTTAAATTTAATCATTTTTTGAAAAAGTTGTCCTTTTCTAAAATTTGTTTTGCCCCCAAACATAGGAAAGCAATGAAAGCTTAATTTATTTTTTGTTTCAGGTTCGTCATAAATATTATGCACTTACACAAGTATGTAGTTTACTACGTGCAAGGGCCGGAACCACAGCTTTTAACAATCAAAAGCTAAAGATCTTTTTGAAATGTCAAAGCTCAAACACCTAAAGCAATTGAATTAACAATAAACGAGTTCAAATTCATTCCCTTTTGGACAAGTTTCTTGTCAATTGTTTACTTGGCAAAATCCTCATAAAGCATCACATATCAGAAATAGTTACAGAGAAAAATATCATAATTCAATCAGATTAGCAAAAAATTTAGTTGGAAGTAAAATATATCCTCTAACACTTTAATGCTAGTTCTATTAGCTCCATTGTTATTTCAGATCAAAACATATTAAAAGAAATAATACCTTTTTTTTTTTTACAAAATTCGTCATTTGTATTATAGATTGATTGCCTTTGTTGATAGTTATCTACTAATCAAATGTACACATTCACAAAAAAACTAGATTTTAAAAAATGATATCAACAACAATCAACAAAATCTTTCCAAGTTGTTTAGCAATCAATCTACCATGTTCTTTTCGGAACGAAGTTTTTATGCTTAGAACCGAGTCAGCATGTTACGTTGACCTTGAGCCTGACACTGAATGTGAAGAGCCGGTTTTTTTTAAATTTATGAAATGTTCTATACAATACTACATATGTATACCTACATATAAATAAAATTTATTTGAAAAACAAAAGAGCCTCTCTCTACAGCTATAAAAATGTTTTAACAACCAACAAGTGTATTGGTTATGTGCTGCACATTTTTACAAATTACCAACGAGTTTGTGAAAAAAAACAAGTGTACCCCAATCTAATAATTTTAGCTTGGTTATTATGACAGTAGTTGTCACTTCATTTTGTTAAGCTTTAGTTGAACTTATCATCGTCTAATCTTATCAGACGTTTTCTGTGATTTTTATCTATTTTCACTATTTTCAACATTTTGTTTGTTGCCTCAGCAGCTTTCGTTTTGTTTTTATTAATATAATTATCTCTCTAAACCTCTTATCTCCCTCCACCAGTTGACCAAGGTTTGCAATCAGTACTCAGTGCTCAGAAGTGGCGAGTATCTAAATCATTCTGCTTTCGTGTGTACAACCGTACGGTCGCAACTAAGTAGAAAAGTTAACTTTTTAGGTTCAAATTGATCAATAATCCAAAAAATGGCAAGCACTAAAAGGGAAAAGATTGGCATCATCGGAAGGTATGTACAAACGACTTTCGTTACGCTTAACCTCTGATGTAAATGATTTTTTTTATAATTTTTAATGCCAGCGGATTGATTGGACGCTCATGGTCAATGCTCTTTGCATCGGTAGGCTATCAAGTGATGCTGTATGACATTCTGCCAGAACAAATTTCAACTGCTCTACGAGAAACCGAAAAGGAATTGGCTGCGTTGGAAACAAAGGGCATTCTTCGTGGCAAATTGAATAGCAAACAGCAATTTAGTTGCATTTCGGCAACAAACGATTTAGCTGAACTAGCGAAGAATGCTATGTTCATTCAGGAATGCATACCCGAGAGATTGGACATGAAGAAAAACCTGTATTCACAACTAGACAAAGTTGTTGACTCCAAAACTATTTTGTCCAGTTCAACTAGTACCTTCTTACCATCGCTATTTAGCAAAGATCTCGTGCACAAGGAAAACGTAAGTAAAAGACAAGTGTTTTTATTATATGATAAAGAAATGGTTTATTTTTACTCTTATCAGTTGGTATTGTGGAAGATTTAAAAAAAAAGACTGTTATGTATGTGGGTTGCATAAGCAAGTACCGCTGTGTCAGCCGATGTTGTAAGCCTCGTGAGAAAACATTGGGAATTCTCAAAGGTTATTACTTGTTTCTATTAATTTCTATTTGAAAAACACGTCTTTGAAATGAATACGTGATATGAAGGGTAATGCTCCAATTCACTTTTTAGTAATTACAAATTTATTTTTTGATAACTATACTGTTAGCAAATCGTTTGTTCATTTCAATTCCCAACAATTAGAGCATTGAAAGTGCATTCTAAAATTTGCTTTCTATTTTTTGTGGTTAAGTGAACAAATCTTGCATTGTATCGATTTGATTCGCTTTTCCGGCTTTTTCTAGTTCTAGACTTCAAATGTTCTAAGTCTGAAAATTTGTCAGTTCTCTGCATTCGTTGAGAGAAACACTCCACTCTATTTATTAGTTTTATTTTATTTAAAACTTTCAAAAGAATGCTTGCATACGTTTACAGAATGACATTTATATGTAAAAAGTTTAGCTTAGCCATCACTTCACATGGATTTTTAGTTGAATATCGTCTTGGCCCGTACCTTAAGTCATGTACTTTCCCTTTATTATTTTTAGATTGTCGTTTCGCATCCGGTTAACCCACCGTACTATGTTCCACTGGTTGAAATAGTACCTGCTCCATGGACTCGACCAGACGTTGTTACAAAAACTCGTTCTTTAATGGAAGAAATCGGACAAAAACCTGTAACACTAAGTCGAGAAATTGAAGGATTTGCCTTAAATCGCATTCAGTATGCCATTCTTAATGAAACATACCGTTTGGTCCAAGCTGGCATTCTTGATGTAAAAGACATTGATAGTGTAATGTCTGATGGACTTGGCATGCGATATGCATTTTTGGGACCATTGGAAACAGCTCATTTAAATGCCGAAGGAATGTCGAACTACTTTGAACGTTACTCGGCAACAATGTTTGCCGTAAGCGAAACAATGGGCCCAATACCAAAAATGGGAGGAGAAACAGGCGCTGAAATTGCAAAACAACTAGAAGCTATGGTGCCACTGGATAAATTGGCCGAGAGACGTCTTTATCGTGACAATTGTCTTACCAAATTGAGTATCCTTAAAAATGAGATCAGCAAAGGAAAATAAATGCTCAAAATTGTTCTCTTCTGAAATTCGTATTTTATTTACAAAAAATTTGAGATGAACTGTGTAAAATAAAGAAAATATTTTTAATATAAACATAACCATTCGATTGGATACGTGCTTTTTTTAACATAATAGATTTAATTCCAACTTAACTTAAAAATACTATAGCTATAATAATTAAGTATAGAAATTTGTCTTAATTTAAGATTTTGAAGGAAGAAGAACTAGACTAGCGCTAGATGCAATAAATGGAGGATGGATGTTACTTCATACGTTTTCAGTATCAGTCGATTGTTGATTTGGTTTGAAGAACCTTGTTACAACTTGGTTTCGCAAATGCAAAATATGCGAGTATATCTTTATAGATGGGCCCAGTTTAACTTTTAAAATATCTGTGAGATCCGATTGATGCATGTTCAGCAAGGCAACACCGTCTATGTCTTCTCGCTGGAATAGATGACCTATGGGGTGGCACTTTGAAGTTATGTATTGGGCAGTCTCTTTCGTTGTCCATTCAAGTGGATTCTTTTTTATGGCACTAGAGTTGAAATTGCTATTGTCGCGCCATATCATGTAGTTCTGCTTAAGACGTGGTCCGTAATCGCAGAGATATTCGCTTGCTATTTTTATTTCTTTGTCTGTTGGTGGAGGAGGAAGCGTTTGCTTTTCTTCTCTGATGCTGGCTCGTCTGACATCGGATGGACGTAATTTTTGTTGTTGTTCGTACTGCGGAGGCGACAAGGTTTTTTCCGTTTCTATTTTCGTCTTTTCATCTTGATGGCATGGCTGGTCTTCAATCTCTTGTTTAACTATTGTAACTGCATCTTCGTTATAAACAAATCTGAAAAGAACAAAAAGCATAATATTTGGGTACTCTTTAATGATATTGGAAGAAAAGAAAAAACTTCCTCACCTTCCCACTTCATCTATACGCGATGGTTTCTCGATTTCCAGCTTAAAATTCTTGGGTTCATATGGACATGTGTCCATGTTCGCATGAAAACCAACATCGATGCGAGTTGCATGGCCGATGCCACGACATCCATACATCGGACAAGGCATTGCAGACCTTATTTGTTCAAAACCTAAAGAGTAAACAAAAATTACCATCCCTTCTATATTGAGGTATTTGAGTAAAAAGTTACCCGGAGGCGCTTCTAGATCATGTCTCGTTTCGGCGCACCATTTAATCGGGTGTATATCTGGGCTATCGTCATTCACCCAAAAAGTCAATCCTTCGTGCCACCCGTCGAAGTGTATAAGCAACTTGTAGTCCTTCCTAAACACCACGGTTGCGGGACGAATAAGACTATGGTTCTTGATATCGACTACTTCTAATTTCATGCCAGCACTAAATTCAATAGGGTCTCGTTTAGAAAACATTTTAGGTAAAGCTGCTTCGCTACGCATGAATTCCAAGTATTCTGGCCAGTCAAAGTACTCATCCCAGTCGGGTGGTGGAACCAGTTCCAAACCATGTTGCTTGTGCCAGCCAATGGGATGTATGTACGGCGAGTTGATGTCGATCCAATAGTCATAGCTCTCGTCCCACCCGTCAAAGTGTACCAATACTCTATTGTCTAGTACATCGGCCACAGTAGCAACGCAAACTTTACCAGTGTTCTTCAAATCGTCCGCTTCAAGACGCATTCCAACCTTAAATGGATTGATGGTTGACTGCAAATAAAAAAAAAAAAAAATGTAATTGCGATATTATAATTTATATGAACAAAAACAAACTTACCGATGAGTTTAAATGCGTAAAGAGACTCCTTGGTGCTGGAGAGCTCTTAGTACTACTTAGATACGTTGGCCAATTGAAGGACAACAAATTCATACCCTTGGGTGGTTGTAAAACTCGGTTGGTTTTGGCGCACCAACCTGGTGGGAAGATGTCCATGGAATCGGCATTCACCCAAAAGTTGTGTATCTTGGAGTAGCCATCGAACTTCAACTTCAATCGATAACCCTTCTTCTCGATTACCGTACAAACGCAAAACAAAGAATTGTGCTCGGGGTCAATTGCTTCAAGTTTCATGCCAATCTCAAAAAGATTTCCCCCACTCGGGAAGGGATTAATAAAAAAATCTATTGGGGCTGGTTGGGCATTGTTTGCACTCAAATATGAAGCCCATGTAAAAAAACGTTTTGGAGCAAGGCGTTCCATGTTCTGTGCGTGGTATTCTGCCTCATTTGTAATTGGGAGCCTTTTCAATTTCTTAAATCGTTCTCTAACCATTTTTTCACGGTATTGTATAGTTGCTCGAGATCGTTTGCGAGATTCCCGACGAAAGCAATCGTACGAACAAAAACCAGGAGCGAGGAAATCAACTGCAGCTCCATGGCACTCGCAACGGCGGCAAAAATAAAGGGGATCGGAGTAATCAGAAGTTTTCGATGATGTATCACGCTCAAATATGGGTCGTTCAGGAATTTGATCTCGTGGCGAACACTTCTCGGCGATTTGAATGAGGTTGAATTCGTTCAAATGGAACTTCATATTGCTTTCTTTGCAAACACCAACACGTTCCTTCCAAGAGAGCATATTAAATGCAGATAGCATCTCTAGTACTGTGTTTAATTGAAATGGATTGACGAAAGCTGCAGTGGGGTTTGGTTGTGGATCTTTTTTGGGAGTTATTTCATAGCAGCTGCTATTGCTACTTGATGAGGGAATCTTTTCTTCCTTATCATTGCATAGGAGAGATTCACTAACTGCTACTGGTGGGGAGTTTTTCTTTTCTTTTTCAGCTTCTGAAGTAGGTTCCTGAATCAATTGTTCTATTGCTTTTTGAAATAATTCACTATCGGAAGCCGTTGATAGACGTCTACCTTTACGGGTTTGTCGCTTGCGTTTTTTAAGATTGCCCACCGAAGTCATTGACTTGGAACGCTTTGTTCGAGGACTTGTGTGTAATAAACGTGCCAAACTGTTCACTTTCAAAAGAGATTGCTGCCGTGGTCTTGTAGTAAGACCCCTTGGTGGTGTCTTTGCAGTAGGTGGTGATGATTGCTTTATAAGCAAACTCTTCTGACCGGTTTCGATCGACTCATCTAGTGAGATTCTAGATGAATCATTGCCATTTCCAAATATACTCTTTCCTTGTTTTGGATAGTTGAGTAAACTAATACTGCTGCCTTTTTTCTCAATTGTCACCAATGGCGATGGCAGTGATTTGGCGTGCTTTGCTGCTAAAGCCGTTTTTGTTAGAGTCACTGTAGACGAGATTTGTGTGAATTCATTGTTGTTTTTTAATGATGTCTCAGAGCTTCTGCGATTTTTGCTAATAGTGTTTTGTATTGGTGCCAGTTCTAACTGTTTACCTGCCATCAATGGAACACTTTTCATTGGTAGTTTTTTTGTTTCAACAAAAGTTCTAGACGATAACGAGGATGGTGGAGATAATTCTGGTGCCAATGATGTTCCTGATTGGTTACCATTCATAGTTTTGAAAATACTGTGACTTTGTGCAGATGCTGGCACTCCAAAAGATCTCCCCGTAGAAGACATGATTTTTGGTTGCAGCATTGGAAGGGGTCTTTTTACGATCGACGGGCCGTATGTTGCCGATTTTTCCTGAAATTAAATTAAAATGTTATTAAAAATGGATTTCAAATGAAGATTCTATTAACAGAGTTAGAGATTTGCAAATACAAGGGTAACATTTTAAAGAATAATAATAATAATATATTTGTAGGAGCATATTACGAACGTTAAGGAAAGGAAATCCTTTTTACCGCGAATGTTTTTAAATATCTGTCAAATATCTGACTGCTCTGAAAAGTTTTACCTAAATTATTTTGGTTTGACTGTTTGTTTACTTAACATTCAAGAAGATAAAGAAAATTTATCAAAGCACTCTCAAAAAAACTAAACTAAAAAAAACTCCTCTAATTTTCTGTTATCATCAAATTATTTATGTTTGCTTTAAAGTCTTTGGTTGTTACTCGTGTACTTTTCTTTAAATTGTAATTACGCACCCTGAGGGCAATGACGAGAAAATGTTACTATGTTAATTGTTTAGTATTTTAACAAAGAAGGTAGTTGGGTGACCTTGATATTTCGCTAATTACTTTCCGAACAGTACCCTACATTATCGACGTTTTGAGAAGATTCTTTATGAAAATCCTTGGAGCTGTTGTTGTAGCCCTTATATCGTGAGATAACACCGAGTTACGTCATAACACTTGCAATTGGTTAACGGAACTTATTCAGATTCGATTGGGTATTTGGAAGAGAAAAATTCCTGATAAAAGTAGGTTATGTATAAAAATTTGGTATGATTGGCTTCAACCATCGAAGGACTGAGAGATAACCTTACACACACATCTGCATCTTTTTAGATGTTGATCAAACATAACTTAAGGTTTAGTTTGGCACTACTTTTAAAACATGGAATTCCAATAACCTTACTTTAATACCAGCACACGAATTCAAAAATAAGTTTGGTGAAAAAAAAAACAACTTGAATAGAATAGCGAGGTAGAAGAAGTAAGAGTTTGCCCACTTACAAAGCCTGTTCGATGAACTTTGCCTAGTTTTGACCCAGATTTCCTTGAAACCTCATGAGTTGTCAAAAACTGTGATTTCGGTTTTTTCAATTAAAGTATCCGCATCCCGTTTTTTTGTTGTTGTTTTCGTGCAGACGTACAAGCCCTTTTCTAACAAAAAGCTATCTGATTTGCGGATATAAAATTTACTTCGTCTCGATAAAATCCGGCGGTAAACTGTGGAAACTGGAGCGAAATATAACGAATTAAATAGGATCCCGTTCAGCTTTCCACAATTTACAAAACAGTGGTACAGACGATGAATTTTTATATTTCACAGCTGTTTTTGGCAGCAAACTAGATTCTTATACATATATGGTTCGTTTGAAAAGGTGTCCCCTGTCAAATAAAAACAACCCAACTACAAAGACGATACATAATTGGTTTGTTCGTTGAAGCCCTGGGGTTGCCCTATGGTCGCCACAAAGCTTTTTTTGAGAAACCTAAATTCACCCTAAATGTCAAATTGAGTGTTTTTTGAGCCATAGGTTTGCCATAGGTTTTCCCCAAACTCGCCCTAGCTTTTTGCTGTGGCGATTTGAGGGCTGTCAAATGGCATGTGTTTTTATTTAAATGACAGAGATGTGTGGCGATTTGTGGTTTAGCGTTTTTTGAGGACTGGAAAACCCAGGTTTTTTTGACAACTCATGGGGTTGTCAAGAAAACCTGGGTCAACCCTGGGGAAAGTTCAACGAACAGACCTAATGCTTGTCACTTAAAGGAATACACATGTCATTTGACATCCCTGTTCGTTACCTGATCGCGGTCCGGCAAAAGCCTTGTGCTATTAAGGACGAATTGAAGGTAATCCTAGGGCGCAAGAAGTACTAGGTTAGGTTAGGTTAGGTTAAAATGGCTTACAGGAATAGAACTGACACGCTTAGACCAATATTAAGTCCATTGTGATACCATAAAAATTGTGCGAGGGGGTACCTCACTTAACAAAACCATTTGGAGCTTATCTTACATTATCGACGTCTTACATTATCGACGCGAAGCAGATGCAAGGGATCTGTGTTCACCAGATCGCTTGAATCATCAAGAAAATATTTTCCTAGATGCCGTTTTCTTTTAAAGGAGAGTGCAGGACATGAGCAGCGGAGGTGTGGGATTGTCTCCTCCTCCTCCTCATCTAAGCAACTTCTGCAGAAGTCAGTTAAGCTTTGAAGCATTTTGGCCCAAATTTTAAATCTTTTTTGGAAAAGTTTTTTTTTCTGAAACTAGGATGAGGTTTTCCAAAAAAAAGATGCTTTAATCACTAGTCAGGATCCCGAAACTTTTTGAACGCCAGTAAGAAAAATCAAGTTTATTTATACTTTCAATTCATGCCATTTCTTACTTACTTACTTAGGTGGGCATTACAGTTCGGGGTGAACCTGGGCCTCAACCAACATCCTTCTATAACGATTTCGATTTCGGGCGAGCTCTCTCCAGTTTCGCACTCCAAGTCGGTTGAGGTCTTCATCCACTTGATTGCGCCACCTAAGACGAGGTCTTCCCCTTCCGCGATTTCCCTGCAATGTGCTTTCGAACACCCGACGAGCCGGAGCGTTTGGGTCCATCCGCTCTACATGTCCCAACCATCGTAGCCTCGCGATGCGTACTCTTCTGGCTATGCCCATGTCGCGGTACAGCTCATACAGCTCGTTGTCTTCGCATACGGGACCAAAGATCATTCGGAGAATTTTTCTTTCGAAACGACCAAGAGTTTCCTCATCCGCTTTCGATAAGGTCCATGCTTCCGCACCGTACAGCAGGACTGGGATGATTAAGGTCTTATACAAGGTTACCTTGGTTTTTCTGGGGAGGGTTTTGTTTCTCAATTGCCTTCTTAACCCAAAGAAGCAACGGTTGGCAAGAGTTATTCTCCGTTTGATCTCCGCATTGATGTTGTTGTCCGTGTCTACAGCGGATCCTAGGTAGACGAAGTCCTGTACTACCTCGAAGTTATGTCTGTCTATTGTGACGTTTTGTCCAATTCGTCGATGTTCTGTGTCCTTGTTTGATGACAGCATATACTTCGTTTTGCCCTCATTAACCATCAAACCGATTTTTGCCGCTTCTGTTTCAATACTCGCAAAAGCACCTATGACATCACGCTTTTTTCTTCCCATTACGTCAATATCGTCTGCATAGGCGAGTAATTGTACAGACTTTTGAAAGATTGTTCCTCTGGTGTTGACGTTTGAGTTTCTTACAATCTTTTCAAGTATGATGTTGAAGAAATCGCATGACAGTTTGTCGCCTTGCCTAAAGCCTTTTTCGACATCAAAGGTCTCGGTGAGTTCTTTACCGACCTTGACGGAGCAGCGTGAATTTTCCAAAGTCATCCTGCATAGTCGTACGAGTTTTGCAGGGATGCCGAAACTAGACATGGCTCTGTACAGCTCGTCTCTGTAGATACTGTCATACGCGCCCTTGAAATCGATAAAAAGATGGTGAATATCGATATTATATTCTCGGGTTTTTTCCAAGATCTGCCGTAATGTGAAAATTTGGTCTATTGTGGACTTCTCTGGTCTAAAACCACATTGATAAGGACCTATCAAGTTGTTGACGTGGGGTTTCAGACGTTCACATATTACAGCAGACAAGATCTTATAAGCGACGTTAAGGAGGCTTATCCCTCTGTAATTGGCGCAATTGTGAGGGTCTCCCTTCTTTAGGATCGGGCATACGATACTGAGGTTCCATTCATCGGGCATGCTTTCTTCCCACCATATCATGCAGATCAGCTGGTGCATGCTCCTTTCAAACTGATCTTCAGCTGCCTTGAAAAGTTCGGCATCAAGGCCATCTGCACCTGCAGTCTTATTTGATTTAAGTTTGCATTTGGCAAGCTTAACCTCTTCTAGGTCGGGAGGACGGCATTCTTGATCATCGTCCAAGCTGAATGGGGCAATCTGCCTGACAGCGGAATTTGTGTCCTCATCGCCGTTAAGCAGTCTGCAGAAATGATCTTTCCAGATCCTCAGTAGCGACTGTGACTCTATAACTATGTTTCCCTGCTGGTCTTTACAGGCTTGAGTTCGGGGTTTGCCACCCTGGCAGGATCTTTTTACCTTTTGGTAAAACTTCCGAATCTCGTTCCTGTCATGGCACCTCTCAATTTCCTCAAACGAGCTCTTCTCATGCTGCTTCTTTTTTTTTAGCTAAAACAAAAAGCCCTTTAAATGCGGAGTAGTCTTGACAATTCCAAACATCTTAATGGAATGCACAAAATGAAAACAAATTTCTCACCCGCCGAAACAATTGCCTGAACTTCTTGATCCCTCAGATTTTAATACTATCAAAAATATCAAAAAGTCTACATCCATATATATGGCAAACACAATGAAATATAAACCTAACATATATAATTTACAATATGAAACACTCTAACTGTAAATAATTTAATTAATAGGGCATTGCATGGTCTTGTCACCCTAATGCCTATCTTTTTAAAAAAGTTTGTAAATTTATTTTTATAAGCTTTTTGTAAATAAATAAATAAGCCCATTGAATATCAAATATTATATGAGGGCAAACCTCCACTTCTCTTCTCCCACCGAAGTCTTTCTATGAATATGAAGACAAACACAATTTTATAGTCTAAGGTCGACCTACCTTTCCATTGAATTTTTATTGGAATTTATTTTTAATTACCATTTATAAAATCATATTCTTTTCAATTGTATGCATGCTATGTGAGAGCTGAATAACGAATTGTAGTGGTACATATTTTATTCCGGCACTATGTTGTTGAAATTTTTGATCTCTTGCCACTTTTATAACTTTTTGTACTTTTTGATTAAATTTAAAAAAAAAAAAAAGCAATACAAAAATCAGGGGCCGAATTACCGAACACGTGATTGAATAATACGTGACTGAATTATGTGCTTTTGTAATTACTTCTAACGTTATCGAGAACTTTGGTGTCACAATTTGACACAGGTTAGGTTAGGTAGAATGGGCTGACTGTTGGTCTTATTGACTAGATCAAAGTAGATCCATTGTGATACCCTGGAGTATTCTAACGTCCTAAAAAACCTATGAGTTTATGGTTGGTCAATTTTTAACCATTTTCCATAACCATGAAATTCATTCAACAGGCTGTTTCTTGGAGTTTCTGATAATTTTTCTAGTTCGTTGAAGAAGTAATTGTCCAGAATTTTTTTCCTGGGCAGTGACAAAGGAAATGAGTGGTATCCTCATGTTCATCTACGTCAATGCATCCTCTGCACAAGTCATCGGTGCAAAGACCCATTTTCTTTTTGTGGTAGCCTAGAAGATTGTGTCCTATTATAATACTGATAAGTGATCGTAATGAAGGCCTATTCAAGGACGGTAGCCTCTCAGATCCGTTCTTATCGTATTTTGGCCATAGCTTCCTGGAAGTGACACAGGAATCTAGGCGTTCCCATCTCTCATTGGATTTTCGTATTATTTTTCACAATTTCACAGGGTGGGATAGCGCCATCATGACACCTGTTTTGCAGCGTGAACGAATTGAAGTCGATAAATGAACATCAGACTTATGTTGTGTAATATGGAGCGAATTTTGAAAAAAAAGTAGTACTCACTCACTTGATCACTAATGCAGCCCCAGTTTTTTTTTTTTTTGAACAGCTTCCTCGAGAGCACTTTCCAGAAGCTGAACCTAATTTAACATTAATACTCGATATCAAAGTCAAAGAAGTTAGCGAAGCATTTACGAACTAAGAAAAAGTCAAAAGTGATTGGCCAGGCAAGGCCTTATAGGTCTGTTCGTTGAACTTTCCCCAGGGTTGACCCAGGGTTGTCAAAAAAACCTGGGTCTGGGACTGGAATCCTCAAAAAACGCTAAACCAGAAATCACCACTGTAACGTACGTAATCGAAATGTAATGAAATGTAATGTAAATTAAAAAGACACACAACCTCTCGTTTCGGTGGTTAACAATAGAC
Source organism: Melanostoma scalare (assembly GCA_949752695.1). NCBI lineage: Eukaryota > Metazoa > Arthropoda > Insecta > Diptera > Syrphidae > Melanostoma > Melanostoma scalare. Next base: position 27,418,952 of record OX456984.1, on the reverse strand, counting down.
TCACCATATTTCCGTTGACCTGGCTGGAACTTTTGATTGAACTCCAGAATGCATTGCTTAACTTGCATTCTGGAATTCAGCTTGACCTACTTAGCCATGTCGCAATAAGTGCGGCCGGAAACTGTTAGTATGCATAATATTGATAAAGCAATAATATGCATAATAACAGTTATGCTTACTGGCATAGTAGGTAAAGGTGAAGGAACCAAATTTAGGTGTATAACATCCCTCCGCCGTTGGATAGTTCAAGCCAGGTCTCCAGAAATAGGTTTGTCTTCTTTTATTCATTAAAATGTTAAATTTATTCTAAAATAACAGATTAAATCACAATGTCTATTCGTTATTAATTCAAATCAAATAATATTAAACTAGAAACTTAAACACACAGACAAAACATTACACATACATTTATAGTGAGTAAAGCTTAACAATATTTCACGTAGTATGATTATGTGTAAATAATATTTTTTTTTTTTTTAGTTTAGCTATGTATATTAACTCGAAATCTTATACAATATATATTGGCTTAAATATAACACTGAAAAATAGGCATTTGCTTATAAATCTACATAAGATGTCATATCCACATGTTTATTTTTAAAATTTTTTTTTTTTTATTCAGAACATGATTTTTGCTTGCTTTGTAGTAAGTATATGCGTTATGTGTACATACTAATCATTTCAATAATAAAAATAATTACATATTTATAGATCTATTTTTTTTTTTTTTTTTTTTTTAAAATTAAATGTTTATTGGATTGATTTATATGCGTTCATAGTTAGTGTTGCTTGTCTGATTTTAAGGAAATTATTAACTTATGGGGCTTTGTTTTTTCGGAAGTATTTACGTTAATTTACATTTAAGTTGATATAATTCTACGATTTTAAATTAAATAACAGTTTTTTGAAAAGAATATTTTTTTTTCTTACACCCGAGCATAGGTGACTCCGTAGACTGTTGAACTTTTGTTGTCGGTCTGTACTGGTGGTGGTGGTGGTCGTGTTACGGGCGCTCTTCTTTTTGGTAGATAAGCTGGCATTTCTATCACTTCGGAATTCGCTATATATTTTCGTTGGGCCTACTTAGCCATGTCGCAATAAGTGCGGCCGGAAACTGTTAGTATGCATAATATTGATAAAGCAATAATATGCATAATAACAGTTATGCTTACTGGCATAGTAGGTAAAGGTGAAGGAACCAAATTTAGGTGTATAACACCACACATCCCTGTCATTAAAAAAAAAGAACATGCCTTTTGACAGCTCTCAACTCGCCAGAGCAAAAAGCTAGGGCGAGTTTATGGAAAACCTAGGTCAACCCTAGGGCTAAAAAACACTCAATTTGACATTCAGAGCGACTTTGGATTTCTCAAAAAAACGCTTTATGGCGACCCCAGGGTCTATAATCTCTCTTTGTGAGTTTGAAAATTCAAAATAATATTAATTATGCAATGTAAAATTGCTATGAGCTCATTTTAACACGTTTTTGAAATAAAATTGTTTGTATGTTTGTTTACTATCTCTACTGAGGATGTACCCTAAACGTCATTCAACCAGAAACATCCCAAATGCGTATCTTTACTTTTCATTTTCGGATGGAGATCACAAAAACAACATTAAAAAGCTCGAGCCCAAACTTTTACCCGGGCTTTTTCCCAAACTTTACCCAGAAAGTAAAGAAACAGATTCCGGGCAAACACAAATGTTCCTGGCGAAAAGATGTTCACGTGAAACTCATAATAAGGCTGAATATGACAACCAATGCAGGATAATGTCGTGGGCAAATCAACAAAAGATGCAAAAGTATAAGAATTCTAATGAAAATACATCGTGATTTTTTTAGAGGATTTGCATGAAGGAGAAGTGACCAAGGAAGGATGTCCAGATGAAGTAACTGGAACATTACAAATCCTTGACTACCATTGAATCATCATACTTGAAGATCCTACATCCTAGCAGGAAGCACTTAACGTATGGTAAAGTTTTTAGAACATACCATATTAGCCCAAAAAGACTCAGTTTTTGTGTTGTCCAGACAGATTCGCGAAGAAACAAAAAGAAAGGACAAGCCAAAACACCCTCGGTACAGACAAATGCAAAGACATCCTTGTATAATATCCAAAACTGGGAGGCTTTTTGAGGTCAACCCAAAGTTCCTTACCGGCGGATCACTAGTGGAAAGCACATCACCTGTGGAAATTTTGCTCTTCTGGGATTCGAACCTCAAACTCTCGCGTAACAGACACCACCTACAAACAACAATATATTAACAACTAACAACCACTCTTTTGTGGGGTAAAAACCTATAAAAAAAATATAGCTAACATTACCTTATGTTGCCTGCGACTGCTTCTTTAAATATTTACCCTATAAACCGAACATGCCTGTCATCAATTTTTCCTCCATTTTAATTAATTTTAAACAAAAATTGATCAACAAAAAACAAATAGGTTACATTTGAGACGGCAATGCCAAGATTTTCAAATGAAAACCAACTGTGATATTGACAAATCATTGGAATTATGAATTTTGGAAAAAACGTGTTCTAGAAATGAAGAGCTGGCCTTTGCAATAACTTATTAACAATCCTACTTAGGTTTTGGTTTATTACAAATTAGTAGACAGTAACAGGCCATTTACACAACTTGTTTAATTACTGAAGCGGTATAAAAAACTCAAAATTGCGTCATAGTCTGTGTTTTAATAAATTTTCCCTTGTAACTATGTACATACATACTTCATTGTTGAATGCATATCTACTCTGATATCTTCCAATGGTTGAATAAAAATGTAAAAAAAACAATGTGCGAAAAAAGATTTTCAGTTAAGCAAACCAACCTTTGTTTTAAAATAAATACAAAATTTCAGGTTAAACAAAGACTTTTCATTTTAACTGATTTAAGTCCTACTTGACATTGTCAAAAAAAAAATGTTTTTATAAATTGCAAAGTAGAAGAAAATTCAAAAACAGCCTAAATTTTGCTAAATATTTAACTGAAAAGTTAACTTTTTCGTTTCTGCAAGGTAAACCACCCATGATTAATACTTGATCCATTCAAGCCATAAAAACATCTCAACAAAAACTAAACTTAGATAAGATATTGTTTTTGTTTAATCGAAGAAAGGAGGACACCACCAGCGAGCAGCAATCGCTCGTTATGTAAGGAGAACACACTACCGCGAGAATAAATAAAATGACTACTTATTTTTTTATTTGTAGGTTTTCTCCGAATCTTTTCATAATCGATTTTGTGTTTGAATGAATGGCCAATTTTAAATTATAGAAACACACTTACCGATAAGACTTGTTGGTTAGATGAGGACGATAGCTTTATTATGCTATGTTTGCCAGTGGTTGTTGCGGAAGAAATTATTGGCTGCTTGCATTCACTCCAAATTGAAGATGCAGATTGCTGGTATGTTTTGACAATCGTGTCAGGTCGAGCTATTGTTTTAGCGATACTAGTTGATGTTAATAATGTTGTTGTTGGTACTTGACTGGTTGAGGTCTTTTTCAGAATAGAATTCGTTGGTGGCTCATAATTACTTGATGTAGCTCCTATGACATACTTAATCATTGTTGTATCTCCGTAAAATGGTGAAACTTTTTGATCACGATTTTCAACCGAATTATTACAAGCTTGCGAAGCGCTTGCAAGAAAAACTTCAAGTTTTTTTTTTGAAGGTACTTCTGCTGTTGTTGTTGATTCGTGTATTGGATTCATGATTGAAACTTGTTATATAAATTTTTAAGTCAGAAATAGACACATGCAGGTCTGACGATAAGTTGCATGCAAACCAAAGGATAACTTTTATTTAATTTGCAGAATAGAAATAACTTGCATTTTCTTCCTTTTTTATCAACAAAACCGACTATTCGATGCTTGTAGAGGCATCTAGTGGCGATACGTCAGATAAATTTTTAGTGAATCAAAATGAACACCAATGCGTTTACTTCACTGCTTTTGGATGAATTTGTTGCAATTTCGAAATCGGTTTCGTTTTATTTTCTCTTTTTAAAAGTTTTTATCAAAAAATTGTATACGGTAACGTTTATTTAATATTCAATGTGTTTTCAAGTTGCTTTTGCTGGTTTTCTAAATCAATAAACAAAGCACATAGTATGCTGATCAGAGAAAATTCTTTACTCTTGAGAAACGTTGCAGATTCAAAAGAGTGCGTGCAGTTCAGTAGGTACTAGGTACTGCTTCATGCAGAAAAAAAAAATATTTTTATATATAAATTTTGCAAAAACGTTATCATGACAAAACAGACTTGAATATCATATTCATCGTCATTGAATATAATAAAAGATTGTTTCTGATTTCAATTAAAATAACACACAAATTATTCAATATCAATACTTCATGTGAACGTTTACTGAAGGAAGTAAGATGCACTGTGGTGATGTTTAATAGTGTCCAAGAAGTTATTATAATAGTTTGATATAGTTTGATAACACCTTTGACAATGATAAATTCTTATTTTGCTAGGATTTTATTAATAATTTCGCACTTTATTGGAAGAAAAATTAACCTTCTGCGTAGACTGCTTGTGAAAGATTTTTTTCTGGCGATATGGAGGTTTTGACAGCTGAGAAATGTAAAAGAATGGATGAACTAACCGGAATAGGTAGTAGATTTGGTTGTTGTTTTTTTTTCTCTGATGAACTTGAATTCTTTTAACGGATTTTAGTTTTGAAAAAATATTTCTGAAAGTGTTTTTTGCAGATTTTGAGTACGTTTTGTCTATAGAAAGGGAAGCTGGAATAAATTTAACACTTTTTCGTAGAAGTCTTTGAAATAACCCTGATGGAACTCGTAAAATTGTGAAATTTTGGTCATAACAGCAACAAATGCATTCGCAAGTAATTGAACCTGTAGATGAGCGATTTTAATCAACGCTTGAGATAAAGTACTTATGAAAGAAGTTTACATTGACCGATTGACCAAATAATTTTTGGAAACTTTTCTTCATCTGCCCCCTCTACCTCTATGCTTATAAAATGTTCAAAAAAAAAATTGACCAATATAAACATCCATATGAAATACTTGAAAACTTGATTTTGAAATAATTCACTTTTTTGTTATGTTTTGTATCAAAGTATGTAATCAGCTCAGCAATACACTTTACACTTAACATGCTCAGTATTGATTTATTTTTGGGTTCAGTATTAAAATTCATTGCTAGCTGATTACGGGATTGCTAAGTTACGAAAAAAGGCACCATTTACAACCAAGTGATTTAGAAAAAATAGCAAGAGGGAAACCGTTTATATACACAGCAATAACTGAAATATTCACTTTTGAATTTTAAAAAAGGTTGAGTTTTTCATTTCATTGGAACACAGCTTTTGGCAAAATAGCACTACCTTGCTTCAGTAGAGTCTCTGTATTATCACTGCTGGTTTAATGGCAGCAGATTTCCGGTATCCATTATCACAAATTACAAATACAAGTATCCGAGTTCCGCTATTCGATATGTTCTTGAACGCTCCCAAACTCTTATTTGTTTCAAGAAAAAATTGAGGTTTGTGTTCTGGTTTCTGGGTTATTGTAAAAAATGGCCTTGGATTTCCCTCCGAGGCTGGAGACTGGACTTTTTTATAAGCGATCTCTACATCTTGCATAAAAATCATAGTTTCAGCTTGTGTTTTAGAAGTTCGCCATCAATGATACCAATTACCTATATATAAACTACTATGACAACCGACAACCGTGGGACAGTGGAGATCAATAGGTAGGTCGTAGGTACCTATAGCCACAAAAACGAAGTTACTCGAAGCCGTTCCCAAAGCCAGGGTAAGTTTTCTATTTCTAATAGACAAAGCCATATGATAGAGCTAACGAATCATGTACCTCAGAATTTGCGAAAATCTATTCAAAAACCTTTCCAACTATCTAACAAAATACCAATTTTAAAAACAGAAGTTAATAGTTTCCAGCCTAGCAGCGATGTACCTACATTTTTTATTACAACGCAATGTAGCTTTTTGGTCGAATGTCGTTTTCGTTTCGTCGCCCAGAGTACATGAAAAATGAAATGATAAGCACCTACCATTGACGTAATCTTCTTTAGAAGAGTTTGCTAATGATTTCGGAAACAGATTCGAAAAAAGAAGCACACACACTCAGTTGAAAGTCAAACGTAGACACTGAATAAGAAAGCTATTAATTTCCAATTCAGTCATAATTCAACACTAGGCAGAACAAATATACAGAAATCAATCCTCAAACGAAAAATGTGGCTTCTTTTATTTTGGCGATACTCATAGATCTAGGTATTCCGACCAACGACTGACTCTGCCTACCAACCCAACCTTGACTCTGAATTTCAAGTGAACTGACCCGAATGATGTTTCCTCTATTTATACAGAACTGAGAAATTGATAAAAGCAATGTCGCAAGTTTACAAAACTTTAACTTATGGAATAAAGAACGACATAATAGGGATCTTATTTCCCTTGTCCATTTCGTTTTCGCTTCCTCTGCTTTTGAAATAAAAAAAGTTTCGGGTCACTTTTGTGATCAGTTCAGTACATTTTACTGCATCTTTTATTTTTACTAAAATTTTAAAATCATTATTTGCTTACTTACAGAAAAGTTATATAAAACAAGTATTTTAATATAAATGCCTAGGTTTTTCATTTAACTCCGGTTAGATAAATCACAGAATTCTTCAATCATGATCAGCAACGTTCCAGAAGTACAGCGATTCCTTGTCCTCCGCCGATACATGCTGATCCTACAGCATATTTAAGGTTCTTACGCCTAAAAACGTTTTATATTTGAATTTTTTGTTCAATAGTAAGTAGGTAAATAAATTAACTTACTGTAATTCATGAACCAAGTGTCCAGTAATACGGGCACCACTGGCACCCAATGGATGTCCTAATGCAATAGCACCACCATTTAAGTTCAATTTGTTGATATCGAGATTTAAGTTGTCCATACAGGCCAAAGTTTGTGCACTGAAGGCTTCGTTAATCTTAAATAAGGTAAGGTATTATTTATTTTTTAAATTTCGGTATGTAATGTTAGTAACTCACTTCAACCAAATCCATGTCTTCCAGTTTAAGACCGGTAGCCTTAAGTACGTTTTGAATTGCTGGCACTGGACCGATTCCCATGATCTCTGGCTGAACTCCAACATATGAGTATCCAACCAAACGTGCCAGTGGTTTTAAGCCGTATTCTTTGATGGCATCCTCTGATGCTAAAACAACAGCTGCAGCTCCATCGCAGATTCCCTAAAATTTATTAAAATTCTTGTTTAGTTTTTAATTGTGGGTACACAATCGTTAAAATATCTTACAGAAGCAGTTCCAGCAGTGACAACGCCGTTCTTTTTAAACAATGACGGTAGCTTGGCAAGGCCTTCAATTGTTGTTGCTGGCCTTGAAGTATAAATTTATTTTGTTTATCATTCAATGATGTTTGTCTTTGTTTGTTTAACAAGAACTCACCTTGGATGTTCATCGACTGCAAAGTCGACTTCCTTTCCCTTAACCTTTATTTTAAAAGGGGCAATTTCTGATTTGAAGACTCCGGCGTCTTGAGCTTTCTTCCAGTTAACCTGTGACCTTAAGGCGAATTCGTCAACACGTTCTCTGGTAATTTTGTATTTGTCAGCTAAATTCTCAGCTGTTAGAGCCATTGGCAATTTGCAGTAGGTGTCGGTGAGACCAACCCAGAGTCCGTCCTCAAAATCGTATTTGTTACCGAGTCCGGTCCCGAAACGAATGTTTCTTACCACAAATGGTGCTTGGGACATACTATCTACTCCACCAGTTAGAGCAATCTTAGCTGAACCCATAATAATATCTTGGGCGCCACTGATTACCGCTTGAAAGCCAGAACCACAGAGTCGGTTAACTCCAAGAGCCGGCTTGTCAATTGGCACTCCACAGTTGAGGGCAGTGTGACGTGGAAGAAAGATACCATCTGAAGATGAGTTCTGCATAAAATAAACTCCTTGTTATTAAAGGGAAACGAATCGTAAAAAAAAAATTACGGAAAGAACGTTGCCAACGACAGTGGTATCAACTTGTTCTCCCTTCAGTCCAGCTGAATCAAGTGCAGCCTTGGCTGCAGCTGTTTGCAATTGCGTGTGATGGACATTCTTTAGGATTCCACCGTATGTTCCAAAAGCTGTACGCTTAGCGCTGACAATAAAGACTCCTGAAATAAATATAAAATTCAAGTTTTAGATATGTGTCATAGAAATAGAAAGGATTCTTCTTTTATAGGATCAGTAGTAAATGAAGTTGGAAAATACTTAACATCTTACAAAACGTACTTTCTAAGTAGCACAAATTGTTTACCTTTTGCCATTATAAGTAAGGGGCAAAGCACCTTTTAATCAGATCTTATCGCAAAAGCAAAAGCGATATACCTATTCAAATGGAAAAGTAAGAGATATTGAAAAACAAACCCTCTCGCTATCAAAACAGCTCACTTTGATGATGATAACATTTTTGCCGGGTACGAGCTTTGACTCTGAACTTTGTATTCGTCAAGATAATTCTTCATCGTAATAGTACATTTATAGGTATACATAATTTTTTAAGACACTTAAGCCTTATCCCTTAGCCTTATTGAAATAATCATTCCTATTACAGATTCCGCCTTCGGACTAGAAGTCTAAAACAAATAAAGAAGGATCCTTATGATGCTTCATTTTTAGGCATTTTTAGTCCGCAAATGTTAGGAATTTTATGTAAGAGTGTTGATTAGGAATTATGCGAAGTCATTTTGGCAGTCTTCCTCAGCCATATCAAAAGATAAAGTCCAACTTGTTATAAAAAAAACCTTCCTATTGTTATTGAACACACTTTTACCGGAGGACTTTGGTCGTAGATGATACTTCAAGAAAGTTATCACATGTGTGTGCATATACTCGTTTGTACATATATCTTTAAAGATGTTGCATGAATAATTTTAATTTTATGTGTTGAATGAATCTGTTTTCTTCCTTTTTGATGCAATACCAATAAGTTCAAAAATATTACAATTTATGTCTCTAAAGAAGATCTATAAATAATATAGTACAATGTTATATATATATATGTTTTTACATAAAACTATAAAAACTCAAAGCTATTCAACAAGTGAAAACAAAAGTCCAAAGTACAAAGTTAATTAATTGGGAAACACATTCCAGTTCACTGATAAAGTATATGCGGGAATGTATATTTACTTACCTTTGGTAGCTGCAGACATTTTAATTATTTTTCACTGACACAAATTAAATAACTTAAGAAAATGAAAACTAGTTTTGATTAGATAGTTTAACAAATCTACTGCAAGCACAGAAGACAGTCTAACCTCTAGAGAAAAAAGAAATTGAATGAACTAAACGTAGACGTTAGCTAGACGCCGAAAAGTGAGTGCTGTTGCTGTCGACTCGATAGGACCGGTGAATTTTATTTTGCAATGAACACATTCATTTGTAGTGGGTCGTATTTGTTTATGAAGTCTGTTGGGTGGGTGAGATGTATATGGTAACATACTGGGGGCCGGACGGTTCATTCTCAGCCTTCAGTGATGAGTAATGACATAAACGTATTCATTCAATGAATTTTACAGTGGACATTTCAGATGGAAGATCAATAAAAAATTCTAAGATTTTAAGAACGAAATCATTCTTAAAAAAATCGGCTATGATGGAGATTGGAGATTGAATTTAGGATGAAGGTTGAAAAAAGAATAAAAGCTTACTTTATAATGAAGGTAAACTTTTAGATGAAGATTGTGTTTTAGATAGAGTATCATTTTCAGAATTTGATAAATTTAGTTGTAGGTTGACTTGGGATGAAGGTTGGCTTCGCTGTGAGTCTTATGGCACTTTCCATTGGACGAAAAGAACCGTCCAGGGGCGTCCAGAAGCATTCTCAAACCGTTCCATTGGTGCAAAAAGATCGCTTCTCATGATTCTGAGGAGTGACAGCCGCTTCTCGATTTGAAATGAGAATCGACTCAAGAAGCACTAACACATGTTACTCAAATGTCAAAAAGAAAATTTTCTCCAAGGAATATTTTTAAGAGCCATAGGTGTTTCACTCACACAAAGGCAATTACGTTGAACTGAACAGAAATTATTTTGGGTGTTCCATTGGTTTTTAAAATGAGTGCTTCCCCGAGTGAAACCAATGGAAAGTGCCATTACTTTAGAAGGGAGGTTGGTTGATTTGAGTTTGGCTTTAGTATGATGGAGGTTGACTTAGGAATGAAGAATAAATTTGATATTCAGAGCGAATTTGTGATGGATGTTGACTTCACTATATGGGTGAGTTAAATGATGGAGACTGATTTGAGGATGTCTTCATGATGAGAATAAAGTTTACTTTTGGGTGATAGTTTACCTCAGGATAAAGATGAACTTAAAGATGATCAATGAATCAGGACAAAAGTTTACTTAACAATATATGTAGGCAGGTAGATTAAGGTTGGCTCAAACTTCCTATAGTTGCGCATACGGTCTCTCAGACCGACAAATCATTAATTCTTTGTTTAGTCAAAAATATCATCTAGTTATTTAATGTTTTTACTGCGAAATAAACGGCCCTATCGTGGTAACCGTCGGAGCGGAGTTTTCTCCGCAACGCATCTTTTTTCGGAGATTCAATTTTGCTTCGAAGTAGTTGTCGTCGTAAGAATTTTTTCACAAATGCGGCAATGCATTGCATTCCCAAAACTAAAATCTCCGCAACAAAAACTTATCGGAGAACGTCGGATCTTCCGATCATAGAAATACCTCGAAGCAAAATGTCTCCGATCGGAGAGAATTCCGCTCCGACGGTTACCACGATAGGGCCGAAAGTAAGTTAGTGTATTTTTCAATTTGTTTTATTTGATAATATTATTCTCTTTAAATTAAAAGACAAGTTTAGAGAAAAACTTATTCAAGAAAATACAGACGAGGTAAAACTCGGTCTGAGAGGCCGACATGAGTATACGTGTACTGCAAAATAGTACGAGTATAGGAAGGTTAAGGAAAGATATTTATTTGTGACTGACTCTAAGAATGAGATTAGCTCTGGACGACGGAGTTGACTTTATCAAAAACTTGACTTTCGGAGGAACGTTGTATTATGGACGAAGTTTGACTTGCTTGTAGGTTCATCACCTTGTAACCAACTTAAATCTTATAGAAAAGTTGGTTATAAGGTGAAGGTTGACCCTGAGACGAAGTTGACGTAAGAGTGGAGGTTGTTTGGTTTGAGTAAAAAAAAAACATTTGTTCAACATCGAAATAAGAATTTATTTCACAAAATAAAAAAATATATGCTTCCCATTGCTTAAACATTAGTAATCTATTAAAAACATTACTTCAAGTTAAGACCAACGTGCCCTTTAATAATTTACAAACAAAACGGGTTTTTTATGGAGAATCCTTAAACGCTTCATTGAGAGCATTTATGTTTCTTTCGTTTACATGGTCAAGCAATTCAGTTCGGCCCATTAACGAAATCACCATCTTCAATGTACTCCAAATGGTATCTGACATTTGGTTGGACGATTGCACACCAGATGCTTCGGACAGCCCAGACCTTATAGTTGAAGTGGCTTGCAAATTCAATGCAGTTAGAAGATGTTCAGCAGCTTGCTTGTAGGCTTTTAAATTCATGCAACATACACCTACATTGTAACGAACCCTAATAAAACCAGGTTCGATTTGAAGGGCTCTCTGATAAGCCTCGACAGCTTCTACCGAACGATTACCGTTGGCGAGGCTAGCGCCAAGCCGGTTCCAAATTTTTGCATTTTGTGGTCTAACATGTAACGCAGCTTGAAAGCAGTCTACAGCTTTGTCAAATTCTGATGACAGATTGAATAGAACTCCTAGAGCTTCTTGAACTTCGGCATCGATCTCATTTGGATTTTGCTTTACAGCTTCAAGGAACAAATTTTGAATTTCTTTCAGTTCTGGTCCACGGATAAGCGAGCTTGTCAAACTGGCATCGTCTGTTACGGGACTAAGAAGGTGTTCGGGAACAAGGTGCTTGTACTTAGGATGACAATGCAGCCATGTAGTGAGAGACTTTAGTGCGTGACTCTGTAAGCTCTCGTTGGTATAGGAGACGGCTAGTGCCATCAGTACCCGCATATTGTTTGGTTTTATAGCTATGGACTGCTTCAGCGCTGCAATGCTCTGGGGATCCTGATGGAAATTCAATGTTTATCATTTTTTGGCAGGGGCTAAACTAAAAATGCAAACCATTTCGTTTTCAGCTTGGCATATACCCAGCAATTCCCAGGCTTCAGCATTTTGGGGTTCTTTAGCGGCAGCTGCTTCAAAGCACAGTACGGCGCTTGGAATGTCACCTTTGGCTAGGAACTGTATTCCTTTTTCAAAAGCATTCTCTGTATCATTCATTGGATTGTCTTCAGCAAAATTGTACTCCTTGTAGGGATCGTACATGTCCGTATAGTCAGTTAACCAAGGATGTTCGGAGCTGCTGTCATCTGAGAGTTTTTGCCATTCTTCTTGTAGCCTCTGCCAGAATTTTGTGTTGTAATCAGAAGTTGCTTTTTCTGGAATAACGCTTGCATAAACATTGTCATGAAAAATCAGAACGTACCATGTTCTTCTTTGGAAGTCTGGAAATCGTTTAACCAATCTTCCATTGATGCATTTGTTGTTTGTCCGCCAATAGCGCCCAGTTCATTGTCTCCCGACTTGTTAGATAATGAAATCACAAGTGATTAATGAGAAATGATAAGGTTTGCCAATTTTCTAATCAGAGAAGATTATATTACTTACAGTCGCAGTTGGGGGAATGTATGGGGGACAAATCGCTAAATACGGTGAAGGAAATGGCTCTTGTTGTTGATCATCATTTCGAGGAATGTAAGGCGGACAAATAGCTAAATATGGTGTAGGGAAAGGCTGTGCTTCATTGAGATCGAAAAATTCCTGGACATTCGTGACATTTTCTTGAACTGGTTGAACATTTATTATGTTAGGTTGTCTCCACATCTGAAAATATTATTGTCAATGACGATAATGGTAAACACTCCAAAGGTCACTTACCTCGTCTATGGGAATTTGCATTGGTGTGTCTTGTCTTTCCTGTCCAAATTCTTTAGCCCATTCCGCAGTGTTTCGGGAAACTTCATCAATGACACGAGGAGCGTTCACTACTTGCGGTAAGAATCGCTGTGATTCTATTTCTCGCATCTCTTGAAGTAGAGCGTTCATTTGGAAAGACTAAATGAAAAAATTTTATCTAAAATGAGTCACTTTCAAGGTTCATAGTCTCACCTGTGGCGGTCCCGAAATTTGTCCTAGAAATTCATTAACCATTTGATCCTCTGGCATAACTGAACGTGACTCAAAAGGAGCATGATTACTGGAAAAACCTTCGTCTTTATGGGCATTATCACGAGTGAATTGTCCACCCAATTGCATCAGCGGATTCACACCACCACAATCGCCTTCAACTAGCTGACGCAAAGACATGTTTTGTTTGGTAGAGTATTGGTTGAAGATAGTCTCAATAGTTTTTTGATAACACTTTGATTAATATTAACGAATAAAACGAAGATAAACCCTCTTCTAAAAGTTAAAAAGAAACATTTGATTGTACGAAAACAACACTGGACTGGACAAAGGTTTTTTTTTCAACTGATCAAATGTCAAAAGTGACGGCAACAAGTGACGTTTTGCAAATGTACGTTCCTTGTTTGTACAAATAGACTATCAATTGGTCGAAAACCTTTAAGCCTTGCGCAAACCAGCGCGATTTGTGCGTGCGATGCGATTGCGTTAAGTCAAACCTCCATAAGATTACATGTATTTCCTTTTGACAGAAATCGCATCGCACGACGTTATCGCGCTGGTTTGCGAAGGGCTTTAAGAGGATTGAGAGCATACTAAATTGAAACTTTTTGTTTAACTTTTGGAATTTATTTTTGATTACTTTTTCTACCCCGAAAAAGCACTTTTGTGAATCCCGATTCGGATGCGAGAGTCACACGCACTTTCACTTACACTTACACAAAACATTTGACGTATACCAGTTTGGAGTTTAAAACGAGAAACGGGAATAGTGAACTATTTATTTGGACTGATATTTGCTGTTTTAAGCAAGAAGAATTATAATTAGATCCTTCTACGCAAATGTTATTGATTTTTTTGGAATATTTTTCGTTTTGTTTGAGAACAGATGAAGACTGGACGTCAAATCACGCACATACAGTGAAAAAAAAACACTTTTGCCTTTTCATGTTCCATTGGGCAAGAAAAAAACACTTTATTAAGAGAGTTTTTGTTTTCACAATGGAAATCGACATTAAAGGCTCACTTGAAGCAAAGCGATTTTCTAGTTGCAGCAGTGAAAACTTAAGTTGTAATATTTTTCCTTTTTGTTTTAAAGTTCATCAAAAATGCGTGTAAAAATAAGCTGCAACCCACATTTATAAGAATTTTAAGGAGTTGAGAGTTGCAAGATATTTCAAAAAAATTCATTAGCTTGGTGACTACTGCGATAAACATTTCATTTGGAAAAACTTAACGTCTGGCCAATCAGAAGCCGAGAAAAGTTAGTTAATCTGAAAATCTAACTTTTTATGTCATCGCAGTATAAATTTCGTCACAGTGAAAATATCGTCATAAATGTGTTTCATTTGCTCCCTAGATCTGCTCTTGTTTATTGGTATAAGTATTTTTTAGAATTTTCATTACACTTTTCCCGCCATATTTCCCATTTCAACCAAAACATCTGTTGAGTTTTGTTTTAAAAATTAAAAAATTTTTGTTTATGTTTGCAATTTGTTAATTTTCTGCTTACGTTGTCTTTTAAATCAATTTTGTGTTTTTAACTTCTTGTCAACGTTTTGAATTTGTTGCGTCGGTTTCCTTGTTATTTTTCTGTTAAAAGTTTAGAAACCTAACTGATATATATGTTGGAATTTTTGTCTAGTTGAAAATCACTAGACAAAATCATAGATTTTAGAATTTTTAAATGCTATTCGAAGCAATAACGATTTAATTAATGGATTTCGATTTGTTTGAAGTTGAAGACGATGATCTTTTTTCATCTCTCTGCATTGCTCCTACACGTAAATCGCATTTGTCGTTACATGCCATTAAAAGAATATATTTCAATATTGTCTCCTTTAATAGAAGAACCAGACATAGTCAGTAATCCCATTCCAGAATTCCACTGCAGTGGCGAAGACACCACCAATGGGCAGTTTTCCAGTGAATCTTTTGTCAAGAACTTATTTGCATTGAAAGGAAGTAATGCCGCCGTCGAAGACATTACCTTGTCTTTATATGACTTTCCACAATCATCATTACAAACTACTTTAGTGTTGAACTATGCAGCTAGCGAAGTAAGGTAATTCATTGTACTTTTTTTGTTTTTGAAAATTTTTAAAGCTTCTGTGAAAGAATGTTCATTCAGCATTTAGTGGCCAGTCTCAAAACTCTAATTGAGACAGAGGATGGCTTATCGTATTACCAAAGGAGACACCAAGTTACTTTATTTTATCATATGATCCTTGCCAACGGCAACGAACTGAATTGGTCAGCAGTAGAAAAGCATTTATTAAGTTTAAGACATCTGCTTGACCGTATAACCAACAAAGAAGTGTTGAAAATGATTTATGTTGCAAATAGTAGCAAAGGAAACGAGGTTGATATTTGACTTAAATTTATTTGCTTTGAGATAGTGGTATACAAAAGTCATGTTTTTTTTTTTAAATAGACAAATACACCAGCGTATCATTTCTTCCATGGATGCCTTGAATGGAAGCTGTTGGATCTTTTCATTTTAGAACAATATCGTGCTGGTAAAACTGAAGAAACAACCAATGAGGTATATTACACAATGAAAATGTAAAAAATCATACTATCAACCTCTTTTTGACGGTATTGGTTCCTTTCAGGTGTCCTCGAAAGTTTTGTTTGAAAGTCATTTGGAGAAACTGTTTGATGATCTTACTATTCTTTCAATATTTTTGTACAAAAAGGTTAGTTTTAATTAATTTTATATCTTGATGTGTAATGCCAATTGATAAGCCAAAATTGCTGTTGAATCATTTCCCAATTTGAACAAACCTTATAGTCCACTTTAGCGGTGAATCAGGCTTATGATCGAGTTTTTTATAATTTAATTTTTTAAATTCTGTTATACTGCTATTAATGAATCTTAAAAGAAAAATTGGCTTCTAGTCGAACGTTCGATTCGTTACTCGTAATACGGTGATCTTATTTTCCTAATTTGAATTCTGTAGAAAAACACGACGGAGCTATTGTTTTCTTCGCCGTTCCCTTGCACATGTGTCAAAGAATGTTGGCTAGTTATACAAATATCTTTGGAAAAATGGAACACAGAGAGCTTCTGGAAATTGTTTAATCGGACGTTGGAAACATTTAGAAACAAATCAGGTGCTCAGATTTAATTTTTTAACTAAATACCATTGATCAAATAAATATTGGTACTTTTAGATGAATTCGGTATGAACAAACAAAACTTCTCGGAATTCACCATTTGGGTAATGAAATCGCTCATGCGACTCCAGGGATACCGTTCAAATGGTGTCTTTGAAGGTTCACATCATCCTCGAGTCACAGAAAACTATGATCAGCTTGAGATTACAGTGCAAGCATTTATAAGTTCAAATCCAAATGAAGAGCAGATGCGTGTTTTCATTTGCCTTCTAATGCCCATTATATTGGAGTGGTAAGAAAAAATGGAAAATCACTTCAAAACTCATACCTAAAAAGCAATATTTTATTGAAGGTGGAAGCCAAAAGTAAACATTCCAATGATACTATGGGAACATTTCCATAAAAAACTAAATTCTTCATTTTTTGTTGCTGGATCTGCCCCATCAAATTTGGCTGTAACATGGTAATTTGATTGAAGCATATCTAAATTATTCAGCCTTATAAATTTTAAATTATTAACAGTGTTTCTGGCAGAGGTTACCTTGATAAATCCCGTTCTCTTCTAAACGAATGTGTTCCCGATGCAAATCTTTCAAGCTTTTCCCTCTTTACTGTAATAATTGGAAAAACCATTGAACGGCTCAACCAAAGCGAACAATCTAACCAAACACAAAAACTGCTTGGCCGTATTTACTCAAAATTCAGTTTAGCGAAGTTCTTAGCTCTTAACGAAACCGGTATCCATCACCTGAATGAGTTGTTCTTATCTTTGGCCTTAAGTGGTGACTTTCATGATATTGTAAGTAGGTCTGGTATTTCTGTGACAAAATTGATTTAAGGAACTAAACTTTAAGGCACCAAAACTTCGAGAAAAACTTCTTTCAATATCGTTGGACAAAGTGGCGGCTAACCGACAAATTGCTGTTGTCAAAGGTCATGTTGCCTTACTAATTCTATTTTCCGAAAAACATTGCAGTATATGCGAATATGCTACAAAACTTCTGCATCAATTGGCAAGCATACGAAACGACGTCACAGTTTCCAAGATTATAGCAGATGGGCTACTGGACATATTTACAAATTCAGAAGACTTTGATAATGGGGAACATGTTTTGATAGGTTGGGTTTTCTAAAAAGAAATTCCGTCTTATTATTTTTGACATGATTTATTTTCAGACTCTTGGATACCTAACTTTTTAAATACTTGCACTCCATCTGAACAAGAGCGTTCGCTCGAAGCTCTTCATACAATTTTTAATAAAATTAAAAGAAACTCACTTCAGACATCTAGACGAGATCAGCAGGATCATGTACAAACCTTGCTGAAGTCCTTAAATACTCACATCTTGCCGTACATCAAACAGAACTTTGTAACTAGTTTTTCGCC
This sequence comes from Melanostoma scalare, assembly GCA_949752695.1. Lineage (NCBI taxonomy): Eukaryota > Metazoa > Arthropoda > Insecta > Diptera > Syrphidae > Melanostoma > Melanostoma scalare. Next base: position 27,401,164 of record OX456984.1, on the reverse strand, counting down.
CTGGATGCCGAAACTGGCCGCTGATTTTTGCATTCTAACAACGGGCAACGAACAAGTTTTCCAGCGGATTTTCAAGTTCTTCATTGACGCGATAACGAGTAACAGACAGTGGGTTTGGTTTTTCTTTTTCATTGAATAGAAGTAAGGTTCTAAATTTTTAAGGGCTGTACCGAGTTTTTTGCTGATTATTTTGCGATCGGATAAAGGAAACTTCGTGGATACCTCAATAATAATCCAAGTGTGGTTAAGAAGCTTGATACAACTCTCTGCCAACAACGAAGTAATAACTTTGAATTATTTGTTTTTTTTTTTCAAATTTGCTAATTTTTATGTTTTATTTTCTTTTTAGGACGTAGCCAGTCTGACCGAAATCGTGTCCGGTCTAGAAGAGTTCGAATATGTAACGGGAATTACTGACCGAGAGGCTTTGAAATCCAAGGAGCCTCTTTGTGTGTTTGTTTCAGCAGTAGGGAAGTGCTTCGATGCATGTTTGGACCCCATAAAGAAGCGCTCTGTTAGCGATAAATTTAATACATACTTGAGCTCATTCGACAAATGGGTACCCGACAAGAACGAGAAATCCGAAGTAATGTTTCGCTTCTACAGCTTCATAGCCATTGTAATATACAACTGTGCTAATATTGTTTACACCAGGGTAGTATTCAAAACATTTCTATTGACAACACTCCTCAAGATTTTTTTTTAGTCCAAAATATCGTGTTTCTTTCATGTGGCGATTACACGTTTCATTCTTACGACAACGATTCAAATGGGTAAACCACCCGAAGGCAAACTGGACCATGTAATTCACAAAGTTTGGCCAGTTCTTGTACAGGGTATCGGAAGATTAAATTTTCGCAGTGATCCTTACATTACAAAAACTCTGAATGATCTAGTAGCCAAATGGACACCACATTTCAAGATTGTAAGTTTATTTATTCGAGTGTTTGTTTTGTTTGCTGGTAATTTTTGCTTTTAGTCTCCTAACTCCAAGATTGTTGCTCGGCCTTTCGTTGTATGTTTAAATGGTGACAACGACGATTTATCACTTTTCATGTTTGAGAGGCTGACATCATTGTTTTTGGCTACACAACGAAGACAGGCCGATCCGAATGCTTGTTTGGTAATTACAATTTTTCAAGAAGTTGTGGAAGCTGTTGAAGCTGATGAAAGAAAGATGATAGTTTTCTTGAAAGCCAGTTGCTTGACAATGTTGGAACATACAATGATGGTAGATGAGGTAGTACCAAGTCATGGACTTATGTTAGATCTTTTTCGAAAAATAGTTCGCAGTAGTGCTTTTCAGAGCTCCACTCAATTGAGGTAAACTTCTTTTGCTAATTCTCATTAAGTGATTTGATTATGTTTATCAATTCAAGACCGCTCATAGCAGAGCACTTGCGCTTGATAGCCAAACGCCATTTGGCGTACTACACGTTTTTCTATTTTGAATTGCTAATGAAGATAGTTAATATTTGCTGGCCCCTTGTGGAAGATGTTATGGAATTTTTATTGGAAGAAACACGAATCGTTGAAGCAAAACGAGGTGGAGGCGAAGACAATCGAATAAGGTAAAAAAGTTTGTTTATAATGTCGTTCACCACACGTATATGGTCAAAAAATAGCGTTTTTGGTTTTTGGGTTCTTTATGATTCAGCTTTGAGTTTTGTTTACAAAGAAAACTATAAAAGACAAAAAAAAAAAAATAATTTCTTCTATTTACTTTTTTGCAGGACGTGCGTTGAAAAGTTAAAAGGAGCGCTCGTAGCCGCAAGAATAAAATAAAAATTTTATTTTATTTTATGGGTTTGTTAAATTTCTGTTTTATTTTATTTTTAAGAAAAATTTTATAATGTTTAATATCTGTTGGACAGTATTGATTACCTTTTCACTTAGTTTCACAAATAGCGTTTTTATTATTGTGTTAAATTTAAAAAAATCCGTGAAGGTAACTTCAATTAAAAAAAGGAATGTTTTTTCGTTGAGAAATATGATCGGTTTGTTATGAAAAAATAAAAGTAAATGTTTTATAAGTCGTCAGATCCGTATTGTTTAGCTTTTAAAACGATTATCGTCGATTTTATCGTTCAAAGATTATTCTTAGCTTTCAACGATTGGACGATATAAATAGCTTTACTATCGTCTTATTAACTTTGACAACTTTTTCAGGTTATAAGCACGTTTTTTAGAACTTAGAAACTAAACGATAGTCGTTTTAAACTTTACGGAATCCAAACTCGTGACTTCGTGAGCTATCAAATGATTTGAATAAACAGAGAGCCAACTCGTACTCCCTTTGGCTGAAACAGCTTCAAATTTTTTCTGTGGTGAAATCAAAGGTTTCACCTTATTTAAAAGTAACGCTATGTCCGTCTGCATAACGTTGTTTTCACTTTGATGACAAACAATGTTTATAGTGCAAGTTTTAAATCAATCTTATAAAATTTCCACTGTTACAAATCGAAAAATATCGAAAAAACGTTAACGTTTTTCAAACCAATTGACAAAAAAAAATTACCGTGAGGATTCATTCGAGATTTCCCGGCACAGATGAAAAATCAATTAATTTCTCATCTGTGGTTCCCAGTTTAGTTTAGCTTGCAGAAGAATTGACACTTCTTTGTCGAAGTTGATTCTCTGGTTCTACTCAGTGCAAAAAAAGAGTTTCATTATTTCCAGTTTCTTAGGGTGGTATTCACCAAACAATCTTAAGAGAGTGTAGTTTTCACTTTTATGGTAAATATTATATTTGCTATAGCCCCTGTTCTGATTCTCGTTCGGATACCATATAATACCGTTTTACAATTATTGCAGTACTCAATTCCGAATTCGTACGATTTCAATTCACTTATCACTTTGCGAACGGAATTGAATTCGGTTGATGAACTATGTAAAACAACAATTTATTGGCTATACATGAGAAATGATGAACTATGTTAACAGCATCATGAGCATCATGTACTACGTCCGGATTGAAAAAGTGTGCTCTTATTTCCTAACGGATTCACCGCTGGTTTTATATCATAAAAACGTTTTAGAAATTAAATTTTTATATTCACTGCAACTGTTTACTATTCTAGTACATGAAAGTGTTGACATAGTTTACCATATCTGATGTATGTCCCTGTCCATACGTGTTATGTCCATAACGTTATATCGGTCGTTTCTGGGCAAAAGGGGTGAGGAAGAAAGGGACTCGATGCGCAAAATGAAATCTGATTTATCTGCCTAAGCAGTACACTTGGCGTGTCCAGACGGGTTATGCTCATAACGTTATGCTTTTTTCAATACAATTTGCAACACAAAATGGAGAACTTGTGCGAGGAATCATAACAACGTCTGGACACTAGCAGTCGTATTTATAAAATTTGCTTAGAACGTCCTTAGACAACTGTCCAACTAGACGGTGTCTAAAGAGTTGAACAACCCTTAGCCAATTTCGTATTTATAAATGCATTCCAACAGTTGTCTAGACAACCCCTCAAACTGTCAACTTCGAATGAAAAACTAACTGGTGGCGTTCATGATGTATCCGTGCAGTACCATTTTTTGTGTTTTGATATACGAGTGCACCAACTAAATGGCTCTGAAAGAGTGTGGCGTAGCACTTGAACCAGACCAAAAAAGCAGCTGATTTGACTTTGAGTTACAGCTTTTCTAATGGCACTTTCCATTGGTTTCACTCGGGGAAGCACTCATTTTAAAAACCAATGGAACATCCAAAATAATTTCTGTTCTGTTTCACGTAATTGCCTTTGTGTGAGTGAAAAACCTATGGCTCTTAAAAAATATTCCTTGAAGAAAATTTTCTTTTGACATTTGAGTAACATGTGTTAGTGCTTCTTGAGTTGATTCTCATTTCAAATCGAGAAGCGGCTGTCACTCCTCAGAATCATGAGATGCGATCTTTTTGCACCAATGGAACGGTTTGAGAATGCTTCTGGACGCTCCTGGCCGGTTCTTTTCGTCCAATGGAAAGTGCCATAAGTCTCATAAAACGATAAAATTTGTTCAATTTATAAATTAAATTGTTGAAAGTAGTATTTTTGCACCTCAAACTACTTATTTTTTTCGATCTTAGAGCTCTCAACAGTGTTTTATAACATATTCAACAAAATTGTTTTTTGCTGTAGCAAATGCCACTTTAGCCATAGTTTAGACAACCAATTTCGGTGTCTAAAGTTAGACGTTCCTTAGACAGCGATGAAAGTGTTTATAAATACGATTTGGAGTTGGACACTGTTCTAAGAGCTGTCCAAAGTTAGACATACTTTGGAATGGGATTATAAATACGACTGTAGGTGTTATCAGCATAACGTTAACAGCATAACCCGTCTGGACAGGCACTATAGCAATAAATAAAGTTACATAATTCATCAAGCGAATTCAATTCCGCTAGCAAAATGAGAAGGTAATTGAAAACGTACGAATTCGGTATTGAAAACTGCAAAAAACAGGAACTAAAATCAGACCATGGGAAATTTCAAAAAATCTAGTACAATTTTATTGGCAAAACAATTAATTCTGGCAGCTCTCCACTGACATCTGATTTTAAATTTCGCCGTCAATTTGCTATTTCGCCTTAAAAAGGCATTTGTCAAAACAAAAGTCGGCGTTCTTTTTTAACAATAAAAGTTTTATTTTATTTAAAGTCTCGGAATTTATACGTGTTTATTACATTTTAATGTAAATTATAAAAGAAATTAATTATTGCACTAATGTCTACTACAGAATTAATTCAATCGGCTGTGCCCCTACCTGCACAAACTGACGATAGTGCGTCCAATTGTAAAGCTGTGGGACTGAAAAGACCCTCGCGCACAGAAATCGAACAAGATCGTGAGACATTTTTCCGTGCTCTACAAGGGTTTCATGAATCTCGAAAGTAAGAAAAAAGGCTTTGTTTTGCATTTCACTCACTTTAAATTGCCATAAACTGTTGTTTTAGCACACCAATAACTCGTCTTCCAAAGATAAATGGCAGGGAAGTTGACCTACATCTTCTGTACAACGAGGTCATCAACCGCGGAGGCTGGTTGAAGGTTAACATTCGAAATGAATGGGACGAGTTAGTTCAATGTTTGGGTTTCCAGCAGCGGTGCGTCAATGCTGCGGTAGCAATAAAAAGCATTTACACACGTTATTTGGATAAATATGAGCGACAGTATTTTCTTAATGAGGACCCAGACAAAACAGACGACTTGGATGACGATGGACGGCCCAAAAAGTGGACCTCTAAAACATACAATTCAATTCCAATGATCTATAACTACAAGCAACACGAGTTAAATGAAGAGCAACGAAGTGCTAATAGAATGTCGGAGGATCTATACAAAGAATCTGAGTACGACAAACTGTTGCTTTCTTTAATTTCTCCACTTCCCAATGAACAGGACTTTGCTATTAACGTTTGCACTCTTATGTCAAATGAAAGCAAACACACATTAAAGCTAGACCATTGTCCAAAATTGCTGGATGCTCTACTGGCCCATGCTGGTGTATTCTGCCATTGTAAGCTTAGAATCAATCTTTGGTACTCAGTCTATTCAAATAAAAATATCTTTCAGATACGATGCGTGAGCTTTTCCAAGAACTCTACTCAAGTGTAAGAAAACACTCGCTTCAAGTCTTTTGGAAAGATTTGCTCTCCGACAAGCCACAAATCCTGGAACTTTCGTATGACGATTATTTGCATGAGAAAGATGACGACGCAAATGGAGCAGTCGTTGTACATGATGAAAACAATTTCGACGACGGTCTTAATGCCGATTTAAAAGACGATAATATGAATTCATTAGATTTCCTCTCTCTTGGACGAGGACTTGGTACTCAGGAGTATGTGGGCCAACGAGTCCACCAGGTGTCGTCTATCATTAGAAATCTCAGTTTTTACGATGAGAATACATCGGTTCTAGCGAAAAATAGAACATTCGTACGGTTCTTAGTGATGGGGGCTAATATCCGCTGGGGAAATTTGCATCATATGGTTTTGGATATGTTTGGTAACATTGCATTGGAACTGGATTTACAAGACCCAACGCTTGACGAGTTGACGCGATGTCTGATGTCGACTGTGTGCGAAGGAGTAGAGAGCTCTGACCGCGGAGTAGTCATAAGTTGCCTAGAAATTCTCTATAAGATTTGCCAACAGGACAGTAATGAAGAGCACATACACAAGTGCCTCAATCAGAAACTATACAACACACTCTGCTTGTATTTATCTTTGAATGACATCATGCTTTTACTTTACACCTTAGAGGCGATCTATGCGCTTAGCTCGCTAGGACATCGGGCTTGCAATTCATTGATTCAGGTCAAAGGGGTTATAACCTCGCTCATGTCGCTAATTACTGTTGAGGTAAGAGATTTTCTTTTGCCCGTATTCTAAATCTTGTTTCTTGGTACTTTAGCATTGTTCAAAGCGTGGCATCGCAAATTTGGACAAATCGGATTTTGGCTTAAAGACCAAATATTGAAAACATGTTTTTTTTTCTTATAAGGCACAATCCTATGGACCGGATGGGTGCATTCTTATGCGAGTAGTGGAAACAGTACCCGGAAACATGCTACCAATGGTTGCTCAAAACATAGCTAATATTGCAAACTTACAAAACGCAATACACGTCCAACAGCCAGCCCAGCAACAAGATCCACCTTCAAATGCTCAAGGTATTTGCTGAATTTTCAATTAGAATTCATAGTTCTCAAGAAAACTTTCATCTTATAGCCTCCCCACTCCCGGCTCGTCCGATTCAAGAATCTTCACCTGCACAAGGAACAAAGTCTCCAAACCCAACAGCGGTAAGTTAAACTTTATAAATAATATTTTTACTTATAAATCAAATAAAAATCATTTCAGCAAGATCATGAGCAATTTGCTCTGTCCTGGCTAAGTGCTACATTTGAACCAACACCATCCCCTGACAGCCGTGTCGAGCAACAAGAACTGTACCGCATGTACCTATCAGCAACCCAGAAATGCGGTCGACGTGGAATCGTATCACATACTCAGTTTCCTCGTATGGTTCGAACCATTTTCGGATCTCAGGTTGTCCCTAATTATTCAAAGAAAATGGAGAACTCTGAACCCGGCAACAAAGTCTACTACGTTTGCATACGAGTTCGTGCAAATCCCCTTCCGATTCAAATGAAAGCCAATACACCACAGAAAGGGTTGAAAGATGGAAAGCAAAAGTTTGATGCAGGGTCGGCAAAGAAAACGAAGAAAAGAATTCGACTTCAAGAACAATTGAAGCAAGAACAAATGCTAAAAAACAATCTTCCGGGAGTTGCTCAACCTGCCACAGTTGCTCAACAGCAGGTTTCCTCCAACGTACAGGGAAACCAACAAAATAAAGTTGAATCAATTGTTCAACAGGCACAACCGCAGCAAGTTCAAGTCTTACCTCAACAGGTAAAAATCGAAAGCCAGCAAATATTGACTCCATCAAAGCCAGTTTTTACTTCACAAGTCCCAAAAATTGTAAGACACCCTATTCTAATTTTATTTATGTTTTTAATGTGTGTAACAATTTCGATTCTCTGTAGTCAAACCTTCCTTCGCAGCCTCAGATAATCGGTAACGTTTTACTCACCCACACTCCACAAGCGGCTATTGTTCAACAAACACCGAAGCCTGTTCAGATAACAGCTATCACCGAACAGCCACAGGTCGCTCAACAACAACAAATGCAGGCTTCCGTTTCAATTCAGCCCCAACAACAGATTCAGATGCAGATTGTTAGCAGCAATAATCAGGCTATATCTTCAACATCAGGAAGTGGTGGTAATGGTGGTGCACAACCATCTTCGTCATTAGTTAAGAGCCTATTGGCAAATAAGGTAACGTCATCTTCCTCCACAGCTACAGCTATTACTACTACCAATACTACTTCTGCTACTACCAATGCCAATATCCCTGCTGCTGTTGTAATCGATACGAATGCGAGTGCAGCTCATAGTACTCCTCAAAGTTGTTTGATTACCCAAAGTGTTAATTTGCATCAGGTAACACCTTTTCTTGTTGTTGTAGAATTTAATTTAAAATACTAATTTTATTGAATTTGTAGTTTTTAAGTAAATCATCCTTAAAGACCACTAACTCATTTGTATTCTTCTCAATAACCTAACTGCATTCTTTAAAATGTTGCTTAAATTGATATTGTTTCTGTGAATTGTTTTATGTTTTATTTTCTGGCTGTCATTATTGCATTTAGTATGAATTAATCAAAAAGGTAATGATTTGTTCAAAGTCTTTGACAGAAGATGTTTGATTTTTGAACAGATTGCACTGTAATGTCGATTTCCTTTGCAAAAACAAAAGCACTCTAAAAAAGTGCTTTTTTTTCGTGCTCACTGGAAACGAAAAGACAAAATTCTTTTTTTTATCATTGTATGTGTGCTATTTTTGACAGCCAACTCTTCCCGTTTGTTTTGTTCTGCAATTTATATAGAAAGAATGTTTTCGAAACTTTATTAATAAATGCACTAGGAAGAAACCTCCTCATCCGAATAATTATACACAACACTTTCAACAAAATTATTCACAGAATGCCTTTCGTTTTGTCCAAGCAATTTTAGAACATCAAACACTTCTTCGTCAGAATCGCAACTAGACGACGACTGATTATATATATTTTGATAAATTGCAGCTAAAATTGAGCGATCCATTTTCACAAAATAGTTTATTGTTTATTTTTATTATCTCTCTTTCACAGTCCTTTAACCAAAAATGCAAAATAATCAGACTGCAAACTGGTAAACGTCAAATGTTTTGTGTTGGTGTGCGTGAAAGTGCGTGTAAATCTTGCCTCTGAATCGAGATTCGTAAAAGTGCTTTTTCGGGGCAAAAAAAAAGTGATCTAGTGCCTCAATGTAACATATTTCGAGCAAAAAAGCACTTTTAAAAGTGCTTTTGTGTACCACTGGAAATCGACATAAATGCATTTTAAGTATTTATTTTGTTTTGAAGCCCCGATATTTAGAAATCAGTAAATGTTTTTTCTCGCGGGTGTCACTTCCCGTGAGGATTATGCCAGAACAAGACATAGAACTAGCAAATAATTTAGAAGTTGGTTCCTCAGACACACAACGTGCTAACAACATTGGAGCAGTTAAAAATGCAAAGTACCCTGGCTCAAAACGTAGATGTTGCCGCCAAAGAATTTTTTTCTTTGTTGAATTGCATAACAGTTTTATTTGTTGTAATTTTTGAAAAACAAAAATTAATTTTGCTTTAAACAAAAGCTTATACCTTTAAATTAGACTTTAAATGTCTAACATTATTTTTGAAAAAAATATTTTCAAGGCTTAAGACTTTCCCCTACCTTTGTAGTTGCGATAGCGTGATGCCCGTGGTGTAATGGTTAGCATGTTTCAAGCCATTAGAATAAGAAAAAAATAGAATGAAACACAATGTTCTAAAAACCTCCAATGACAGGTGGTCATCTTTAGAAACTCTGTGAGTGTCTTAGCTTGGCCCACACTAGGAAATAGCCCCAGGAGAATACTTCTTCGACGAACTTGGCGATTGAACATCCTGAAATTTACTCAGGGCTCCAAATGGTTCAGTGGGGGTTCCCAACCCCAATAACCCAGCTACCAGCCCAACCCTCTACCTCTCCAATCTTCCCACTTCCTCATCCTCCGTTTCCCGGGGAGCACAATGAGTCCTTGAGATTTGAGTGAGGTGCTGCCATTTGTGGCTGCACATCCCATCTAACCTAACCCAACCTAATGATAAGCATGTTTGTCTGTTACTTAGGGCGTTCGATGTGGGAATTCTATCAGAAACACAAAATTATTTTTCCACGGGTATCGCCTATCGCGAGGAATGTGCGATTCCTTCGATGGCCAAAAGACTGTAATGAAAAGCGCTCCATTACTTAACAATCTAACAAATATTAACCTTTGCACGAAACTTTATTAGCTAACTAACAACAACTTTGTATTGAGCATACTCATTTAAAACAAAATCATACATATTTATTGATTGGAGTTATCATGAACGTTTTGTTGAACGATTGTCTACTAACTTTAGTTCAAATTGATAATTTGCTCTTACTAATAATTGTGTCGTGCTCGTGATATTAAAGTCTAACAATTGCTCTTGCTCTAACATAATATTCAAATAAATACTTTGAGATACCGGGTCACAGTACTGAGCAGAACGGAACGGTAAACCACCGCAGCAACATTAAAAGTCATCATTTTTTGTTTTAAGTTCATTACACACACACATACACACTTCATTTATGTACATTTTACATTTAAACAGGTGAAAGATTATAATATACAACTCCTATCTCATAATTTAGCCCCTAATTCAAATACCTCATGAAAAACTCGTACCTAATCAATGAAACTTTTGTTTTTTTTTTTTGTCAACCATTAGGTTGCTCAACGTCAACAGAAGCAAAAAGAACTAGCCGCTCAACAACATCAACAGCAGAGTTCGCCAATGAAAATCGGTAACACATCGATCAGTGCGGTAGTTAACACTTCACACATGCACACAACTCCAATTAAGGTTGGTCAAACAACTATCAAACCCATAAACAACAACGGTGGCGAAAAGAAGACAACAATAATAAGTAGTGAGAATTCGGATAACTCAAATTGGGATCCCATACCACCGTTGGCTCCTCTCAGTTCTGGAACATTGATCCGTTCCAATTTAATTCTTCAGCAACAGGTTCTTTCGGCAAACGACGATTCGAGTTCAGCTTCAATGGCGTCAAGTATTATCAGTTCGTCTCAAATTGAAGGCGATGGCTCATTTGCTAGTTTCGAAGGTTTACTTATGTCGAAGACGAACAAAACTATAAGTTCATTTGTCATAGATGACGACAGCTCAAAGGATTCCTTGAGTCGGGGCTCCAGAGATAGTGGTGGAAGGATTATGGTAGCTAATCAGATGCTTGTTGATTTGCTGGATAAGAAATCGTTGGATCCACCACTGGGTGGAAAACGCAAGCTCGAGGATAATTCAGAAGATTCAGAAGAGAAGAAAATGCTCCTCGAAGTTGAACCGAAGGTTACTGCTTCGAAGAACGCGGCCAATCTTTACGCAGAAATGGCAGCATCAATTTTGGAGGATGAAGAGTTAGAGGAAGTAATACTGACATCGCAACCGACAAGTGTTATTCAACAAATAAAACAGCCAGAACAACAACAGAACCAACTTATTTCAATGCCTATGAATATGCCCCGCCAACTAATTATGAATCCTAACAATCCACACCAGATGATTTTGTCGCAAGGCACACCACAGACGGGAATACCCACAGCAACTGCAACGATAAAAACAGATCAGGGACTGCAGACGGTTCCGGTGATGTTACAAAAGAATGCAATGGGTCAACAGATGTTCCAACCAGTTATGCAACAACAGCAGCAGCCACAACAGCAAACACAATATATGCTGGCAACAAATCCACAAGGCCAGACTTATCTTGTGGCTCAGCAAGCTCCACAGCAACAGCAACAGACTCAGCGGCTATTGGTTACCCAAACACCCCAACAGCAGGCCACCGGTGCGAAGACCATTATAATTCTACAGCAGCAAGGTCAACCTCTTGGCCAGCAGCAGATGATAACAACGTCACAGCCTCAAAAAGTTATAATGACAACGCCACAGGGTCAGCAGATGATTGTGACTCAAATGCCGCGTGCAGTGCAGCACCAAATTTATATGAACACTGCAGGTACCAATGTCATTCAAACGGGCCCAATGACTGTCCCACAACAAATGTTGCAAAAACAAATCCAGTCACAGCAGGCAAATACGAATATACTTTCTCAGTTATCGCATATTCCAGCTACAATCAAAATCCACCAGACTTCTTCACCAATGATCACTTCGTCGATGTCACAGCCGACGACGACTACAGCTGCTGGTACATCTCTACCACGTCTCGGAAAATCGGTTTCCATAGTTCAGCAGCAGGGAATTCCTCCACCACAAACCCAGGTTACTCCAACGGTGATGCAAGCTCAAATTGTGCAGCATACTGGTACTCCTGGAGCTACAGAGAAGAGGCAAGTTATCATTTCTAGTGGCAGGACTATTGAGTATGCAGATTCTCCGAATCCGCAGGGGACCCAAATGGTTCGAATGATTCAGCCCTCGCTGCAGCCAAAAAATCAACAGCCACCGCAGCAAAAACCGAATATTTTACCTATTCAGAAACCTGTAAGAACAGCCCCACAGGCAATTCAACCAGCTCCAGCACCTGCAAATCCACCAATGCCTGCGGTAAAAATTCCAACTCCACCACCACCTCCCGTTCCCGCTGCTCCCACCACACCAACACCACCTCCGACCGCAGTTAAATTGGCAAACAAAAATAAACCTGAGATAAAACAAGAGGTTAAAGTTGAAGTCAAACCAGAGGTGAAGATCGAGCCGAAAGTAGAAAAGATGGAGGAGGATCCTCCAGTTGATGTCAATTGGCTGTTTGTTTGTGATTGGCGCAATTGTCCTCGTAAAAAATTCAAGTCCATTGCTGATTTGCATCATCACACCTGTCTAGCACATTGTCCTGATCATTTGGATGCTGGTGCTGATATATTTTGTCAGTGGGGACCAGGACAAGGCTTATGTGATGGGATCCCCCGAAAGCGCTTCTCTCTAATGACGCATATCTTAGATCGGCATTTGACCATGGAGGTCTGATCTTATAAGTTTTTATTTGTACTTTCGTTATTATATTTTGTTTTTTCTTTTTTTAAACCTATAGAGCCTCAAAGGAGCCGTCCAACGGCGCATGACAAACGGATCGCAAATTCAGAATACGGGACAACCTGTAACAATCATTAAAAACGCTGCTGCTATTGCACAGCAACAAGCTGCCGAAAGTACTCGTGGAACTGCTTCGCCGGCATTGTCGACATCGTCAAATGGTTCGATTCCTTCAACCGGTAGTGCCGCAATGCATGCAATCAAAAGACACGCTTCGGACTTTATCAATCCAAAAGAATTGATGGTGAGTGAGATGCTGTTTGGTTTTGTATTCTAAATTTTGTAGTTTGCTGGTTTAAATAATAGTTTTTTATTGACGTAGGATTTGTGTGCTGCACGTGAAATAATAATTTTGTTGTCAATTAGTGTTGTCATATTAGTATTGTTCGGTTAACAGTCTATCACTATAAACCTTTTCTTCAAAAACATACATACGTAGTAATTGTTTCAGTTTATTTTTGAATAAGGTTGCAAATTATGATGTTTTGGAGGCAGAAATGGGCTGCTTTTGAACTTGGATTTTTCTTCTTCTTGAAATGAAAATTTTCCTCTTTGATGTTCTCAGTGTGTCATTCTTTGAATTTGTCTTTTGAAACCTTTCGTGTTTAGTTGTTATTCTTTATGGAAGCATTAAGAGCATAAGTTTTTCTATGTCTTTTTTTTGTCATGATCTTGTCTTTTTTTCCTAGCACAAATTGTGAAAAACACTTTGCTTTCATCTGAATTGGAAACCTCGTAGAATATTTTGACAGTTAAATTTTAACTTTCATTAGAATGGTGGTTCCACCACTTGTTTAACGATAATCGTAACTCTTGCTGGTACTATAACAGGACACTGTACCCATATGTGCACACACTTAACTGTTCCTGATTTTTTTTAGATTCTTGAGTTATTTATTCTAAAATTTGTTCCGACAGCGAGTCATAAGCTGTGATTTGACTGGTTTATGATTCGGATTTAAGTCGCGGAGTTCTTCTTTTGCAGGAACATTTTTTCTAATTTCACAAGTAAACAAATGCAAACAGTTCTAGTAGCTTTTGACACAAATTTCCGGGGGACCATTCTTCTTCGTTTTCTTGGAAAACGAATACGTGCATTTTTATACGGACGGTTCGAAAACAAATGAAGGAGTACGTTGCGTTGTGGTGTCTATTCAGACGAAATGAAATTAAACATCTCGCTTGGTCTTCCAGATCATTGTAACGTGTTCCAAGCAGAGGTTGTGGGAATTAGCGAAGCTCTGTCATGGCTCAGAGGAAACATGATATATGCATCTTCTCAGACAGTCAGGCGGCCATCAAATCCCTGACATCAAATTCCTTCAGCTCTATCTTAGACCTTATCTGCCGATCATCTCTCAGGGAGATATCAGAGCAGTTTAACATTTACCTGTGCGCTGGGTGATGGGGCATAGAGACATTCCAGGAAACTGCAAAGCAGATGAACTCGCAAGAAACGGAACACTTCTGCCCTTCTCACCGAAAACGGAGAGTATCAGCATACCAATCGCGACATACAAACTCATACAAGAAAATTAATCTGAGATGGTCAAGCAGTTTAACGTGTCGTGTAACGCAACGAAAAAGACCTGGCCCAAGTTAGATCTTAATGGCTTGATCTCTCTCAAAAGAAAACACATTAGTGCGATGATAGGTGTCATCACTGGACGCTGTCTTATTGGAAGACATGCCCCAAGGCTAATAGTTTTGCTGAGAATCGCTTTATGGATGAGGAGGAGGAGGAAATATTTCCCAACTTCTCTGTTCATGAACAGCTTTAGCTCACAAACGTAGGATACACCTAGGGTCGTATTTCTTTGATGGCCATAGTCTCTCCCGCTAACGGCCACTTTAACCTAACCTAACCTAGTAGCTTTTGGGACAAACATGTTCTTTAACAACTCTAATTGTAATATGATCTTAAAAGTTGCGACACGCTCTCACTTTTTGTTGGTTTTTTTTTTCAAGTTTAATATCAACCCATTGATAGTGTGATTGAATTTGTTTATATCATTGGTTTTAAAATCCGTCTTTCTTTTTCCTTTTTTCCTAATACTCCCATACAATTTTTTTCATGCTCGGTGTGCATTTTTCTGGAAAAACAACGAACTCCTCTTTCGAAATTTCGTTATATTTAGTTAAATAGAAATTCTCCAATTCGTTAATGGCCATTAACCGAATCATATTTTCACTGTGTTTGTCGGAGTTCTGATTTCAGTTTTACCAATCAAGATATTTTTATCGACTGTTCGTTTGGTTCTCTTTAGCATGGCGTTGATCTTTTAACTTGAGTTTGTTTGTTTGAAAAAAATCTTGTTTACCTTTAAAAAAAAAAAAATACAAATAAACAAATAACATTAAAACAATTAATTAATTTCGAGTAGAATCCCGAATTTGAAAATTTACTTAGCATAGAATCTACCGTTTCGTCTAACACAATTCCAATGCATCCTGCTTCCAAATCTGCTTGTACTACTACTACTACTACTGACCCCGGTTTGGATACTTTCACAAAATCAATGCAAAGTAATTCTCTTCCAATGGTGCCCGATGGTGTAAGTAATCGTTATGTCCATGTCAGAAAAAAATATTTTAAAAAAAATTTTTATTTATTGTGCTTAAAGTGGTTTAGTGGGAATTTATTATTTTAAAGCATAAAAAAATAAAATAGACAAGGAGTATTTAATATCAGTGTGTTATCTTCTGATT
The DNA here is from genome assembly GCA_949752695.1 of Melanostoma scalare. NCBI lineage: Eukaryota > Metazoa > Arthropoda > Insecta > Diptera > Syrphidae > Melanostoma > Melanostoma scalare. Next base: position 27,385,713 of record OX456984.1, on the reverse strand, counting down.
TGTTGTTTTGTTCTACTTCCTTTTTGATTCAGGATGAAAATGAAGGTCCGGTGACAAAAAGTATTCGTTTAACAGCCGCTCTGATTTTGAGAAATTTGGTGACATACACCCCAGCAGCTAAGAGGTTTGTATTCTATGAACAGTGAAGGAATATGAGCAAAATAATGTTTTTATTTTCCAGGACACTTCGTCAGTATGAACCACACTTGGCAAGTGTGGCTCTTAGTAATGTGGAATCCAGTGGCACTATTTCACAAATTCTATATGAACTCAACAACTGATTTGAATACAGCTCGAGCAGTAACTAAAGAGAAAAAAAATCCTTCGGAGGATATGAAAAAATCTTAAAATATTTTATGAGGCGCTTGAGCGAAATTTAATTACTATTAATTGAACTTTATGATTTTATAATTATGTAAGCATACTTTTGGAAAATAAAACTGCATATTTTACATTTTATTATTATTATTTTTTTTTTTTTTACTTTTTCAAATTGATTTCAAACGAGCGAACCGACTAAAAATGGCGATGAGGGCTCCCGGTTTACATTAGCTTGTAGTCAATAAGTGTGAAAAATGGGCAAGTAGTTTGAGTTCGTTCCCCAATTTAGGTTCCCTATATAACTTGTTTAAAGCTATTGACTATGTCTTATAAAGAGGGTACAAAGGAACTAAAAAAAGAATGGATTTTAATTATATTAACCGGTTAGCGGGCTAACTATAACGGAAAAGCTGAGTGCTGTTAAATTAGAGGGTACAAATTGAAGATCTGGGTGAAAAACCACTATAAACAGTTAAGATTCCCAACCAAAGAAAGAAAACTTAAGCATTTTCCGATTTTTTAGTTTTTTTTTTCTAACGTTTTTGTGTAGCACGGTTTGTTGGTAAAGCCTAGTACGCTGATGATTAATAAATAAAAAAAAATAATAAATAGCTCCAGAGCGAGGAGCCCCGGGGCCTAGCGCATTTCTCACAACCACTGCCTTTGTGAGGGAATGGATGGGACCTACAATTTTCTGCGGGTTCCGAACGGCTAATCGAGAAGTGCTTTTCATGGCAAAGAATTTACTAACTGAGGACTTGCCAATTCCTCGTGAAATTCGATACCCGATCCTCTGGGTTAACAGGCAGACATGCTAACCATCACGCCACGGGTACCACAGTACGCTGCTGATACGAAACGAAATTTTTCGTTGGTCTCAACATCCATGGCGAAATCATGAACGTACACTCAGCGGAAAACATTAGTGTAGAGTATTATCAGCTAATTTAAAAAAATTAGCTATTACTATGAGTATAATCGCTATTTTGTTATAAAAAAATACTTAGAAGAAAAAAAATATTTATACCTACCTAAAGTGAAAACGAAAATAAATTAAAACATCATTCGACCGTAGTCTATACAGAGCATAAGGTTTTCAGTTCTATTTAAATAATTTTGTAGCCCACTGTCAATAAGCTTTAACACACAGCCCCTGAAACCTCTATTAGAAATAACGTCAAAAAGCTCACCGAATAGACTACTGTCAAAAGTGACTGCAATGGCGCTACTGCCAACTTTTATTCGACCGGTGTTAGCGCAAGTGTATCATTCGACAAATATTCGTGTCGCGTACCTAGTTAAAACTGTTTCAGCGAGATCTATACAAACAAAGTGCTTCTATTCCACGTTTGCATACAATATGACCGGGCCATATACAACTGTCGAAAAGGGAGCTCCCAACTCCACCAACTACAGCATTTATTTTAGTAAGTAGATAAGGTATTAATTATATAATTCTAGATTAAATCAATTAAGTCATTTTGGATTAAACTATTGATTATATTCGGTCTGTGGATTGACCCGCTGATAAAGACTAATAAATCTTTATATAAGAATATTATCGCAGTTCATTGGATTTAGAGATAGAAAGGCACTTTAAAAGTCTAAACTTATTTCTTTAACGTCCTTGGTAGGTCACAAACTAACGTCATTAAATTTGCATGCATGCGTTACAAAGTTCATTATTTGCATAAGCACAAGTAATGTTGCACCTTAGAGCATAAACTTTCTCGAAGAGTTAGGGCGCAAAACCGGTAAAGAGGAATTTGAAAAAACAACTAAAGTTTCAAACCCTATCGGAGAATTTCTTCACATAGTAAACGACGAACGAATGCTCTACAAAAAATTTAGTTTGATGTTGGCTCACTTTCCTCGAGATAAAGTTTATTTGATTGCTGTGAAGGTTTCTAACATTTTTTTCTATGATTTCTACAAATCTGTATGACTGTTACTAGTAGGTGACTAGATAATCTGTCCAAATAAAAACAAAGTTCGTGTTTACATAAGTTTCAAATGATTTTTATTAGGTTTTTTTAATAATGAAGTGGTTAGGCTTTAATTATTTTGTCTTACCTCAGCCGGTTAGAAAGGTTAATCAAATATTTAGACAGAATTGGTACGATCTCATCCATAAAAATAGACAGGGACCTAATAGCTAGACGGAAGCCAGCATTTAGTGCATATTTAACCTTAGTCTGGTTCAAAACTCGAAATCGTTCTCCTTTTGGAAAAGCGAAAAGGAAAGGAAGTTTTTAAATTTACGGTATTTTTCGCAAAAATATTAACCCAGGAGCTTTCATTCAGAATAGGTTTTGCTTTATTATAAGATTATTTGAGAACCAAAATGCTCAATGCTCAGAATAAAAAAAAACAGTTGCCATAATGTGTTCAACATTTTATAACCTGTATTGGGTTACTGACAAATCCTCTTCTTTTTTATTTAAGGCGCTACGAATATCTATTGTAATCTTGGGGATAACAACTTTCTTACTTGTCTGCATGTAACGTATTCAAAACTACAAGACTTCTTTAGACCAAAAAGCAAAATAACCTCTTTCCGTTTTTGTATAACCTTCTCAAAGCTAGTTGCAATACATTTTTGTTTTGTTTTTCTGTCCCTGTTTTTTGATTACAGTGGACTGTGTTTTCGTTAAAAAAAAATACCGCATGATAAATATACAACGCTTATGTTTAGTTCACGGCAACTAAGGTCTTTCAATAGTTTGTTCGTTGAAGCCCTGACCCCTGAGTTTGTGCTGTGGTCTACCCATAGCCTTTTTTTTTTTTTAAACTTCAACTCGCCATGAATGTTAAACTGATAGCGTTTTTTATTGAAATTCGATAGATTTACTCTTAAACCGAGAACTTCTACTTTCAATGAAACATGTTTTTCAAATTTTTTTTACTGGTATTGGAGGTTAAACTGATATACACGTATAGGAATTCATATTTTCATGTTTTGTAGTTTGTTATTTTTTTTTTTTTTAAACAAATTAGTGTATTCAAACTTGTTTACTTGTTTCTTCAGTAATTTGTAGCGATTTTTAGCAATAGGTCTGTTTCTTTACTTTGTGCACAGAATTCTTTGCTTTGTGCACAGAATTCTTTACTTTGTACACAGAAAAAAGTGGGGGTAAAAATCTCTCAGAAACTCTCTAAAAGAGCGTAATTGTCTAAAAAGTAAAGAAATGCCTTGAACAAAACATTCGCTGTAACGCTTGGAAAAACGTCTGTTTAACAGTTGTTGTATTTGTTTTGGCAGTGCACTATTTCTGTATTCTAGTTCTGTTCGTTGAACTTTCCCCAGGGTTGACCCAGGTTTTCTTGACAACCCTATGAGTTGTCAAAAAAACCTGGGTTTTCCAGTCCTCAAAAACGCTAAACTACAAATCACCACACATCCCTGTCATTAAAAAAAAATACATGCCATTTGACAGCTCTCAACTCGCCACAGCAAAAAGCTAGGGCGAGTTTGTGGAAAACCTAGGTCAACCCTAGGGCTAAAAAAACACTCAATTTGACATTCAAGGCGACTTTGGGTTTCTCAAAAAACGCTTTATGGTGACCCCAGGGCGACCCTAGGGCTTCAACGAACAAACCTTCTGTCGACAGAAAATTTGGTGGCAGACCAGAAATTCGCAGGGTGGGAAAATTTTTTACTCTCTGTTGAGCACTCTCTTTTGTACACAGCTACAAAAAATCGCTGTGCTGAAATAGGATTAGACTGACTTTCGTCGAATTTTGGTGCATTTCGTGATAATTGTCAGTAAAGAAACACACCTAATTTTTTTAACGCAACGCTCTGGTAAAACAAATTCAAAATAATCAAATTAAGTTCGTTCGTTGAACTTTATTCAGGGTTGATCCAGGTTTCCAACAAAAATATATGCATTTGGCAACCTGCTTCATTACCCAAACTCGCCCCAGCAAAAACCTAGGGCGATTTGAAGGCAAATGCAGTGTAATCTCTCAGGGCTCAAAAAATACACAGTTTGTCTTTCAGGGCGAGTCTAGGTTTTTCAAAAACGATTTGTGGCGACCACAGTGCAAACTCAGGGGACGAATTACCGTACATGTGATCGAGTAATACGTGACTGAATCATGCGAGTTTTGCATTACTTCTCACGTTATCGAGGACTTTAGTACCACAAATTGACATTCTTTTTATCAGTATTTGAACGAATTGAATTCAATAAATGAACAGCAGACTGATAAAGTGTAATTTAAAGCGAATTTTGTAAGAAAAATGGCATTCACTCACTCGATCACTGATGCGGTAATTCGGCCCCAGGTCTTCAACGACCAAACCTACTATTTTCCATTTAACGTTTGACAGAACAAATGTTTTTGCATGTGTGCGTGAATTCAAAGTAATATCGTTTTTCATTGACGAAAAGAGTTACTCCTTTTGCGGAAAGATTTACTCCTTTCCCATTTCCCAGTTATCCATGAAACTTGAAAAATTGAAAAGTAGTAAATCTTTTCACGAAAGGATGAAAAACGCACCCCAAATTGCTCCAAGTCTACTTTTTTCCTGGTGTGATTTCAGGTAATGCTATGTCCGCACCTGAAGTTAACCTGGGTTTCGTTCCAGTATGGTTTGAGTTCACCAAGTAGTGTCCGCATATGCAGAAAAGTTTTGAGTTTATCTTTTTGTCTTAAGTTAAAAAGAGACAGACATACAAGTGTGAGCAGAACGTCAACGACGTATGAGAGAATTCATTCTCTCTCCACTCACTTCCACTCTCTTAAATGTCAAATTCAATGGAATATTGGAAATAGTGCATTCAGCGCCTATGGTTTCGAGTAGGTTATCTCGAAACCCAGTGACTAAAAAGGTTTCATTTTGTATGGCAAACCACTTGGTTATCATGTTGGTTTGGGATTGTTTTGAGATAAACAAGTTTAACTCTCAGGTGCGGACATAGCATAACGTACAATGGTACAATGATGTCAAATGAGATGTATATTTCCTCAAATGATAGAGATGTGTGTTGATTTCATTGTTGAGAACCGAAAAGCCAGACTTTTTTGACAATTTGTTGGGTTGTCAAGAAAACCTTAGTCAGCCAACCAACCTTACATAGGTTGGACAAACTAGCCTTATAGTGCTTTAGTGCATTCGAAGTAGAAATGTAAACAATTATTCATACTTCGGCTTAGTTACTGAACGAAATGGGCTTAAGCAGCAAATACAGCCGCAGTTGCAAGAGGTGTAAATAGAAAAAATTCAGCCTTATTTGAGTTTCACGTGAACAGCTTTGCGCCCGGAACATTTCTGTTCGCCCGGAATTTTAAAAGCTATTATGAGTTTCATCTGAACAAAATTCCAGACTTACAATTTTTCCGCTTTTGTTGTTCAATTGTTCGCCTCACAAAAGTAAGTGAAATAAATTGCTCTCAACGTTTTCACATTTCACGGGGGAAAAAAAAAGGGAAATTTTTCGAACGTGGAAAATTTTTCCCCCGAAACTCATAATAAGGGAAAAGTGAAATGGGATCTTTTTCTGGGGGAATGATTTCACGTGAAACTCATAATAAGGCTGATTGGTATCCATTTTCCACCGGCTGGTGTGTTCACTCAGTAATCGTCGGAATGATTGCAGTCGCATACATAGCTGCCGTCGTCAATTTTAGTACACCACACTCGAACACAATAATATTCACACAATAATGGAAGCCTAAACCGCACACTTTGATTTTACACTTGCTGCTGTCGCTTCATATGCGATTGTGGCGCATTGTTTTCATCCAGTTACGTGTGGAGCAGCAATAATGTGGGAATAGTGAATTGTCTTTAATAGAATTCTAAATGCAGCCTTTGATTATCTTGATTCGAATACTGATTCAGTTAAAAGCTCAGCAGACAGAGATAGCCCCTGCGAGGTATTTGAATTCATCAACTTTCTCTGCAAGTTGCTCAAAAATAATTTTCAAAGATGATGGGCCAGGAAGGATTATTATTATTAAATAAAAAAAAAAATAGGGTGGTGCAACAAAGCGAGGATCCCCAGGGCCTAGCGCATTTCTCAAAACCATTTGTCTTGAGAGGGAATTTTAGTCATACTTTCTCACTTTTTTTTTGTGGGAAGCAGTTAAAAGTAAGTTGCGATTTGATCGGATTCTAGTTTTCACACCATCAGCGAAACAATTTCAATATTTTTGCGTCCTGAAGAACATTCCAATCTCCTCTCAAATATTCGTAATTTATTTAATGTGTACTCTAAAGTAAGAACCTCCATGCTTTTATCTTTGTATTGAATCTAGACACTCCATCACGCAACTTAACTAATTCTTTCAATGTTCGCGTGTAAAATTACTGCGATAATTATCACCAATAGAACTATAAAACTGAATTTGACAATTCGTACAAATTGGTCATTAATCATGAAATTTTTTGTATTACAGAAAATGCAGCAGGAAATGCTATTTCACCCCTTCACGACATTCCACTGTTTGCTGACGAGGCAAAGAATGTATTCAACATGGTAGTTGAGGTGCCCCGTTGGACAAACGCAAAAATGGAGGTAATGAGAAAAGCAAACACCATCATCAATTAAAACAATCAATTAGAACAATTACAGCTCAAAGTTGATACCAGCTTTTGAATAGCCTCTGTTTGGGGGATGGGTCTAATTGATGTCGTATTAGATTGACAAATTTCTGAATCTCGTGTCTCACGCTTTACTTTTCTTTTTGTTTTAACAGATTAGCCTGAAAAACCCATTGAACCCGATCAAGCAAGACATCAAAAAGGGTAAACTGCGCTTTGTAGCCAATTGCTTCCCCCATCATGGTTACATTTGGAATTATGGAGCTTTGCCACAGACCTGGGAGAATCCTGACCACATTGAACCATCCACGAGCTGCAAGGGTGACAATGATCCAATCGATGTGATTGAAATTGGTTCTCGAGTAGCAAAGCGTGGTGAAGTAATGCAGGTGAAGGTTCTCGGAACGGTGGCATTAATCGATGAAGGTGAAACAGATTGGAAGATCATCGCAATCGACGTAAATGATCCCGTTGCTGATCAAATGAGTGATATTGCCGATGTTGAAAAATTCTTCCCCGGTTTACTGCGCGCCACAGTTGAATGGTTCAAAATTTACAAAATTCCCGATGGAAAGCCAGAAAATCAGTTTGCATTTAATGGTGAGCCTAAGAACGCCCAATTCGCCCTGAACATTATCAATGAAACACATAAATTCTGGGTTGGACTGATTAAAAAGGATTTGGATGGCGGGTCTATTTCTTGGTAAATATTTTCTCATTACTTCTGTTGTAATTCCATACTTCATTAAATTATTGTTTCCTAAAGCGCTAACACAGCTGTCGCCGATTCACCATTCCTCATCGCTCAAGAAGAAGCGGACAAGGTTATTGAACAGGCCCCAACTGACGGAGAAGTAGAAAAACTTGGTGATATAAGTAAGGCGGTAACAAGTTTAATTTCATTTTACAAAATTAATATTCTTTTTTTTTACAGTTGATAAATGGCATTTCGTTCACCTGCAATAAAACGTTTGACCAATCTAAAAACGTGTGTCACTAGTTGTTGTAGTTTGTGGTTTTATTGATATTCGGTTCGGTTGCAACGCCATATCTGTGATTGTTTGTAATCGAAATGAAAAATAAAGTAAATGTTGAATGAATTTTATTATTTTTTTTTGTACATACCTAATTGATTTGATATCCTGAAATAAGCTTTTGGGCTTACATTATTTAAGGGCTGGTTAAGGCTAGGAGATTCTTGCCTGCTTCTGAAGCGTGCATTTCAAGGCAATATTTGAAAAAATAGGGTGATGCAACAGAGCGAGTAGCTCCAGGGTCTAGCGCATTTCTCACAACCATGTCTTGTGAGGGAGTTCAGGGGACCTACAATTTTCTGCCGATTCTGAACGAATAATTGAGAAAGCTTTTCATTTCAATGAATTTAGTAACGGAGGACGTGCCAAATCCTCGCGAAAGGCGGTACCCGTGGAAAAACCTTTTTGCTTTTGTTGGAATTAATTTGATTGCAAACAGTCAATAGTCACCTTGTCTGATCACAATTCCAATTTTATTAAAAAAGTTGACACAACTGAGATTATCGTCTAAATCGATTTCATTTGAATGCGAAGGTACTTGTGTTAGGTACTGAAATTGTTTGCAAACTGAGACCCGAATATATACAGAGCCAGAGCTGTCTGTTGCAAGGTAGCTTCTTTTTACCTAGGTACTTCTTTTCTGTACGAAACGGTCTGCTAACAAGTCCCGGTCGACGTTTCATTAACATTGATTTGCTCTCAATTCGTAACCTCATTGCCTGAAACACTTTCAAATTTTTTCTGAGTTGAATCAGAGACACAGCGTCTTTTTTGAATTAAGGACTATATCCGGCTGGAATTGGCTTGCATTATTTTTCACTTCCTTAAGTGCAGTTTTCAGTTTTCACTTTGATGTCAAAATAATGTTTGTTACAATTTGAATGAAGCTTTCCACATTCTGGACAAGCCCAGAAATATCAAAAAACTTTTATTTTTAAAAAATGATTTCAAACCAACCGTCAAAAAATGGCGACGAGGGTTAGCGGTCAAATTTAATTTGTAGGCAAAATGAAACTACTTTCTGCCTTTACTCTGTGGTTGATATTCGGCTAAGTTAACCGAATGACTTATTTAAAGTCATTCGGTTGACTTAGTGCAGGTTGGTTGACCTGAGTAGGGGAACAATTTCAGCTGAAGTAGTGTAGATATTGCACTACTCTTCACATAGCAGGTACAAGGAAACTTAAACTTAAACTTAAACTAAAACTTAAACCTAAGCTTAAACTTAAACTTTTAATTTTACGTTTACCTTGACTTAAACTTAAACTTAAACTTTAACTTTAACTTTAACTTTAACTTTAACTTTAACTTTAACTTTAACTTTAAATCAAACTTTGAATTTACCTTTAAATTTAACTTTAAGTTTAACTTAAAATTTGACTTTAAATATAACTTTAAATTTAACTTTAAATATAACTTTAACTTTAACTTTAACTTTAACTTTAACTTTAACTTTAACTTTAACTTTAACTTTAACTTTAACTTTAACTTTAACTTTAACTTTAACTTTAACTTTAACTTTAACTTTAACTTTAACTTTAACTTTAACTTTAACTTTAACTTTAACTTTCACTCCTTGGATAAAGCAAATAGATATACTCGCGTTTTAAAAACTGAAATTGATAGTTTTTGTAAGAAATAGTTGATTCTGTGTACAGATTGTTATTGAATTGTTGTGTAATTTCAAAGAGAGGTTGAAACAATTTTTAAATAGAAAATAAAAAAATATGTAAAAAAAACTTATAAACTTAGCATAGGGTAACGCTCTTTTTAAACATGTTCTTCTCAAACATGTTCTTCTCAAACATGTTCTTCTCAAACTGTGCAGAACTAGCAAACATCAAAATAGATGTGTCAAATTCATCACAGCTGACGCTGACTCTGAAGTAAAAAGCTCTTGAAAAAATAATAAAAATATCGACAACTCACTTGTTTCGTAAACCTTATTGTTTATATTAAAATAAAAAGCAAATAGGCTTGCATTTGTCCATAAGTATGGATCAAAAAGAAATAAAACAAGCGTTAAAAGAAATTCGCGATGCCATTAAAAATGAAAACAACTCATTGGCTATTAAAAAGTGTAATGTATGTAGCCGGCAGTAATCAAAACAACTTAATTAATAATTTTTTATTAACAAAAAATCTAGGAATTACTCGAAACTGACCCTAAAAACTATATGGGTCTGATATTGCTTGGAGCGGCATATCAAAGTACAGATAGGACTCAAGTAAGTGGAAAAGATTTCATAATTTCCCCCAATTGTCTAGAGAATCCCTTTGTTAGGCAGCAGTCCATCTCCGCAAAGCAGTGGACTGCTCTCCTACTCCGACGGTAGCACTTCAAGGTCTAGCGAACTGTGCTCCTGTCGATGAGCTGCCAGAAATATACGAAAAACTTTTAGGGCTTGTTCCGTAAGATTTTAGTCCTAATTGAGGATATATTTTGCTAATAGGTTTTGTTTAAAGTGAGAAGTCATGTGAGTACCACGAGAAAATCTCTTCGGTCGGTCTTTCAAATCCCAAAGTAGCAGACAAATGTATAGAAGTTCTTAAGAAAGCCGTTTTGGCTGCTGAAACAACAGATACAAAGCAATCATCTCTACTTAATCTGGCCAAAGTTTGGGTATCTAAAGAGGATATAGTCGAATGCGACTTGGAACTGGTATTTTTTTTAATTGTTTGTTTTAATATGATAATATTTTTTCTTGTCCTAAAACCAGTTAAGATCTTGCCTCAAAGTTGCCATCAATGAAAACAGCAATCCTGATATTCAATTAAAGTGCTTCAAGCGATATCTGAAGCTCCTTTTCAAACAAAACGATTACGAGCAGCTCTTAAAAATGTCCGATTCTATGTTTAATATCTTCCCTGATGATCTATATTCTCTGGAATGGATCTGTAAGGTTTACTGTGAAAACTTCAGATCTAATATCGGCATTATGTCAGTTCTTCCAATGCCTATCGAATTTTATTCGGAAAAACTAGAGGAACTAAATCCGAATTCCAGCTTAGCTGTTCTAATCAAAGCCATAAAGGCTTTAGATTCTGATGATATCGTGGCAGCTAGAACTTTGCTTAAAAGAGTCCAACAAATTCAACCGAACTATGGTGTGGCAATGGAGCTCTTAGCCCGTAGTGAGGTTCTTATTGGAGCATACGGCACAGCTTTGCCCCTTTTACGATCCTTGGGGTTGAAAAATGAAGCATATGGAATGTGTTTGTCACATTCTAAAGATTCAGCTGATCTCAACGAAGCCATCGAGTTGCTTTCTACTCTGCAACAAACGGATGATGTTTTGGATTCTCTCGCAAGGTTTGCCTGTTTAATTTACGTAACGTCTTCCCGTTTATAAAAAAAATTCTTGGTACCTAGATGCTACCTGGGACTTAATGAAAATTCAAAACTTAATGAGCTACCACTACCACCACTTCTAGAGGCCAAATACAAACTGTGAGTCGATAAATATACATCCTTTCATTTTGACTAATTTGTTGTGTTCTGCATCGAAGCCCTCCTCAGAAAGCATTGCAACTTTTAGAAACTTGTGCCAATCAGGAGTCGTACGAAGTTCTCATTTTAAAGGGCAAATTTAACATCATGGTCCAGGAATACAATTCCGCCCTAATTTGCATATTGAAGGCTACTCGTCTCAAGCCATATCGAGCTGAATGCTTCCAGTATTTGGGTGAAATTTATATGGCCCTACAAGATCAAAACCGTGCCAAAAAGTGCTTTGAGAAGTGTGTAAGTCTGGATATACTTTGCGAAAGAGCTGTTACCTTGTTAAGTGCAATTTATCAGGAAACCAATGAAGAGGTGAATTCTATTTACATTTGTTTGTAAACAAAAATTTAAAGATTTAATTTATTTTCAGGACAGCAACGAAGCTCTCCTATTGAAAACACTTCAAGTCGTTCCAATTGCATCTTCGAAATGGGTACACTTCAAGCTGGGACTGCACTACTTAAATGTTAAGAAATTCGACGAAGCAATACAGTCCTTTAGAACATCATTAAAGTTGGATATTACTTGCATTGTATCTTGGGAAGGCTTGGCTGACGCTTACAGTGAGCGCGGGTCATATAATTCAGCCATTCGCGTATTTCAGAAGATTCTTGAACTGGATCCAGGAAACATTTATGCCAAACTACAAGTGGCTTTAATCAAAATGGTAAGTTTACATTTTTTTCTTCTGTAAATATTAAACCGATATCACGCTTCTGAAAAGGATTGATTAAAGCGGACGACATTTGGTAATTGCATGTGCATATGGTAATATGAGAACGCACCTCTAAACTGGAAGTGAAGAGCCTCAAAATGTCCGATTCCTAAAAAAGAGATGATGCGTAATTATAAGAATTAGTGAGTTTGTTAGTTGGGCTGTACTATTTTAGTCTGCAAAATTAATTGGTTGTGCCGGGGAAGTATGCGTTTGATGGTTGCTTTTTAATCTCTCTTCTGAAGTGAAAGTCTTTTTTAGTGCATTCAATTAGACATTTCATTCATTTCATTTCTATGACATTGCATAGTCATATCAACTCTGAAATGGAGTCCGTATTAAATACGAGAGGCAATGTTCGGAGATTAAGAAGAACCAAGCCACACGAGCTAATGGTCTAAAAGTCATGGGAAGCATTAAAAGTTTAAGCTTCCCCTAAAGCGATTATATTATTGAGAAAGAAAAATCTGTTGTCGATCGTTCATAGATTGGTTCTGATTACGAGGAGTTTTTAGTGAGCTAAGAATCCCAAGTGTCTTTTGAAGATTTCCTCCTGACAAAAAAAAAAAAAAAATTATACAGAATACGAGGAGACAAAAATGCTTGTTAAGGACTTGAAAGCCAAGGTAGACAACGACAGCCATTGCTTAAGTCACGTTAGGCGATGAACTGGCTTTGACAGAGGCAAGAACTACGGTTAACCGATTGTTGATCATTACAGCGACTAGTGAAGGGAAAGGCTATGTTTTAACATAAGACGTCCCACAAAGTTGAAAAACAAGGGACGTGTATCCAAATTTAGGGAGTTAGCGACAAAGTACTGAGCGGCAAAGTAAAAGAACGGCAGATTAGAACAAAATTTAAAGCTGTCACTCTGTCGGTCAGCATCTAGTTTGGTCACTTTGGTACTCATTACGTGGCTGGACGCTATTCGATCAAGCGTTTTCGTTGCTGCTTCTAGGTTGTTTCAAACAGAAGAGGAGCAGGCAGGAAATGACATAGACCAAAGAAAAGTTCAGTGAACCAAAGAATAGAGAACCAAATTTTGAACTATCTGAGAAGAATCAACCGAACTTAACCAACGCATTTTAAAACAACTGTTGTGTAGAGAAGATGAGGAAAGAGTAACGATAGACGTATATTGCGTGACTTAATCAGCGCGTTGGCTACCAAACAGAAAGCAAACAAATAAGTGTTTTAGCGGAACAATTAGCAGAATCACCAAAAGGTGTTTTTAAAGAACTGGTAGTAGAAAAGAAAATTTGGAATAAACTGCCACTACCAATGTGTGGAACCTAATGTGATATCAGCAGCCGAAGCGAAATGTTGTGCAAAGTATGGAGGGAATCTTTATTATCCTAAAGATATAGCTACATAAAGCTAGGAAAATAACATCTTAAGAAATTTGAACGTTCGTTAAGAGCTGGTCTGCGGCGAACATCTTACAGATTTTCTGGTCGATTGACGAGAAAAAGGACCAAGAATCCAATTACAGTATAATTTGGAATCGATTGGCCATTTAGTTCAAAAAGAACCTGTTTTAGTGGGAGCCAACAATACAATAGCGTTCGATAAGAAAATCATGTAGAAGTGGCAAGATGACGGTTTTCTGTTTCGCTCATGATTATGAACATCATCAAGTCATCATCAATGAAACGTCATCATAAACAATAATTTTTTCTATTTGAAAACTTGACCTATAGCCCACAAAATAAACAATTCAAATACCCAACAAAGGTCAAAAATACGTAAATATATCATATCAATATCAGACAGAAGCTCATTAAAGGAAGATTTGAAAGAGCTGAAGCACGTCTCCAGAAACCAAATTCGTTGGCGCTTGGAAGTAGTAAAAATATGGAGCTTCTGTGTTTTTTCTTTTCACTGGAAGTAAAAAATAAAACGTTTTTCCTTTAATTTTTAAATTTCATAAACATTAATACGAACATTCCTCTTTAATAAAACAAAATTTGTTTACTAAAATTCTACTTCAGACAGTTCGTATGTACGCTGAAGCGATTGACAATTTTGAGCAGCTCCTTGTCGATCATCCCGACTATTTGCCTGGTTTGAAAGGTGCCGCCGAGTCTCATATTGGGCTGGCCAATAATTTAAAGCTAGAGAAACGTCTTGGCCGTTGCAAGTATCATCTCCAGCAAGCTGTTAAGTATTTAGAAAGGTAAAGTCGTTAATATGTAGAGGTTATTTTTTTTATTTGCAATAATTAAATTGACGCAGAGTCTTTATAACTGGCAAACAAAATATGGTGTGGCTTTGGCGTCTCACAGCTAACACATTTGTCCAAGTGGCCCTGTTACCTACTTCCAAGGCTCATTTAGAAGTTTCTGCAAATTTGGCGAAAGAAGGTAGTGAAGGTGTGGTTACTTTGGACCGTAAACAATTGTTGGCACTAGCTGCTAGGTAAATAAATAAAACAAATACATAGCTCTTACAGAAATTCACAAAAAGTCTGATCCGTTCATAGGTTCTACACCTGTGCGCTGAAGCTTACCCAAGACACATTCCTCTGGTATGAACTTTCAGTTTGTGCATATTTCAGTGCAAAATTTGAAGCCAACGAAGAGCTCAAGCATATAAATTTGGCAGTAAAAGCATGTAAAATGGCCATTAGCCACCAGAGTGATCGTTGGCAGAACTGGAACGCACTCGGTGTTATTTATGCTCACAAGGCTATCAATGACTTGCCCTTTGCTCAGCATTGCTTTATCCAAGCCCTAGTGCTGGATCGTAAGTCATATACAACATGGACGAATCTGGGAGTTCTCTATATGAAATTGGAGGATATAAAGTTGGCGAATCAAGCATTCCAACGTGCCCAGCAATCAAGTCCTATCTACCCCAACGCCTGGATTGGACAGGCGATGATCGCTGAGCACATAGCCGACGAAGAAGAAGCCCTGGATCTTTTCAGGCATTGCCAACAGTTTGAATTCCACTTGGAATCTACCATTGGCTACGCTTATTGGGTGTGCAGTATACTGTCTGATGAAGAGAAACGCAAGGAACCAAGATTCAAACGAACGATCGATCTCTTGTTTGCCGGAACTGTTGCTCTGGATGCCATCAATTGGTATGTAGCAGTGGAGGAAGATGAGTCATCCCCGGCAGCGCTGTCCTACCAGGGTTTTCTAAATGCCCATCATCAGCTGTGGCGTCCAGCCATAGCCGGATATATGCAAGCTGCAAAGAAAGCTACGTCCGATGTAAAAGACAAAATATACACAAACTTGGGGTATATGTTTTTGAAGAACAACCAACCAAAAGAAGCCATCGATGCCTTTAACTCAGTCTCAGAGGCGAACTTTAAGCCAATTGTTGGATTGGCTCTAGCATACTTCCGCGCTGGACAGCATCAAGAAGCCTACTCTGTGTACAGTTCAATTCTGAAGAGTGTTGCGGGTAGCGAAGACGCTAAGGCAGCGATGATTTTGGTTGCAATGGCTTCAATGGTATACACTTCACAAGGAGAAGCAGATACCAAAACAATCTTATATCAATGGTAAGAACCAACAGAAGGAGCGCACAATGAAAATTTTAAATTTCGGAGTTTAGTATTCTCTTAAAGGACTCCCCCATAGAAGCTCTCTACTCGGCCTGTGCTCTTGGTATTCTTCATGGAGACAATCAGCTGACCGAGACTATTTTGTTTGAACTGAAAAAATATGAAAGATCATTGGAACACTGTGCTCACATCGCCTTTCTAACGTCACAGTATCACTTAAAGAATGTAGGTTGAGGTTCATAACCTCTGTTTTGTTTTAGACTTAAATTTTTTTTTCTAGAATCAAACCCGAAAAGGCTTGACTTTTCTCATCTCCCGTGTGCATATGTATCCACAATGCGCAGAACTGAGAAAGATCCTAGCCAACTATTTACTTGAGAATTATGGTCAAATGAGGAAGTACTTTTTAGCTATCAGCCAGATGGCACTGAGTGCAATCGATTTGGGCCACAGCAGTAAAAAGAAGTATAAGTTCTTGAAGCTGGCATGAGAACGGAATAGTCTAAAAGTATTTTATTGTCTTTACAGAAGTTCTTGTTTTGAAGATGCAAAGTCATTAATGACCGCCAGTAGGGCTCTAAAGATGGTCGATAAGAAACGATCGATAAAACTTATACAGCGAGCTATACACTTATGCCCGCAAAATAGAGACGCTTGGAGCGCCTTAGCTGTTTCTGTGAGAGCATGAGAAGAATTATATCGAATACAATTATAAATATAGAAAATGTAGTTTTGTTTTTTTAGCATTTTGATAACAATCATGTTTTAATTTGTCAATTGTCTTTTCTAATAATAATGTCAATCTTTTACAAGCTTACTGATTTGTTTTATTTTGAGTACGAATGCTCAAAATAAACGCGTCTCAATTTTTACTTCACCACATTTAATCACGCAATCTGCCAAACCAATTTCAGTATTCGGTAATTTGTAGAGATTTCAAAAAAAAAAAAAAAATCTAACAGGGTTCCTTCGAGCCGGATTTGAACCAGCGACCTATGGATTTCTATTATGTTTATCAACTCTACAGTCCACCGCTCTACCAACTGAGCTATCGAAGGTTGTGAAAATTGCGTGTCAAAGTGATTATAAGTATGAGGTTAAACGCATGCTGGGGAAACGAATTTTGAAATTTCGTTTGGAAATGATAGGTCTGTTTCTTTAATTTGTGCACAGAAATTCACAATCTGTCACATTTTCAGGAGTGGGGTCAAAATTCTCTCAGAAACTCTCTGAAAGACCGTAATTGTCTGAAAAATAAAGAAGGTTAGGTTAAATAGAAGTGGGTGTTAGCTCGGCTAACACACTTAGGCCCGTTGGGCCCATTGTGATACCACAGTGGGTCTAATGTATCCTTATCCTAATGGAACCACTTGGAGCTTACAATGAAGCAGGAGAGACACAGGGCGTCGATGTGAGTAAGATCACTAGGGTCATCAAAGAAATACGAACCTAGGTGTATCCTACGTTTGTGAGCTAAAGCTGGGCATGAACAGAGAAGGTGGGAAAGAGTTTTCTCCTCCTCCTCATCCATACAGCTTCTGCAAAAATTGTTTCAGACGACTCCTAGTCTTGCCTGTCTTCGAATAAGACAGTGTCCTGTAATGTCACTATCGTCGCACTAATGTGTTTTTTTTTAAAAGAGATCAAGCCGTTCGTGTGCTTAAGATCAAGCTTGGGTCAGATCTGTTTCGTTGCGTTACACGTTAAACTGTTTTCTTGTATGCGTCCTGCTTGAGCAAGAGTTTGTATGTAGCGATTGGTATACCAATACTCTCCGTTTTCGGTGAGAAGAGCAGAAGAGTTCCGTTTCGGGCGAGTTCATATGCTTTGCAGTTCCCTGGACTGTCTCTATGCTCCGGCACCCAGCACAGGTGAATGTTAAACTGCTCTGACATCTCCCTGAAAAATGATCGGCAGTTAGTTAGTTAGTTAGTTAGTTAGTTGAAAACTTTATTTAAAAACTGCTTTAAAATGTACAATATGATAACCTTAAGTTTAATATATAAGCTTAATATGCATTTTATAATTTTATAATTAATTTATTTGTTTTTTTTTATTTAAAAGTTTCCTTCGAGGATGCGTTGCCTATAGTTTAGTGCATTAATTGTGTAATTATACAAAGCTATCCAGCCTAGTTTTCCGTTCAGGACATCCAATGTGTCATTCAAATCCATCGAGGCTACTTGAAAGTACTTCACTCGAAACTCCTTCAAAATGGGACATCTGGCAACAAAGTGATATACATCTTCTCTCTCCTTGAGGTTACAGAGCTCACATAGAATCGGGAGGTCAGGTCGATGCGGAATATAGTTCAAATTTAAAAGTTCACCTCTAATTTGAAATAGTACATTTATCATATTTATGCGGTAGCGATTGAGAAAATACGTGCTTTCATTAAGATCCAAATTAAGTTTGCTGTAGATCAATCTATACTGCGATGATTGTGCTTCTTGTTTAAAGTTTGAGTATGTTGAGTGGCTAATTTTCTCCAATATTATGTTAAACTTAAGTCTCAGATCAGTTGGGCTTATTTCGGGTAAAAAATTGAAGTTTTCACCAAAGCAAATAACCAGCTGTTCCCACTTTCTGATCTGATTTCCCCTTGATGCTAAAAATTTTCTAAGCACTAGATTCGGCAGCCTTCTTTCGTCCATCTCCATCACCTTGATTACGTAATCGAAGTGCATCTTGAGGGTCTTTAGGAACAACGGCGGTTCAGTTGTTTCTAGATGTAGCATATAGTTGGGTGTGCAACTCGGTAATCTAAAAATGCGTTATAAGAAATACCTGAGGAACCTTTCAACTTCTCCAACTTGGGCGTAACCCCAAACTTGTGCCGCGTACAACATAATGGAGGCTGAGGTTGCATGAAAAATTTTAAGTTTTGCACTATGTTCGATATATTTTTTATCTATACAGCAGTCCCACACTGCGGAAACAGCTCTTTCCGCTTCAGCTAGCTTTATCTCAAAGTGTTTTTTCATGTTGATATTTGAAGAGACATTCACTCCTTAGTATTTGTAATCACGAACTATAGCAACATGTTCCCCCTTGTATGTCCACTTTTCGTTATTTGCATATCTACCGCCTCCATCCCTGAATATCATGATTTTAGATTTTTGTAAATTAAAGGTTAGATTCCAGTTTTCACAATAGTTCTCCAGTCGATTCATCATTCGTTGCATGCCTTCCACGGATTCAGAAAGAAATACGATATCGTCCGCAAATATAAGACCCGGAATACGAATATTTCCAAAGTGAATTCCCCCTCCAATCTCATTCATGATATCGTTTATAAATAGTATGAAGAGTAACGTGCTCAGTACGCAGCCTTAATTCCCATTTGAGTTGAAAACTCTTCAGAAATGTGCTCTCCATCCCATACGTAGCCCACGTTATTTTCGTACATCGCTTTGAGTAAGAAAATAATTTTTCCCGATATACCAAACTTATACAGCTTATAAAAAAGCGCTTCGCGGGCAATTGACGAAAAAGGCGTAAAGTTTCCGTTTCCTTCTTTTGAAGCTCTCCGGTCTCCGCAATATTTAACAGACTGAATACTTGGCAGTTAAATGCTAGAATAGAGTTGAAGGAATTTAAATGGAAAATAATTTGTCGTCGTGTCGTGTTAAAAAAACTGCTATAAATTATGAGGACACGAGAAAGTAAGTTAGAATTCAGTAATTTGCTGAAGAAGACAAATTACAAAATATGAAAATATGAATTCCTATTTGTGAACATCAATTTAACCGCCAATAACAGCAAAAAACCTAAAAACATATTTCATTGAAAGGAGTAGTTCTCGATTTGAGAGTAATTCTGTCAAATTTCAATGTAAAACGCTATTAGAAAACCTCTGTTTGACAGTTGTTGTATTTGTTTTGGCTGTGCACGATTTCTGTCCAAAGGAATTTTGGTGGCAAAAATTCAAAGGGTGGGGAAATTTTGTACTCTCTCGTGAGCACTCTTTTTTGTGCACAACTACGAAAATCGCCGTGTTGGAGTTCTGGAATAGGATTTGACTAACTTTCGGTGAATTTCGGTGCATTTCGTAATAATTTTCAGTAAAAAAAAAAACAGACCTGATGTTTACTATAAAAATAGAATGGATATCAGGGATCAGAGCTCGATAATACAGGGAAAAAAAACATCAGTGAGGTAAATTGTAACAGAACGAAAAACCTCATTTATTTTCTTTTGAGTTCATTACTTACCATTGCGAGTGACGCGACGTCCACCTTACTCTGCCTCGAAGGCCAAGAAATTTCAAGCTCATCCACCCACAGAGGATAACTAACTTCTGGCTCCATTCAGGAGTAAGAAAACTCTAAAATTTCCATGGAATGATACAATAGATTTCAATTGGACATACACTGCCCAAAGGTGCATAAACTCACCCACCTTACACTATTGTAATCTAATCTAGGTAAGGTGTACACTTCTATTATAAACACATATGTATTGAATAATTGAATACTGAAATGATTTTTTGTTTTTAAATTCATCGGTCTAATTTTCGAAGGTCAGATTACTGCAGTTTCCAGTAGAAAAAGAAAAAAACTTTTTTGTCGAATAGGGTTTTCTATCGCTTAGTTCAGATTCTGATCCTAAAGTATATTGTTTTGTGACTCTAAATTGATTTTCTTTGGGGCGGGTACATAAACCTATCGGATTCGATATCTAATCTACGTGTATCAGAGTCAGGTATTTGAATCCAGTTAGCTACCCCATAGTATTAAAGCATATTCATTTCTGTTAAGCAGTAAGGTATGTTCGTTCCTTTAGCACTGGATTCGTAACAACACACTCTGACTGTTAAACTCCGTAATTATTGAGTTCTGAGTTTTCTCTGAACAAATCCCAAAATGGCATCCGATATTTACTGGGCAATTTAAGGTGTCGAAGAAGACTAACTAAACATACGTTGCTGTTTTCTTTTTTGAATTGCAATTTACAAATAGCTTTTCAAAGCGTCATTGCTCACCTAAATTATGAATTTTACTTTTATTGTTTTCTGCACTATATATATATTATGTTTTATTTAAATGTTAAGGTTATTTGAAAACAAAAATAAATAAATGATTTATAAAAACCTGAAAAACCCGTAAGTTGTTTCTTTTTTAACCAAAAAACTGAAAAAATAATGTTCCCCAATAATTTTTCCTTTCATTTTAATGGCCATCTAAAGTTTAAACTGTCATTTTCCACCGAAAACTCCGCCATTTTGTGGATAGGAAAGACTTTTAATGTAAAAAGAAGAAGAAGGGGAGGTATTTTATGTCTAGAAAATGTAGGCAAAGTTTGAACTAAATCAATCAAGTAGTTTTCAAATGGAAGTGAACACCGAGTTTGAAAAAGTAGTTTTGTTAAAAACGTTTTAAAAACTCATCATTGAATGTTTTGCGTTTCTTTTGCACTTGTCCAGGTTGATTTATTATGGCATCGGAGCTTAGACAGTTTTGGTTTTGGTAACAGGTTTTGTACCTCCGCCCGGGAGTCGTTTCAACTAATTACACTCTAAAATTAATTGTGCTATAATGTGCACAATTTGCAGATTAAGTTGGTTTTCTTGTAAAAGTAAAACCTGGGGCTGTTGTTTGAGCATGTGCTTAAAGCGGAACTCTTCTTCAGCTACGTGCAGACAGCATATAAAAACCGCACACGTTTGCGGTTCTGATAAATGGATGAATGGAAATGGTCCATCTCGAGCTATTGTGCCCAAATATTTAAAATAAGTAAATCAACAAGAAGAACAAGCTCGAAGAGACGGGGGCTTGGTGCATTTCTCTTACCCATTACTTGTAAGAAATGGATAGGATATACAATATTGTTCCGATTCCAAATGGCTATGTGAGAGAGCGCTTTTCATGGTAGTGTTGTTATTCTCAGGGGACTTGCCAATTCCTCGTTAAATTTGAAAGTGAATATTTTATTTATTTATTTATAAATCGGAAGGTTTAATCTTCTTAAACCTGATGCAACCCGGTGTCGTCCGGTAGTGAATAGAAAAATCCATACTTGTTCCACAATTCAGGGGAGGACCATTTGCCAACCTTGGTAAACGGGTAATGGATAAAGTTCAATGAACTAACTTAGTGTCGAATTGGTATTTCACACACCTCATCAATAAAAAAATTAAAATTTATCCCGAATATTAGTTTAGAAACGTTAATTACGATTTCCGTGAAAACTCTTTGAGCACGGATTATCTTATCTGTGAAGTTGTAAAATCAATTCATCATTAGTATTACCAAGTTCATTGAGACACAGAAAAGAAGCAAACTTGACTTTAAAATAGATAGTAATCATAATCAAGTTGAGGCTCGAACCTTTCTTTCAATGAATAAAAATCTAAATGACGGTTGTTGTTTGTATCGCTGTATCAGTTGAATAAAACGCTCAGAGAACGTATGGCACTCTCTCGGCCATGAATAATATAA
The DNA here is from genome assembly GCA_949752695.1 of Melanostoma scalare. NCBI lineage: Eukaryota > Metazoa > Arthropoda > Insecta > Diptera > Syrphidae > Melanostoma > Melanostoma scalare. The sequence continues at coordinate 27,363,622 of OX456984.1, read as the reverse complement.
TCTCTCAATCACCCTTACCACATAAATTAAACAGCAGTGTTTAGGAATAAAGTGTCTTATTTAAATTCCTACCAATACTCCATGCTAACGTGAATTCCGAGGTATCCACTTATTATCATTGTCCGCTTTGTCTAAGAAACTTCAACGAAAAGATGGATGCAAAACAAAACAAGCGTTAAAGAAAAAAGTAATTGGAAAACCGTCAGGAGACGAACAACCGAAACGGTGTAGAAATAATCGCCACAAAACTGAATTGAGAGTGAGACTCCAGTCACCCATTCAAAGTAGCGCTTAAGATAGTCGAGTCAGTCGTTTGCTAGGCATTCGAGTGAAAGGTTCGCTTAACGGTTAACTCTCATTACACTCTTAACAAAAATTACGGGTGGAGTTTTTGTTTTTTTTGGTTAACGTCTGTTTTGACAAAACGTAGTGACAGTGTTTCCCATTTTTATTTTCAAAACCCTAAAAGTGATTCAAATAATTGAAAAGATATTCAAAACTCACTATTCACCCATCAAGTGAATTTTTTCTTTCGTAAATAAAGTGTAAATAACAGAGCGTGTGAAAAGATTGCAGTGCAATATCGTATTACGTGATCGCCTACACCCGGCTTTGGAATTAAAATTTCAAATACCTCAATGCAAAACCAACAGCAACAACACCAAACTGCTGCGACTATATCTAACTCAATTCACCTGGGGTAAAGGATTGGTATCTACTCCCATTCCAACACCTCGTCGCCCGCGCCGTCACCGTTGATCAGTCGCCCGAACGACAAACATACCGCAAATATTTTTGGTTTGCTTCACCGTGCTCGTGTGATTATTTACGATCAGTTTTTGTATTTGTTTTCATTCTATTCGTTCGATCTCGGGATTGGATTTCAAATCCATGTGATTAAAAAAAACAAAAAACACACACAGATACCTTACCAGAGATCGCCGGAGTGTTTGAGAGGAGGAGAAGAAGGAAAGTTTTGAAGGAGTACCTGTTTTGTTTGCTGCCAGTCACATCACAAATTGTCATAATTATTTTTGACCTTAGCACTCTTCCTAATGTAAGTGAATACAGCTTTTTTTTTAAATGGATTGACTAGGTATTCTGTGGGGATACTCGTGTGTCCAGCATAAAGTTTACTTGACTATAAGAAAATAAAATCTTTCAAACTACTCGTAAACACTGCGGCATGATCGTGTCGCGCTTTCGAAATTGACGTGTGAAGATTGTTTACTATTCATTGTTTTCTTACTTTTTTGCGAGTTTTCAAACAGGGATTTGGGGAAGCGTGGGTAGCATTTTTTTTATTAGACATTTGCGTACAACAAACCAATGAAATCATGATTAATCTCAATGGCGGATGTCAATGAACGGCGAAGCAAATTAAGCGTTATTAATTCGATTTCAAAAAGTTCCACATCCGGTAGAAGCACAATTGGAAGAAGATTATTCTGCCCAAGGCTACTGTTTATTTTTATTGTTTGGCGTTCAATCAGACACTTTGATGGGATATACATTCGAAAGTGCTTATAGGCGTTCGTTTTGTAATGAGGTATTAGTTTCTTATTTATTTATTTTTGTTTTTGTTGTTGCAAAGTTTTGTGAATCGAATTTTCAAGACATGATTTGATTTAGATTAGACAAGGTCGGTCATCAGTAGGCAATAATTGTTAATGTGAACACACATTACCTAGCTACCTACTGTGGCTGTGGGTATCTTTATCTTACCAAATTAAGCGATTGCAGGGTATGGCAATTGATCGTTAAATAAACATTAGTGTAGTGATTATGCAAATAAGTGACTGGCCCTAAGTGCAATTAGGTTCAAACGATGCCAAAGTGCACACCCTTTGAGATGTAATAGCTGTTTCACTCAAGATGTGTGCTAACTCAACTATATGATTTCTCGGGTCAATTTTTGGTGACTGGAAAGTTTTGACAAAAATAAAAGTGAAGAGAACGATAAGCATCGAGAAAGTGTTGCGAAAATGTTGAAAGTAATGAAGTAATTCTGAGTCTCATGACATCGTATCATAATTTACACTAATATCACATGAATGCCATGATTGATGTATCTTGATGTTGCTTCATTTCGAAACAAGTCATTAAAACGCTCGAGTTTGGTTATTGTAGAAATTGTTATTGAAGAAATCGTTGTATCGGAGGGAGATAGGGGTACTATCCTTACTTTGGGCGGAAATAAAAAAATATAAAAAAGACACAAATTAAATTACATGCAATGTCTTGATACTTTTTTTTTTGAAAGCAAAGATGACTATAAGTGAATCCTTGTCTAAAAAAGATCTTAACACCTCCTCTTACAGCCAGGGACTTTCTAATTCATAGAATTTAATACTGTTAAGGGGGGGGGGGGGGGGGGGGTGTAACGTATTTAAATAACAACAACAAAACATTGAACATTGTGTCAAAATTTCAAGTGGATTGGAGCAAAATTGATTGACAAAGTGGCGAATATTTTTATACCTGTCGGTATAGTGTTTTCCTTGTGTTTTCTTAGTGTTCAAAACTTTGAAGCATTTTTCCCACAGCTCACGCTTTAAAAGTCGGTGCCCCTCATAACTTCAAAACTACTGCACCGATCCTTTTGAAATTTTGAACACTATTTCTGTAAATAATTTACAAGGTAGTAACGAAGAGCTTTTTCAAATTTGTTGATAATTGTTATTTTACAATAACAAATTAGCCGATTTTTTTCACGAAAAATCGGGGTTTTCCCTTCAAAGTGTTCCAAAAAAGTGAAAAATTAAAATTTCAAAAAACCCTCTCGACATTACCTATAAAAATACTATTATCTAACGAATGAACTTAGATTTTTTGATTTCCGATGATCCAGCCCCAAGTTATGAGGGGCACCGCAACTCGCCTTTTTTTTCGAGGGGCACGTCCGAATAATTGCTGCCATTGTCGTATTTTTAAATATTTCTTTGCGAAAATTTTACACAACGATATGATCAGGCGGAAGTACTTACGTAAATTGCAACCAAGCAAAATGGTTTCGAACTACTTCTGCAAAACCAGCATATGGATGAGAAAGTGATGAAAATAGTGGATAATTTTCTTTGTTTATGTCCTATCCAAACTCAAAGTCGTTTGACAAACTTACTCACATGTCATACGTCTTTCTCGCTTTATTGGGACCTCTAAATGTTGAGCTAAAAGCCCGACTGGCTTTTTATATTTTTTTTATTTATTTGACCACCTCTGACAAAAGTTTGGTCGTCACTTAAGACTTAACCATCTATCATAGCCATATTTGTTATGATCAATCAGTCTGACTGTCCCTAAACGTTTCAAGCTATCAATTGCTTACAAAATAACATCTTTTGAAGAAATCGTTCTCAAAAGGAATAAATTCATTCAGAAAAGTTTAGCTGCTTTTGTATTTAAATCATACAAATAATGTCTGTTTCTTTACTTTCTGGGTAAAGTTTGGGAAAAAGCCCGGGAAAAAGTTTGGACTCGAGCTTTTTAATGTTGTTTTTGTAATCTACATCCGAAAATGAAAAGTAAAGATACGCCTTTGGGATGTTTCTTGCTGAATGACATTTATCATGCAGTCTCAGCAGAGATACTAAAAAACATACAAACAATTTAGTTTCAGAAACGTGTTAAAATGAGCTCATAGCAATGTTACATAGCATACTAAACATTATTTTGAGTTTTCAAACCTACAAAGAGAGATTATGCTCTCCATTTTTCATTTAATTTCAAATATAAATTTGAATTCAATCGAATTGTTTCGATCAGCTGATTTTACAAACAGCCGATTTGACAAGCAAGAAAGTGCACGAGCAAATTGTTCGGGTAAATTCTTACTGGAGGGGAAGTGCCAAAAAAGCAAAAGCTCTGCCACTTTTATGTCAAAAAAAAGTAAAGATACACGTTTCGGGATCCCGCGTGTGAGTAAAGATACAGACCTATAATAAATTTAAAAATAAAAATTTCGTATGAATAAACTTGTGGTCTATACTAATAGGCTTCAAAGGCAATGCTCAAAAGCTTTCAGATATTTTTGCTTTAAAACACTTTATTTTACGTTGGATTTTAGTTGAAAGATGATCCTTGGCTTTTTAATAAAAGTCTTACACTTTAAAATACACCGAGTAAAACTGTCTGGAGCTGTTAAATCTGGTGAACATTTAGCCCGATTAAAAACGCTGTGCGCGAAACAATGTGTTAGCCGAATATGTCCCAACCAAAGCCGTTGAGGAACGTGCAGAATGTGCTGTGGCTCTATCTTATTGAAACCACCTGTTTATGGTTTTCCACAGCTGGCGTCGCAAAGTCTTGCAACATTGTTTGATATTTAGCACCATAATGACAGAGGTTGAATCTAACTTACTTACTTAGGTTGGTATTTCATTTTGGGCTAAACCTAGGCTTCAACCAACATCTTTCGCCAAAAATTTCCAGTTCAAGCGATTTTTAACCAGTTTTTCAATCTAAAGGTTGTTTAAGGTCCTCTTCCACTTGATCGTTGAAAATCAGTCGAGCCGGAGCGTTGATATCCATCCGCACGACATATCCCAGCCATCTTAGTCTCGAAATGCGTTCTCTTCTAAATATGCTCATGTTGCGGTACAGTTCCTATTGTTCGTTGTGGAATTATCAATCACGAACGGGATCAAAATCACTAGGAGTGTTTATCTTTCAAAACAGTCAAGGGTTTTCTTATCCGCTTTAGATTAGATAAGGTCCATGCTTAGCAGATAGCAGGATTGAGTTATCTTGGTTTTCCTATAGAAGACTTCATTGGGTGTCGTACAGAATCTCAAAAAAAAAAAATCCCCATCGATCAAAATCCCCAAAAATTTTTATCCACCTTGCTAATATCCCCATTGAGATAATGCACATTGATGAAATCCACACCTAAACATTCTTTTTTGTCAAAATCCCCACGAAATCTTCAAATCCCCAGAGTCTGTGTACATATAGATTATGTGCATTTAGTTTTCAGAAAAATCTCTCTCTTTCGTTGTTTTTGTAATTAATAAATGATAACGATTAACAGTTTCTTAACAACAAATTACTATATAAATGCATGGTTGTATCCTCTTTTCATTTTTTTTGTGTTTGTTTCATTAAGGACTTTCAAAGAAATTTCATTTTGTTACCATTACTGTTACGTTATCAGTATATGAATATTTATTTTGTCAATGATTTCGAAAATGTATTTCTATTTTAATAAACGTTACAAGCATTATAATTTTAATTTTTTGGATTACATTTGCTGTAATACATAAACCTAATATCCCCAAAACAAATATATTCAAGTAGTGAATCATGCGATCAAATCGCGCGCGCGATTTGATCGCATGATTCACTACTTGAATATATTTGTTTTGGGGATATTGGGTTTGTAGGTTCTCTCTTTGGGGATTTTGGGAGTTGGGGATTTTCGTTTGGGGATTTTGCGTTTGGGGATTTTCGTTTGGGGCTTGTGTTTTGGGGCAAACGTTACCAACCCGACTTCATTCCCCCATTAGCCAAGTGTTTTCTTATCCGCTTTAGATAAGATCCATGCTTAGTATAGGATATGGATTGGGATGATCAAGGTCTTATAAGGAGTTATATTGGTTTTCCCAGAGAAGACTTTATTTCACCATTGCCTTCTTAGCCCAGAAAAGCAAGAATAATTCTCACATCGATCTCTGTACTGTTGCTATTCCCCGTATCTATAACGGATCCTAGGTAAAAGAAGTCCTTTACTACTTCGAAGTTATAGGTTTGTTCGTTGAAGGCGTAGGGTCGCCCTGGGGTCGCCACAAAGCGTTTTTTGAGAAACCTAAAGTTGCCCTGAATGTCAAATTGAGTGTTTTTTGAGCCCTAGGGTTGACCCATCAACTCGCCCTAGCTTTTTGCTGTGGCGAGTTGAGGGCTGTCAAATGGCATGTATTTTTTTTTTCAATGACAGGGATGTGTGGTGAATTGTGGATTATCATTTTTTGAGGACTGGAAAACCCTGGTTTTTTGACAACTCATAGGGTTGTCAAGAAAACCTGGGTCAACCCTGGGGAAAGTTCAACAAACGGACCTTATGTCTGGCTATTGTGACATTTTGTCCAATTCTCCGTGATGTGATGTTATCCGTCTTTGTTTGAAGACAACATATACTTTCCATGTATCCATTCTTACAAAATTTTATCAAAAGTTTCAGAAGGTGTAATTATTAACAGGTTTTTTTTTGAAGAATTGAAGTTTCTAAATTTACATGTGCAATAGCCCTTGAAACCATAGGAGGTTTACAAACCCCCCGTTCAATGCTTTCAAATCAACCCTAGAGCTCCATTGCTTTGTGGGAACTACTAGCATACTTTTTTTACCCACTTTGTTAGATGTTTTGTTAAAAATCAGAAGTTCAAACAAGGCTTCAATTCAAGTTTCTTTGACAAAAGATTATTGTTTTGCAAGCGATTGTTCTGCTCAACTCAAACAGTTTCGTCTAGTTTCAAGTGTATGTTCAAGTGTGCAGTATGTACCCGTACATGTTTTCTTTTTTAGTTTTTGCAAAATTATGTGCAAAGCAAAAACATTTGCTCCAACTATCTCCATGGAATGTGTGTGGTGGTCTGGTGCATGTGTACATTTTTTTTTGTGGCTACTTGCACCTTCGGTCGAGTGAACACCTCTAGTCTAAGATTGCAATAGATATAACACGAACCCCAAAAGAATAATGCGGTTAATGTGTGTGCACACGGGCCTTTTTATGGATACACACTCAGATGTTGTGTTGGTTTTATTTTTTCCTCTCCATTTATGCTTCTCTATGTGTTTTTGTTTTCTCATTTTTTTTTCTTCTTATAGTTTTTGGTCTTCCTCTTGGTGTTTTCTATGGTGAATTCCATTTCAAAATTTATTGCAAATTGCACAAAATAATAGCGAAAAATTCCATGCAGTCTTACGTCATGGCATGAGACGTATACCAATCCTAGCATGTGTACAATAGCACATGGAAAAAGTGCTTCATGTGTTATATAGTAATTTGGCATGCAACTGAATGTTGCAATTAAATGCAAATTTTACATGAATGGTGTGGGGTTAAGACAAACGAAAAACAAAAAAAATTAAAAATTAAAATAGAAAAATTAAACATAATTGATCATTACGCCTGGTTGGTGAGATAGGTGGGTTTATTAAAGCTAATGACTGTTTGTTGTAGTTTTTATTTTTTTTATTTAGCATATATGTATTATGTGAAAAAAAATTGCAAGATTATAGCTGATTGGTATCTTAATTAGTAAGTAGGTATCTACTGTTGCAAGTACATAACAGCCGCATTCGACTATAGAACCAACAGCGCAGAAACTGTTTATTTTTATTAAATTTGCTGCGCATGTTCTCTAAGTTGAAATCTTTTGCAACAAAGACCAGTGGAGAAATAGTGGCACAACCAGGAATACAGAAATCTTCAGTTTGTTTCCGAAGCCCCTAGAATGTACTAGGTAGATAGGTGTTCCTTTGCTGGTGCGGATACTTTAATCTTGGAACATGTTTTCCATCTTCTTTATCTTTAACGATGCTATAAGCATTGTAATAATTGCTGACAAAGCTCTCCCACTTGTCTGCTTCACCTTAGTGATAAACCTCTGGAATATGCCGCGTTAACGTCAGAAGTCCGAACGCGTCGACAAGTCTAAATGCTTACCAATGTTAGATCTTGGTCTATAGATTTCGCTGTTGCTATTAAACAATCTAAATTAAATAAACTGTAGGTATAGGTCCGGGATGATAAGTGTCTTATACAGGGACACTTTAGTTGCTCGAGAGAGGACTTTACTACTCAATTGCCTTCTTAGTCCGAAGAAACAGCGATTGGCAAGAGTTATTCTTCGTTTGATTTCAGCGCTGGTATCGTTGTCTGAATTAATAGCGGCGCCTAGGTAGACAAAGTCCTTAACTACCTCAAAGTTATAGCTGTCTATCGTGACGTTCTGTCCAAGACGTCGGTGTTGGGTGTCCTTTCTTGATGACAGCATATACTTGGTCTTGCCCTCATTGACCACTAAACCCATCTTCTTCGCTTCCATCTCAATGCTCATAAACGCGCCATTGACATCACGCTGCGTTTTTCCAATTATGTCAATATCGTCGGCATATCTGATCAATTGGACGGATCTTTGAAAGATTGTGCCACTTGTGTTGACGTTGGAGTTTTGCACTATTCTTTCAAGAACGATGTTGAAGAAGTCGCATGACAGTGCAGCGCCTTGCCTAAAACCTTTTTTGACATCGAATGTATCGGTGAAATTTTTTCCGACCCTGATGCAGCGTGCGTTCTCCATCGTCATCCTAAACAATCGGACGAGTTTGGTAGGGATGCCAAAACTAGACATGGCTCTATATAACTCCTCTCTATATGTAGATGCTGTCATAAGCAGCTTTAAAATCGATAAAAAGGAGGTAGGTATCGATTTGAAGTTCCTGGGTTTTTTCCAAGATCTGCCGTAGTGTGAAGATTTGGTTTATGGTGGACTTTCCTGGTCTAAAGCCGCACTGATAAGGACCTATCAGGTTGTTGACGAATGGTTTCAGACGCTCACACAATACGGCAGAGAGGATCTTGTACGCGATGTTTAAAAGACTGATCCATTGTTTGCTACCGCCATTTTGAAAAATAACTGCTAGAAAGTAGGAATCTGATAGATTGTATATGTCTACCGGCGACGGATTCCCATATACATATATAAGTGTAATGTTCTTACTTAGGGCATTGGATTTTGTTTCACTTTGACGGTGGAGGCTTAACCAAACAGAATTAGTAAGTTATATTAAAGCACTCCTATACCCTGTTGCGATCGTAAGGACTATGTGCCGTCTGTAAAATCAAAGCAGAACCTTGGATTACCTTTGACAGCTTTCAAGAATGGACAAAAACTCCCAAACGGAAGGAAAATCGAAGTGGAACTTTGAACTTGCTTACTTTTGACACTACTTAAAAATGAACTAATATTCCAGGCGAAAATCGAAGCACCATTGTGTTTTGAGTCGACAGGCGTATCCCACAAGCGGATCACTGTAGAGTGAAGCAGTTAAGTGGGCGACAATAATGGAAAAGAAGAGAAAGACTATTGTTTTCTGAGTCAGTTGTATCAGTGGACAAACTTACAGTTTTATAGGCACATGCCCAAATCTACTAGTGTTTCATGTTCTTTTTTCTAATTGATTACAATAAAGCTTATTTGACATAGCGAAGATAGCTTTGTTAGATAAGTAAGCCTTCAAATATTGGAAAGTAAAACTGCAAGCAATCACGAGCTTCACCTAAAGTTAGGTCATATTCTGTCATATTTATACCAAAATCAAACAGCAGAAACGTGATGTGAATGTTATTTGTACTTAAGTCGAAGGTTGACCATGTACTTTAAAATTTCTGTCTACATAGGAATTGCACATTGATTGCCAAATTATGTGATTTCACTGCAAATCACCTGAACGCACAATGACTATCAAGTAGTGTGTTGGCCTACCATCGTGTGCAAACCCAAATTCTTGAAATATTTCAAAACATGTATTTCACGACTCAGGGAATTTTTGTGTTTTTTTTTTACCAATTTAAATGTAACCTAATAAATGGCCGCAATCCTTTTAAGTTCTGTCCAAAAAAAGGTTGTTTTATCAAGAAACCATATTTTACAACAGTCATCGTCAGAGTATTGCACTTGCTTGTTGCTCATCATCATCACTATACTTAATGCTGTTAACCTTTTGAAGGCGATAAAAACTTGCTCGAAAATCTTGTTCAAGGTTTCATAAATTATTATTCAAATTAAAATCAAATGAGCCCAGAAATTATTAAATTAAACTAACACGCTGTGGCAGTTAATGCGATATATGAGCGGGGTCTTTGTGAAACAGATATCTATAGATAAGTAAACAAGTTGCCTCAAGCAAAATAAGCATTGGAATGCCACAAAGTCTGCTTTCTCATTGAATTCTGTAAAACTCTCAAGATGGGCAATCTATTTGTTAAACATTAAACTGGTCTTTAGATTCGCCGGAATTCGAGTTTCAGAATCTTGTTTAGATCATCAACAAGAGGTGGTAAATAGTTGTCACAATGTGACCTAAAGCCGAAATCATTTCCGTTGAAGTGGACACGCAGCCTGTGGTTGAAAAACGTTGGTGTGGTAGGCAAATGTTGGTTATGAAAAAATATTTTTTTGATTGAATCTTTACTACACACAAATGTGACTTAAAAAATTATAAAATGTTCCTTAAATTGACAGCTCTGTGAAAAGCTTATTTTAAGTGGCAAACAGACAGTGCAATACTTTTTAAGACATCAAAAAGAGAAACCGCCTGATACTGTTCAAACTTCAACAGAAATAAGGTCAAAACTTCAACCGTTTAATTACACTTTTACCTTCATTTTGTCAAAATGATACAAGTTATTATCATTGACTATTTGCCAATCAACATTATTTGTAGCTTTTCTCATTCCGTTCAAATAGTAGACTAATGAAACATTCGGGACCAGCAACACCTGTCACATTAACACAACATTTCTAATTGACATTATACGACTAACCAAACAGAAATCCAAATAACAACTACTCAACTGTGGTCGCTTGGATCCCTTTGGATTGCATTGGCACGAGCCATCATCTCATGTACACGCGTAAATACCGATGTAGAGTTGCATAGCATCATACGCTACGCACACAGTCTGCGAACTTTCACTAATGGATAACCATGCCAGTCAGCTTTTGGTACCAGTTGGCCGCTAACGCAATTTGAATCAGACGCACCTTAATACTTCTTTTTTTTATTTAACAACTTTCCAATTTTTCTTTTCTTTCTTCTCCATATTATCAATTTATGTGATTTTATTTAAAAAAAAAAAAAACAACACCGGCGCGGCGGTGGTCAAAGACAGACGAGTTAAAAATGTAGTTTAGTTGCAGTTTTGTCCAAAAGCTGATGGGAACGAGAAGCTGTCAATTACTAATTCAAATTTAAAGAATACCTTTTGCTAATGATGAAAATTAAAAAAGAAAAGAGTTACGAATTATGTCATTTTGGCATGGCTCTTTTTCAGAATCTCATTAAACTTAGAACAACGTTCGTAATTTGTCAGATTGACATGGCAAGTATAAATGTTCGACATGAACTTAACGTTGTAATAGCATTTTGAGAAAAGACCTACAATGGGATTGTTTATTTTTCTTAATAAGACGGATTTTACTCTTATAAGTCTTACAAGAACAATATTCTTTGAGGAATACTCAACCGTGTATTAATTTACTAGCAAAAAGATGAGAACTGCCAAAATCTTACAGTCCATAAATCGTGCATTGACACACTTGGCACGATCTGAAAATCTGTTATTATGTTCTTGTTTTTGTCTTCGTCCGGCAAGGTCAAAGTTGTAAGCGAGCTAATGGTTCTTATACAGTTTCTCGTTTAAGTGAGTCGACTTGGTGATTCAAAAAAAAGCCGTCATTTTTACCACTTTGGCGGTGTGGCAGTCATCCTTAACTTTGTGGGAAGTGTTTTTTTACAAGTGTGTAAGTTAGTTAGATTTGGGACTAAGGAAGAAGCACATTCTTCAATGCGTTGTCGTTGATTTCAATCCTAAGCTCAAGCCTTCAAAAAATGTAACTTGGTTTTATGACAACAGCAGATATTCAATTCGGTGCAGGAATACTCTGGACATATTGCAAGAAAATACAAGATATTGAGGTACCTACGAGGAAGCGTTTTTATATTCGCGGAATGGGGGATATAGGGTGGAAATAAAAAAAACTAATTTATTTATACCCTCATAAAAATAAGTTTTGTCTTTATCTTCAAAATACGCCGAAACTGCCTTTTTGACTTCATCATCATTGGTAAATTTTTTACCCCGAAGCAATTTTTTCATTTTTAGGCCCATAATGATGTACCCAAGTTTCGTCTCCAGTAACAATTCGGCTCAATAAACGATCCTTGTCTTCATTGCAGAGGTCCAAAAATGCACGTGAACACTCTACGCGCTGTTGTTTTTGCGGCGGCGTGAGCATTCTCGGCACCCATCTTGCGCTGACCTTAGACATGCCAAGATGATCATACAGGGTTTAAAAAAAATGGTTGTATCGGATACTCCAACCATTTCTGCGAGTTGTTTCTTCTTTAGTCGAGCATCCTCGAGTACAATTTTTTTCGAATTTTTGGATAAGTTCTGGCGTGGTCACCTCGATGCTTCTGCGCGGCCTCTAGTCGTCTTCAAGTGATTCCCTTCCTTGTTTGAATAAACTGTGCCACTTGTACATCATGGTATTTCCTGGGCAAGAGTCGCCGTAAACCGATGACATCTCATTCAGTATGGTCTGAACTGATTTTTCTTGTTTGGTAAGGAACTTTATTACGGCACGATATTCGATTTTCTCCATATTTCCCTTTTTACTCCCGATTATATTGCTTGGTTGACGATAGCTCGAAGACAAATTGTCTAAGAACAATGAAACCTCGTATTTTACTAATTATGAGTAGCTGAACTCGTTACGACTATAATGAGCATAGTCACCCCCCTCTAACCCCCTCATTCCGCGAATATAAAAACGCTCCCTCGTACTATTATTACAAATATGATGAACTAAGTCTGTTGTCTTCCTTGCAGCATCCTTAATCTAGCCTGAGCTATCAAGCTGGAATCATCAGTATTTCTCAGAGTTTGAAATCCCATCTCTTGTGAACAAAATACGTCCGTTTCAAAAAGTTCTGCTTATAGTAAAAAAAGGTAGGGTAATCCATTCCCTCACAAGGCATGGTTGTGAGAAATGCGCTAGGCCCAGGGGCTCTTTTATTTTTTCAACTTGATTTTATTTAGAAGAGCAAAGAAAATTTACACTTGATCCTTAAAGAACCATCACATCGAACTCATTTTGTGAAGAGAATCCAGTTATAGTTAGTTCCAAGAATTTCTAAAATTGAATTGATGACGAGCCTAAAGATTCATACTCAAATTTATACAAAATTGCTTTTAAAAATGATCTTTTAAAAATATTTTCCTAACGCTCGTCGTTTGTTGTGAATGTACTACCCATTGCTATTATTAGAATGAAGGGCATTTATACTTTGGGTTTTTAACTTGAGAAACCTCCTTTCAAGGATCTTCTTGACCCTTCGTGAGTCACCGTCACCGTCGTGGATTAAAGTGCGCAATCCTTTTCTGATGTAAAATTGAAACTTCAGGCTTGCCTTTGATAAAGCTGCTTGAGAATGAGAATCTCCATCTAAGCCATCTCATTTCAATGTATCAATGTCTGTTCCAGAGCTTATAAAGCATCTGGTCTGGCTCAATCACATTGCCTTTCTTAAAGCTTTTGTCAGACCCACTTAGTTTCCTCTGGATGTAGAAAATGTTGCCATGAGACGTTCATAAGAATACACAATAGTGTTGCCTCACTGATGCCGAATTTTGTCTTCATCAGACGAAGAAGTTGTAATTGAGCATCGTAAATTAACTTTTGAGAATGAATCAACAGAGCAGTTTTCTTTGCTTGGTTATTTTATTTATATGTAGATGGTTGCTTTCTTGTTAAATTTTTTTTTGTCGTAGTTACGCGGACAGAAAATTCTTCCAGCTCCTGAAACACGCCCTTCGCGTCTATTGAAGTTGTTCTCACTTCCCTTCGCTTTTCTTTTGCAGCTTCAGTTTTCCACTTTGAGACATGATTTTTTAAACTGCTGGTGATAACTATCCACAGTTTATTCTTTTTCTTCTTCCTTTTTCGGCGCTATGAGCGTCCGTCGTGATCTCGAAGGGATCCCAGCTCTTTCACTTATCTGCGTCACAATAGTGATCCGACTTTGGGGTGATACTATTATATTTTATTATTGTTATGGGCAGAAAGTTCGAGTTTACACTTTAGATACTCGTGGTATTCTTAAAGAAGAAGTCTAAAGTATAGCTGAATGTGTCGAAAGAAGATCTACGCTAACAGCGATTCATTTTCATCGCAGAACTTTGCTTAGCTTGATTTCATAAATCACTTTATCTGAATTCACCATTCTGCCACCATAATTTAGTATCGGCCTGTTGGACGCTGCTAGTGGGTTATGCTTGGAGATATACCCCATTTTTTTATAGAAGAGATCCGCTGTGGCTTTTCTTTTCTTGATTATTAGATTTTCAGTTTAGTTTTTTTTTTGTCTTGAATGGGGACGCAGATATTTTGTTTCATCTAAGATAGTCTGTGGAGTTCCCTTAATAATGACAGGATGTAGTTGCGATTTTCTGGTGAAAACAACAAGTTTTACATTTTTCTGCTCAGTTCAGCAGCTTGTTAAGAGCGGTTTGCATTAATTCAATAAGAATTCGGGAGTGCTTTCTTGATACCGCGTTGGCAGCGTCGTCAGCGCGTGCAAATACTTTGAATATCATCGCTTCCACGATGACTAAAGGCCGTTTTCCTAACACGAAGTTGAAATTGATCTCCGCGATTTTCTATTTGACTTGTCGATTTTAGAAGTTTAGTTTTTACACTTTGACAGTAAAGAAGTAAGGAAGTACTGTCTGTGAGAAAATTCGACGTTGGACGACTACAATCGCAAGAGATCTGAAGTGCTGGGGTTTCACACGGCCACCACAACGAAACTCCTGGTTTGACGACGAATGCCGGCAAGCACATGCAGCTAAACAGAAAGCATACAAAGCGGCGCTGCACAAAAAGACTAGAACTGCTTACGAGCTCTACAAGCAGAAGAGGAGAGACGAACACCGGCTTCTCAGACGGAAAAAGAGAGAGCATGAGAAGCACGCGATCGAGGAGACAGAAGGGTTCCACAGCAGGAATGAGGTTCGGAAGTTTTACCAAAAGGTAAAAACAACAGCCTCGGGCTATAAGCCCCGAGCCGAAGCCTGCAAAGACGACCAAGGGAACGTCGTGGTGGAACCGCAGTCAATGCTGAGGATATAGAAAGACCACTTCTCCAAGCTCTATAACGACGATGATGAACCCAATTCCGCTGTTAGAGAGATAGAACCTTTCGATTTAGGCGACGTAGACCAACAATTCCGCCAACCCGACCTGAACGAAGTGAAGACAGCAGTATCTAAGCTAAAGTCCAACAAAGCTGCTGGAGCTGATGGCCTCACTGCCGAATTGACCTTGTCAAACGAGTTAAGGTCCAGCGGCTTAGATGGCTGGGTCATGTAGAGCGAATGGACACCAACGCTCCGGCCCGGAAAGTTTTCGAATCCAATCCCGAGGGACGGCGCAGTAGAGGAAGACCGCGACTCGGGTGGCGCACGCAAGTAGGAGAGGACCTCAACCAATTTGGCGTGCAAAGCTGGAGGCAGCTAGCTAGGGACCGAGCTGGCTGGAGAAGCATGTTGGTTGAGGCCCTAGTCCGACCCGGACTGTAGCGCCACCTTAAGTAAGTAAGTAAGTTAAGAAGTAAAAAACTCTGTCAGTTGACACAAGCTTGCTGGTTTCTCTACTTCCGAAAATAAAGAAAAAAGTTGAATTATAAAAGTGAAGAAAATGAACCAAAGAGAAATCGTTGACTGATATGTTTCATAAAAGTTAGAAAAGGACTGAACCTAGCTGTGTCTCTCTAATGGCAGGATCTTTTCAAAAAAATAGGTTAGGGCTAGATTCAATTAAAAAAAACTAAAGTTATATCTGGGTCACTGTCGTTTTATTGTCGTTTCAGCAAAACGGTACATGTCTCATTTCAAAGCTTTAAAGAATGGCACATTAATTTCTAGCAAAAGAAAAAAATTTGGTTCCCAAAGCTTTGATAACTCACATTGTTGGTTAGTAGTCATGTTGGTCATAAGTGACATTTTCTTTTAATCTTGAAAAATATCTCCAAAGCAAATACACTCATATTTAACTTTCGCTGAAAAAATACAGTCAACTCAAGCCCTAGTGAAAAAAGATTTAAAGCTTTTGTATTCAAATATTAAGTTAGACGCGGTTACAATAGTAAACATTTTTCAAAAACCTCTGCGACCTCGGTAGGATTATCTTCTCATGAAACTAATCAATCGAATCTGTTTAACTGTTTGGTTTGTGATTTCCAATAGAGCCACTAGGTTGAAATTCATTGCCCAACATAGATTCCTCACATATTTATTTCTACAGACCTATGAAACCATTCTTTCGATAGGAAATTGTCTGGAGGTAATTACTTCTTTTTTTTTGTTAAACTACGACTACATTCAGGCTAAAGAATCCGCTTCGCTTGTTTGCTCAATGATCAATTACGAAAGAGAATTCAATTAGCCAAGAACTATTTGCCAATCCACTAACCAGTGCAAAAGCTAGGTTAAGTACACCTTGGCGCAAATGCAAACATATTTGTAATACCACCACATGTGGAAAAGTGTGTGTATATCCATACACAACATATTTTCGTGATTCAAGTTAGAAAAACTCATTCATATCGTTTAACCACACAGCACCAAACAAAACCAGTTTATCCGCATTCTTAAAAAAATAAAATAAAACAAAACAAAAAAATAAATATTAATTCCACACAAAATAAAACCTACACACAAGTTGAGAAATAAAATTGTTTTTTTTTTTTATTTGCTTCAATCCTACATCACACTAGGTATGTGTCTATCTCAATACAGACGGGACTATTTCTATGTCAAATATAAATAAACAATTTCAATCAGTTCGCATATTTCAATGGTGTTTTGCTGGTGCTACTTACTTTACCTGCTGCCTTCACTTTCCGATCCGATCGACTAGCCACTTGACTTAACCGAAGCCGGGCCTTCAGAACGGCAGGGTGAGAGAGAGATAGAGTGTGGCGTTGTGCGATTGCGCAGGTGAATGCTAATTCATGACTATTCTTCAATATGAGTTAAAATGTGTAAATTTTTTTTATCTGGACTCACTTTTTTGGCCTTAGGTCTAAAGAGGTTGAAATGCAGTTTTTCAAATGAACTTGCTATGTCGCGGTCACCTGCATTGGATGGGTGGTGGAAAATTCTTACAAGGAATGCGGGCATGCGCTTATTTCAAAGAACCAATTGGCGTTATTGTTTTTAGTTTCTTGTCACAAACTTTTAAGTACCTAGACACGTTTGAAAGAATGCTCAAGAAGTGAGAAGTATAGGCTACGGTGTTGGTAGTGTTAAAATTCCAAAGAGATACTTCTCTGTGTTCACTGGGCAGCAGATCACAATGGAATCAATAAGAACCCCCAGTTTTTCTCTATCAACCTACTTACTTAACTCACCTCGATATTTCGAATAGAAAATATTGATAAATATGCATTAGCATATACCTACATAAACAGATACAGGCAATCCGTTCAACATTCCTTTTCCAGACGCATGTCATTTAAAATGCTAATGACATCTTCAAAAGTTTTTTTTATAAAAAAACAAGATACAATTTCCCCATATGAATGGGAATAATTCATTTTCAGAAAGCTTTGCGTTTGTGGTGAAGTTTCCCATGGAGTTTCTTCATGAAAACAAAATTTATATTTGTGAGATTAAAGAAAATTTATTTGACGGGGTGTAACGAAAGATGGCCTGGTTTTATGTTGACGACAATGCATAACTTTACACGTAATATTGGTTATTCATTTCATCGAATAATATGTAGAACACAAATGCCATTTATATGTTGCTGAATAGCACACTGTACAACTACTTGTCGAACTTCAAAATTTCCAAAAGTATTTGAAAACGCTCCGACCACTTGGACATTTGAGGGTTCTTATTATCCAACATTGGTCCTTCAGACCAAAGTCCGTCCAACTTATTGTTCAGTGTTAACCGCTCTGATGACAGAAGCTGTTCGATAAAAAAAACAAAGTAATCGAAAAGTTTCCAAAGAAGGAAATTCGATAAGTTAATTGCATACATTGTTATTATGAAAATATTCCATTGATGATCTTTTTGTTTGAATGAAGATAAAATTAATAGTTCATTCGTTTTAATTACACAACTTGTTTTGTCTCATTAACGATGTTCAACAAATAATTTTTCCCAGTTTTTGCTGACAAAGATGTCACTAATCTACTTGATTTTGACCTCAACATTAAGTCATTTCAATTGTGGGTCTGATATATTCGAGTTAGTGAGGGTGCCTTTTCTTAACTTTTTAGTGATGTACAAAGTGATGCTCATCATAGAAAAATCAAATTGTTTTTTCACGCATAGACCTATTCGGGTGGGATTGGCAAGTCTTTCAAGAGCACTATTTTATTTAATGAAGAGCGCTTTTTACTTATAGTAATTTTAATTATTTACTAAAGGCTTGGCGTAGAGAAAGCTATGTGTTAAGGGGGAAAGCTGGTCTAGAGCGTGAAAAAATGGGCATAACTTATGAATTTTTTGTGACTCAACAAAAAGATCAATCAAAAATCTGTGAAAGAGGTTTTATAATTTAGGTTTTAATTCAAATACAATTTTTTTCGTGTCAATTGAAATCAAAATGGCGACTGTCGAGCATTTCTTCGGAGGCGCCTCATTTTTTAGGCCGAAGATGTAACCTCTTTAATTTTGATCCTCGAACAAAATCCCAAAAATTTTTAGGTCTATATAACAACAGCAACAGACGTACGTAGGATTTTTTCGATATTTTTTTTCGCGAAATGGTGCACGTGTGTTAAAATTTTCACTATAAAAAAACGACAAAATTGTTCATTAAAAAAATACTATGCGATATAAAAGAAAATCCTACGTACGTCCCCAGAGAAAGGTATTTCGATTGTAATGTCAAAATTTCGTATAGATCGGTGAAGATTTGCTCGAGTTATGTCTTCCCAGTTCAAAAAAAGTTATTTCGAGAAAAACTTGTTTAAAGTTTTAAGTACTATGAAATCATATGAAATGCGTATATACCTTTAATCTGCCATGCCTGCGTTTGGGCATTTAGACATTTTTGCCGGCATCCATTCTTTGGTATGTTATTTTTAAGACCGTAAAGTACCTTTAAGACAAAAAAAATTTCGGTTTCTTCAAAATTCTAGACCAGCTTTCCCCCTTAAGATCGCTGCAGTTGCAGTCATCGACGAACAGTCTAGAAGATAAGTCGTATATGATACAAAATACAATTTTGTGGATTAGCCTTAGAATTGTTGAAAAACCGATATCAAAAAACAAGAATCTACAAATTTCCTGAAAGAATCAAATCTATTTCAACAATGTCGGAGTTCCCCAGGGATGGGTTATTGAACCTAGTTTGTTTTGAAGATATTTTAAGTTAGGATCTAGTTTTAAAAGTGAACAACTAAACGATAAATTATCATACTCCCAAAATATGGATGCTCGTTAGTTCTACTGTATTCTAAAGGGTCCGCCATCTAACGTTTTTTTCAACTAGTGCTTATTTCGTGAATGGTAACACTTAGCTCATGTCTGACTTGACAGATAATTAGTTTTATTTTTCCGCTGAACGAATATGGTTGTGTATACGCTTGAACAACGCTGGAAAATATTGCGACATTACTTTGAAAATCCGATGCCGATTTTGCCAAAAAAAATCATCTTTTCAGATGAAGCTCATTTTGATCTTGGCGGGTATGTAAACAAGCAAAATTGTCGCATTTCGGGCACAGAAAACCTGCACGCTTACACTGAAAAGCCGATACACCAAAAACGAGTCACTGTTTGGTGCGGATTTTGGTCCAGAGGCATTCTTCGAAAATCAGCAAGGAGTGGCCGTTACAGTCAATGGCGATCGTTATCGGGCCATGTTGAACAAATTTTTTTTCACAAAAATTGAAGAGGAGGATATTGGCAACATTTGGTTTCAACAGCGGTGCTACGTGCCACACAACCGAAGCTACCCTCGATGTTTTGCGCCCTGTTTTTGAAAAAAAAAAGTTATTTGGCGGACCCTTTACTATAGATGTATATTATTTTCGCCTTTTAGAAGAAGACCCGTTTGTAAACGAATTGGAAGATCAGTTTGAAAGAATATGCTAAAGTAAAAAAAAGAAGCATACAAAATTCAAAATGAAACAAAACACGTAAAAATGATACTGGTTTTAAATAATGCCATTAGTGCTTAAAAGCGATTTCGGGCATATGGCCCCCATAGCCACGACTAGCTCGAAAATGAAGTGCGATCTGGAAGTCCGATTTTGGAGTACTTTTTCAAGCAACTATGGCCGGATATCGAAAGTAACAATTTGCAAGAATTGTTCTGAAGTAAGTTTATTCATTGTAAAATAGCAAATCGCACTGACCAAAAGTACGGTATACTTGTGGTCAGTGCGATTTGCCAAATCGAAATTTTCTAGAAACAGTGTTGCTAAAACGGAAAACAACATCAGTGCGGAGATCAAACGGAGAATAACTCTTGCCAACCGTTGCTTCTTTGGGTTAAGAAGGAAATTGAGAAACAAAACCCTCTCCAGAAAAACCAAGGTAACCTTGTATAAGACCTTGATCATCCCAGTCCTGCTTTACGGCGCGGAAGCATGGACCTTATCGAAAGCGGATGAGGAAACTCTTGGTCGTTTCGAAAGAAAAATTCTCCGAATGATCTTTGGTCCCGTATGCGAAGACAATGTGTGAAGAAGAAGATACAACAACGAGCTGTATGAGCTGTACCGCGACATGGGCATAGCCAGAAGAGTACGCATCGCGAGGCTACGATGGTTGGGCCACGTAGAGCGGATGGACCCAAACGCTCCGGCTCGTCGGGTGTTCGAAAGCACATTGCAGGGAAATCGCGGAAGGGGAAGACCTCGTCTTAGGTGGCGCAATCAAGTGGATGAAGACCTCAACCGACTTGGAGTGCGAAACTGGAGAGAGCTCGCCCGAAATCGAAGTCGTTATAGAAGGATGTTGGTTGAGGCCCAGGTTCGCCCCGAACTGTAATGCCCACCTAAATAAGTAAGTAAGTGTTGCTAATTTAAAAATCAGATCTCTAAAATGAACCTTTATTTGGTCTGTTATTGACAAGAATCTGATTTGGTTCTGTCATATGTTGAATTTTAAACAGAATCTTGTCTCATTTTCGATGCTAGCGTTTTAAGAACTTCATCACCCTGCTGCAAGGGCTTGAGAGCTACTTTTGGCTCATCATGGGCTTATCCGCTACCATGTCTTTTTGAAAACACTGCCTCAGCCAGGTTGTTTTATCCGTTGAGTTTTGACCACTGAGACTGGGAATGTCAATCATTACTCACAGAGCATTATAGTACCGGTAAGCTCTTATTTTTTTTTACAGCACAAGCTCACGGAATTGTTAGTTTAGAAGTTCTTTTCCGGTTGGACGAGGAAACAGTGGTAATCGCTGAGAGGTATAACAAACATCTGCGCATTTGCTGTTGACTCCTGCCAATGTTTTCCCTTATAATAAATCGCGCAACCACATAAAGGGTGGGCCAAGTATGAATTTCTTTTAAAAAATGCAATAAAATGAACAGAGTTCAAGTTTTCTATTTATCGTAGCCAGAATCGGCCAATTTATATAGTCAGAACGGCAGATAACACGATTTGAACACGATGGAAATTTGATGTGCAAAAGATAGATTGTGGTATGAGCTGTGTGGCACGGCGCGTCATTCTGCGTGATTCCGAAGTCGTCTAAATGCATCTCATCAACGTCAATTAAAATAAAAGTAGTTTTGAAACACCTCGTCAGAAAAGAGGATTTCTGCCCAAAATCGTTTTTTAATTGAAGCGATTGTCCGAATCGAGTTGGGCCTTAAATTGCAGAGTCAATTGAACCTTGTATGCGCATAGTCCCAGATCTTTGTGCTGGGTTTTCTTTTGACTGACTATATTGTCGTACCAAAATGAAAACGTATAGCTATAACAAAGTACATACCCGTTAAAAATGTCAACAAAGCTGTGCAAGAAAAAAATTGGCGTTAACGTTGCATTATCGAAATCATTCTTTGCTGTTGAGTTTTCACCTTCGAGTGTAGAATTCCAACAACGAAATTAAAGAAAATAGTTTGACAAGCTTGAGTAAAAGAATTTTACAGCTGAAAGGTTTTCTCCATCGAAGTGCACATTTGATTGCAATTGAAATGAATTCAAATTCGCATTTGCATTCATTCACTAAACTACCTCCATTCTTGCTTTCTACCAAGGTGGTGCCGATCTCTCGCTCTCTCTTTCACCATTTCTTTCAGTGGCCGACAACGATAGGTGTTGATCATGATGTCGATGGCCTGAATCGCATGTTGAACGGCAACCTCGTTAAAAGATGATTTGACTTCCCTGTCGCTAACGGCATCTATAAAAATTTGATATTGCTTCTTGTTTTATTAAGTCATATTCTCTGTTGCCTTTTTTTTACCCCCGTCGTCGTTGGTTACATTGTGAAGAATACCATTTTGGCATTGAACCCAATTTGGCAAAATTAAATAAGCTCAGAGTGTTGCTCATAAGCTCATAATGAACTCATGACACGTGAGATGAATGCGTTTACATCGCCATCATACGCAAATCAACCGCAGAAATAATTTGTGTGATTTGTTATGGTTAAGTGTTTCTTTCATTCGAAATGAAATACATCATCATATGTTTAGATGGCGCTGTCATATTGATAAGCGCACGTTTAGTTGGTATTCTTTAAGTGATGTGCGGTTTTAGTGGTCTTGCCACACGATGAAGAGCATACCGAATGCCTTTTGACTCAAGTATGCATAGTGCCTGTGCGTGATGGATGTGATCTTTTATTAAGTCACCGGTTTTGTTTTTGTCTGTGGAACTTGAGTTGGAATTGACAAGTTTCCGATCTCGGATTTCAAATAGCGCGATGCGATGATTGCGGATTGTCGTGTGGCAATCATAAAACTAATTGTCGAGGTAAATGTTAACGGCAATGCTATACGCATTTTTGTTTTGCAGCATTACAGTTGAGTGTGATGTTATGCAAGTTAATTAGCATTTTTGCCGTATGAATGTGGAGTAATGGTATGTTATACGAAACAATAATATTAAGTCATTGAAATTCTGCAAGTAGGTTGTAGCAAATAGAGGGACTTAAGAAGGTCAAGTGTTAGTTTTAAAAGGTAAGCAGATGGCGAGGCGAAAATCAACTATGTACATTGATTAGCTTCATGAAGTTGGGCTTTTGTGCCGATATTGCCGAAATAAAGATATTGATGGCGTTTTGAAAACAAACACATCTCCGCAGTATTCAAAAATGGAAGAATTAATTCTGATTAAAGAAACTGTAGAAGCTAAGTTCAAGAAAGTATAAGACTTCGAGTAATCAATTAATTGTTTTTGGAAGTCTGTGAAAAGGTGTTTTTTTCGACGTGTGGCTTTAAATGGTTTTTTGAAGCTGGTCTTTTTGACAGCTACCTATCACTTGACTTATTCATCTTGGAAGAATTGAAGCCGCACAACCACTCGAAACAAAGTCGCTGTTAACGCCGATTTTTTAATAATTTCGAGTTCCTCCAAGATCAGCCGATTAAACAACCCTGGACTATTTTTCGCGGGGTAACTTGAATTTCTGCATGGTTTGACAAACAGGTGATTACTAGATGGGGACCAGAGGGTGTAAAACTTTCTGGTGTCAGTGGTATCAAAATGGACCCTCTGTGGTGTGTGGGCTGAAGCACTAAAACAGGAAAAGTACCGGAAACAACTAGCTTCGGTACAGAGGCGCGGTGCCTTGCGAATAGCGATAGCGTACCGCACAGTATCTGACCCAGCAGTTCTTGTAGTTGCAGGTGTCGTACCAATTGACCTCTTCGCAAAACAAAGAAAATACATACATGAAAAGAAAGCGGAAATCGGCGTGGCAGCGGCGAACGCGGAAGCGAAAGCGATCACAGCAGAAGTGGCAAGAACGCTGGGAATCGGAAAGTAGAGGACGCTGGACTGCTAATCTGATCGGAGACATAGGCGAATGGAGTAACCGGAAACACGGTGAAGTGAACTACTACGTCACACAGTTCCTCACCGGATACGGGTATTTCAACGCTTTCCTGCACAAAATTGGAAAAAGAAGGAGCCCTTCCTGCCAATACGGAGATTCGCTGACAGACGACGCTAATCATACAGTGTTCGAGTGTAGTAGATGCGAATCTCCCCGTCAGGAAATAAATAGAGTTATCGGAGAGCTCAGCCCGAATAATATCTTCCACGAGATGCTGAGAGACGAGGAGAGTTGGAGGCGAATTAGCCTGTATCTGACGCAGATCCTGAGAACAAAGAAACAAGAAGAGGTAGTTGAGAAACTAGAACCTGCCACCTGGACACGAGGATCCTCGAAGAAATGCGCAAGTGGTCCCGAGGGGAAGATCAGCGATAAACTTTTGGAGTTTTAGTCGGTATGCCAAGCTTAGTACAACTTGGAGAGTCCGACACACGGGGAAGTATGGATACTTCCTTACGGGTAAAGCATTTCTCAAAAAAAAAAAAAACATATCGCGGAGTGAAAGCGTTCAATGGCTGTGGTAATGTATTTAAATTTATAGTAAACGTGGAGTGAAAACGTTCCATTGCTAATTGAATTAATTTCTCTACCATAAAATAGACATAAAGCACAAGATCTGCTTCACTAAGAGAAACATTTTTTTCGAAATAAATGTGTAGATTTTGCATGTGGTGTTCAAACCAGCCTGAACTATCAGGTTTTTATGTCTCTGAAGAGCCACACCTCACTCAAAAATTGGATAGTATATTCTATGCCGTCAGCAATATGAATGTTTTAACATTTTCCTGATCACTGTTGCAGAATAATTCTTGTTAGAGTACGATTTTGTAGAAAACAAGTAATTCAGTGGTGAGTCTGACGAGCTCCATTCCTTTTAATCACAACCATACCTTGTGGGGACCGAAGGGAACCGACAATTTTTTTCCGATTCCGTACGGCTAATCGAGAAGGCGCTTATTTGCCATAAAAACTACTGAGCCTTACTCTTAACGTTGAATTTCAAGTATGACCCAAGACGTTATTAAACTTCTTGGTTTACATACGGAGTAAGTTCTAACTAATTTTAGCTGAACAATGTTCGCGAGTTTAAATGGCCCTTCAACAGCCTGATTGTTCCTAAAAATCACAAGTCACAGGGCTTAGACTTGCTAAGAAGCACATCACTTAGCATTATCATGATTATTAAATCAAAAGTTGTGTATTGACTGGAAGATTGTAATTTGTGATGATCGAAAAGAGTCGGGCTATTGAAATCGAAATATATTTTAAGGTTCGCGTATCAGCTCTTTTGTTTATTATAAATATGTTATTAATATAATATTTTAAACCAACCGCTCGGAATGGGCCACTTAAAGTGAAAAAAGTTTTCATTGTTGTTTTGCTTTCGAAGAATTCACCAATTCTTCTGAAAAAGTGGTGCTGGCGGGAAAACATTTTCGATTTTATTGAGGATTCTCGACCTGCTAAGGAACCTATTTTATTATATAACCTAAAGTATCGTTTTCAATATTTTGTTTTGCTACGTTTGCAATCTTTAATTGATATTTTTTACATCGAGACAGCAATGATTTGAATTACATTACTGATCACAATGTTAGCCGAAGCCCTGTTTCAATCACTATGGAAGACCTTATCGGTAACCTTAAAACCATCGATGTTAACAAAGGTAGTGGTCCCGATGTCATTCCTCCTTTGTTTTTAAAAAAGATCGCTGAAACTATTTCCAAGCCTTTGCTTCTACTTTTCAACCAATCTTTGTCTAATGGGATATTTCCTAACACGTGGCGTAACACATTTCTAACGCCAATATTTAAAAACGGAGACAGATCCAACATCAAAAATTATCGAGGTATTGCAATCCTGTCAGCTATTCCCAAATTATTTGAGAAACTGGTAACAGACAAGCTGAACGTGGAGTTGCTTTCAGTTTTAAGCGAGCATCAACATGGCTTTCTTAAAGGTAGATCTACAACTACCAATTTAGCGGATTATACCTCATTCATTCTTTTAGAAATGGAAAAAGGGATCCAGGTTGATGCTATCTATACTGACTTCAGCAAAACTTTCGACAAGGTTGATCACAATCTGCTTATTTTCAAATTAATGACACCTTATTATTGTGGATCCAATCGTATTTGTCGCAAAGGACGCAGTGTGTCAAGTTTTGTGATGTCTTGTCCCGTCAAATTAATATAACTTCTGGTGTACCCCAAGGTAGCCATCTTGGCCCACTTTTATTTCTCCTTTTTATAAATGACTTGCCCTTACTGTTTGAACGTTGTAGATTTCCGACGATCTAAAGTTGTTTCATACAGTTAACAATATTGCCGATACGCAATTATTGAATTAACTAGTTAATTATTGAAATTACTATTTTTTATTAAATTAAAGAAATATTATTAATTAATTATTATAATTATTGATTAAATGTGGGGAAATGCAATATAATTTCTTTTTTAAGAAAAACATGTGCAATAAATTTTGACTACTCCATACACGGACAAAAGTTAGTAAAAATTGACGTAGTAAAAGTTTTAATTGACAAAACTAAAAGTTAGTTTTTTCAATTAAAACTTTTAAACATCATATTGATAAAGTTCATTCCAAGAGTATGGCTATGCTTGGCGAAGATCCAAGGAATTTAGTGATCCCTATATATCACTAAAGCTATATATATATGTATTGTTCATTGGTACGGTCACTGTTAGAGTACTGTAGTGTAATATGGTCTCCGTTGTATGCTGTTGATATAAAGAAACTTGAATCTTTCCAAGAGCAATTTTTGTTGTTCGCCTTGAGAGGTCTTGGATGGAACCCCGACAGTTTTATCTTACCTCGTTACTCACATCGACTTAATCTTATTAATATGTGCAGCCTTGTAAATCGTAGAGAGTTGTCCGAAGCTTTATTTGCGTTCGATCTTTTAAATGGAAACATTAACTCACCATTTTTGTGTTCCAAAATATCTGTAAATCCTAACGTTCGTATTTTAAGACATACCAAACTTTTAAAGGAGAGCAGCTCAAGGACTAATTATGCTTCTCATGAATGTTTCAATAGATGTTCAAAAACAATTAATAAATATTTTGATTCGATGTAAATATGAATAGAGAAAACTTCCGGAGAAATACCCTAAATAGAATGATGTTTGAAAACTCTTCTTGACTTTCTTTTGTTTAGCAAATCTTTTATATAGCAAATCCGTTTTATTAATGAAAAAAAAATTTTTTTTATATAATACGTAGTTACGTAGTACAACAAATGTATTTTATTTTATTTTCTATGTAGTGTAATCTTTGTTTTTTATAAAAATAAACTAAACTAAAACAAAATAAACTAAACTAAAAAAAAAATGACTGTAGTGCTTGAAAAACGACTTTGAAAATCATCGTTTTGTTTTCCTTGTTGAGTAATTACTCGTGACAAATTAGTGGATATAACAACTACAAGGCAACGTTAGTTTTATTAGTAGTTACTTAAGCAGATCCCTTAAGTGTGTCTCTAAGCGAGCATTTAAATACTTGTGCTTCTAAGATTGGTCTGGAAAAAGTACCTTGACTCTTGGCATTCATCTAATAATACAACACTACTGCCTTATACTAAAGACTATTTGTTACCTCTTGTTGAGTTAGTTTCTTCAATCACATCGATTTTAAACAAGTTTAGCTTCAAAAATTAAGAAAAAAGTAAGTTCGAAGCAGTTCTTACATTATTATGTTTGTGTCATAAAAATGTTTTGAGTCCGAAAAAGTCTACCAAACATTAAATCTTAACAACCACAAAACTGTATTCAAAACGGAAAACTTACATAATTAGCATCTATTTTATTAGATATCGTGATATCGGGATTATGAACTCTGAACATAGATTTGTAAAGATTGTTTTTGTTTTTTTTTTTTCATAAAAATGTTTCTGTGATTCTCTTTGATTATTATTTACATTTTATTGTAATAAAGTACGCCATTCAAATAATTTAAAATCAAATCAATAAATCCGGTTCGTGTTTTCTTAGTTTTTTCTTTCTTCTTTCTTTTTATAACTTAAACGCCAAACGATTAAACAAACTATCCGTAGTCCAATGAAAATTGAACGTAGTATAGCCACACAAGTTTGTTGGTAAAGTTATCAGTCGATAAATGCAGACGTGATGTTTTTAAATTCTCATCATTCAAGGTTCATTAAAATTCTAGAAATGTTTTAGAATTGTCGGTGCGCTTTAGCGCTGGTACCAATACTTTTACATTTTCCTTCCTGCGATTCATTACTGCTCATCAAAAATAATTACAGACATTGTTATTGTATTGACTTTCAGTTAAGTAGTCTTTTGCAAAGAAATGTTATCCAACTTGCCATAAATCAGTTTTGTTCTAGAGATTCTTAGAAATGTAAAATAAAACAGAAAACAACAGCTTCTTTATGCAAATTTTAATAACATCATTAAATCTCCATGAGGGTGTTTTTTTCTTGAAAAAAAAAAAAAAAAAAATCCATTCGAAGGTCACGAACTTAGTCTCACTCTCACCTGACACCTGAATTTTTTTTCTTCTCAAGCAGATAGAAAGATGTGCGCATTTAACGACCAATATTTCTTAAACCAAAATAAACAATAAAATTAAAGTTTATTCAAAGCCCTGAAAGATGATAATATGCTCATTGGCATCTTCTGTCAAACATGCAAATTCAGATCCACTCATAAACTTTCACATGCAAATAAATTTACAGATCTACATGGAAAGTGTGACAGACCGTGCTATGGTATTTCTTCGAAGACAAGCTAATCAAATTATATTACCATGAAGGCAATAATTAACATCTCGCATTTTTAACAGTCTATACCTAACAGAGTTTGCTTTTGATTTTCATTTGTATTTGTGCAGGTAAATAAGAATCAGTCTAATAATATTTAATTGGACCTTACTTTCTATTTGCTTTGTTTGCTGCGGTTGTCATCTGTGAGTGTGAAAAAAAAAGAAAAAAAAGTGAAAACGCATACGAAATAGTTGAGACAATTCCATTTAAAGATTCCACATTATTTCTCGAGCGAGTGTGTATTGTTATAAGTTACCTCATGATGCACTTTGAAGTTTTATCCCACATTAGTTTGACACCTTCACCGTATTTGAGAGCTGAGGAGACACAAAACAAGGTATAACTCACCTTGATGTGTACAGCACTTAATATGGCATCATCAAGTCAAACCTCAATCAATCACAATTGTGTTTGTCTGGAGTTGGGAGCTGGAGTTATTATAGAAAGTCACTTCTAATAGGCATGACATTGAAGTCATCTTATCTTAAATTGTGGTGAGAGGTCAAGAGACCTTTGAGCTGCGTTTTATTGTTTTTTTATTTTCGTTTGCGTAAGTCAAATATTCCCAGTCTCTTCTTTCTCACCCGCAGTAACGTAAAAAGAAACAAATTATCTGACAAAGCGGAGTGAGAGAAATCAAGACCAAAACAAACAAAGTGTCAACATTTATTATTTTCGTAAAATTAGTTGTTTTTTTTTAGATGCGCCCCCTCGTTAAGAGGAGAGAATTGTTTTTGTGTACTTCGAATAGAGATTATTACGTTTAGCAGCCAAATTGGGTACGAAAATGAAACATTTTCACACGTGAATTATTTCAATGATATTTATGAGGTAATTATGTTGTGCTAGGTATATACGAATAGAAACCTTTTTAACTGTCTCTGGTGCTTAAATGATTCGGTACATTAGCTAGCTGGAGTCGTTTAAATTTCAATAGAAAACATTGACAAGGTCGTAATATAAATTTCATGGGAGTAATAGAAATGTTGACAATAGAATGGTTTTGCTCATCATTCGATTGTGAGAACCTCGAATTTTACTTCAAAATATACTTTTAAATCAGCAATTAAATCAAGTGTCGATCGTAGAGCGTGAATTGCTATGCTAATTTTCAATGACACTTCCGGTGCAGGTTCTCTGGAAACGCAATGTTTTAACCACCTTTGCTCTTGATTAACAGCTCAACGATAAAAATCTTTTTTCGCAATCGTGTTATAAGGGTGGGTACTCAAAGATCTCAACATCCAAAAATCCGATGGCTTGGATGTCTATTGTTTTGAAGAGGTGTTCTTCTGACAAAACCACTGAGTAAGCTTTTTTATTTAGGTAGTACAATGGACCGGTATTTAGGTCTGAGTGCTCCAGCTGATATTTTAAAAACCTCAAACAAAAAAAAAAAAAGCTTTTCTATGTATCCGATTCTTCCGGTCCGATTCTTTTGTCCATTTTTTAAAATCTTTTGTCCAGCCTGTTCCTAAAAAAGGCGAATCTTTTTACCCTCAAACTATCGATCGATTTCACTTACTTCCCTTATTCGATCGAAAGCTTCATAACCGACAATACGTAGCAACAGGTCCACTGGTGATTTGATGGTATATCTCACCGAACAGTGGAACAAATGTTTGTATCGTTTTGAAGAAGAAAGTTTTGATATTTCAAAAGCATTTGACAGAGTATGGCATCAAGCTTTCTTATCGGAAATGCATGCTTTCGGTTTCGATGAAACTCTTATTCGCTGGATTAGTTACTTCCTTTCGAAACATTCAATTCAAGTAGAAGTCGGTTAGAAGTCAAAATAAATGCTGGGGTACCCAAAGGCTCCGTTTTGTCTCCGATTCTTTTCCTTATTTTCTTAAATGACCTTTTGTGTAAAACTATTAATCCACTCAATTGTTTTACTGACGATAGCAATCTCAGTTTTTCATATTCGTTTCCAGTTTCATGTCCCTGTTCTTCGGTTGTGGAACTGGAATGACAGCGTTTGATAAACACATAGAATTCCGACCTTAACCAATAGGGAAACTCAATGCAGTCTGCTATCGCTCAAGCGTAATCTCCGTTGTCACTTTTCATATGTGGCACTTGCATTGCCAAAACAGAACAGATTTCTGCTCTAGGTTTGTGGACCACAAACCACCTGTTGTGTAATGGTCAAACATTCAACGTCCGTCGCCATAAATACAGCAAAATGTTTAGGTCTCCTCAGGCAGTGTTAGAATTTTTTCTCCCAACTTTATCTGGCTCTTATATAAAAGGGCTGAAGCACCTATTATCCACTTGCGCTATTCGAAAATATCCAAAGTAGAGCGTTAGAATTGATTGAAGATGGAACCGTAACGAAAACATTTGTTTCACTTTAGCACCGCAGAAACATCTCCTGCCTCTTCTTGTACTATCGTTACTTTTATAAGCAGTACTCCAATGAAATAGCCAGTTAGTAATAGCCACCGTAGTACTCCTGCATCCAGAAATGCCCATTAGTTTGCCCTTGAATTTTATTTCGGACGTTCTGTCAAGTACAGAGATTCTTTTATGAGCCGAACAACACGAACGTGGAATACCTGACCGAACTCAGTTTTTCCACGATATTATGATATTTGGGGCGTTTAGAACCAATGTGCATCGGCATCTCCTTTCATCTTCTATCTTACATTCCTTCCGTAGTAAAAGATGTTAAGGGCATTCAAAACATCTGTAGTGCGCGCCACATATAAAAAAATGATGTTTGACTGTCACATGGGAGTTGGATGTTCAAATCCCAGAAGCATCCGATTGATTTCCCCCTGTTTTGTCTTTTGCGAGAAGAGTAAGAAGAAGAAAGCGTTTTTGTAGTTGCGGCAGCAACAGAAAAGCTGTTGTCAACATTTTTGCCGTCGCGACAATACAAATGTATGAAAACGTTCGGTTTCTTTGTTGCGTCGCGTCATCGGTGTGAACTTATGCTTTAAGCCTTGCGCAAACCAGCGCGATAAGTGCGTGCGATGCGATTGCGTTAAGTCAAACCTCCATAAGGTTACATGTATTTCCTTTTGACAGAAATTGCTTCGCACGACGTTATCGCTTAAGTCTTGTTCTCATATGTGGGTAAATAACTTAATTTTGACAACTGCAATTGCCGCTGTAGCGACTGCAAAAACGCTTCGACTTGGTAGGTCCTTGATTCTAATAAAAAGTGTTCGATTCCCCAACCTAATACTAGGTTCGTTCGTTGAACTTTACCTAGGGTTGACCCAGGTTTGCTTGACAACCCTATGAATTGTGGAAAAAACCTAGTTTTTCAAATCTCAAAAAACGCTAAATCAAAGAATCACCACACATCCCTGTTATTTAAAGAAAAATACATGTCATTTGACTGCCCTGCTCATTACCTGAACTCGTAACAACCAAAACCTTGAGCGATTTTAGGGTGAGTTCAGGGAAAACCCAGGGCTCAAAAAACTCTCAATTTGACATTCATTGCGAGTTGAGGTTTCTCAAAAAACGCTTTGTGGCGACCACAGGGCAACCGCAGGGCTTCAACGAACAAATCTAATGTCTATATCATTTTTGACTATATGTCAAATTTGAATTATTCGAAGAAAGAATTAACGAGATAAAGTCCAAGGACTGAGCAAACATCAAAGTAACGATTGATTGTTTATTAAAATAAACCCATTTTTGAAACAAAGTTCAGCCCAGACCAAACAAAACTCATCGTTATTTGAATTAGCTAATAATTTTGTTATGCGCTTGAGTTTCGATCTATTTCCATTTCCATCAAATGCACATGCAGCTATGACAACGATAGTAATATTTTGTGTTCTTCTTTTTATTTCAGACACCACACGAACTTCAACTCCAATCGAATCATCTAAACTTGGACACAAATGTCGGTATCCGGTGGCTAAGCGTCGCCGTCGCTTTGTTTTTTTTTTTTTGTTCGTCTTTCGAAATGATACGTTCGCTCGTTTCTAAGTGCAATACTATTTTCGTGAAGTGAAAAAGGAAAGAAAAAGAATATTATTTCTTCTCCTATATTTGTGTTTTATTCGTTTGAATTGTCACTATCGTCAAAGTGCGTTTGTTGATTGAATGCGAAGTGTTTCAGTGCGTGTTTTGATTTGTCAATCACGACAATCCTTATAAGGTACGAGAGTAAGAGAAAAAAAGA
Organism: Melanostoma scalare; assembly: GCA_949752695.1. Taxonomy (NCBI): domain Eukaryota; kingdom Metazoa; phylum Arthropoda; class Insecta; order Diptera; family Syrphidae; genus Melanostoma; species Melanostoma scalare. Next base: position 27,330,832 of record OX456984.1, on the reverse strand, counting down.
AAAGGAAAAAAATAATTCCAATAATAGCAACCATGCATAGGCAAGTAGTTAATTTTTTAGCCATATTCTGTCTATGTGCAGTGCACTTAGCCTGGGCTCACGTCGCGTTAACGTACCCACCTGCGCGCAAATACGATTTGGATTTTTTGGATAACTCTCGAACGAAGGGACCATGCGGAATGCCAAAGGGTAAGTTAAAATTTTGTTTGAAAAGATACAAATTTTTGCCGATTATGCCAAATCTAGGAGTGGTCATATAAAAATACGAGTCCTATGGAATGCTTGCAATGAGAATGCAAATTAAAAGTAGCCAGTATTTAGACGTGGTCCATTGCGATTAATTGTATCGTTTTATTTGTTTAGCTTAGACAACTCAGACAAAAACCACTGTCTGCTACGTCGCTTAATCCCAGTGACCGTTTAAGTGATTTGGGAAATAGCGCAATTGAACCAGATTTGAATGGAACGCGTTAGTGTTTTTTTTTTTTGTTACTGCCGCTGCCGTTGTTGACTTAGATTCGTAGAGATTTGTGTCCGTGGGAACGAGGTTTTATGTATCGACAGATACCTGGGCTCTGGTTATTGCACCAATCGACAAGCCACTCACCACTACGTAGAGTACGTACTGGTCGTCATAAAAGACTCTATGAACAATTCAGGTCGTGTGGGATTTGTTTTGGCTGGAGGCTGTGTGAGAGATGCTAGTTGACCTGCATTTTGAATGCAGATAAGCTCACGTAATTAATGAAACACATGTTCTTGTTAAAGTATCGAAAAATGGCTGTTTTAAGTTTATCAATGTCGTTGATTGTAGCTCTTTAGTGTTGGCGGCTTGCGAATATTGGATATGATTTAGTGTTGTTTCTCATATTAAACGAGCCTGGGAGAACTCGTGAGGTTTTTCATTTCGGAAGAAGTAAAGTTGTGCAAGGTAATAGTTGACACATTATGCTTTGCTTGGGAGCTGATATTTAATACTCTGATCTAGTTCGTGATCAACGTGATATAGTTTCGGTTTTCTTATCATTTATGCTGTTTGTAGTTGCAAAATTGGTAAAAGAGTTTGTTCGTCTAACAGGATCTGATTCTTTATTTTTTTAAGGCACGTTCTGTGTACTGTATACACTTGTGATTTTTATGTGAAAATGGCAAATTAAAATGGAACTAGAATATTGAGGAAAATAAATAATCTTTGTTACTTTGAAGCAATTTTACATTTCTCATACACAAACCTTTTTACGGGCTTACAGGCGAGACACGCAAGAAATACGGAGAAAATGACAGTAATTGCGGTTCCATCTTGTCTTATATCACAAATCGTAAACTCCTCTTCTGATAAAAATGGATTACTACTTTAATTTTTTAATAGTTACAAACTGTTAGATGAGAAAGCACTTTTCATGGCGGTAGTACTCTCCGGAGGCCTCCAAATCCACGCGAAAGTGGACTATCGCGGAAAAGCGTTTGAACTTCTTACTCTAGGTATTTATGAATCCCTCATAACAATCTGCTGTCTGTCTATACACTGTAGGCACCACAGGCATAAAAATATCCGCACGTAAAAAGAGTATAAGAAATAATTTGTTTTCAAATTACATTGATTAGTCGATGTGCTTAGCTTTATTTGGCGCCCGGCACCGGCGCGGCGGTGAGTGCTTCATTTCGGCCAAAAATGACATTACTACAACACTTTGAACATAAGTTTTCAGTGTTTTCCTATAAGTTGTTAAAGCGTAAATGGACTCATTTAGTTTCACGGGTACTAAAGGCTCTGGCTAATAGAACGCGTTGAGAGCGTCGCGTCGTGGCAACTGATGTGGTGGGTTTCCCCTAGCGCAACTGATAGGGGTGACCCGATGAATTCAACGCGATATTTTGACGGTTTGGTGTTTGGTAAAATTATTTTGAAATAGGTAACAGAAACGTCAAAAAAACTAAAGATGAGTCGATGAGTCACTAAAACAATTGATGAGTGAGGTTTTCACTGGTACTTGGATTTTATTTTCTTGAATGCTTCAAATACCCCGTTTCCGAAGAGGATTGAATCACATTTTAGATCGAATAAGTTTCAGTTTATACCCTTTTACGATATTATGTTTTTAAACTACGCTGCCTTTGTGAAAGATTATAAAATTATGCGTTCTGCCGGTTCTACTATTCTGTAGAATAGCCACCTATATTCAAAACTGTGAATATAGGTGGCGATACCAGTGTTTTCCCTCCTTTTTTAACTTGAATTCTTTACTCGCTATTGACTTTTAAGAAACGCAACTGAAGTATTCAACTGTCGTTATTTATCGCAGTAAAAACAGGAATGGTCGCACTATGGATAAAAAGTATGTAGTGTTGAAAACGCCGGGGATTGTTTGCCTATGAAAAAAAAGGTTTGTTGTGTTGCATTGAAGATGGCGTCACCACTGTTTTTGGGAAGCGTTTTTTTCAACTCGAATACATTACCAGCTACTGAATTGAAAACAAAAACACAACAAGACAACTACGACGGCGACGCTACATTTTTGCTATTGTCGCCATACTTCGTGTTGGCGTATGGTTACTTCTAGTAGGGGAGACCAGGATGCTAAATTTGCAGTTACTAAAGCGTCATGGGGACTTATTGGATTGTGAAGTTTATGTTCTAAAACGAAAAGAAAGTGTATGGCAGTTTTCCATTTTAGTGGGGCGATGAGCGTGTATGAACAAAAAAAAAAAACAGTCGCATTGAAATACTAGAGCGCGTCAGATATTCATACGCGCTTTGTCTTTCTGACAACCGGCAAATATTATTCTGACGATTAACTGGGGGCAAATGGGCGTAAAGAGAGGTTAAAAAAAAAAAAGTTATTTGATCGTGTCAGATTTTTAAAGTGAATGTAAAGTGTACTCAAAAAAGTGTATATTTCAATAATCTGACAATTTGAGCGGGGCCATAAGTCATGGCTGATTTTTAAAAATGTAAAAAAACTATACAACTGTATGGAGTCTTACAATTTGAAAATAACAATTATTTGTTGTTTTTTTTTTTTACTGGATGTAGTAAAACAAAATATGTAAGTACACATATGTATCTACAAATTTGATTTGAAATTTTGTTGAAAATACTAAAAAAAATCCCTGAAAGTTTGAGCCCTTAATATTAATTTTAAGTGCTCGATCAAGAGGTGTGTAGATTTCCCTTAAATTTCTATAGCTCAGCGGCATTTCATGGGATCGCTTTAACCAAAGATGGTTTTTTCCCACGCTCTACAAAAGTGCTCATTGCGGCAAAGTCGTTACTTACACCGGCAAGGTAGTACGGGCCACTAAACCAGATTTTTCCATAAAGTTTACCTTTTTTCGCAGTTATCTCGTAAATAACAAAAGCTACGGAAAAATTATAAATTACAAACTTGTAGAGAATTTAGTTTCCTACAAAAAAGGTCTTTTGAACCAAATTGCTAATATCAATATTAACCGAGATATTAACCATCATATATTATACATTTTATTTACGATTTTACCTAAATCGCCCCAAGCAAGATGTCAGATTATATGTTTTACGTAATCCTGATAGGATTGCCTTCAAAATAAAAAAAAATTAATCGCGCTCCAGTATTTCAAAATGTCGATTTTTGTTACATCTTTGTGACTCGCCTACCTACTTAGGCCCCCCGCTCAAATTGTCAGATTACTGAAATATACACTCTTCTGGATGTAATCAATCCACCATCTTTTAGTCTGACGCGCTTGAGTTTTTCTGAGGATCCACTTTTTTTTTTTTACTAATCTGACGGGCTGCCCTCAACGAACGCCCCAACATTAAGGTTTCATATATGGTAGGAGTACATTACAGGGTGCAAGGGTTCTCCCCATATGATTTTCTGACGCGCTCGAGTAACGCGCAAAATCCCCTCTTGGGCTCCCCTACTATTCCATATTACTCATAGCGTAGTAAAAATTTCATGCGTCTACTTGGGAGAGCTCTTAGTTCTTGAAGTAACTTAACAACATTTTATTTTGTTGATATTTTATTCAATTAATGTGTGTGAAATGGGCACTTAAAAGAATATTTTTTTTTTTTGAAAAAAATTGAACATGCCTAAGCATTAAAATTTGGGACTACGGCAAAATTTAACATAAAAATACGTTTTTTAATAAATCAACTTTTAAAATTAGTTTGACAATAAAAACCGATCGAAAAGGCTGTCATTTTAGTAGCAGTAGCATAAGCAGTCAGTCAAATCTTTGACTTATCTGTTTGTCTTATCCCATCACTAGCAGTAGAAGAGAACTTCAAATTGGTTTTGACAACTAATGTCACCATGCCGCGCGGGAAAGGAGAAAGTTGGGCTTCTCGGCTAGTTCTCCACGTGGCCTATAGGTCACTTCTCATAAGAACGTTTGTTTTCAATCGAGCGCGCAAAGCGTCTTATGGGCCGGAGCCTTAACTCATATTTCGAACAGGAAACAGCTGTTAGATTCAACAAAATCTATAGTTTAAAAAGAACCCACTAAAAGGCCCACCCTGTATATAAAAATAGGTTATATAAAGTCACTCAACTGACTAACTAGTTACTGAAACCCTAAAGATTTATGATGCCACTCGGGCGAATTTGTATTGTAACTAAAATGCCATCTAAATTCTTCTCGTTTATTTTCTTTCGTAACAGTTTGCCTATTTTTCGTTGTAATTTTATGAACATTTTCACGGATAACGCCATGCACCACTAAAAGCAACTTCTCACAAGTTTAGTATAGGTCTAAGCTAAACACGTGCACCATTTGCCAAACCGTCTCTTGAACTTGCCAGAAACTGCATTTGCATTAATCTCATCTTTGAATTAACGACCAAACCTCACAAGTATTTCTCAACTCTCATTAATCTGCCTCATTACATAGCGAACAATTCATAAAATACACGCTACTTACTTGTACTCAGTTCCTATCTAAAGGCAATTTAAAATTTTTAAAAACATTGAACACGTAATGTGTCTGTATACACACCACTGGATGTGTACAAAATATGATTGACTATCACAATACCATCGGCATTGCTTAAGCCTTTGAAAAGCATTTCCATCTCCCAATACAAGAGCGAAGCTCTTAAGTTTGCTGTTACTTTAAAAAAAAAAAAATATACTTTACACATACATTTTGTTGTAAAGGAATGTCGTTTGGCCAGATAGTTGGCTTTCGGAGCTGAGCTAACGGCCGTCAGGTGTGCATGTTACGTCACAAAATTACTCTTCGATCCGCCAATATAAACTTAGCCATTGGCTACTCTTGCAGTCGCTCTGAAACATGATGAAATGTCGGCTTTGCGCTTTTAACACGCCACGGATGCAAAGGAGTATAAAACACAAGTTGCAAACTGGTCAGTAGTCAAGTCATTGGCTGTGCAGATGAAAACTGTGACGACTTACATACCAGTTCAAGGTAGGAAAATCAATTTGCATGAAACACTGAAATTTTCTCAGAGTAATGCGACATTATGGGGGTACGGTTTAGATTAATAGATACAAAATTTCAAGTATACGAGAGCAAGAGCTTTCAAATGATTAGTCATTTTCGAAATCAACCTTACTTCAATGTCATTCAAAAAGGCCATTCAATATAGAATAGGAATTGTTGTAGTAGTCGCGTGATAAAGAAGAACAGTTCCATTTTTGATGAAATTAATTAAGAAATAAATCCCTACATGGAACCCTATACTGCACTTACAACCAATCGAAGTCATTAATCACTCTTAATTAGATCAGTATTATGGTGTTACATCCGTTTGATGTTTGTTTTCGTTTATTGTGTCTATAAAAAGGTAGCAGCTACAATAATGACTTTATATAAAATACGCTACTGGCTTAATGATGCAAGGAATCGTATTCGATTTTTTTTTAAAGTAGATGTGGTAAAAACGAACGAAAATAAAAACGCAATTACATCTCAACGTCTCTTTTCAACCTTCACTCACCTATGCTTTTATAGAGTAATTGAAGTAAACATTTAATGAGCAACTCCAAATTGTTTTTGTCGTTAACGGTAGGGTGTTCGTGGAACCAGATAAACTAATTTGTTATTACATTTTAAGTGATATAATTTGGGCGTGTCTGATGAATTTTTGGCATGAAAAGAAGTTGAAACTGACAGATTGGCAGTTAGTTGGAAAAATTGTAAAATAATATATTTTTCTTTGAAGACATCTGCGCATGCTTTATCCAAATCGACCATGCGCTGTTGATTTTGGGCTTTGTGATAACGGAGTATGTTTTGTCCACCAGAGATGCTCCTGAGGTGTTGAGAGAATTTTTGTTTATCTTAATTCTCTTTTCAGGCTTCAGGTAACTAGGCCCGGTAGCCAAATTATGGCAAACGTTATCGAATAACTCGTGACGGAATTATGTGATTTGGTATTACCACTCACGTAATTGAGTAATCTAGTACCGCAATTTGGGATTTTGTCATCAGTGATCGAACGGAATTTCATTAGCTGCATTAAGTGCTCACTGATTATTCCTAAAATGAAAATAATTTTTTTTTTATTTATTTTGAAGATATATTACTTTATTCGAAGAAAAAAAGTACTTGTTCGTTCTAACCGATCACTTCCGGTACACTTGCACCGGAAGCCATCCACAACCGTGTAGGTAGCAACTAACAAGATTTCTTTTAACAACACCAACCGAATGCTTTTAATGTTTGCTATTCTGAAACTCTCACTTTTTTTGTACAAAATGAATGAATTGCGATATTAACAACAAAATGAAATTAGTCTGAAGAGAAAACAGCGACATCTGTGAATTGATAGAGACTCGTAATATATCAGTGAATATTCGATGTTACTAGTACAATTTTAAATAGCTATACCACTGAATAACTATATTCTATTGGGGGTGCCTTGGTCGCATGACATGCAGACAATGTAAATTTCTTCCTCTATCAACATTTTCAAAGTTGCTCTCAGAATCGTACCACGTTGAGAGCCTTTAACATTTCCATTATAATACCCAATCACCTGTTATAAAAAATTCATTGTTAAAACTTTTTGAGGAATATAAAACTTAATTTGGGAGCCATTATCTTAGATTTATGTATATAGATTTATAAAACAATGGACAAACCCACCTGCTTCCAGGATTGGTTAAGTCCTCGGAGCATTAATATCAGGCATAATGATTTGCCATTGTATTGTTTCTGCCCAACTCTACTAAATCCTCAAAACCGTAGACTTCGTACTCTTTTGAATTGTATTCTAATTCCACTTTGGTGCTCATTTAATCGAAAACGAGCACGCACTTCCTGAAACTTGGAGGTAAGTCCTTTAGCTTTTCTTTGAGCATCTGCAGGATGTTCTTTAAAACACCTGTGCCAAATGGCAACACATCATACCAACGAGTTAACGTTCTTTGCGACGGTAATAAAAACCCTTCTTTAAGCAAAAACTTATAAAAGTATGGCGATTTATAGTGAAACTTTAAAAACAGTTCTTTTTCATTTACATCCCACCGCATTCGATTCTTATGAAGAATTTGGCTTTTTACAAAAGTTTGAACGCTTTTGTTTTTGTGTTCCAACACCTCTTCAAGTAAGTTTGTGCAAGTATTTTTTAAGTCAGCACTTGGTTTTGTGTTTGCTGACTCTATCAACTGTTCTACGGGAACAGTTAAGCCCTGTGTCGTTTCTTTCGAACCTTTCAATACATTCGAATAGTATTTGTGTGGCAAGGTTCTATTCAAACAAAAATATTGTTCATCTTCGATTGTTTCCAGTTTTCTCCTTTTAGTTTCTATGGACATCGAAGAAGAAGACTCTCTTTTTTATTGGCAGTACTATTTAAAAGTAAAATTATTGAAGGATTTTTGAATAATTTGCATATAAATATATAAAAAAAAAGTTGTAATTGGGTACGGATAAGTTAAACAATTATTCTCCAATATTAAAAAAAGAACCCACTCTGCTACTATGTCTCTTACACTCACGCATCATTTGATACTTACACTTCTTTCTGCATAAATCTTTCTTTAGAATAGTCAGTTTTTTGATTCTTTATTTCGTTTTCATTAGTGTAAACTATGTAATTGTTAAATGGTGAAACAAAGATATTTTCATCTTCTACTGACTCTAGTTTTCTCCTCTTTATTTCAATGGATGTCTGTTATATAAATTCTCTTCTTTTATTAGCTGTACTATTTGAATTTAAAAAAAATATTGATAACAAATAAGTACTCCGATTTAAGCTGCCGCGTCTCTCACTCAAGCACATTATTAGATACTTACACTTCTTTCAGTATACATCCTTCCTTGGAATCGACAGTGTTTTGATTTCTTATGTTGTTCTCTCTAACATAGCATTTAGGAACTGCACCGTGAAGCAATCGCAACCGCAGACCGCCTGAGCCCAAATCTTTTTTTTTTTCAAAATGATCGGCGCAACGGTGGGTTCTCTTTCATTTCTTTTAAGTTACAATTTCCCGAATTTAAATGCCAAATATTGCTGCGATTTGGGTCTTTTGGTAACTTAAATCGAGTAACTCCCGATCCTTTACTATTTTTACAATCTTTAAAATTGCAAAACACCATTTTCAACTAATTAATTATTCAAAGATTTTATTTTCAAAATTAGACATTGTTGTCGCTTCTCACTACCATTTTCAGAAATAAATTTCTTAAGGGACATATTTTAAAACCTAAACTGCCGAATTACCCTTATTTCAAAATAGTTTGTGTATGAAATAAGCAAAGCAGAGACAAAAACATAAACAATAATAAATAGGGTGACTGTTGCTAGGTAATAAGCTTCTTATGCCGAGTTTGAGAAAGTTGTTTAATTTGGGTGTCAGCTTCTATATATAGTTATTCAATGGCTATAACCATTGAGTAATTATATATAGAAGCTGACACCCGACCTATACGACTTTTTCAAACACGGCATAAGAAGCTTGTTGCCTAGCAACAGTCACCCTATTTATTATTATTTATATTTATGTCTCTGCTTTGCTAATTTCATACACAAACTATTTAATAAATAAAAAGATTAATATAATTTTCAACAGTTAAAAACACTTATTATATTTCCTCAAATGCACATTTCAGAAGCAATGCTTCCATCGTCAGTGAGATTTATAATAATAAGTGTTTTTAACTATTGAAAATTATATTAATCTTTTTATTTATTAGATTAAAAAACACGTGGAATATTTCTACTACAAAACTCAACAAACTATTTTCAAATGAAGGAAATTTGGCAGTTGAGATTTTAAAATATGTTCCCTAAGGAACCCTAAGGGACTTATTATAATTGATTATAATCAAATACATAATACTCAACCCCCATTATCATTTCAAACCCATTTTTAATCTTAACAACCTCTTCCGTAACCAGCGAAACAATAATAAAAAATATCCTTTGGGATTAAATTCGCAAAAAGGTTGGTGAAATAACTAGCTCCAATATCGATACTAGCAGCATAAGAACTCCTGGTGGTGATTTATTCCGGTGTCACTTCTATATATAATTATTCAGTGGCTATACGTTAGGCAACGGATGTCATCATCTCAAAGTGAATACTCTTCATTCGATCGCGAGTAACCTTCAATCACTCGTTCACTTGTGCGGTCATTCGACCTCTAGCCTTAGCTTCTTGGTTAAGCAATAGGAGTCATATAACTACACTCTCTTTTTTGTTTTTGCTGTTTTTGTATCGCGAAATCGTCCTGACTGAAATCTAATCTAAATGTTCAAACCAATCGGCAATACCAAATTAGTGTGGGTCGGTCGTCCTCCTTACCGAAAGTCGATCCAAATTCGAATCGAATAAAATGGATCTGATTGCCGGTCGGCATAGTGTGAATGCACCTTAGTAGAAGATGAGTTTTTGGGCGCAGGGACATAAGTCCCCGGGACATAAGTCCCAAATTATATTTTTGGGACTTATGTCCCATCTAAGTGAGACATAAGTCCCAACTTCGATTTGGGAGTTATGTCCCACGCCATCGGGACATAAGTGCCAAAAATAAAAGTTGGGACTTTTGTCCCTCCGAATATACTTTTTACAAGCTAAGACATTTTTTTCAGAAGCCCTTCTGAAAAATTGTCTGTGTTTTTCTCAAATTATTGAAGCTTCTTTTTTCAAAATGCAAACTTACTACTCATTAGAAAGTAGAGATATGGTTTTCCGGAATTAGGAGATGTTATTTTACTTTTAGGATTTAGTAAAAAAATTTTAGTTTAAAAAAGAAACTTAAAAAATTTTGATTTCCGTTTCGAAGGCTCTGTTTGAAATATGTTGTAAGGGCAGCGGGCGATGGAAAATGTTTACTTTAATTTTAGCTGAGGTATTTGCACATATAGTTCCTCCGACTTTCTATTCATTAGAAAGTAGAGATATGGTTTTCCGGAATTAGGAGATAATATTTTGCTTGTAGAAGTTAGTAAAAATTTTTTAATTTAAAAAAGAAACTTAAAAAATTAGAATTTTTGAGTATTTGAGAAAATAAAATTAAAAAATCGAGCGATTTTTTAATTTTATTTTCTCAAATACTCAAAAATTCTAATTTTTTAAGTTTAAAAATCGCGCGATTTTTTAATTTTATTTTCTCAAATACTCAAAAATTCTAATTTTTTAAGTTTCTTTTTTAAATTAAAAAATTTTTACTAACTTCTACAAGTAAAATATTATCTCCTAATTCCGGAAAACCATATCTCTACTTTCTAATGAATAGAAAGTCGGAGGAACTATATGTGCAAATACCTCAGCTAAAATTAAAGTAAACATTTTCCATCGCCCGCTGGATGGAATATAATATTTCGAACAGAGCCTTCGAATCGGTATTCAAAGAGTATATAACGATTCTGAAAAAATCTAGAGGTCATTGGTTCCATTACCTAAAACCACTTGAGAGAAAGGTGTCAAGGACCAACAACTTTATGGCAAGCAAAAATTGTTTGGTTGCCTAGTCGAAATGTACAACGATTTACTAAGCTCTATTCCTGAAAAGTTGGGACTTATGTCCCATCTTCAACGGAAAAAAGTTGGCACTTATGTCCCGATGGCGTGGGACATAACTCCCAAATCGAAGTTGGGACTTATGTCTCACTTAGATGGGACATAAGTCCCAAAAATAATAGTTGGGACTTATGTCCCGGGGACTTATGTCCCTGCGCCGAGTTTTTGTCGCAACTCAGCAATCATTAATCAGCATAGCAAAAAAAAAAAAAAACAAACAAAACAACCCCGAGCATTCTAAAATTGGCATTGATCTCAGAAAGTTGCTGAGATAAAAGTGAAAGCATTTTAAAAATGTTTTCCCACAGGTATCACCTTCCGCGAGGAATTGGCAAGTCCTCCGTTAGTAAATTCATTGCCATGAAAAGCGCTTTCTCAAAAAGCCGTTCGGAACCGGCAGAAAACTGTAGGTCCCCTCCATTCCCTCACAAGGCATGGTTGTGAGAAATGCGCTAGGCCAGGGGCTCCTCGCTCTGTTGCGCCACCCTATTTATTATTTATTCTAAAAATGTAGATGGCACTCAATAGCATTGTAAGAAAATACTGGTTGTGAATTTACTAACTTCATTTCTCCTGAACATTGTTGTTGGAAAGGCAACTATTTGTTGACAGCATTAGTGTGTATTGATTGACAAAAAGTCACAAAAGCCTTCAGTTGTTTCTGGTACATAAGCTTTTGCGTTTCCGATCATATCAGTGTTATGACCAGGAACCCAGCAGCGTCTCATTTTGTGCTGTGATCCAAAAACCTTTACCTCAGCAGATATGAAGAGATCGTTTATTGGCTGTCAAATGAAAAAGAAATTTCATCAGTGTAGAGTATTTTGAAAGTTTTTGATCGATTGATTGAAGTTTCTCATCTGAAGGCTTCGGAAAATGTTGTCGTGTTTGATGTTTGGCTTCCTTGCCAGTCTTCCTTGAAAAGCAGGATGAATTGGTCTATGAAAGTCTAGATGTGGCTCTGTATAATGTCTTACTGGCACTACAGCATTTCGCTGACGCAAACTACAAAGACCCATAGACTTAGAGTTGGCGCAACAGAGCATGGAGCTACGGGGCCTAGCGCATTTTCCATAACCATGCCTTGTAAGGCAATGAAGGGGGCCTAAAATATTCTGCCGATTCCGAAAGGCTAATCGAGAAAGCCCTTTTCGTGGCAATGCATTGACTATCGGACGTAGGATTTGCCAGTAAAGCCGATGCTTCCGACCTTCCGCGTAACAGGCAGGTATGCTAACCATTGCACCAAAAGCACCCAGGAATATTGAAATCTGACTTTAGCTAAAAAACATAGAAATCATATTTTATAATCAGAGCAGTTATTTAAGTTATTCGAGAATCTTTTTTATTGCTTTGAGTACAGAATACGTTGGGTTGAGTAAATAGCTCCGTGTCTGTATATATACAATCTCTATGATGCGCAACCCAATGCATCTACTTGGGTTCGACTGTACTTCGATCCACTTGCTTCTGAAACCATTCATGAGAATTGAAATATGTTTCCACCAGACAACTAACAAAAAGACCACTTTGTAATTCAAATTCACTTTTCTCTCACAATCAAATCAAATCACATTCGAAAAAAAGTAGAAAAAAAACAAAAATGATTAAAAAACATAAACAAAAACACAAAAGAAACTCAAGAAATAGTTTACGATCATAACAACTGAACTAAACTCGTCCTCTATCCAATGTATTCAATAAAAACAAAAAAAAATTTGCCGCATTGACCTGAAATGTGTTGAACTGGATTTCAACACTTTCTTCGGAGGTCTTATTTCAACATCGGATTTTCCATTTTCCCACCTCGCTCTTATGTTTGTGTTTTTCTTTTGCAGTTTTGCCTCTTTTTTTCCGAGTGCATATTTTTTCATCGTTATATTGTTGTTGATGGTTACGCAATTTAGGTTGAACGAAACCAATGCGCTGTGCTGCCCGGTTGTCTACGTGCATTTCCAAGCCACCAGTCAGCTACCGGTCTTTTGTCGGTTAAGCTACTCCTATAACGATGAGCTAAGTGAAAACCATTGAACAAAAAAAGTAATTATTTCCTTGAGTTGGAGTCAAAATCATAGACATTCAAAAAGACTCAAAAGATCAGTTATGGGTTTTAGGTTAGATCAAGCAGCCAATTGATAAACATTCATTTAAGGGCCTTTTTTTTATTGATTAATTGCCAGTTTTGAATTAGGTTATCCTTTGTTTTATTAGCCTGACAAGAACATGAGTAGCTGATGAAGCTTGTTACAGCCGATGAAAATGAAAACTCATGGGAGTTCAAATGTTCCATTGAGGTCTTCACTCTGGCCTCAATTATTTTTGTTTATAGAGACGTGGTGGTCGTTAACTGATACCAATCGCTAGGCATTCATAAGTAATTAATGCTAATTGCTATGATTTTGCTTTCAACATCAACGTTTGCTCATTGAAATGTGTTGTACGCTTTTTTTATGAATAAACATTTGTCACAGTTCAGGTGATTTGAAAGTGCTACCACCATATTAATATTGATAGTGTGGGTAGCAACGTATTGAACAAATCAAAAAAAAAAAAAGAAAAAAGATTGATTAACAGATAATTTGAAGGTAAGCCTGGTGACCTTGTATGTTTATATTGTAGAGATGAGAGTTCTGGGGACATCATACATCTTGTGATGGCTGTGAATCATTCTTTTGAAACCAACACAAGATTTATTTGTAGAATTTCCTGCAATCATAAATCGTAAGCCCAAGTTGGTAAATTTATTGTTCCTATCCAAACATGATACAGGCACTTCGTACACAGGGTACTTGGGTGCGTTTGGTGCGATGATGATGATGCGTCATTAGTGGCAAACCTTCTTTTCCTGTTTGGATATGTTTTTTTGCTTCTATTTTCAGCATTGTATTTTGCAATTTAAATTCTTGAGGTGGTGCTCATATGGCAGAGCGTGCATCATTTCTGAAGCGTGATCTGAAAGAATGACAACACTTTTGACTTTCAACTTAAGCCGGGTTGAATTGGTAGCTCAGGAATCCCGTAGTAAGTTCAGCAGGGAAAATTTCATTAAAACGTTGTGTCTAATTTTCTATTTAGTGAATGACTTATAGTCAATTGAATACACTGAATAGAGGAATAGTTCACTTCAGTTCACTTCAGTTTAAGCCATAAGTCCCCAGAAAATAAGTCCGATCTTTTATTTTTAATTCCCAAATCCTTTTAAGGACCTCTATCCCACTTAGGTGAGAATCAAACTTCAAAACGTATATCCTGATGCTAAGATAATGGGTTGGATGTTTTGTTACCTAATTTTGGTGGGGCTACCGCCCCATTTATTAGCTTAATACAAGCTTAAAATAACTTAAACACTAAACTTAAACTAATTAAAACTAAATTAAACTACAAGGATGAGAAACGGTTTAATAGGAGGACTTTCAGACAGGGACTTGGAAGATTGAGGTCGAAAAGAAAAGGAACAGAATTAATCTTACTCATCATGCGGGTTAAGGGTTCGTTGAGATCATAGGATGTACGATGAGCAGGAAGGAAAAAGAATCGGGATGATCTTACGTTTCGGGGATTAGTGTTGAAAGAGATAAGATTTAAAAGGGGGGAGCAGTCAGTATTACCAGTAAGAAGTCGGTGAATGAATGTTATGTCAAAGACATTCCTTCTGTTTTCTAGGGAGTGGAGATTAATGATTGTAAGACGATCGCGGTAAGGAGGCAGGGTGAGAAAGTTTCTAACGTCGTAGAGATCCCGAAGGGCAAAGAGCAAAAAACGACGTTGAACACTTTCGATCCTTGAAATATATACTCAAGGAGAAGTCAATGTAGAGAGGCAATATAGAGAGATTTTGTTACAAGGGGGTTGCGGAACTCTTTGGACCATCTGTTGATAAAACCAAGGGCGGAATTAGCTCTTGATAATACTTCGTCAATATCGGATAATATATTGATATATTAATAATAATCTCGGATAAGCTGCACACGATTTATAGGAAGGTTCAGAAGATGATAGGATCTGGGGGGAGGTTTATTACTTTTACGAGAAAAAGTCATTGCCTCGCATTTAGGAATGTTTAATTCAAGGAAGTTTTTAGAACACCAAAAGACGAATGAATCGAGGTCATTTTGAAGCTGGATAGAATTTCGATCGGAGGTGATGACTTTGAAAATTCTAGCGTCATCCGCGTAAAGTGAGATAGAAGAATATTGGATGATCTTTTCGATATCATTAATGGCCAGGATGAAAAAGAGGGGTCCAAGATGGCTGCCATGGGGCACACCGGAGGTAGCCACAAATGGAACTGAAAGAGTAGAACGGAAACGTACTCTATATCGGCGGTTGTCAAGACATGAAGAGATCCATTTGAGTAGGATAGGGCTAAATCCGAGGAAAGAAAGTTTAAAGAGGATTACAGAGTGAGAGATTTTGTCAAAAGCTTTGCTGAAATCTGTGGTGATGACGTCTACTTCGTTTCCTTTTTCCATCGCAGAGAGAGAGAGAGAAGGAAACAAACTCAACTAGATAAGTAGTTGTAGACCTTTCCTTACAGAAACCATGCTGCTTGGAGGATATCATTGATTTGCACTGGAAAGAAAGTATTTCATACAGAATGCTTTCGAAAAGCTTAGGGACACGGGAGAGTTTAGCTATGGGTCTATAGTTAGAAATATGGTTTTTGGGGCCTTTTTTATGGATAGGTGAAATAACGGATATTTTCCATAAGTCCGGAAAAACTCCACTTGAAAGGGATAATTTGAAAAGGTTAGTGATGGGAAGGGCTAAACTGGAACAACATTTTTTAAGCAAAATGTCAGGAATGCCATCTGGACCTGGATTATACTCGTCTTTGAGTTTGAGGAAACCATTCAGAACAGTTGACTGATTAAAGCTTAGGCCCCGATTGCGGTTGTCGATTGACTAATCGATACTCGACTTTAGTCGATTTCGATCGACATCTTTCGTTCATAATTTTCTGGTCGACTGTTGTCGACTGTTGCGTTAGGAAATCATTTTGTGGGAAAATGTAAGTATTTTATTGAACAAATGCTCATATTTTGATATAATACGAGTATATAATACGAGTATAATATCAAAATATGAATTTGTTCAATAAAATACTTACATTTTCCCACAAAATGATTCCTAACGCAACAGTCGACAACTGTCGACCAGAAAATTATGAACGAAAGATGTCGATCGAAATCGACTAAAGTCGAGTATCGATTAGTCAATCGACAACCGCAATCGGGGCCTTAGATTAGAAGGCCCTGTAGAGAAATGGCGAAGATAGTAAAAGTAAGTCTGGTCTAGATCTGGGGTTTTTTGAGCAAAAGACAGTTTAAAGTAACTTGCAAAAAAAATTTGCGATTGTTGTTGGTTCGTTGGAAGATTGGTTTTCGTAGTGAAGAGAAGGAGGGAAACCATAATTTTTCTTTTTATAGCTGATAAACTTATAAAACGATTTTGGCTCCGAAATTAGATTTGCTTGGGTGGTGGATATATAGTCATTGTAAAGAGCTTCATTGAGGTTGGAAAACGTATAAAATACTCCAAGGTAATCAGAGTAATCGAAAATTGAACGGGAGCGTAGAAATTTATTCCAGAGCTTATTTCTCCTGTTTCGCAGCTCACGTAGTTTATGATTGTATCAGGGAGGGGATGTTGAGTAGGACTTATCACACGAAAGGGGAACATAAAGATTTATGCAGTCCATCATTTTCTCGTAAAACAGACTAGTTGCATCATTCATTGAAAGAGCACTCAAGGGAAAGACGTCTAGGGCCAAGAATAAATACGTTTAAATAAAAAAAGTTTTTTTTCCGACGGTGAAAAAGGCGGAAAGGGCTTAGTTGTGAAAATTTTTAATTCTCATCTACCAACCCAACGCTAACGACATATTCAAAATTTTAGAGCTTCCCGACCTTTTGTAGGGTATAACCTCTTTATTCTTGAACAATATTTCCACCAGGTTAAAAATCCAAACAAAAAGCACCAACATTTTGATGATAAAAATAACCAGGGCTGCTCTTGAGCTCTCTTAATGCAGAAAAAAAGTCTCACTAAGAAAGTGAAGGAGCGTGAAAGATTCGTTTGAGGGAATTGAGAGATGCCATAACAGCAATGGAATTCGAAAGTCTTACTAAATGGTAAAAAGATCATGGCAGTGTTACACAACCCAAACTCTGGACTGCGATGTTACGAAGTTAACGTTTGCTTCTGAGAATCTAGAAAGATCACCTCTGCACTGCTCTGCAGACGATTATGAAAATATTAAGAAGAATTTTAAATTAAATGCTAACGATGATCAAGAACTTCGTCTTTTCGACCGATGACAAAGTTGCCGTGATTTTAACATGGCAAATAGGGTGGATTGGCGCAATAAGCTCAAGGTCTAACACATTTGAAGGACTTAAAATTCAATATCGACTTCAAAGGCCAATTTTTAGAAAACGACGCTTTCCATAGAAATTTTTTACTTGTCTGGCAGTTCCACACACCTGGAACTTCGACGCAACAGACAGAAATGCTCACCACTACGTTACGAAGCTTTAAGGTTTTTGCAGTTGCTGCCGCGGCAAAAAACGCTCTTGGCAGCATTTATGCCAACGCGACAACTACAAATTTATGAAAACGCTGCTTTTTTTGTCGCGTCGGTGTAGGTATTCCCATATGTCGCTGTACAACTTAATTTGTCGCTATCGCGACTGCAAAATAAATTTGGTTTGGCAGATTCTAACCAAAAAAGGTTGTATAGTTGCAGATGGTGCTTTTCAGAGCAACTGGAGATCAACTAAATTGAACTCTACAGTCTACAGCACCATGATCATATTTTCGCTGATGAGATCTTTCCAATAGCAATTTCTTTTAGTTAAGAATTCAATTGAGGAATACAACCAACTTGGCGTATTCCAAGTCATAGGTATGTTTTTATACATAGGTTGTTATTATAATTGACTTGAAACAACTCAAAAGTTCCATTTTTGGATTCTGCGTTCTTTGGAATGACGAACATTACACATCCCACCTCCATTTCTAGAAACATTTCCAAACGTGACTCCCGCACATTGGTAGCTTACTAAACGCTAACCTTCAAGTCACCAAGATTGTTTACCCATCAACATGAATAATTGCAAAACACATTCCTCCACAAAAATATTAGAAAAAAAAACATGTAAATTACATCCTCAACACGACAATTACTTAACCACCATCTGGCTTTGCCAATGATTACAATTTACAATGATGAACAATAATGACTGCAATACTTACATACATAAAACAAAAACAACAGCAACTAAATCCAAAAAGTGTGCTTTTAGTTTTGAAATGTTTTTATAAACACCCACGATGTAAACAACATGCCAACCAAAACCCCAATAGATTCATCGAAACAAATAAAAAAAAAAAAACACAAAAGACGCCAGTATCGTGGTTAGACAAGAGTGGATAATCTACTCAGTCGAAGACCGCACCTTTTTTATGCAAATTACTTTCAACGAGTTACAATCCATCTTCCAGACATACCACACATCACCATTTAAGCTCTTTCTTTGTGACCTTAAGGTTGAGATTCTATAGCTGAGTCTTAAGCGGCAACCACACGTGTGTGAAAATGTGTGACAAATAAAAGAATTTATCATTGTAGAACCATTTGTGTGTTTTTTTGGATAATCTCACATTAATTTGTATGTAGAGTAGTTGTTGAGATGTCATGATGGAAAAGTGTTCGATGGGAGCTGACAATGGGGCTCAGTCTAGAACTAATTTTTCTTTAAAAACAATCATTTTGAAATCTCTATAAAATCGATTGGGGAAAGTTGTGTCTTCTGTTTTTTCTTATTTTATTCTCGTCGTTACGAGCATTGTGATTTCGAAGTGATCACAGTTCTCTCACTGAACTGCAACACATTGCAAAACTTCACATTGGTGATCCACTTGTAAGATGATCTCAGCATGTGTCATTTCAAACCGGGAGGGAGGTGGTTAAAAAAGAAACATTTTGAAATATCTTTGAAATCGATTGGGTATAGAAGACAAACCTCACGTTTTTGGATTGATTCATGTCTGATGACAAACGAATGCTGATTTCGTTGCAAGGAGTCTTTTCTCCTTCTTATCTTTTCTTTTGTGATCATTTGTAGACGTTGATATTGATGGTATTTGATATTGGTGGTATTTTTGACGTGAAGGCTTCCACGTTCCAAGGATCTTGTGACTTTTAATCCGTTCGAATTTTGTTATTCCTGCTGTAATAAGGAACATTTTCATATCATTTGCTGTCAACTTCCGCTCATACTTTTTGAACATTGCCCAACATTGGGAACCGTATCTGAGCGCTGGAGTCTGTAAAACAAACCTACAAATCAAGAGTCTGTTGTATAATTATATCTATTACACTTGCAGGATATTAAGTAAACTTGTACCTTTGTGTTACAGAAATTTCTTAGACTTGTCGTAATCCACTTGTATTACAAGTACTTGTAGTTTTGTTTTACAGGCTTCTGAACGGTGTAAAGTATATTTATTGTTAGTTTTACATTTTAAATTCAATTACTTGATCATCTTAAAATATTCCTTCGCCTCTTTTGTGATTCATTCTGGTTGACTTTCTGCTCAAAGTGCTCAAAGAATCTAACGCCTACACTAAATTATATGCTTATGACGTGGCCATGCTTTCTGTTAGATCTTTATTGCTCCAGAGAAAAGGCTGTCTTGAATATGATTGCTGATTGAGACCTGTTGCACTAGAAGTGGTCTCTTTTGTCAGAGCAATCTCAAAACTAAGACTGACTATTTCCCGAGATGTAGGCAATCCAGCCTAACTCGCTCTTATTGGCATCATTATCCCTTTCTCAAATAAATTTATCTTAGATAAAAGCTTTTTAGTCATATCGTGTCAAAAACTGCCAAGACACTGACGGTTTCTGACATTGCAAAGGTGCCATGGTTAGACCTGGGCCTATAATTAAAAAATGTTTTTTTTTTATCTAAGACGCTATGATAAAACATATGTAAGTTTAAAAATCTTTGTTTTTGAAATTATCGATTGTAAAATGTGTCATCATAAGAGAGATCTGAAGACCTTTCAATTACAAAATCATGTGGTAAGCTACTTTACAATCATTTACTTGAAATTATTTATAAACAATCTTTCCAAACAAGGTTTTTCGCCGATATAACCTTTTGCTAAGAATAGTCATTCTGCAAATAACTAAGATGTCATGAAAAGCGCTTTTTTACGAAGAAGTTTGAAATTGGCAAGCAGGTCCATTTCATGTTTTCCAAGTCATGGTTGGGAGAAATGCACTAGATCCCGGCCCTAATCGAGCTTCTTATTATTTATATATATAATACTAGCTGACCCACCCGGCGTTGCTCGGGTCTAACTTATTTAAAGCAACAGCGCTTCAAAACTGTCAAGAAACAAAAACTAAGAAGTTTGAGAATGCCTGAAAATTTCTAGATTTATATTTATCTATTTCTATCATTTCTAGTTGATATGCCATTTACACTGAGACTGTAAAATCAAATTTATAAAATTCTCGTGTCACAGTGTAAATTAAAGAAACAATGTTAAGGGTAGATTACCCTTATCACTTAGGGGTATGGAAAATAATTAGTAGCCGATTCTCAGACCTACTGAATACGCATATAAAATTTGGTGAAAATCGGTGAAGCCGTTTCGGAGGAGTACGGTAACTAACTTTGTGACATGGAAATTTTATATATATAATAAAGATAATAATTATGTTATTTATAAAAGCTGTGTTTTTTAAGCCAGTAGCTAGTGCAAATACTGCACAAAGAAAAACGTTTTAACTTCATTCATTTTAAGACTACAAAATTTTTATTCACAGCGCAACCATCCCTGGTCTTTGCTATGTCATTTTTCGAAAAAAAGAAATTGTTGCTCGTCAACTACTATCTTATCTGGCTAAGGTCTGCCACTATCTTTTCTTTGTAATCGGCGGTGTCAACCTTTACTAGAAATTATGCTCATGCTTTGTAGAAGGCATGAGTGTGGTGATGTCAACTTAAGCACAGTGAAGCCATAATTTTTGTGAGGGTTTCTTCTTTTTTTTTGTTAATTTGAAAATTGCTGTTACGCTTTATTACCGTCATCGTCGGACTCATCTGAAGCCTGACGACGAGAAGTTTTCCCTGGTTTCCATTCATCTACAAAAGAGATGTGGTACCCGTTACGTAGTGGTTAGCATTTTTGCCTGTTACGCGGAGGTTCGTGGTTCGAATCCCAACTGAAAACAACAAAGTGTTTTTCAACGGGTACAGCTTTTCGCAAGAAATTAACAAGTTCTCCGATATTTCATTCATTGTCATAAAAAGGTCTTTCTAGGTAAGCCGTTCGGAACCGGCAAAAAATTGTAGGTCCCCTCCATTTTCTCGCAAGGCATGGTTGTGAGAAATGCACTAGGTCCTGGGACTTCTCGCTCTGTTGTACCACCCTATTTATTTATTTCTTATTTAATAGCAAATGACATGAAAAGAATTAATTTCACAACAAAACCTGTCCCCCATCGAAGATTCTTCCGATCGATTAAATTGATATGGCAGAAAGTATTTTCACTTTCTTTGATTCGCATATTGCCTAATCACGACACAAATGTCACAATCATTTTTTCTTTTCTTTCCTTTTTTTAATTACTGTGCTCATTGGAATTTACTGTGATTGTACTTACTACCAAGTGAGTGGTGCCTTAGAGAGCAACCTATGAATGGTCGTCACCAAGGTCACATGCGATAGATGAAATTCTTATCCTAACATTGTTTTTAACCTCGAGTATATAATTGCTTGCCACGTTTTCTCACTTAAGAAGACATCTTCTAAAGAAACACGTTGAACGTTGGGAAGCTATACGACTGCGTCATGCACAAAAAAGATGAGAAAAACACTGCATCAGGTTTTTTTTTTTGAATTAAAAGTGAGAATCTGTTACGACTTACGACATAGGGTGTATGCCATGCACATGGTGCAGAAGATGATGCCTTACTTGGTCATTAAAAAGTGGAACGTGTTAATACGGAAAGTGAAAATGACATTTCCTCAGGTCTTTAATTTTATGGTCATCATCAAAACCAGAGATGGCTTTCCTTTTTGTTTGTAATGGTTTTTCAGTCTGTACTGAAGTTTTCCTCTCCAGAAGTGCATGCATGAGACAGATCAAACACGAAGTGAACAATCGACTCGCATAACACGAATACGGAGAGCACTATATGGGTTATGATTGTGGGCACAAAATACCATCGGACGAATCATAAATGTGCCGTAGCCGTTTATAGATATCTTTTTAAATGATGTAGCAATGTTGTTGGTGCTAAATTGTGGCACTTGAGTGAATAAACATGCACACATAGAAATAATCGAGGTGATATTGACAGTTGGGTGGGTATTTATTTCACAAGACATGGTCAGTCAATAAGGCTGCGGTAGCAATGTGAATTGCAGACATCAGATTGTATAGATGGAATACATTTTATTCAAGGTGTCTGTGGCTCGTTAGCCATTGTTGTTAAGAAACTTAACGAGGTAGGATAGGAGGTGGAAATTGTCTATTAACTTGTATCTGAATGTGTGATTGGCATCTTCAGGTGGCGTTGTGCAATGACAGAGGTATTTGCTTCCTCATTCTCGTGTGCAATGTTGTTGTTTAACAATGATGTCGATATGCAACATTCGATATAAATATGGAGATTCGAATGATGCAATTTATTTGTTTTTAAATAAAGAATGACAGATGACACTGCTTGTAATTACAAATAGAAATCTGAGGAGAATTTTCTCATTGGAAGATTTATTATGAATCAAACAATAAAACAAATATCATTGAAAGGTGAAAAGATCATATGAAGATTTTATGACCCAACCTGTTTTTGTGTTTGTTACCATGCGTCGTCGGTTTACAGGACAGATAAAGTATATATAATTTTGTATATTTTTGTATATTATAAAACTGGTTACATCAAAGAAATGTTAAGAGTGAAACCGACAAAGTGATTAAGAACTAATTTCGTTGGAATTATTCAACTTTGAAAAGAAATTAAAGCAAAATCACAAAAGTTTTCGGTAAGAAAACCATTCCAACTTTACATTTCAATCAAAAGTGGGCGGAAAATCACATTCCATTGTTGTTAATGAACCCAATTAGCATCTCATTTAGTTCGAATTTCTGTTTAAGTCAAATGGTGTTCCAAACATGACGTGAATTTCATTCAGTGAAATAGTTTCAACAGTTAAAAAGTAGACAGCATTCATGTTCGATTGAAATCAAATTTACTCCTCCTGTCTGAATTGATTATGTTTTAAAAAGAGGGTATAAAGGTACTGGATTTTTATTGCACAAATCGATTAATGGGCTAGTTGTATAGAAAAAGAGTTTTCAAATTAGCCTGTGCAAGTCGGAGATGAGAGTATAAAACAACCCTTACCAGTTTTTTCGATGTATCTCGCAAGCGGAGCAAAATTTCGATACTTTTGTACTCTTTGCAGCGAACAAAATTTCTCATTGAAATTGAAAATTGATTTCTGGATCTGGATTTCTCCTTTGAACACGACAAAACCAACTGAGCCGGCCGTGCTGTTTATTTAACAGAAGAAAACAGTGATTGGCTAGAGTAATTCGGTGCTTGGTTCCTAGAGTGAAGCCTGGCTTGATGAAGTTTTTAACCACTTTGAGGTTTTGAAGGTGTCAATTCGCTGACGCTACCAATCGACCGTGTATGTTTATATTATTTAGAAAATTAACCAGTTTTGTATCTATTCACTACGACAACACCAAATCCGCTCTTCAGACTACATATGTCAACTTAAGGGACTCGGCTAGTTTCTCGAGCTCAAATGGAGGTGATTTTTTGAAGACTTAAAAAAAAACTATAGCTTCAAATATTCTGTAATCTTAGGAGTTTATTATACATATATTCATGTAAATTGTCAGGAAATTTCGAGTTAAAATATTGAAATCCAAGAAAGATATGGATTATGTCTCCTTGAAATTAGAAGACGTCAATTTGCCGCATTTTTTTGAATTTTTCTGGTACCTGTAACAAGAAAATAAAAAATATGGTGTTAAAGTAGACCCTTTTTCCCATACAGCCATCTATAATTGGGGTGAAAAATTGGAAATTGACAAAATGGCCGCAATTTAAAAAAAGAGGTCCAAATATCGTAAAAAAAATCGTCTCGATGGCTGCCAAATTTACAATTTTCATCCGATCTTAAACGTTGTAGATGGCTTTATATACAGCCATCTACAAACATATGGAGAGTATGCAGTTAATATTTCAAGACGATTCGATAATATTTGCGTGAGTTACAGCTGCGGCAAATTTGAAAAATGCAGTTTTGAGAAAAACGCGTTTAAAGTTTTCAGAGCAGTTTTCGGTTCAACTCACAGGAAGGGAGTACAAAATATCCTTGAGCATTCAAAAATTTAAGCCGCAGACGATACAAGGAATTGTAGGACATTAAGGACGAGGCAGCTATCGGGCGCCCCGCCGCGTTGGGATGGGTGGAGTTCGAGCGCCCGAGATGCTTCTCTTCTATACTCTGGCATTTCAAAAATATCCGAAATATTATTCCAATATTTTAGGACATCAAGTTTGAGATGTTTATCTATCGAAAAATGAAAAAAAAAGAATAATCGATTTTTTGAAAATGAGAAACTAGCCGAACCCCTAAGTCTCTTCAATTCAGGTATTCCTGACCAGAATTCCCACTTTGATACTATAGTTTCGAGGACAAATTTTTGAAAGGGACAATCATTTTTAGCGTTTATTTATAAATAAAAAGATTAATATAATTTTCAACAGTTAAAAACACTTATTATATTTCCTCAAATGCACATTTCGGAAGCAATGCTTCCATCGTCAGTGAGACGTCAGTGAGACGATGGAAGCATTGCTTCCGAAATGTGCATTTGAAGAAATATAATAAGTGTTTTTAACTGTTGAAAATTATATTAATCTTTTTATTTATTAGATTAAAAAACACGTGGAATATCTCTACTACAAAACTCATCGTTTATTTATCTACCCAGTCTGAATTCAAATAAAGTCCTGTGTAAACAACCCTATCCAAACAATTTATAGACTATTCACTACGGGACGAAAAAGCGTAAAACACATGCTTTCAGCAGCGAGATGCTTACAAGTCGTTTAAGAAGTGTTGTTGTTGTATAGAATAGAAGCTCTTTTGTGTGCTGAATTCGTTAATTTAAAACAGTTGTCATAACAAATCTTTTCCTTCACTTTCAGCACATGGTTTATAATTATTTAATGATAAAAATAATTTGTATTCAACTCAATCTTTTTATTTTGCAATAATACTTATGTATATAATAATAATACTAATAAAGAGTGATAATACTAATAAGAGTGATTTTTCTAAAAAAAAGAGAGATGTCAAATAAAAACCTTTAAATTTTTGGTCTGAATTGCTGAACATGTTTACTTGAACGTATCTCGTTCTTGAGGCAGTGTGAATAGCTTACTACTCTGTGAGCTGCCCAAGCCTTTACATTGCTGAATTTATTCATTTTGAACTGTTTCACAATTCACTGATTGAAGTATCGGTTTCATTTTAATTTTTTTTTTTAAACAATCTCTTAAGGCGGTATTACACTATCATATATATATGAACAAAGTTGTCATATAATGTATGGCACACTTTCTGTAAATATTGCAAGTGCTGTTACACTATGCCATATATATATGAACAATTTGTATGGCAAACAATAATTATATGACAAAGAAAAGTATCGCTATCACACTTATATGACAACCTGTGCCATATAAAGTATGGCAAGCATGAATATAATGAACTAGCCATATAAAAATCGATTGATTTTATATGACTTGCGCTTGTCATACAATCGGCATCCTATGTTTTTTATTTTTATTTCTCTATTTGTAGTTATTTCTTTATTTCTATTTGTACGTTGAATGCACGGAGTGCTTATGTGAAATCTGAAATGTTATTACACATACATACTCGTACATAGATGTAAATTTCAATAAAAGTAACAGAGATAATAATGAAAAAAAAGAAGAAATATATATAGATATATATTTCTACACTACTTGAAACAATGGAGACATACAAATACTGCCATACATATATGACTATCACACTTATATGACGATGTCGTGCCATATTTTTTCTGTCAACTTGCCATATTTATATGATAGTGTAATACCGCCTTTAGATACTTTTTTTCTTTCCAAGGGGGCTCATAAATAATGTTGGTCGCAGCAATCAGGACTGAAGAATTTACCTTTT
This sequence comes from Melanostoma scalare, assembly GCA_949752695.1. Lineage (NCBI taxonomy): Eukaryota > Metazoa > Arthropoda > Insecta > Diptera > Syrphidae > Melanostoma > Melanostoma scalare. The sequence goes on along the minus strand of OX456984.1, from coordinate 27,304,576 downwards.
CACCTATTATTTTATTTACTAAGTGTAAAAACAAAGCTATAATCGCATAATTTTAGCAATTCCCAAAATAGTTTTTTAGATGTGTAGTTTTCCATCTGGCAAAACTTTTTTCGAAGTTAGTTTTTTTGACAGCTGTCACTTGATTTATCCTAGGGTCGCTTTGTGTTCGCCACAAAGCGTCAAACTGAGTGTTTTTTTTTAGCCCTGGGCTTTCCCTGGGGTTGTTCTCAACTCGCCCTAGGTTTTTGCTGAGTCGATTTTAGGTAATGAACAGAGCTGTCAAATGGCATTTTTTTTTGTTTAAATGACATGGATGTGTGGTGATTTTGTGGTTTAGCGTTTTTTGAGGACTGGAAAACCGAGGTTTTTTTGACAACATATAGGGTTGTCAAAAAAACCTGGATCAACCCTGGGTAAAGTTCAACGTAGCTTTTATCGTCGAGAAGTTGAAGCCTGGCTTGGCACTGCATGCGTTCTGTAAAATGTCTCGAAATCGAAAATCGAAAACGAAAATCGTATTCGCTTATTAAATCTTCAAACCCTCTCACAGAGACGAATTAACAATGATTTAGTATTTTTTCATCAATTAATTTATTTACTAACCACTAACACTTGCATTAATGATGAAGGGCGTAGATAAGTGTGTACAAATGAGCTTGCTCTAAGTTCAGTACCGCTTAAGTCTCTGAGATGCAAAAAAAAAAAAAGAAACGCAATCGCTGTTGACGGCGATTTTTAAATAGCTTCGAGTTTTAAACCTGTGAGTTACCTCCGAGATCGGGAAATTTTACACCGCTAAACGTGGGATTTTGTGAAGTCCCTTGTCTACGTAGATAAGCTAGACTCTATTGACCTCTTGGAGGAGAGTATTCGGCGCGTTATTATGCTGCTTCAAATGATACAAAAAGTGGTTGAAAATTGGCCTTCTCGGCTCGAGCCAGCAATGTCTGCCACTTGCCCGAAATCATTTTCAAAACATAGTAGCTAACCCTTATCTTTATAATTAAGCTAAATTTGGGCATAACATTAAACAATATGCGTTTTATTTCTTCTTGAAAATCACATGTCTAGAAAAACACCCTTTATTATTGCGCATTATTATAAGCAAAAAAAGACTTCATATTTTTAGTTCACGCAGAATTTTCGTAACATCTTAGGAAACTTAAATCAAATTAACGTACGGCTTCAAGTGTTTTGACTTTTTGCGTCTGTTTAGGTATTAAGACTAAGGTTTTGATCTAAATCCTTAGCGTATTCAGATTCTCTAGCTAATTAACTGTGAAAAACATGGATCAGCACTTCGTAAAATCCCCCTTTTGCCCACTGTGGTGATGAATATGGAGAAAGTGAAAAGGTAACTAAATTATTGGGGTTGTGAACCCTCACTGAACCATTTGAAGCCCCGAATAAACTTCAGTTAACGGTTTGAATAGATGTCGCACAGTTTGTCGGAGGAAGTATTTATTCTCCTAGAGATTTTTCTTAGTGTGAGCCACCCTTGGTTACTCACAAAGGAAATGGAATGATCCTTCTTCTCTTGCTCATTCAGAGGTTTCTGCATTCTGGGTTTTGATAACCACCTTTGATTCTGGCACTGGTAGCCGAATATATTCACCGTGAGTTCCTCGATATGCTCTGATAGACCACACATAATAGCACAATGTTTATCTTTGGTCAACTCCCGCTACTATTTTGGTAATCACCTTCGGTTCAACGAGGCAGGATGAGGTTATCGCTAAGACCTGTAGTCATCACATTTCATTATTACCTACAATATCTATAGGCGTGTCTCCAAGTTGACACCAATCATGGCCCATCCTACAAGTACACTCCCAACAACCATAAAAATTTAGAATTCCAAAAACATTTTTGGTAACTTTCAATTTGGTGATATATAGCTAAAGCTCCCAATGAATTTGACGCGCTACGTTGTTCAACATTCAAGAAAGTGATAATTTAGAGATACATTAGCAACAACTTCAACACTCTCTATCCTAATGATATCAATTCACGGTCTATTCACACCATGTGAAATCGCTTGTTGTTTACGTTCTATCAAACTGCTTTTTCTGTAGCCGGCTGTGGTATCTAATGTCTGATCTCTCAAGTCTCGCCATGACACCGTTTTGGATGCATACCCGCTTCAAGGAAAGAATTTACAATTTGATAACTAATTTTAATACGAGTATAGTGTAGCGTCGTCGTCAGTCGCCTTCGACTTTGTTAAGTCGTAAATAACTTGCATCCAGCTGAACCAATAGCAAATATGGTTTTTTTTCTAACCCGTGACTCACGAAGGTTAAAAACAAAACAGTGAGTATACACGAAAAGCAATAAAAAACATAAACAAATTGAAAAGTTCCAGTAACTTACCGAATCATAGTACCTAATTAACCTCCATCGAAAACCATTCGGCCACCTGTTAAAATGATTGTTTTTATTTTAAATTAGTAAAACCGTGATGCAAATTGAAAAACATGTTAATAGCTTTTAGCCGTAGCTAAATATGGTTGCAAGGCATTTGAAAAACATTAGTCATAGTCACTGAAATGGGTTGATAGCAGCGATTAAAGTCGTACATAAAGTTGTCGTTGTGATTGTCCATCGAGGCATGTCAAAATCTATCATATAGTCAATATAAGTTCACGGAAATGACAACGAAGATACACCTCCAGATAGAGAGATATCCAAAAGATGGCGCTTCAAGTCGGCTTTAAAGCTCTATTGAGTTGGTATCTATGATTAGTATACTACTGACAAATGATTGGATAACTGCCGGCTAGTTGGTTGAAGTGAAACTAAAAGTCGTCTTCATCAAACGCTTCAGACCATCGAGCGCAGCAATATACCTTTTTCGTATCATAGATAAATTGGCTGATGTTGGTATGGTTGAGGGGAACAACTACCTGCTGCATTCATAGACGTGAATGCAATAGCCAATGCGTAGGAAGTGTATTACGACGTACTGGGCTACGTGGAGTCTCATATCATTAACCTTAGCAAATTGCCATTTGTATGCGGACAGGAAATGTGCAGTGGTGCAGTCCATAGTGCAGTAGCCATTACTAATTTTGATATTTCGGGTCTTCTTTCTTCTCTGCCTTTTCCTTTTCGCATCACTGAATAAGAAGACATCCAGCATCGTTGCGGTTATGTGATGACGGTGAGCAATAAAAAATGAATTATTCAATGCGACATGGTTGTTACGTCATGATTGGGGACTAAATTGCAGTTGTTTTGCAGAAGCGAAAACTTGAAATTGAAAGACATACATGCGTTTGAATATGTAGCATGAAAATTCGAATGGAGTTATGATTTTAAACTTCAAACATGAAAATCAATGGAAAACATAAAAACTCTCTATTCCGTATAATGGAAATCGAGTTTTAAAAAATTCAAAACTTCAAAAATAAAATAAAAAGGGTCAATAAAGTGTGAATCTTATAATGAAGAAACAACAAAGCTTTCAACATGCAACATTTAAAGCTAAATAGTTTCCCATTGATATCAGGTTTCGTTCATTTCTATCAATACTCATCAACCTCTTCACAAATAAGTTGTCTGATCATTTCAAGCCCCTCTATTGGTCTCTCATTCAACACTAATCACTGCATGTTATGATAATTAATAACGATTAAGAAAAAAATTTCTCATTTTGTAACCATATCTGTGTATGTGTGTGTATGTTTCTTCACAAACAAATTTCGCTATCTAGCTACATAATTCACTTCCGTAAAACCCGACTCGCCATTCAACTTGGTTCACATATTTTCCAAAGACAGAATTACTTTTGGTCGCGGAACCCCATATACCATGGCTTTTGTTGAAAAGCGAACACAATTAAACGTCAAATAACAGCAATAAACAAAAATCCAATCAATCTGTTGAAATTCCTGAGCCTTTTGCAGATGAACAAAACCGCTCTAGACGAAGTAGGCCAAGTTATGTTTATGTTTATTGAAGTGAAGCCAGAATGCGGTGCGGTGACTCTATTGTGTTACATGAAATGGGCGGTGTGGCGTGTGCACGCTTCGGTTGGGTTCCCATCAATCGATCGATGCGGACGTTGAAAATGAAAAACTCAGCACCGATCACCTTTGGCTTACAAATGACTGAGCGCACTCATCATCATCATCAGGAGCAGCAACCTGTTGACCAATTGATTAGAAATGTTGATTAACGATCCATTGGTCAAAAGGTTTTCCGAAGGCTTTTCCGATGTTTTATGATGATTGAGTTAGTGTTTGTAGTTGAAATTGTAGAAAACATTCTTCTTGTTTGAAATGTCTTGCATTGTCCAACATTGAAAGCAAGACAAATAGAATAACACAGAAAGTAATTGCAATGAGTTGAGACGGAGAGTTCGACACAAATTCCGGACTAGGATACAAATTTATTCGGAACTGAAATGTCAATATAAAGTAACACTAGGCCTTACAAATTGTCACGATACTGTACCCTAAAAAGGTAACCTTCGTCGATTCGACGAACATCAATATTTTATTTTTCTTTTGACTGCTCTTTCGGTTTGCATTCTTTTTTTTTCGTGTAACCCTAGCCATCTCTGACTGTTTGAAGTGTTTTTTTTTAATAAAAACAGAATTTATTTAACATCACAGGAAAAAGCTAACAAATTTTCTCTAAAAACGCAGTTGAATATAGGTTCGTCGATTCGACGAATGGTTACCTTTAACGTACTAAAAAATATGGTTACCTTTCTAGGGTTAATGACTGAGAACCCACGTCAATAATTTGATGGATTTTATCAATGTGGTCTTAGACCTGAAAAAAATTTTTAATCGATCAAATTTTTAAATGACGGCAGTTCTTTGAAGAACAACGTGAATACAATTTCATTATACAAGTAGGCCATCTTTTTAGCGATTTTAAGACAAAGGATGACAGTATTTATTTAGTATCTAGTTTAAGCATCCCTGCAAAACTAGCACGACTGTGCAAGGATGACTTTGGAGCATTCACGCTGCTCCTTCATGGTCGCTAAAGAGCCAACTTCGAGGTAGTAAAGGGTGTTTTTTCTAGAGGTATAGAGCTTTGAAATGGAATAAAACAAAGATGATTTTTTTTTTATTGATATGAAATTTACTTTATTCGAGAAAAAATCTTCTGGCATTATAATTTAAATGAGATTTCTGGCATATGACCGCCACAGCTGGCTCGGACGTAGTCTAATCTGGAGGTCCAATTTTCGATGACTTTTTCCAACATTTGTGGCCGTATATCGGCAATACCGCGCCGAATATTGTCCTCTAAGTGGTCAATCATTTCGAACTTATCGGCGTAGACTATTCACATATCCCCACAGGAAATAGTCAAGCGGCGTTAAATCGCACGATCTTGGAGGCCAATTCACGTTTCGGAAACGTGAAACTATGCGGTCACCAAACGTTTCCTTCAATAAATCAATTGTGACACGAGCTGTGTGACATGTTGCGCAGTCTTGTTGAAACCACAACTCCTGCACAACATGGTTGTTCAATTAATGAACGAAAAAGTCAGTAATCATCGGTCTATAACGGTCACCATTGATTGTAACGTTCTGACCAGCATCGTTTACGGACCAGCCCATAAAGCACACCACACAGTCAGTTTTTCTGGATGTAACGGTGTCTCAACATACACTTGAGGATTATCATTACTCCAACTACGGCAATTTTGTTTATTCACGTATACATTCAACCAAAAGTGAGCTTTATGGCTAAACAAAATTCGCTTATGAAAATCGGGATCGACGAACTATGATTTTCATAATAAATTTGCACAATTTGGAAGCGTTGTTCAGGAGTCAGTCTATTCATGTTGAAATGCCAAACCAAATTAAACATAAATCACATGACAACTGACAAAATGGACGCCTATACCTCTAAAAAACACCCGTTACAATAGTTCGTGTAGCCAAGTTCCGCTAATAGACAAAGACAACAACATCAGCTCGGAGATCAAACGGAGAATAAATCTTGTCAATCGCTGATACTCTGGGTTAAGAAGGCAATTGAGAAACAATTCCGTCTCTAGGTAAATCAAGGTATCACTCTATAAGACTCTGATCATCCCAGTCTTCCGCTTTGGGCGTTTCGAAAGATAAATATACTCCGAAAGATGTTTGGTTCTGGTTCCTAAAGGTGATGAGACCTAAATTCACAACGAGCAATAAGAAGTTTACCACTGGCTGGGTCATGTAGTGCGAATGAATATCAACGTTTCAGCTCGATGGGTTTTTCGAAAGCATATTACAGCGAAGTCTTAAAAACAGAGCCTAGCGTATTTCTCTCAATCATCCAAGTACATTTTGAGGGAGTACAAGGGACCTATACAATTTTTGCCGACTAAATAAATAAATAGGGTGGCGCAACAGAGCGAGGAGCTCCGGGGCCTAGCACATTTCTCACAACCATTGGCTTTGTAAGGAGATGGAGGGAACCTACAATTTCCATTTTCTCGCGAATGGCGATACACTTGGAAAACGATTTTTTGCTTTCTTTTGAGATTCAAACCAGAAAACCCCACTGGAAGAAATGCTTATCATTACGCCACGGGCACCACAGGAAAGTTGTAGAAGGAAAGTATCTCGTCTTAGGCTGCAACATCAAGTATAAGAAAACCTCAAATAACTTAAAGTAAAAACTTGAGAGAGATCTAAATCGAAGGATGTTGTCGAAGTAGTTAGAGGGTTGAAAAGACCTTATGCACAGCTTGGCTGTCGCTGCAAATGTAGATAGTTCTCCCCATCTAGCCTGTTGGTTGGTCTGTGTTAACCGCAGCACTTTTGCTTATGCTCTTTTATTCATACGTAAACGTATAGTGCGGAGACACTAGATTTCAAGAACTCAAGTTCACTAATAATTATAATTCAAAGTCTTTTCTTCTATTACGAAACCATCACTGCGCCGAATTCAAAAAATCTCCCGTTGATCGCTGATGAAAGTGTCAAACTAGGTCGAAGGTTAAAAATTTCATGTATTGGGTGACAGACAAAATGATCTTAATTTTTAATTGTTAATTTTAAATTTTATTTAGTAGTAGTAGTAGTAGTAAGATTTATTACAAAAGCTTATGGTTTACAAATTCAGTTCACAAATCTTTTACGACATGGCGAAAGCCGTCTGCCAGAATGACAAGTTTAAAATAAAACAAATTAGAAAAAAAGGTGCACAAAGTTACATATTTATATAAATTTAAACGCTTCATTTAATATTTGATTTCGATATCGTAGCGCAGTTTTCACAAAATTGATAAGAGCAGCCCAGTCTGTTCAGTATTTGAAGAACTTCATCCGTTTCGTAGTTCGATTTTCCCAAGTGCAGTTTTCTTAGTTCTTATAGTATGGGACAGACTCCAATAAAATGCTTTATATATTCACGATCCTTCAAATTAAACAAGCTGCAGATTACGGAAAGATCGGACCGGTAGAATATGTAATTTAATGGCAGCAACTCTCCTCTAGCTTTTAATATTGTGAAGATTTTGTCTGCATCCATATTATCTTCGAAGTAATTTAACGTGCTAAGGTCATGCTCCTGTTTTGAGTAATATACATATTCTGTATATTGATGATTTTGCCTGTTCAATAAAGGCTTTATGCATTTTTTCATCAAGAGCCTGCAGTACATTGTAAAGCTCTTCTTTGGTTTATGGTTTGTCTTAGACTAACTCCCGTAAGGTTAACAGGACATCATACACCCTCCGCTAGTTCCTTCCATTTTTGGAAGCATCTTGTTTTTTTGACGCGAGCATGCGTTGCTACTATTTTAGGTAAGCGAGCTTCTTCCATGCCAAACACTTTAAGGACGTAATCAAAATGGAGCTTCAGCGTAGAGATGAACGTTAATGGCAGTCCTGTTTCGATGTGCAACATATAAGTGGGCGTGGTCAAGGGAAGGAGCAATACTCTTTTCAGAAAGAATCTGAGCAGCTGCTCCACACTCTCATTTTGAAGGTATCCCCAAACTTGGGCTGCGTATACAACATAACCGACCTCGCTGTAGCATCGAAAATTTGGTCTTTCGCTCGGAGTCCTATATTTTTATTCTTCATACATGTTGATCAGGTTGTGTTTATGGCAATTTTCGAAGTTTTTAATTTTTCTGCTAAGTGAAGTTTCATGTTATTTTGTGGAGTTAGTATAACTTCAAGATATTTATAATTATCGACTACTTCCACAACTTCCCTCTCCCGTTTCCAGATGTAGTTCCCATTCCTCTGTCTCTTTCCTCTACTATATAATATAATTTTATTTTATATTCCACACTTGAGAGATTTTTCTGTGCAAAATGTCATTGGGCTTTTTCAACTCTTGGAAAAACCAGAAGTACACTCCACTTTTCTCAATCAAATAATCTAACGGTTACACTCTCAGTTACAAGAACTTTACAAGTTGTTGGTGCTTTCCAAAACTAAGTAGTCTCGAGGGTTGAGTTCGGTTCAGACAGAGACCTAGAATTTGATGCCGAATTTGAGCGGCTAGGTGAAAAAGCGCTTTTGATGGCTGTGTAATTAGAATTACTTTCGGAAGCCTTTCCAATTTCTTGCGAGAAATGAAAAAAATAATATTTTTGTGTTTTTGAAATTCCAACCTCACAGGCAAATTTACATGTAAACCTGCAAAGCCTCCTGCTGATGGTCTAGCCAAGACACATTATTATTGAACTTAGGGAAATAATGAAGTTAAGGGTGTACGAGTATCTAAAAACTATAAAATGGATTTTTTTTTAGTAAGCAGAACAGAATTTATTCTTTGAAGTAGTTTTATTAACCGCGTTGTCGAAATTAAATGGAAATAGTTTCAAATTGTGAATAAAAGAAAGCAAAAGCAAAAGGGGCGTCCCGGTGCGACGCGCGGCCGGCGTGTGGCGAATTTTAAGCTATTATTAGTTTTGTGGTTAGAAAATTAAACTTTTCTATGAATTTCTAACCACAGAAAGTTTCATTTTCTAACCACAACACTAATAATAGCTTAAACCGAAAAATTAAAACATTTATTTTACAATTTAGGGGGTCAACTCACAAGTATCTTTTGAAATTTATTCTATAGAAACGTATAAAATTTCAACCCCCCAGTCCGATTCGGCCTTATTGCCTTCGACCTTATTTCACGGCACCCAATCTTAATACGGTCAGACCATTTGAATAAACCGTTTCTGATTATTCTGACATTCCCTTTCCCCGCTCTTTTTAAACACAATTTGACTTTACATAATTTGCTCCACAAGTTTATTACAGACGCTCAAAAAATCGATTTTGCTTTCCCACGTGCCCATCTCGATTTAACAACTTTCTTTTTTGATTCATTCCCTAAACCTGTAAGTAACCTGCTGCAACACACTGATTACCGATCGAATCAAACAAAAAGAAAACGCCTTACAAGTTTCCATAAATACTCATACGTACTCGTATATACTCGTATAATTTTTCCTCAAGCAATGAGAGTCGCATAAATCTCAACTCATCTTTCAAAAGCCATAATTATTAAATATTTTAACCAAAATTTGTTCCAAGAGGATCTTCGGCAATGCATCATGTGTACCGTACGATCCCTGACTTAAGGCGCTCTTGTCAAAGACCAGTTACAATCTTTTATCTAAAGTTGTAACTTATGCTAATTACAAAGCGACTTTTGTGATAAATGCATTGCCGAAACGTGTTTGTAGTTGCCTCTTATGCTGCAGTGCGTACTTTTCGGTGAAAAAATAAAATACTTTTCATCTTTTTTATTACCACCCAGTTGACTGTGGTCAATACACATACAATTTACGACTTGTTCGTATAGAAAGGTACTCAAGTCATACCCGACTTGTTATGAAGTCAGGTGAAAGCTTTCACTTTTAGGTGCACTTTTGGCTCAGTTCAATTCGCACTTATACATACCTTTCCCTATACGAGTATGTTAAGAAAAACTTGTTGTTTTGCAGAAGTTTCATTTGCAGCAACCTGTCCAAATAAGTCCAAAATTATTACAAATCAAAGAATGGGCTTACCTTTGTTAGAACCAAAGTCACTATTCTTTCAGTGTGACATATGTAATTTTTATTGATCTAATTCATGGGGACACACCTTCGTGAATTCCAATTTGACTCCAATTAATTAGCCAGTTAGATCAGCTAAATTCCTTCTGACACTTAACCCTCCACCATGGTGAGTATAAAGCCCATGATAGAACACTGACACAACACCTGACTTTGGCTAGCCTTCTGGGTATAGAGAAATCGCTCAAGAATACTATTTGACTTAGTTCTAAAACGAATGACTGTCTTTCAGCTAATTTCAAGATCAATGATCAACTAACCAAGTCTTGAATGACTGCATCCCAATCCGGTTTTTGTGTATGGCTTTCTGTTTATCTTTCTATAATTTCTATGCACGGTTGGGCAAATTGGAACGTACACGTTATTTTATAGCGACTATGTCCATGGTATATAGATACATGGATAGAGTATATCTTGTGTTTAAATCTGATTGGAAAATTGATAGGAATGCCTTGCCTACACGTTTGCAAATCAGATTTGCTCCACTTTTCGGTCAACTAACGGCGCGGCTCGGCCAGTGGTACAAAACTAAAAAAAAAAAACTAAATCTACTGATCTCTAAAATAAATGTATTTTTTTTGTTTGCAGGATCTATACGGACGTCAATATTGTCAGGATCGAAGTTTAATGTTACATGGCATTTGGCGTATCCTCATCGGGTAAGTTTGTATTCACAATTCACATTTCTTTACTTAAGTGAGTAGCTGGTTGGCTGTTGGTTAATTATGTTCAAGAGATGTAACCAATTGCAGATATGATCACATGTTAGAGGATGAGAATTATTGAACCTGAAGTTTGAACTAACTATAGAAGGTAAACAGTTGAGATTAAATTTTTTGAACAAAATGTGAACGAGCAAAAAATTAAATTAAGTAGATTTTTATGGGGAGTTGAGCTTATGCAGGTCGGAGCACTGCGGTCTCTAGTTGAAACCTATTGTGCCAACGTAGTAGTTTCAGAGCAGCTCTCCAGCTCCTGAATTGAACCAGGATCTAATGATCCTCTGTTGGTAAATGAGTTTGAAATGATCCAAAGGAATATTCTCGTGATCAAGTATCCGCTTTCGAAGGAGGAGGAGTGCTGGATATTATATAACGATAAGCAGAGCTGTTTCTTCATTTTTGAGGAATAGTCTGCAGATTGGGCCTGATGCTGCCAACCTCATTTTGATCTAGATGTGTTTTTAGAGAGTGTCCGGTTAGCAGTTTGGTCAAAGTCTTAAGAGTTTTCCTGTTGATGTTCAATACAAACATTCGGGCATAAAAGCTTTTGAACAGGTTTGTCCAGATAAGTTACGCCAAGCTTTGTAAGACTCTGCTGGCAGAATGCTCTTGACTGTATGTTTTGATTATTTACTCCAGGGAATAGCTTAGAGGCACCGTCTTTTGTAAAATGTTATCAGTCTCGTTCCCATCATAGCCCTAGTGTGGTGGAATCCAACGGAGGATAACAGAGTTTTTCCTAGTCAGTTCGGAGACTACCATAATTGTCTCTTAGAATAATTTGGATCTAATGACTGGTGCGAGCTCAGTGGTTTTTGTGGAGCTTGGCTGTCTGACAAGATAAAGATTGTTATGATTTTGTTTTATAGTTGGAATATCGACAAATGACTGCCAAAACTAACTGCAAGTTCGTTTTCGGTGAGTTGCTGAAAATTCCGGAACCTGTGACAGTTTCCATTTTGGAGCTGTCATTATACCAGACCATAAATATTGCCTTGAAGTGTGCTGTTTTGTGTTCTGCCAGTCTTTCCTTGTTGTAAGTCTGGCTTTCAGGAAAACATCAGACAAACTTAGACCAATATTAAGCCCATCGTGATTCCATATGAAGTGTGTGGGGGAGAACCTCAATTAACTAAACCATTTAGAGCTTTTTATAAAGGGATAGAGGTGAAGGGTAGAAGTATTCACCTATACGCAGATTTATTTTGAGGAAGAGTGCAGGACATGAACAGAAGAGGTGTGGGATTCTCCCTTATTATCCACCTATTGTTTGTTTTATACATGGCATCTTCTTCAGCATGAGTTAGCATGTAGCGATTGCATACCAATGTTCAACCTGCTGATTGAGATTGTTGAACCGGTTCAATTTCTAGAGATTTCATCGACATCACAGTTATCTAGGATATCTCTGCCCCGACACCCAAAAAAGGTGAATGTTGAACTGTTCAGCCTTCCTCATGAAAGATAGTCGAAAGGGCAGGTTATGAGTTCGTAGAAACAGCGCCGAGTGGTTTAAGAGCTACTGGGCTGTCCGAGAAGATACGGATATTCACTGAGGATATCAAGCTTCCTTTTTGTCACGATAGGACCTCTTTGATCGCCAGAATTTTCGCTTGGAACACACTACAGTGGTTTATAAAGCGGAATGAGAGATTTATGTTTAGTCTGTCTGGGTACACCCGTTCTTCGGTTTTTGAACCATCTCTTAAAAATCCTTCGTCTTCCCAAATTGTTTTCGGTGGAATAGAGACTTGAAACTTGTTTTCAAAGACCAATTGGCGATGGTGTAGTCGAAGTGACTACGACCAAGTTCAGGATTGTTGAGTGACCAATGTTTTATTAGTCCATTGAGATAGCTCTGATATACGAATGGCTACGCTGGCAGCTGTTTGTCTGCTGAAAATATTAAATGGTTCGAAGAGTATGTTTAAAGCAACTGTAATCTGGTAATCGAGAAAGCGCGCACGGAAAAACATTTCGATGCGACCGATGGGCCACGGCCCACGGGGCTGCCCGCCATATTGTACACAAACCAACTACAATCACGAAATTCAAAATGCCAAATGCTGATCTTTTAAATCCTCCAATGAAAGTATCTCGAATGCGTTTTCAGGTGCCGTCCACAGAAAATTCTGGCATTTCATAAGCCCATTGCCACATACAGTGCGTTTTAATTGCTATGAACATTTATCGCCCTTTATTTATTTAATTGGCGCCCAGTAGTGGACTACGGCCCAAACAAAAGGATGTGTCTAACTTTCTTGGTTCTATGAAAGTAAACTTTCTTGGCAGTGGCTTTCTTTCCCTCTGGTCAATCTTACATTAGGATCTTATTTACAGAGATCCTTCTACTGAGAAGCTTTAAAGGAGCCGCTCGATTGAAAAATAAACTAAGATTCAATTTTTGGTAATTAAATTAGTTTTTTCTCCTGTTGTTTCTTTTTTAAAACATTAAAACTACATTATGGTGTCGATTTAAACTATAACAGTACTAATAATATATTCTATGATAATATACAATGATAGATTCATTTGTATTACTTAACTTTAGACCCACTTGTTGGTGACACCTATCAAGCTTACTATTGCCACCAGTAATGTCAACAGGAGGTTATTTGCAATTATGGTTCCAACTCCATTGTCTAGTTGCACTGTATTACAGCCATCAGCTTCACAAGTTCTACAATGGTCAGAGTCGGTGACATCACAAGTCATGTCTGTTGAACAGCCACGCTGGGTGATACTTCCTTCGTATTTGACTACACACTGATTGTTTTGGGCGTAGTTGGGACAAATGCCAAGTTTTTTAGGATCTGCCTTGCAGTCGTCATCTTTGTCGGATGTACAAATGTGACAGCTTCGTCTGTCGCTCGGATAAATCTGTAAATGCAAAAACGTGTTTTAAAATCTCATTTTATTTCAAATCAAATATGCTTAGTTGCTTAGTTGCCCAACTCTTAAAAAAATATTTAAAACACTACAAATGAATTGCAATAGAGGCGACAAAACCCGTGATTGCTTTCATCAAGGCATACTTAGTGTCCTGTGGTTAAATTGGGGACATTATGTCATGGTTGTCTATGATCTCTTTGTTTACTGACAGTTTCAATATCTGCCTAAAAAGTCAAAGGTATAATTCCTCTCGCGTTGTCAACGATTTTCACGATAAAATTACGACGCTCGGAAACAGTATCAATTTGATGCTTTGAAACCAGAAGCTTGTCAGATGCTTGTTGCTCAAGGCCCCGACCCATAGAATCCGTTGCGTCCGTTCGCTGCCGGATTCAACTGACAGCTCGATTAAATACACACGATCTTATGAGAGGTGACCCATAACGTCGGATGCAACGGACGCAACGGAAAAAGTAGCCCAACTTTTAACTTTTTGCGTCCGGAAGAACTGATGACATAAGCTGTCAAAACCAATTTGAAGTTTTCTCTTCTTCACACTGCAAAGGATTCTATAGGTCACCCCAATCCGTTGTGTCCGGTAAAACTCACTGCTGTCAGTTGAATCCGGCAGGGAACGAACGCAACGGATTCTATAGGTCGGGGCCTTCAGACTTCTTTTTTTTGTTTTTTTCTCTATGAAAGTAAACTTACCTTTGAGTTACATTTCTCCCCGTCACATTTTCCACAAACTTTGGACCCGTTGCTCTCCTCACACACGTTTTGCTGACTGAAACTCAACGAATTCAAACAACCGCGATGGGTTACGGTGTTGGTAATGTTCATCATACAAGAATTGATTGGTGCCATGCAGTTTTGAGTTTCTGTGATCGCTGATGGATTAGTGGCGCATGCAACGTTCTTACTGGAATCGCACAAAACGCAGATTTGATCCTTTGGTAATTTTTCTGGTGCATTGCAGCTATCGCCCGCACAGTCAAAGAGTTGATTTAGTTCTCTCCAATTTTCTAAAAGTGAGCTTTCATAATCACTCGAACAACCTGAAAGTTCGATTTTTCCATTTTCGTATTTGGTAAAGCATTTGTCATTTTTATTGTAAATCGCACAATCTTGATCGTTCGCGCAACTGGTTTGGTGGCAAACATTACAAGTCAAACGGTCCTTGGGATATTTAAATGTGTTGCATTGCTCTCCGGAACAACTAGAGCAATCGCTGTTAGACTCAAAATCGCCACTACATTGATGTTGGTCTTGGACTTCTTTGTCTTCCAAGCACGTCCGTATTATCTGAGTTGTTCCGTTTGCTGCTTCAAATGAGGCAACCATGCAGCCTTTTTGGCATTTCCTCGTTGAAAAGTGGCCATCTCTTGGATTTGTTGCACATAAAACGTCTTTGTCAGAATTGCAATAGACACAAGTTTTGTAGTCACTCAATTCCCAAGCATCATTACACGCGTTGGACTTGCAACTGAGACAATTTTCTGGTTTCTCTCGACAGTAAAGATCAAATTCATCTTCAACGTCATATTCGCACCCTCGTCGAATAACTAAGCCATTTTCATCGACTACAGTCATACAGTCTTGCTGATCGCCGTCAACACAGGTAATCTTTGGACCAAGTGAGTGCAGACAGTTTTCTGCAGTGCAGTTGTGACATTCAAGTGGTAGCTCTTGCCACATGCCATGATTGTTATCTTCTTGCCGATTGGCTAGATCCAGAGTGTTACATTTAGTAAACGAGCAGTGTCGACATGTTTTCTTGTCTGTTGTGTCACACAACAACTGAGAGCTACAACCGCGCTCGGTTCGATTGCCTCCTAAAGCTGAAACACATCTTTCTTCGTCTCTGACGTAAGGACAGAATGAAGTTTTCGTAGGTAATTCTTGGCAGTCAGGATCGACGTCAGAGTCACAGGAATAGCATTGAAGACGAGATTGTGGGAATATCTAGGGACGAAAATAGTTTGTTAAGGAGCTATTAAGTAATAAAATACAAACCTGTCGGTTGCAAAGGGGACCAACACAGTGCGTGCAGTTATCTCCTCCAGATAATATGCAATTTGCAAACTCTTCTGCTGGTAAGTCCGCCAAACAGCCTCGCAGTGTTGTTCCAGCTATAAACGCGAAATAATAACATAGTTTGAGAAAACCGCTCATCAAGTGTCAGTAGTTAGCACAACTTACCTTCAGTAATTTTTATAAAACAGTCGGAATATGGCATAGAATTGCACATTCCAACACTTCCGATCTGTGTTGGATTGATGGCACAGTTCACATCATCTGCTGAATCGCAAGTTGCACATCGTTGAGGTTGCGGCACCTGACTCAGTGTGTTGCAGTTCTCCCCTTCGCATATATACACTTGTTTGGTTTTCAAAATATCATGCAACTCTTGACCTCTGAAATCACTTAAGCAACCCATTTCAGCGACACTGTTAGAGCTGTCAAACCTAATGTAGCATTTATCGTCCTTCTTGTACAATGGACAGGGTTCAGAGGCGGAATTCTCGCAGTTTTCATCGAGACACTTGAGGCAATGTAGGCGGTCAGCAGGCTGGTCATTTGTATTGCATGATTCGGTACTACAAATTTGGCAGAATGGTCCTTGGCAGGAGTTTTGATCTGGAGACTCCTTGTCGTTCAAACATGTTCTGATCAAGTCGTAGGCTGGATTCGTACTCGAATCAGACGGGTACAAAGCAGTCATGCAAGGACCATGGCACTGACGAGTATTGGTGATGGACTTAGGACTCGTGACGCAATTCTTATCCTTGTTAGAGTCACAATAGACACACTTTGAGAATTCTTTGAGAGAAGTTGCATTGTTACAACCATTCGACTTGCAACCGAAACAAAGATGAGGATGTGCATCGCAATATGATTCATCAATTTTGTCGCTGCATCCTCGACGTGTTACTTTACCATCATCATCAAACACCGTCGAACAGTCTTGTTCATTGTTGTTTTCGCATTTTTTGGGGGCACCTAGAGGCTGGTTGCATTCATCTTTTTCGCATTCGTAGCATTCGAGTGGAAGATCTTGCCATTTACCGAAGTTATCGTCTTGTTTTTGAGCCAAGTTAACGACGTTACAATTGTCCGTGCCATTGCATACTCTACATTTTTTGCGGTCGGAGGAGTCGCAACTGAGATCTGTTCCACAGCCGCGATAAGTCGTTCCAGCAAAGAATGAAGTAACACACGAATCATTTTCAGCATAGTTTGGACAAACACTTGGACTGTTCGGACTCTCAGCACAGTTGGGATCGGAGTCGGAGTCACAAATATGACAAGATCTGCGGTCAGAAGGATACAGTTTTTGATTACATTTTTCTCCGGTACAAGATTGACAAGTGGGTGAGTTGCCCATCAGACAATTGTAAAACTCCTCTTCTTCCAAGTTCGATAGACAGCCGCGTTCTGTGGTTCCATCTGCGGAAATAAAAAATTGATAAAACTTCATAAAGTAGGGGAACTGAGAAAATTTTCATACCTGACAGAGTTCTAGTGTAACAATGAGTATATGGCAATCGACTGCACGAGGTACTAGAGCTTACAACGTTGGGGTTTACGGCGCAATTTAAGTCGGTCTTTGAGTTACAAAGAACACAAGTCTGACTTGGGGGTAGTTTATCGAATTCGTTGCAATTTTTGCCTTCACAAAGTAAAAGGACCTTAGCCTTGATAAGTGCGATAGTCTGGTTGATGGTAAAATCACTCTTACAACCAGCCTCAATAATATTGCTGTGCTCGTCGAGCATCAAGAAGCACTGATCTTTAGCTCGATAACCAGCACACAATTCCTTCTTTGGCATCTGGCAGCTTTCACCAGAGCAATGATTGCAGCTTTGACGATCTGCAGGCATGTTGTCATTGTTGCACCGGCTTCCGCTGCACGCCTTACACAGATCATTAGTGCACGTTTGCTGGTCAATGAGTTCCTTGTCGTCTAAACACGATCTTGATATATCATAGGCTGGATCGTCTTCAGATGATCGTTGGTACAAAGCGGTCATGCATGATTGGTAGCATTTTCTTGTATTTGTAATTGCAGCTGGATCCTTAGCGCATGACGAGTTTGTACTACTGTCACATGACACACACTCAACGAAGTCTGTTAGCTTGTCAGCCTTGTTGCACTCATTGGAATTGCAGCGATAGCATTTATCACGGTTTTCATTACAATAATTCTCCTGAGCGTCTAGTACTTTGTCACTGCATCCTCGTTCAGCAACGATGCCTTCATTATTGAAAACTATCATGCAGTTTTGGAGGTTATTGTTTTGGCAAACTTCGACAGAGCCAAGTGAGTCTTTGCAACCGTCATCCTTGCAAGTATGACATTTCAATGGCAAATCTTGCCACCTGCCTGGTTCCCCATCCTTGGCAACATATTCCAAATCGATGGTATTGCAAGAGGATCCTGAGCAGACCCGACATGTTTGTGTATTCGAAACATCACAGGAGAGCTCTGACGAGCAATCACGATAAGTGACGCCGTTTTTGAGAGCAGTGACGCATGTTTGATTCTCAACGTATTTTGGACAAACTCCACTGTTTGCTGGAGAACTGACACATTTTTGGCCGTCATCTACTGAGTTACAACGTTGACATTGCGTGCGACCTTCTGGGAAGATTAAGGAGTTGCATTTGTTCCCAGAGCACGTACCACACTTTGAATCTGATTGAGTGTGACAGCCGTAAAAAGCTGTACTCTCCAGAGCCGACTGACAGCCCCTTTCAGTGTCGCCATCTAATGAGAAAACTTTCTTTAGTCAAAAACAAAAACTCAAAAACTCAGTACTCACCTTTGTTGACAAGTGTGTAGCATCCGGTATACGGAAGCTGCGAACAGGTTGTGTAGTTACTAATCAAATTTGGATTAGTGGCGCATTGTGGATCAATAGCGGAATTGCAAACTATGCATGACTGTGGGTCTGGGAGTTGATCGTAGGAGTTACAGTTACTTCCATTACATAGGAGCAAGTTCTTTGATTTTATTAAGTCTGTGGCAGCCGCCCGCTCATATTCACTACGACAGCCCATTGCAATGACCGCACTTGAGTTGTCAAATAATATGTAACATTGATCCGATGGGTGGTGTGATACACATTTTTGTTTTGTTGGATCCTCACATCCATCACCACGGCATGACAAACATTCGTGACGTTTTTCTGGGAATTCGAAAGTGTTGCAACTGTCTCCGGAGCACGCTTTGCAGTTCGCATCCTTGCTATTGGTACAGTTATTTCTGTCGTCTAGATCCTTGTCATCAAGGCAGGAGCGGATGAGTTCGAATGAGGGATCATCTTCGGACGAACGAGGGTACAATGCAGCCATGCACTCTGTGTTACATTTGCGTGTTTTCATGCCCACTGTGGGATTGAGTACACAATTGGGATCGGTTGTCGAGTCACAGAAAACACAATCGACGTAATTTTCCATGCTCATAATATTATTACAGCCTGAGGATTTGCATTGCAAACAGGATCCACTATGTGTGTCACAATAGTCTCCTTGTGTTTCCGCAACCTGGTCGCTGCAGCCACGTTGTTCCACTTTTCTATTGGTGCCAAATACAGTTACACACTTTTGCAAGTTATTATTCTCGCATCTTTGAAGTTTGCCCGAAGAGTTTTCGCATTCAGAACCTTTGCAAACATAACAGTTGAGTGGCAAATCTTGCCATTGTCCGGGGATACCCACATAACTCGACATCAAATCGACTTTGTTGCAATCTTTTGAGTCGCATATACGACACGTATCACGATCTGCGGCATTACAGCTCATCTCTGAACTACATCCACGTTTTGTTATATTGCCGTAAATATTAACAACGCACTTATCGTCTTTTTGGTAAAGTACACATGCACTGGGGTCTATTGGTTCAGTTTGACAATATTCGTCATTATCTGATGAGCATCGGTAACAACTAAGTCGATCCGCTGGATAGAGCTAGCAAAAAAAGAAAAAAGAAGTGAAAAAACAATGAGTAAGGCTAAGCGCATTCCGGAGCTGCGGGGCAAACGACGATGTGTCCAGAAAAGAGGTAAAGAAACTAATCAGTTCTTAGATTGTGTGGCACATTTTAAAAAGGTTGCCATCGAAAATGAAATCAAAAGCTAATTGAGTTGCTAATTCATTTCCGCAGAAACTTTTGGAAACGAAATAAAGTGGCTGTAATTTCGCGGCTTCAAGACTCAGTATACGAGCTCTTGTACAAAATGTTTGATCTGTTTTCGTTGCTCCCCTTGAATCTCGGATCGTTCGCAACTTTCTTTGCAGCTTATGATTGAACATTTTTAGGCAAAACCTTTTTGTAAGATATTGTGTCCTGTTTTGGTTAAACTTAATTTGAAGTTATGACGTTGACATGGCATAAAACTTTGGAAACAAGTCTAAGTTCATGATGAATACAAAATAGCAAGGACCTTGTCTCTTTGACTGAGTCAATTTCTTTTTTCTTCAAATTACGATACGCTGTGACCCGACAAAGCAAGTACAAGGTATACTCGATGTTCGATAAACTAAAAAAAAATGCGACACTCGAATAAATTTTTGACGAGGATTTTTTTTCTCATCGAATTAGAATTCCAAAAAACATTTAACTGAACTTTTGCCATCGACGAAAAATCAATTCTGATCAAGCTATTTGGACACTCTTCAGCTCAAATATCAAAAAATTCGAATCTTTTATGACTTGTTTTTGTTTGCTTTTAAAATAAAAGGATTCGAAACTATAAAGCTTGTCTTGCGGACTTACTTCGTTGTTGCAATTTTCCGAATCACAAGCCTTGCAGTTCTCCTCATCGCCATCTGCCTTACATTTCTCAATGTCTTCCATTTCTAGGCTTGAAATGCAACCTCTTACTGTGTGACCATCTGAAATTAAAATCAATTCCTTTTTAAACAACGTCCCTTTGGTCTTCTCAATACTTTGACTTACCTACAATCCTCATAACACAATCTGTGAATGGCAAGCTGTTGCAGGGGTTGAAACTCATCAAATCAGTTGGATTCGACGCACATAATGGATCCGTAGCAGAATCACACTCTAAACAGCTGTGGGATGTTGGAATAAGGTTGTAATAATTACAATTGTCACCTTCACAAAATGTTGTCTTTTTTCGCAGTGCAAATAAAATTGAATTATCAAAATCGCTCTCACAACCCATTTGTGCAACACTATTCGAGTCGTCAAATAAAATTAAACAACGATCGTTTTCTCTAAAGGCAGGGCATATTGCCTCTTGGGCATCTTCACAATCCTCCTCGTCGAAACAACGGTAACACGAAAGACGTTCCTCTGCAATTTTGTCTTTATTGCAATTTTCGCCTTGGCAAGCTATGCAGAACTTATCGTTGCCGGTTTCACATTGCACACGATCATCTAAGTCCTTATCATCCAAACAAGATCGTGATAATTCAAATGCCGGATTAGTTTCTTGAGATCTCGGATACAACGAAGTCATGCATTTGGTTCTACATTTCCTTGTTTTCGAAACACCAGCCACATTTGATGTACAGTTGGGGTCAGTTGCTGAGTCACAGAACAAACAACTAACATATTCATCTAAACTGTTGGCATTATTACAACCTGATGATTTGCAGGAGGGGCATAGTTCAGGATTATCGTCGCAATGGCTGTCATAAGTTCCCTCGTAGATCGCATCACCACAGCTACGTTGCACAACCTTACCCGCTGCACTGAAAACTGTAACGCAGTTTTGAAGATTGTTGTTTTCACATTTTCGCAAATGAATGGTGGAGTTACTGTCGCACTCTGAGCCAAAGCATGTGTAACAATTGATGGGCAAATCCTGCCAAGATCCGGGATAGCCAATACTAGTCTCGTAGAGATTGGCTGTGTTGCATTTGGTTGTGTTGCATATCTTGCAGTATTGCTTGTCGGAATCATCACACGTGAAGTCACTTCCGCAGCCCCTGTAGGTTTGGTCGTTGTTGACTAGTTTTGTGGCACACACCTCGTTTTCTGAATAAACAGGGCAAACAGTTGGAGAACTCGGTTTGTTTTGACAAAGCGGGTCGTCGAGTGAATTACACTTGTAGCAACTCAGACGGTCCTCTGGGAAAACCTAAAGAAATGGCATAAGAGCATTAAATTTATTTGTTAGAAGGAAAACGGTTTCGTTGTTGCTTTAAGCTCTGCCCGGCACTTATTTCGTTCAAAAAAGTTGTCTTTCAATTTTATTGAATTTTAAAGCAAAAAAAAAAAGATGAGAGTAACTACGTGGGGCTAAAAAAGGGTAAAGGGTTTTAGGAACTGTTCGAAATTTTTTTTCAGAAACTTTTCAAGCAGACATAAGTTTTCGCTACTACTTTGATTCACAACATGTGAAGAGTTGGTAAAATGTGTTGAAATTGAACACCTCTGCTCCATTTTGTAAGACCTGTTAGTCAATTTGAACAAAAACAATTTTCGATATCCAAAAAGTGCTGGTGCACTACTATCAATGTACCTCCGAGTTGCACCCGTCTCCTATGCAGGTCGAACAATTTTTATCTTCACCTCTCAAACAAGCTTGTCGCCTGTATGGACTTAAATCAGAAACACAACCCCTTTCAGTGGTACCATCTGAAATTTTCAAAAATTCAAAGCTATTTTTAGTTGTTTGACGTTTGGATTCTTGTGTTACCATATATCACCCTCACATAACATTGAACGTTTGGCAATGAGCTACAATTACTTTCTGTTGTTACATCTTTTGGATTTGAAGCGCATTGAATATCTAGAGATGAGTCACAGGTGATACAGGTTTTTGGTGTTGGTACTAGAGACATATCATTGCAATTATTTCCACTGCACTTGATCATTCTATCCTGAATGTTTTCGATTTCGTTTTCGTTAAATTCACTTATGCAACCCATTTTCTCGATTGTATTCTCATCAAAAAGTATAAAACAAGTGTCATTTTTGACATAAGTTGTGCATTTTTTCGATATCGGATTGTTACAGTTGGCACCCGAACATGAATTGCAGACCAAGCGGTCGTCCACTGCGTCCCCTACATTGCAACTGTCGGAAGTACAGCTCTTGCAAAGGGATTCGTCACTGCCACAGAGTTCTCGGTCGTCTAAATCCTTGTCATCTAGACAAGATCGTGACAGTTCGAATTTTGAATTTTCATTTTCGCTTCTTGGCCTAAGTGCAACCATACAAGCTGTATTGCAATGGCGTTTGATCAACACAGCTTTTACATCCTGAACGCAGTTCGTGTCTGACGACGAGTCGCAATAAATGCAATCGATGTAGTCTTCGAGGGCAGTAGCATTGTTGCAACCATTTGAATTGCAATTGAGGCACTTCCTTTTACTTCTATCACAATACTCGCTGAATTCGTTTTCCACGTCTTCACTGCAACCCCGACGAACAACAGTCCCATTTTCGCCGAAGACAGTCATGCAGTGCTGGTCAACATCGCCATTGCACATGTTTAAACGGGTGAGAGACGCTTTACAATCGTCTCCAGAGCAAACATAACAGTTCAGGGGTAGAGGTTGCCAGATTCCTGGGTTTATATCGCTCAATCGTTGTAAATTTACTACATTGCACGAGCTTGTGTGACAAGTTTGGC
This sequence comes from Melanostoma scalare, assembly GCA_949752695.1. Lineage (NCBI taxonomy): Eukaryota > Metazoa > Arthropoda > Insecta > Diptera > Syrphidae > Melanostoma > Melanostoma scalare. The sequence continues at coordinate 27,281,308 of OX456984.1, read as the reverse complement.
ATGTATTTGTACCATTCGGCGCACAAGATAGCTCCGAACTGCAACCGCGAAATGTGACTCCGTTGTCGAAGGTTGTGACACAGGTTTGGTCAGTCGAGTAATTGAGACAGATTTCGGTACGTACAGGGCTAGCTTCGCATGAAGAATCATCAGCGGAGTTGCAAGAGTAACACGCAAGTCGATCTGATGGAAAAACCTAGAAAAACATAAACCAGCATGAGTTTCGAGTTCGGATGAATTCAATCCCTTTCATATGCAAGTTAACAATCTCTTGTCATCTTCTCTTTGAAATTCATTACACTAACAATACCCACCTCATCATTGCAGCTACTATTCCCGTTGCAGATAGAACACTCGGTACTGTTATTATTGTAACAATTTAAGAACTGAGTGTCCTCCAACGACGAAAGACATCCCCGTTCAGTGTGTCCATCTGTAATGAAGATTTTATTTTATTCACCACAGCGTTGGTCTTTGCAAACTCTTACCATTAAGGATCCTAGTGTAACAGTCCGTTATCGGTATTTTACTGCATGAAATGGTTGAAGCAATGTTTTGAGGGTCTGTAGCACAAAACCGATCAGTTCTGGAGTTGCATAAACGACATGTCTGGGACGATGGTAGATTTTCATTGATATTGCAATTCTCTCCATCACACAAGAATAGTTGTTTGGACACTAGTAATGCTTGAATATCACTTGGATCATAGTCACTTTTGCAGCCCATCTTAGTTATATCGCCTACCTCATCGAACTTGATGAAGCATTGTTCATGGTTTGTATATGAGTGACAAAGTTTGGCAACTGGAATCTGACATGAATCTCCCTCGCAGTGGTTGCAAGAGTGTCTTGTCTCTGGTACTAAGTGCGTGTTGCAAGCAGAATCAGGACATCTTTGGCACAGGGGATCAGATCCACAGGCATTGCGATCATCCAAGTCTTTATCGTCAAGACAAGTTCTTATCAAGTTGTAGGAAGGATCGTCATCATGCGTTCTAGGGTACAAAGCGGTCATGCAATTCTGAAGACACTTGCGCGTCTGACTGACATTTAGCGGATCGAAAGTACAATTTTCGTTTGTTTTCGAATCACAAAATATGCAGTCGATGTAATCGGCTTTGTTAATGGCCACGTTGCATCCACTCGATATGCACCTAAAACAGTCACCTGGATTTGTCTCACAGTAATTTGCGTACTTTTCCGCAACCACATCGCTGCAACCTCGTGCAACTACTTTACTCTTTTGGTCAAACACAGTGACACATGTTTGATTGTCATTGTCTAAGCATTTTCTAAGTTTGCCATTGGAAGAAGCACATTGCTCTCCATCGCAAGTGTAACAGTTTATTGGCAGGCCTTGCCATAGACCTAGATCGCCTTCAGAGTTGTCCGACAAGACAACCGTATTACAGTCTGCCCCTGAGCATATTTGACAGTTTTTACTGCCTAACTCATCACAAGTGAGCTCAGATCCACAACCGCGATATGTAATGCCTTTGACAATTTTAGTAACGCAACTATCGTCTTCTTCATCGTAAATAGAACACATTTTAGAAGATGATGGTTGAGAGTCACAGTTATTATTTTCAGATGAACTACATCGATGACATCTGTGGCGAGCAACCGGGAAGATCTACGATGTGGCGAGATTAAAAGAAAAATCGTTTGTATTTGATTCTGTTAGCACGGCAATCTAAAAACATACGTGTGTTTTGTAAATGATGTGTTCTCCTTGTTCTAGTATTGTTTCCTTGTGAGTGTTGTTGGTGTTACTTTGGTTAATTTATGTCTTAAGTTATGCTGTTGTTTTGTGTGCACTGAATAAAGTTTTGTGGTTCTATGTTTTTGTTTTGTTAAACTTTTTAGTTATTCCAATTATTGAAGTTGATGTTTTTTTTGTCAAAAGGGGAAAATGAACACAGTTTCTCACAACGCTAATGACAAATGTTAAAACTAAAAATGTGATTTACATGGAAAAACTTTCAACTGAAGTTTAAAATTCCTCGTATAAACAGACTTTCAAAGAAACTTTCAACGGAATATGTACTCAAAACCGGGCAGATAAAGTTTTTAAGTGGGGAAAATAAAAATTACCTCGGCATTGCAGTTTTCTCCAGTGCAGGTATTGCAGTTCTTACCACCATTCATCAGACATTGATAAAACGGCTCATCTGCAAGTTCACCTAGACATCCCCGAATTGTCTTTCCACCTTAAATAAAAGTTTTTTTTTTGTGTAACTGTTGGAAGTACAAGCATAACAAATTAAGTCTTACCATCCACCATTGAGTAACATTGTGAATATGGCATACTGCACTTGCCACTCTGAGAAACATCTTTTGGACTGACCGCACATTCTTCACTAGTCGCAGAATCACACTGTTTGCAATGATAATCTCTTGGCAGTTTGGTGAAGAAGTTGCATTCTGGTTCGTCACAGAGCAAAATACTCTTCGTTTTTATCTGAGCGATCATTTCCTCAGGCTCAAATTCACTTCGGCAACCCAACTTGATTACGTCCTTATTTTCATCAAATTTAAAATAGCACTGGTCCGCTTCGGTATAACTATCGCAGTATTCACTAAATACATCCTCGCAATCACCGTCACACTTATAGCATTTCAAGCGATTTTCTGGAAGAGTAAAGGAATTGCATTTGACACCTTGGCATGACTTGCAACGAGGATCATTTCCATTGGAGCAGATCTTTCTGTCAGCCTGATTTTTATCATATAAACATGAACGAGACAGTTCATAAGTTGGACTTGCATCTGATTGATTTCGGGCATATAGGGCAACCATACAGGACTTGTAACATTGTTTAGTGGTGCCTATTAGTTCAGGGTGATAGAGACAGTTCTTATCAGTTCTTGAATCACACGTCAAACATGTGACGTAGTCATTTAAGCTCGTTGCTTCATTACACTCGCTTGATGAACAGCTTTGACATTTTTCGCTATTGCTGTTACAGTAGGTGGCATGGTTTTCAGAAATTTGTTTGCTGCATCCTCTGGCGATGACAGAGTCATCATCATCGCCAAACACAGTGACGCATGTTTGTTTCTCTTCACCACCGCATTCATTTACTGTGTCCAATTGAGATGTGCATGCATTGCCCTCGCATGAGTAACACCTTAATGGCTCTTCCTGCAATTGACTAGAAGCTAAAATAAGGAATACAAAGATAGGAAATGCATTGTTTTGTTAGTCATTTGGGTTATCGATAAGACTTATCAATTTTCAGGTGTCGTAAATAAATAAATAAACACATACTTGGAAGGGTTTATTGTTTTGTAGAGTGCACTTGCTATCATAAATTGTGAAATGCCAAATTTATGACGGAGTGCTTATTTTTTCTGCTTAACCTTTTATCTTATCGAATGGTTTTCTGGTAGAGTTTTATTTGGCCAAGTTTAATAACAATGGATACATACTTATTTGCGTGGTAATATTCCCACACTTAGAAATGGTTTTAAATCATTGTGCCTCCGACGTAACAGACAGACACTACCATTTTACGCATCGGGGGCACCACGAGGTACAGTTCATCTCATTGAACTCATGAGTGGATAGAGTTCGTCTTAAATTTAACTGATGTTTGGAAATTTTCTGTGGTTATTCTCGATATATGTTGCAATTGGACAGAAAATAAAGACGGATGTTTGTTAAAAATTGTATTGTTCCAGTTTTCAAAACATACGTCACATAGTTAAATGCTTCACTTTTATGACTCTTCCTAATACAAATTTTACATCGCTAAAAGACTTTGTGGTTTCTTGGCTTTTATTCTAAGTTCAGGAATCCTTAGATAGATAAATAATTAAGTCCTCTGCAAACTTGTTTTTATCAATACAAGCTTCAGAAGCCACACTTGACACACTTCGGTTTGGAAATCTGCAACGTACCGACATATTCAACCCTTTTTGGAATTTACTGGTGGCCATCTTTGTTCAAACTAATAACAAATTGCAACACTTTTCGCCATAACACTCGTTAAAATAGCAAATCTTGTCGGGGAAGCCATTTTACTGTCAGCTGCTTTAAAATGAACTCACAACAAAATGAAAATGGTATATAAAAAACGAAGATCTTGGCTGAGTTCCAAAATGCAGAAACTGCGCAGATACTGCAAAGTAATGCGTTCCGAAAATTAAAAAGGAAAATTTCTACAAAGTTACGAGTTTCTTAACGCAGTTTTAGGGTATACGATGCGCAGCAAGTGCGCAGTGAACGCATAAATTTTTTTTTGTATGCTTCCATTTGACGTTAGAAAAAAAAAAACTTTTCACTAAAAAAAGAAAACGTTTGTTCAAAGAAAAAGATGGAGTCCAAAGAAAAGTAAGCGAATCAAATGTTAAGAAGGTTCCCACAGGAATTGGGTTGGGAACGGAAACTTAGAAACTATTTAACAGATTTCAAAAATTCTTTCAGTGCTGGGATGCCACATAATCCCTTATTAACTTAGCTTAGATTTCATTCCTATAATCCTACGGGAACAGAAACAGGAACGAGAAGGGGAATCTTAAATTTACTTGAAAGATTTCAAAAATTCTTTTACTTCTAGGATGTTACATTATCCCTCAGTGACTTGAACTGATATTTCATTCACATATTTTCATGGGAACGGGAGATTCCTACAGAAACGGGGATGGGAACGGAAACTTAGAAACGACTGGACAAATTTCAAAAACTCTTTCAGCGTTAGGGGTGCTACTTTTTATCAGTAACTTAGATTATATTTCATGGCTGTAATCCTACGGGAACATTAAAGTTAAGTCAGATTTCAAAAATTCATTCATCTATAAGATGTTGCATTATCCCTCAACGACATAGACTTATATTTCATTCACATATTTAGATGGGAACAGAAGATTCCCACAGGAATGGAGTTGATAAAGGAAACCTAGAAACTACTACATAGATTCCAAAAATTCTTTCCGCATTAGGATGCCACATAATCCCACAGTAAAAAAGATTATATTTCATCCCAATACTCTCACGGAAGCGGAAGAACGAGAGAACGGGAACCTTAAAACTACAGACCCGAGCAACGCCGCGCCGGGCGGCTCAGCTAGTATCAACAAAAATAAAATCCTCATTAAAAATAAATGTAACCATATCGTACACTTTTAGCTTCCAGACTGCTATTTTAAATGCGTTCCGAAATGTAAAACTAAAGCATAGTAAAATAAATGCAAAGCAGTAGGGCTGCGCAGTAGATGCGCAGTGAGACTGTAGACTGCCGCAGTTAAACTTTTTTTTCTGCATTTTGGAACTCAGCCCATCACAATCATTTGGGAATTACTTGCAATTGTAATTGAATCAATATTTCAATCCAAACTTAATTCAATTGAGCACCTTTTTTAAAACAATGTTTTGTATACCTTGTTATCTATGATGTCTATAGAGGAAGTGTGTCTTGTGACCTCCTGACTTAGTCTTCGTAGCTAAATTTTTTATGGAGCTTGAATTTTTCAATGAAAACTATGATATTTCCTGACAATATTTGAAATCTGAATGTCTTTTCATATCACGGAAATGTCGTCGTTGGTAGCTATGTGATATTTTGGTTTCTGCCATCCAATCTTAGTCCGTCTACACAACCATCACTGGACCGATTTCAAAGAATTTTCGTTTTGAAAGGTTGGACAAATATCGAATTAAGTCGAGGGGTGAATGTTTCTGTCATTTGGTAATCAAATGACAATGTAATTATTTCCGGGTTTCTGTCATTCACACTTCCGAGGCGAATGGAAAGGTGCTTCACATCAATAAGTAAGCTGACCAAAACATATTGGAGGAATGCCGAGGCCTCTCGCCTTTATCTCACCCTTAACTTGTGGAAATGGTTTAGTGAAAAAGAGAGACGATGACCCGTGGAAAATCAAATGAAAGTTTTTCAGATTAGAACCTCGAATTCACATGTAATGAGATGCGTGACGTGATATTTACTACGCTGCCAGTAAATACGAAAATCTATTTAAACAACATTTCTAAACAAACATTTCTAAACAACATTCTGCACATATTTCGTGTAAAAAACTCCGATTTTCTTGCAAAATAATAAAAAAAAAATAACTGTTCTTTCAATCACAACGTAATGTTGGTTAAAACATAGATCAAAGTCTAATTAAATCTTGGAAAAAATAATTTGACTTTATAGAAATCGTTGGATTAAATTTTCTCGCCGTAAAAAATCTTGCAAAATATAAAGTGGTGGTTCACATTTAATTTTCTTTTTGAAAATAAAATAAAACCTTCGTACCGCGGAGGTATGATACGTACTTTCTCTCAAAATTTCAATTGGGAAACAGCTGTCAGTGTCAAAATGACCCACGATTTAAAATAGACCGCTCGATTACCCATCGTTTACAATTAAAAGTCAGTTATTTCTAGAGGAGGTGCAAAGAAGAAAATATTAAAAGCTAACTGATCTTTGCAAGCTTGGTCAAAGATTTTTAAATCTAAAACTCACGCTTCGGCTTTGGCTTCGACCACGTTACGTGTGAGCTCTTTGTTTTCGCTTCGAAGTAACATTATGATTTTGTTGTTGTTTTATGTTATGTTACGTTGCCTTTTACAGGAACCAAATTCAAATCGATTTCAAAGCAATATTGCGATAGGCTGGACTGATTGGCTATATTTCGAGCGGAACCGAAGCTGAAGCGACATTGTGATCCTGGAACGCTTCGAAATCTTTTCTTTCTATTGTTGTTTGACGACAGTTTTTCATTAAAATATGTACAGCTACTGCTCTTCCAAGACACTCTTACAGCCATGGTCAAAAGTAGGAGGCACCCCTAAAACCCGACCAAAGTTCAAAAAGGAAGTAAGGTGAAGAGAAACGAAGTGTGCAGAAAGATAAGAAAATCATTTTTATGAAAGAAAAATTTCTGTTTCTATTTTTGCTATCTTTGAATTTAATGGTACCCGTGGCGTGATGATTAGCATGTCTGCTTGTTAACCCTGAGGTTCGAAGTTCGAATCCCAACAGAGGAAAAAGTGTTTTTCCACGTGTATCGCCTTTCGCGAGGAATTGGCAAGTCCTCCGTTAGTTAATTCTTACTTACTTACTTAGGAGGGCATTACAGTTCGGGGTGAACCTGGGCCTCAACCAACATCCTTCTATAAAGACTTCGATTTCGGACGAGCTCTCTCCAGTTTTGCACTCTAAGTCGGTTGAGGTCATCTTCCACTTGATTGCGCCACCTAAGAGGAGGTCTTCCCCTTCCGCGATTTCTCTGAAATGTGCTTTCGAAAGCCCGTCGAACCGGAGCGTTTGGGTCCATCCGCTCTACATGACCCAATTATCGTAGCCTCATAGCCTCGTTAGTAAATTCATTGCCATGACAAGCGCTTTCTCGATTAGCCGTTCGGAATCGGCAGAAAATTGTAGGTCCCCTCCATTCCCTCGCCAGACATATTTGTGAGAAATGCGCTAGGCCCAGGGGCTCTTCGCTCTGTTGCGCCACCCTATTTATTTATTTTTATCTTATCTTTAATTTCAATAACTTTTGCTATTTTCAGACACTGGTCTAACCAATTGCAGCTTACAGTGTAAACCAACTTCTCTCTTTTTGTTAAAAAGATTTTCGATCATCTCTTTGGACCTTCCGTTTTAAAAATTCTGGAAATCTTCTGTACTTAATTTCGGAGAATAGAAACAAAAGTTTCAAATGCCTAATACTTTTGGCCAAGGCTGAAGAAAAATAAATAGGAAATTGATCTGACCACTAAGTGTTTTGAGTATTGGCTATAATTACCAATAATGTGAGATACAAATAAAAATTCGTTGACAGTGTCTTACGCCTTTTAGAATATTTAGAGCCTGCAAAGCGATTTTTATTCAAAAGTACAAGACCCAAGGACTTGACTCCATTTTTTTACTAATGCATTTATCCTTTATTTACAAATTTTCTTATATTAAGTGTCTTAAGCAACTTGTGTTCTTCAGAATAAACTTCTTTAAGGTGCACTAATTTTAGCTGCAGCAGATGAAGAGCATTCTAACAACTTAAAACTTCATTACTTCAGTTTTTAAGATGGAATTTTAAGTTGGTGTCCGTGGCGTAATGCTGATCATGTCTGCCTATTGGTTCGTAGAACAAATCCCCGAAACACCAAAGAAAAAAATAAATGTTTTTCACGAATATCGCCTTCCGCGAGCAATTGGCAAGTTCTCTGAGAAAAATTACACAGACGTCATAAGCAATACTTTCTAACTCAACCATTCTTAATCGGCGTAAAATTTAAGATCTTTGAAATGCGTTAGGCCCTGAGGTTTCCATAGCTTTGTTGAGTCACTTTATTTATTTATTTACTTTTGATTTGGATATTTGAGAAGACTTTTATGAATTGAATTTGAAAGGAGAGAAAAAGGCTTTTTCATTATGAAGCACAAGCAGACCAAAGTGTTCGTTGTTGTCGTTCGAGATTATCCAAAAATCAAGTGATTGTGATTTATTTTTATGCAGTCCATTCATTCATGAACGCATGACACACAGTTAAAAAAAAAACAACTTCATCAATTAAGACACTGGGGCGTATGAGTACTTTTTTTTCGTATTCCACACACTTAGTTATCATTTTATGATAACTCTTTTCGTACCACACCGACGACGATAATTTCATAAATTATTAAAAACTTTAAAGAACAAAGTAAATAAAGGGTAAACCCACCTAAATTTGCACACACTAAAATTATTCCTAAAATAAGTCCACCCTTATAATTAAGGGACGACATTGCACGTCCGCGAGTTAGTTAAAAAAAAAAACCGCAACGATATAACAATCGCAGTAAAGTATTCGTTTCTTTGGACTAATTCAAGGCAGCTCTTCAAATCGATTTATATAGGCTCTGGATCGTTATCGCACGAATACTGTTAATCTTTATATGATATACACGTTGGGTATAGTTCAAACGATTAGATTTCAGTGTGATTATTTGCTGTGCTAAACCTAATTCGGAACACATTCCTAAAACCGATTAGAAGGATAGTAAATGATTTATTTATATTATTGGCCATAAATAAAAACAAAACAAGGAAAAGTACACCATTTAATATCAATCACATCGGTATCACAGTATTGAGGATGTTAATCTTGACAATATGACACTAGATAACCATGTCCGGCGATTGATCCGAGAGTTTCGACTTAAAAACAAATCTGCTGTAAAAAGCAAGTAATGATAACTAGTTTACAATCGATTGAACGATAAACTAATTACGTTTAATCGCGTTTGTTTACTCAAGTTTGGTTTGCGGATATCAATATCGAACGCTTGTAAACTTTAAAAAAAATTTATTAATTTGAAGGAAAGTTGTGGATTGCAAATTAGTTAACATTCGCTTCATTGCGGTTTGAAACTTGCGAATTAAATGATTTGTCAATTTCAAATTTTAGTACACTCTTATAGCTGCAATGGTGTTTAATATTTCGATAAGATTAGATATACACTTTGTTTTGATCTTGAAACTGTTCTCTAGTTCTCTAAGTAGGTTGTGAGATTGCTTAGGCTTAACATAACCTTGATGTGACACTTGTTAGATCATTGAGTTCGCTTGTTATTGAGGAGAAATGGGTGAATTAAATTTCTCAAAAAATAAAAGAAAAGGAATGTTGAATATCGTAGTAGCATTGACTATCCAGACTCAGATTAATTTGAGTTCCTCTATTCAAAAACTACTGAAATGCGAACCTATACCCGAACCAAAGAGGTCTTTAGTAATTTTGTTTAATTTTTTTTTTTCGAATAATTTTGTCTTGTACTTCAAAGAAAGCGTAAAGTTTTTTCTTGAATTGTGTATAGTTTCAAGTGATCTTAGTATTGATACCCCATCATTGATATTAGACAATCAGTCAAAGTGAGCGGTACCCGTGGCTTGATGGTTAGCATGTCCACCTGCTAACCCAGAGGTTCGAGTCCCAGGAGAGGCAAAAATGTCTTTCCACGGGTATCGCCTTTCGCGAGGAATTGGCAAGTCCTCCGTTAGTAAATTCATTGCCATGAAAAGCGCTTTCTCAATTAGCCGTTTGGAACCGGCAGAAAATTGTAGGTCCCCTCCATTCCCTCACAAGGCATGGTTGTGAGAAATGCGCTAGGCCCAAGGGCTCCTCGCTCTGTTGCGCCACCCTATTTATTTATTTATTTAGTCAAAGTGATTACCACTTTTCGAATGAGCTGCATTTATTAAAGAAATAAACCATTGAGGTAGCATGAAAATTATTTTCAACTAAATTACAGACTTATTTGTAAAGATTATTCCAATCATACACATCAACCATCGCAAAAACTTTCAAACTTATGAAAAGATAGTACACGAAGAATCAAGACTTTTTGTTCTAAATACTGTTTGTTAATAGAGTTGTTGATGATTTTCTTATATTGAAAGGATATGGATATACTGGTGCGAGTGCCTTAATCATTAAAAAAATTAAAAAATCCAAAAGACGCTGCCATGATAAGGAGCCCAAGTTACCAGCTCTCACTATGGCTGCGCCGAGTATCTGTAATCTCATGCGAGAAAAAGCAGGACATTCGCAGAGGAAGTGCTTTGCGGTGTCCTTATCTTCTCCACAAGATTCACAGAGTGTGGTATCACTTAAGCCTAACACATTTAAATGCTTGGCAAAAGACAAGTGCCCGCTGGCAACGCCAATAAGCTTTCTACAGTCTTTTCTGCTACGAGCTATCAAAAATGTTGCAGTCTTCGTATCAACGTTGGGGAGCATACGCTTGGTTTGTCTGCATCCAATGGAGGCATGCCATCTACGGTTGTGCTCTTCACAGATCCAATCGTTGATTGAAGCCCTTACTGAGGACGCTGCCAGACCAAGCGACGGTTCAGGTCCTGAGAAAACTGTCTGAGATCCTTGCCTTGCAAGTTCATCGGTGATCTCATTTCTAGTTATGCCGTGATGGCCCGGAACCCAAATGAGACTGAAGGAATTTAATCTTCCGATCGCATTCAGAGAGCTCTTGCATTCCTGGATCACTTTCGAAGTGGTTAGAGGGTTGAAAAGGGCCTCAAGCACAGCTTGGCTGTCGCTGCAAACAAAGATACTTCTCCCCGTCCATCCATTGTTCGTAACGTAGCTCAAGGCCATATGGATAGCATAAGCCTCCACTTGGAAAACGGATGTGTATGATCCCAAAGATGTGTGCAGTCGTATGTCGTCGTTCTCCACAAAGGCACCAGCACCAGAACCCTCGTCGGTTTTGGATGATACGATAACAGTTCTTTCCAGGCTCAGATTCTGGAGCGAACCAGTCCTGAACCGAAGGAAAGTTGACTGAGTAATTTTGACGCAGTTTGAGCCTTGGGATCATCATGTCAGACGGCATATCCATTAGACGTGAGTCAAAAGATATGCTGCTTGCGAGCTCCTCAAAGCTCCAGTGCGAATTGTGCCAGAGACCACATCTCTTTAAACGAGAAATGGTCTTGAGAGTACACCCCATGATGTAGGTATCAAGAGGAGGAAGATTCAGCAGTGCGTCGAGAGCAGCTCCCGGTGTGCTGGGGAAGGCCTAGTAACACCAAGACAAACTGTTCTTTGAAGTTTGGCAAACGAGGCAATAACGTATTTACGGGAGAGCTTATTCCACCAAACAACTGACGCATAGGAGATGATTGGACTTATCATAGCCGTATAGATCCAAAGGACCCTTTTCGGTGAAAGACCCCATGTCTTGCCAAAGGCTCCTTTACATTGCCAGAAGACTGACAGTGCTTTAGTAATTTTAGACTCGACATGTTTAGACCAAAGAAGCTTGTTATCCTGGATCACTCCAAGATGTTTGACTTCATTTGAAAAGGGGATGTTGACGCCTTTAAGCGTAAGTTGGGTCAGACCAGTCAATTTTATACGTCTCGTGAAGAGGATAACCTCGGTTTTAAGAGGATTGACATTGATTGATAGTTTTTACCTTAGCTCTAGATTGTTAACGTATAAGACATTAGTATTAAGGCATTGGGTAATTTAGGTATCCGCTAAGGGTCAGTAAGTTTATTGAGTTATTATTTAAGCTACGAGTAGTTTTAAGCATTTCTGTTAGCATGCAAGAAGTTATAAGAACAAATTTGATGAAAATGAATTAAAAAGTCAAAATCAGTGACCAGTTTGGATTTGCGTCATAGCAGTGAACCCCCAACTTAACTCAGTTCAAAAAAACTTTTTTCGGCTTAAGAGCCGTTGGTTTTTTTTTTTTTGTAGACGCCGAAAGGCAATTCCTAAGTTTAAATAAATAAATGAACAGACCCTAGCGCATTCTTTTCACCCACATCTTGGGAAGAAATGTAGAGGGCCTATAAGTGTTTAGTCTATTCTAATAATTGAAGAAGCGCTTATCACGGCAGCGTAACTATTGAAGGACCTGCTAATTCTTATCAAGAGGAAATTCTGGTAGAAAAATAGTAGGATGTTCCTGGGACTACGAATTCTTACCTAACTCCCACACATTCTAAAAACTACGCCACGGGCACCGAGTGTGGTTCGTTGTTGTATCTCCCAGCTTTCTAATTCGAATTCGAATTTGTGAAAATTCAAAAGTCTTCCGAGAGTAATTACACTGCTATCGAAAGCGCTTGTTCACTTAGGTGTTCGGAGTGGGTAGGTCCCGTTCATTCCTTAAAAATTATGATTTAGTGAAATTAGCTAGGTCAACACCACCCCGAGCTCTTTTGTGCCATCCTATTATATTTATGAACTGGATGGTTATATAGAGTGCAAAGTTTAGCAAGCTTTTCTATCTCCTCATTCAATATATTTATTTATTTATGATGATATTCGCTGTGTAACCAAGGAGTGAAGGTGCCTTGAAGATGGTAAGTTGGTCTAAGAAGTGAATTATGGGTTTTCTTTTTATGGTGACCTTCTGAAGAACACTCATGTGTTCTTATCAGTGTTTTATTCTTTAAAGATGAAGTCTTGAGAGCAGAAGTGTCGTGACACCAAATTCATAGAATTGAGATTTTTGTGATTAACGGTCTCAAGGAAAGCGGTAGAAAGATAATATGGTGATTGTTACTTCATTAAAAACCTTAAAGGGGGCGTCTAATGAAATTTGGCAGGTTGAATAGAAAAGAAGACGATACTCAGTCTGTTCAAAGTAGAACTCATCTATACTACTCCACTGCCACACGCAAGTGAAGTGTTGCGAAATTAAAAGGGTGTCATTGTGGCAACAACAGATTCTAAGTCTTTAACATTTTTGAAAAGCATCCCGGCCATTAAGTTTTTTGCTGATGTTCGAAGTGATGTTTTCAGGGAGGTCCCTCTCGATATTCTGAAACCAAGTTTTTGTTGATCTGCAAAAATAGGTGAACCAATGACATTATAACGGTAGGGCTACAATAAATGAAAGTTAAACCTAAAATTTATTTTAGTATTTATTAAATTAATCTTCTTTTTTTTCTTACTGCTTGTTTTGCTTATGAGGCTTACACTATACATCGTTGCTTTGGTTTAAATTACACACTGTCACACAAAGTTAAAAATATATTATATAGAGACAGTTAGAAAATGTCTTAAAACCATTTGCCTGAAACACCCATCAAGCTGGCCATTGCCACAAGCAATGTCAACAGAAGGTTATTGGCAATTATTGTTCCAACTCCATTGTCCAATTGTACTGTATTACAGCCGTCGGTTTCACATATTCTACAATGTTTGGCGTCTGAAACATCACAGTCCATTTCGGTTGAACAGCCACGCGTTGTGATTTTTCCATCGAATTTAACAACACACTGATTGTTGGGGGCATATTTGGGGCAGACGGCGAGTTTGTTGGGATGTGATTTGCAATCGTCATGTTTTTCGGACGTACAAATGTGACATGAACGTCTATCACTTGGGTAAGTCTGCAAATGTCAAAGTCGAAAATGGAATGATTAATGTTATTTTCGTTTTTGAATCCGGAAGGGTAAATGTCCCCCAGGATGCCTGATCATAGTTAGTGAGTAAGCTTGTCGTGTCGTTCGTGTCTGTAAAATCCTGCACACTAATCTAAACTTTATCGTAATCGTTCTTCTTACTTAGATTTACTTTCTCTCGGAGGAGATTTTCTAGATGGTTCCGAACACTTTTAAGTTATTAATCGAGTCTTTCTTGGTTGACCTAAAAAGCGACAAGTGGTTTTTCTTGCAAATTGAGATTTGAGTAGAGAAAAGGAAAAGTTTTGGAAGAAAGTTGAAAATATTGTTTGAGAAAAAGTGTTTTAAGTTGTCAGAAAGTTTCAGAAAGTTTTAGAGTCAGTGAGAGGAAGAAATTCAAGGAGAGTTAGCAGAAATTGTCAGACGGACAAGAATATAGAAAATCCAAAGGAGGAAGGAAAAGCAGGAGAAAAAAAAAGATAAGTAGAGTGTTTTAGTTTTGTGAGTGTTGTCAATTAAGATTCGGTTGTTCTTTGCCCACGAAATCTCTCAAAATTGTGAGACACGCGACCCTTTTTATTCACTAACTTATTATTTACAAAACCAAATATACGGTGACTCTGAAGCAAAGATTAATCATGCTCCATAATTGGCGCCCAACAATAGATGGTTTGATAGGTTTGATAGGTTCGATTGAGGTGGCTCTTTCTGACACACTTAGGAACGTTAGAGCCATCATTAAGCTACAAGGATCTTATATATCCTTCTATCAATCGAACCGTTTAGAGCTTCCAATGAAGCGAGAGTAAGATCCTAGAACCTAGACTCGTCAAAGAAAGGTGATTCAAAGTGTTATCTTACGTTTTTAACCAAAGTCGGGTCATGAAAAGAGAATATAAGGAATAGTTTCCTCATAGTTTCATCATCTTCAATCTATGCAAACTACAAACTTTTCATTGCACTATGCTACAAGTAGAACTGAATATAAACAAAATGTTTTGCTGTGTGTGTCCCGACCTCATTTTTCCGAAAAAAAGTCAGTCCAGTCGGAAGGGTGAAATCCTTACTCTAAATGATATTAATAGAATATAAGATATTGTGTACCTTGTTGTTGCAGAAGCCTCCGTAGCACGATTCACATGTGGTTGAGTTGTTGATGAGACAATCGTAAAACTCATCGCCATTCAAAAGTGATAGACAACCGCGTTCAGTGCCTCCATCTGTGGAAGTGAAAAATTGATCACACTATTTTGGATTTGGAAAAATATACAGACCTTCCATAATTCTGGTATAACATTTAGTATACGGCATTTGATTGCATAGCATATCAGAAATAACAGCGCTCGCATTTGTGGCGCAGTTTGGGTCGTTCTTCGAGTAACAATAAGCACAATTTTGACTTTGAGGTACTGCATCAAATTCGTTGCAATTTTTGCCGTCACAGAGAAGAAGATGCTTAGATTTGATTAACGCGAAAGACTGATCGATGTTGAAATCACTTTTACATCCGGCCCCAACAATAGTGTTATGCTGATCGAACATTAAGATGCACTGATCGTTTTTTCGGTAGCCAGCACAATATTCTGTCTTGGGAAGCTGACAACTATCACCAGAGCAGTGATAGCAGCTAAGACGATCATCAGGAATATTGTCCTTGTTGCATCTGTCTCCCACGCATGCCTTACAGAGGGCTTCGGAGTCATTAGTGCACGTTTGCTGTTCAATGAGTTCCTTGTCGTCTAAACACGATCTGAATGTGTCATAAGCTGGATCGTCTTCAGCTGATCGTGGGTACAAAGCGGTCATGCATGATTTGTAGCATTTTCTTGTATTTGTAATTGCAGCTGGATCCTTAGCGCATGATGAGTTTGTACTACTGTCACATGACACACACTCAACGAAGTCTGTTAGCTTGTCAGCCTTGTTGCACTCATTGGAATTGCAGCGATAGCATTTATCACGGTTCTCATTACAATAATTCTCCTGAGCATCTAGTACTTCTTCACTGCATCCTCGTTGAACTACGATGTCATTTTTGAAAACTGTCATGCAGTTTTGGAGGTTATTGTTTTGGCAAACTTGGACAGAGCCAAGTGGGTCTTTGCAACCGTCATCCTTGCAAGTATGACATTTCAATGGCAAATCTTGCCACCTGCCTGGTTCCCCATCCTTGGCACCATAGTCTAAATCGACAGTATTACATGACGGTTCTGAACAGACTTGACATGTTTTTGTATTCGAAACATCACAGGAGAGCTCTGACGAGCAGCCACGATGTGTGACGCCATTCTTGTAAGCGGTAACACATGATTGATTCTCAACATGTTTTGGACAAACTCCACTATTTGTTGGAGAATTGACACAGCTTTCGCCATCATCTACTGAGTTGCAACGATAACAGGAGACTCGATCGGCTGGGTATAATAGAGCATTGCATTTATTTTGATAGCACGTACTGCACTGCAAATCGGTTTGATTGTGGCAGCCGTAAAAGGCTGTATTCTCCAGACTCGACAAACATCCTCTTTCAGTGTCGCCATCTAATGAGAAAGCTTGCATTTGTAAAGAAAACAAGGAAATTAGAGACTAATCTACTCACATTTATTGATACGCGTGAAACATCCGGTATACGGAAGCTGCGAGCAGCTGGTAGAATTTTGAATCGATTCGGGACTAGTGGCGCATTTTGGATCAATTGCGGAGTTGCAAACTATGCATGTGTTTGCTTCAGGTATTGTGTCTTTAGAGTTACAGTTACTTCCATCACACAGAAGCAACTTCTTTGACTTTATCAAGTCTGTGGCAGCCGCACGCTCATATTCACTACGACAGCCCATTGCAATGACCGCACTTGAGTTGTCAAATAATATGTAACATTGATCTGATGGGTGGTGTGATACACATTTTTGTTTTGTTGGATCCTCACATCCATCACCACGGCATGACAAACATTCGTGACGTTTTTCTGGGAATGCGAAAGTGTTGCAACTGTCTCCGGAGCATGCTTTGCAGTTCGAGTCCTTGCTATCGGCACAGTTATCTCTGTCGTCTAGATCCTTGTCATCAAGGCAGGAGCGGATGAGTTCGAATGAGGGATCATCTTCGGACGATCGAGGGTACAATGCAACCATGCACTTTGCGTTACATTTGCGTGTTTTCATGTTCTCGGTGGGATTGAGTACACAATTGGGATCGGTTGTCGAGTCACAGAAAACACAATCGACGTAATCTTCCATACTCAAAGCACCGTTGCAACCTGAAGATTTGCATTGCAAACAGGATCCACTATGTGTGTCACAATAGTCTCCATGAGTTTCCGCAACCTGATCGCTGCAGCCGCGTTTTTCCACTTCTCCAGTGGTGCCAAATACTGTCACACACTTTTGTAAATTATTATTTTCGCACATTGGGATTGTTCCCAAAGAATTTTGGCAATCAGAACCACTGCAGGTATAACAGTAGAGTGGCAAATCTTGCCATTGGCCTGGTTTGCCTACATAACTCGACATTAAGTCGATGGTATTACAATTGTTTGAGTCGCATAGACGACACGTTTCGCGATCTGCGGCATTACAGCTGATGTCTGTACTGCATCCGCGATTTGTTGTATTGCCGAAAATATTGACAACGCACTTATCGTCTTCTTGGTAAAGTGCGCAGAGACTGGCTTCGATTGGGTTAGTTTGACAGTTTTCGTCATTATCTGATGAGCACTGTTGACAGCTTAGGCGAACCGCTGGGTAGAGCTGGCAATAAAATAATGCATCATGCCACGAATACCATTGAAAAATGTAAACTTACATTAGTGTTGCAGTTGTCAGTATCGCAAACTTCACATTTGATTGCATCGCCATCTGCCTTACACTTATCAATAGCTTTAATGTTCATATCTGAAAGGCATCCTCTTTGGGTGTAGCCATCTGAAACAGAAAAAAAGCCTTTTCCTTCAAAGTGTGTCCCATTTGATCTCTCATATAGTTTAACATACCTTGAATCCATGTGTAACAAGAAGTGAGTGGCATGCTGCTGCAATTGGTAAAAGTTTTCAACTCACTTGGGCTTGTCGCACAGCGGGGATCTTCTGAAGAATCACATTGGAGACATGTGTGGGGTGATGGAAGGCTGTCTTTTTTATTACAATTGTCACCTTCACATAAAAGCATCTTCTTACGGACTGCAGTCAAAGTTGAATCATCAAAATCACTCTTACATCCCATTTGTAAAATACCACTTGCGTCGTCAAATAAAATGAAACAACCATCGGTTTCCCTGAATGTAGGACATGTCGTCTCAACAGCATCTTCACAATTTTCCCCAAAGCAACGCAAACATGATAGGCGTTTCTCTGGAAATTTGTTTTTATTACAATTTTCTCCCTCACAAGCTTGACAGAGCTTGTCTTGGCCGTTTTCACAGGCCGAACGATCGTCTAAGTCTTTATCATCCAAACACGATCGTGACACTTCAAATGCCGGATCAATGTCGTCTGATCTCGGGTACAATGAAGTCATACACTTGTTCTTACATTTCCTTGTTTTTGTAACTTCGGCTACATTGGACACGCAATTGGGGTTAGTTGCTGAATCACAGAATAAGCAACTAACATATTCAGTTAAATCGTTGGCGTTATTACAACCGGAAGATTTGCAGGCGAGGCATAGGTCAGGATTGTTGTCACAATGACTGTCGTAGACTCCTTCATATATGATTTCACTGCAACCACGTTGTACAATTCTTCCGGCCTTACTGAAAACTGTAACGCAGTTCTGAAGATTGTTGTTTTCACATTTTTGCAAAATGTTGGTTGAGTTATTGTAGCAGTTTGAAGCTACGCATGTGTAACAACTAATGGACAAATCCTGCCAAGCTCCGGGATAGCCAATATTGTTTTGGTAGAGATTGGCTGTGTTACAATTGGATTCGTTACACTTCTTGCAGTTTTGTTTGTCTGAATCGTCACACGTTAAGTCACTTTCACAGCCTCTGAAGGTTTCATCACCAACGAGTTTTGTGACACACACTTTGTTTTCTGAGTTAGAAGAACAAGCAGTTGGAGAGTTTGGTTTATCTCGACAGAGCGGGTCATCGGTTGAATTACATTTGTGGCAAGTCAGACGATCTTCTCGGATATTTAAAGCTAGAAAAATAGGAGGTATGGATTAGCGATATGATGGATGAAAGGATTAGCTACATAAGCAAAACCTTCTTGAGTTTAAGTCGAATATTAGAAGAGAAATAAAGTTGGAATCATTTGTGTGTAAGAAAAAGAATAAAAAATTTGACGTTTGTTATCTCATGTATAACCTTGCGGGCCTTAATTCGTACCCGCTCTAATTTAGATTTTGGACAAAACGGCACTACCTTTCCGCAGTGAACTCTCTGTATCTGGACCGTTAATTGATCAGAGAAGCCCAGCTTAGTTTGACATCTGCTTTTTTTTTTAATAAAAGTTCTTAACATAGACAGCTTAAGATTGCCCTCCTATGTTGTAGCACTATGCAAGCTTGTAGCTGGCCATAAATACCTACCTTCATAGCTAAAATACAAAAAGATGGCTAAAAATATGGGACTTAAGTCAATTGCCTTCTATCTAAGGGTGTATGTAAACTGAAACCATTTTCATCGACTCCTTTGATACTCGTACAAAGTTGCATTTCAATATGCCCGTATTTATTTATGAATACTTTCCTTAAAAAGAAGCACCATCTCCTGAACATAAAAGCAGATTACACCAAATGTCTTGCAATGGGAGTACCATTCCTCGAAGGTGCCTTTAACACTATTAGTACCTAACACTGTCCATTCCATACATTTTATGTCTTGGCAGCTGCAGTTAATTAGTCCTTTGAATATTTCCCATATTTTCAATTAGATAACATTTTGACTGAATTATTTTCTTCAACGTGTAGTTTATTCATTAAAGACAATCAGCTTCGGAAGCATCAGGAGAAAGCTGGATTTTGGCATCGGATAGTGTTGTTAAGAAACCTTCAGTCCATATGAGCACCGCCGTTTTTCAGAATTTTCTCGCTAATGCTACTTTATTTTTACAAAAAACTGGTCAAGGAATAATTTTTAGCTACCAGAAATAGCTCTTAACACTGTTTTATTAAAAAAAAACTAAAACCTTACGAGTTATTTTCTTTGGGAGAGTTTCGCACATTATTTTTCTATACAAAAAGTCCTATTTTGTTGAGAAAGTTGGTATACAGGATTGTATTTAGAAAACATTAGGAGTCTACATTCCCCGTTCATAAAAAGGGGCAGTTAAAGTAAATATACTCCAGTTTAAAAATATAACAACAACGGCAACACTTATTGAAAAACATTATATCTTTCTAGAAAGCCAAGAGTTTGTTCTTTTTATTGTTCTGTAAATCAAATTGTTTGTGTGGCCGGTTTTTGAAAAATCCTTTTAAACTTTAAATTTAGAAACGTAAAAGATTGAAAAAATCATAAAAATCTAAAAAGTCTTAGCTGGAAAGTTTTACATGATTTTTGAAAGTCCAAAGCTGTTGTTTTTTTATTAATTCCTATATCAAAATATTCATATCGATAAAATTTGTAAAAAAAAAAAAAATGCCATTAGTTCATTTATAATATTGGTATCATTGTTTAGCTTTCGAAATTTTGAGTTTGTATGTAAATTTTTCGAAAACCGGTTATGCAAATGTGTACCTATAAAGGGTGGGCCGTCTAATTCTAGTTCTTTTTAAATCATAGTCTTTTTTACACTGATCACAGGTTTCTATGAAAAGTTTTGATAGACAGTCAAAATAATGCCTCCTCTTCGGAATTGTTGTAAACGGTGAATTTACTGTGACAGTTTACTATCCAAGTGCGGGCTGTATAGCCATCACGGTGGTTGGAACTGCCTGAAATGAAGCACCGCGTCCGCTGTACTCAAGTTTGCATTCAAAGCTCATGAGACTAGCATGTTATTAGATAACAACCATGTCCCCGTTCTTCGTTCAATGTAACTGGACTCATGGAGCTCAACGGAGGGCGTTACATGTTAACCATGTTAACCGACTAGCAGGTGATTAACCGGCTAGTCCCGTAATGGAAGATTAATAAGTGATCAACTCGTTAATCTTACATCGGGTTTCTGAGATCAGTAGGTGATTAACTTGCTGATCTCTGTGGTATCACAATGGGCCCTTGCGGCCTAAGTGTGTCAGGCAATGTACTCATTGACTGACAGCCACTTCCACCTAACCTAACCTAACCTAACCGACTTTTTATTACATGGATCTGGACGACCTATGGCTCATGCAGGATATGGTTACAGGTCATGCCATGTTACAATCGGTCTGTTGCACACATAACTCCCAAATCTTGTTATATGCCGTTTTATCGATGTCAATTGTCGGCCTCGAAGCTGCAGTTTGACCCCATTGAACTTTTCTGGAGAACCGTGAGGAATCGATATTGTGCCAAGATTCTGGAAACGATTCAATTACTTGAATCAAATGTCATCCAAGGAATCCATGAGCTAAAGCCCGAAACCATCAACATAGTCTTGGACAGAATGTACTTCTTTTAAGCCAGCTGAGGCAGTTACATTGTGGTACAAGGTACATACATAATTAATAGGAGTGTTTACTCCTATTAAAAAGGCTATAATACATTTTTTGTTCACTTTGTTGCATTTTTAAAAGAAACTTAGAAAAAGGTTCGCTTAACACCATTTTTTGAGAAATTCAAGAGTAGAGAAAAAAGTCATGCGACTGGTGTTGGTTCGTTTAAAATCAAAACCATTACCTCATTTCTGATAAGAAAACGTTTTCAATTGCTCAATCTAAAATGAGCTAACTGCAGTCGTTGAACTGAAAATCTCCTGGTGTGGCCAGGTAAGGTCAGGTTAGATTAAAGTGGCTGGTAGCTCGGCTAATAAATAGGCCCGTTGGGTCCATTGTGATACCACAATGGATTTAATGTATCCTTATCCTAATGGAACCATTTCGGACTAGACGCAGGGCGTCGATGTGAGTAAGATCACTAGGGTCGTCAAATAAATACGATTCTAGGTGTATCCTACGTTTGTAAGCTAAAGCTGAACAGAGAAGGTGGGGAATATTTTCCTCCTCCTCCTCATCCATACAGCTTCTGCAAAAATCGTTTGAGACGACTCCTAGCCTACATGTCGACATGTCGTTCAATAAGACAGTGTCCTGTGATCACACCTATACATCGTCGCACTAATATGTTTTCTATTGAGAAAGAGGTGTGGCCAGAATTCGCTCGAATTTGAAGATTTTATTGGTTTTGTCATTGAAATAAATAATAATGAAATAATTTTATTTTATTTTAAGCGAATTTCAAGCCAATAGTTTTTGCGATTAACCTTTCATTTCAATCACAGAACTCGGGCGAATTTCAACTTAAACGACTGCAATAAGCTCATTTTAGATTGACCAATAGAAAACCTTTTACTTTAGAGATGACTCAAATAAGGAGCCACACAGTGGATGAATTAAGACGCTTCCATGTGCTATCGCTTATAATTTTTCAACGCATTGAACAACCCTAATATTTTTACCGGACTGAGTTACTGCAACACGTTGGCGTTTAAAGCCATTAATATATAAATTGTTTCATGTCCGTTTTCATGGAGGACTTTAAAATTTATAGCAATCTTTTGAAAAATTAATTTATACCCAGTGAGGGTAACTTTAAACATGTATGAATAAGGGATCATGTGCTTAAAATATCATCAATTTTTGATTTAACTGAACTTAAATTCATGGTCAAAGAGATCCCACTTAAACTATGTCTTCTTCATTTTGAAATTTTTGAGAAAGCACGCTCTTCATTTCTCTCGGGCTTTACTATTTCCAGCTACCATAAAAGGATTATAATAGCCCAGTTCACACTGTACAATTAGTTGGACAGACTTCGTTTGATGGAAGTTGGATGATCGCATTTAGTTTGCGTTCACACTTATCAAGCTTGTCGTCCAACTTTATGTCACGTACTCTTCCACTCCATCCAACTTCTAGATTTTCAAAAATATTTAAAAATCATCCAATAAGTTGGTCAAGCGGTCGTCTGAGGGTTCTCACTATCAAGCATTGGTCGTTCAAGCCCAAGTCCGTCCAACTAATTGTACAGTGTGAACAGGGCTAATTAAACATTTTTCTGAGTACATTGATTGAAATAAACTGAACTGTCACCCAGGAAATATTCGTTTAAAGCTACAGCACTGTAAAGATCAAACCTTTTTTGAAATTGATGGGCACATTTCATATTGAATAAAAACCGGTCAGTTGTTTGATGATATAGTTTTGATCACAACAATTGAACCAGAGTAGTTAATGAACATTTAAACGTTTAAGAAACCTTGAGAAACTGAATTTTTTTTTTGATTTTCTTTTGAAGAGGAAACTGAAAAAAAATATCCAAATGTGAGTCCTAAGTAAATTTTTGAATCACTTTTTCGAAGACACCAGACTGTTGAAGTTGTATTAATCCATAATTTGATGAAAAAATTTTAAATCCAATCTCCTCGTCTACGACATATCAAAACAGTTCGAAAGAAGATATAATTTCAAAGGTGAAAGTCGCTGGGGCGTATGAGCACTTTTAATTTTTTATATTCTCAATTGTTCACGCCGAAACGCTTACTTCGTGATATATATTTATTTTTTTTTGCACAACACGCACTAATTAGTTTGAGCAGTCTTACACTTATTGAAAGGTTACCCACCTAAACTTTCACACACTAATAGGACTACCAAAATAAGTCCACTTTTATATTTAAGAAAGGACATTGCACGTTAACGAGTTATGTACAAAAAAAAAAAAAAAAATATTGTAACCCAAACTAATTGCAGCTAAGCGTTCGTTTTTCGGGACTGATTGAATGTAGCTTTTCAAGTCGATTTATATAGGCTCGAGATTTCCATCAATCCACTTCTGTTTATCTGTGTTTTTGATACGGATCATTCTATTTTTTGACGGATATTTAATAATGAGCTCTTGACAAACCCACATCGTGCTTTTAAAGTAGGAAAATTATGCTGAAAAAGAGAGAATGCCTTTTGTCTATCTACTTGATATAAAAATCAAGAATATAATTTTGTAAACTACAGTGAGTATCATTTACAAAATTAAATATATGTAGAAAGAAAAAAATTTCGTTTGCCTCCTGGAAACTCATCGAACGCTCTCATATTATTTTCGTTGTTATCTTGTCTAAATGTTTAATCTTTTCAATACTAAAGTAAATCTTAATTGAATTTCAAAGTGACCAGAGAGAGCCAATTGTATAATATCATTTCTTTCATAAAATGATTGTGATCGGATAATACATATGTACGAGTAGTAAGTCTTGAATCACAATTGAATAAGTAAAATAATAAATTTAGTTGTTGTTCATTGTAAATACATAACTTTCTGTTGGGTAATTTAAGATTTGGCTAATCACCTGATCAAAAGACCAAGTAGCATGTATAAAAAGTTATCGAACAAGTACAATTTGATGCACTGTTTGGCTGTTATCTTATCCAATAGTTATTTCAAAAACAACATACATTCTAAGTCCTTGTACTAGACCCCCACCATGTTGCGTGTTCCATTGGAAATTGTGAAGTACTGACAAGTATTTCTCGTTGTGATCAACTACTTTTAATTACATGTCATGTAAAAGTGACCCTCGTTATTAGCCCCCTCGTTTATACGACTTAAAGCCTCTCGATTACTTTTTATGGGGCTATGATTTTTGATTGGCTTATGCCGACAAACCAGCAATGTCAATGTTGAAGGAACTATAAACGCAATACGGGCAGATTGAAAAAAAAAAATTTGTACCTGATCA
Source organism: Melanostoma scalare (assembly GCA_949752695.1). Classification (NCBI taxonomy): domain Eukaryota; kingdom Metazoa; phylum Arthropoda; class Insecta; order Diptera; family Syrphidae; genus Melanostoma; species Melanostoma scalare. Next base: position 27,256,615 of record OX456984.1, on the reverse strand, counting down.
AATGGACAACTTGTAGCCAAAGCGGACATATGCCGGAAAGCATATTTAAGAAGTAAATGCCTTGAAATTATCAAACAGATTACTGTAATAATAAACTCATTCCAACTATATTTCCATCTTGTATTATTATTTGAAGTTCTTAAGCTCTCAAAAAAGCACTTACAATGTGGCGATCATTCGCAATGGTGAACATTCAAAATTTCGAGCATTTAAACTGATAACCATTCAATGTGCAGTCAATTGAAAATGGCGGCCGACTGTGAAGCATTGGAATTATTTTTTTCAAGAATGATTGAATTAGATTAGATTATACTGGTGTATTGAGCTTATGCAACTCTGGGTCCTGCGGTATCAAGTTGGCAAGTTTCAGAGCAGTTTTTGTTTTTTGCTCCTGAACTGAACCTTTATAATTGAATGATAAAAATGATCTCATAATCAAGTATTTGCTTTTAAAGACGGAGAAGTGCTTTACATTCTGTTACGATGTTCAGAAAGTTCCTTCACTACCTCGAGATATAGTCTTGATATAGGACTTGCTGCCAAATATTTTTGGTGCAGATTATATTTTTTTTTTGTATTATAGTGGTCAGTTAATAGTTTTGCCCAAGTTTTAAAGGGTTCCCTGTTGAGGTTAAGTAGGAATTTTGATGTTTTGTAAGCGTATTTTGGTATAAAGATTTTTGAACAGGTTTGCAGAGAAGTTACTCCAACGTACCTGTGTGTACCTCTTGAAACCAATAAAAAAAGATTGAATGTAGTTTGAAGATGTTTGACAAAAAGGAAAAGATTTGACGAGCTGCCTGAGCGAAGTCATCCACCTTTCTTCAAGCGTTAATGGCGTGATAATACAAAACTACTGTGCTTGAAGCGCAAAGAGCTTACCTAAAGCCAATCTTGTTGAAAATTGAAGCACACATTACCTGACCACTTTTTTGTTTGTGTGACCTTCTTAAAGCCAAACAGAAAATAGAATGTACAGAAAATTTAACTAAAGATACTTACTTACTTACTTAGGTGGGCATTACAGTTCGGGGTGAACCTGGGCCTCAACCAACATCCTTCTGTAACGACTTCGATTTCGGGCGAGCTCTCTCCAGTTTCGCACTCTAAGTCGGTTGAGGTCTTCATCCACTTGATTGCGCCACCTAAGACAAGGTCTTCCCCTTCCGCGACTTCCCTACAATGTGCTTTCGAAAACCCGTCGAGCCGGAGCGTTTGGGTCCATCCGCTCTACATGGCCCAACCATCGTAGCCTCGCGATGGGTACTCTTCTGGCTATGCCCATGTCACGGTACAGCTCGTACAGCTCGTTGTTGTATCTTCTTCTCCACACATTGTCTTCGCATACCGGACCAAAGATCATTCGGAGAATATTTCTTTCAAAACGACCAAGGGTTTCCTCAGCCGCTTTCGATAAGGCCCATGGTTCCGCGCCGTAAAGCAGGACTGGGATGATCAAAGTCTTATACAAAGTTACCTTGGTTTTCCTGGAGAGGGTTTTGTTTCTCAATTGCCTTCTTAACCCAAAGAAGCAACGGTTGGCAAGAGTTTGTCTCCGTTTGATCTCCGCACTGATGTTGTTTTCCGTGTGTCTAGCGGATCCTAGGTAGACGAAATCCTGTACTACCTCGAAGTTATGTCTGTCTATTGTGATGATTTGTCCAATTCGTCGATGTTCTGTGTCCTTGTTTGATGACAGCATATACTTCGTTTTGCCCTCATTAACCATCAATTCCATTTTTGCCGCTTCTGTTTCAATACTCGCAAAAGCACCTATGACATCACTCTTATTTCTTCCCATTACGTCAATATCGTCTGCGTAGGCGAGTAATTGTACAGACTTTTGAAAGATTGTTCCTATGGTGTTGACGTTTGAGTTTCTTACAATCTTTTCAAGTATGATGTTGAAGAAATCGCATGACAGTTTGTCGCCTTGCCTAGAGCCTTAACTAAAGATAAACTGTTTAAAAGCAGAGTTTCTGTTTCAAACTTCGTTTAAACATTTTTCAAAACAAACAAAAAAAAAACAATCAAAAAGAGTCTCAATTTTTGTTTTTTTTTACGGTTGCTAAAAAATGTCGTAATTCTTGTCATATATTTCATTTCTGTAGTGCGTCATTTCTAAAGGTTCATTGAGCTTGAACAAAAAACTGAAAAAATAAATTTTTATTAATTTTTTTTTAGTGTTTTCAAAAAGTCTACTTTGATCGTGGATGTATTAAAATTTTCTTTTTATTAAGTAAATATTCTTATGTATGCTAACATCATTACAATTTACAATTTAGTATAGGGTTTTAAATTACATCGTCAAAATAAAACAAACAAGGCCAGTGATAAGTGACAAACCCAATGTTACAGCGCTGTTGTGGTGGTTTCCGCTATCCCCAGATCCACCACCGGAACCACTTCCTGATCCGCTTCCTGATCCACTTCCTGAACCACTTCCTGATCCACTTCCTGATCCACTTCCAGACCCACTTCCTGAACCACTACCGCCATCTCCTGAACCACTTCCTGATCCACTTCCAGACCCACTTCCTGAACCACTACCGCCATCTCCTGAACCACTGCCTGATCCACTTCCAGATCCACCATCATCCGCTGACAACACCATCCGATTACAACCTTTTATTTGCCCAGGCAGACATAAGGCGCAATTATTTTCATTCAAACAAACTTTCTGCGCCTTAGCAGTTGTTGAACAGCCACGTATAATACGCTTAGCACCGTCCATTCTTGCAAAACAATATGCATTTTCTGACCTTGCAATTGGACACCTCGTTGTTTCTATCGACTCTGCCTTTTCTGTACAATTTGAATTCTAAAGAGTATCATAAAAAAAAATTGTGTTCTAGAAATTTCTTTCTGATGAAACATACTTGATTGGAGTCACATTGGATACACTGAAAACTTTTCGGACCCTCACTGTTGCAATTATTTGAAAAGCACTTGTTACACTCCATATTGGTATCTCGTTCGCATCTGTTTTTGATTTCTGGTGACAATGACAACCAACAGCCTTGAGCTAAAATTCTTTCTAAGAAAATTCAAAAGAGAAAAAGATTTAGATCGTATGAAAAACATAGCAACCGATAATCGATCAATTGAAACTTACGACCGTCGAAAACACTCACACAAACATCTAATTCGTCCTCACACGTTTCAATGTTATTGTATGAGGTGCGTTGGCAATTTATGCCCGTGCATTTTAGACATTTTCGATCAGCTTCTGTCGCAAGGACTGTGAAAGCTAGAACGATCACTACAGCCGAAATTGTGTATGTCTGAATGCGCGGCATGACTAGGAACAAATGGAAGCGAATGCACTTAAAAGCACTTTTATATAAACTTTCTTGCAGTTTTGTTATCTGGTATTTGCTCACATCTTAAGAAAAAAACTGTGATATACTTCATTTGGAAAAGTACTCGAGAGGAAGAATATTTTCATTCAAGTACTAAGTATTAAGTTTCTTTCTATGTGTGGACATTATATGCGTTTTGGTTAAGTCAACACAAAATATTACATTAAACTTACAGTTATTATCAATTCGGTAGTAGATTGAACTTGTTCACGATAAGGACACTACGTGCCACATGATCGTCAACGGTGGTACTCCTGACAGGTCAAAATCTCGACCTGCTTCAGTAATGAAAAAGATACTTGAGATCCATGTCTCCCAAGCTTATAAAGTTTATAAAAGAAATATCCTAGAGCTCAGACATGAGTCAATGACATGAGATTTCCAACCCTATTCGAAGGGAACTTGAATTCCTGGATCAAGCCTAGGCCTAGTACACGCTGTTGTAACGAGAAGAAAAATTCCATACACGATGACAAGACGGAATGGTAAGTGAAAGATTTTGCTCTCCTTTTTGTTGTGCAATACGCTGCTGCTCTGTGCAATGGTTTCTTTAGGTGGATAATTGTAGTAGATATTTTTATGTACTATTTTTTACTAACTTATGAATAAGAAAAAGAACTTATTTTCTAAAATACTCAAATGGTTTACAATTTATGCATAATAAAAGATTTTCCCAAAGAACTGATTGATGTTGGTTGGCTGGTTGTGTCAGCCATTTTGTTTTTCCGGTGTCTGTCAAGTATGTTGTCTATTATTCAGTGACTGATGAAAAATCTCAATGGCGAGTTACACGATTGGGCAGAATGTCCAAAAGAGAAAACATTAGTATCATATTCTTACCACACGATTTCGTGTAATTTGGAACTTCTATAGCATCATTTAACTGTGGGCTTTATTGGAAGTGTTACAAACAAAACGTAAAGCATTGGGGATATTTTTAAAAACTTTTTTATTGGGTTGAAGTACAATGGAACCTGAATTCGTTAATATGGCCACCGCAGGCACTTTTGGAGAGGTCGATTTTTTGTACGCAATTTGCGATGACTCAACCTGTACATTTGGGCCGAAACGGGCGCTATTGCATGTTGCTTGAGATAAAACACACACATAATCTAACTCTTCAATAAATCGAATGTAACGTTTAATGTGTGGCTTGATGATTGTGACTCCATCCAGGTTAAAAAACATGTCGTCCAAGTGTTAGGTTAGGTTAGGTAAAATGGGCTGACGGTTGATCTTATTGCCGTCACACTTAGATCAATGTAGGTCCATTGTGATACCCTGGAGTATTGTAACGTCCGCATCTTCTCCAGAGCCCAATCGGAGAGCGTACGGCGCTTCAAATGCCAGATTTAATTCTTGAGTCAGCTTAATTTTGCTTGAATGTAAACCAAGATCTCTCTGCAAAATACGCCATAATGTGGTGTGACTGATTCCCAATTCTTGAGAACGCCGTGGAATTGACTGATTTGGATCGCTATCTGCGGACGCCTGAACGGCAGCGATATTTTTGAAACTTCGACCAACAAGTTATCTCACTGACACGGCACCATCACACATGGATTTATCACAAAATCCAGACTAGTAGACAGCTGTCGCAGTAGCCTAAGACTGCTCAGCGAGACAAATACAGTTAGTTTAACCTGGGTTCCAGGACATCGTGACATAATCGGTAGTGAAATGGCGGATAAGCTGGCTAAAATCGGGTCAGCACTCGAATCCAGAGAAACGAACACCTCAGTTCCAAGGCCACTAGAACAAGAAAAAAACAGAATCAAACACAATTTTCTAAAAACCGCCAATGACAGGTGGTCATCTTTAGAAACATGCCGAGTCTCCAGAAACCTTCGGCCAGATATTTCCAAGAAAAAAACAGAATTTCTACTCCAGCTAAGCAGACCTCGGCTCTCTCTGTTGATTGGCATTCTCACGGGCCACAACTCGTTGGGTAACCACATGATGAGAATAGGCATTAGCACATCCGACTTTTGTAGAGGTAGCCAAGATGAGGAGGCAGAGGAAGGATCATTCCACTTCCTCTGTGAGTGACGTAGCTTGGCCCGCACTCGGAAAAAACCCTCGGAGAATACTTCTTCGACGAACTGGCCGACATCTCTAATCTCCCATTGAGCAACGTCCTGAAATATTCTCAGGGCTCCAAATGGTTCAGTGGGAGCTCCCTACGCCAATAACCATCTACCTTTTCACAATGGATCCCTGAGATCCGAGTGAGGTGCTGTAACTTGTGGCTGCACCCCCCATTCGGCCTGACCTAACCTAACCTATCACACAACGAATATGTAGACTCAAATTTTTGCCCTACACTATTTCCCCAACCCTGCCTCCTCATCCTCTGTATCCGGGGAGCATAATGGATTCTGTAGATCCTAGTGAGGTGTTGCCGCTTACGGCTGCATTCCCCATCCAACTAAGTCTACACTATGCTATAGATGGTTAACAATGAATGTTGGAGTTTGCATTATTTGAAAGGAATAGTTTGACTGCGTTTCTTGTCCACACTATCGTAAAACTTACTCCAATAAAGATCCGGCAAAAGGAACCCAGTTCTCTTTCACTCTAACTAGAACTACAACGACAGCATGCTTCTTAAACTATTCGACTGTTTTTACTCGTGAACTGGAATTTCAATCAATGGCACACGTGAGTCACGAGGCGTACGTGAGTCATGTGGAGAGTTCATATACCCGTGACGCACGGCTCCATTAACGAGAAGAAGAGCCCCGTACCACGTTCGGTAACAAGAAGATCAAAAACCTTTTTTGTGCAGGTATCACCTCTTGTGATAATTGGCAGGTCCGCTGAAAGTTATAATGACATTGAAAGTACTTTTTACCCTACCTACCTGTTGGGCACCTACGAAAAATTGTAAATCCCCTCCAATTCTAACAAAAATAATTACAGTGCGCCTGGAACCTTTCTGAGCTTGTTGGGCCACCAACAAAACGTAAAAGTTAACTCAATTGTCATTCTTTACCGAAAATTGTCTGATTGATGAACAAAAAATTGGTTATTTAAACATTTTTTATGACTCTGGGTTTATTTAAGACGAAAATCGTTTGATCACTTCCAACCCATTCATTGTCACACAAACTTCAAGTTATACAACTCTAATAAACAACACTTGTCGATATCTTATCAATATCGGAATCAGATTCAAATAACCACTTTGATAACCTTGACAACTTTTATTTCGCACTCCAAGTAAGCACACAACTCTTCTTCAAACAAAGTCTAAGTTGGAAAGAAGTGGAATCACTCAAGTTGGCAGAATGGGGCTTTTTTGAAGTTTTTTTTATCGTATGATTCCTCATATGTGCACTTAACATAATGCTGTCGTGATAAATTTACTAAAGTCTATAAAAGCGGCTGTCAAACACTTTTTTCTAACTCATTTCTTTTGTAACTGTTTTGGCTTCCATAAAATGACACATTCATTCAAAAATAGTTTAACATCCGCTGTCGGACTTGTCCTTTTGGTGGTTCATTTTGCTAATGCAAAAGTCCCACTGTCATGCATTACTTGTGAGGGTATCGGTTGCTTAAGGACCTCCGTAGTCAAAACCCAAAATTGTCTTGATCCTTTAGACATTTGCATGACAATCTTTAATGGATGTGAGTATACTTCTACGACGACATTTCTATTAATCAGTGATCTTTTATCAAAAACCATATTTTCAGTTGAAGTTGTTAAGAAAGGCTGCTCCCTTGAGATCCCAATGGAATTGCGTAAGAAATGTGACAGTCCCGATGGAGTCGAATGCCACAAGTGCAATACAAATAAATGCAATAACTTGGGACGCAATGACTTCCGTTGCATTCAATGCGATTCAAGTAGAGATCCAAATTGCAAATCAAATCCAAAAAGTATAGAGCCAACACGTTGTGGATCACCAACTGCACCAAATTCATACTGTTTTGTCCGTTATGATTCCAATGCGATTACAGTACGTGGATGTTCAACAGATGTCAAGGCGCAGCAGGATTGTTTCAAGAGCGGAGCTTGTATGTTGTGCATGCCAGGTGATCTAGTTGCTTGTAATGCAGCAGATTTCACTTCAGGTTCATTGAGATCGTTCATTTTTTGAATTTACTGTGTTTTAAGTTATTGAACAGTTTGTGGAGTTGTGATATTTTGAAATAAAGGGATTCAGGGCAAAACTTTGTAATTTTTTTTCTTAGATTTGATACGAGTATACCAAATGAAAAGCTATGCCATTTTGTTCCAAAGAGGAAAGGAAGCAGACTTTTTTTATTCAAATTCGAATCGACTTTAGCCTCATCTACAGCTTTACACGTTGGAATCATTAGATTTTAAACCCAAGTTGAAATTTATAGCTTAAATTTAGGTATGTATATGTAAAGGTAACCGATGTTTTTATTAAACTCACAAGTTGACCACCAAACATCTGATCTGAGTAAAAAAAAGGGTTGGGGACATAATCCCGAAAAAACTTTTCCCGAAATGCCAAAATCCCGAAAATCCATAATCCCGAAAACCCACAATCCCGAAAATCCAAAATCCCGAAAACCCACAATCCCGAAAATCCATAATCCCGAAAACCCACAATCCCGAAAATCCCGAAAGTTTTCCCGAAAAACGATATAAAATGAAAAATTTGCGCAAATTTTTCATTTTATATCGTTTTTCGGGAAAACCTTTCGAGATTTCTATTTTTCATTAATTTGATATAAAAATAAGTTTTTTAAAGTTTGGTCGTCACGTGTAAGAAGAAATCTGTTTATTGGAATGATTACCTGGAGTAAGTATCAGTGAGTGTATGAAGAACACTCTCGAAAAAATAATTTTAGGTCAAGAAATAAAAGCAAGGAGACGGTACATACTAAAAGAAAAACGAATAAAAAAAATTTATGGTGAACGCAGTGAGCGGTCTCACGGAAATTATCTCAGAGGAATTGCTTACAACATAAGGTTATTTTAATTGCTGCTGTTAGTATTTTTGTTTTGAATTTAATATTTATGTTATGAATTTGCTTTTTTTGTTTTTGTTTTTGTGGAAATAAATACGCCATTTAAAAAATAGTTTTGGTGAAAATTTTTTATTTTTCACAATTGATTTTTTCGGGATTTTGGCCATTCGGGATTGATGTTTTCGGGATTATGAGTTTTCGGGAAAAGTCTGTTTCGGGATTTTGAATTTTCGGGGAAAGTCTGTTTCTGGATTATGTTTTTTCGTGATTTTGACTTTTCGGGGACAGTTTTTTCGGGATTGTGTCCGTTTCCCTAAAAAAAAATATAAAAAAACTTTCTTGTGTATTTTAAAATTGTATTTTTTAGCCCTGCCACATATTCATGATTTTTACCGATCAAAAAGTTCTTGAAAATATCCTTTCCTGCCCGTCCTGCCCGTCCCTGCCCGTCCAAAGAGGATAGACCCATTAAAGGAATGGTAACCCATTTGCTTAAGATACGTCTTAAGGTGATCCTAAACAATTTGTCTTGGTGTTACGGGGGCCTTTCCCAGCACACCGGGAGCTGCTCTCGACGTACTGCTGAATATTCCTCCCCTTGATACCTACATCATGGGGTGTACTTTCAAGACCATTTCTCATTTAAAGAGATGTGGTCTCTGGCACAATTCGCACTGGAGCTTTGAGGAACTCGCAAGCAGCATATCTTTTGACTCACGTCTAATGGATATGCCGTCTGACACGATGATCCCAAAGCTCAAACTGCGTCAAAATTACTCAGTCAACTTTCCTTCGGTTCAGGACTGGTTCACTCCAGAATCTGAGCCTGGAAAGAACTGTTATCACAGATGGCTCCAAAACCGACGAGGGTTCTGGTGCTGGTGTCTTTGCGGAGAACGACGACATACGACTGCACACATCTTTGGGATCATTCGCATCCGGTTTCCAAGCGGAGGCATATGCTATCCTAATGGCCTTGAGCCACGTTACGAACAATGGATGGACGGGGAAAAGTATCTTTGTTTGCAGCGACAGCCAAGCTGTGCTTAAGGCCCTTCTCAACCCTCTAACCACTTCGAAAGTGATCCAGGAATGCAATAAGAGCTCTCTGAATGCGATCGGAAGATTAAATTCCTTGAGTCTCATTTGGGTTCCGGGCCATCACGGCATAACTGGAAATGAGATCGCCGATGAACTTGCTAGGCAGGGATTTCAGACAGCTTTCTCAGGACCTGAACCTTCGCTAGGTCTGCCAGCGTCCTCAGTGAAGGCTTCAATCAACGATTGGATCTGTGAAGAGCACAACCGTAGATGGCATGCCTCCATTGGATGCAGACAAACCAAGCGTATGCTCCCCAACGTTAGTAAGAAGACTGCAACATTTTTGCTAGCTCGTAGCAGAAAAGACTGTTTAAAGCGTATTGTCGTTGCCAACGGGCACTTCTCTTTTGTCAAGCATTTAAATGTGTTAGGCTTAAGTGATACCACACTGTGTGAATCTTGTGGAGAAGATGAGGACACCGCAGAGCACTTCCTCTGTGAATATCCTGCTTTTTCTCGCATGAGTTTACAGATACTCGACGCAGACATGGTGAGAGCTGGTAACAACAAATAGAAGGTTGCTATCTGGTAGTACAATGGACCGGTATTTAGTTCTGAGTGCTCCAGCTGGTATTTTAAAAGCCTCCAACAGAAAAAAAAAGGTGATCCAAAGGTTTGCGGCATGTCTGTCCATAAGACAGTGTCCCGTAATGACGCTTACCGTTTAAAAATCTTATTTCTCTTCAGATCGAGCCATTCAATAGCTTAAAATCCGGTTTGGGTCAATTACCTTATATTGTTTTTTTAAGTTTTCTGCTTAAGCGAGAGTTTGAATGCAGATATTGGTTTGCCCATACTCATCAATTCAGGTATGAAGTGGGGTAGTTTTCCATTTTATGATGACTTCATCTGTTTTCTAGTTTCGTGGAATATCTTTACTTTATGCCCATGCGCGGCGTCCGGCGAACGGAAGGCGAACATACAGATTGACAGCTGTCTTTCAAATGTATCCATTTAAGGCTTTGCTAAAATAATGAATAAGTTTAAAAAAAAAATAAACAAATAAACAGGGAGGCACAACAGAGCGGGGTTGCCAAGCGCGTTTCTCACAACCATACCTTTTGAGGGAATGATAGGGATCTACAATAATATGCCAATTTCTAACGGCTGAATCGGGAAAGCGCTTTTCATGGGAAAAAGTTACTACCAGAGAAACTGCCAATTACTCGCGAAAGGCGATACCCGTGAAAAAACTTTTTTTCTGTTTTTATTCGAACCACGAACTTCCCGCGTGACCAACAGACATGCTAACGTCACAGACACCACATAAATGGAAATTATTTTTTAATTCATTATACATCTTCACTTTCCATGTTACTCTAAATTTGTTTCAATGTCAATGAAAGAGAAGTTTATATAAGTTTATAGTTTAAGTAAGCCTCCTTGACTCACTAAAACTTCAAAATGGTTCGTGTGAACCATGCGCACGACAAAACTAGAACAAATGTTGCCGAAATCCTTTTAACCCCCGCTGCCGCCACTTCACGTGAATTGCATCCTGGGCCATCTTGTACCATACAAAGTGAACATTCTTCATTCTTTAAACATGCAAGTTGGTCTTTAACGGTTAAGGAGCAACCTCGAACGGTGAACCCTGATATCTTGCTTGTGTAGCAGTACGAATTTGGAGCTGTTGGTAGCTCACACTGAGTTGGTTTGAAGGCACTAAGGTCATTTGCACATTTTGAATTCTGCAAAGGTTATTTTTAAACCCAACTTAAAAAACAGCTGTCTTAGCAGTATATTTACACTGGAAGTCCTTTCATCGCATTGATAACATGTAAAATCCTTGCGGCCCATTTTATTACACAATCCTCCAACACAAGTCTGACATTCGGGGTTCCTTTGGTCATCGCATTTTATTCTCATTTCAATTGGCATGTTGAGTAAACATCCTTTGGCGATAACGGTATCTGAAACACATGTAATTAGTGTGACCATCTTTTTATGTAAGCAGTTTCATGCTGAATTTACATTTGTCAAAAATTGTTACACATGTATCCAAGTTGTTGTAGCAAGTTTCAACACGAGTCTGTTCTCTCGTCCTCTGACAATTGATTCCTCGACATGTGAAGCACTGATTTGCTAGGGTTGATATTGCATTACTAATGCAATACAAACCTACAAGCGTAAACACTAAAACGATTTTAGACATTTCAATGCAAGCGTAACGAAATCAGAACTCAAACTGAATACTACAACGAACAGTTCTGATGAGAAAAAATGTCTTGTTCACATAACAAATCAATTAAACTGCCTGTCAATGAGAACATTTCATATAAATAAATATTTGTAAACTAAAATCTTTTTGAAAACTAAAACCGTTTTTGGTTCAAGAGTTGATACGATGCGTAATTTCAGGCAAGTCAGCAGTTGAATAAAAAATGCGACTTTTCACTCAAAATGTACAATTATTTGAAGTGGAACTTAAGATGTTACGAGAATCGATGATAAGCTTACACTTCAATGCATAACTTAAGACCAGCACTCATAAGGGAAGGGAAACCAATGCTATTACTAGCTAAAGTTTCCGTTGCTATCGCGAGTGAGATAAAACTGAGCTCTTTAATAAATACTAAGAAGAAATTTGTTGCATAAATGTCATTTCGTTTCATTTACCTAACCCGCACAGCGCACATACATAATTGTTACAAAAATATTATGATTCTTGTGACTTCAACATGGATACAACATTCTAAATGACAAAAACTATCAATAAAACTCATTTTCCAATTCGGCGAAAACACTTTTGACCTAATGTTTACTTAAAGAACGTCATTGGATTGCTGATAAGACAAGTGAAATGACTTGCATTGAGTGCTTTATTGCCTTTTCACTAAATGATAAAGCAAAACTTCCAATGAAAGATTAAAATTGCGTACACATTGACTTTTTTGTGTCTCATGGAAAATGGTAGCTTAAAAGTTTTTGTACTAAACAAATTCTGGTATGCATTCTGTAAGAGTGAGGTTTAATTGTGACATTTCGACTCCGCAAGGTTCATTTTTTATTAGAAATTTTTATAACAAAAATTATAAATGTATTTTTTTAATTGAACCTAAAACGGTTTTAAAATTCTACTGCAATGATGTTCATTGTAACGAAAACAAGTTTTAACCCTTAGAAGCATGGTGGTAACCCACGTTACCACTTTGATTTAATTGAATGTTTCTAATTTATTTACGTTTGAACTTATTCAGATACGGTTTTTGGCACTATTCAGTTACTTGAGGGATGTAAGAATGTAACAATGCACTCTAATTGATTTATAAACAAACAAACTGAAAAAAATTACGTTTTTTTTTTTGGAAAGAATTCATTTCTGAAGAATCTATCCAACAAAATAGTTGGAAAATTGTTGAGTAAGGGTTTTTGGGATCGCTGATTACGAATCCGATGTTAAATTCTCGTAATTCAAAATGATCGATACAAAATAGCCGACGTGAACACATAAGTTCGAAAAATTCATTGATTTTTAAAATTTTGGCGTTGGCCATATTAGATCCGCCATCTTGAATTTTGAAAATCTGACTTCGGCTTCGTAATCAGAGACCCCAAAAACCCCTGAGTACAAATTCTTATCAATATTTTCGTAGAGTTACGTTTCGGTGTCGGCCATATTGGATCCGCCATCTTGAATTTCGAAAATCTGACTTCAGATTCGTAATCAGCTACCCCGAAAACCCCCGTGTAAGAATCTTCATGATGATAGGATCGTTCAAAAAATGTATGCTTCTAAGGGTTAAATCATAAAAAATTGTGTATGTTGTATATACAGTTGCGGTGAAAATAATAGTAGTGTGAGTAAAAGCATTGCACAGATTGGTATTTTTCCACTTTGTATTGCGTTGATAGTGAAAACCCGTTACACTTTAATTGTTTTAAGGGGTAGAAAAGGATCTCGTCAATATGTAAGAAGACCCCCAAAGCCCAAACAACGAATATAATCCACACTTTACAATCATAATGGTATGGGCATGTTTTTTCTTCTGCGGAGTTGGACCCATAATGCGGATTGAAGGCATTATGGATCAGCATCTCTATGTTAGGATAATGCAGGAAGTAACGCTACCGTATACTGAAGCTGAATGCTACCGTAAATGAAGTTGCTTCTTGCTAAAATAGGTCTTTCAGCAAGAAGCAATGGTTCCAGGAAAGTAAAGTAGATGTGATGGAGTGGCCCGCACAGTTTTCGGACTTTAATCCCATTGAAAACCTATGGAACGCTGTAATAAAATATGCTTCTAGATGTAAACCAAGCAACAACACAGTCCTTTGCGAAGCGTTACAGCAATCAAGGAGTTCGATAAGCACAGGAAGGTGTGGAAACCTTATAAACTCTATTTAACGTCTTTGTACTGCTGTTATAGCTAACAAGGGACATGCAACTAAATACTAATTAAAGGTACGAACACTCAGCCACATATTGTAATAAACCTAATTAACCTAACCTAATTTTTCGATTTCGTAACATTTCAAGGTAGATTTTCCTATCACTATTTTTTTGACCGTTGAATTTCAACATCTGTTCAATAAACTTGCAACTATCGGATAATAATATTAAACGAATGTTTTTTTTTTTGTAAATAAAAGCTTAAAACACCACTTTGAAAACCACGTTATTGGTTTTTTAAATTAGAATTGACGGATAAGTTTTTTTTCAATTTTGTTGTTTCTTAAGCTGTATACTACTATTATTTTGACCGCAGCTGTACATATCTACGAAGTAATGCCTCAATCAGAATGCCGCTTTAGCTTCTATTTCTTCTGACTTTCATTAGTTAAATCATTGGAAATCAGTACATCCTACCACAATGTCGCCAAAATAGTAGTAACTCTGATTAACTATTTGCTTGAAAAAAAAAAATCATGTCTTTGGCTGCTGTCGCTGCTGGTATGCCTTCGTCGTAGACATAAATCTTATAAGAGTGTAGGAGAAACAAACTTGTAAGAAAAATTACACGTAAAAGTTCACCTGTTGAATACTCTTACAGGCTGAGTCAATTTTTTAAATCTATTTTCTTTTTTAAAATAGAAACTCTCAAATTATTTTTATTTTAACAATTTTTTTATTTGTAATCACAACCTTAACTGTATTGCGATGAAACAGAAAGGGAAAGTAACCAAAACTGTAAAATTTTAACCAGCAATCTTTGGTGACACAGTACTAATAACAAAAATTACCAACTTTGTTAAAAATCGCTTGTAATAAGATATATGTAAGGTGGTGAAATAAGCAACTGGAATGCATCGAAATTGTTAACTTTAAATTTGAAAAATGCATTCAAAAACATCATATGTCTTATTTCTATTTTCTGGGTCTCAGTGTGATTTTGGTGTCAAAAAAGAAGAAAAATTCCCTCCTGTAACGTTTGATTAGGTTCTAAAAGTGAAACTTATTTTGACACGTTTATTATTCATACTTTTATGCATACGTTTAAATACAATCGTTATACAATAACCAACATCTATATCTGCATCAAGTAAGTAAGTAAGTTTTCTTTGTACTGCCGATCGGCTGGTAGGAATTTTTTTCTTTCACCGAATACCGTGGGGTGGGAGGTTCGAAGTTCTAGTCGCAACAGAAAACAACAAAAATGTTGTATTCGGGTATCACATTTTGCGAGTAGTTTCAGTGCCATGAAAAGCGCTTCCTCGATAAGCGATTCGTAATCGTCAAAAAATTGTAGTTCCCCTCCATTCTTCTTAAGGTATGATTGTTCAAAATGGTCTAGGCCCCCGGGATCCCCGCTCTGTTGCGCCACCGTATTTATTTACTTATTTAGAATACCGTGCCAAGGATATGATTAGAATCGGCTTGTATAGAGCTATTCTGATTAACTAAAGGAGGATCCTAGAGAGTTCTTAAAAGGGTTTTGTAATTTCAAAAATTACACTGATGCTTTTAAAGAGTCACCCCTATCATGAAATCCATTCGGAGAAATCCCCGAGTGAAAAATCACGATACGAATCCCGACAAAAAGCAATCACGAATTCCGAACGAATTCGAAAAAAGCATTGCCTGATTGAAAAAATGAGTGTCCATTTTCGAAGTCAGCTGTCCTATGTCAAAATAAATACTCGAAGCAATAGAAACAAAAATCCCTAAACTTAAAAAAAATCCCTTAACTTTTCCCAAACACATTTTTTACCGATTTTTGTTTTCTAGTAAAAATTGATTTATTTGCACTTTTTGTGCTTAGAATAAGTTATAATAGATCTGTATTATTGATCAAATCTTAAATGTTATATGAAATAAACAATTTTACTGTCGAATATAATCAAATATTTTCTTCATCAAGTTATAAATTCCCAAAAGAGGATTTTTGTTACGTGGTCCCTGAGTACTTTCCAATCTGTCAAACACAAATTCATTCACTTGTGCTTTTTAACAAACCATAAAATAATTTGTGAAATCCAAGTTTGTTTACAGATAAAATTCAAGTGTTATTTTGGCTATCAGATAAAGTAATTTAACAATAATTCGATTACTATTTAAACACTCCAAATCTGTCAATTTCGCCGCTCAAATTTGGAAACGGGCATAACGAAGACAGTCTTTTGAAAAAATGTAATTTCTTTTGGAAATAATTCTATTCATTGATATGTGTTTCTGTTTATAATAACCGATGTTCTTAAAGGGTGAAAACAACAAACAAACAACAGGTTATATGAAATGTTATCCTGTAATCCAGACGGCAAAAGGATACGCTAAACGCCTAAAAGACGAAGTTAATGACCACTGGGAGGGAATAAAAACAGAGTTGGATGTAATTTAATTTACGAAATAATTTTTGTTTTCATTGTTTTTTCTTAAGTAGAATTATATTTTGTAAAATTGTTCTATACAAATGTGTTTTTTATGTTTTAACAAATGGATTTTACCTATGGCTCTACGCTCTACGACAGAAGAAACTTGTCGTAGAAAAGGACGTCATATTTCCGTTTCATTCGGAATTCGTGATACCAAATTACGAATTTCGAAATTCGTTCCACTCCGAATGGATTATGTGATAGCAACATCGGGAAACTTAGACTTTTTTCGATTACGATGGAATCTGTGATAGGGCTGAGTATCTCTCTAATAATCATAACAATCGATAGTAAAAAAAAACAATTCAAGGTTATTTTAGATCTTTTTGGGAACTGATGATTGAAGCTTGGCCTATCTACTTTAAATTAAAGAAACTCATATTTTTGTTCTTTGGTCAAATATTTTCTGAAAGCAATAATGTGGGGTATTTTAAAAAAACCAAAAATAAGTGCACTCTTTAGATTTATTGTTGTACCAATTGCTATAAATCGATTCCTGATAACTATTAGCCTTTAAGCGAAAGCTATCAATATGTTTTCTTTGATAAAAGTGATCGCGACGAAAGTAGTAAAATAGACTTCAGACTGCTATAAATTTCTTTATGACATGTCATTATATGGCATGTAAGTACTTTACCTTTCAATTAGAACTTCCGTGGTATTAAATGATAATCCAATAGTCCATCTCTGTGCATATTTCCGTTGATTGAATTTTTTTGAATATTGAATTGCCTGTTTCTTGTTTGCTATTTGCTACAACCCCTAGGTGTAGTAGTGCGGTGTGTTGGTAGGTTTAGTAGGTGTAGTTTGAAGCTTTTGTTAAATATTTAACAAGCAATGTTATTTATGATGAATTACACAGTTTATATTAAACCAGCTCAGTAACTTGAAGTGCGTCGCATGTTAAGTATCTTGCCCAGATGTGTTTTTAAAAGCCTTACCCAAACCAGAATTCCATATTGAACTCGAAATCCCGGTAACGAGTATTAAACTTGCTTAAGGATTTCGATGTTAGTGTGTCTATTAAGATGAAGGAAGTTTCAAGTAGCAACTTTTCACAGTAAAAGAAATTTAAGTTTTTTGAAAATATCGATTGATCTGTTGAGGGCTGATTGTGGGCAGTGATCGTTTCGTCGGGATAAGTTTCCTTCCGCTTAGAAGGGTGTCTTGTACGCATAACCTTTGTTTTGGCAGCATTAAAAATGACACCATGAGGACACCATTTGAAATGTAGGTATTTAGGTTTAACTATGATTGCTACACTTTCTGCATATGCAAGGCTGTTTTTCAATATTCAAACAACCGTTGAAGCTCAAATGTAAGGAGTTCATTATTCAAACAGCAAGGGTCCCAATTCGGAGCCTTGAGGAACACCGTTCATAGTTAGTTTTTCTTTACTTAGAGCCTTTGAAGCCTTAACCTTATCTTTTCACTCAGATAGCTCTTACAAGTAGCTTCTCAAAACTCTCTTCTAAAGCTTATCCCGACTTCGAGTATAGGAAACTTTATTGAAGCCGATGAAGACCACAAATACGTGTTGATTCCGACTAAAAAGGAGCGAAGCGCCTGCAGAAAAGGGCACAAAAACCTTTTAGGTGAATTTTCAATTCTAAAACTGCTTATAAATTGAATAAAAGCAAGTCTTAGCACTTATTTTCCTATATGTGTAATAGATTTTGATTTAGGATGTGTTACAAATGAAGCGAAAGGTTGACGTTTTCATGATTTTGGAACTGGGCTTGCACAACTAGTCCGAGGATTTTTGCCTTCGTTTTGAGATATAGCGGTCTAAAAAACTGTTAATTTCTTTCTTCCTAAAACCTCTTTTATTATATTCCATGACTTTCTGCGCATGTATTGTGCTTGTATAAATTTTTGTTTATAAAAGTTTGATGCTTTTATTTGCAAGGTTTCTGTAATTCTTTGTATACACATTCATAATCTTAGCACCTTGTGTTATGTTTCAATTTTCTTTATAACTCGCTTTGATTAGTCTCAAAATCACAAGGGAAAACAACGTGGTATTATCACGCAACACACACATGAGAAAGTAACACGTTCTAAATCGCTGCTAACTAATTGCACCTACGATCATCCTTTACTTCATCATTGCAATTACAATCACGTGTATTGTGTGTACCTACTGTATTACAAGATTTAATTAATGTTCTATCGTGCAACCATAAAAATTACTACTCTACACACTCTTTTGAAATTGTATTCTGAACTGCATTAGATATGTATCTTTGCTTTAAGTTGCCTGAACCTTTCGCAAGTGTTTATTATAATTTTTTGTATTTTTCTTATTTTGTAGGGTGGCTTCCGGTTACAGCTTTTGGATGAACTAGAACGCCCAGTTCTTGATCTGACGCCACACGTCAATGGATCGGAGTTTGTTCGAACAGATACAACGTTAGTTTTGACACAAACGATTTTACAACATAATTTTCTTCATATTTTCATATTCTTTCAGAGCGCAAGCATTTGAGGTTCAACTGCCAGCCAATTTCACCTGTCACAATTGCACACTGCGCCTCTTACGGCAAGCAGATGAATGGTCAAATGGCTATCGTTTCTGGTCTTGTGCTGATGTTGACATCAAAGATCGTAAGACTTTCCGTCAATTATGTTCGGGTAATGGAAAATATTTTGGTACACGGTGTAAATGTCACGATCACTACTATGGAACAAACTGTCAATACAAAGACGAGTGTGCTTCAAATTCAGACTGTGGAGTGCAGGGAAAATGTGTGGATCTGAAAAGTAAGTCTCTGCCACGAAAGCAGTGCTATTGTAATTTTGGATGGTGGGGTGTTGGCTGTAACAAGCGGTCACCGTACAAGACCACCGATTTGGATTTATCCACGCACACCAAGAAAGAGCTGTCTCCCGACTTTCATATGTACTGGAAACTCCTGGAGGAACAAAAAGAAATCGAAATTGTCCTCAAAGTGAAGGGAACTTCGTGGGTGGGTCTTGGATGGAGACCAAGGAGTCTGACTCCAGAATGTAAAAACTTTCCTCTGATTCGTGATATTGGAGATTTGACAACAAGTCTGAGTGGTTCGGCATCAGCAGAACCCGAGCCGTCTTCAGAGCCCGAGCCAAAGTCTGAACCGGAACCAAAGTCTGAGCCTGAACCCAAATCTGAACCAGAGCCAAAATCTGAACCAGAGCCAAAATCTGAACCAGAGCCAAAGTCTGAACTTGAGCCCAAGTCAGAGCCGGAGCCCAGTTCAGAACCCGAACCGAAGTCAGAGCCTGAGCCATCCTCCGAACCTG
This sequence comes from Melanostoma scalare, assembly GCA_949752695.1. Lineage (NCBI taxonomy): Eukaryota > Metazoa > Arthropoda > Insecta > Diptera > Syrphidae > Melanostoma > Melanostoma scalare. Next base: position 27,237,107 of record OX456984.1, on the reverse strand, counting down.
AACCTGTTGCAACCAGCAAAACGAAGCGTGTCGCTGGTAATAGAGACAGTCCGATCATGGACGGTGTAACATCAGTTGCCACCAGCGTATCGTATCGTGTTAGCGCACAATCTGGACGTAGACGGAGGGATGTTAAAGGTAATGTTTGGAATTATGTTAGTTTTATATTTTAAGATTCTTTCAAGCACATGCACTTGGCACACTTCCAAGAAGTAGTGTAGAATGCACAGCCTATATTAACCGTTTTAGTTATTTAATCCATGACACATATTGCACTTGACACGATTTTAGATACAGAACAGGAACCTAAATCTGAGCCAGAACCCAAGTCAGAACCGGAACCTAAATCCGCACCGGAACCTAAGTCCGAACCGGAACCCAAGTCCGAACCAGAACCGAAATCGGAGCCCGAGCCTAAGTCCGAGCCAGCGCCGAAGTCAGAACCAGAGCCAAAATCTGAACCGGAACCGAAGTCAGAACCAGAGCCAAAGTCTGAGCCTGAGCCAAAATCTGAACCGGAACCTAAATCGGAGCCTGAGCCAAAATCGGAGCCCGAACCCAAATCTGAGCCCAAGTCAGAGTCTTATTCTGTGCCAGAACCCCCATCAGAACCGGAACCGAAGTCAGAGCCTGAACCCAAATCAGAACCAGAACCGAAATCAGAGCCAGAACCTAAATCTGAGCCCGAGCCTAAATCGGAGCCCGAACCTAAATCAGAGCCCGAACCAAAGTCGGAGCCAGAACCAAAGTCTGAACCGGAGCCAAAATCCGAACCAGAACCAAAGTCTGAACCGGAGCCAAAATCCGAACCGGAACCAAAATCAGAACCAGAACCGAAATCCGAGCCAGAACCAAAATCCGAACCAGAACCAAAGTCGGAACCGGAACCCAAATCTGGGGCCAAACTCACAGCACAACCAAGTTCTGAAACTCAGTCCGAAGGTAATTTTGCACCATTGTTAGACCTCCTTTCGCTTTTAGTCTCACTAAATAGAAAACTTGCATGACATTTCTTAAAACATAGATTAAGTACATTTGAAGTAACAGTTCAATTTTAAAACTCTAGGTTCTTCAAAATACAAACTCAATCCATACACACCACGTCACGATTTCAACCCAATGGATTGTACGGATATTGTGATTGGCTCTGCCCGAGAAATGGCCAGTCGTGTGGGAGACTACTACACAAGAGACCGTTCTACCCCAAGGCACGACGAATTTTGGGGCGGTGTTTCAGATCTTACTCTTGGAACTGGTTACGAATTGGACAATATGACGACGATAATTTTCCGAAAGAAACTAGAAGCTTCAGAGCCAACAGATCATACTCTTGACGATGATTTGACACATGTGATCTGGGCTAAAGGTCAAGAAACTGGAAACTATGTCCATGTGCCACCATCTGGTGTAGAAAAAGATGCTGCCTCAGTAAAAGATTTCTATCAACCCGATGAATTGAAGTATCATGGACATAAGATGCAACGTGGGGTTACTCAAATTAATTTCTTTGGTAAGTTTTTATTCTGAATAGCTTAGAACTGAGATTTGGAATTCATTTAATCATTTAATCAAACTTATCGAATCGAATTTCGTTTTGCTCCTTCTTATACATTACCTCGTCCTTACGATACATTAATCTTCCACAGAAAAAGAAAAGATGCCCTCTGCCACTGGCAATAATTTGAACAACGATTGCTTGGGCCACTGGAAGCATCCATCCAGTTGTTCACCCGAAGAACACAATTGTGAATACTTTGCATCTTGGGAATCAACCGGTGACCAAATGCGTTGGCACATCGAAACAACAAACACTCAGACATGGACTGGAATTGGTTTTAGCAACGATGAGCTTATGTCCCAAACTGATTCAATTATTGGTTGGGTTGATAAACAAGGAAGGCCCTTTTTAATGGACACATGGATAAATGGGTACTCTTCACCGAAACTTGACGATCAGCAAGATATTAACAACAAAACTGGTTGGATTGAGAAGGGTGTTACTATTTTAGAGTTCACTAGAAAACGAGTAACCAACGATGAGCAAGTGAGTTTTTGTTTCATATTTTTCTGAGGCTGCCAGCTTGGGCGCCAATTCTAATAGAATTCTTAAAAATGATCAAAAATTTATACTTCAAGGATCTTTCATTTTCTGACGATCACTGTTTGTTCCTTTTCTTCCCCGTGATGGGTGGGGCCTTCAACTCGGTCAACAAGAAGATTCGCAAGCATGAACAAAATCCTGTTGTGTCATCAACAAGAGTTTGCATAAAGTCTTGTGGAAAAGGTAATTTAGATTTGTCACTTGACTTTTCAACATCGTTCTCATTTGTTATTCATTAAGAACTGGAAATCGCTGCGGCCGAATCAGCAACACCGGCTCCAAATCGCTTATTCTACGCCGTCGGTGTGAAACTAATGAATCTGGCTGAATCCTACGAAGCTCCACAACGAGGAACGCCTGAATTTAATAGCTTGGCTGCTACTATTTCTGATTCTTTTCAAGGAATTTTGAATATTATCCCTGGATACTACAAAACGGACGTTGTAGGCTTTGAAAAGTTAGTACAAAGTGCAAATAAAAATGTTGTTTTACTATACAAAATCAAATTATGTGCTTTTATTTTACAGGGAAGGCACAACAATGGTTGCAAAGCTTCAAACCAGCTTCGACAAAGATGCTTTTGAAAAGGCAGGAAAAATGAATGAAGCAGCCTCGAGTGATGCAGAAAATGATGTTGCCGAAGGGCGGCACATACGCGAAGCTATATATGAGAGAGTTGTTTCGGGTAAAGTTGGTTCGCTAACAGTAGATCCCCAATTTCTGGACTTCGAACCTTTGGAATGTATGTCTTACGAATAAGTTTAAGTAAAGGCAATGTGGATATTAACAACTGATATCATTTTCAGACAAGAGCACCACTCAAGCTGACGGAGAAACAAAACTGTCATTCTTTGACCTCTCCGAGACCCGATTCTACATTGTTCTAGGATGTATTGCTGCCTTGGTTATAATTGCACTGATCCAAGCCTTCTGTACAATCTACAAGACATCCAGAAAGAGCAGCTCTCAAAAGGTAAGAATTCCAAACAAATCTCATAATTATGAACATCGTAGTGTGTGTATTTAATGTACTATAATACTAACAAAAAACAATTATCCCTTAAGCTTATTTACGTAATTCCTGATGAATGGAGGATATATCAACAGCAACAGCAGCAAAACCGTCGTTACTATAACCAACCAACTAGTGTTCTTTAGATAAAACAAAAAAAATGAAACGTTCAAAATGAGCAAATTAATATAAAAACAAAATTGATTTACCTGTGCTACCAATGACAAAGTATTTTAAGAATTTACAAATGCAAAGAAAATACTCACTTTTTTTATAAACTAATGGTGCTATCCTATTTTCTACTTCATATTTAATTTCAATTGGTAATTCTTTTTTTCTATTATTTTTATTTTCATTCAGCCAGTCAGCATCTTATGCCTCTTTCTTTAGAAAAATAAAAAGAACTCATTTAGTTAGTCAATGGGTGTTATCTGTTATCCTTAAGCTTCCTTCACATTCCTAACACTCTTCACATTTTACTTAAGAAAAGGAGCGGTTTTTATTTTTAATAGATTTTGTTGAGGTACTGAAATAAACACGCCTCTGGAAATTTTTCTGCTTTCTTTTTTCTTGAAAAAAATAAACGTTAGACGAAGTTCTTGAATATAAAGAACTGGCATATATAATAAGTAAAAGTGTTAGGAGCTGTTCCCAAATTGACAATACTGACATTCGATGTATAATAAATTCTTTCGTTCACGCCCCGGGTTTGCCCTCGGGTCGTCCCAAAAATAAAATAAGGTGGTGCATTAAAGGTGTGTTTGTCACATCAGTTTGTGACTATTCTCGGAAGGAGGAGTTACTTATTCCTGGCAAAAGATGGATGATTCCGGTGAAAAAGATTTTTTTTTTCCTTAAGTTTCTGTAATTCGAACCACGAACCTCCCACGTTAAAGCAGACATACAAACCATTACGCTACGGGCACCACAAAGCGTTTTTTGAGAAACTTCAACTCATCTTGAATGTCAAACTGAGTGTTTTTTGTGCCCTGGGTTTACCCTCAACTCGCCGTAAAAGCATCCCAAGGTTTTTGCTGGAATGGGTTTTGGTAGCAATCAGTGCTGTCAAATTGCATATATTTTTCTTCAAACGACAGAGATGTGTGGTTATTTCGTGGGTTAATGTTTTTTGATAGCCGAAAACCAAAGTTTTTTTTTTGACAATTTATGGGGCCAATTTATCGGTCAATTATGGGTAAAGTTTAACGAACGAACCTTATTTGTGCTTGATTTTACATTAAACAGGATAGCGCTAAAGAGTTCTGTCAGACTCGAGGCCTAACCGTTTAAAGAGTAGAGGGCAGGGTACCCACAAATTGTTGACTATTCCCAACGGAGGGTGTAAATAATCTCAAAGAAGTATCCAATTAGTCGCGAAAGGCGATTACCGTGAAAAAAAAATTTGTTTCTATTATTCGAACTTCGAACTCTTACGGGCACATTGAAAGGAATGGGGTGAATATGCATTTGTTATATTTTAAATTGCAGACAATTTCGTATTTATTGTTAAATGAATATCCGTTTTCTAATCTATACCCAATCAACTCTTTTTTTATGATGGGTCAGTGCTCGTAGATTTTTGAGTGGTTTTTTGCACCCTTATATTTCGAATTATCACTGCGAATCTGTTTATTCCGTTACTATCAAAAAATTACCTTCTTTGCCGTATGCTTAGATACATATATACGAACGCCGCAATAAAAGTTATTATTGCTTGCCGTTAGTGCAAATTTTTCGAAGCGATTACAATAATCGTGAAATGTCTAAAGTCCGTTTCTGCTTTTAGATTAAAAATGTGTTTAGCCTTTAAGCCATTTTTAGAAATACATGTATTTCTAATTGAGTACCCGTTGACGAATTCAGTGCATGAAGGAATTTAGTGGGTCTATCGTACAGAAATTAATGCATTATTTTATTTTATTATGTGTGTTTTAAAGGGTGGGCCAAATAAAGGTTTCTTATAGTATGGCTTTATTCGTAAAAATAAATATTCCCTTTGACAACGTAATACAATGTCGTTTAAGTAGCGCCTTCGGATGGCTTCACACTAGCGGATTCTATCACCCCAATTTCCCAAAACCTTGTTTCGGGTTGTACGTAGCTCACGAATACCTTGATATTACTCGATCACGTGTGCGGTAATTCACCCCAGTAGATGGCCCAACCTGCTCAATGGATTTTCATTAAATGTTTAACCTAACTCAACAACCCATTCCGAGATTGAAATACTAAATAATAAATACTGCTTCTTTATTTCGCCAATACAACAACGTGTAGCAAACTTTCTTCGGTTTTTTAATAAAAGTTAGTATGTAGCTGCATTTTTGTTTTCGAAAGTCGGCTTTCCAATAAAGTTTTGGACACTCATTTGGGCGTTTCTATAAACAATTTTACTTTACATTTAAAGGAAAGCATAAGTCATGAACAGGGTTAGGATTTTGTTGACCTAAAAAATTGGAAAAAGGCAAAACAAAACACTTAAAAAGGCAAAGAAAAGGCATTTATTAAAAAATACAAGAAAAATAAACAAAAATACATTTAATTATAGTAGCATTGTCAGGTAGCAATCTTCTTCGGCTGTCCCTGAAAAGGGCTTTGAAGGAGCTAAATGATCTCTCAGCTTCAGCTGAAACGAGAGGAGCCCATCTAAAACTTTCAACATTATTCACTTCAATGTTTCCTGGAAGTTTGGAATCCACTTCGCCGTCTATTACAGAATTTATCTGCTCAATTATTTTTAGGGATGTGTTTCCAGTACACTTCTTCAAGACTTCCTCAATGTCTTTCAAAAAAGGCAGCACTTGAGGTTCCTTTTCTTAGTAGGTCTTTGAAAATGTGTTTTTTCAGATCGACTAAAAACTCAAAATTGACTTTAATGTACGCAAGCTGCGCTTGCAGTTCTTCATCTTTAATCATTTCTCCGAACAGTCTAGAACGTTCTAAATGTTGATGCAGGTATGCATTTTACGCTGCGAGGAAGAAACACCGAGCATGTCTGCGTAGAAAAACATGCATACATGCCAACATTCTGTTAACGCAGGTATGCGTTTTACGAAGGCGAGGAAGAAGTACCAAGCATGTTTGCGCTGATAAACATTTATACATGCATTAATTCCAACATTTTCCATAGTTTTTGTGTTTGTTTGAAACTGTACAAGATTTTTAACGAAAGGTTCTCAACGGCAAACGAAAATGTTCGCATTTTTTCTTAATGCTAAACTAATTATTAGATATTTCTTAACAAACTTTAATAAAAAAGCAAAAAAGGCAGAAAAAGGCAACAATGGCGAAGAAAGGCAAAAAAAAGGCAATTATGGTATGAAAAGGCAAAAAAAGGAAAAATAAAATACATATATTTGTAATCACCAGGGCTTGAAACATGTTTGTCGAAAGCCAAAAAAAAAAAGGCAAAGTTAGTAAAATCCTATCCCTGGTCATGAAAAATGCGTCTTTCTTCAAACGTTGTTTCATTAAGACTAAACTGATACCTATCTGATTTGTAAGCTTAGGCAAGACATAAAATTGGACAAACTGTCTTTGAATCTTTCGTTTGTTCAGTTATGGAAACTGAACAGTATGATGTTATACTTTATCGTTTTCATTGACATTACAAAGTACATAGGGTGTACAATGTACATATGGTTCATTTAACAAACTAGATTAAGAACATCTGAAAGCACATTTTGATATCAAGCGTTTCTTACATTTCTGCACTCACCCGCGGTAGTTCCCAACATTTCAAAAGGTGTTTTTTTGCATATCAGTGGCAGAGCTTTCTGGTTTTCTTTATGGTTTTTTTTTTTTTACTTCCTTTCCTGCAATAGTTTACTCGACAAGCGGCTATTTGTGAAATCAGCTGACCGAAAATTATTCATTGAATTCAAGTTTATCAAGGGTTTTCCAATAAGAGTGATATGATTTCTTTTTTGAAAAAACACACTTTTTGTTAAGGAAATTCAAATATTTTTAATTTGATGTGCAGTTTAATCAATACATTTAAGTTTTAAATAAAACGTCATTCAAATGGCCACCACGATTTCTTCTGCAGCAACAAATTCGATGAACCCAATTTTCGAGCACTTTTTCCACTAAATCATGTCGTATATCATGAATGGAACGTTCAATATTGACTTGTTTGTAAGGCTTGAAAAGAATCTAGTTTATTTTGAAAGACCAATGAGTTCAAATAACCCCACAAGAAATAGTCTAATGGTGTTAAATCACAACTTCTTGGAGGCCATTCAATATCACCATTTCTTGAAATAATCGAATCTCTAAACTTTTCTCGCAATAATTTAATTGTTACATTTGCTATGTGGCACGTAGCCCTGTCTTGTTGAAAATAAATGTTGTCAAGATCAACTTCTTCCAATTTCGGCTATAAAAAGTTGGTTATCATCGATCTATACCGCTCTCCATTGACAGTAATGGTGTTACCAGCTTCATTTTGAAAGAAGTACATACCGATGATTCCACCAGCCCAAAAACCACACCAAACTGTCATTTTAAGTGAATGTAATGGTTTTTCATGAATATTTTGTGGATTTTCATCGCCAGTTTTGTTTATTTAACGAACTCGTTAAATAAAAGTAATCCTCTTCGGAAAAGATGATTTTCTTGAAAATATCCTTATCGATTTCAAGTTGTTCCAAGGCAAAATCAGAAAGTTCACGACGTTTCCGGTGGTCTAATGGTGAAATGTAAACACTTCTGAATGCAATAAAAAACAAATGAGAGATCATGACATACAACAAATGGCCGAAACGCCACTGCAAAATCATATCATACCTATTCGAAAACCCTTTACTTTATGGTTTTCATTGACATTACAAAGTACACAGGGTGTATACTCTACATGGTTCATTCAACAAATTAGATTAAGAACACCTTAAAGCAGATTTTGATATCAAGCGTTTCTTTTACATTTCTCCACTCACCCGAGTTACACAAACCACTTCGCAACCCATAAATTGTCGATGCATCAGTTTCCTATGTGAACCTCACAATATCCGAAGGCCATAGGAAACTGAATGCAAACCCTAAATTTGTCAATGCATCATTTTCCTATGGGAACTTCTCAACTACCGAAGGCCATAGGAAACTAAATGCATTGACCTTTAATTTAAGTAGGTATATCTACTGTAAATGAATAGAGAAAGACAATAAAAACTTAAACGTCAAACGAGACACAACGAAGTGCTCTGTTGTTTTTATTCGTATACATATTATACCGAAAATATATATATGTAACTCCCGCGGTAGCCCCCCGTATTCTGAAACATCCCAAAAATTGTTTCCTTACAATTTTTAAAATAATTTACTCGAAATTAGCTGACCGAAAAATATTCATTGAATTCGAATTTATATTTGAAACTAGGTGTGCCAGCGACTTCGTCCGCAAGAATTGGCATAACTTTTTTATTTATCAACCGATTGACATGAAATAAAAACTAAATGTTAAGTGAAGCTTACCACAATATATTACTGAAAACCTCATCTAGATAGGATAAGCTGTTTCTGAGATTAGCGTGCACAAACAAACAAACTATTACGTTTTTATTATATGTACCTATACACAGATATAGATATAGGTGAAAAGGATAAAATGAAAAATATATAATCTTTTCTTTGTGGTGTTTTGTTAAGCAACATCTTTCGATAACGACATAACATAAGAACTTCACATAAAGGTATACATTTTTTCGTTAAAATTTAGTGGTGCGAATAAGTAAATCACCTAAGAAAACAATTTTTTTTTTGGTGCAAATGTTGATAAAGCTTATCAGACACAAAATAAATAAATCAGAACATCAACATAATCGGCTTCTATTCACATAAATGAACTGAGCCTGAATTCCGGAACTTTTCGAGCGGTTATCGTCTAATCATCTATGTATACCTAGTGGATTATGTCCTCAAAAGATTGTTTCATGTAACTTTGCTCTCAGCGCTTGAAGGATAGCTTTTTTATTATCGTATTATACATTTTTGTATATTTTCAGCTTTCCTTTAGTTCCCAGAAGTTAAACGATAGTCGTCTTGAAAGTTACGGAATCCAAATCCTGGCCTACTGACACATTGTCATTGTGATATTAGGTCCGTTCGTTGAACTTTCCCCAGGGTTGACCTAGGTTTTCTTGACAACCCTATGTGTTGTCAAAAAAACCTGGGTTTTCCAGTCCTCAAAAAACGATAAACCACAAATCACCACACATCCATGTCATTAAAAAAAAATACATGCCATTTGACAGCCCTCAACTCGCCACAGCAAAAAGCTGGGGCGAGTTGAGGGAGTCAACCATAGGGCTCAAAAAACACTCAATTTGACGGTCAGGGCGACTTAAGGTTTCTCAAAAAACGATTTGTGGCGACCCCAGGGCGACATTAGGGCTTCAACGAACAAACCTATTATAGTGTAATATATTGGCAGCTTCTGATAAAAGAAAATCGGTTTTCAGAATATTCAGAACTTTATAATCGAATAGCACATTCTTTAATAAGCAAAAAGGAATAGTTTTTCTGAGTCAAGACTTTTTTTTGATAGCCGCAAACTTTACCAGCTTTAAAGAGCTATCGTATTTAGGTCGGTTTCATATTGATCTTTTGACTCAGTGGATTTTTAAAAAAATAAAAAAAAATAAACTTTGGAGCAATCTCAAGCAAGGCTTAAGATTGTTTGAAAAGACTACCTTTAGTGAATGAATTGATTTATGCATAGACACCGCGAACAATGTAACGGTAATTTATCGTATTTTTATTTGTTGATGGAGGCATATGTAGGTATACTGACTGGTCTGAAAGAAAAACCCCGCCCTAATTTTTTTTTTTAGTTTTATATGAAACTAAATTACATACACACATTAACTTTATTTATTTATTTTTTTTTTTGTTCTTACCAAACTAACATGAATATTAAATATAACTTCTAGTCGTTTTTCTATATTCAATTAAAAATAAAAACAAAAAACATGCTGACTGGTTGAGGCTTATTGAAATCGTATCCCGAATGACCGAATACTTTTGTTTTTCCTTTTCCTAGAGTAATTTAATTCAAAACTCCCCTTGGAAGGACTACAGTTCGAATACAAACTATGCATTCGATCCCTATGGCGAAACAGAAGAAAAACACATTGCAGGAGCCACTAGTTCGAGTGGTAAAGATAAATCCCGTCAAAGATCTTCAAGCAGCAGTCAACAAACTACTCTTCAAATGTCTCACTCGCCTACCAGTAAATCAACACAATATTATGACGTTGGCAATGGACGATCATCATCCTCTAGATATGACACTAATGGCATGGGCGCAAGTGGTACTCATGACTATCGTACAAATGGTCAACAACGTGGTCAACGTAGTAGTCAACATCCATCGCCAAATGCAGAAAACGCCAACTACTCAAGATCTTCGTATGCAGATCGAGCTTATTCGCTACCGCGACAGGTAATACAACAACAACAACAACCAAATACAATGCCATCTGCTGGATATTATACACAAGATCGTCGGAGTAAGAATTTAGGTGAAGAACGTCACAGAAGTAGAGATAGAGACAGTGAAGCCACCCATGCACGCAGTGGATCTTCAACAGGTACAGATACTCCTGATTTCTATTTTATGCCATCACAAAGAAAGTATTCCGGTGAAGTTGTGCGAGTGTATGTTGATTATAATAAGAATCCGAAGAATTAAACTGAAATTGCATATAGAACGAGAAGGAAAGGGGAGGTTATTTTTAAATTGAAAGAGAAAGTTTGTATTGAATAATCAAATATGAAGTAATTGTTTAATGTTATAAATAATATTTTTTTTAGATTTTTAAACAAATTTAGTCATTCTTTTATATGAAAATATGTATGTTTTTTTTTTTCTTTTGTTTTATCGACGGAATGTTAAATAATTGATTTGTATATTTTATCAACTTTAGTCAAATTCATTGTAAGATGGAAATCAGCATCAATGAAGTCTTGTTTTTCAATATAGAACTGTCATACGTCAATCGACTTATAAATGTAAGGTCTGTTGCAACAAGAGCTTAAACCATCAGCAAACTGGCATACACGGTAATGTAAAACTGAAGAAAAAAACAGTATTCCGTCAGCTTGCTAATAGTTCCTGTTGGAATAAACCTAAAGATGTTGAGGGAATTTATAATGCTGTTTTATAGTTCTTAGACTATTTTCAAATGTATACTCGATACTTTTGTTTCGACACTAAGTACTTTTAGCATCGATACTTTTCATGCGACAGATAAACCAACAGGGATCGAATGGAAACATCATTTTTGTTTGTTTTTCCGTTTACACCACTGGGATACGAACTACAAATAGTTTTTCACCTTTTACCTGATTTCACATACTCAACTTTGGTTTTTCTCTTCAACCTCTTCAAACAGATATTTTTACTTGTTTCTTATAAATCTCTGCTTGTTGAGTGAAAACTGTAAGCAATCTGCATTTGTTTTAAACCGTTTTGAATGCAAAACATCAAAATTGCTCTGAATATGAACACGAAGTCTTGGAGAAACGTCAAATGCAACAGTTTAGTGTGAACATTGTCCAATATTCAAAGTTTTTTCCATTGGGCCTAACGAAGTACTTCACAGTAGGTGAAAAATAAATTATTAAATACATTAACATGGAAGCTACAGTTGTTGATTACATCTAGAAGTGATTGAAAGCATTCCGCAAGACCCCTTATGTTTCTTATTGCCATCGGGTTTGCATCTATACTACCGAATGCAAATCAACAAAAAGTAGAATACATCGTACTGCTAATCAGGCGACTGTTGCTTTGACTGATCAGTGGGCAAAACTTAGAAACAAAATTAGAAACGTATTGCTTTTATTTGTACAAAATTAATAAATGATAAAGAATCAAACACTCTTACGTACTCTAATGCATTTTTGCTTGTGCAATAATTAATTTAGAAAATCTTAAATCGCATTAAAGGATTGCATTTTGATTTGGTCCTTAACATTGAAAGCCGCCCCTCACACAGAAAATGTCTGAGGTCGCAATAGCCATTTGACCAGTATCTTTCCGTGACGCAAACTTCACAACAAAAATTTTTACCAGCTTTTGCATTCAGATTGCTTAAAAAGATCAATAAAAAAGGCTTAACTAGTTTTCGAACAGCTCATCTGCAAATTTTGAATTTAGTTTTTCAAAAAATTTAATATTGCTTCCAAAACATATTGACTGTAGGTACATCTTTTGAAATGCAAAAATAATGTCGCAAGATCAACTTACAGCAACAAAAAAAAACTTACTTGTCTTCTATAATTTATTATATTTTCTATGTATTTTTGGCTTGGCCCCTTCAACCGAATATTTCAGTTCATTTGATGATGGGTTGAACTGATGATATAATCAACGAACTTTTCCATCCATCAAAAACGCCGACCGTTTGTAAAATTGATACTTGTAGGCAAATTGAAAACAGTTACATCAATACTAAACACATACACGTACCAAGAGATAAACAAACAAATTACCAGGTTTAAGTTTAACTTATTATTATGCTTTTTTTATTCATTGTTCACATCACACATGCTAAAAGTCTTTTTTGTTGGTGAAAAAGTATTTGTTATTTTTTGTATTAAATATTAAAACTAAGATTAAGAAACATAGTTAACACAATCGGATGAAGACTAAAAAAAAAAGAAATGAAATGGCTTTATCTACAAAAAATAAACAATCAGTACCTCCCTTAAAAACAATAAAATGTAAATAAAACCTAAACACTACAATAATTTTTTTAGGTCAGTCTTTACTCAAAAAAAAATTAACAATATGAAAAAACTTTATATAAAATATGAAACTAGGTAGCTTTGTTTTTTAAGATTGTTGTAATTTTTTAATTTTTTTTTTTTGTAAACTTAAAATTAAGAGTTTTCTTGGTTCTACCAAATTATCTGTAAATAAATATATACATACATATATATATAAAAAAAGAAAGAATATAAAAACTATATTCATAAAGATATTCTTAAATATATAAAATGTGTTACAATAAAATCTGAATAACAGCAACGGTTTGTTTATTTGAGAAGCAATGAGACGATTGTTTTCTTAGTTTGTTCTTATAATTTGTGAGTTTCAATCAATCACTTATGACTTTTGCCTCTGTTCAGCTAAACATCATTAAACTTTTCTGCTATTCTTTATATAAAACGAAAACCTTTTAGGCAAAATCTAAAACTTATTAGCGCAAATTCACAGTCAAGCGGGTTTTGCAATAGATATTGTCGACTCTAGTTAATATCGCTCTAACTCTAAAGGTTCGTATTCATAGAGTTCTTTCGTTCGTGTTCCCTACTGTTTACGTTGACTCACCGAAAGTTACTGGCAAAATAGAAACTATTTTGTAAATCTGCGAGTTCGTATTCGATTTGTTTACTGAGTAAAGAGTCAACACCACCTCAGAGCTACTCTCAATGTTTTAACTCTCAAATAGACATGCACCTTTAAATGAGGCCATTAAATATATTTCGGTTATACATTATATAGCTAACTAGTGACGATTTCGAATGGACTTGAATTGTGACAGTGCGAGCAAATGCAGTGAAGTAAAAGACCCTGAAGTAAAGAAAATTACAGTAAAAGAATTCTTGAAATCAAAATTATCGAATAAATTAAAACTAAGGTTTTAGTGAATACAAAATAGTTAACAACCATCGATGGGTTAAAATAAATCTAACGTCCATTATATTCACTCTTAATTTAAGCTCCATTCCCTCACAAGGAATGGTTGCGAGAAATGCACTAGGCCCAGGGACTCCTCGCTCTGTTGCGCCACCCTATTTATTTATTTTTTTATTTAATTTAAACCCTGATAATAAAATTTTTTTAATGCAAAATAAACAATTATGTAAAGAAACCCAGTTGTCAAAGTGAGATTCGTCAAATTGTAAAAATTTGCAAAACAAAGTGTCACACAAGTAAAAAGTGTATCTGTTGTGTTTTTGTTTGTATGTAAGAAAGTGTAGATCAACTACATATACATAAATGATTCGAGTGTCACTTTAAAGTGCGGACAATTAAAAAATTTGTTTTTTGTGATGGACAGGCATCAATTTACTAACCATATTGAGATAAAAAAAATACAGTGGGATACAATCTAAATGCTATAGAATAGAATGTTTATAAGAAACTCGTTGAAGGAAATGCGATTGAAAATGAAAATAGAACACATCCCATTGATTTATGACATGAATACAGAAGTATGTATACGTATTTTCTATTTTAAAAAAGAAAATTTAGAATCATTGGTTTGAGCAGTTTGCGACGAAAAAGAAAAGGCAGGCCAAAACACTCCTGGTACAAGCAAATGCAAAAACAGCAGCATTTGGTTGGCCTCAGACATGGAACAATCCAAAACCGGGAGGCTTGCCGACGCTTTCTGAGGTCAACGCGGCGTACCCCACAGGCGGATCACTAGTGTGAAGCAGAAAAGTGGGAGAGTTGTGATCGCTTCAAGATCACTACTCGTAACGCCGGAAATGAAAAGAAGAGAAGATTGGTTTGAGCAAAAAAAATATTGCTCGAAAATATCGCGTGTATTGTTGGCTGACCTTTCTGTAAATTTTAGTACAAGTTCAGGCTTCGGACTCGGTAGGTAACTCTGGCATTTATCTTTGGATGGTCAACCATAATCCATAAGCCAATGTAAATGTACTTTAAACTTCCGTGTCTACTCAGATTTCTTATAAGATTTCTTTTTTTATTCATTTACTAGCTGACCCGGCCGGCGTAGCTCTGATCCTACATTAAAGTTTCTGTTTCAGTAGGAAAATTTGGATAAGATATAATCAATGTTACTCAGACGCAATGAAGCACTTGAATCTTCCAAACTCCCGATAATCTTCCTGTCCCGTTTCCGTGTGAATATGGTGATGAAATAAGTACATATAGTCTATGTTACTCGGGGTTATTGAAGCACTGTAACGGTGAAAGAAGTTTTGAAATCTGTCCGGAATTTTCTAAGCTTCCGTTTATGTTCCCGAAACGAAATAGAGATAGCCTATGACATTTCACAGGTTCTATACCATTTTGTTCCGAATTCCATTTAAATCGGCTCAGTAGTTTTGGAACCTTTTCAATACAAACACTAAGTTTTCGTTTATATTCCGGCTGCCGTTCCCTTTCCCGTTGTTATGGGAATAAATATCATTCTAACGGTGAAAGAATTTTGAAATCGGTTAAGCAGTCTCTAAGTTCCCGTGAACGTTTCCGTTTCCGTTCCCGTGGTAATATGGGAACGAAATATGCACATAAAACTTCTCGAAACACTATTAAAAAAAACCGCATCAAAATCCGTTGCACAGTTTTGAAGATGTAAGAATGCAGACACCGGAAAGCGACTTTGTTTTATGCTATGTAAGGATTCATCATCTATCGAGTTTATATTTTGTATCTTGTGTGATATAATATCTTTTAAAAAATAACTAAGAAATCGAATCTAAATTCAGGTAGTGTTAGAGGAATTTTTTTTTTAATATTTATGATTGTGATTCCCAAATCTGAACTATAAGTTGAGTAAACAAAATTGCAGCTTATAGAATTAGGTGGTTGTGTTAGTTAGATTGGGCCTCTAGACAATATAGTTATAAATTCTAGGTGATAAGGTTTCTATTTTTTAAACAACATACAGGCCATGTACATTACTAAAAATATCCGAGTAAAAATCAAATGAGTCGTCATGTCATCTTCATCAGTGCTTGCTGCTTGCCTTCAAAAACATTTGGAAATATTTTTTCTCTTAAGCCTAGTACGCTGTTGAAACGAAAAGAAAAATCCCATACAAAAATGACAGGACGGAATCGTAAACGAAAAATTTCGCTCACCTTTTCGTCGTGCAGTACGCTGCTGCTCTGCGAAAAGGGTTTTATAGGTGGATAATTGTAGTAGATCTTTTTACTATAATTTTTAAACTCTCCACAATTTTCCGTCCATCATTTATCTCCCGGGACAATAAATGCTTGCGAAATTTTGACAGTTGCATTGTTTTTTTTTTGTGCATTTATTGTGCCGTTTCAATTAAATTATGTAGATATATTCCAGAAGGCATTGGATGTGTCGTAACAATCAGTGCTCCACATATGGTATGTACTGCTCAATATGAAGTCCTTTTAATATAACATATTTTCTTTAAGCATGCATTAGCTTTGGAGTACCTCACAGATCAATGAAAACCAGGTGCCCATGTCTTTGATGTATAGGATCTGGATCTGGATATCTTACTGCATGTTTTCTTAGGTTTATTAACGCTAATGGCGACACAAAAGTATTTGGTATAGAACATCAAGTACAACTACCTAGTCAATCAAAGCAAAAGCAATCTTCGAACAGAATGCTCGATTCTGGGAAACTCAAAATCATTGGTAGGTTATACGAATTAGAGAACTTATTTTAGTCTTACTTTGTTATATGCCTCCTTTAGAGTTTAGAGGGTGACGGTCGGAAGGGTTGTCCCGAACATTTTTCCTATGACGCAATCCACGTAGAAGCAGCTGCACCAGAAACACCAACATCTTTGATTGAGCAACTGAAGAACGGTGGAAGATTAATAGTACCGCTTGGACCAGAAGGAGATACCCAATATATGGGAGAAGGAAATTGATAAAAAATGTATTCACTCATTTAAAATTAATTGAAAAAAATATTTTAGTATGGCAAAAACGAAAGAGACAATGTGAAGAATATACGATTGATGGTAGTCATATAACTGATTTGAATCGATCTAGATTTTTGGCAATACTTAAGATCGTTTTGGTTTTCAGCCTGTTGCTGATAGTTGTGTTTTGTGTGGTGACTCGCACGATGGATAAATTGGCTTTGAATAGAGTTCTTTGTTGACTAGTTTCACACAATGATTTACAGAGTATTACATCCAATTTTAGTTGATATTCGTGGTAAATTAGTCCATAAGGTAGTATCAATTGTCTTTTTTTGTTTTGTGCATTTATTGTGCCCATTTCAATTGCATTTTGTAAAATAGAAAATGGAAGAATTTTATTTAGTTGAGTTTATTGAATACGAAGAGGCAAAGGGAAAAAAGCGACCTAGACTCAGATGAAAAAAAGAAACGAGATTCATTATTTGTGAAATCGTCCTTTGGTTTGCCTTTGCTGTAGATATGGGTTGACTCGAACTGAAGGAAGTTTTCTTTCTTTTCGAAATCATCCTCGAAAGTGCAGATGAAGAGCAAATTATAGTCGAAAGAAGTAATTCTTCTCCATAGTTTTGTAAACTCATAAAAATATTAATTTGTTTTATTGCTTCTTGTGACACTGTTGACTTGACTTTGACTGTCACTTTTTCTAAACAGCTGATAATACTCTACACAATTATTTTCCGTTGAGTGTTCGTTCACGATTTCGTCGTGCTCGTGGAGATCAACGAAAAATTCCGTTTCGCATCAGCAGCGTACTAGGCTT
Organism: Melanostoma scalare; assembly: GCA_949752695.1. Classification (NCBI taxonomy): domain Eukaryota; kingdom Metazoa; phylum Arthropoda; class Insecta; order Diptera; family Syrphidae; genus Melanostoma; species Melanostoma scalare. Next base: position 27,219,555 of record OX456984.1, on the reverse strand, counting down.
TATAACAAAAAAAAATTGACGATATTCCTTCGAGCCGGATTTGAACCAGCGACCTATGGATTTCTATTAAGATTATTCAACTCTACAGTCCACCGCTCTACCAACTGAGCTATCGAAGGTTGAAATTTTTGGTGTCAAAAACTTTACAAAAACCGAAACATGTTTTGAACAAAAGTTTCTTTGTGCTACTAGGCAAAGATGGAACTTGAATACTTTTGTTCTTAATATAGGTAGTAACTTCAATAAGCAAGAAAGCTATAGCAATCATATGGGCACCGACATACGTTTAATTTACGTTTGAATGATTGAACTGCATAATTTTTCTGAATATATAATTATATATGTACACTAGGTGTGCCAGCGACTTCGTCCGCAAGAATTGGCATAACTTTTTTATTTATCAACCGATTGACATGAAATAAAAACTAAATGTTAAGTGAAACTTACCACAATATATTACTGAAAACCCCATCTACATGTGTAGATAGAATAAGCCGTTTCTGAGATTAGCGTGCACAAACAAACAAACTGTTAAATTTTTATTATATGTATAGAAGATAGATAGATATAGATATAGATATAGAAGATAGAAGATAGAAGATATACTAAATTCAGAGGCTCTTTCCACTTTTAATGAAAATAAAGAATTATAATTTAAATTTAAAGCGAGACTTGAGTTTTAATGAAGGCTTTACAACTGCTTTTCAATTGTTTGATTGGACATAAAGTGAAGGCATCAATAAAAGCTAGGTACATTTCTTTACGAATAGTTGTTGTTTGATTTTCTTTTAAATAAACTTCTAAGCCTGACCTCCGCGTCATCGCAGAGTTGGGCAGGATGACCCAGTTTGTGGCAACAAGTCGACCAGTAAAGCTTGGAACCTGGAATTGCATTGGGAAAAAACGTCCTCTCGCTTGGACAGACTTCGAACATTTGTTGTTGGAAGCATCTACTCCTACTGGGTTATTTATAGTTTCTTACTATGGCAACATATTTCAAATATAAAGGGGCTGGATTTGTAACATTTTCTTGTTTTAATTGTAGTACGAATATATTTGTTCATGTAAATATTCGTGCAAGAGTGCAGAAAAGGAAAATAATGTCGAATTCCTTTCAAAAAAAAAATCGACTGCAGTCGACGGCAGTAAATTTTTTTTTGAAAGGAATTCATTTAGGAGGAAAAAAATCGACTTGCCGTCGATCTCTTTTTTGAGACGGATTTGCACACAGATTTTCACACACACAACAATTTTGACAGATCGAAAACGGCAAACAACAACATCAGCATATGAAAAAAATTAAAGGAAGAATTGTTTTGTATTTAGTTGTGAATTTGGAAAACATTTGGTGAAAAAAAAATATAAAAATTGTGTGCTTAACAATATGAATGTAATTGTTTTGTTTCATGGTACTTGTTTTTCTTCATTAGCCAGTTGGACACACACACATTCATAAAAAAGAAAATCGCTACTTTTTTAATTTCCTAAATAGCCAAAAAAGAATCGAATTTAGTAGCGACTGCAGTCGACTGCAAATTGGTGAAAGGAAATCGACATAAGATAATGGCGAAGAATATTTTCTTTAAACATTTAAGATAACCTTGACTTCATCGGAGGAATCACGAATCAATTTTCTTCTTTTGTACTCTGGGCCTTGATTTCGTAACTTTCCAATCCAATGGTCTGTCGTTGATTGTATCGTCAAATGACTTCGCTTTCAGAGGCTGAAGAACAGCTATTTTTTTTTTTAATTTTGGCCACTTTTCAGATTACTAGACAAGTTTTAATTTTTGTGATTTATTAAGCAATACTAAAATTAAAACTATAGGGATGACAAACTGTTTAAAAGGAGGACTTTTAGATAGGGACTTGGAAGATTGATGTCGAAAAGAAAAGGGACAGAATAAATCCTATTCAGGAAGGAAAAAAGGCGGGAACATCTTACGTTTCGGGGATTAGTGTTGAAGAAAATATGGTCTGAAAGTGGGAAGCAGTCAGTGTTACCAGTGAGAAGGCGGTGATTGAAGATAATGTCAAACACATCCCTTCGGAGCTTCGGACATCTAGGGAGTGGATATTAATAATTGAGAGACGTTCGCGATAAGGAGGCAGAGTGAGAAAGTTTCTAACGTTGTAGAGATGCCGAAGGGTGAAGAGCAGAAAACGACGTTGAACGCTTTCGAACCTTGAGATGTGAACCGTTCGATATGGATCCCACACCTGTGATGCATACTCAAGGAGAGGATGAACATAAGCGATAGAGAGGGATTTGGTGATAAAGCGGTTGCGGAACTCTTTAAACTACCTCTTGATTAAATCAAGGCTGGAATTAGTTTTCTAAGTACCTTTTTAGATTTTAGCGAGAGTCGTCTTATGCTGGATTTACATGCATCTGCTACTGCAGAAGTGCAGAAAATTAGAGCGGGACGGAGGAAGATTTTAAAGTGCAAAAGTGCGAATAGAATTATGGCTGCAGATGAAAAATTATGGGTGCAGATGAACATGTTCATCTGCATCTATAATTTTTCATCCGCATCCTATAACTAAGGAAGTGCATACGGTGCCAGACAAGTATGAATTTTACATCTTGTGTCCTTTTCCTTTTTTCATCTGCAATTACAGATCCATGTAAATCCACCATAAATCCACCATTGGATGCAAATCCATCATTAGGAAGTGCATAAGTCTTTCCTCTCTATGAGACAAGTATGAATTTTATAACTTGTGTCTTCTTCTCCTGTTCTTCGGTACAAGCGCTCATTCATTTTGCAAGATTTGTATCAAAATGTCATTTCATTATGGTGGATTTACATTCATCTGCAAGTGCAGATGAAAATCGGAAAAAGACACAAGATGTAAAATTCATGGTGGATTTACATGCATCTGCAAGTGCAGATGAAAATCGGAAAAAGACACAAGATGTAAAATTCATACTTGTCTGATAGAGAGGGAACGAACTTCCTAGTTATGGTTGCAGATGAAAAATTATGGGCGCAGATGAACATGTTCATCTGCAACCATAATTTTTCATCTGCAACCATAATCCTATTCGTCTCTCTTTTTAACTTTAGTGCTTTATAATCTTCATCCGTCTCGCTTTACTTTTCTGCACTTCCGCAGTTGCAGATGCATGTAAACCCAGCATCATACTACTTGTCTGATAGAGAGGGAACGAACTTCCTAGTTATGGTTGCAGATGAAAAATTATGGGTGCAGATGAACATGTTCATCTGCAACCATAATTTTTCATCTGCAACCATAATCCTGTTCGTCTCTCTTTTTAACCTTTGTGCTTTGTAATCTTCATCCGTCTCGCTTTACTTTTCTGCACTTCCGCAGTTGCAGGTGCATGTAAACCAAGCATTGCTCGCGTTCTTCGCAACTCCGAAATTTTCGAAACTACTACTGTCAGTCTAGAACGCTATTTAAGCTCTGTGTCAGATGTAAAATGGTACTGTGATTAACCTCTCGGTTCTACATAGTTAGTGGTAAAAATAATTGGAAAACATACTAATTTTCCTAGTTTTAAGTTAAGGAATTCGATTTCCAAGTATTTGTGTAAGGTAGTATGCAAATTAAATTCACTTCAATCAATTTTGATAAAAAAAATTAAAATCATATGCCCTCAAAAATATTTTTTTGTTGCTGATAAATTCACTTTGAATATCAATTTATAAAATAGAATATCCGAAAATCAATATAAAATCAATTTCAATTCAACAAGCAAGCGAAAACTAGTAAAAGAAAAAATAAACCAAGAATACCGGGTAAAGTCCGATTGTCATATACGTTGTTTCCTTGTTTTGACAACTAGAACTTTTTTTAAGAATTTTCAGACTGCTTTTTTCCATCTGAAAATCTATGTTCGAAAATCTGAAAAATCTAACTGTCAGCTAAATGTCAGCTGAAACTTCTGACACTTTTGACCAATCAGAGCGACGAAAACTGACAGTAGTTTTCGAAGTCAAGTTGCGAAGAACGCGAGCATTATGCTGGGTTTACATGCATCTGCAACTGCGGAAGTTCAGAAAAGTAAAGCGAGACGGATGAAGATTACAAAGCACAAAGGTTAAAAAGAGAGACGAATAGGATTATGGTTGCAGATGAAAAATTATGGTTGCAGATGAACGTGTTCATCTGCACCCATAATTTTTCATCTGCAACCATAACTAGGAAGTTCGTTCCCTCTCTATCAGACAAGTATGAATTTTACATCTTGTGTCTTTGTTCGATTTTCATCCGCACCTGCAGATGCATGTAAATCCACCATTAACAATCCATATCTTGTATGCCAATTTCTAGCTTTTTAAAAACAAATCGTCTAATAGGACTTTATTTACACTCTTCGAACTCACCCTTGATCCTACAAGTAGACCAAACTGTCAAAACTGACATTTAGTATTTAGCCCATTTAAAATCACGAACGACAGAAAAGAGAAAAGTCTTTTTTGTGGTTGAAGAAGAAACAAAGTCGCCCGTCTGGTGTCTGCATTTCTGCAGCAAACATTCCACACAAAAGGGTTTCCAAAAAAATAAGTTAAAGAGGGAATCATTTGAGATCATGTAGCTAAAATCAAAATTTACATTCAATTGATAATTCTTTTTCTACAAAATGGCCAGTATCTATTCATACACAAGAGAAGCTGTTCGTGTTAAAGTCAAGGTTGGTTGATTTTTTTTTTTTTAGTGTTCTTTATTGTCTGCGCGTAAAGTTAATCAATTACTTTCCTGCACAGAAATGTGAGCCAAATCTTCCACCTGAGTGGAGAAAGTTTAGCGTGGATCCACAAATTACATCGCTCGATGTGTTGTACAGTATTCTGGCCAAGGCTTTCGACATTAAATCCGATTTCTCTATTAAATACAAAGCCTTTGATCCGGCGGGCAATGAAATCTATTTGGCTGTGCTGTCCGATTGGGATCTGGATGCAGCGTTCCTACGCATTCACAATCTATCCATTCAGACCTCAACGGAACCTTGTTTGATTCTACAAATCGATATAAAGCCATTTACTGAAGTGCGCGACTGGGAGGCTGAGACTCCCCCAGCTTCTTTTGGTTCTGGTGCGCGAGAAATAATGCAGCCTATTCAACAGTCAATTGGCATGAGTCAAAAGTACGTGCAGAGCATGCAGACAAAGTTGCCCGGTTTGATAATGAATCAAATGGAGAAAACGTTTTCCATTGTTCAAAAGGCATTAAACCTGAACGATGAACCATTATCGCAACTACCACCTCGACCACCGCTCTCGGATAGTGAGTTTCGAATGTTTCTCGATCCAGTTGGACAGATTCTAAGACCAGACGAGTTGCGGAAGGTCATATTTCTTGGAGGAATCGATCCAAGTTTAAGGCGAGTCGTTTGGAAACATATTTTAAATGTATATCCTAACGGTATGAATGGCCGCGAGCGAATGGATTACATGAAACGGAAGTCCGACTACTACTTAAAGTTGCGCAATGCGTGGAAAACCGCTGTAAAGCGAGGCTGTGTAGATAGTGAGCTCTCATACGTAACGAGCATGGTAAAGAAAGACGTCCTAAGAACAGATCGCCTGCATCCTTTCTACGCTGGAAGTGATGACAACCAAAACATTGCCTCTCTCTTCAACATTCTTACCACGTATGCTCTCAACCACCCATCTGTGAGCTATTGTCAAGGCATGTCGGATATTGCCTCGCCCTTGTTAGTGACTATGAATGACGAGGCGCAAGCCTACATCTGTTTCTGCGCTATAATGTCTCGTGTTAAAGTTAACTTCATGCTCGACGGAATTGCGATGACTCAAAAGTTTACTCATCTCACCGAGGCGCTCAGCTTCTACGATCCAGGGTTTTTCGATTATCTTAAGGCACAGCAAGCGGATGACCTACTTTTTTGCTACAGATGGTTATTACTGGAGCTCAAACGTGAATTTCCATTCGAAGACGCTCTGCGAATGCTTGAAGTACAATGGAGCTCGCTGAAGTACGAGTCCCTTCCAAACGAGTTGGCGCTCTTCGAGAAGGAATTCGAACCTATTCTACCCGAAGAACCACCACCTGCTAGTCCGTCTTACATTTTGGCTAAGCCTAGAGAAAACCCGTATTCCAAAATCTGTGCCCTACGTCGGCAAAGCTCGTCAGCGTCGCTTAGTTCAACGTGTTCTTCGCAGAATCTCTCAAACTCTTTTACAAATTCTCCCGGTCGCCTTGATGGTACCAGGCGCCTCAATCAAAGCATGGATGACAACATTTCGCGAAGTTCCCGAAAGAATCGGAATGTTTCGAAGGCCCACCAGAGTTTAGACGAGTCGAAGATGATGATGCTAATGGAACACATGAACGAAAACGAAAAAGTTCAAACCGATTTTAACTTCAAGGAAGAATTTCAAGAAACCGCAGCCGAAGAAACAGCTCTAGCAGCTGTTGACCTGGAAGAAGAAGATTTTGTTTTTCATCCAACAAATCCATTTATGGAAGACGCTGCCAAACAAGGTGAAGGAGACATTCAGCTTTCAGTCGTTGCTGCTTCAACAATAGCATCAAATAATGCCTTCCTTGACATCGACAATACAAGTGAAGATGGTAGCAATAGTGAAGATAAGCGACGAATACCAAAAAGTATTATGAAACTGCATAACAAAAATATTTTCTCCAACTACAACGCAGTGAGCAATATAATTGCAAAGCAAATCAACAACGTAGGTCAGACGGGCAAGAGAAGTGGTGGTCACTTTAAAGAATTGAAGGAGAAAATCGTTGCGAACAAGAGGGGAGGTAAGTCAAGCTTTATTACATTAAGTCTTGTTTGTTAAGCATTATTTTTTCGAAACTTGTTTTATTTAGAAAAATGAAATTAGTCTTACAAAGAGGTGCAACAATTCTTCTTAAGATGCTGGCGTTTATTTTATACGCTCTGTAAAAAGTAACCAACTGACACAAGAAGAGCGTTGTGTATTTACTCATACAAGTTTTTCACTGTCTCGAGCAGGTTTTCATGAAAAATGTAAATAAATTTTTTTTTCGTTTTTTTCGGATCACTCGAATTTCTAAAAACAAACTCTCGCAAAGTCTCTTTCTCGATTAGCCGATCGGAATCGGCAGAAAATTGTAGGTCCCCTCCATTCCCTCACAAGGCATGGTTGTGAGAATCTGCTTGAAATTAAAGGAAAACGTTTTTTCAGTGAACCCGGCTTTCAGTTCTATATAGCCGGATCACTAGTGTGAAGTAGGATATGTGTTACCTCTGCGAGGTTGAACTTCCCGTTCAGTGAATCAACAAGAAGATGTTTTGGATTGCATGCATCCAAGCTAACAAGAAATAAGAATATCAAAGAGACTGAATATCTGGCCAATTAATGACCGAAACAAATTAGATTATCTGAGAAACTTAATGCTTGAACCAGCGCAATAACTGTAAGAAAGCCAAAGAGTGATTAGGTTTGTTCGTAGAAGGCCTGCGCTTCACAGTGGGGCCACCTATATAGCAAGCTCGGAAATAATTCAAAAAATGAAACAAAGGTTATGAGTTTCTTTTTTTGCTATTCCGTTATAAAATACTCCAATTCATCTAAAACGCGCTCAATTTGTGCTGTTACATGATTTCCCACTCCAACGCGTGCACTTGAAGTAACCACTTTAGTTTTTTTATAATTGCGAATTGATAAAAAGTTTTTACCTTCGAATAGCTGTAACTTTAATAAAAACAAAGGCAAAATTAAGTTTGAACATGGAATCGACAGCGTCAGGTATGTTATTTAATATTTTAAAAAGTATTCAAGAATCTGTGGGAAGATGTTGTTCAATTTTGCATCAGAAGTCAAGTGTATACAGGAGTTTCTTAAAAGCTTAAGCTTAAAGAAGACTTCCACACTCTTCCACACGCAGATCTAAGTTTTTTCATGTAATTTAACATTTTGTCTGTGAAGTTCCAAAAAGAACGGGTGCTCATACGTGCTCCTTTTTTTTAAAACAATTTTTTAGTTTTTCAACTACTATTTAAAGCATTTTCAAAATTTACTTTTTGGTGTAGGTTCACATACAAATGACTTGTTTTTTACACGGATGGAGCTATTTGAAATCATGAAAGTGTCTCGCAAGTCATTGTTGAAAGAAAAATTGTCATTTTTAAAATTACAAGTTCAGGGACGCACCCACTACACGGTAACAAAAAAAATGAGCTAAACCATACAATCTCACAGTTTTCGTCGAGACTCAAAGAAAAATGGGCACAATCTGTGCGCAATGAAACCCTTGTAAATCATATAATGAAATAGTGTTCAATTTTTTAAAAGAATCGGTGCAGGATTTTTGAAGTTCAGAGGGGCACCGACTCTGAAACATGAGTTGTGGAAAAAACACTTTAAGGCTGCCAGGTAACAATAGTGCTCTTGGGCCGAGCAGGTGAGGAAACACTTTCACTTGTGGTGATGGCCAAGTTAACGAGACACCAATACAATACAATATTATTAGAGCCAAGGACCCTGCAAGAATAATTCAGCAGAGGTGACAGTGCAGGCTTTACCAGTTTGACACTTCCAAAATGTTTTTGTTTCGATTGTTTATACCTTCAAAAAGATTCTATGCCACGGTAATTCCAACTTTAAACGCGTTTTTTCAAAACAACATTTTTTCGTCGTAACTTGAAAAAAAAGTTGGCTGATCGACTCCAAATTCAAACTGAATATTTTTGAATGTATTTACTATACAATACCCTACGATCCTTTAGATTGGTTCAAAGTTTCACAATTTTATACCCCAAAAAGAACTTTTGTAAAACTACGCCATTTTGTTTGTTTTTGATAATTTTTGATTCGTAGGTCATTGTATGGTAAATATCTTCAACTTAAATACCCTTTTCGAATTTTTTTGTATCAGCTACTCGTTTGACAGGAATTATGTCATTGGGGCTCTTTTTGTGGCACTTTTGAAAACAGCAGATAACTCCGTTATTTTCCAATATTTTTAAAAGAAAAAATCATAAAATGTAGCTGAAAATATGTCTTATCTCTTATTATGTCCAAAAAATTTCGAAACATTTTACTCAGTACTTTGCATTAAAAAATTCCCAAAAACCGGCTTATTTTTCTTGGGTTACACTGGTATACCCCCTTAAATAGTTATTAAAATATACTTTAAGAGCACGATTATGGCTCTTCTATGCATGTTTATGGTACTTATATTTAAAAAAATATGATTTCAACAAAGTAGGCCCATCTCCCGAATTAATTCCGATTATTGGGGTATCTCGCCCCACTGTGCGCTTTCCCATAAAGCATTTTTTGGAAAACCTAAATTTGGTTTGTTTGTCAAACGGGGTGTATTTGGACCCTGAATTTGCCCGCAACTCGCCCTAAATTAGCCCTAGATTTTTGGTTTCATGAGTTCAGGTAATGAACAGGCCTATCAAAAGTTGAACAAACGACCCTTTTGGAAAATTCGGAAAATACGAAGCCACACAGATGCACTGTCAATGATCGTAGTCGGTTTATTGAAAGACCAGGAGGTAAAAAAGAAAGTACTTGTAGTTGAATGTTTGCTTCCCAGGAACAGTTCAACGCAACTTTGTTGAAGCTTCGTGGAAAGCAAGGAGTTTTTTTCTCTATCTGTCCTGTCTGCGTTACCCAAAACTCCCCGGATTCCTGAAATAAATTCCGATTAATAACACACGATAGCTTAATTTAACCTAAAGAGCAGCCAGGATAAAAATGTGGTTCTTTATTTACAATTCCATATACCATGATACCCTGCCCTGAAATGTGAGCGCCATTTAAAATAATTTGTTCTTCGATTTGAATTTGACAAGTGAAGGTCCTAATGGGTACGTTCAAAAACCTTGCAAATGGGCTATTTTTGACCTTTTTGAACGATTGAGATATCTTTTCCAGATTGCTGCTGCCAGCAACTGTGAAATATAGAAATTCAACTTTTAAAAACGGAAAACATTGAATCGCGGCTTAAAGATCAGTATTTATTCTTTTCGGTTTTTCATGCAGTTTAAGTGACTCTTAGAATAAAATAAATAAACACCTAAATAAAAGACCAACATGGAAAGAAACAAAAATAAAATTTTTATCAGCTGATCACTTGAATAGAAAAGTATACCTACCGCAAATACTCGTATACCTTTAAATAGCTTTTTCGTAGAAATAGGTTTGTGACTCTGCTAAACGTTTAATTCGTAAGCAACAACAAAAAGCTATCCGGATACGATTTATTGAACACCCCCAATAAGGGTGACCTTGTTGAAACTGGAAGAATTAGAAAATAGGCTCGTTTCATACAAAAAACATTTCAGAGCCCGATGTTGCTTCTGCAGCCAATTCGATTGAAGCACAAAAATTCTATTTTTTCTTATTTTGATCGAATCAGTTTTTTTTAAGTGGTCATTGTATTTTTTTTTTTTAATTAGTTCGTTTTCAATATTAAATCCACGCTTAAACTCATTTAAACTTATGAATTCAATTTTATACTTCAGCAGCGGTTGGAGGAACTCAAAAACTAGAGAAGACTAAGTCGGCTGCTTTCAATGATATTGAGACTGAAACGCCTAATAAAGGCCAACAAAAAATAATCAAAAACTTCAATGAATTTCTAAATTTGTCCTCGAAGAACCGCAATAGATTATCGGAAAAGCATTCACCAAGCAATTCAGCCGCCGCACAACAGTCAGCGTCAACGATACGCATAGACAATCCGCCTTCAAACCCGCTATTTAACAAATTAGTGCGAGGAATATCCTCTGTAGAAGATTCCGATTCTTCTACTGCAGAGACGTGGAGCGATCCGACAGCTCAAAATTCCTCTGCATCACCATTGGCTTCAACTGTAAAAATGCAACTTGATTTAAAAAAAGATTTCCATGGATTCCCCTATCGCATTGCCAATGATCCCAACATTACACCTGACGATATACAAGACCAAGAATACTATCCAATGTCGACGGCTATGACTCGTGAACTTCGACTTGAAATGGAGAACTTAGACCGGCAAGTTTTTGGGCCATCAACAGTTATAATCGAGCCACCAGCACTTTCATCAGAGATTGAGTATGAAAAACTCGATCGGGATTCAATGGATTTGGTTGAGGATCTTAAAGAAGATGAAATAATAACGTGTCCCGACATCAACGAGTTGATAGTTAGACGAAGGGAACGTGATGCTCGAAATTTTGATGCTGCACAGCGCATTAGCACGTGCAGTAGCACGAGGTCGGATGTATTTGTTTGGGAAAACCCCCTTCATCAGATTTCAAACAATTCCAGTTGTAATTTTAATGAAATTATTGATCCTTCTGAATCGGCAGTAGTACCAACTGCACCTGCAACGCAACAGTATGAAGAAGAGGTATTTCAAAGTGGCACCGACTCCGCCCATACCGAAGAACAGCTTATTTCATCACTTGACAATTTGAATCCATTCATTGAGGCAGTCTCATCCAATGTTGCATCACTTCCAGTTACATCAACTTCTGCACCTGAATTGCCCTTTGAAGCACATTCAAAACTTTCTGAATTGGAAGCTGAAGAAGCCACTACAGCTGATATTACATTCTCCAAGCCACCTACAGCCAGCAGTAATAATAGTCTACCGTCCCCAGTAGAACTTGGCGGTGGACATCCGTTTCTTATGTTTTTGTGTCTGACCCTCTTGCTGCAGCATCGTGGTCCAATTATGAAAAGTGGTATGGATTACAACGAGATTGCGATGCACTTTGACAAAATGGTTCGCAAGCACGACGTTACCCGTGTGCTAAACCAAGCACGTTGCATGTACATTGACTACCTGAAAACTCAAAACGCCCGCAGCAGCTTGCCCGAGAAGAACACCAACAGCAGCAGCACCTTGAACTCGACAAAGTCTTAGGTAATGCACAGTTTAAAACGAAGATTTTTAAATCAGCAACAGCTAGCTTGTACACAATTTTCCTATACCAATTACACAAATACACACACAAACATTCACTAGTACTCACCACCTCACTACAACTTGATCACTATTCGCATTTAAATAAATGGAAAGAGAAAAGTATATTTATATATTCAAATCAAATTAAAGTCTGATCGCTTGTTATAGTTTCCAAAAGAGCAAACATTTTAAAAATAAAAAATAAAAAATATATATAGCTTTAAAACCTTAAATTATATTTATAGTAATTTTGTAAGTAAGATATTTCTGTGTTTTATACAATGATTCTGATTTACTTTCCTTATTTCGCGTGTTTTTTTAACCAGTTTTTTGTGTGAATGATATTAATGTTTCGACCAATGAATGTTCCCGAAACTAAATTAAAATTCATTCCGATCTAGTCTAGTGTTATTTTTCTTTTGTTTTAAGACATTTTTTGCAAAAAAAGAAAAGAAAGCAAAAAAATAACAGACGTAATGTACTTATGTATATGTATTTAAATATTTTTCTCTGATTTTTTGTAATTCTTATAAAACTTTTGATCGTATTAGCATTTGGCAAATTGTGCATATAATTCATAAAAGAAAATATATTTAATGTTTATTTTCAAAATAGCACACACATCTTTTTTTCCCGAGTTTGAAAGCCAACAAGTCGCAGCTGAAAGTAGTTGAAGTAAGTGGTTTTCAAGTGCATTAATAATATGTGAATTAAAAGAAATGACAGGCGAGTGGCGGCTATTATTTTAGAACAAGTAGCCTACAACCACGTAGTGAGTTCATAAAAAAAAAACGTTTGACTGTGAGTATTCAAAAACTCTGCCAGTCGTATTTATAATTCCATTCCAAAGTATGCCCAACCTAGACAGCTCCTAGAACAGTATTCAACTCCAAATCGTATTTATAAACACTCCCATCGCATCGCTGTCTTAGCACTGGACACGTTCAAAAACCTATCGGATAGACTATCCCGGATGCCAGCATCTTAGATACATTCATGAACGCTTCAGATATCTTTTCCAGATTGCTGCGGCAACAGCTGTGAAATATAAAAATTCAACTTTAAAAAGCAGACAAATATTTTAGATGTCGTTGCTATACGATTGGAATTTGTTTTTTTTTCTAATTCCTATGCAACACACAGTAGCTTTTATAGACTTTTTTTATTTTGGTTTTATGTTTGAAATTTTTTTTTTTCATTTTTGTATGTTTTTCGATTTTGTTTTATTTTTTGAAGCCGTTGTGTTATTTTTTGGGGTTTTTTTGATTTTTGTGTGTTTAATTTTTCTTTTTTTGAATATTTTGAAATTATTTTATTTGCCACTGTGCCCACTCCCCATATAACCCAAGTCTTACACGCTTAACCTAACTATCACTATCAATCTCATTTTGTTGCTCGGACAATCACCAGAACATGTTTGACGTTTTAATAACGTCCCGAAGATCGCGATCTGAGACCGCCCTACTGTACCGGAGGAGCTTTCAACAACTCCGCGCTGAAGTCTCGGTTGTAAAGCAGCCGTCGTTCCATTGACTTACGGCAGACGTGTTAGATTAGCGGAACCGCCAATCTATCCTGAATCAAACCTTTCAAGTCAAAATAGAGGAAATCCTCCGGGGGGACAAATCCACTGAAAAGTGTTTTCTCTATATATTCTGTTAGGGTAATAAGCCCCAGATATCAGGCCATTATTGGTCGAAATCATCGCTCTTGCCGTGTGACCACTGGTCACTGGTCAGTTTTATAATGAAGTCTTCGATCCTGTTTATTTGATCCCCATTGTAAAGGAACTCATTGGGATAATATTTTTTGTATTCCGACTCTGGTGTTCTGTGCAATACAAGACAGGTACACAGACACTGTCTCTCAAACACTCGAATCTTTTCCATTGATTTCAATTGACGCTGTAACTTTGAACCACACCGGGCACCCATAGGCAATCATTGGCCTTATGAGGGCCATTTAGCAAATCACTTTCAATCTGCTATCAAGTTGTCTGCTGTGAAACAGTCGCCTTGTCAGAACAAAAGCTCCTCTAGCCCTGACCAAAGCCGCATCCCTATGTTTGTTAAAATAAAGATACTGATCTAGCCAAAGTCTGAGGTACTTGACTACTACTTTGCTTGGCATGGTGTGGCCATATAGATAAACAATCACTAGCTTTCGCCAGTTCTTTCTCGTATCCCATGAGGCCCGAGCCAGTGGGGTTATAAACACAATTATTTCCGATTTCTGAAAGTTGATTTTCAACTTCCAGTCATCGCAATATTTCTGAATCTAGTCGAAGTCACTTTGCAAGAGACTTCTGATGTATTCGACCTTTGGGCCTGTTCTGTACGCAATGAGTTCGCCGGCATACACTATATCATGGTGAAGAGAACAAATTAGATCGCCAGTGAAAATGCTAAATAAAATAGGCGAGTTCACCGCTACCTGTTGCAGACCATTCTGAAGGTAAAAGTTCTGATGATGAGAAGTTATTCCCATGCAACTTCCAGTGTCGATTAACGTTACTGCACTAATCTTAAAGCATACAGCATCAATTTCAGGTTTTGAGAAAACATATTCAAACATCCCATGGAAATTGTTTAAGAACAAAGTAGTTTGCGTCGACTTTAGTTCCGAAATAAACTCACACCAAAATAAAAAATAAATAAAAAAAACAATGCAGTCGACTGCAGTCAATTCTTATGTTCCAAGGAATCCGACATTAAAAACAAAAAACATTCAAAATATCGTTGCTGAACGATCAGAATTTATTTTTTTCGATTTCCCATGTATTGAGACTCTTATACCGAAATAAATGCACACCAAAATAAAAAACCAAAATTGAAAGAAATAAAATTGAATTTTCTATAAGCTGATCACTTGAATAGAAAGGTACATATACCAAAAATACTCAGATACCTTTAAATAGCTTTTTAGTAGAAACGGGTTTGTGACTCTGCTTAACGTAAAACACGTAAACAACAACAGAAAGCTATCCGGATACGATTGTTGCACGCTGCCATTTTGTTACCGGTGAAAGTCTTTAGTGAAAAAAATCAGTTGAAGTTTAAAAAATGACTTTAAAGTTTGAATAAAATCGATATATGTATTTCATTTCATTTCCCTGATTTAGGCCTTGCGCAAAACAACGCGGTGAGTGCGTGCAATGCGATTGCGTTAAGTCAAACCTATATAAAGTTCCATGTAACCTTATATAGATTTGACTTAACGCAATCGCATCGCACGCACTCACCGCGTTGGTTTGCGCAAGGCTTTAAGCTTTTTTTTTTTTTAAGTCATTTAAGTCAACATTTCACAAAAAAAAGATAACAAAGCTTAAAAGAAAGCTAGAGTATAATTAAAAAGTAAAGTAAATAGTGAAAATATGATTGGATATAAGAAGGGATAAAAACAAAAAAAAACCGATTTTTTTGTTGTTCAGAAATGCTGGTGAAAAATATTTTGTTAGGGGTTATTGATGCAGTACCCGGCTGCTCGTTGATTGTTGAATACGTCAAACGTGATAATGCGATATAAAACTGAAAAAGCTGCACCTTACAAATGTGAATCAAATGTCGCTTTCCATTGGTTTCACTCGGGGAAGCACTCATTTTAAAACCAATGGAACACCCACAATTGTTTCTATTCAGTTTAACGTTTAGTTAATAGTCAGTTTAACGGCTTTTAAAAAATATTCCTTTAAGAAAATTTTCTTTTTGACATTTGAGTAACATGTGTTAGTGCTTCTTGAGTCGATTCTCACTTCAAACCGAGAAGCGGCTGTCAATCCTCAGAATCATGAGAAGCGATCTTTTTGCACCAATAGAACGGTTTGAGAATGCTTCTGGACGCTCCTGGATGGTTCTTTTCGTCCAATGGAAAGTGACAAAAGTTTCGGATGACCAAAAGTTCTCAAAAGAATATGACGTTATTGAGCCATTTGATGTGTCACCGCATTTTTTTTCTCAAACAAATTCCTATCAAAGAAACGTACAATGTGAAAAACTTTTTTTTTATTTAAGAACAGTGAACAGTTTAAAGTTATAAAATCAGTATAAAAGTAGGAACATTTTTTTCTTTTTTCTTTTATAATTATTTTTTAACGAAAAACAAAGCAAATTTATTCATTGATGGCTTCTATATACCAGTCTGGTAAAATACTGAAATCCTTTTTACCGATGTGAGGGGTATAATTGAGTTCTTTAGTTGTTAAATCGAAATTAAATTCGAACACAGAGTGAGGAGAATCAATGTGTCGCATTTTACTCTCCACCAAATCCAAAAAATTTTCTAAAAATTCGTAACACCTTAATGGAGTCCACGAACCCTATTACAAAACAAAAATTTTAAATAGGACGATACTTTTAGGTTTACTCATTTTTTAAATTTAACTTACTTCTCCATATTCAAGCAAATCATCTTGAGTTAAATGTTCGATTTTTCGTACCACCCCCTGTTGATCTCTCATACCAACGTATATATCGTCAACTCCTGTCAAAAAGCTCTGAGTCCAAATATTTTGACACTTTGCTACAAATTTTGGGATGTTGTAACAATTTAATAGTGTTAATAAAACATCGACAGCCGTATCTATAAAGAACTTTTAATCATTGATTAGATTTAATTGCCCTTTAAGTTACACTTAAGTAACGAATCCGTATCGATAATCAAATTTCACATTTAAGTAACCTTGCTAAGAGCCCTCTCAACTTAAATGCCAATAATGGCGTTCAAAGGTCTCTTAAATCCAAATTAAAAATTCATTCTGACGTTTCGAGAGAATCGGTGTCAATTTTGATCTGTTGTTTTGGTAATAAAATTTCTAAAAAGAAACTTTTCTTGAAACAAAAATATGGAAGATTTTCTTCGCGATTTAAATGTTTTCAATGTGCTAAGTTTTTTTCAGCGGTCATGATTAGTAAATAGAAACCTAAAAAGCTGGCACAAAAGCTCTACAGTGCTACAAGCCAAACGCGGTGTTCTCGCAACAACCGTTCTCGTGAGTGCGGTTCTGAAAGATATTCATTTTTCAAGGCATATTTTCCTGCTGTTGAGGTGATACCAGAGAAAAATCATTTTGGATGTTTATGGTGCTTTGTTTGCTTTATCCATTTCGCCATGGATGTTGTGTGCCTACAACCTGAGTTAAGAGATTGTTAGGAGTTTTGCTTGGCAAAGAAAGATTGTTCCATGGTCGAACGGTCGATTTGCTACTCATAATAAATAACAAATAGGCCATGGCTACAATCATAAAGGCTCTTGAATTATGGCTGGATTCTGTGTGCGTATTACCACGTAGCATGTTGCGGGAAGCCCTGCGATATGGATGGCTTGTTGTCCGAAACAAATATAACCGAAAAACAAGCCAACAGCGAGACCAAATGTGTGTCGAACGATGGAAGACACTCTGGAAGGATGTAGAACTGAACGGAAGAGCGAAGCCAGCACTAGAGCAGCTAGTTGGCATAAAATAAAATTCTTCAGATCTACTGAAAGTCCATATAGGTCAGCTAACCATGTGAAAGCCCGACTGCCATCGTAGTAGGTGTGCTCCTCAGCTGGAGAATAATCCTCAAGCTCCTCAAGCATATTTGTTGAATGATTAAGCAATGACTCGATACAGATAAAGAAAAAACACCTCGATCTTCGTTTAGCTATCCTTATTCAAATGAAGGACTCACTAAACGCTGGTCGTTAAAAAAATGGGTTTTGTGGCGAGACTTTTGCTCTTCTTATTTTGCTTTGCACAACAGTTTTGAATGCGTACAACGCCAGCGAAGGATGCTTTCTATTTATCGTGATTTCCGTCTTAGCTTAATTCATTTGAACGTTCATACAATTAAATTTGGAACTTATATTATTCTTTTTCTTATATTTTCTTTCAACTTTTGTAGTTACGGGTGCGGCAACCCGGCAACATCCACCGACGATCCACTTCGATATAAAAGGCACCAAATTTGTTTACAAAAGAATGGTTGTCTAAATTGGACTAGATTTCTGTTTTTACTACTTTATTTTGACACAACTATCAATTAGTTTAGCATCAGCGCAGAATCGATTATCGATAAGAATTTAATCAACCTCTCTTAAGTTCCAATTAAATTTTAATTGAAACTTAACTAATCAACGTCTAAGAGACGTCTTAAGAAAATCTAATAAATACGGCTGCGATAGTTTAATCGATTAATCGATTGTTTTGAACTATCGGGACTATCGATAGTTTAGAAAATATATCGATAGTTGTCCACATTCCACAACTGATGAATTTATGCCTTTGAAAAAAAAAATTTGAAATCTGAACTGAGCTAAAGTTCAGGTAATTCTTGAGCGTAAATGTACCCTACTCAATGAACGCTGTTTTGTTGTTGACAGTTGAGTTATCTTACCATTCCACCATTGTCTACGGAATTTATAGTAATATCATGAAACAGTTGCGGGCCCAATTGCCATCTAGTTATTTAACACCGTACTAACATTTACCTGTAATTTTTAGTTTAGAACAAAATCACTAGATGGCAGTTTGGCCCCACTTCTGATATTACTATATACTCTTTATATACGTACATCGTACAATGATAATAAACTTCACTCCATAATGAAATGGGGGAAGTCCACATAATGCCTTTATTGCAACCAATCAATAGGGGAAGTCCTGCATTAGCATTTTCATTTCTTTACATATTCATTTTATCATCATTTCTTGGGGCTCAATTTTCTCATATGAATTGTTGTGAGTCTAGGTTGGATGCAATCGGGATGGAAACTGGGCAGTGGCATGCTTGTGGTCGCTCGGCTCAGCTCGTGGGAATGGGGTGGTTCTTGCCCTGTTCCAATCTCCTTTAACTCTAACAAACAAAAAAATTTCATCATGCCTTATAAGGATCAGGATGGGATCAGGTTGGGGATTGGAGTAGGAGGGTAATTGGAAGAGGATTGTATACAAGTTCAGGTAACTATGCCACCACACGAGAGAAAGGGATGAGTTGTAGTTCTTAGGAAGTCGCTGCTTCCTATTACTAATCTAAACCTATTTCCTATTACTATCCTAATCACTACACTTAGATTTATATACATTTTTTATGCATATAAATGTATATATATATGTATGCATATACATTTTTAAACACAAGTGTATATGTTTAAACTATTAATCCCTACTAAAACTAAACCTAAAAATGCCGCGACCTACTATCTCAACTACAACCCTGTGTCTCCCTCATATGATGGTTCGACCAATTACCAAGAGCCTTACCTGATGGTGTTGGTAAAGATCGCTGCCATCCCGCCCTTGTGTCATAACACACAACCTATGCTATCACCTTGGCAATGTTATGGTGATAGCCCCTTGGTTGCGATCTCCAGCCACTTTCAGTTCACTGTATTAGTCCGTGGTAAAGTAAGTATTGTCTGTCTTAAACGTTCGTCATGTCTAGGTCGTCTTCCGACATCTCCCCATCGTCGGCCTAATTAGGATCTTCACACACCCAGTCACTGCACTTTTAATTAACCATGTTAATCAACTTAAGGATTCGACCAAAAAAAAAATTCTAAGTCCAACTTCAAAGAAAAGGGAAGTATATATACATATATACAAATTTACTTTATTTCACGTTGTGAATTTCAAAAATTAAAAAAAAAAGTTTTCTTTTTATTAATAAAGGATATTGAAATAAGTAAAACTAGTAAAAAAAATTTTCTTTTCGATCTATCGATATAGTGTCATATATATGTATCTTAGATAAAAAAAAGGTGATATGTAAAGGTTTAGTAACTTACGTTTTCTTCGTCCCTCGTAGTTCTGCCGGCAGCACGTTTCGAAGCGACGGAATATCTCAATCCCTTTATCTATTACTAGGGTTCTCGGATCTACCTTCTTCAAGCACACCACACTTCACAGATATATATATATAATCTTACCAATAGATCACTAACGATTATGTGAAAATAATTTTAATTTTACACCAATTAGCAAAATTCACTTTCTACTCCTTTTTTTTTTCTCTTTTTGTTTAATTCACTTTCTAATTTCAATATTTTTTTTTTTTTTTTTTTTTTTTTTTTTTTTTTTTTTTTTAGCTTTATATTGTCTTTATCTTCGTGTGCACTTGGACTTTGAAATCCTTTTTTTTTCTTTCTTTATATGGCGGAGAACACCCTGCTTGCTCCAGTCAATTCGGCTGCTTTTCTTCTTTCGCTAAGAACCCCTGTTCGCCTTCCTTAGTATAGAGAAAAAAAAAAAAATCCCTCGAGCATCCTCTGGATCTTAAAAGCTTAAGCCACATAGGCTGGTTCCACCCCCTCTCCTTTGTTCTCGGTCGTTCCGCACCGCGGTATATATATATATATATATATATAGATATTTCTATATATCTATCAGTTGATAAATCTATCGGGAATCTATATTTTTTTATTCTCTAATTTTTTATATGAACTTCTAACCACACTCACCTATCGGAAATCTATATATATATATATCCATATACATATATGGCTCAACCCTCTGAGTCTTTGGGCTTCGCTTTTTCACTTCCCAAAAAAAAAAACCCTTCAACTAGGTCTTTTCATCAACCCTCAGATACTCGTTTTTTTTCTTTTCCCCAGTTCTATACCTCTGAGTACTATCGTCCCTCTAGCGAAGTCTACAGTGTGATTTAAAAAAAAAATTCTTATTTGATATATATATGTATATCTATATATGTATCTATTTTCAAAACTGCACTACCACTCACCTTTTAATTAAATTTCTTATTCCTTTTTTTTTTTTTTCGAGCGAAAAAAAAAGATTTTTAATAATATCAGTATCGTACTGGTGTACTATCACTCACATTACGCTTTAACTATGCACTTGCTTTATTACCTCGATTGCACTTGTGCTTTTGCTTTGAACTTGAATTTTCAAATGTTCGCCGCTATTTCAAATTTACTTTTGTCAGGCCGTTGGCCTTTGGCCTACATTTCATATTTCCCCTTCTTGCACTTTGGGTATGCTAGTTTAGATCCGCAAGCTTCTTTACTTTCCGTTTTACCTACGGTGTCTTATTGTCATACTCTTTATTTCATCTGTGTAATGCACTATCACTCATACTTAGTACATGTATTAAACTTATTTAGTTGCTATTACTAACACCTACCTATCTACTCTATATTGCACTTCCCCATATGACTAATTTTTCTAACGCCTATTCTTATGTTGTCATTTTCTAATTTTCTAATTGAAAGCTAACTACTCTGTGTTCGACTTTCGATCTGTTTTCTTTTTGGTTGGTGTATTTGCTTTTGAAGCGAATTCGCTGTAACTACACAGCTTTTCGCTTGACAACTTTGACGTTTCGCCTACAAAGTCATTACATGTCCAATTGTCAAAATGTGTTTATTTCTCGCGCGTTGTATTCCATATTCCAGAATTATTTTTCATTTTTTTAATGTTTGTCGAGTCTTTAAACTAGCTACAACTATTATTTCAGTTCCTATTTCTCCTGATTACAATTAAAAAAAACAAAACGAAATACATTTACTCTATGCTTCGGTCTATTCTTCAGTGTACGTCGGCGTCGTTAGTGAGTTATTTGGTTGTTGAGTGTAATTCTTTCAATCGCCTTTATTTTCCTGTCTATTTTCATTTTTCAGTGTTTTGTGTACAAAACGAAGGATTAAAAGATTTTGGATAATCACCACTTCATGTTTCCATCCCCATAATTATACCAGACAATCAGAGAGTATCAGGAATCTCATCATTACAGGAGGTCATTCACCCCCTTGTAATGACTCTGTTTGTATTATTGAGGTAGGTCAGTGTTTTTGTATGTGATTTGTATCTGATTTTTTTTTTCTTTTTCAGGTGAGATTTTCCTTTTATGTTAGTGGTAAGTTACAAAACTATTTATAATGTTTGTATTGATTTTGTAATGTAGTTTTTTTTCTAATTTTCATGTTTACTAAATGGAGTCTTTTATCGTCTATAATGTGAACTGCAACAACATTGGATTGGTATGTGAGACTGTTGTCTCAGCCGTAAGTTCTCTAATGTACATACATAGGTCCATTTCATAAATATATTTTTTTATTTTTTTATTTTAATATTTGTGTGTTTCGATCCCTACGTAACAAACACGACGGCAGTTTTCAAGTGGTCGTGAGAAAACTGGCCTCGAAAAAAAGGTAGGGTCGTACACTTTTTAAGCTAGTCATAGTTATTATATATTATTATAGATATTATAATTGCAACCCTTATTCTCTTCTTTCGCCGTTCGTGACGTGTGGCTCGTCCCACTACCTGAACTACGTAGTAAATGCCGGGCTATTCTATTTACCATCTATCACTTATACTGCATGTCTCTGTTTCGGCATGTTTAAACATAATCTTTAAATACATAAATATAAATGTCTAACTAATATGGCTGGATATGTTAAGGTTTAGGGTGGGTTGTGAATGGAGTGGATATTGAGGAAGGTGTACGGATGTTAGTTGGGGTATGTTAGGATGTTTGGAGGATTCTGTTAGTATAGGTTGTTGGTTATCACAGTTGGTAGTGGTGTTGTAGTCCGGAAATTTAAATAGGTGTTTGAATATCACAGTAGGGTATCAGGTAGTCAAGTTGAATACATAGGTAACTAAATAAATAAATAAATATGTAAATATATAAACTATCTCTGTAAATAAATAAATAAATAAACTATTTCTATAAATAAATAAATAAATAAACTATCTATGTAAATAAATAAATAAATAAATAAACTATCTATGTAAATAAATAAATAAATAAACTATCTCTGTAAATAAATAAATAAATAAACTATTTCTATAAATAAATAAATAAATAAACTACACCACACACTTATATCACAGGTCGTATCTAGCAACAGCAGCGCGAGTGCGTCTTGAGCATTTATCATGCATGAATGTCTTTGGCATGGTATACTCCTACTTTCTCGCCTTTTAGATTTCCTATTTCGTATAATGAGTTACCAATAGGTTTCAAAATAATGCATTTTATAAATTTAGGCCCTAACTTAGCGTTGTAGTGCTCGACCATATTGCTTTGTTTAAAGTTTCTTCTATAGACTATTTGGCCTGTCTTATAGGAAATGTCTTTACAGCGTGTGTTATACGATTTTTCTGCTTTTTGGTGAGCTAGCTTAAGATTATCGAATATTTTTGCTTTTATCAAGCTAAGCTTGTCTGTGTTATTTTTGATTTCAATGTTCGCGTCTCTAACCATCCCTAATCTTCTCAATAGTTCATAAGTTTTTCCGTTTTGAACCATTTGAGTTCCAAACACGGCGTAGTATGGTTCGAATGTTGTTGCTTCGTGCACTACACTTCGAAGCGAAAATGCAGCATTACTCACATGAGTATCCCATGTTCTTTGGTCGCTTTCGATATACGATCTGATTTTGATCAAAACTGATCGGTTAACTCGTTCGGAAGCGTTCGCCTGGGGTGAGTAAAATGCTGTTCGAACGTGTTTTACTCCATATTTGTTTAAAAAGCTGGAAAACAGTTCTGAAACAAACTGTTTTCCGTTGTCAGAATGAATGTACTCTGGTACTCCAAACATATGGAATACCCCTTCTTCTAGATATTTTACTACCTCGGCTGCTGTTGCTTTTCTGATAGGCTTAAGGAATACGTACTTGCTAAAGTGATCTAATACTATAAAAATGTGTGTGTTTCCTGTTTTTGTTCGTGGGTATGGTCCTAGGAAGTCGATGTACAGTCTTTGAAATGGTCGTTCGGTTATGGTCTGTTGTCCCATGGGGGGCCTAGACACTGAGTTCATCGGTTTATTGCACTTGCATATATCACAGTTTTGTACGAAAGATTGCACTTCACTTGTCATATTTGGCCAGAAATATCTCTGCCTTAACCTAGACAGAGTTTTGTGAAACCCCCCGTGGCCAGCTGTGGTTGAATTATGTGCGGTTTCTAATAAACCCCTACGCAACTCCTTCGGTACCCAGAGCTTCCAAGCTCTGTCTTCTTGAATCGGGTCTCCGGTTCGTCTGTCTGTTCGTTTGTACACAAATCCGTCAGAAATGCACACGTCAGGTAGTCTGTCTTTGTTTTCGTCTATGGTCTTCTTCAACTCAGTATACTCTTCAGAAGAAAAGTATGCCGAGTTGAAATCAACTTCAGTTGTCGGGTTCGTGATCTCATCCATATGGATTCGCGAGAGAGTATCCGGGACTACATTTAGGACACCCTTCCTATGCTCGATCGTAAAATCGAAACCTTGGAGTTTGAAACTCCAACGAGCTAAACGTCCACTCAGGTCCTTTTGGGTCATGAGCCATTTTAGACTGGCGTGATCCGTTATTATAGTGAAGGGAAGTCCTTCGATGTAGGCTCGGAACTTCTTTACCGACAAAACGGCCGCATAGCACTCAAGTTCAGTCACGCTATAATTCCGCTGTGCGGAATTAAGTTTCTGGGACATGAATGCTATCGGTCGTTCGTTATTCTCGTCATCCTTTTGGAAGAGAACACTTCCTACACCTGAAGTTGATGCGTCGCATTGTAAGTAAAAATGTTTTGTAAAGTCCGGGTTCGTCAGTATGGGTGCTGTCACTAATGTCGTCTTTAGGTCCTCGAAAGCTACTATAGCTTCTGGAGACATTTCAAAATCCTTACCCTTTTTCAGGCAATCTGTCATTGGTGCTGAAATGGTTGAAAAATTCGGTATGAATCTTCGATACCATCCAGTCATGCCTAGGAACCGACGGAGTTGTTTCGGGGTTTTTGGAATCGGGAAGTCTTTTACCGCAGATACTTTATCTGGGTCTGTCCTTAGACACCCGTCCCCTACAAAATACCCTAAATATTTTATTTCTTTGTAGCAGAACTTACTCTTATCAATGTTAATGGTTAATCCTGCTTCTCTTAGATGTTTGGCGACCTCTTTCAATGATGTCATGTGGCTTTGGAAATCTGGAGAACAAACCAAGAGATCGTCCAGATAGACAAAGACATCCTCTCTCAACCGAGCGGGTATGACTTTGTCCATCAGCTTACACATTCTCTGAGCGGCGTTACACAATCCAAACGGCATCACCGTAAATTGATATAATGGCCGCCCAGGGACTGTGAATGCTGTCTTCTCTCTTGATTTGGCCTCCAGAGGAATTTGCCAAAATGCATCCTTCAAATCGATGCTCGATATGAAGTGGGTGTTTTGCAACCTGCTTAGGATTCCTTCGATGTGAGGAAGCGGGTACGCAAACTTTTTGGTCGCAGCGTTTATCTTACGCGAATCTAGGCATAGCCTGTTCTTCCCTGGTTTTCTCACCAACACTACTGGAGAGCTATATGGACTATTGCTCTCCTCTATCACCCCTAGTTCGAGCATCCGATCGAGCTCGGCGTACATCAGTTTTTGTATCACTGGCGATATTGGGTAATGTCGTTGCTTGATGGGAATGGTGTCGTCTTCCATCTCAATGACATGTTCCTCGATTGAGGTTTTACCCAATCCCAGTACCGCACAGGATGGAAACTGAAGTTTCACCTTTTCCAGCTCTTCATTTTGTATTGGGGTGAGCTCTCTCATGGGAATCTTTTCCGGATTTTCCTCTGTCGCTAAATCTAAACCTATCTCGCTGATAATCTTTGGAGCGACCTTGAAGATCTTCCAAAAATCTACCCCTAGATAGAGCTGCTGTTGCAAACTTGGAACAACATACAGCTCAATCTCTTGGGTGTTACCTCCCCATGAGATCTCAGTCTTAATTCTCCCGTTTATTTGTTGTTGTTTTCCGTCAGCTGTTTTTACGTCACTGTTCATTTTAGTCATTTGTATGTCGTGTCTCTGAACGAAATTTATTGCACCTTTCCCTAAACAACTGACTGAAGCACCACTATCTAATAGCCCTAGCATCTGTTCCCCGTTCACGGTCACTTTTGCATAGGGTCTATTATCGTCAGAAACTGCTAGTATGGTGGCTTCAATTCTCTTCTTGCTATTTCTACTTATTGCACTTTTCTTTCTTAATTTTTCGATTTTTCTATAGTTCCTGCTTTTAGTTTTATCTTCGCAGCATACCTCATCAGCGAAGATTCTTTTCCTAGCAGCTGCATATTCTACTATGCGCTGATGGAGGCTTTTGACATATCTGTTCGTATTTGAGTGAGTCACTTCATCATCAGTCTTAACTTCTCGTTTTAATATTTTGATTTTTCCAGGTTTTCCGGGTTCGTCGTCTTTGTCGGCGGTATGTTCCCGGGTGCACTGCCGACGTTCAGGTTTCCCTGACACGAACCACACTGGAAGGACACATTGCCTTTGCCGCAGTGAAAACACGTCAGAGCGTGGAACGATGATGGACATGTTGCCGCATTGAATGCATTGTCCTTTGTAAGTTCTGTCCTTTTGTCTCTGTCATTGTTTCTAAATGTAGTTTGTCTATTGTCTGTCTTTAAATTAGTCTGTTGTCTGTCAGTACGGTTGTGTTGGACTGCCGCAATCTGCACATCACTTTCGCCATCTGAATCTAATAGATCTATGTTAACATTCTCTTCCCTCTGACGTATCTCGCTAACGGGCTTTCTTGTCTTGAAGTCTCTGGCTGCTAGATGTTTCTCTGCCCTTCTACACTCTTCCCTTAGGTCTTTGATATTGGTTATTGAGCAACCAAAAATCAACGACGCTACTCTGTCTTTAATGTTTTGTCTCACGAGATTTGTCAAGTCCTTCTCGTTCGGTCTGTTTTTCATCTGTAGTGTCAGTCCTCGAACTTCTTCATAGAATTCGTCAAAGGTCTCGTGGGGTAGTTGTCGTCTGTCCATTATCGTCCGTAGTATTTCGTGGTCAGTCTTGCTGTTGCGGAATTGTCGTAAAAGTTCTGTCTTCAGGTCAAAGTAGTTGAGTAGCTCGTCGTTCTGGTTCTCTTCCAGGTATTGCCAGTACCATTTTTCGGCTGTGCCGGTCACCAAGTGGTGAAAATTGGCAAATACCTGCTCATTTGACACTCCCTTCTTTTTTTGAAGAGTCTCGACCCGAAAGATGAAGCTCTCCACCGTCATACTCTTAGGGGTCCCATCGAACTTCACCCCCCACTTGTGGAAATCCTCTCTTTTTTTGGTTTCGTTTTGAACTGGTAACATATTACCTGTTTGTAATGCAGGGAGAGACTGTGGTTCTTGTACCGAATCGTTTTTGAACGATTTTTCGAAGTTCTCCTGTCTCGCGTACAGCGACAATGTGGATTTCTCCAAAACTTTTAGTCTCTCGTTAAACCCGCTCATGTTTCCTGATACCAATTCCACAGTATTTTGCATGGTATTCATGCTACGCAGCTGTTCTGCCAGGACCTGCATAGTTTTAGCATGAGTATCATTAAGTGACTGTGTAACGATGGTCTCTATCATGTTCAAGAGTTTATCGCTTTCCTGACTCCTTGAGCCTTCATTTGTTGGTTCTACTTGTTCTGGAGTAGAGATATTCAGACAGTCTCTATTAAGTTCCTCCGTTTGCCTGATCAAACTTGCCCTATCTTCATTTTCCTCACACTCTTGCGTCTCACCTCCTAGCATACCCTCAGCTTGGGAAGGAAAGCCATGAAAAGTGGCCCCTAAACTACTATTGTTCTCCTCAAACGGGTTTCTATCCCCCTCCTGTTCTACCGTCTCAAAGTCGACTTGATCCCTTTGGTCCCCTTCTTGGTTTTGGGCCATTCTGGAGGCCAAACGTGTAACTTTTCTCCCCCCACCTTTCGACTGGTTTGGCAGGGTGCTCTTCGGAATTGCTCCGGTATTTAGATTACTCATTTTTATTTCCTTGTTATTGGTTCAAATTCAAAATTTAAAATTCAAAATAAAAATTCAAAATAGGTGTTCAAAAAAAAATGTAAATTCAAAAACAAATTAGAAATTCAAAAAAAAAATAAAATTCAAAAACAGATTCAAAATAAAATTCAAAAGAAAAGTTCAAAATATAATTTGAAATACGTAATAGACTTCAAAACTGTACTTCAAACTAAAATTCAAAATATGATCAAAAAAAATAAAATTCAAGAACGAAAAATTCACTTTAAGAATAAGTTGAAAACTCAAATATATCTTTTTTTCTGTTTTTTGTTGTTTGTTTGTTTGTTATTAAGTGTTAGGTGTGTGAAAATCCCTTAGGTTTTCCAAACGATATTCGGAATCGGAAGTAAGTTGTCGTGTTTTGTCTTAAGTGTAGTTAAGTATAGTGTTGTATAGTATCGTCTAGTATAGTCTGGTCAAGTACTGAAAGCGACTGGTGCTCTTAGGAATTGACGAATGCTTCGAATCCTATCTTCCTCCCCGCCACTTCTCATCCTCTGGAATATAAATCCTAAGGATAGGCTAGCTGGAGAGTAGACAAGACTCTCCACACGATCAGGATTCCGATGGTTCAGACTTCCACCACAACACCTGTCTAGCTGCGCTTAACAGAGTGGCTAGTGTGAAGTATGTTCCATCATCCTCCTAACCCGCTCTTCAGTTTTAACACCCCATAGGTCTACCTCACTACATCTACTGGTTCTGGACCTGTTAGATGGGATAGCTGACCATGAGATATCAATCCTGACGAGCATCTACGATACCCAAACTTGTATAGTAGGAAAGGATAAAAAAATGTAAAAAAAATGAAAAAAATTGGAATTTGAAATAATTGTGAGTCCAAGGGGATGACCTTGATAAACAAAATCATCTCCTTGGAGTCTCAATTACTTCTGAGCCGTTCGTTTCCGTTGGGCGCCATTGTTGTGAGTCTAGGTTGGATGCAATCGGGATGGAAACTGGGCAGTGGCATGCTTGTGGTCGCTCGGCTCAGCTCGTGGGAATGGGGTGGTTCTTGCCCTGTTCCAATCTCCTTTAACTCTAACAAACAAAAAAATTTCATCATGCCTTATAAGGATCAGGATGGGATCAGGTTGGGGATTGGAGTAGGAGGGTAATTGGAAGAGGATTGTATACAAGTTCAGGTAACTATGCCACCACACGAGAGAAAGGGATGAGTTGTAGTTCTTAGGAAGTCGCTGCTTCCTATTACTAATCTAAACCTATTTCCTATTACTATCCTAATCACTACACTTAGATTTATATACATTTTTTATGCATATAAATGTATATATATATGTATGCATATACATTTTTAAACACAAGTGTATATGTTTAAACTATTAATCCCTACTAAAACTAAACCTAAAAATGCCGCGACCTACTATCTCAACTACAACCCTGTGTCTCCCTCATATGATGGTTCGACCAATTACCAAGAGCCTTACCTGATGGTGTTGGTAAAGATCGCTGCCATCCCGCCCTTGTGTCATAACACACAACCTATGCTATCACCTTGGCAATGTTATGGTGATAGCCCCTTGGTTGCGATCTCCAGCCACTTTCAGTTCACTGTATTAGTCCGTGGTAAAGTAAGTATTGTCTGTCTTAAACGTTCGTCATGTCTAGGTCGTCTTCCGACATCTCCCCATCGTCGGCCTAATTAGGATCTTCACACACCCAGTCACTGCACTTTTAATTAACCATGTTAATCAACTTAAGGATTCGACCAAAAAAAAAATTCTAAGTCCAACTTCAAAGAAAAGGGAAGTATATATACATATATACAAATTTACTTTATTTCACGTTGTGAATTTCAAAAATTAAAAAAAAAAGTTTTCTTTTTATTAATAAAGGATATTGAAATAAGTAAAACTAGTAAAAAAAATTTTCTTTTCGATCTATCGATATAGTGTCATATATATGTATCTTAGATAAAAAAAAGGTGATATGTAAAGGTTTAGTAACTTACGTTTTCTTCGTCCCTCGTAGTTCTGCCGGCAGCACGTTTCGAAGCGACGGAATATCTCAATCCCTTTATCTATTACTAGGGTTCTCGGATCTACCTTCTTCAAGCACACCACACTTCACAGATATATATATATAATCTTACCAATAGATCACTAACGATTATGTGAAAATAATTTTAATTTTACACCAATTAGCAAAATTCACTTTCTACTCCTTTTTTTTTTCTCTTTTTGTTTAATTCACTTTCTAATTTCAATATTTTTTTTTTTTTTTTTTTTTTTTTTTTTTTTTTTTTTTTTTTAGCTTTATATTGTCTTTATCTTCGTGTGCACTTGGACTTTGAAATCCTTTTTTTTTCTTTCTTTATATGGCGGAGAACACCCTGCTTGCTCCAGTCAATTCGGCTGCTTTTCTTCTTTCGCTAAGAACCCCTGTTCGCCTTCCTTAGTATAGAGAAAAAAAAAAAAATCCCTCGAGCATCCTCTGGATCTTAAAAGCTTAAGCCACATAGGCTGGTTCCACCCCCTCTCCTTTGTTCTCGGTCGTTCCGCACCGCGGTATATATATATATATATATATATAGATATTTCTATATATCTATCAGTTGATAAATCTATCGGGAATCTATATTTTTTTATTCTCTAATTTTTTATATGAACTTCTAACCACACTCACCTATCGGAAATCTATATATATATATATCCATATACATATATGGCTCAACCCTCTGAGTCTTTGGGCTTCGCTTTTTCACTTCCCAAAAAAAAAAAACCCTTCAACTAGGTCTTTTCATCAACCCTCAGATACTCGTTTTTTTTCTTTTCCCCAGTTCTATACCTCTGAGTACTATCGTCCCTCTAGCGAAGTCTACAGTGTGATTTAAAAAAAAAATTCTTATTTGATATATATATGTATATCTATATATGTATCTATTTTCAAAACTGCACTACCACTCACCTTTTAATTAAATTTCTTATTCCTTTTTTTTTTTTTTCGAGCGAAAAAAAAAGATTTTTAATAATATCAGTATCGTACTGGTGTACTATCACTCACATTACGCTTTAACTATGCACTTGCTTTATTACCTCGATTGCACTTGTGCTTTTGCTTTGAACTTGAATTTTCAAATGTTCGCCGCTATTTCAAATTTACTTTTGTCAGGCCGTTGGCCTTTGGCCTACATTTCATATTTCCCCTTCTTGCACTTTGGGTATGCTAGTTTAGATCCGCAAGCTTCTTTACTTTCCGTTTTACCTACGGTGTCTTATTGTCATACTCTTTATTTCATCTGTGTAATGCACTATCACTCATACTTAGTACATGTATTAAACTTATTTAGTTGCTATTACTAACACCTACCTATCTACTCTATATTGCACTTCCCCATATGACTAATTTTTCTAACGCCTATTCTTATGTTGTCATTTTCTAATTTTCTAATTGAAAGCTAACTACTCTGTGTTCGACTTTCGATCTGTTTTCTTTTTGGTTGGTGTATTTGCTTTTGAAGCGAATTCGCTGTAACTACACAGCTTTTCGCTTGACAACTTTGACGTTTCGCCTACAAAGTCATTACATGTCCAATTGTCAAAATGTGTTTATTTCTCGCGCGTTGTATTCCATATTCCAGAATTATTTTTCATTTTTTTAATGTTTGTCGAGTCTTTAAACTAGCTACAACTATTATTTCAGTTCCTATTTCTCCTGATTACAATTAAAAAAAACAAAACGAAATACATTTACTCTATGCTTCGGTCTATTCTTCAGTGTACGTCGGCGTCGTTAGTGAGTTATTTGGTTGTTGAGTGTAATTCTTTCAATCGCCTTTATTTTCCTGTCTATTTTCATTTTTCAGTGTTTTGTGTACAAAACGAAGGATTAAAAGATTTTGGATAATCACCACTTCATGTTTCCATCCCCATAATTATACCAGACAATCAGAGAGTATCAGGAATCTCATCATTACAGGAGGTCATTCACCCCCTTGTAATGACTCTGTTTGTATTATTGAGGTAGGTCAGTGTTTTTGTATGTGATTTGTATCTGATTTTTTTTTTCTTTTTCAGGTGAGATTTTCCTTTTATGTTAGTGGTAAGTTACAAATCTATTTATAATGTTTGTATTGATTTTGTAATGTAGTTTTTTTTCTAATTTTCATGTTTACTAAATGGAGTCTTTTATCGTCTATAATGTGAACTGCAACAACATTGGATTGGTATGTGAGACTGTTGTCTCAGCCGTAAGTTCTCTAATGTACATACATAGGTCCATTTCATAAATATATTTTTTTATTTTTTTATTTTAATATTTGTGTGTTTCGATCCCTACGTAACAGAATTTTAACCGCTTGAAATGTTATTTTATACCAGAACGTTGTTTTGTTACTTTTTTTAGTAAGGCAATAGAAAAAAAACTTATTCAATCTTTTTTTTCAAATTTAGACAGGTTAAAGTGTTAAAAAATGTTGCCATTTTCTTATTTGAAAATATTTTTTTTATTTATTTATATTAATAACACTATCGATTGTTTATCGATCAATCGATTGTTTTTTAAAAAATAATCGATACTATCGGAAGTTCCAACTATCGATGTTTTATTAACACTACAATTTAATAATGGGTTTACTTTGAGCTCAATAAATCTAAGTTTATCAAAGTTTTGTGTGTCTTTTCTGAAAAAAAAAAATATGTGAACATATATTTTTATTGTGATACTTATGATGTTTGCGTCTCTTAATGAGAGGTGTTACTGGCCTCTGAAAATTGAAAAAAAGGGACAGTTAATTTAATTCTGAACCCTGTTCGTGTGTTCTTTGTTTCAGAAACGAGACAAAAAAAAATTATTAAAATCAAATATGATTAAGATTTAAACTAGAAACGAAAACATTTTTTAATGCAAAACAAATTGAGAAAGAGAAAGTATACAATTTAGAAGAAGTTTTGCTAAGAATTTTGTTTCACGGTAGAATTTTGCCTCCATCAAATAGCTACTGAGCTCTCTGAAATTTATTACAACGTGGGACACGTCTAATTTTGTATATGTTACTAAATACTTACAAGACATAAAAAACAACAAACGTTTATGCAAAAATTATGAAATACTTACAAGTTTACAGGGACAGCACTGTCAACCCCATCCATCTCGCCGGCAAATAAAAAATGTCTGCCAATTAGCATTCTCTTAAAAACGCAAAAAAACTGTGCACACGCGTCGATCCGTTCTTTAGTATTTGGTGGCACTGCTGGATCAACTTTAATAAAAAAATAAAAAGTAATATAAGATTTTTTGAGGAACTTAACAGATTTTTACTTTTTTGCTACTTATAAATTTAAATTACAGACTATTAATAAAATAAATAGGGTAGCGCAAGAAAGGGGGATAACCGGGGCATTCCTCACAACCATGCATTTTAAAGGGAATGGAAGAGACCTGCAATTCTCTGCTGATTCCAAACGGCTAATCGAGTAATCGCTTTTCATGGCAATAAATTTTACTATCACTTGTCAGTTTCCCGACTCGTGTAAAAACATCTGTTGGGATTCGAACCACGATCCTACCGACATTACGCTAGAGACACCACCTAAACCAATCTAAATTGAGTTGATATACATTCAATATGGTCCACTTCATTTTCCATAAAAACTAGCAAGGAAAACCGTCGACTCCCTCCGAATCTGTTGATATAGGGATGGTTCATGGGCCCAAATTTTATTTCAATCGTCTATCGTCGTATAATTTCGCTTTGCACATTCGATTTAAAGATATGGGAAAGAGAACCTGAAAGCTGGCCGATTTCAAAAATTCTTTCAGCATCTCAATGCTACCTTTTCAGTCAGTAACAAAGACTATAGGTTTGTTCGTGAAAGCCCTCGGGTCGCCCTAAGGTCGCCACAAAGCGTTTTTTGAGAAATCTTAAGTCGCGAATGTCAAACTGAGTGTTTTTGAGCCCTAGGGTTGACCTGGGTTTCCCTGAACTCGCAACATTATTAAAACTTTTATAATGCCGCATCCCAGATGTGTAATTTGTAGCTATGTACAGTTCTAGATTACTCATTATTGGCACTGGAAAACCAACTTACAGCCACTGCTGATAATTCTAAGGAATTGAGAAACTCTATAGGATATGGTGCGACTTTCTCAGTGTCCATAATATTGTCTACTGATAGACATTCGACAACATCCCCAATACATCAAACATAATTTATTAGTTTATATGGTTAACTATCTCATTAGTCGGCGCCGAAGTCGACTTTACACACAGTCATTACCGATTGCCAATATTTATTTGAAGATCAAGATAGACATTCTCAGGTCAACTGTGTAACCGACAATTTGACAGAAATCACCTCACGGTGAAAGAACTTTTGAAATCGGTCCAGTAGCTTCAAGGTTCCCGTTTACGTTGCCGTTCCCGTAGGAATATTGGGAAAACAAATACAGCCCATGTCCTTCTTCTGGTCAAGACTATCTCTGACCAAAATTCAAGGTTCAATAGTTCGGCCGGTAGATGGTAACAAAGTAAAACAGACAGACGGAGCTGATTTCGGATCTATAATGTTAGTAAGTACTTCCGTTCCCATGGGAATACGGGGAAAAATTAAAGTTAATGTTACTTTGAGATAGTGTAGCATTCTAACGGGGAAATAATTCTTGTAATCAGTTCAGTAGTTTCTAGGTTTCCGTTTACGTTGGCATTCTTGTGTGAATGCAGGGATAACATATATAGCCTATGTCCATTTTCAGGCTCAAGACTATAGGTCTGTTCGTTGAACTTTCCCCAGGGTTGACCCAGGTTTTCTTGACAACCCCATGAGTTGTCAAAAAAAACCTGGGTTTTCCAGTCCTCAAAAAACGCTAAACCACAAATCGCCACACATCTCTGTCATGTAAATAAAAACACATGCCATTTGACAGCCCTCAAATCGCCACAGCAAAAAGCTAGGGCGAGTTTGGGGAAAACCTATGGCTCAAAAAACACTCAATTTGACATTCAGGGCGAATTTAGGTTTCTCAAAAAACGTGGCGACCCTAGGGCAACCCCAGGGCTTCAACGAACAAACCTTATATCTCTGTACCAAAATTCATATAAATATTTTTAATAGTTTGGGCGGTTTTTGATAACAAATAAAAATAGATAGACAGATTTCATTTCAGACTTATGATATAAGTAAAGACTCCCATTCCCGTGGGAATATGGTGACCGTTCCCGTAGGAATATGGGGATGACTTACAGCTTATGTTACTCAGGGATAGTGTAGCATTCAAACGGTAGAAGAATTATTGAAATCAGTGCTGTAGCATCTAGGTTCCCGTATACGTTCCCGTTCCCGTGGAAATCTAGGGATAAAACATATAGCCTATGTCCTTCTTCAGGTTCTAGACTATCTCTATACAAAATTTCATATCAATCAGTTTATTAGTTTGGGCGGGTCACGGTAACATAGAAAGTCGGACAGACAGAGTTACTTTCACATTTGTAATATTAGTTAGGATTTATATCTAGTTAAGAGCATTAAACATTTTTTTGAAACTTCTAGCCTTAAAAATGGCGGTTTTTCCAAAAAAAAACATTCATCCCCTATTTCAACTCCATGTAGCCCTGTTAAAAATACTTTTGAGACCGTACTTTTTGAATTCCCATTTCCGTTCCGGAATTCCCATTTCCGTTCCGGAATATAAGGATAAATATATAGCCTTTATCCTTCGGCATGTTCTAGCTAGACCATCTCTGTAGTTAATTTCATAAAATCTGTTTAGCAGTTCGAACGAGAGACATACGAAAAACATACCGACGTAGCTACATTCGCATTTTCAATATTAGTTAAGACTCACGTTCCCGTGGGAATATGGTGACCGTTTTCGTGGGAATATGTGGATGAGTTGAAGTCAATGTTACTCCGGGATTATGGAGCATTCCAACGGTGGAAGAATTTTTGAAATCGGTGCTGTAGTGTCAAAGTTCCCGTATACGTTCCTGCTCCCGTGGGAATAAAGGGAAAAATATAAAGCCTATATCCTTTCTCAGGTTCTGAACAATCTTCGTACAAAATTTCATTTAAATCGGTTTATTAGTTTGGGCGGGAGATGGTAATATAGAACGACGGACAGACAGAGCTACTTTCACACTTATTATATAAGTAAGGACTCCCGTTCCCGTAGGAATAAGTAGATGAATTAAAGTTTATGTTACTCAGGGATAGTGTAGCATTCTAACGGTGGAAAAATTTTTCAAATCGGTGTTGTAGTTTCTAAGTTCCTGTATACGTTCCCGTTCCCGTGGGAATTTAGGGATAAAATATATAGCCTATGTCCTTCCTCAAGTTTTAGACTATCTCTGTATCAAATTTTATTTAAATCGGTTCAGTAGTTTGGGCGAAAGATGGTAACATAGAAAGCCGAACAGACAGAGTGACTTTCGCATTTATAATATTTCCGGCGTTACGAGTAGTGATCTTGAAGCGATCACAACTCTCCCACTTTTCTGCTTCACACTTGTGATCTGCCTGTGGTGTACGCCGCGTTGACCTCAGAAAGCGTCGGCAAGCATCTCGGTTTTGGATTGTTCCATGTCCGAGGCCAAGCAAATGCTGCTTTTTTTGCATTTGCTTGTACCAGGAGTGTTTTGGCCTGCCTTTTCTTTTTCGTCGCGAATTTGTTGAAACGTTGTACGATATTGCCTTTTGGACGGGGTTCTGCGGGTCTCTCCTTTGAACATGACAATACCAACTGAGCCCGGTCGTGCTGAATTTTGTCCAAGATGGTACTTTTGACATGAAGGCTTCCACGGATCTAAGTACTTCTAATTCGATCAAGCTTTGTTACTCCTGCTGTCATCCGAAGCATCTTCATTTCGGCTGCCGTCAATTTGCTCTCATACTTTTTGTACATTGTCCAACATTGTGAACCGTATGTCAGAGCTGGACGGACAACTGCTGTGTAGAGTCTTCCCTTCAGCTTAGGGGGCATTTTTCGATCACAGAAGACAGCGGAGTTTTCTCGCCACTTCATCCACCCTACGCTTACTCGATGATTGATGTCGTCATCACAAGTTGCTTCACTATTGATCATAGATCCCAGATATTTAAACTTTTCACACTTGGGAAGCACATTTCCATTCAGATAAATGTCTGGAATAGGCTTGTCTGGATCAGAAAAAGGGCAGCACATGTATTCAGTCTTTTTAGAGCTAATACGGTACCCATTTCCTTCCAGAACATCAATCCAAACGTCAAGTGCTCGTTGCAGGGATGTAGGATCCTCGCTTATGATGGCTCCATCGTCAAGCAAAGAATAATTGTTGTACTTTATTGTCCGTTACTTTATCCTTCGAGCAAATAATCCAGAACAGCAATAAAGAGCAGTGGACTCAAGACACTTCCCTGATGTACACCTACTGTTATTTGGAATTCTTCGGTGACTCCAGCTGGGCATCTCATTTTTGTAACTGCTCCCTAGTACATGTCCATAATTATTCGCACACTAGGCTTCAGGAACTCCTCGGTGTCTGAGGGCCACCCATATCAGATCTCGTGGTTGTCGATCGAATGCTTTTTCGAAGTCAACCAACACAATATGCAAATCCTCTAAGGCATCTCGGTGTTTTTCCATAATGATCCTTATACTTTGGATTGCGTCTGTAGTTGACTTACCCGCGACAAACCCGCATTGGTCATCAGACAGCCTTATTATTTTCCGCAGTCGGCTATCCAAAACCCGCTCAACAATCTTCATAGTGTGGGACATCAACTTGATCGAACGATAGTTGTCACAGCTTCTGAATATGGGAATGAATAGCATTCTAACGGTGAAAGAATTTTGAAATTGGTCAAGCGTTTTCTAAGTTAAAATAGATATAAACCTTTTACCATGAGGATGTTTCACCACAATAATCTGCAAAATATTCTTACTGGCCTTTTTTTTTTTTAATATAAAATTGGAAAACCCACATTATGGTTTCAGAATGCAAATATAAATTCAAATAAAAACATAAACATACCGGACGAACAGCACTGTTCAAACTTGGGTCCATAGGAAATAATCTTTTTTAGCTCATCAGAAAATTTGTTATATCTATCGCGGTCTTCCTTTGTCGTGCGTTGGCACAAGTATAACTTATTTTTGTATTTGGTTACCAAAATACACCATCCCTTAAATTGATCATACGGGGAGCACATTATCATCCTTATAATACCACGATATGTGATATACCGAGCGGATGAAATCAATTCTTTATTTTCCACTAAGTATTGTAGCAAGTGGTCCATTTTTTCTTCAAAATACGACTCTGGTTTTGCTTTCATATCTTTGATTCCTTGATCTAGATTTAAAGGCAGAATGGGTCTTTTAAAATACCGTAACGAGGATGATGATTTGTCATATTCTCGATCTGTGGTTATGGAAAAATATCCGCACATTTTAGGGGGTGAAATTTGAAATTCATCCGTAAACATTTTGTTTTTTTTTTTATGAAATTGCACTTTAGACAAAAACGCAATAGAACTAAATTTCAAGATAACTAGATG
The DNA here is from genome assembly GCA_949752695.1 of Melanostoma scalare. Classification (NCBI taxonomy): domain Eukaryota; kingdom Metazoa; phylum Arthropoda; class Insecta; order Diptera; family Syrphidae; genus Melanostoma; species Melanostoma scalare. The sequence continues at coordinate 27,181,383 of OX456984.1, read as the reverse complement.
TAATTAAATTGTATTTTTAAGAGCGGTCACCGGTCAGACACTAGTATTAATTGCCTATCAGAAAAAAACTGAAAACTGTAAGCAAAGCCCATTTGCAATTTGCTTTATTGAATATAGACATTCACGAACCGATAAGCTGAAAGTTTGCTGAAGTTGTACTTGCTTGTGTGAGTTAATATCATCCACAAATATTTATGTATTCAAAAAGACCGATCTAAATATTGTTGCTTGTGCAAATATTAATTTTCACCGCATACATGCACACTGCACAGAATGTAGTCATGTTAGATTCGCAAAGAAGGGAATTCCCCTTTTTAAATAGTTTGCCTAGTGAACAGCACTGTTCGAACTTAGATCCATGTGCTTGTCCAGAAGGGTTATTTCAATAACGTTATGCTGTTAACGCTAGCAGCCGTATTTATTAGATTTTCTTAAGACGCCTCTTAGACGTTGATTAATTAAGTTTCAATTAAAATTTAATTGGAACTTAAGAGAGGTTGATTAAATTTTAAATTCTTATCGATAATCGATTCTGCGCTGATGCTAAACTAATTGATAGTTGTGTCAAAATAAAGTAGTAAAAACAGAAATCTAGTCCAATTTAAACAGCGTTTTGACAACCATTCGTTTGTAAACAAATGTGGTGCCTTTTTGCTTATCAGAAAAAAAAAAAAAACACTATGTACGAGTATCAACAACCAAAAATGTGATGAGAATTTCTCTCGAGTTTTCATTTAAAATATGTATATCTTATTATGAGTAGCAAATCGACCGTGCGGCCATGGAACAATCATTCTTTGCCAAGCGAAACTGCATTTCCCTAACAATTTCTTAACTCAGGTTGTAGGCACACGACATCCATGGCGAAATAGATAAAGCGTAACTATTGCGTGGGCGTTCGACCACCATAAACATCCAAAATGAATTTTCTCTGACATCACCTCAACAGCAGGAAAATATGCCTTGAAAAATGCGGTTCGAATTTAACCTTTCAGAACCGCACTGAGAATGGTTGTTGCGAGAACAACGCGTTTGGCCTTGTAGCACTGTGGAGCTTTTGTGCCAGCATTTTAGGTTTCTATTTATTAATCATGACATCTGAAAAAAAAACTTAGCACATTGAAAATATTTAAATCGCGAAGAAAATCTTCCATATTTTTAAAAAGTTTCTTTTTAGAAATTATATTACCAAAACAACAGATCAAAATTCGCACCGAATTTCCCGAAACGTCAGAATGAATTTTTAGTTTGGGTTTAAGAGACCTTTAAACGTCATTATTGGCATTTAAGTTAAGAGGGCTCTTAGCAAGGTTACTTAAATGTGAAATTTGATTATCGATACGGATTCGTTACTTAAGTGTAACTTAAAGGCCAATTAAATCTAATCAACGATTAAAAGTTCTTTATAGATACGGCTACGTCTACACGTTGTTATACTTCCTCGCACAAGTTCTCCATTTTGTGTTGAAAAGTGTATTGAAAAAAGCATAACGTTATGAGCATAACCCGTCTGGACACCCCAAGTGTACTGCTTAGGCAGATAAATCTGATTTCGTTTTGCGCATCCAGCCTCTTTCTTCCTCACCCCTTTTGCCCAGAAACGACCGATATAACGTTATTGGAATAACACGTGTGGACAGGGACCATAGAAACAAAATTTTTTCTGCCAAGCAGGCAAGTTTACAAAAATATCGCGGTCTTTCTTTATTGTTCGTTGGCACTAATATAATTTATTTTTGTATTTGGTTACCAAAATACACCATCTTTTAAATTGCTCATACGGGGAGCACATTATCATTCTTATGATACCACGATATGTGGTATACCGAGAGGATGAAATCAATTCTTTATTTTCCACTAAGTATCGTAGCAAGTGGTCCATTTTTTCTTCAAAATCTGGTTTTGTTTTGAAATCTTCGATTCCTTCATCTAGATTTAAAGGCAGAGTTGGTCTTTTGAAATACCGCAACAAGGATGACGATTTTTCATATTCTCGATCTGTGGTTATGGAAAAATATCCGCACATTTGAGGAGGTGAAATTTGAAATTTTTTTGTATACATTTGGATTTTTTTTGTTAAACTGGCTCTTACTAAAACGCGATAGAACTGAAGGTAAATCCAAAACACAAACTTAAATTCAATCTCTGAGAACTAGACCTAGATGCAATTGAATTCTATTTTCAATTTTCAAGAAGTTGTCATGGCCACTCGTCAGTAAGTACATTGTAAGTATGAAATGCAACGAAAAGCTGAAGGTCATATACCTACTATAAAATTGAATTTGAATCCAGGCATAAGGTTAGTTGGTTAAACTTTATCCAGGATTGATCCATGTTTGCTTAACAAACCTAAAAGTTGTTTAAAAAAACTGTTTTCGGTTCTTAAAAAACGCTAAACTACAAAATCAGTGCACATCGCTGTCATTTGAAGAAAAATACATGCTATTTAACAGCTCTGTTCGTTACCTGAAAACGCCTAAGAAAATACCTAGGGCTACTTTAGGCCGAACTGAGGGATCAAAAATCAAAATACACTCAGCTTGACATTCAAAGCTAGCTTTGGTTTTTTTGAAAAAAAGCTTCGCTGCACTGCCACCACAGGGCTTCAAACGAACAAACCTGATAAGCTTACTAAAATTGTACTTGTGTGAAGACTGGTCAATCATTTTACGATAAAGTAGCATCCACAGATAACGTTTCGTTTTAAAAAAGCTCGCTTGCAATGAACCACACAAAGATTGAAATTTATTTTCATTTTTCACTATTATTTATGCAGGCTTGTTAGATTCGCAAGGGGATTTCCCTTTTTTAAAATGCCATAGAGATAGAATAACAAGTCATGAAGTGCTTATCGCAGGTAGGAGGGGCCCGCGCAAAAAATTGTTTTTTTAGCCAATTCAGTCGTCAATCAAACCAAACAAATAGGTATATTTCATTTGTACCGGGCTAGTGGTGGCTATCGGGTTGACGCTGGCATGCTTGTACCTTCCTCAACATACATAAATATCTTTGGAGTTTATGGTGATCTATATTAAACGGACGGACGTTGTTAAGGCATTGACGATAGGCATTGGTATATGTATATGTATGTAGATAATGTTTAAATACTTTGAGCACATTTTTCCCACCCCATAAAACCTTAGTGATATTGGTTGTAATTTAATATTACCCCGAAACTGACTAATTCATTTTATTTGACCGACACATAACCTCAGCAAGCCCTTAAATAGGTATATCTTCTTAGAATATTATTTTCATATTCTGTAGTCTCTACAATAATCCAATTTTATTTTAACGTCATTCATGTTCACATTGCAATTCGATAGGTATATTTTTTGTTTCTCTTCTTTTTTTGTATTCTACGATTATGACTGATGATACAAAAAAAATGTAATTGAAGTATTTATTCGCAAGGAAAGAAATTATCAATAACAAGAAACAAAAAATTTTAAACAAAAATAAAAGTTGCAAGACCGATTATGGCCTACCGTTAAAGTGTTTCTGTATGTTAGATATAGACAATATAGTGAAATAAAATGAAAGTTACATGAATATTCGAAAAAATTTGCGCACATTTCCCTTCAATGTCCCGTGGATTCCCTTAGGATATCTTCTTGATTAATTCACTACTTATAATCACTTTTGACAAATTATGAGATAGACTGAATATTTAATTAAACTAAAAATTTAGACGTCTTTGGTAATATGTATTTCGAATGGAAAAAAAGGAAGGAAAAATGGCAGCATCCGTTCTCGAATCAACGAAAGTTCATTTCATGCGAAATATGTATGTACATAGATCTCATTACAACTAATTCGTATATTTTTTTGTTCATAGTATAGTTGTGTTAAGTATGACCGTAGGTATTATAGGATATGAAATTATATTAAAAAAAAATGTAGCATTGCAAAACAACAATTTAATGATTTTATTTTTACGACCAATTGGGACTACAACATGAAACATTCGCCAAAAAAGTGGCTTCTTACAAAATATAAAATACAGAATAAACAAACTTGACGCAAGTATGCAAATAGAAAAAAAAAACACAAATAGGCGAGTGGCGGCTATTATTTTAGAACAAGTAGCCTCCAACCACAGTGTTGACACGAGAGTTCATAAAAAAAACGTTTGACTGTGAGTATTAAAAAACTCTGTCAGTCGTATTTATAATTCCATTCCAAAGTATGCCTAATCTTAGACAGCTCCTAGAACAGTATTCAACTCCGAATTGTATTTATAAACACTCCCATCGCTGTCTTAGCACTGGACAAGTTCAAAAACCTATCGGATAGACTATCCCGGATGCCCGCTACTTAGATACATTCATGAACGCTTAAGATGTCTTTTTCGAATTTGCTGCCGACAACAGCTGTGAAATATAAAAATTCAACTTTAAAAAACAGAAAAATATTCCAGATATCATTGGAATTAGTTTTTTTCTTATAGGTTTTTTTAATTTTGGTTTTATATGTTTTTAAAATCGATTATGTTTTATTTTTTGATGCCGTTTGTTTGTTATTTTTTTGAGTTTTTTTGATTTTTGTGTTTTTAATCTTTTTTTTCGTTTTTTAAATTTTTTTGAATCACATCGGGCACCCATAGGCAATCATTAGCCTTATGAGGGCCATTTAACAAATCACTTTCACTCTGCTATCAAGTTGTCTGCTGTGAAACAGTCGCCTTGTCAGAACAAAAGCTCCTCTAGCCCTGACCAAAGCCGCATCCCTATGTTTGTTAAAATAAAGATACTGATCTAGCCAAAGTCTGAGGTACTTGACTACTACTTTGCTTGGCATGGTGTGGCCATATAGATAAACAATCACCCCTGTTCTGATTTCCGTTCGGATACCATATCCTCCCGTTTTAGAATATTTGCGGTTCTCAATTCCGAATTCGTTCGTTTTCAATTCGCTTATCATTTTGTTAGCGGAATTGAATCCGGTTGATGAATTCTGTAGAACATTATTCATTGATAAAAATGAAAAACAATAAACTATATTTGCATATGTATGCACTGAAGTGGTAAACAGTAACAATGAACACAAAAATTTAATTTTCAAGACGTTTTTGTGACATAAAATCAGTAGTGAATCCGTTCGGAAATAAGAACACATTGTTCAAATCAGTACGGATTCAATTTCGGTTTCCGTTTTTAATCCGGCCGAAAATCAGAACAGCCATGAATCACTAGCTTTCGACAGTTCTTTCTCGTATCCCATGAGGCCTGAGCCAGTGGGGTTATAAACACAATTGTTTCCGAGTTCTGAAAGTCGATTTTCAACTTCCAGTCATCGCAATATTTCTGAATCTTGTCGAAGTCACTTTGCAAGAGACTTCTGATGTCTTCGGATCTTTGGACCTGTTGTGTACGCAATGAGGTCGCCGGCATACACTATATCATGGTGAAGAGAACAAATTAGATCGCCAGTGAAAATGCTAAATAAAATAGGCGAGTTCACCGCTACCTGTTGCAGACCATTCTGAAGGTAAAAGTTCTGATAGAAGTTATTCCCATGCAACTTCCAGTGTCGATTAACGTTACTGCACTAATCTTAAAGCATACAGCATCAATTTCAGGTTTTGAGAAAACATATTCAAACATCCCATGGAAATTGTTTAAGAACAAAGTAGTTTGCGTCGACTTTAGTTCCGAAATAAACTCACACCAAAATAAAAAATAAATAAAAAAAACAATGCAGTCGACTGCAGTCAATTCTTATGTTCCAAGGAATCCGACATTAAAAACAAAAAACATTCAAAATATCGTTGCTGAACGATCAGAATTTATTTTTTTCGATTTCCCATGTATTGAGACTCTTATACCGAAATAAATGCACACCAAAATAAAAAACCAAAATTGAAAGAAATAAAATTGAATTTTCTATAAGCTGATCACTTGAATAGAAAGGTACATATACCAAAAATACTCAGATACCTTTAAATAGCTTTTTAGTAGAAACGGGTTTGTGACTCTGCTTAACGTAAAACACGTAAACAACAACAGAAAGCTATCCGGATACGATTGTTGCACGCTGCCATTTTGTTACCGGTGGAAGTCTTTAGTGAAAAAAATCAGTTGAAGTTTAAAAAATGACTCTTTAAAGTTTGAATAAAATCGATATATTTCATTTCATTTCCCTGATTTAAGCTGTTTTCGTCATTTAAGTCAACATTTCACAAAAAAAGTGGAGATAACAAAGCTTAAGGTGAAAAAAAGCTAGAGTAGAATTAAAAAGTGAAGTAAATAGAGAAAATATGATTGGATATAAAAAGGGATAAAAACAAAAAAAAAAAACGATTTTTTGTTGTTCAGAAATGCTGGTGAAAAATATTTTGTGAGGGGTTATTGATGCAGTACCCGGCTGCTCGTTGCTTGTTGAATACGTGAAACGTGATAATGCGATATAAAACTGAAAAAGCTGCACCTTACAAATGTGAATCAAATGTCGCTTTCCATTGGTTTCACTCGGGGAAGCACTCATTTTAAAACCAATGGAAAACCCAAAATTGTTTCTATTCAGTTTAACGTAATTTTCTTTGTGTGAGTGAAACACCTATGGCTTTTAAAAAATATTCCTTGAAGAAAATTTTCTTTTTGACATTTGAGTAACATGTGTTAGTGCTTCTTGAGTCGATTCTCACTTCAAACCGAGAAGCGGCTGTCACTTCTCAGAATCATGAGAAGCGATCTTTTTGCACCAATAGAACGGTTTGAGAATGCTTCTGGACGCATTTTTTTTTCTCAAACAAATTCCTATCAAAGAAACTTACAATTTGTAAAACTTTTTTTTTATTTAAGAACAGTGAACAATTTAAAGTTATAAAATCAGTATGAAAGTATAAAAGTATGAACATTTTTTTCTTTTTTCTTTTATAAGTATTTTTTAACGAAAAACAAAGCAAATTTATTCATTGATGGCTTCTATATACCAGTCTGGTAAAATACTGAAATCCGTTTTACCGATGTGAGGGGTATAATTGAGTTCTTTAGTTGTTACATCGAAATCAAACTCGTACACAGAGTGAGGACAATCAATGTGCCGCATTTCCCTTTCCACCCAATCCAAAAACTTTTCTAAAAATTCGTAACACCTTAATGGAGTCCACGAACCCTATTACAAAACAAAAATTTTAAATAGGACGTAACTTTTAGGTTTACTCATTTTTTAAATTTAACTTACTTTTCCATATTTAAGCAAATCATCTTGAGTTAAATGTTCGATTTTTTGTACCACCCCCTGTTGATCTCTCATACCAACGTATATATCGTCAACTCCTGTCAAAAAGCTCTGGGTCCAAATATTTTGACACTTTGCTACAAATTTTGAAGTGTTGTTAGGAGTTAACAATGGGTTTACTTTGAGCTCAATAAATTTAAGTTTATCAAAGTTTTGAGTGTCTTCTCTGAAAAAATTGTATAAACATATATTTTTATTGTGATACTTTTAATGATGTTTGTAAAAGTTTAAATGAATGTTTTAAATTCGCTTGTCTACCAAAAATTATTTGGCGCGTTTCTTAAGGAAAGGTGTTACTGGCCTCTGAATATTGAAAAAAGGGACAAAAGACTCAGGTGAGTTTCTGAGAAAAGAATTGTATGAATTCTTTTTTCAATTTTTTTTTTTTGCCCAGTCAATTCAATTTTGAACCCTGTTCGTGTATGGTACGTGTTCTTTATTTCAGAAAGGTAACAAAAAAAAAGCATTAAAATCAAAACTTATCAAGATATATAAACTACGAAAACATTTTTAATGCAAAATAAATTGAGAGAGAAAGTATACAATTTAAATGAAGTTTTGCTAAGAATTTTGTTTCACGGACGGAATCTAAAATAAAAATAAATAAATAGGGTGGCGCAACAGAGCAAGGAGCCCCTGGGCCTAGCGCATTTCTCACAACCACGCCTTGTGAGGGAATGGAGGGGACCTACAATTTTCTGCCGGCTCCGAACGGCGAATTGAGAAAGCGCTTTTCATGGCAATGAATTTACTAACGGAGGACTTGCCAATTCCTCGCGAAAGGCGATACCCGTGGAAAAACATTTTTGCCTCTGCTGGGATTCGAACCTCTGGGTTAGCAGGTGGACATGCTAACCATCACGCCACGGGTACTCACGGACTCACGGACGGAATCTGCCTCCATCAAATAGCTACTGAGCTCTCTAATTTATCTAATTTTGTATATTAATAGGTTTGTTCGTTGAAGCCCCGGGGTCGTCACCTTAGGGGAATAAAGAACTAGAGGGAAAACCATTACTTCTCTTGCCCCGCAACTTCCAATTGCTTACATTGTTGCTTTTGTAACACGAGATCTATCTGTGATACACGTATACAGCTGAATATAAAGTTGTGTCAGTGAAATTACTAACACCACCTTATTTTCGGATTTCAAACTGATTTTGAAATTTCAAAATAAAGTGATGTTTGTAAAATCAGTTTGAGGACAGATGCCGTAGTGTGTGTGTGGTTTGCCCTTTTGTTGTATCGTTTTTTTGATAAACCTAAAGTCGCCCTGAATGTCAAATTGAGTTTTTTTTTAGCCCTGGGGTTGACCTGGGTTTTCTCTCATCTCGCCCAAGATTTTTTCTGAGGCGATTTGAGGGCTGACAAATGGCATGCATTTTTATTCATGACAGGGATGTGTGGTGATTTTGTGGCTTAGCGTTTTTTGAGAACTGGAAACCCCGGTTTTTTTACACAACTCATAGGGTTGTCATGAAAACCTAGGTCCGGTCCACCCTGGGTAAAGTTCAACGAACGAACTTATTATGTTACTATAATACTCACAACACATAAAAAACATGCAAACATTTATGCAAACATTATAAAATACTTACAAGTTTACAGGGACAGCGCTGTCAACCCCATCCATCTCGCCGGCAAATAAAAAATGTCTGCCAATAAGCTTTCTTTTGTAAACGCAAAAAAATTGTGCACACTCGTCGATCCGTTCTTTAGTATTTGGTGGCACTGCTGGATCAACTTTAATTAAAAAAATAAAAAAAAATATAAGATTTTTTGGGGAACTTAACAGATTTTTACTTTTTTGTTACTTATAAATTCAAATTACATACTACTATTTCATGCTTATTTTGAGATTCGATTTCGATAGAAAGAAGTTTGTCGAAAGCTAACCCGAGAATTTCCAAATTGATCCACTGTTTTAATTTTTTTTTTTAATTGCATTTTTACAGATTGCATTAACTAAGAATAACTTTAAAATAAAATAAATAGGGTAGCGCAAGAGAGGGAGACATCCGGAAGGTTCCAACAATTTTCTGGTGATTCCAAACGACTGATCAAGGAATCGCTTTTCATGGCAATGAATCTTACTATCACTTGTCAATTCTTCGCGACCCGTGGAAAAACATCTTTTGGGATTTGAACCACGAACCTCCCGACATTACGCTACGGGCGCCACCTTAACCAATCTAAATTGAGTTGATATACATTCAATATGGTTCACTTTATTTTCTAAAAAAGCTCGCAAGGAAAACTATCGACTCCCTTCAAATCTGTTGATATAGGGATGGTTCCTGGGGTCAAATTTTCTTTCAATCGTCTATCATCGATTGTATCATCAAAAGATTGTTTCAATGTAATTTCCCTTGCACAGTCGATGGAAAGATATTTTACTATTTTTTAATACCTAAAATTTAGAAGGTAGTCTAAAACTTTACGGAATCCAGGGCATGTTAAGGTTTGATCCCCATAACTTAAAAACTACCGGCCCAATTTCAAAAAATCTTTTAACTTTAAGATGCTACATTATCCTTCAGTAAGATAGGGTACTTTTATCCCATATTCATACGGAAAAGGGAACCTGAAAGCTGACCGATATCAAAAATTCTTTCAGCATTAAGATAACACATTATCAGTCAGTAACAAAGACTATATTTCATCCCCAATTTTCCCAGGGTAAGGGAAGGGGAACTAAGAACTTCCAAGCAATCTTCAGCTAAGTTCAGCGGATTTTTCTGACAACTTATATGTTATTATTTTTACTTCCGATTATAGGTACTATTCTATAAGGCAAGTCTTGCAATCGTGCAGAAAATTTTTTTTGAGATAACAACTAAATATGACATTTCGATGATAGAGAATACGAAAAAAGTGGGTCCTACAATTCTGTCTGTCTGTCTGTATATGGATCTACAGCCTGAACCCATTGACCGATTTTCTTCAAAATTTGCAGTCAGGGTCTGTGGGGCAGCCTACAGAGGGGTAGGGTCCCTAGGTCTTGAGATAACGGTACCTGCCATACAAACGATATGATAGTACTTATTTTTCTCGAAAACGGCTCCCACGATTTTGATAAAATTTTACGTAAGGAATTATTTATGAATTGCTAATCTTATGATGTAAAATTTTTTTTTAAGAACAAGTCTTTAAACGGTACCCCCCATAGTACCGTTTTTTTTTTCAAAACCGTCTTTCTCGCTAATGGCTTGCATGGTTTTGACAAAATTTCATATTAATTAATTAATTAATTTTAAATTAATTAATTTTTTTTTTAAATATTTGTTTTTTCGAGTATTTTCAAAATGGTATCTTTGATTTATTTCAAGTTTTTTTTCAAAACATCTTTTAACAAGATCTTAAAATTTGTGTATACTTGAATTTTTAAAACTTCATTTTTTAAAAAAATAAAAAATAAAAAACCGGCTTTTGAAAAACGGCTCCAACGATTTTGATTAAATTCTTAGGGCTTATATATTAGAAACTGCAACAAAATGACTTTTTTAGATTTTCGCTTGAAACCTTTGAAATATAAATTATTTTTTTTTTCAATATTTTGAGGGATTTAATTCAATATTTTGAGGGATTTAATTAAATTTTCATAATCAATGTGTAGTTGGCATCTCTATACCACCAAATATATTAAGAGCGACTACTAAAACCTTTTAAAAATCAAGACCTTGCCAGAAGATGTTTCGTCAAAAAATTTGAAAAAATTCAAAGTTACAGTTTTGAGAGTATTCAAAAAATGAAAAACAAAATTTTTAAAAACTAATAAAAACTTCAAAAAATTTAAGTTTTTAAATGTTGATACGCAATCTTTCTTAAACAACCTACAATATTTTAATTATTAAGTTTTGTCAGAATCGTGTAGGTAAGTTATTAACGAAAAAGTCGGTTTTTTTTTAAACGGTACTATGGAGGAACTGTTCTTAGACTCTTTCCAAATAAAATTTAAATACATATGTATATACCTACCTATAATCGCAAGTAAAAATGATTGATTTTTTTTTCAGTTTTGCAGTACCCATTTTTAGAAGGATCTTCCTCTTATATTTTACCTCTTACATCTTATAAATGACAGAAAGAAATTTACTCCTTATCGTGTTCCATTGACAACAAAAAAATGTATTCTTTTATAGGAATCCTAATTTACCAGAAAGCTCCATAAGTTCTGGTTTGCGTTCCCGTTCATGTTCCTGTTCCCTTATGAATATGGGAATGAATAGCATTCTAACGGTGAAAGAATTTTGAAATTGATCAAGCGTTTTCTAAGTTCCCGCGTAGTTCATGTTCCCGGGGGAATATGGGGATGAAAAATAGATATAAACCTTTTACCATGATGAATGACACCACCTCAATGTTCTCTTGCATTGAGGGTGTTTCACCACAATAATGTGCGAAATATTCGTACTGGCCGTTATTGTTTTTTAATATAAAATTGGAAAAAACACATTATGGTTTCAGAATACATAATTATATAAATTCAAATAAAAACAGAAACATACCGGACGAACAGCACTGTTCAAACTTGGGTCCATAGAAAATAATCTTTTTCAGCCAATCAGGCATTTTTTTATACTTATCGCGGTCTTCCTTTGTCGTGCGTTGGCACAAGTATAACTTATTTTTGTATTTGGTTACCAAAATACACCATCCCTTAAATTGATCATACGGGGAGCACATTATCATCCTTATAATACCACGATATGTGATATACCGAGCGGATGAAATCAATTCTTTATTTTCCACTAAGTATTGTAGCAAGTGGTCCATTTTTTCTTCAAAATACGACTCTGGTTTTGCTTTCATATCTTTGATTCCTTGATCTAGATTTAAAGGCAGAATGGGTCTTTTAAAATACCGTAACGAGGATGATGATTTGTCATATTCTCGATCTGTGGTTATGGAAAAATATCCGCACATTTTAGGGGGTGAAATTTGAAATTCATCCGTAAACATTTTGTTTTTTTTTTTATGAAATTGCACTTTAGACAAAAACGCAATAGAACTAAATTTCAAGATAACTAGATGTAATTAAATTGTATTTTTAAGAGCGGTCACCGGTCAGACACTAGTATTAATTGCCTATCAGAAAAAAACTGAAAACTGTAAGCAAAGCCCATTTGCAATTTGCTTTATTGAATATAGACATTCACGAACCGATAAGCTGAAAGTTTGCTGAAGTTGTACTTGCTTGTGTGAGTTAATATCATCCACAAATATTTATGTATTCAAAAAGACCGATCTAAATATTGTTGCTTGTGCAAATATTAATTTTCACCGCATACATGCACACTGCACAGAATGTAGTCATGTTAGATTCGCAAAGAAGGGAATTCCCCTTTTTAAATAGTTTGCCTATACTCTGTCCAACAAAGATTGTCAGTACAGGCCTTATGGGAGAGCTTTTTTCGAAACTGTGGTGCCTGTCAACGCTCTCAGGACAACACACAAGTAATAATGTACGTAGCGCCCACTGAAATAAAAACAACCCACTGACCTACCTATGAGTTTTTCATGTAGTTTTAATAAAAATTTTGCGATAGTCCCCCATACAACTTGTCTGCCACACAGTCGATGGCAGAATGACTTGTGTTTGCTATTCAACCCTCGTTTATTTGCTGAGTGCAATGAGAATGCGTACATTCAGACGGCGTTGCCATGACCAAATTTGACCGAAATAATACAACTCTTCCTTCAGAGTTTGTTAAAGAACTTTGAAAAATAATGCTTTTCTGAAGCTCTTGAGATAAATTTAATATGTAAGTACTGCCATCATAACGTTTTTAAATTCATTGGTTCTTTTCCTACATGATAGGAAAGATGCTTGGAAAATTGTATAGAATTGTTTCTCTATCTTTAAGCAATCATCTATTATTATTTTGGCGATAGGTTTGTATGGCTAGGTTAGTTATTAGTTAGTTATTAATTTTTTTGAGTCTGTATGTAAAAAGTAAAAACTTTTCCAATTAATGAAAAAAAGAAGAAGAAAACCAAATTTATTTATGTGTTATTTTCTTTGAGTAAAATTTTCGCAATGATTCCATTAATGAAAACTGAAAAGTCTGAAAAGTCGGTGGAAACTTTTCAAGAAAATTTTAAAAATAAATCGGCTGCTGTAAAGCACACTGCAAGAGTTTTTTGTGTAGCAGATCGAACTGTTTACAGGGCCTTAAATGAAAAAGAAAACAAGGGCCACAATTCACCGCCTAAGAAGAAAAATAAGTGCGGTCTGAAAAAAATTACCGATGACTTCGATAAATGCGCCATTAGACATTTAGTACATCACTTCTTTATGAATAATGAAATCCCTACACTTGACAAAATATTGGCGGAGGTGCGATTGAGTCCAAACATATCCACAATAAGCAGGTCAACCCTCCACACGATTTTAAAGAAGGATCTTGGATTCAAATTTGTCAAACGTCAGCGGAAAAGTATTCTGTTGGAGAGAAGTGACATTGTTTCGTGGAGACGGAAATACCTGCGACAAATAAAAAAATATAGAGAAGAAGAAAAGAAAATATATTTCACTGACGAAACTTGGATTAATGAAGGGCATACTCGTCAACATGTTTGGATTGACCCGAATATAAAAACACCACGCCAGGCATTTAATGAAGGCCTATCAACGGGATTAAAAGCACCATCGGGAAAAGGAAAAAGATTGATCATAAGCCACATTGGAAGTTCTACTGGCTTCCTCAGAGATGGGCTTTTAAGTTTTGTTTCAAATAAGAGCGGTGACTACCACGAGGATATGAACTCAGAAGTCTACGAAAAATGGTTTAAGAGTATTTTGCCAGGATTGGAACCCAACTCCGTCATCGTATTGGACAATGCTTCATACCATTCCAGAAAACAAAATAAGGCGCCTTCAACCTCAACGAAAAAAGAAGACATAAGAAATTGGTTGAGAAGCAATGCCATAAGTTTCGAAGACGATATGGTGAAAGCAGAGTTGTTGGAAATCGTCAAACGAAGAAAATCCAATTATGAAAGGTATGTTGTGGACGAATTGGCTCAAGCCGCGGGACATAAAGTGCTTCGTTTACCGCCTTATCACTGTGAACTCAACCCAATAGAATTGGTTTGGGCTCAGGTGAAAGGATGTGTAGCAAGCCGAAACAAAACATTTAAAATGTCCGAAATCAAGGAGTTATTAACAATAGCACTTGAAAATGTTGACAACGTCAAGTGGGATAACTGTGTGCAACACGTTATAAATATTGTTGAGCCGAAAATGTGGGCGATGGATGTTTTCACCGAAGAAGCCACAGAAAGGCTAGTTATAAATCTGAACGAAGATAGTAGCACTAGCAACTACTCGTCAGATTGTAATTAAGATCTTTTTCTATATTGAATAGATGTAAGTATCCAATTATTTAAATTAAAATTATTTTATGATGTTTTTGTTATGAAATGTATATTTTTATATTGTTAAATAGATTATTTTTAAATAAATGAAGTTATATTTATTTTTTGTTATTTATGTTGTTTTTTTTAAAAAAGGATTAGGCCTACTGGGAATACCTTTTAAAAAAAAAAAACCCACCTATTATCTTACCTCATGGTGGTGTGGAAAAAAATGATCAAATTTTTGTTTAAATCGTAATTGTGAAATTAAAAAGCAAAAGTGGTAGCGCTGGTACTTTTCTCTCTCATTTTGAAGCGATTTAGTATGATTTTTTATACATGGTATGGGAACGCTGAAAGAGCTTTCACGTGTGATAGACTTATGCAATATGTTGCAGCCAAAGTGAGATGCCAACGTCCTATCTTCCCTGTACTGACAATCTTTGTTGGACAGAGTATAGTGAACAGCACTGTTCGAACTTAGATCCATGTGCTTGTCCAGAAGGGTTATTTCAATAACGTTATGCTGTTAACGCTAGCAGCCGTATTTATTAGATTTTCTTAAGACGCCTCTTAGACGTTGATTAATTAAGTTTCAATTAAAATTTAATTGGAACTTAAGAGAGGTTGATTAAATTTTAAATTCTTATCGATAATCGATTCTGCGCTGATGCTAAACTAATTGATAGTTGTGTCAAAATAAAGTAGTAAAAACAGAAATCTAGTCCAATTTAAACAGCGTTTTGACAACCATTCGTTTGTAAACAAATGTGGTGCCTTTTTGCTTATCAGAAAAAAAAAAAAAACACTATGTACGAGTATCAACAACCAAAAATGTGATGAGAATTTCTCTCGAGTTTTCATTTAAAATATGTATATCTTATTATGAGTAGCAAATCGACCGTGCGGCCATGGAACAATCATTCTTTGCCAAGCGAAACTGCATTTCCCTAACAATTTCTTAACTCAGGTTGTAGGCACACGACATCCATGGCGAAATAGATAAAGCGTAACTATTGCGTGGGCGTTCGACCACCATAAACATCCAAAATGAATTTTCTCTGACATCACCTCAACAGCAGGAAAATATGCCTTGAAAAATGCGGTTCGAATTTAACCTTTCAGAACCGCACTGAGAATGGTTGTTGCGAGAACAACGCGTTTGGCCTTGTAGCACTGTGGAGCTTTTGTGCCAGCATTTTAGGTTTCTATTTATTAATCATGACATCTGAAAAAAAAACTTAGCACATTGAAAATATTTAAATCGCGAAGAAAATCTTCCATATTTTTAAAAAGTTTCTTTTTAGAAATTATATTACCAAAACAACAGATCAAAATTCGCACCGAATTTCCCGAAACGTCAGAATGAATTTTTAGTTTGGGTTTAAGAGACCTTTAAACGTCATTATTGGCATTTAAGTTAAGAGGGCTCTTAGCAAGGTTACTTAAATGTGAAATTTGATTATCGATACGGATTCGTTACTTAAGTGTAACTTAAAGGCCAATTAAATCTAATCAACGATTAAAAGTTCTTTATAGATACGGCTACGTCTACACGTTGTTATACTTCCTCGCACAAGTTCTCCATTTTGTGTTGAAAAGTGTATTGAAAAAAGCATAACGTTATGAGCATAACCCGTCTGGACACCCCAAGTGTACTGCTTAGGCAGATAAATCTGATTTCGTTTTGCGCATCCAGCCTCTTTCTTCCTCACCCCTTTTGCCCAGAAACGACCGATATAACGTTATTGGAATAACACGTGTGGACAGGGACCATAGAAACAAAATTTTTTCTGCCAAGCAGGCAAGTTTACAAAAATATCGCGGTCTTTCTTTATTGTTCGTTGGCACTAATATAATTTATTTTTGTATTTGGTTACCAAAATACACCATCTTTTAAATTGCTCATACGGGGAGCACATTATCATTCTTATGATACCACGATATGTGGTATACCGAGAGGATGAAATCAATTCTTTATTTTCCACTAAGTATCGTAGCAAGTGGTCCATTTTTTCTTCAAAATCTGGTTTTGTTTTGAAATCTTCGATTCCTTCATCTAGATTTAAAGGCAGAGTTGGTCTTTTGAAATACCGCAACAAGGATGACGATTTTTCATATTCTCGATCTGTGGTTATGGAAAAATATCCGCACATTTGAGGAGGTGAAATTTGAAATTTTTTTGTATACATTTGGATTTTTTTTGTTAAACTGGCTCTTACTAAAACGCGATAGAACTGAAGGTAAATCCAAAACACAAACTTAAATTCAATCTCTGAGAACTAGACCTAGATGCAATTGAATTCTATTTTCAATTTTCAAGAAGTTGTCATGGCCACTCGTCAGTAAGTA
Source organism: Melanostoma scalare (assembly GCA_949752695.1). Lineage (NCBI taxonomy): Eukaryota > Metazoa > Arthropoda > Insecta > Diptera > Syrphidae > Melanostoma > Melanostoma scalare. Next base: position 27,164,430 of record OX456984.1, on the reverse strand, counting down.
CATTGTAAGTATGAAATGCAACGAAAAGCTGAAGGTCATATACCTACTATAAAATTGAATTTGAATCCAGGCATAAGGTTAGTTGGTTAAACTTTATCCAGGATTGATCCATGTTTGCTTAACAAACCTAAAAGTTGTTTAAAAAAACTGTTTTCGGTTCTTAAAAAACGCTAAACTACAAAATCAGTGCACATCGCTGTCATTTGAAGAAAAATACATGCTATTTAACAGCTCTGTTCGTTACCTGAAAACGCCTAAGAAAATACCTAGGGCTACTTTAGGCCGAACTGAGGGATCAAAAATCAAAATACACTCAGCTTGACATTCAAAGCTAGCTTTGGTTTTTTTGAAAAAAAGCTTCGCTGCACTGCCACCACAGGGCTTCAAACGAACAAACCTGATAAGCTTACTAAAATTGTACTTGTGTGAAGACTGGTCAATCATTTTACGATAAAGTAGCATCCACAGATAACGTTTCGTTTTAAAAAAGCTCGCTTGCAATGAACCACACAAAGATTGAAATTTATTTTCATTTTTCACTATTATTTATGCAGGCTTGTTAGATTCGCAAGGGGATTTCCCTTTTTTAAAATGCCATAGAGATAGAATAACAAGTCATGAAGTGCTTATCGCAGGTAGGAGGGGCCCGCGCAAAAAATTGTTTTTTTAGCCAATTCAGTCGTCAATCAAACCAAACAAATAGGTATATTTCATTTGTACCGGGCTAGTGGTGGCTATCGGGTTGACGCTGGCATGCTTGTACCTTCCTCAACATACATAAATATCTTTGGAGTTTATGGTGATCTATATTAAACGGACGGACGTTGTTAAGGCATTGACGATAGGCATTGGTATATGTATATGTATGTAGATAATGTTTAAATACTTTGAGCACATTTTTCCCACCCCATAAAACCTTAGTGATATTGGTTGTAATTTAATATTACCCCGAAACTGACTAATTCATTTTATTTGACCGACACATAACCTCAGCAAGCCCTTAAATAGGTATATCTTCTTAGAATATTATTTTCATATTCTGTAGTCTCTACAATAATCCAATTTTATTTTAACGTCATTCATGTTCACATTGCAATTCGATAGGTATATTTTTTGTTTCTCTTCTTTTTTTGTATTCTACGATTATGACTGATGATACAAAAAAAATGTAATTGAAGTATTTATTCGCAAGGAAAGAAATTATCAATAACAAGAAACAAAAAATTTTAAACAAAAATAAAAGTTGCAAGACCGATTATGGCCTACCGTTAAAGTGTTTCTGTATGTTAGATATAGACAATATAGTGAAATAAAATGAAAGTTACATGAATATTCGAAAAAATTTGCGCACATTTCCCTTCAATGTCCCGTGGATTCCCTTAGGATATCTTCTTGATTAATTCACTACTTATAATCACTTTTGACAAATTATGAGATAGACTGAATATTTAATTAAACTAAAAATTTAGACGTCTTTGGTAATATGTATTTCGAATGGAAAAAAAGGAAGGAAAAATGGCAGCATCCGTTCTCGAATCAACGAAAGTTCATTTCATGCGAAATATGTATGTACATAGATCTCATTACAACTAATTCGTATATTTTTTTGTTCATAGTATAGTTGTGTTAAGTATGACCGTAGGTATTATAGGATATGAAATTATATTAAAAAAAAATGTAGCATTGCAAAACAACAATTTAATGATTTTATTTTTACGACCAATTGGGACTACAACATGAAACATTCGCCAAAAAAGTGGCTTCTTACAAAATATAAAATACAGAATAAACAAACTTGACGCAAGTATGCAAATAGAAAAAAAAAACACAAATAGGCGAGTGGCGGCTATTATTTTAGAACAAGTAGCCTCCAACCACAGTGTTGACACGAGAGTTCATAAAAAAAACGTTTGACTGTGAGTATTAAAAAACTCTGTCAGTCGTATTTATAATTCCATTCCAAAGTATGCCTAATCTTAGACAGCTCCTAGAACAGTATTCAACTCCGAATTGTATTTATAAACACTCCCATCGCTGTCTTAGCACTGGACAAGTTCAAAAACCTATCGGATAGACTATCCCGGATGCCCGCTACTTAGATACATTCATGAACGCTTAAGATGTCTTTTTCGAATTTGCTGCCGACAACAGCTGTGAAATATAAAAATTCAACTTTAAAAAACAGAAAAATATTCCAGATATCATTGGAATTAGTTTTTTTCTTATAGGTTTTTTTAATTTTGGTTTTATATGTTTTTAAAATCGATTATGTTTTATTTTTTGATGCCGTTTGTTTGTTATTTTTTTGAGTTTTTTTGATTTTTGTGTTTTTAATCTTTTTTTTCGTTTTTTAAATTTTTTTGAATCACATCGGGCACCCATAGGCAATCATTAGCCTTATGAGGGCCATTTAACAAATCACTTTCACTCTGCTATCAAGTTGTCTGCTGTGAAACAGTCGCCTTGTCAGAACAAAAGCTCCTCTAGCCCTGACCAAAGCCGCATCCCTATGTTTGTTAAAATAAAGATACTGATCTAGCCAAAGTCTGAGGTACTTGACTACTACTTTGCTTGGCATGGTGTGGCCATATAGATAAACAATCACCCCTGTTCTGATTTCCGTTCGGATACCATATCCTCCCGTTTTAGAATATTTGCGGTTCTCAATTCCGAATTCGTTCGTTTTCAATTCGCTTATCATTTTGTTAGCGGAATTGAATCCGGTTGATGAATTCTGTAGAACATTATTCATTGATAAAAATGAAAAACAATAAACTATATTTGCATATGTATGCACTGAAGTGGTAAACAGTAACAATGAACACAAAAATTTAATTTTCAAGACGTTTTTGTGACATAAAATCAGTAGTGAATCCGTTCGGAAATAAGAACACATTGTTCAAATCAGTACGGATTCAATTTCGGTTTCCGTTTTTAATCCGGCCGAAAATCAGAACAGCCATGAATCACTAGCTTTCGACAGTTCTTTCTCGTATCCCATGAGGCCTGAGCCAGTGGGGTTATAAACACAATTGTTTCCGAGTTCTGAAAGTCGATTTTCAACTTCCAGTCATCGCAATATTTCTGAATCTTGTCGAAGTCACTTTGCAAGAGACTTCTGATGTCTTCGGATCTTTGGACCTGTTGTGTACGCAATGAGGTCGCCGGCATACACTATATCATGGTGAAGAGAACAAATTAGATCGCCAGTGAAAATGCTAAATAAAATAGGCGAGTTCACCGCTACCTGTTGCAGACCATTCTGAAGGTAAAAGTTCTGATAGAAGTTATTCCCATGCAACTTCCAGTGTCGATTAACGTTACTGCACTAATCTTAAAGCATACAGCATCAATTTCAGGTTTTGAGAAAACATATTCAAACATCCCATGGAAATTGTTTAAGAACAAAGTAGTTTGCGTCGACTTTAGTTCCGAAATAAACTCACACCAAAATAAAAAATAAATAAAAAAAACAATGCAGTCGACTGCAGTCAATTCTTATGTTCCAAGGAATCCGACATTAAAAACAAAAAACATTCAAAATATCGTTGCTGAACGATCAGAATTTATTTTTTTCGATTTCCCATGTATTGAGACTCTTATACCGAAATAAATGCACACCAAAATAAAAAACCAAAATTGAAAGAAATAAAATTGAATTTTCTATAAGCTGATCACTTGAATAGAAAGGTACATATACCAAAAATACTCAGATACCTTTAAATAGCTTTTTAGTAGAAACGGGTTTGTGACTCTGCTTAACGTAAAACACGTAAACAACAACAGAAAGCTATCCGGATACGATTGTTGCACGCCGCCATTTTGTTACCGGTGAAAGTCTTTAGTGAAAAAAATCAGTTGAAGTTTAAAAAATGACTCTTTAAAGTTTGAATAAAATCGATATATTTCATTTCATTTCCCTGATTTAAGCTGTTTTCGTCATTTAAGTCAACATTTCACAAAAAAAGTGGAGATAACAAAGCTTAAGGAGAAAAAAAGCTAGAGTAGAATTAAAAAGTGAAGTAAATAGAGAAAATATGATTGGATATAAAAAGGGATAAAAACAAAAAAAAAAAACGATTTTTTTGCTGTTCAGAAATGCTGGTGAAAAATATTTTGTGAGGGGTTATTGATGCAGTACCCGGCTGCTCGTTGCTTGTTGAATACGTGAAACGTGATAATGCGATATAAAACTGAAAAAGCTGCACCTTACAAATGTGAATCAAATGTCGCTTTCCATTGGTTTCACTCGGGGAAGCACTCATTTTAAAACCAATGGAAAACCCAAAATTGTTTCTATTCAGTTTAACGTAATTTTCTTTGTGTGAGTGAAACACCTATGGCTTTTAAAAAATATTCCTTGAAGAAAATTTTCTTTTTGACATTTGAGTAACATGTGTTAGTGCTTCTTGAGTCGATTCTCACTTCAAACCGAGAAGCGGCTGTCACTTCTCAGAATCATGAGAAGCGATCTTTTTGCACCAATAGAACGGTTTGAGAATGCTTCTGGACGCATTTTTTTTTCTCAAACAAATTCCTATCAAAGAAACTTACAATTTGTAAAACTTTTTTTTTATTTAAGAACAGTGAACAATTTAAAGTTATAAAATCAGTATGAAAGTATAAAAGTATGAACATTTTTTTCTTTTTTCTTTTATAAGTATTTTTTAACGAAAAACAAAGCAAATTTATTCATTGATGGCTTCTATATACCAGTCTGGTAAAATACTGAAATCCGTTTTACCGATGTGAGGGGTATAATTGAGTTCTTTAGTTGTTACATCGAAATCAAACTCGTACACAGAGTGAGGACAATCAATGTGCCGCATTTCCCTTTCCACCCAATCCAAAAACTTTTCTAAAAATTCGTAACACCTTAATGGAGTCCACGAACCCTATTACAAAACAAAAATTTTAAATAGGACGTAACTTTTAGGTTTACTCATTTTTTAAATTTAACTTACTTTTCCATATTTAAGCAAATCATCTTGAGTTAAATGTTCGATTTTTTGTACCACCCCCTGTTGATCTCTCATACCAACGTATATATCGTCAACTCCTGTCAAAAAGCTCTGGGTCCAAATATTTTGACACTTTGCTACAAATTTTGAAGTGTTGTTAGGAGTTAACAATGGGTTTACTTTGAGCTCAATAAATTTAAGTTTATCAAAGTTTTGAGTGTCTTCTCTGAAAAAATTGTATAAACATATATTTTTATTGTGATACTTTTAATGATGTTTGTAAAAGTTTAAATGAATGTTTTAAATTCGCTTGTCTACCAAAAATTATTTGGCGCGTTTCTTAAGGAAAGGTGTTACTGGCCTCTGAATATTGAAAAAAGGGACAAAAGACTCAGGTGAGTTTCTGAGAAAAGAATTGTATGAATTCTTTTTTCAATTTTTTTTTTTGCCCAGTCAATTCAATTTTGAACCCTGTTCGTGTATGGTACGTGTTCTTTATTTCAGAAAGGTAACAAAAAAAAAGCATTAAAATCAAAACTTATCAAGATATATAAACTACGAAAACATTTTTAATGCAAAATAAATTGAGAGAGAAAGTATACAATTTAAATGAAGTTTTGCTAAGAATTTTGTTTCACGGACGGAATCTAAAATAAAAATAAATAAATAGGGTGGCGCAACAGAGCAAGGAGCCCCTGGGCCTAGGTTAGGTTAGGTTAGGTTTAAAATGGCTGCCAGGAATACACCCGACACACTTAGACCAATATTAGGTCCATTGTGATACCAGCCCCTGGGCCTAGCGCATTTCTCACAACCACGCCTTGTGAGGGAATGGAGGGGACCTACAATTTTCTGCCGGCTCCGAACGGCGAATTGAGAAAGCGCTTTTCATGGCAATGAATTTACTAACGGAGGACTTGCCAATTCCTCGCGAAAGGCGATACCCGTGGAAAAACATTTTTGCCTCTGCTGGGATTCGAACCTCTGGGTTAGCAGGTGGACATGCTAACCATCACGCCACGGGTACTCACGGACTCACGGACGGAATCTGCCTCCATCAAATAGCTACTGAGCTCTCTAATTTATCTAATTTTGTATATTAATAGGTTTGTTCGTTGAAGCCCCGGGGTCGTCACCTTAGGGGAATAAAGAACTAGAGGGAAAACCATTACTTCTCTTGCCCCGCAACTTCCAATTGCTTACATTGTTGCTTTTGTAACACGAGATCTATCTGTGATACACGTATACAGCTGAATATAAAGTTGTGTCAGTGAAATTACTAACACCACCTTATTTTCGGATTTCAAACTGATTTTGAAATTTCAAAATAAAGTGATGTTTGTAAAATCAGTTTGAGGACAGATGCCGTAGTGTGTGTGTGGTTTGCCCTTTTGTTGTATCGTTTTTTTGATAAACCTAAAGTCGCCCTGAATGTCAAATTGAGTTTTTTTTTAGCCCTGGGGTTGACCTGGGTTTTCTCTCATCTCGCCCAAGATTTTTTCTGAGGCGATTTGAGGGCTGACAAATGGCATGCATTTTTATTCATGACAGGGATGTGTGGTGATTTTGTGGCTTAGCGTTTTTTGAGAACTGGAAACCCCGGTTTTTTTACACAACTCATAGGGTTGTCATGAAAACCTAGGTCCGGTCCACCCTGGGTAAAGTTCAACGAACGAACTTATTATGTTACTATAATACTCACAACACATAAAAAACATGCAAACATTTATGCAAACATTATAAAATACTTACAAGTTTACAGGGACAGCGCTGTCAACCCCATCCATCTCGCCGGCAAATAAAAAATGTCTGCCAATAAGCTTTCTTTTGTAAACGCAAAAAAATTGTGCACACTCGTCGATCCGTTCTTTAGTATTTGGTGGCACTGCTGGATCAACTTTAATTAAAAAAATAAAAAAAAATATAAGATTTTTTGGGGAACTTAACAGATTTTTACTTTTTTGTTACTTATAAATTCAAATTACATACTACTATTTCATGCTTATTTTGAGATTCGATTTCGATAGAAAGAAGTTTGTCGAAAGCTAACCCGAGAATTTCCAAATTGATCCACTGTTTTAATTTTTTTTTTTAATTGCATTTTTACAGATTGCATTAACTAAGAATAACTTTAAAATAAAATAAATAGGGTAGCGCAAGAGAGGGAGACATCCGGAAGGTTCCAACAATTTTCTGGTGATTCCAAACGACTGATCAAGGAATCGCTTTTCATGGCAATGAATCTTACTATCACTTGTCAATTCTTCGCGACCCGTGGAAAAACATCTTTTGGGATTTGAACCACGAACCTCCCGACATTACGCTACGGGCGCCACCTTAACCAATCTAAATTGAGTTGATATACATTCAATATGGTTCACTTTATTTTCTAAAAAAGCTCGCAAGGAAAACTATCGACTCCCTTCAAATCTGTTGATATAGGGATGGTTCCTGGGGTCAAATTTTCTTTCAATCGTCTATCATCGATTGTATCATCAAAAGATTGTTTCAATGTAATTTCCCTTGCACAGTCGATGGAAAGATATTTTACTATTTTTTAATACCTAAAATTTAGAAGGTAGTCTAAAACTTTACGGAATCCAGGGCATGTTAAGGTTTGATCCCCATAACTTAAAAACTACCGGCCCAATTTCAAAAAATCTTTTAACTTTAAGATGCTACATTATCCTTCAGTAAGATAGGGTACTTTTATCCCATATTCATACGGAAAAGGGAACCTGAAAGCTGACCGATATCAAAAATTCTTTCAGCATTAAGATAACACATTATCAGTCAGTAACAAAGACTATATTTCATCCCCAATTTTCCCAGGGTAAGGGAAGGGGAACTAAGAACTTCCAAGCAATCTTCAGCTAAGTTCAGCGGATTTTTCTGACAACTTATATGTTATTATTTTTACTTCCGATTATAGGTACTATTCTATAAGGCAAGTCTTGCAATCGTGCAGAAAATTTTTTTTGAGATAACAACTAAATATGACATTTCGATGATAGAGAATACGAAAAAAGTGGGTCCTACAATTCTGTCTGTCTGTCTGTATATGGATCTACAGCCTGAACCCATTGACCGATTTTCTTCAAAATTTGCAGTCAGGGTCTGTGGGGCAGCCTACAGAGGGGTAGGGTCCCTAGGTCTTGAGATAACGGTACCTGCCATACAAACGATATGATAGTACTTATTTTTCTCGAAAACGGCTCCCACGATTTTGATAAAATTTTACGTAAGGAATTATTTATGAATTGCTAATCTTATGATGTAAAATTTTTTTTTAAGAACAAGTCTTTAAACGGTACCCCCCATAGTACCGTTTTTTTTTTCAAAACCGTCTTTCTCGCTAATGGCTTGCATGGTTTTGACAAAATTTCATATTAATTAATTAATTAATTTTAAATTAATTAATTTTTTTTTTAAATATTTGTTTTTTCGAGTATTTTCAAAATGGTATCTTTGATTTATTTCAAGTTTTTTTTCAAAACATCTTTTAACAAGATCTTAAAATTTGTGTATACTTGAATTTTTAAAACTTCATTTTTTAAAAAAATAAAAAATAAAAAACCGGCTTTTGAAAAACGGCTCCAACGATTTTGATTAAATTCTTAGGGCTTATATATTAGAAACTGCAACAAAATGACTTTTTTAGATTTTCGCTTGAAACCTTTGAAATATAAATTATTTTTTTTTTCAATATTTTGAGGGATTTAATTCAATATTTTGAGGGATTTAATTAAATTTTCATAATCAATGTGTAGTTGGCATCTCTATACCACCAAATATATTAAGAGCGACTACTAAAACCTTTTAAAAATCAAGACCTTGCCAGAAGATGTTTCGTCAAAAAATTTGAAAAAATTCAAAGTTACAGTTTTGAGAGTATGTATTCAAAAAATGAAAAACAAAATTTTTAAAAACTAATAAAAACTTCAAAAAATTTAAGTTTTTAAATGTTGATACGCAATCTTTCTTAAACAACCTACAATATTTTAATTATTAAGTTTTGTCAGAATCGTGTAGGTAAGTTATTAACGAAAAAGTCGGTTTTTTTTTAAACGGTACTATGGAGGAACTGTTCTTAGACTCTTTCCAAATAAAATTTAAATACATATGTATATACCTACCTATAATCGCAAGTAAAAATGATTGATTTTTTTTTCAGTTTTGCAGTACCCATTTTTAGAAGGATCTTCCTCTTATATTTTACCTCTTACATCTTATAAATGACAGAAAGAAATTTACTCCTTATCGTGTTCCATTGACAAGAAAAAAATGTATTCTTTTATAGGAATCCTAATTTACCAGAAAGCTCCATAAGTTCTGGTTTGCGTTCCCGTTCATGTTCCTGTTCCCTTATGAATATGGGAATGAATAGCATTCTAACGGTGAAAGAATTTTGAAATTGATCAAGCGTTTTCTAAGTTCCCGCGTAGTTCATGTTCCCGGGGGAATATGGGGATGAAAAATAGATATAAACCTTTTACCATGATGAATGACACCACCTCAATGTTCTCTTGCATTGAGGGTGTTTCACCACAATAATGTGCGAAATATTCGTACTGGCCGTTATTGTTTTTTAATATAAAATTGGAAAAAACACATTATGGTTTCAGAATACATAATTATATAAATTCAAATAAAAACAGAAACATACCGGACGAACAGCACTGTTCAAACTTGGGTCCATAGAAAATAATCTTTTTCAGCCAATCAGGCATTTTTTTATACTTATCGCGGTCTTCCTTTGTCGTGCGTTGGCACAAGTATAACTTATTTTTGTATTTGGTTACCAAAATACACCATCCCTTAAATTGATCATACGGGGAGCACATTATCATCCTTATAATACCACGATATGTGATATACCGAGCGGATGAAATCAATTCTTTATTTTCCACTAAGTATTGTAGCAAGTGGTCCATTTTTTCTTCAAAATACGACTCTGGTTTTGCTTTCATATCTTTGATTCCTTGATCTAGATTTAAAGGCAGAATGGGTCTTTTAAAATACCGTAACGAGGATGATGATTTGTCATATTCTCGATCTGTGGTTATGGAAAAATATCCGCACATTTTAGGGGGTGAAATTTGAAATTGATCATACATTTTGTTTTTTTTTTTTTTTATATAAAATTGCACTTCAGACAAAAAAGCAACTGAACTAAATTTCAAAATAACGAGATGTAATTAAATTTTATTTTTAAAGAGCCGTCAGACTTCTTCATTTTCAGAACACTATCAGAAAAAACTAAAAACTGCAACTTGCTGTATTGAATAAGCAATAAGACATTTCCGCAGCGACTAGCGATAAGCTTAAAGTTTGCTGAAGTTATTTTTGTGTGAGTTATTTATATCATCCATTAATTTGTATGTACCAAACCAATGTACCTACCTAATACCTATTCAAAAAGATCGATCTTAGTATTGTTGCTGGTGCAAATATTAATTTATATTCACCGCATACATGCACACTGCACAGAATATAGTCATGTTAGATTTGCAAAGAAGGGAATTCCCCTTTTTAAACTGTTTCCGTAGTGATTGTGAATTATTGTAAAAAAATCCACAATAAAATGATTAATTGATAACGAAAATTAAAAATAATTAACCAAAACCTCCACTATGCTTGCAAAGGAGTACCTATGATATATAAGTTCAAATAAAATCAGACACATACCGGACAAACAGCACTGTTCAAACTTGGATCCATAGAAACAAAATGTTTTCTGCCAGTGGGAATCAGGCAAGTTTTCAAAAGTTTCGCGGTCTTTCTTTATTGTTCGTTGGCATAAGTATAATTTATTTTTGTATTTGGTTACCAAAATACACCATCCCTTAAATTGAGCATACGGGGAGCACATTATCATCTTTATAATACCACGATATGTGATATACTTAGTAGATAATATCAATTCTTTATTTTCAACTAAGTATCGTAGCAAGTGGTCCATTTTTTCTTCAAAATACAAATCAGGTTTTATTTTGAAATCTTCGATTCCTTCATCTAGATTTATAGGCAGAGTTGGTCTTTTGAAATATCGCAACAAGGATGACGATTTTTCATATTCTCGATCTGTGGTTATGGAAAAATATCCGAACATTTTAGGAGGTGAAATTTGAAATTTTTCTGTATACATTTGATTTTTTTTGTTAAATTCTTACAAAAAACGCGATAGAATTGAAGGTAAATCCAAAACGCACACTTGAATTCAGTCTCTAGGAGAACTAGATGCAATTGAATTTTATTTTCAATTTTCAAGAAGTCACTCGTCAGTTGGTACACTGTAATCTGTAAATATGAAATACCACGTCATATACTATACTCTATACCATTGAATTCAGGCATTAGGTTCGTTCGTTGAACTTTACCCAGGATTGATCCATGTTTGCTTAACAAACCTAAAAGTTGTTTAAAAAAGCTGTGTTTCCGGTTCTTAAAAAACGCTAAACTTCGAAATCACTACACATTTCTGTGATTTGAAGAAAAATACATGCTATTTAACAGCTCTGTTCGTTACCTGGAACCACCTCAGTAAAAACCTAGAGCTGCTTTAGGGCGAACTCAGGGAACAAAATACATTCAGTTTGACATTCAAAGCTAGCTTTGGTTTTCTGAAGAAACGCTTTGCTGCACCGCTACCACAGAGCTTCAAATGAACAAACCTATTTGCGAAGCTGATAAGCTTACTAAAATTGTACTTGTGTGAGTTTGACCAGTCATATATCATATTATTACGATAAAGTAGCATCCACAAATAACTTTTCATGTCGGCTATTATATGGCGCATGTTTTTAATGCGCATTAATCGCTTATTTCGTTTTGAACTTGTATTCGGTAATGCTCTCACTATTACACGCTCCATATTTTTTGAGTTGCGCATGTTTTTGCTAATTTTCTTTCATATTCGGCCCTTTCGAGGTAACCGTGGGAACGGAGTTTTCTCCGCAACGGATCTTTTATCGGAGATTCAATTTTGCTTCGAAGTAGTTGTCGTCGTAAGAAATTGTTCACAAATGCGGCAATGCATTGCATTCCCAAAACTAAAATCTCCGCAACAAAAACTTATCGGAGAACGTCGGATCGTCCGATCGGAGAGAATTCCGCTCCGACGGTTACCTCGATAGGGCCGATTGATTTCTGCGCTCAGTATTGCAGTTTTAAATTTCCATTGAAACAGTTGTTGAGCTGTTGAAAAAATGAATTTAGAAGAAATTAATGATTTGTTGAACATGGGCCCCTGGATTTGCAGTAGTTTCTTAAAAACATTAACTGCTCAAAGCAGCAGAGTTTCGGCCCACCTATTTTCTGCTCCACGTTTTTTCGATTTTTCCATTTCACGAAACTCTTTAGAAAACTGAGTTCGTAAAGTGTGTATTTTTCTTTTTATTAAATTTATACTAATCAATGGGTCATACAATTTCAATGAATCTAAAATAACTTGAATAGCTGCTTTCTTAACCCGATTTATATAGTCGGGGTGGCAGGGATCGTATAATATTGAATTTAATTCGTAGTGAAAAGTACTGATTCGCAAGACAATTCCTTTAACCACTTGAATTCTTCCGCCATAATACAAAGTGATTTCCCAACTAAGTTCAAATCAAGAATAAAGCAACGACGAAAAACAACGAATAGAGATAAAGAGAAAGATGAAAAATGGCAAGACAAATGCTACCCGTGCATGTCCGGGCAGCTGTATTTCTATCTCGATTTTTTTCTCGCTTGCACTTCATTCATGCACGAGAGAAATGCGCCGTGGAACAGTGGACTTAATAGTGGACTATTAAAAAAGCTCGTTCGCAATGGACCACACGAATCACGAAGATTGAAATTTATATTCACTATTTTTGCAGGCTTGTTGTTATTAGATTCGCAAGGGGATTTCCCTTTTATAAAATTATTGTAAGGTAAGGTCTTAGGTGATTGTGAAAGACAGATATTGAAATGATTAATAACCATAGAGATAGAATAAAATGAAGTCATGAAGTGGCTATCGCAGGTAGGAGGGGACCGCGAAAAAATAGTGTTTTTTTTTAGCCGTGGTACCCGTGGTGCGATGGTTAGCATGTCCACCTGCTAACCCAGAGGTTCGAGGTTCGAATCTCAGCAGAGGCAAAAAAAAAATGTTTTTTCCCGGGTATCGCCTTTCGCGAGGAACTGGCAAGTCCTCCGTTAGTAAATTCATGCCATGAAAAGCGCTTTCTCAATTATCCGTTCGGATCCGGCATAAAAGTGTAGGTCCCCTCCATTCCCTCACAAGGTTGTGAGAAATGCGCTAGGCCCAGGAACTCCTCGCTCTGTAGCGCCACCCTATTTATTTATTTATTTATTTTTAGCCAAAATCATTCGTCAATCAAACTAAACAAATTTATCATTTTTAAACAAAAAGAAGTTCTTTAGTTTTGCCCCTCGTATGCGCATGTTTATCTTTCTACAAAAAGGAATGGTTAATATGTAAATAAGAATGTAGCAAAATAACAATTTAATGATTTTATTTTTAAGACCATTTGGGATACAACATGAAACATTCGCCAAAAAAGTGGCTTCTTACAAAATATAAAATACAGAGCAAACAAACTTGACGAAAGTATGCAAATACAAAAACAAAAGAAAAACAAAAATATCGGCTTCGTAAGCCAAAGAGCAATCCTTTTCAAAAATTGTACTTAAGCTTAAGGCGCTCTCGTATTAATAGACCTTTGATGAGCTTCTTCCAATTGCCATAAACACGAACTTCATATTTGTTTTGTTCTTTGCGTTCCGTTTCTTCTTGGTCTTTGTTCCAGGCATCAACAACAGTTTCAGCAAATTCCTCACAGACAACAAAACCATCATAAAGGGGATGACACGAACCTTGATGAAAATCAAATCCGATGACCGCCGACGCACAGTCGATACCCAGTTTCTTACAAACCCTATTCAAACCGGGCACTGCAATATAGGTACATAACATAAATGCGGCAATGAGACAATTTTTGTACAATATAAAATATAAACTTACGATGCAAATGGACAGTTTTTTTGGGCAGCATGCATTCTTTAAAGAGCTCTACATTTCCATAGGCGTTCCTTGGCACGAGACCATTTTCGGCCGTTGGCGGTTCATATTCTTGGGTTTGCCAATAGCCAAATATCTCTAAGGGTTGATCTTTGATCACCGAGTTGGTGAGCTAAAAAAAAGTAATGATTTTTAAAAAATCTACTCCACATTTACAATATGTGAGTTTTCCTAAAAAAAACTTATTTAATCATTAATTCAAATTCATTGCTCTGGTACAGAGTTAAAAGGTAGTGATTTTGCCTACAAATCACTGCAAATACTGCAAAATACTTTAAAAATAAATACGAGACATGAGACCGTTACGGCCATGCAGCCAACTTCAAGTCTTCTCCATGCCTCATAAGAGGATGCATGAAGGTTGAGAAGAAGTTTTGATGCAGCATTGCATTAGTTAATACTAAATATTTAACATTAAAAATAAAGACAACTTACTCTATCCCATTTAGGACGCGCCTTAACAATTTTATAAGGCTGCTCACCAAGCTTAACAACTCGTGCTTCTTTCAACCATATTTCCCGAGAGTGGCATGTATGAACGCACTCTCTGGCATATACCGGCTCGCCACGCACAAATCCCAATGTCAATGCGTTAGGCGGATACAAAACTTGAAACTTTAGCAGATGCCTTTCGAGTGCATACAGCGGATGGTCTTTGTATTCGGATATTGCTGTTGGCATTGGCTTATCCAAATGAATTCTTCGTAGATCCATGTCTTCTGTGAGGTCTCTTTGAGTAGGTTTTTTGGTTACATATTTTTGGATAGCTTCATCCAGCCATGCTTGTTCAACACGACATTTTTTCAAGGTTGCAGCCCACTGAGAGCAATATCTAGGCGTGACATCTTTTAAAGTAGAATCGTTGTTAAAGGCAAACACATACGCCAGGTTTGACGATGCCACGGATTTCTAGAAAAAGAAGTATATATGAGTAAATTTGAGTTTTAAGATATTTCAGAATTGAATTATTACACGAATAGAGTCTACGGCGTTCACTCTCCCTTTGAACAAATCCACATCCACCCATTGATCTTCTAGTTCACAATACACCTCAACCCACATGTTAATGGACCTTCTTTTGCCTCCCTTGCTTGGTGAAAAGTCCTCCTCATCGCCTCCGACATCTGGTGAGAGCACTTGCCGATCAGGTTTGTTTAGTCTTTCTACAGCTCTGGATTTTTTTGACGGTGGCGGTGTTTCAAAATCACTTTCAGAGTTTCTAGTTTTCTTGAAAGGTTGCGTACGCCTACGGGGTTTTTGGATGTCATCAGCGCCGTCTAGTTGCGGTATGGCCAACTTGGCCTTAGAACGGAGCTTTCGCGGAGAAGGCTTTTCTAATACTTTTCCAACAGCGTGGCCTTTTGTGGCCTTCAGAAACTCCGTCGAGATATAAGTTTTGCCTGGACTGGGACTTTTGGTGCGATTGCGTTTGGTCTCAGGTGCTGCCAAATCAGCATGCAATGCCCGACTAGCCTTTGTTTGTAAGAATTCTGTTGAAATATAAGCTTTCGGACTCTTACTACGACTTTTTGCTGTCCGGATACCTTGAGTCGGAGGCTTTTGCTTGTTGGTATTGTTCTCCAAAACGTTTTTTCCATCCTCAACAATTATGTCAGGAACTACCGTGGTTTTATGGCTTAGCTTAGCTTCAGCAGCAGTTCGACTTCGTGAATTTCGTACTATAGAAGCTTTAGTCGGTTGCTTTGCAACTTGTTTCACCGTTTGCTTGGAATTGATTGATATGCTTGGTTTTTGATCGTCAAACGAATTGGAATGTGTTTCAATGGATTTTTGTATTTGTTTTTGCTCATCTTTGACAAGACCTGATGATTCTGAAAAATATCCAGATTTTGTTGAAGATTTTTTAGTTTTCTTCTTCGTTTCACTCTCATTTGTAATTTCTGGGAACTTTCTCTTTAATTGTTGAACCTTCTCTTCTTTAGATTGTTCATCTTTGACAAGACTTGTTGATTCTGAAAAATATGTAGATTTTGTTGAAGATTTTTTAATTTTCTTCTTCGTTTCACTGTCATTTGTAGTTTCTGGGGACTTTATTTTTAAATGTTGAACCTTCTCTTCTTTAGATTTCGCAGAAGCATTTCTAGTTGATCTTTCAGGTTTAACTATGGCTTTAACTGGAGGTTCCACCGGAGTTTTAGCTCGAGGTTTAACTGGAGCTTTAGCTTCTAGCTCTTCTTCAAACGATGGCTGAGGTCGCATTTTTGCTTTTTTCCTTTGACTGATTTCGTTTTCCAAAGCTTCTACCTTCTTCCTGAGCTCAGCTCTGGCTTCTGCTTGCTTTTTAAATTCTTCAATAGCTTCCGGCGATACAATTGGACTTTTAATACGTTCCGTTTTGACTTTCTTTTCTTTTTCATCATTTGGATATGAATTCATTTTCATTGAACACAAAGCACTTGCTGGCGGTTTTAATGGCAGTGGAACCATATTATAAACTAATCTACACTGGATTCCCATTGCTCGCAATAGTATTATAAAAAGAAGTATAAAATCACGCCTGCAAACAACATGGCGATGTTGCATTTGAACAGCCAATGAAATTATTGTATTCACTTTAAGTTCAGGATAATTTCTTTCGTCACGTATTTTTATAGCTGTTTTATACCATTTGACCATAGATTGAAAGTATTTTATTTCTGTTTTGCCATTTGGATAGACATTTGAACTGGGGAGCATTTTTAAAGCTACAGGCATGAGGTGAATGTTGGTTAGTATTTTGTTAAGATACAAGCCGTGGGCAATGTGTCCAAGAAGACTGGCTTTGTGCATGAGTACATGATTTTCTTTTATTACTCGGTTTAGTTGACGCTTGAGACAAGCCTCGGCATCGACGGCTTTTTTATCTTTACGCTGCCTTTGCTGCATATCAACACATACTTGAATACCATTTTCAAGAGATTCAGGCAAACGTGAACCAGAAATATCGTTATCTGCAACGAAAAATTTTAAAAGAAAAATGCTATGTAAAAGAATGTCATTCTCATGTGTGCGTCTTTGTCTTTTTAGGAAAACATCTAAAGCATTCAACATGGTTTCATGATAAATTGCTATAGGAACCATATATAAAATATAAGCTTTCGATCACAAATTTGTGACAACAGCTTCTGCAAAAGAAACTCAGTCAAAATATCGACTATCCACAAAAAATGTATCAACAAGCTAATCACATGCTTTACGAGCGTAGTGAACTCGAAGGGACACGCCGAAGAGGTATGTATTACAAACAAAATATAACAACAAAATATAAGCTAGCTACTTGTTTCTAAAACTTAATTTAAAAAGAATTTCGATGAATGTATTTCTGCCTTTCAATGTTTTAAGCATCATTTCTAAGCCAAATACAAAAAATGGGATCGACTGGGTCGCACCGGGCACGACTGGGTCGACTGGTCTACAATTTTCTGCCGGTTCCGAACGGCTAATCGAGAAAGCTCTTTTCATGGCAATGAACTTACTTACGGAGGACTTTCCAATTTCTCGCGAAAGGCGATACCCGTGGAAAAACATTTTTGCCTATATTGGGGTTCGAACCGCGAACGTCTAAGTTGACAGGAGACATGCGAACCATCACGCCACGGGTACCAATTGTTAGACTAGCTTTTTTTTAAATCTAGAATACTAGTTTTCAGAACTTGCCAGATGATGTTTTGACAAAAAACGGTTCTTTGGGGAGTACGATTTTTAGACCTTTTTCAAACAATTATTTTTTATGTATGGCAGGTACCGTTATTTCAAAACCTAGAGACCCAATTCCAAAAACCCCTCTGTAGGTTGCCCCACTAACTGCAAATTTAGACGAAAATCGGTCAAGCGGTTCAGGTTGTAGATCCATATACGAACAGAGAGACAGGCGGACATACAGACAGAACTGCAGGACTCATTTTTTTCGTGTACTCTATCATCGTAATGTCATGTATTGTTATCTCAATTAGTTACAACGAGATAGTCAGCCCTATCACAGATTCAATCGTAATCGAAAAAAGTATAAGTTTCCCAATGTAACTATCACGTAATCCATTCAGAGTGGAACGAATTTCCAAATTCGTAGATTCGGTATAACCAAATCCAAGTGGAATGTAAAATCGTCGTCTTTATACAAAAAAAGTTGTGTTTTGCAGAAAAATTTGAATGTCCTTGCACATTTGGCGTAAAACAGTTGATTTCGATAACCAGCATGGCGGTATTTGATGTGGCAACTGGAAATGCTTTCTTCGATTCCATTCGGATTTTGTGATCACAAATTTTCGTAGATCGTAACTTAGCTTTCCGTGTGGAAGTTTTCTACGATGGAATCTGTGAAAGGGCTGAGTATCTATGTGCCGAGTCCAATTTTTAACCCTGATAAACGCTTAAGAGAAGATCAACCTGATGCGGACTCCGGAACATGTCAGTATCAACGGTAATGAATGCGCCTACTCAAATCTGCCAGATATTCCCAAACAACCCTCTTTAATATTATTCTTCTTCTTTTTGTTCTTTCTCTTTTTCTTCTCCTTCTTTCTCTTTCTCTTCTTCTTCTTCTTTTTGTTCTTCCTCTTTTCCTTTTAGTAAAGTGTGACTCATCATAACTGGAATCCCAACTCTAGATTTGCACATTCATCAAACACGAGGTTCTGTCATTTGGCATTTTTCGATTCATACCTAACCATAAACCATAAACCGCGCATTAGATCAGTGGATCTAATGACGCTAATCAAAAAGAGGAAAAAAAGAATTCACTTCACCAATTTGTGTAAAATTCTAACTTATTACCTTATGAAAGAACAAGATTTCTACGTTTCTTTTTTGCTGTTGGCCATTTTACATTGTATTGAATTTGTTTTGTCTTTAATAAGGCAACTGGAGCATTTGAATGCCTCCCAACAAATGTCCTCCAAGTCTGTAAAGCAGCGAAGAAGTTCTCCTACAAGTTCATTCAATTTAATGGGGTGGTTGCGGTGGATATTAAACCATCGGATAACCTTGTAAAAATTTCTTCAATGGAGGAGCTTTCAAATCTTCAATCAGTTTCAAACCAAGGCTTCGGCATCAACAGCAACAACAATCAACAGTTACAAGTTCCCTTTCTTTTTTGATCAAGAAACTCTTATTGGGCACGTTAAAGAACCTATCGGATACCGGATAGGCTATCTCGGATATGTTAGCAACCTTTTTGAACGATTCAGATATCTTTTTCCAGATTGCTGCAGACAACAGCTGTGAAATATTAAAATTCGACTTAAAAAAAAAAAACAAAAAAACATTCAAAATATCGTTGCTAAACGATTAGAATTAGTTTTTTTTGCTTCCCATGCATTTGAAGAGACTCCAATACTGAAATAAATGCACACCAAAACAAAAAAAAACCAACATGAAAAAAAATAAAAATAAATTTTCTATCAGTTGATCAAAAATACTCGGATACCTTTAGATAGCTTTTTAGTAGAAATGAGTTTGTGACTTTACTAAACAACATTGAACGACCCCTTTTATTCCTTGTGGTTCTATCAACTTTTTTACTAAAAATTTTTTTCGAACTTGGATTTGAAATGAATTTCGATCGTATTGTTAGTTTTCTTTTAATCTCGTTTTTTTTTTTTTTTTGGAGGAGACGCATTTCCTTGTCTTTTATTAAAGGTTATATTTTTTGGGTTTTCTCAAATGAATTTATATTCGCAATCAGGACCGCCCCGCGTGTCACCCATTTGGCGGTTACACCCAAAAGCTACCAAAGAGTATATATACTATGGCGTTATAGATCGTAGAAGATGCAATTAACCGTGGTATAAAAACATTGGAGAAATACGACATTGCAGCAGAAAGAAGAATTCGTCGTAGAAAGCGAATGGCTGGTGAATTGGCAATTGACGCAAGGACTTTCTCTGAGCGCTGAACTACGGAAAGACATGTTCGAGTTCCTTGATCGATTCATCACTGAACTACGAACAAGAACAGAGTCTATTAAGGAGGTGGCTTCATTGTTTGAAGTTGTACAGGCGAATACTTTACTTTTAGCAAACATTAATGATTTGAAAATAGCTGTTTCAAAATTTGCTAGTGCTTATGATGAGGTGTCAGAGTGAGAACTTCTCTCAGAGATACCAAGGTTGAGAAGACATTTGAAAGCGGCTAAAGTGACAACATCTAATTGGTTATCTTTAGACTTCAGGAAATTCATCCTTGAATGGGACTTTGTAGAATCTTTTCCGAATCTCATTGTCGCATTAAAAATGTTTATGACAATGGCCCCGATTGCGGTTGTCGATTGACTAATCGATACTCGACTTTTGTCGATTTCGATCGACATCTTTCGTTCATAATTTTCTGGTCGACTGTTGCGTTAGGAAATCATTTTATGGGAAAATGTAAGTATTTTATTGAACAAATGCTCATATTTTGATATAATACGAGTATATAATAAGAGTATTATATCAAAATATGAATTTGTTCAATAAAATACTTACATTTTCCCACAAAATGATTTCCTAACGCAACAGTCGACCAGAAAATTATGAACGAAAGCTGTCGACCGTCAAATCGAAGAATGTCGATCGAAATCGACAAAATTCGAGTATCGATTAGTCAATCGACAACCGCAATCGGGGCCAATATGTGTGTCAATTGCGTCATGTGAAACAAGCTTAAATTAATTAAAAACTACTTGCGGGCAGCAATGACGGAAAAGAGGCTCAACAATCTGGGAATTTTAACAAATGAACATGAGGCGACCCAGCAAATAAATTTTGACGACGCTATCAGCGAATTTTCTGCTCTAAAAGCTAGGAAATATGTAGACGTTTTATTAATGTTTTCTGTTTTTTTTTTTTTTTTTTTTTTTTTTTTTTTTTTTTTTTTTTTAACAATGGTAATATGTAGATGCATTAATTTTTGTTCTCCTTTTTTTAAATTTTTTACAAATAAAGAAATCGCAATATGTATATGGATTAGCGGAATTTGATTTATTTTACTGTTTTACATTCTGGGGGTGACACCATAATTGCCGCCCCGGGTGCCACCCATGCTAGCTACGCTACTGCAGTAACCTATGTGAGTTGCGCCAGTTTTTTTTAGTTTATTAAGTTAGACCTTTGGCTCTGGCTTCATTCAATCCTACCTTAGATATCCCTTATCGCAGCAACAAACTGTTTTTTTTTTTTCATGTTCCAACTTAAAAATTATTTTGCGGCATTTCCCGTCAGTAGTACTACGCCTGTTAATACAAAATGTTTCAAAAGCCCACTCAAGATATCAAAAAGCAAACATAAATACAAAGTACGGCCTTTGAAGTAGACTATAAAGACCTCGCTTTGATGTTAAAAAAGCAAGTGCAAGTGCAGAATTATAAAAAAAAAATTATCTTATCTCATTCACGAAGACTTCTGTGATCATTGATTTGTTTTTAAGAATAAAGAAAAACTACACCAAACAAAAGGAAGTAAATAGTAACTGGTTTTATATTTGATTACGGACAGTGTGTTTTGCGTAAGGTTTGAGGAAAGACTAGGTAGTCCCGATAAAAAAAAAATCGTATGAAAGTTTTTATCTGCTTTGGAAAGAGAGGAGTGTTAAAAAAAAATGAATTAAAACAACGACAGCTCTTTATGGTGTTTAAGTGTTTATATCTTTTTGGAAAGAACCTCCCAAACTGATAGTAAATAAAGAACAAGGTAGAACTCTTAAATAAAAAACAAACAATTATAGAAGAACAGGAGAAAGTAACCAAATTTTTCTTTCTTTCATTCATTCCGAATGAAATTAAAAAATGAATCAATTTTCATATGAATATAAATAAACTTAGTCTGAATCTCTATTTGCATAAGCTACTAAAAATCTTTGTTCAAACGAACCTAATCAAAAACGAGTCAGAAACCTCTTGGGAATTCGAAATAAGAATAGACCGTATTGCGAGCGGGTTGAAAGAAGAACCCCGAACCAATTATTGTTTAATTTCCTTTTTTGCTTTAGTTTAATTTTTTTCACGATGCTCTTAACGCCGGAAAAGGAAGAACAACTACTTCAACACTAATTAAATAAAGCTGTGCCTTTGAGCAGCATACTCAAACCGAACCAGTGCCCCTGTTCTGTAACTATCGCCTCGATAAAAGCAGGCGATAAACGGTGGAAAATGGAACGGAATCCTACTAAATTCATAGAATTTCGTTCCACTACGTTTCCACCAAGGCGATAGTTACAGAACAGGGGCACAACTCAGTGCGAAATTGGAGACAGCTAAGAAGAGATCAAACAAAATATGGTTGCCCCAGACCCAATTAAGACTGCACTGCCCTCCAAATCCTAAGCCCATATTAGTTAGCAAGTTACCTCATTATTTGGCACAATAGGTTCTCCAACTACAGATTCCAGAGCTGCATAAGCTGAACCCACCATAGTCTAACCTAGTTTCATTGATGAGAAAATGTTGCGAGGCATGTCCTTCGGCGATGTATGCTTTTTTAATTATTTACTACTTTGGATTGTTGGAAATTTTCTACCATGCAAACAAAAAATGCATTAACCTAGAATCTACGGAGAAAAAACTGGCAAATTTAAACATGCTATTATGATTTTGAAAAGTTATGAATGATGCACTAATGTTTTTGTTTAAATTACATGAGTTTTTAAAAGACAACATAAAACAAAAAGTTAAGAAACCCAAAACGATTATTATAAGAAAAAACCTACCAAAGTTCCAGCAGCACATCTTAAAAGACACTTGGTAAGTTGTAAAGAAAATCATCGAGCAGTTTTAGAACTACAACGAACCACAAAAAGAAGCACTCTTTTAAGTCCCAAACCAACGAGCAACGAGCAACGACACACACCGAAAGCAGATCAAGATTCTAGCAAAAACAAGTTACTCTTTATAATACTCAAACTTTTAAACAGTTAAGAGATTGCTTTATTTGTTTTCAAAATGAGACAACATCTATAGTTAAATTGTTTTTTCTTTTAATGTGGTTAATATCTTAAGAGTTACTACAGCTACAACGCTTATTTATTCTTATGTTTCTACATCATGTCAGTCGATTACGGCGCATTCAGCGTTATATTTTTAACTTGTTTTTTAATCTAAATAAGTCTATGTTTGCATTTACCTTCAACTTCTTCCAAATCAGAATCTGTGTCGGCTGGTTGGCTTGGCTGCTGTGTTTTTTTGGGCTGCCTTTTGGGATTTTTTGTTTTCTTTGAGACACTTGCAGTAGTGCCTTCACCCATTGCTAGCAAAGAGGAGACATCAACTTCTTTGGCATCACCTTCTATTAGACTGCGCTCTTTGTGCTTTTTGTAGTGGACTTTTGCTTTTTCCATGTTTTTGGCAAAGTCTTGCAAATAACCCAAATCAACGGGTTTTGCAGCAGTGGCTTTAATGGAATTTGTAATTGTGATGTCCTTGCTTGATTCTGTTTCGTCATCGTCGTCGTCTTCATCAGAATCTGAGAGCTGCATGCCGGCATTGCAGTCAAATTGTGGTGGTGGTGCGACTGCATTTGACGTCGATGGTTTGACATCATAAAAGCTTGACTTTAGGTCAATTTGATCTGGATTGACCAAGTAGTCATCACCACTACTGTCAGATTCACTACTGAGAACTGCTCTTTTTCCTGTCGCGCTCTTTTTTTTTGTTACTTGCGCAGTTTTTTCTTTCAACTCGCCCTGATTCGATTGATTTCGAACGGTCTTTGGCGGAGGTTTATATTTATTGAATAGTTTTGTTCTCAATGATGTGCCAGTGGATTTGCGTTTCTTTGATTGCTTGTTAGAGCTTTCCGACTTCGAAGATGACTTGGCCTCTCTAGAGATTTTGTGTAAGAGAAGATATTTTATTTTTATAACGAAGAGGAAAAAATGAATGAATGATTTCTACCTGCGTTTTGAACCGGGTGAATCGTCTTCGAAGTCACTATCGTCGTCGTCGGACTCATCTGAGGCCTGACGACGAGAAGTTTTCCCTGGTTTCCATTCATCTTCGCTGGCCGAAAAATCTTCTTCTGTTGAGGATTCGTATTCTTCATCGGACATTATTGATGGATTTTTTCTTTCTTTACTCGATTCTGCTAATTTTGATAAATAGATATTGAAAAATAAACAAATTTAACCGATTATTCCACTACCACTTCGCTTTATTAATTTTGTGGAGTTGTGAAATGTTTTGCGCATAATTATGGCAGCACGCTTTCAATATTCCAGTTTAGAAAAAGTATTGGAATTTCCATTGTCAACAAAAAAAATTGAGGCACTGTAATAGGCAGGGATGGCCTACTAATGCGTGCAACCAACTATACAGACTTGTTTATAAACTCGTGTTATCAACGGAGTAAAGTTACTCCGACTTTAAAATGCCTTTACTTCTGCAAATCTTATTTATAAGAAAAAAACACACCAGTTTTAGAGGCAGAGTAAGCTAAAACTGGTTAATATTAGTATTAATGCCGGCGTAAGGTAGTTTTAATGTCTTTAGAAAAAAGTGTAAAGGGAATGTTTCTACAATTTAAAGAAAAATGGAAAGTAGTTTTGATTTCATTTAAATTCTTATCTAAATAAGACCAAAGCTGTTTAAAACTCGGTTTAATCCCATGACAATGAGGGATGAAGATTTCAGGTGGAAGTATCGATTTTCGAAAGAAAATATGAAAAAATTAATAATCTTTGATTTTGTGGAACTCGTATTCACACTTTTGTTTTCCACTATTTCAATTTTCTCCTTAATAACTGCCGGAGTAGTATCTATGTATAAATGTATTAATTTTTATTTTAAGCAATCTGGAAACTAAATATACTGACTTACATTTTGAGAACTATCCCAATGTTCAGATATCTTTCTTTTAACATCCATTGAAGAATAATTTCTGCCAAACACAACAAAAAATAAATCAAAATGGAATCAGCTGGGGTTTGTTTACGTTTATAGTAATCAGAGCTTTAGATGGGTTATTTTTTAAATGAAAAATTTGACATGAGCAGGGCATAACTAAAATATATATAAATAAGGATTCATTTGACGTGGGGTAAAGGCGGTGTAACGTGTAAGTGCTACAACAAGTTTTAACAAATCCTAGGTTTAAACGAGTATTAGCGAAATCTAATAAATAAGGCTGCTAGTGTTTGATTCTTTTGAAATGTCGATTTCCACTGAGATTTACAACATCCATTTTTTTCTTGGTCTAGGTATTACAGAAAGGCCTTTTTCTACTCTGAGGTAGTCATGCTTTAAGCGAAAACGGAGTCATTCTCTTCTAGTGGATAGTTGGACGATTTTAAAAACACAACTTTTATTCGAATATAAAATTCTGTTTTCAAAATCAGGCTTCTATAGGGATGCCGTTGTGTAAAAGATCTGTAACTCCAATTCTCCAATTTACTCCAGAATTTAATTTTGAAAACAATATACCTTTTCCCCAATTGTTATGATAAAAGCCAATAATCGGCATGAATGGCAGAGTGGAAGCTGTAAACTTAAAACAAATTACTTTCTAATTTCTTTTTTCATTTTTATGAGTTTTCTTTTTTATTTTAAAATTCTTCTTTTAGTTACATACATATATTCTTAGCATACAAGTCTCTTCTAGCGTAGGTTCAATGACATCCCGAAAACAACATCCTTTCTGTTGTACAATAGATCATATAAAATCACAAAAAGAAAAAAGTCGTCAGTGTCAGACACAGGCTCTGCGCAAATTTAAACTAAAACATAGCTTTTTAAATGACTGGCGACAAGGCGACAAGTTATTAAAACAAAATAAAAAAGAAGCAGCGGCAAACGCAAAGGCGGTCCTATGGAGAGAGTTGAAGTGTTAATATGAAAAACAAAAAATCACGGTAACGACCGAATGCGCTTTTTGAGCGAAGAAGTTGCCGAGGTTTGACTACTCGTAGAGCTTGAAGGCTCAACCACACGATCCACAAACCGTTCGGGTATACCTATTTTCAGTAAGTGACTTCTTTTGTAAGTATCTAAATAGGGATTGTAAAAGGTAATTGCATCCCAACACATTTCGCTAAGTTTTGGAATTGTCATCCACATCTTGTATAGATCATTTCGCCTTCGCATAACCGCTTTGTTGTACTCGATCCCACCAAATATGTACATACAACCATTTCCGGGTGTAGCAGCCGAATGAAAGTATAGAGGTTGCGGTAGCACAGCCGTTTTCAACAAAGACCATTGCATTGTCCTAAAGTTGATTTTCCAAATGTCCGCAAAATATGTGGTAAAATCACTCTGTAGTCCGCCAGTGATGTATGCCTCAACGCCATTCGCCGTGTTGAACTGCACACATGAAAAACATTTTCGAGGCTTTGGCATACCATCGGGGATAGTCGGATCGGGCTTTGTTTCAAAGTAATTCCATGTGTTGGATTCTAAGTTGAAAGCGGGAATTGTTTGCAAATCGTATACAGACATTGAGGTACCTCCGCCAAGTATAAATATGTGTTTGCCATCGTACACTACTTCGTGTCGGTATCGTCCCTCGGGATCTTCACGCATTTCGGGACGACATATGTAGACGTTTTCCCATACTTTGGTTTTCAAGTTCAGTCGGTAGACATCACAGGAGTAATCGAAGCCGGTAGTTCCACCTATTGTGTAAAGATAATTATCATGTATGACTATTCCGGGGCCGTATTGGGCCGTTGGCATGTCGCCTTCGACTGTAAGACGAATTACGCGCGGTCGTTCAGTGGCGAAGACGTGGCAATCGTTTGAGCAGCATTCACCGAAGGGGTACCCTGTTCCGCCATGTGACTGTGAAAAAATACAAAAATGAAAAATCAGAGGTTTGTTTTTAGAATGTCCTCTCTTAAATTGTTTAAGATTGATAAACTGGAATGAGTGTTTTAGTTGAATGTGGACTTTAAAGAAAATTGATGAGATTCAGAAGAAAGGAACCCAACCACAGCTCTAAAACATTTGCAAGAATGTCAAATGCAAATGCCTTGCTATACCAGAAGAACTGGCTAGGCTACGTAGGTATCTAAACTTTAAAAAATGCTTCAAACCAAAAGTTATAATTAGTCAAAAACTCACGAGCTAGGGAAAATAAAAACTCTTCGAGTTAAGGAATCAGTTTATAGAAGAGTTAATTCATAAATGTGTCCTACTTAATAAAAAGGAAGATGTTATACGCTGACAAAACTTTTTAACATTTGTTTCGTCACATAATCATTGTTTGTCTTAAGGCAATACTCACAATGAGAAGATTATTGTGTATCGCCAGCGCATTAGAAGCTAATTCCTGAGGCATATTCGGTGCCTTACTGTCCAATAAGAGCTTCCATCTGCTTGTGGCAAAGTTGTATGACCAGAGTTCTTGAAACAATAAACACTGTCCACGTCTCTCAGCTGACCTTGCCGTACTCGGATTATATCCACCCAAAGAAAATAATTTTGCATCCGAAGCTATTACTCTATGTCCACTTCTAGACACGGGATACTCGTTTGCGGGAACTACATCGCCACTCCTAGACGCGGGACGCCTGCGGCCTTTTTGAAGTTGTTTATAATTGATTTTTACGAGATCGTACGCCTTAAAGACATATTCCCTGTGATCCATTTCGATATCTTCTTCACTGCTGGTGGTTGTGCTACTGCTGTCACTGCTACTGCTATCACTAGACAGGTCCACGTCGTGCTGGTTCTGATTTTGTAATTGTCGTAAATTGTCCCAATCCATGTCATTCATCGATCGACATATAAATTTCCGGACAATAAATTTAAGGCAATTTTCAAAAAATGTATAAATATTCCAACAAATCGTATTGCGGGCAATCAAATTAAAGCAATTTACGAAAAATTTGTAAATATTCCAAAAAATCGGATAAAATGTTAAAAAGAAAGTAATTTTTTCTATCATCACAAATTTTTGGGTTGAGTTAAAGTTTTTTCTTTTACATTCGAAATAAATTTTTTTAATTTTGGTTATGAAAACAAATAAGCAAAGAGTCACTCAAATTCTGAGGAGTGTTTTGGTTGGAAGAGGAATATCGTGAACGTTGTCGTTGTTGTCGAAGCTGCTGGTGTGTTTCAATGATGGCTTGCACTTCTTGACAATAATAATTTTATTTTGAAATCCATGCATCACTATTTTTCAGTGTTATAACTAGACGACCTTGTGGCAATAGTCGTCATATTTTTTTTGTTATTTTTTTTATCTTAAACATCTACTCTCATTAGGTCAAAATGAACCAAAATATTAGAGAGCAGGCAGACAATAAAAGATAACCACTGTCTGCTCTGTAATATGCTGGTGCGGAGATGGCAAAACTAAAATAGTAAGAAAAATAAACCACGAAAGGTTTTCGTAATAACCACACCACCACTTTATAATTTTTTTATATTTGCTTTGACTTCAAACTTGACAGATCTGTCTAGGTGTAGGTATAAATAAAAATAAAAAAATACATGCTGGCTTGGTACTGTTTCCATGGAGGATCGGGTAGTCGAATCGAATTGGGAACAAATTTCGATGCAAATGCAAATTTACTCACCTCACCAAATCGAATAATCGAGTTCAAATGGAATCGAGTATCGAGCACCTCGTTTTTGCACTACCGGAGCGAGTAATCAAATCGAATTGATATAAATCGAAATAAAATTTCGATTGACGAAGTTCACATCGGTCGATTTGTTTCTGTGGATGATATCCGCAGTAAAAACCTTCGGTTTTGCTCTCAGTAGTTTTCGGAAAGCTGTTTTGGGCGCGACGAGACAAGTAGCCACTACTGCCAGCTGCTGATCAGCTTTAAGCCTTGGGCAAACCAATGCGGTGAGATCGTACGATGCGATTGCGATAAGTCAAATCCCTATGCATTAAGTCAAACGTTTAGGCTTTATAGGACCACGAAATCCACCACACTCGCTGCCATCCAGCGAGTATTTAACAGCGGCTGACAAAGTTGAACATGTATATCTTTTGGCTGCTAGCAGCGGCTGCTAAAATAAAAAAAATACTGCTGTACGTTCTATTTAGTAAATTTTTAATTCGAAATTTGTATCAAATATCATAAATAGGTTTAAAAATTAGAAATAGAGCTCAAAGGCAGCTTTTGTTTGGTTTTCTTTAGCTGTTTCCTGAGAGAAACTGTCGAGAAGTAGCTGATTTTGTGACTGAGCTGCCAGTCGCTGCCTGCTACCAAGAAGAGACCTGTGTGACCCGTGCTTTATTATTGCCCACAGAGGAGAAACACGGCCCTATCGAGGTTACCCGCGGAGCGTAGTTTTCTCCTCAACGCATCTTTTTTCAATTTTGCTTCGAAGTAGTTGTCGTCGTAAAAAATCTCACAAATGCGGCAATGCATTGCATTCCCAAAACCAAAATCTCCGCAACAAAAACTTGTCGGAGAACGTTGTATCGTCCGATCGGAGAACTACCACGAAGGAAAATGTCTCCGATCGGAGATAACTCCGCTCAGACGGTTACCTCGATAGGGCCGGCAACAAGAGGCCAAACCACACACACTTCACGGCATCTGTCCTCAAACTAATTTCACAAACACTACTTTATTTTCAGATTTCGAAACCACGTTTAGGATCAGCTTAATTTTTATAGTCTTTGATTATAGCGCCCTACAGACGATCAATGTTACTTGACAATATTACTTGAAGGAGCTTCTGTTCAAGTAAAATTGATCGTTTGTAGGCTCTTCAATGTTACTGTCAAGTAAAATTGAAACATTGACGAAAATCAAATCTGATTTGGTTTTCATCAAGTTTCACTGTCACTCGTGTCGTTGTGTAGTGCGATTAGGAAACTACAGAAGGAAAAAACTGTCAATTTTCATTGAACGTGTGGTAGCGATTATTCATCAATTTTACTTGACAAGAGAAAACCTCAATAATACTTGTCAAGTAACATTGATCGTCTGTAGGGCGCTTTAGACAGACCATACCATAATCTACCTTGGGTCGAAATTTATTAGGATAGCCGGTGCGCCGTTCTGCTGTATTTTGCTATTTTGTTGTGATTGGCACAAAAGCTCTCTCAAACCAAAGCGTTTTTGCAGTTGTGGCAGTTACTGAAACGCATTTTTGCCGTCGCGACAATACAAATGTGTGAAAACACTGAAATGCTTTTAGCGGTGGCGTGGGTATTCTCATATGTCGCTGTGTAATTCAATTTTGACAATCGCAGAAAAAATCTATTCGGTTTGGGCTGTCCTATATGCTGGGTTTACATGCATCTGCAACTGCGGAAGTGAAGAAAAGTAAAGCGAGACGGATGAAGATTACAAAGCACAAAAGTTAAAAAGAGAGACGAATAGGATTATGGTTGCAGATGAAAAATTATGGTTGCAGATGAACATGTTCATCTGCACCCATAATTTTTCATCTGCAACCATAACTAGGAAGTTCGTTCCCTCTCTATCAGACAAGTATGAATTTTACATCTTGTGTCTTTTTCCGATTTTCATCTGCACTTGCAGATGCATGTAAATCCACCATTAATGTTCAAAAAAATTTGAGAATTTTTTTGTGTACTTCCGGAATACACAAAAGTGGTAGCACTATTGGCTTACAATTTTTCTACCACACCTTTGACAGTTTATAATTCACCATTATTTTCTGAGCGCATTTGCCATGCTTGCCGTCATGGAAAAAGGAAGAAGAGAATTTGCAAAGATTTTCCACATATCTAGCCAAAGTCACTAAAATTTGGTTTTGCTTTCACATTCGTTAGTTGTTCCTCCAACAAAATAAACCTCCATCGATGTCTGCCAGTGTTAATAAAAATCAATTAAACACTTTCCAAACACTTAAAAAATGTGTCGTTTCAGTAAAATTTGATATTTAGTTTCAAAATAATAAAATTAGAATTTAACAACCAAAGTCTTGGGAAATACACATCAAATATTTCTTCTCAACTCCGACCAAGTCCTTTCTCGTCCAAACAACCTTCCTTCGTTCTCTTTTTTGCGTAAAATTCTATTTTTTTTCGAATAGAATTTTATATTTTTTTTTTGTTCGTCGTCTGTGATAAGTGATTTACTTTAATATATTTTTGCTCTTTTTTTTTTTTTTGTTAAATTATTCTATTTGTGTGTTTCTATATTCATTCGTTTTGTTGTAATGAATTTGTAATAAATAAAAAAATAAGCAGAATCCCGAGATCTGATAGCAGAATCAAAACCAACCAACAAACCAAACTTGCCCCCTCCCGGAAGAATCGGCATTTTGGATGAAAACCATGGATTCGGCGGGCAAAAAACGTGTTTATAAAATTGTTCTTACTGGTGGTAAGTATACATATTTTGGAAAATATATACATTTCATAATGTCTCGTGATTTTGCAAGGATGCAACCTGAAGTAGATGTCTGTAGGTAGATATGTGCTTATATTTCAATTGAATCGTCTCATTTGTCGTGGGGTACAGAAAACCATGTGGCGTTGACGACCAGAAAGACTTTCAGTTGCCTGCCAGTGCCAGCCATGTGATTCGCGTTTTATTTTTGTTTTTTCGTTGTCTTCGAAACTATTTGCATGCATAATGTGGTATATTGGGTTAATATCAGAGTGGTGCTCAAAGTGTGAGAGCACTGTGACTTTGTGGAACACCGGCAAAAGTCTCGCAAAATGCCTATTTTCTTTCTTTTTAAGGAAATATGCCATTTCAATTGACTAAGTAGGTATGTACATTTTACCTACGTACATTATTGAAAGCAGTTTGTGTATTACACAATCTCATTTGGGTGATTCACTAGATGTTTGTTTTCCCATGTAGTGCTTTTAGACTGATAACTGCCATAGCAATAATGATGCTCGAAAAAAGTGTTGTTAGCAACTGAATAGATCCCATATATAAACAAACTATATAATTAGTTTAATGTGCGCAATTTTGGCGTCTTCTTTCGGCAAGCTGGCATTGAGTTTGATAGTCAGGCTTTTCACATCGCAGGAATGATAATTGGAAAAGGTAAACAAGCACGGCTCTAATGAACACAATAGGGTAACGCAATGGAGACTGCATAGGAAGTGGTACATTTGAACGTAGTTGTTATACTCGTGTACTTAATTATTTAGTAAGGATCTAGATTCTAGAATCTCGAATGTCATTCGAGAATTTCAACCCGAAATCGATTGAGAAAATCAAGCACCAGAAATAGTTAACCCGAACGTTAACGAACGTCATGCTACTGGTATCCAACTTGAACTTGAATTCAATGCTAGAATTACAGCAGAATCACCATTTTTTCTATGGTGTGTTGTAGACTCAAAGTGTTGTGTAGTTAAGGTACCTACATTGTGTAGTTTCAAATGTGCATGGGCGTAGCGAGGGTCCAAGCCATGTGGGGGTGAATTTTTAGTGAAATGCCGACTAGTCTTAAGAATTTGCTGACTTGAAATATTTATTTAGAAAGTTGATATTCTTATGTTTCTGGAGAAACAAATTTCAATTAACTGGTTTCCATATTTCGCTGTTATTAAATTGTAAATAGCAAGTTTCATGGCCCGGAGAGATGACACTAAATTTAGATGACTTGCAAATTATAATTTGATTGCAGTGCCAGTTAAGGTGACGAAACTCATTAAAGTAGTAAACGAGGAACGTCTCATCGACTTGGTTTTAAATAAACAAACTAGAGTTCTTGTCTAGGACTGGAAAAAGAAAGCCAATCGCACTGAAGAAGGCTCATTTATGTTTTATTGGTTAGCTTCTGCGCCAATTCAACAAAGTAATATGCCTCAACCGGGCAAAATCGTCTAGTGGATCGACATAATTGAAGAAAGTGCTTGGAGGTATTGGAGTCCACACTTGAAAGGCAACTTACCAAACAACAAGCAACAAACAAACCAATTTACCTTCTGTGTGTCAATTGATAGTAAATAAACGAAAATTTGTAAAGTTCAACCACGACAAAGTTGGTTTTATTACTCTCTCTTCTTATCAGTTTAGTTGTCTTTCAGTATAACACATAATAAATTTGTTTTTCTTGTAACCACAGCTACTCGTGCGTCCACAATTTCGTAAGGATGAGTATGGTACTCCGGGTGCCTTGCCGATGTGGTTGCTAGGAGTACGAGCAGTACGCATACCCTGCAACAACAAGGTATTCTTGCTTGTTGGCGATTTGAGGGCCAATAGTCGATCGAAAGTGATAACTTCACCATTAGCCTTCAGGATGCGCTCACGGGTCTTTTCGGTTACGTGCAATGCACACACAGACATCTTTGAGACAGTTTAAAGTCGCAATTCATTGATGACCGTGCAAAAAAACCACGGTTGAGTCAGGTTGGTTGGTCTTCCTGAAAAATTGGCTGACACGTTGTTGGGGCCGAATGATTTCGCTCATGAGCTTATGTTTTAGAACAACTCTGTTAAATTTCTTATTAGTACGAAGCTGAAGGAAGAAACTGCAAACAAACAACGAGTTTTCAACTAATAATTTAATAAAAATGCTAGTTAGTAAAGCAAGTCACCTTTACAAGAAGCCTCAGGTAAAGCACGGGTCACACACGGCTGCTTGTCAGCCGCTTCTTGCCAGCGGCTGGCAGTAGCAGAAGCAGGCAGCGGCTGGCAAACCGATCACACACAGCTGCAGAAAACCATACAAAATTTTGTTTTTCAACATTATTTCTAATTTTTAAACCTATTTATGACAATTACTAAATAGAATGTGTATCAGTACTTTTTTATTTTGCCAGCCGCTGTTAAACATGCTCAACTTTGCCAGCCGCTGCTAATTACTCGCCGGTTGCCAGCGAGTGTGGTGAATTTCGTGGTCACACAAAGCTGATCAGCGGCTGGCAGCAGCGGCTACTCGATTCGCCGCTGGCAAGCAGCTCTGTGTGACCCGTGCTTAACAGGCACATATATTTTTTCATTTCAAAAATGTCTTTCATTTTGTATTTTGACAAAATTCTTGGTTATTCCTTCGCTAAACCACCCTCGTCGGTGGAATAACTTAGTAGACGTCAGTTAAGAAAAAATTTCCTTTATTAATAGCAATTTCCACTTAGTCCATGGAATAAGGCTTAACCCTAAGCTAATCCACGTTTATTAATACGGCTGTAAAAGTTTTATTATTAATTAAAAAATAATTCATAAATTTGAATTTAAAGTCCAACCCTGCGGTGTTTTAATAATAGGTACCCATTGCTCGACAACCTCACAAAGTTAAATATTATCAACAATATCCTTTGAGGAATAAAGTAGCATTAATGAATTTAACCTATCACTATTCATCGTCGCAGGTACGTAAATAACTGAAAACTATTTTAAGTTTACTAAATGACCGCTCACAAGAAGCCGACGACACAGGAGCAGTGAACATTTAGTAAACTAGTTTGAAGGCTAACGGAGTTATATCTCTTAATTTAAATAACTCTATGACAATATCGTCAAAATTTGAGCATTTCTCACAAGTAAAAAGAAGAGTTTGCAGTTCCGATAAGTAGCTGTCCACATCTTCTTTAAAAAAAAAAAAATAGTGCGTGGAGTCCCTCCGAGCGGAAGAAGTGAAACTTCCTAATGTGGAAATGAAAATAGGAAGGGGTACATATTGATTTTTAGTGAACTCATATATTGTTTCTTTCTCCGAAAATAATGCAAACTTCCACCGAAGAACACATTTCACTACAAATAAATCGTCTGGCTGAATGACGCGGAATTGATACAACTGCGTTATATCAACAAATTGCGAGCAGTGCCGAAAAGTATGCAATCGATAATCCGCGTTAAACGTTCAACGCAACCTTGTTGGAAGTCGCATAAGAAGTTTCATTTCAATAAACGATCTAATTCTATTTATTAAAGATTTGACTAATTCTATGATGGCATTCGCTCTAGAAGCGGATATTTTAAAAAATTTTAAGAAAGGTTCAAAAATGGTAAAACTCTCTGTTGAATTATCTTTTACGTGCGAAGTAAAAATTTGAAGAACCATTTTGAACTCTTTTCTATAAAATATTTCCATATCAAATACAAAGACGGTTTCAGAATTTTCATTAATTCTCTTTGGTAAACGACGCGACGCCTTCTATGATGTTTCAAAAAATCGTTTTCGGGACTTTTCTTTAGTTTTTCAGCAAACGTGACAAAAATGAACATTTAAAGCATTTAATTAAATGTCATCATCGTTAATTTCTTGAAATAATTCGAATGTGCTTCGAATCAGCAATGAAGCATCAAAAATGTTTAACTCTTTCAACTCTAGATTTTCGGTCAAATTTTTAACTGACATTTTTGCAAAAATATAACGAACTGATAGAATCAAAATATAAGATTTTTTCAAAAGCCCAGAAGCACAGGTATGACTATTGTTATGAAAAGAATTGACATCGCTTTTTATTCCTTCTAAAGCATTTTCAATGCCTTCAAAAGGTATCCAAACTATCTATTTCAGCTCTAGCAGTCCATCGAGCTTTTAACAAGTTTTTCAATTACAAGGAGTTTTCAATGTTTTTGAATTTTTCTTGCATACATTGAAGACGTTTTGTGCTTCCCATAGAAAAAAAACAAACAATGTTTTTAAAGTATTAAAAAACTGTTACAACGAAAATATTTATTCGATCCGCTTGACATGGAATGTAAAGGATTTTCTTACCACATTTTTCTGCCAATTTTCTTTGGGTACCATTTTACTTTTTTTTTTTTTTTTGAAAAGCGACAACTAGCTTTCATGTTGAGCACTACCTGAGGGTGGGGGTGGCTGGAAACATAGTTGAAAATACTGTGGATAGAGCGTTTTTTTACTCTAATGTTGTTCGAGTTACCGACTTAAAAAAACAAATCGACCAGCACCAACATTTCCATTTGCGTCTATTTGGTTGAGATGCCTTGATTCGGCAATCTTGTCGGCAATCGTGTAGCCGATGCCTTGAATCGGCAATCGGCTACACCCCCACCCCCAACCCCCTCCCTCTCTACGCCCCTGAATACATCACTCTAAATAAATATTGTTCAGGCTTATGTTAGGCTAAAAAGTTGTTATAATGTATTCTTTATTCGCCTTTTTAATTGTTTACAAGTAGTGTGCTAATCAACTCTCAATTCTAATACAAAATGCAAGAATTTGACAATGTCAACAAAACATTTAACAAATAACAACAATAAAACAATGCCTACTCCCTTCTATGTTTTCCGCACGGTGATTTTAAATTGATGCGGACATAGGTACGGGGTTCAATATAATCTTTTTTTATTTCTGTTAACATTACTTCAAATATTGTGATCTTGAAGGGATCGAAACTCTGCCATTTGTCTGTTTCACACTATTCATCCGTTTGTGCGGTACGAGTTTATCTTAGAAAGCATCGCCTAGCCTCAAGAGTTTCAGTTGCTCCTTGTCTGAGCAGGCTACCAAATGCTGTTGTCTTTGCATTTGTTTGTATTAGTTTAGTGTCGGATTGTTTTGTTTCTTTTTTCTTTGAGTTCGTGTCGGGGAACCTGAATGGTATTTCCTTTTTGAGGAGGCATTCCGTATTTTTGCTTTTGTTTCGTTCACCATTTTGACAAGAAATTCAATACAAAAACCCGGTACAGATTTTTTTTTTTTGAATCTAATGGTTCCATCAAAAGTCTAAATATAATCGATTTAATCCTATTCTAGGCAGAAAGTGATAAATTTTAAGTTTCGACAGCAAAGTTCCAAAAAATAACATCAACACCTTTACTGGATCTTTAAAAAAAAAATAATTTCATATGAGAAAACTAGTAAAAAAAACAAAATACAAAAGACGCCAGCAATGGAAATTCAATGTTTTCGCTTTAGCTTCGTTTGTTGTTTCTTGATTTGATTGCTACTCTCCTGCATTTTCTCGAATTAAATTACAAACACTTGGCGTAGACGTGATGAGGACTGTTGACTCTTTCGGGACGCATTATACACATGTGTACCAGCAAAATTTACAAACATTCATTGAATTTGATATGATTGTGATATGTAATATACTAGTCCATCTCTTCGTGGTGTTGAACTGTACTACAAAACGTCGGAAATGGTAGTTATATTCCTGACACGCTAATCAATAATTTCAAAAACTTCTGGGGCCAAATGACCGTTTCAGTTATCGAGTGAGTGAGTGCCATTTTTCATTAAAAATTCGCTTTAAATTGCAGATTATGAGTCTACGGTCAATTAATTGATTTCAAATCGTCCAAACACTGATGAAATAATGTCAAATTGTAAGAAGTAATGTCAAACTCAAATAATTCAGTCACGTATTACTCGATTAGCCGTTCGGAACCGGCAGAAAATTGTAGGTCCCCTCCATTCCCTCACAAGGTATGGTTGTGAGAAATGCGCTAGGCCCAGGGGCCACCTGAACTGCGTCCCGAAAGGGTAAACTTGAGTTCCTTATCAAGGCAGCGTCTCAGCCTTTTCTATGAAGATCTGCACTTTTGAAAAAGACATAAAAAGTTTGTTAAAAATATGATCCGCATTTTGATAAATTTTTTTTTTTTTTAAACTTGGAGGGCTTCTAAAAAGTAAAACAGTACAAAAATGTTAAGAAATAAAAACGGTTTCTTATAACACCTTTTTTGCGCGCTTAAGCCCTGTGCTTGTGCTGTTGTTAGTCCTTAGGTGTGGTTCTCAAGTTAGCTAATTCTAGAACTAAATTCTAAATTGGGACTTCTTCTCCTCCGTTACTTTCATCGTGATATCAAAGTGATTACAGCTCTCCCACTTAACTTCCTTACACTAGTGATCCTCTAGGTATGCTGAAATTCTAAATTTGGACATTTTATGATAAAAAAAAAACTTGTACTTTTTGTTTTAAACCCAAAGAGAAAATGATTGTTGTGCAGGTGGTACCACAAATTTGCCTTTTTTTTTAAACATTTCTTTAACGAAAAATGGTTTTACTTTTCACCAAGTTGGAAGATCGGTTTCCGAATCGCACTATTATCCCATAACGCACTTTCGCGTTAAACGTCTCCCGCGATGAATTGGCAAATGACTCGAGATCTACTCCATTTGTTTCAGGGATAGTGGAGGAAAGTGCATCATGCAATTGTCCATCCCGAACAGGTTGGGTTCAAGTTTTTTTGTTCTTAAGAGATTATGAGTTGAGTATCGCTCGGAGCAGCCGCAAACTTAAATCTTAAGTACTATTTTAACTATTATTTTAAATTTCAATCGTCCATTTTGTTATTCAGACACTTTAGTGCCCAGTCCACACTGTACAACTAGTTGTCCAACTTCAAAATTATTGAAAACCGTCAAAACATTTAGACAAGCGGTCGTTTGGGTCCAACATTGGTCGTTCAAAGTAAGGCCAACTAATTGTACAGTGTGAACTGCTCTTATCGCAAGAACACAAACACTACTTAGTAGAAACAGTGAAATTATATTTCATTGATTCCTGTCATTAGATTGATTTGTTCGGTGTTGTTAGTCCTCGTCGATATTAGTAAGTACCTTTTTCATTAGCCACAGCTGAGGATCAAACAAACACCGTTTGGGTTTATATTCAGCACAATGCACCTTTGCATCTTTCGACCATTCACTAACCAAAGTCTAATGCAACAATTTAATGATTCAACCCATTTTATTTGTTATTTATGTTCCTGTAGTTGATTTCACTCTGCCTCCTCCTTTTTCACTCTTAAGTAACTGTATGCTCATTATTTTTTCAAAATATAATAGCCGTTATCCTTAAACATACTGACCATACTTTCTTAAAGGTTTGGGTAACAAAAGGGAACAGTACAGATCTGCTGGCGTTGAAGAATAAAAGAACAATGTTTAATTCATTGTCATATCAAATCAAAGACAAGTGTTTTTTTTTTTCATGTTAACTGAGCACCCGCATTCATTTCAATAGAAGTTCTCTTTATAAGCTTATGTCTTCAAATATGAATCTTTTAGAACCCTCCCCTACTTTGAAGACGCCCTACAAAGTTTGTTGTGTTTCCTTGTTAGTTTGCACGAAAGTTATATAAAGCAACAGGTTTGTGTTTTGTGAGTAAAACCAAAGAACGAACTTTTTCGCAAAGTGTGTCCATCATCATGACCTTCAGAATTACAACGTACGAACGATATTGTGTGTTTGCAAGCAAACACCACCTACAAATATAAATAAAAGCTGGAGCACTTTCTGGAAAATTACAAAGGGAAAATATTTTATCATCATCCAATAATAAATGCGGAGTATTCCAGTATTGTGCGGCAATGTTAAGTGATTCGATTTTTGGTTATGAATAGAATGTACCGGGTGAGTGGGTAAACACTTTGAAAGCTTTATAGTTCCTAACTGACTGAGAGACACAAAAAAAAAGAAGTAGAATATACGACATTCATGTTTGAGTGGTTGTTTGAGTCTACGTTTGCACGAGGTTGCGACTTGCGACGTCAAAGTAAATTTAAGATTGAGGTGATTGAACTTTCTTGTCTTATTTGTATCTGTTATAAATTTATTGAAAAGTAAACGTGACATTCGCTTAAGCATAAACTGTAAGTTGATTGAAAACCAGAAGTCAATGCATTTATCATTGAAGTGAGGAGAAGGATATAAAGGGGGTGGAGAAGGAGAAAAACTTGAATGTGAGATATTGGCTTATGTTGCGTAAGAACAATTCTCAATCCAATACTTAAGTCTATGATTGTGTCAACTCTTAAAAAGGCTTTGGCGTGACTTAGATCGACCAGCACTTACATTCGTGTGGTTTGTTATATAATGAGACAGTGAATTGTAGGGATTCGTTGAACAAAGTGGGCTTATGCAAATTCCAAAAGGCGAATTGTTTAATTCAATTTTTTATTGAGCTGAAACTCAACGGACTAGTTTCTTTTATTTTTTTTTATATTATAAGATAGGTCCATGGGTAGGAACTACGCACTTGCCAACTGATAAATTTGAATCCGATCTAAACGGTTAGTTGGAATTAGCATAATTTTATAGAGGCAGGCGTCTTGATTTCAGGGCAGCTCCTGTAATTTATAACATGAAATCATAGTTTTTCTAGTCTTTGGATGGTGACAAAGATTTTTAATTATTTGTACAGCTTGTTCCGGTTTGGAGGTGTTAAATTGATGAAAGGATTGAGTGAAAAATTTTAATTATCATGCTCGGACTTTAACGAATAAATTCTTCTTCTCTTTCATCTTTAACGGTTGATGAATTACTTATTTCACTATAGTGATTCACCTACGGTGTGCCTATTTAATCGGCCTACTGAGAAACTTAACTTTTTATTTTGCCCGAAAGAAAAATGAATAGTTAAGCAGAAGGATGATGTTTAACTACAACGTGGAGTTCGTGGAGATTGAAATGTTAAAGTAAATAACAGAAATAAGTTTTTTTTTTGCATGAAACTTTAACATCTTTCGAGAAATCAGAATAAAGTTGTTCACATTTCAGACTTAGCAACTCGAAGTCTTAGAGTTCACTGTCCGCTGATGGGACTATGATTTTATGTTATTGGTATTATGAAAGCGGAATATTCGAGTCAAGTTCAACTTCAAGAGCAGAATCACCCAAGGACCAGATTATTGTAAGGAAAAAAATTTAATTGAAATTGTTCATTTAGAGGCATAGGTTTTGTATTCAGTGAAGTGTATGTTTTAAGGGAAAGTAGGTATGGTTAAAGAGACGCAACCACATGAATCATTCAGTTTGTTCGTTGAACTTTACCCAGGGTTGACTCAGGTTTCCTTGACCCAAACAACACCAAGAGTTGTCAAAAAAACCTGGGTTTTCGATTCTCAAAAACACTGAACCATTTATTTTCAAATACATAGTCTGAAAAACATCAATAGAGTAAATTTTTACGTCACAACTCCTTAATCAGTACAAAAATTTCAGTCTCTGTGAATGCATTGTCTTCTCGACAATAACGCGTTTGTTTTTTTGAACCCCAGATGTGGGAACCTAGTTAGAAAATATGATTTTTAGCCCCCATAATCGTTTTCCAATTGAAGCGTTTATCAAAATGAAGAACCTTTGACAAAGCTGATGGCCTAGTGAATCCTTGTGCCGAATTGTTCTCAGGCTAGTGCTTGAGTTGTTAAGTTGTCGAGACTACCTAACTCGTATTCTATGTTTATGTTTATTTCTATATACCGCAAGAGAAATGTGATCATGAGTGTTGTCCATTAGCATGATAGTCTCACAAGCTTGCGTACAGAAGATGCAGCTTGATGGGTGCTGCATTTCATTCAAAACTTCTTTTCGAAAATCTCACTGTCTGATTTTGAAAATAAGTCTTTGATATTTCCCCGTTTAAGGGGGTTATCCCATGTGATGGCCTTAAAAAATCGGTTCTTTTTTCCCAAGTTGCTTCCTTATAGCATGTGTACAATACGGAAGTGGTTTTTAAAAATTCGAAGTGGTATCAAAGATACAACAGTTAGAAGAAATTTCAAAGCTTCGCAGTTTTAACTTGAAACTATTATCGAGTTTTTATCAAAAATGTGTTTTCCAAACTTTCAAATGTCTTGACTGAATAACTTGTAAATTAAGCGGTAAACCCAGCACATGCAGTCGCATGGAATGAATTATTACCCATCAAAAATTCCCAAAATGTCTATTTTTAAAGCAAAAACAAAAAAAAATTTATTCGCAAAGGCATTTGCCTGCCAAAAATCCAATTTTTTGTATATTCATTCGATGATAGTTCATTCCTTGGGTTTAAGCTTACAGATTAATCGATAATAATTGTTTTTGTTTCTGATAAGGCAATCGCCGCAATCGTGGAGGAAGTGCAAGTCCATTTTTTCTCGAGACAGGGGTTTTCTGAACGCTGTAACTCATGTTCTACTCAATACTTTTACCTGAAAATTAACAGTTATTCTGTCGATTGTCGACATACATATATGTTAGCAAGTGATAATAAACTTAAGGCTCTCTATTTACTAGTCGTAGAAAAAAAATCATAAAAAATTCCTAAAAAACAGGCCTTCACATGGGATGACCCCCCTTAAGTTGTTCAAGCGTATATAAACTATCTTATTTCGTTCTACGAGAAGAAGAAACCACTTTAGATGGCGGGCCTACCCCTCGGCTGATATGTGAAAAGGTTTGGGCTTTTCAGTAACGAATTCTGTATAGGAATAGGAACTGCATGGACGACGAGAAAAAGGAAACTATTGTAAAAACGACTTTTAGACGAGTTCTAATAAACTAAATTAATGTTATCAAGTTTTTGCAATTTCATTTAGTATAGAACAAACAATTTTTTAAACCCCTTTTCTCTAAGCTTATAACTTTTATAGATATATAGAAACCACATGTAATCAAACTTCAATTTAACAACAAAATCCTAACTGAATGATAAGATAAAACACCAAATGAATTTAATAAATATGATGACGTAAATCTATCGCATTGAAAAAAACCCCTATAATCAGAATGTGGGTTGGTGTGATAATGAATTAGTTGGCAAAATGTGCATGAATTTTCTTATATCGTTTAGATTGTCGGTTGTTATGAAACGATCAGTGTTAATTAAACGAGATATTTTTTGTTTTCTTACACAAATATTTCATTCATTTATATCAAATAGAATCTTCTCTTTTCTTTTCGTCAATATGCACAATTTCATGGTGTAAACTGATTTGATATGGGGTGTTAAATGGCATGTGAGACCTATTAAGTATTTACGTCTTAAAGTTTTATCAAGTTCTTTAGAATTGCGTCGTACTTCCATGTTATATTTTCTAGCCTTAAGCTTTCATTATGAGTAGCAAATTGAATGTACGTCTAGATGTTTTAGCAAACTGATAACTTTACGTTACGATTTACGAGG
Organism: Melanostoma scalare; assembly: GCA_949752695.1. Taxonomy (NCBI): domain Eukaryota; kingdom Metazoa; phylum Arthropoda; class Insecta; order Diptera; family Syrphidae; genus Melanostoma; species Melanostoma scalare. The sequence continues at coordinate 27,121,713 of OX456984.1, read as the reverse complement.
CTTATTTAAGTAAGTCGCTACTTATAGACTGAATTGATAAAATTTGAGTTCAATCCGGTACTCATGTCTTTAATGAACTTTAAATTCTTTTGAAGTAATTGCAAGACTCACCGGTTATCACTACTTGTCTGGTATCGTAGTTGAAATATGTATGCTTGACGTCAATTGCTACACTGCCGCTCATCTGAATAGGTTCACTGTTTATCGTACCTTACTGTAAAACTCTTTACATACATATGGCAATGACAGGTCTGTGCTATGTATGTAATGAAAGAGCATTATTATGCGCTTACTTTGGGAAAAAAAAATTCTCTTAATACTTACCGTTGCTCTCACACGCCTACTAAACTTAATTTATTAAAAAAAAATCAAGGGTTTTTTGGCTCATCTGAATAGGTTCGACAGCAAAAAAATTAATTTCAATTGATGTGCGTGGGTTTTGTAGCTAAGGCTAAGTTTTTTTTAGTAAATCGAACTTTTTAAAACCGTAAGTTAGAAAAATGGGCCGCGGAAAACCCTTAACCGAGGAAGAAAAGGGCAAAATAAAAGCATTTCGCGAATTAGGACTAAGTCAAAGAGAAATCGCGGAAAAAATTGAAAGAAGCCAAAATTTAGTGGGCCATTATTTGCGGAACATTAAAAACTACGGAAAAAACATGAAAGGTGGAACTTATAAGGCCACATCAATGGTCGATAGGCGTGCAATCATCAGAGCTGCTTCCAATTCGCATGATTCCGCGTCAAAAATTAGAGTCAAAACTGGTGTTAAGTGTAGTGTGGCTACAGTGAAACGAATAATTAAGAGTGCTAAACATTTAAAAAGATTAAAGATCCAAAAAAAAACCGCCTCAGAATGAAAAGCGAAAGGAAAATCGTCTCCAGTTTTGTAAAAAATACATGTCGTGGAAATCGGAGTGGAGGCGAGTTATATTTTCAGATGAAAAAAAATTCAACTTGGAGGGTCCAGATGGCTACAATTACTATTTTCATGACCTTCGTAAAGAAGAGCATTATTTAAGCCGTTTGCATAGTTGTGAAAGCAGTGTCATGGTGTGGGGAGCGATTTCATACTATGGAACTTTTGAGCTTCAATTCCTTACATCGCGAATGAACGCAAATGTATACAAAGGTGTGCTGGAAAAGGCCTTCCCGCAAATTTTTAACCTTTTTGGACCAATACCGTGGTCATTCCAGCATGACAATGCACCAATCCATACAGCGAGGTCTGTAAAGCAATGGATTCAGAGCCAAAATGTAGACGTGTTGGTATGGCCTCCTTACTCACCTGACCTTAACATCATTGAGAACGCTTGGGGACTTCTTTCGCGTAAGGTATATGAGTCGGGGAGACAGTATGAAGACAAGGAGTCCTTAATCAAGGGAATCAAGGAATCGTGGTCGGAGATTTCGCTAACCTATCTAAAGAAGCTCTATGACTCCATTCCAAATCGGATTTTCGAGTCAATTTCGAAGAAAGGTGGCAATACCCACTATTAACATAAATTACTGTGTCGTGGAAAATAAAATATCTAATTACAGTTATGTAATTTTCTTGTTTTCTTCCACTTTTTGCTATTGAACCTATTCAGATGAGCCAAAAAACACTTGCTTTTTTTTTAATAAATTAAGTTTAGTAGGCGTGTGAGAGCAACGGTAAGTATTAAGAGAATTTTTTTTTCCCAAAGTAAGCGCATAATAATGCTCTTTCATTACATACATAGCACAGACCTGTCATTGCCATATGTATGTAAAGAGTTTTACAGTAAGGTACGATAAACAGTGAACCTATTCAGATGAGCGGCAGTGTATGACTTTACCTTTAAAGACAACCATAATTAGATTTTTGGAAATAGTTTTAATATAATTTAAACATGGAAGGTTTTGGAGTTTTTGTCTTCTAGATATGAACTCAACCGCAACTACTTTTGCTTCTTTCCCCAAAAAGCTTGTGGAATAAAGGGTGTAATCTTGTGAACTGCAAAGTATTTCATTTGAAACCTTATTTATTTATTTATTTGATATACAAGTTTAACGCTAACAGATTACTTAGATAAACAAATTGCGTTAAAATTTGGTAAAGGTTTTAATTTGTTGTTCATTGGAAAAGCAAAATGTTTGTAAGTTCTTGAAATGGTTAAAACCAATAGAAAAATTACAGCGTACCTTTAACAAGAAAATGTTTTTTACGGGTATCACCTTTTGCGAGGAATTGGAGGAGAGTCCTTTCGGAGGTCTTGCCAATTCCTCGGGAAAGGTGATACCAGCGAAAAACATTTTCTTGTTAAAGGTGCCATGAAAAGCACTTTCTAACTTGACCGTTCAGAGCCAAGATAAAATTTTTTGCCATTGAAATGCGTTAAAGTGCTTTCACCTATGCCGAACGCCACTAATCGAGACATGCCGAAAGCTAATATCGAATAATTGTGAACGTCCCGATCCGCCTTCCTACTTACTTGATAAAGCTGACACCGAATAGGAACCCGATGAAACGGATCCGATTGCCGGCCGGCATAATGTATTTAAACACTTTTAGGCCTCGAGGTTTCCATAGGTTTGTTGCGCTGTTTTTTTTTATCATTTTGGTTTCTTTTGACATCTCTCCGAAATGAGTTTTGGAAAAAAAACTTGAAACATTCAAATGAACGATCAATCGGGTTAGAAAAAAATCATTAAACTTTTGGCAGTAAACCGAAGAAACACATGCAGCATTAAAGCCCCGATCTTTTTAAAGAAGTCATTGTCAACGGTTGAGATTGTCGGATGCGGCGTAAAAGGTGACCTAATGAACACGTTGTTTTTCCGAATTGTTTTCAAAAGTTTAAGATAGGCGTTTGCTCGTAAAACCTGAGCAAACACGATCACTCGTGAACGTCACTACTTCCTTTCGCACTCTCATGAAGCTTGATGGATGGGGCGGATGTCACAGGGCTACTGAAAAATTTAGCCTTTTCTTAGAAGCTTTACAAATGACATAATCAATAGCCTTTAACTAAGGCGTAGTTAGTTAATCAAGCTTTTAGTTTTATAGGTCAACGCCAAGGATGAAATGGATCGTCTTTTTCAGTGTTTTTTATTTTTTATTTGCTAGAAAAGTTGTGTACTGTACACAAAATAACTGTCTGAAGCTTTTATGGCTACTGAGCATATAGTAACAAACTTAAATAATTTTTAGAATAAGCAAAGCCTTTTTTCCTGAAATTAGAACATCCATTCATGAGACATTACTTAGTATACTAAAAAAATGGCGCCCAATTCAAAACGTAATGAGTGAGCAAAACCAATTGTAAATGTGTCTTTTTTCTTTTTAAAATATTTGTACGAAGAACTGCCTTTCCTCCTGTATAATTTATACTTAATATGATGTACAAGTCTATTTTAAAACTTTAATTTATTTTTTTTCAGGACCCTGTGGAGGAAAAACTACCGGACAGTCGAGGCTATGCACGTTTTTCGAAAATCTAGGATGGAAGGTTAGTAAACTTTTGTCATTTTAATTCATTTAAAACTCTTAAGAAAGAAATGATTATTCATTAAACTTTTACCTTGAATTTTATAAATTAAGGGTTGGTTTTTTTTTAATTTCAAGTAAATTTAAGATTTCTACGCTAATCCCACTGCAAAATGTATGATTTTGTTGATAAATCAGTTTGTAAAAATTATTCAGGGAATGAAACAATTTGAAAAACTAATTTTGAAAACAAGGTGTAGTTAGTCATAGTCACAAACTTAGAATACATCCACTTAATGCTAGCTGAGATAATCTACTTGTTTTTAAAGTAAATAAAAAATTTGTTAAATTTTCAACATTAAGAATGCTTTTTGAAATGCAATATGCAAATAAGTTTTTATTTTCGTATAAAAAAATAAGTACGATGGCACTACAGCCTCATGTTCTAGCCCATCTGTCTCAAATATACCTATTCTGAAATAAAAAAAATTATTTTTTTTTTTACATATTTCCAAAGTTTAACTATTTAAGATTATGTCTACAAGACGATTTTTCAGAATTCAAATTATTTTTAGATATTTTTAGATTTATTTTGAGATATACAAATACATATGTAGGTATTTTGCCCACGCGCAACCAAATTGGCTCGGCTTTAAAACGAAACTTCAAACGCGTTTTTTCTCGAAACTATCCTACGACCACGATTTCTCTAGTTCCACTTTACCTTTTTCTTTATAGCCTTCTCTATGGTCGGAAGTACGCTAATCTCCAAATTACATTTTTTCTCTTTTGAAAAAATTCGAAAAAGTATGAAAAAAGTAATAAAAAATTGTCGCGATTTTGTGAAAAAGTTTTTCAACTTTTCCGTAATTTTTTTAAAATTAAGAAAATTAAAATTCACTTCATCAGCTGCTAATTTTGTAAATTTTAAAATAGTAAAAATAGTGATTGCTTCTTTTTACGACACTTCAAAATCCACCTGAAATTCATGCCTCTAGAACAGAATACCCCCATAACAGGATTGGATGCTACCATTTACAAGTTTCAATAAAGTTAGGGAGACCTTAAATCTAACTTGGAGAACTGAAGAAGAGCTTTCCATTAATGTAGTTTACGTTTTTGGAAGAGGGCAAGACATGACCAGAGTATAGGGTTGGGATAGTCTTATCTTTATATTTCTGCAGAAGTCGTTTGATAAGAAGTCGAGGCAGTGACCTTTTATGACATCGATTATGGAGTGAGAAGTGATCTACTTTGAGACACAGACATCTAGCTATTTGACGAGATGTCAATATTGGATGTGAATATTACTTTTTTTGAGCTATGATAGAACCTCTTTGATCGGCAAAATTTTAACTCGGAACTCGCTGCAGTAGTCAGGGAGACCCAAAATGAGACTTGCATTAAGTCCTTTTAGTCCGTCTGAGATCTGAGTGCTAAATGAACTAAAACATCTCTAAGTGTGTATCTGAATTGAATGGTGCTATTTAAGTTGTTTAAATTGTTGTAAGGGACAGGTTGATAGTTATTGGAATATTACAACGAATGGGTGTCCTGACTTACTGAAAATACATATACAGAAGCGTATTTAGATAAAAAGTATTAAAGAAACTAAGGGCCATTTTCTTCACTAGAAGTTGACTCTTAATTTGGATTTTTTATTTAACTTTCCGATTAGAATTTTTAATCTCTCAGTTAATTCAAACCTGCTCCTGAAAATTACAAAAGCTGAAGCCAAACGTAGTTTGTATTGTCAATTAGTCACTCTATTCCAAGCATTCTACCATACTGGCATTGACACCTAAATAGTATAAAAGTATCAGTCTGATGACCGCTGTGTATAGTCAGTGGGTAATCTGTATAGACTATAGATACATATCCTTTTCCTAATGGCCTTTTGCCAGGGGAGAGTGCCACAGTTGTTTTTTTGTTGCTTTTTCTTGTTTTTTAAGCTTAACTTTTTATCAAGATGAAGACCCACATATTTTACTTTTCATTTAATAAAGCGGAGTTCCTTTCATTGGTGGCACTTTGAGTTTAGTTTTGTCTTTCTTTTTGAGTATTTTCCATTGGTATAGAAAGAATTTGAATGTGCTTTCCCGATAACGTAATCTCGACTCCATCTGCTGACATACTTTCTTGATCGACTATTCTACTTTTTAACATAATATTATGAATCAGCCCAGTGAGCTGTGATTTGAAACTTGATGAAACGGAAATGCGTCACGATAAAAAAAAAAACACTTCGTAGCGTCTCTATTGTCGTCTACTATAAGCAGTGGCCACATATAATGCGCCTCGTGTAGCCTGGCTTATTTAACATAGCCAATAGTTAATATCAGTGTTAGTGTTTGCATATTACAAGGCTTTAGTATAAACGAATAAGCGAAACGAAAAAAAATACTCATAAATTGGATTCAGTCTTCGAGAAAATGAGGTGGAATACAATTATTTACTTTAATCTTCGTCTCCTCTTTGTTTTAGATTTGGGGCATTCGTAGTTGCCTTGTCTTTACTGAAATTTAACATCTGCCGTGTTTGTGCACAAAATTTTTTGCAGTGTGCAGTGCATTGTGGTGTGGAGACAATATTGGAATCTATAACACTGCGAACTGCGTTATCAATCAATTGTAGCGCCTTAGAACAGAATGATGATAGACTTATCGGCCTAAGATGTTTCAGATTTTTTATCAAAGCCCTACGAATAATTTTTTTTGAAACTTCAATAACAAAAATAGTTTTTTGTTTATGTCCAGCGCTTAGCAAAATTCAAATACCGACTCTCTAATATAAGTTACACCTTTGTTTAGATAATTTATCAGAAATTAACCAGCCTTTAATTTGTTTTTTAAAGTACACAACATTTCACAAATTTAAATTACATAAGATTTATCTTTACTCGTAACAATTCTTCGATCATATGTAAGTTCGTTAATCGGAATTCCTTGAGTGCGTTTGCTTTAACACTCTCTTAAGTAATCATAACAACAAAAAGAAAAACGTTTAAACTTTAAATTTTTAAATCTATGTCTTCGTACAACCAAAATAGCATACAAATATGTAATTTTTTAACAAAATTTTGTGAAATGTGCTACTTAAAAAAAAGAAAGTAAAGTAAACAAACATCACAGTCATAATTTTAATAGACTTAGTAATTTGGGACTAAAATCAAAGCTATGATTCTAGTTCTCGACGAATGATAAATATACAAATTTGTTTAATTGTTTTCAAAATTTCAAAATACAAAACAAAACAAAAACAATAAACTAAAAAAAAAAAAAAACAATTAAAATGCCTAAGTAAGGCCCACAAAATGAGCATATTCTCGTTTATATCAATATTTTCAGGTATTCCGTGTGCCTGAAACGGCTACTGTGCTTCTCAGGTAAATGCCCCATGTTTTAAAATGTTGGCATATACATTAAATTGTTTTTCTCTCAAAAAATAAAAATAAATGAAAATGCAAACTTTTCTCGTATATAGTAAATTTTAAAATTAAAAATCAAAAAAAAAAAGTAAATAAAATTTTCTCTCTAGTGTTAAATTTCAAATTTGCGATTTTAAAATTTCATAAGAATAAAAATAAAAAAAAAGTAAAATAGTAACTAAACAAAAGAAAACATGGATGGTTGATCATACAGCTCATTAATTTTTCTCAAAATGGCTTTCTGCAATTTTTGTATATTTCAGTGGCGGCGTCAAGTTCTCGGACCTCACAGATAAAGAAGGTAAATATTTCTATTTTTACTATTTTTTATTTAATTTTGTAAAAAAGTAAAGAAAAATGAAACAAGAAAAATACACAACTGGATGTTATGCACTAAAAACCAAAAATAATATCGTCTATTCCTCTTCTTTATGTGTTGCGTTTAGCACCTTTGAGGTATCCCCCATTCCCATACCCGCCCGATATTAAGGTTATATATTGTGTAGCTGTAGTTGCTGTCGTCCATGGTCTTGGTCTGGTATCAAGTTCAAGGATAAATCGATTTTGTTATTTCACCATCTTAGAGTAAACAAATTGAATTATATGTCGAGATACGACATGACTGACTTCTCTCTTTTTTTTTATTTTCATTTTCTATTTCGCGTTGTGAAGGCGGTTTTCCTCAATAATATTCTAATCCTATTGTGTGCGGCAGGTACTTAAAAATAGTTTAGCATTGCGTTTTGTGTGCGCTCGGCTATTATGTCAATGGCAATGGAAACTACGTTCTTTTCCTTGATGCTTTGCTATCTTTTTCTTTGTTTTTAACTTTTTTCATTTCAATTCATTTTCTTACGTTTTATTTAATTTGCCCTGGCAATCAATATAAGAGATTGCAAATCGATTTTGATGGCTGGGTACAAGTACCTATAGGTAGGTATATGCTTGAATGTAAATGACAGTCGTCGGACTTCATAACCCAATTGTTGCATAAAAGTATATCGTAATTGATACTCTTGTTTACACGTATTGAGTTCTTGTTTCTTTTTGTCATTAATGATGTTCTTCTTGTTGTAGGTTTATACATAGTAGGTACATATGCACAAGTCGAGTATGTACGAAGAATCGTTTTACTTCCTTAAAGAAAAAAACAAATGCGGTTAAATGTAAATGACATTGCGTGTCAAAAGAATATACAGTTTCATTCCCATTATGTTTATTCAAATGATTCCTTCCAATTAACTAAAAAAAAAGAGAGAAAATGAAATGTTGAAAACGGAGTTTTATAGTTGGGGCCATTTGGATTTGGGATTGTTTCCTTGGTTATTGCATTGGAATTCATGTTCTTTAACTAAACAACAACTTAAGTTAATAGGTCTATTAAACGAAGTATGATAAACATTGGTTGACAACTGTGACATGAAAATATAATTCGTGATGAGAGAGCCTCTTAAAAGGTTATTTTTGAACACGGTCAATTTAACTTTATTTTGTTTTAATGTGCTTTGATGTCTTTCACGATATTTATGATGCACAAAGATGAAGAATAACTCATTTAATTTTTGATAGATTTTGCCAGAATTAACCTGATTTTTGCAAACACCACAAACAAAATGCTCTGAGATACACATTCCAATTTGAATATTGAGTGGAAAGTTTTGACTTGTAATGTTTGGCGAGAAACGAGATATGAAATTCAATCAAAATGGAAATAAAAAGGAAAACCTTGGGGAATCTTGCGAATATGTCTTTTTATCGGCCCATAGAAGAAGTGTTGATATCAATTCGACTGGCGAGCTTTGTTTCAACTTTTATTTACTTCAGCGGCGGAGAATTGCCGTGATAAGACATAGTGACATGTAGATTTTCATTGAATTTATTGAAGAAATATTCAGCCTCTTCACCAGCTTGATAATTTCGGACAGGACGTCGTCGAGTTATTCACAAATCACAACAAAGATTAAAGGATAGAAAAGCATTTCAGGTTTTTTGGGAACATTTGAATTATTTTGAATAAAAATATACTTGGTTGGTTTCGCCATTACAAGACTGTTGAATCGGTTTTCTAAGGTGCTCATTAACAATCTGTTATCTTTAGAATTGATATGTAGAACTTGTTAATAACTTTATCAATAGTGACAAATTTCGTAGCAGAATATTCAGTACGATTGCTTCTATGATGCTTTCTTTTAGGAATTCGAAGTCCGATTTTGTTACGACGAGCATTGTGATAAGGGCTAGTAGTTTAATATTATTTAGCCCTATCACAGATTCCATCGTAGAAAACTTCCACACGGAATGCTTAGTTACGAACTACGAAAATTTGTGTTCACCAAATCCGAATGGAATCGAAAAAAGCATTGCCAGTTGCCACACTGCACTGAATACCGCCATGCTGGTTTTTGAAATCAGTTGTTTTACGCCAAAAGTGCAAGATCATTCGCATTTTTCTGCAAACACGAGTTATTTCGTATATTAAGACGACGAATTTACATTCCACTCGGATTTGGTGATACCAAATGTACGAACTTTGAAATTCGTTCCCCTCCGAATGGATTAAGTGATAGTTACATCGGGAAACTTAGACTTTTTTCGATTACGATGGAATCTGTGATAGGGGTGATTGTCTCTAAACTATGTGTTGCATTGATTTTTCAATGTCCTTCTCCAGCCATTTTATCTTTCCTTAAACTCGGTAGCTCTTTGAAGATGGCTAGATTTTGAGCAATCGAAAATTCACAGAGAGGCAGGGTTCGGACCTCAGTCATTAAATTTTAGAGCAAATTTGAAAAAAAGTTAGTGCAACATTTTCGGAGTAAATTTGAAAGAAAGAAAACCTTTACTTTTTCTTTAAAAAAAAAGTGTATGTGAAGGGTGGGCTTTCTAATGGTTTCCTTTTTAAATTATAGCTTATTTTGACACTGACAGCTGGTTCCCGTTCGAAGTTTTGATATAAAGTCAATATTCGCCCCTATCGTGGTAACCGTCGGAGCGGAATTCTCTCCGATCAGAGACATTTTGCTTCGTGGTAGTTCTCCGATCGGACGATCCGACGTTCTCCGATTAGTTTTTGTTGAGATTGAGATTTTAGTTTAGGGAATGCAATGCATTGCCGCATTTGTGAAAATTTTCTTACGACGACAACTACTTCGAAGCAAAATTGAATCTCCGAAAAAAGATGCGTTGCGGAGAAAGCTCCGCTCCGACGGTTACCACGATAGGGCCGATTATACCTCCGCGGAACGAAAAAAGATGCTATACACCTGAACAAAGTTCTAAAATGTTATATGCCGAAAGAAATTTTGGTCGAAATGAAGCACCCAGTGCGCCGGCCGTTGTAAGCAAGTTTAGGCAAAAGGTAATGCTAGTGGACAACTCTTAAAGTATCCGTCGGTCGTACACCGACCTTTCACGACGAACTGGCAACTCGAAAGAACCACACTGCTATGAAAAGTATCGTACTTGGCAGTTGAATTCGGGATACATTTTTAGGCCCCGAGGTTCCATGAGTTTTGCTGCGCCGAGTTATAGATATATCCGAAATTTTCTATGTCGAGAAAGTGGGGAGTAAATCCCAAGAAAATCAGAGCTATGGATTAGATTTTACTTTCTCTTCAAAAGTAGAGCAAATTTTGCTGTGATTGGAGCAAGGTTTGAACGCTGAGCGAGAGCTTGACTTCATTCATAGCTATTGTTTGGAGTATGCTCGCCATACTAACGGCACAATATAAAAATAAAAACTCTTCCAGCTGAAAGTCTTAATTGTGAGTGCTATTACTTTACTCGATAGGGTTTCTAATGCCGCCAATAAATTACAACAAATAAATAATTGGGCTTGGGAAGGGACGGAGCCCAGCTCATTTCTTTCAATCGTTACTTTTGATGAAGCAGGGAACCTACATTTCTTCCGGGACTCTAGCGACTAAGCCAGAAAGTAGAAGCTTGGGGAGGGACGGAGCCCAGTGCATTTCTTTTAACCGTAACTTTTGATGAAAGCAAAGAGCCTACACATCTTTCGGGTTCCTAACGACTAAGCCAAAGAGAAAAAGCTGTGATGACTTTAAGTTCCCCACTCCATCTTGTTTTCGGTAGATATATGTACTAGGTAAAAATGTAGGTAAAAATTTATACTTTTCCAAACTGATTCATTGGTGGGTCTCATAGTTTGGAGTTATTCTGGACGCGCTGATATTTGGTTCAAGCTTCTTTAATATCAAAATGAAACAAAAGAAACAAAGTTCCAATCAATCGAAGTAGAGCTATGAAACTTACACATGGTCATTGGTCAATCAATATCAATTTTTCACTGATAACTCTTAAAGTTTAAAGGCTGAAAAAATCACATGAATAGCTACCGGTAAATTTTTGGTCTCTGATAAAAGTGCAATAATAACTATTCTACAATGCCATTAAAAAGTTATAGATAACCGTGCATGCTTTGCCAATTTTTCTGGCCGTTTAAGGATCAGAAAAGCCGCATTTTTGTAAAGCAGCACTCGCTGTGTTTTCACTGACTTAAAAATGTTGGTAACTCATGTCTCAGTGCGGTTTAATGAATCTACAAATGGGCATTAATGGAATAAGACGCATTTAGATAATAAGCTTTTGTTGAAAACATATAGTAACGATTTATTAGCGGAAAAATTAACAATAATTCGTTTAATGGAGGTTCTTGGACCTCCTGTTGAACATCCTTCGATGGAAAAGCACTGTACAGTTTTGGATGATACACGGTCTTTGTTTTTGTGCTTTTTTTAAATGCTAGTAGAATATTTTGGAAGGTTCAACTAAATTTAGGTATTGTTAAAGTACTTCGTAACAAAATTTTCGAAGATTTTGGACTTTCCGTCATGTTAATCACCGTAACATTTTTCTGTTTCCCGCTCTATCTCCCTAAATATTAAATAACGTAAAGGGTCCGCCAAATAACTTTTTTTTTTTGAAAATGCTATAAAAAAAACTGCTGAATATTTTCTCAAATTTCTTTCGTCATTTGAAAGTACAATCCTTCCGGTTAATAATGGAAAATAATTTCATTCAAATGTCTGCCTCGGCTGGCCATGCAGTCGCCTAAACGATCGGTCCAGTTTTTAAGCACATTATCGATTCTGTGCAGCTGTTTTTCTCCAATGGCTTCACGAATATTGTCCTTTAAAGCGTCAATTGTCTCTGGCTTGTCGCCGTAACACTTATCTTTTACGGCACCCCACAAATATTAGTCCAACGTCCGAGGTGGCCAAACGACATCAGCTCTGCGGCTGATAATGCGATCTTCAAAAACAGGGCGCAAAACATAGAGTGTAGCTTCGGCTGTGTAGCATGTAGCGCCGTCCTGTTGAAACCAAATGTTGCCAATATCCTCCTCTTCAATTTTTGTAAACAAAAATTCGTTCAACATGGCCCGATAACGATCGCCATTGACTGTAACGGCCACTCCTTGCTCATTTTCGAAGAAAAATGGACCAATTATGCCTCTGGACCAAAATCCGCACCAAACAGTGACTCGTTTTGGGTGTATCGGCTTTTCAATGTATGCGTGCGGGTTTTCTGTGCCCCAAATGCACAATTTTGCTTGATTGCATACTCACGAAGATCAAAATGAGCTTCATCTGAAAAGAAGATTTTTTTGGCAAAATCGGCATCTTCTCTAAGCAATATTTCCCAGCGTTGTTCAAGCGTATACACATACACGTTCAGCGGAAGGATGAAACTAATTAGCTGTCAAATCAGACATGAGCTAAGTGTTACCATTCACGAAATAAGCACTAGATGAAAAAAAAAAAAACGTTAGATGGCAGACCCTTTATAAGTGACCATTTTTACCTCAGTTACAAAAAGTCAGAATGACTTTAAAATTCCTTAGCTTATTTTAATCCCATTTTAAGTAATAATAAATAAAAAAAGGGGTACAAACCACGTACAATACCGACGAGGTATTCCCCATAAAATACAAACTATTACTATTGTATTACATAATGAAATTTTTGAAGATTTTATCCTCACGTAACACACCGTAACGTATTTTGTGTATCAAAATGTAACAGCTATGCGAAGATTTTTAATTAAAAGTCACAACTTTGTTGCACAAAGTTCTGGAAAGGCTTTACAATACCTTGTTTATTCTTTTGATCTCGTTGAAGATAATGATATAAGGGGTTTTTCTTTTTTAGTTCCGAACAGTGAACAGAACTGAGAACGAACAGCGTGAACGTGTTCTGAACTGAGCGTGTTCAGTGAGCTGCGCTCAGACTCTTGCTCTAGATGCCCCGTCATTTTATTTCGAGCACGTAGAGTGCGCTCGCGTAGTGTTCCGAAGAAAAAAGAAAAACATTTTGAGCGTTCAGATATTGCTGAACTGAAAAAGAAATACTCTTACGTTTTTGACGTTTCACTTATCTGTTCGGAACTAAAAAAGAAAAACCCCTATAGAGATATAACCACGCGCAATGCAGTCGAAGAATTCCCCCTAAATATAAGAGAAAAGGACTGCCAACTTGGGAGACTAAAATAAAAATGCATACATTGCAATACAATTTTCCGCGTAAAACTTAAAAAAAAGAATTGCCAACTTAATAGATTTCAATTACTTCAAATAAATGTTACGTAATGTGTTGTTCCAATACGCCAGTTGAATATAAAATAATTTAATAAAATTAATTAAACAAAAAAAAAAACCCTATTTTTTACCGAAAATCTTGTAACTATCTTTAGTTATTTTTGCCATAGATGTTTTAAATCGAAAGAAAACATAGTAAATGCGTCATTTAAAATTTGTTCGTGATAGATATAAAAGGCCCCTTAAGCAGTCATTTCATCGTAGAGAAATATTTAAACCTTAACTTATTTAGTTTTCTTTTGACATTTTTCACAAAAACGCCAAGACTACATAAATAAACCAGCTTCTTGAAATTCCAGTTATTAACCTAATTGTATAAAATATTACTCAATCCCCTATGCTTTCCCCTTTGACTGTGACATTTCATTTCTAATTCAGTTGTTTTTTTTTTCTTGCTATAGCATAAGAAAACATTTCTACAAATCACAATTGTTGTTATTTTTTGTTGATTTATTTCGCATTAGAGAACAGAGCTTTATTTTTTTATTTTTTATTTTAACATTTGATTTGTAAATTTATTTAGCCCCCGAAACACCAACCACTTTCAAATATCAACAATTTCCATTCGGTTCACCTGAACATAGCCAAATCGATTTAACTGCATCATGCCCAAGATGTTTGGCTTCTGCTGCGGATAAGCCCGATGGCAGCGAAGGTGAGTGTGTCATTCCAATACCGATTTGGTATTTCTGTGTGAGTTTTTGTTTTTCGAAACACAACATAAATTCTTCTCGAAATATTGCTTGTGCACATTTTTGTATATGTTTGCATTGATGACCAAAAGCTACCTTAAAACGTGCGTTGTTGAATCATTTAATCGACTCACTCACCAGTCATCACTCATCATTCGCTTTTCCTTTCAATCGATTTAAAAAATTACCTATCTTTTTCTGATATCATTATTTCTTCAAATCAATTTATTGATGATTTATCACGCAGTGCAGTTGTTTCTTTTGCGACAAGAATAATAAATTAATGCATGGAGCAAGTGTGTTTGTTAAAAAAAAAAAATCAAAATTGTTTTAAGGGTAGATAAAGGTCATGGTCACTTGATATTTTGAAGAACTTGCTATAACCTTTAATAATTTGGTGACCACCAGAACTTTTCAAACCTTTGATTAATTAAATTTGAGGCATATATAACTATACATAATTGTATACACCCTAGAGGAAGGTAAGGTACTTACTTAAGAGGAAGAGCATTTCGTATTGCGTCAATACCAATTGAAATTGAGTCATAGTGGTAACTAGAGTATTAACTAATGACTCATTATTTCTGAACGTAAAGCTTTTTTGTGTTGTAGTTATTTTTCTTGGACACCTATTCCCATTCCTAACTTTTTTTTGCTTCTTTGTAAAAAGTTTTCGTTTCTGTTCTCATAATCGCTTCCACAATTCATTTCTGCCAGCTAAAGACTACAAAAAATAAAAACAAAAATCTAAGGAATGAAATAAAATTTTTTCGGAAACACTTGTGTGCTAAACGATGGACAACGATATCCTGAGCTGGTGTTAAATTTCAAGATCTTCAAGATTCTGCCAACCAGAAACTGGCGAAGCCTTAGCTTCATTTTACAGTGGCTTCAAAACCCATTCTCTGAATTCAGCTGAGATGTATATCTTTGCATGTGCGCGATAATTTAAATCGTTTGAAAGTAATACACCTCATTTAAGTATATTTTTTGGAAAATAACCTCAATAGGTTCTCGAACTCTAGAAGGTTTCTTTTTCGACGAGTGCTTTCAAATAAAATTATTTTTTATTCTGAGGTGTTCACTTTTCAATCCCATGTAGGTACAATGAAATTTTTTCAATTAAACAATTTGCAATTGCGGAGTGCTGGGATTATCTTGAGCAAAACAGCAAGAACATCAGCATGAAGCAGAAGTTTGATAAAGCTACCAAAGCTAACATCACCACAACCAGGCAAGTGGTTGATATTTAAAAAAAAAAAAACTTTAATGAAGAATATTGGGCTAAAAGAGCAGCCTTGGTGCACGCCATCATCGTTGCTAATATAAGCGGTTATTAGGCTGGCATTTGACAAAGCACCGCATGTATTGGGGAAGAGAGCAACCTGTAATCTGTTGCAAAAGCCCCTATTCTATTAAGCTCATAACCCTACTAGTGAGTTAGGGTCAACATTTTTTCTTTTCAATTGACTTATTCTTCTTCTTAATGTCCGGAAGCTGTTGACAGCAACACTTTAACTCCTACTGGAGCATAGGGCGGCAACCAGATCCTTCCATCTCTCTCTATTCCTAGCACGATACCTCAGCTGTGAAAACGACTGCAAATTTTGGGACCGAAGCTTCCTTCATGACAGTTGACCTCCATGTTTCCTTTGGTCTTCCAATCCGTCTCGCACCTTGAGGATTCCATTCAAAGCACTGCTTTGCTATGTTGTCATCAGGCTTCCTCAGTGTGTGGCCAATCCAGCGCCATTTTCTTTGCTTGATGTCTTCATCCACTTTTGTTTGTCCAGTCCTAAGCCACAGATCATTGTTGGATATTGTTTGTGGCCATCGGATCTTTAGGATGTAACGCAGACAACGGTTGACAAAGCCTTGCAACCTACTCGAGATGTTAGTAGAGCATTTCCACGTTTCACAGGCATAAAGCAGCACGGATTTAACATTGCATTCAAAGAGTCTCAACTTAGTACGAAGTGATATTTTTGAAGAGCTCCACACTGGAGAAAGCATTCCGAATGCACTACGAGCTTTATTTATTCTATTGCTGACGTCCAAGTCTGTTCCACCGTCGGGTGATAGATAACTACCCAGATAGTTAAACTGAGTGACCTCTTCTATTGTCTCCTGCCTCACAATAACCTGCTGTTGTTGGTTCCGGCTGGTGTGCATTATTTTTGTCTTCTTGGCGTTAATCTTTAAGCCAGTTGCCTCACCATTTTGTTGAAGAGAGTGACACATTTGGTTAAGGGCTCCAGCTCCGTTTGCCATTAAGCAGATGTCGTCAGCATAGTCCAAATGGCTTAACTTGTGAAAGAGGCCCCACTGGATACCAAGTCTTTCACCTTCACCCACCGTGGCAGTCATAACATCATCGATTGCCAGTAAGAATAAAATCGGTGACAAAACATCACCCTGTCTCACTCCTTGTCGAACTTCAAATGCATCGGAAAGCTGTCCACTGTGCAGAACGACACACCTTGCGTTGTTGTACGATTCTTTTATAAGAGCAACAATTTTATCCGGGATACCTCTAGCACCAAGCGATCTCCAGATAGCATCGCGACTAACGCGATCGAAGGCCTTTTCGAAATCGACGAACATGAGGTAAAGCGGCGATTGATACTCCGATGATTGTTCAAGAATAATTCGCAAGGTGTTAATGTGATCGACACATGATCGACCACTGCGAAATCCCGCTTGATGCCTCTTGAGAGTAGACTCGATCTTAGATTTTATCCTCTCGAGAATAATAGTTGCCATCAACTTCGGAAATACGGACAAAATGGTGATACCACGCCAGTTATTACAATTCTTTAGATCACCTTTCTTCGGTAGCTTGACGATAACTCCGTCTTTCCATTCCCTGGGAAAGGTTTCGTTTACCCAAATAGCCTCAACAAGTGGCAACAATATATCGGCTGCCAAG
The DNA here is from genome assembly GCA_949752695.1 of Melanostoma scalare. Classification (NCBI taxonomy): domain Eukaryota; kingdom Metazoa; phylum Arthropoda; class Insecta; order Diptera; family Syrphidae; genus Melanostoma; species Melanostoma scalare. The sequence goes on along the minus strand of OX456984.1, from coordinate 27,104,601 downwards.
TCGGGGTCTGCTTTGAGGAATTCAGCAGGTATGCCATCCAGTCCAGCTGCTTTGTTGTTTTTTAAAAGTAATATCGCGGTTCTTAACTCTTCACTTGTCGGGGGGTCAGTATTAATGCCTCTGGAAGATCTACGTATGTCCGGCAGTAGAAAATCGGCATTTGCATTCTGCTCATCATTTAACAGTGCACAGAAATGCTCCTTCCACCTTCGCAACTGGTCTTCTATTGACACTAGAATACGACCGTTCGTGTCAAGAACAGGGTGGTTGTTGTTGCTACTTTGTTGACCTACAAGATCCTTAGTAATCGTATACAACACCCTTGCATTACCTCTTCTTGCAGCATTTTCCGCACTCTCCGCCAATTTGTCCAATCTGGCCCTCCTATCTCGTCTCACACACCTCTGCACTACCTTGTGAGCTGCTCTGTACTCGATTCGCATAACTGATTTCCGATGAGCATCAGTTTCCTTGTTTATATTTATTTTGAGTGCTCTGCGGTGTGTAATTTTGTCCCAGGTGTCTTGGAATATCCAAATGTCCCTATCTCTAGATTGCCTCGGTACCGTTTCAGATCCAGCTTCCACAAAAACCCTTTTAACTTTGTCCCACATCGTCTCAATGGGAACATTAACGTTCAAGTCCACATTTGACGCCTTGTCGTTGAGGGTGTTGGCAAAATCACGACAAATATTTGGGTCACTTTGAGCTGTTGTATTGAATTTTGGCCTACTTGCTGTATTTTCTGATCGTCTCCGGATAGCAGCTGTTCGTAGCCGTAAAGTTGCTAGTAGCAGGTGATGGTCGCTACCTATATCCGCACTCCTCTCATTCCTCACATCGCAAAGTGATTTTCTCCATCGTTGTTGAATAATAAAATGGTCGATTTGATTTTGTGTTCGACCATCAGGGGAGACCCAGGTGACTGTGACAGGTCTTGTGTGGAAACAGGGTTCCACCAACCACCAGCTGATGAGCGTTACAAAAATCGACCAACAAATCACCGTTGTTATTTCGCTGGCCCAAGCCATGTCTACCCATAACATTGACTTATAACGAGTAAAAAACACTTTTAAAGAAGATACGGAGTTTTTATAAAACTCTGTTTGATGCCCATTTAAGATGCTTTAATGTTTTTAATGTTTGCAGAGCTTTATCGAACTACCGCGAAGGTATCGCATTTTGGAAAACTTGTTGATTTGTTGAAGAGTATCTAAAGCATTTCTCTGAAGTGGTTTACGAGTAAATTCAAACTAGTACGAGTTGCTGTTATATTTTCGCAGCCACACAATCTTCCCATTTCTCAGAACAAAAGAGCTGAGAAAAAACAAAAAATGTGTTTACCAAATGAAATTAGATTTGCTTGAAGAACTTCTTATACGTTTATTTTTCACCAATTTTTGTTTTTTGAACAAGTAACACACCATGACGAGAAATCGTATACAAAAGTCATATCAACAATTAGAACCAACGAATTGAGGAATGCTCTTACTTCCTTCTTATTTATTGAACATAAATTTCTATGACTTATGCGATTTTGTTTATTATCAGTTGCCAGCAACAAACAAGCCCCCAACTCACACAGTACCACACTAAATACTCATTCAGAGCGAGTCATTTGCTATCGCATTTAGATGAGCAAGTTTTTGCTATAAATACACTTACAGAAATACTCTAGACCTCCAGGTACAAACCCATCTAATTGCAGCTCCTTTGAACTAAGAAACTGTACACGGAAAACAGCGTACACTAAAAACTGTGGCACGTGGTTTTCCATTCGTCTCTTGACGTGCGGGTGGCAATTACTATAGCCATTTCTTGATTGCATATGATGAACATTCAATGCCAGAGATAAATAAACTTCTACCTACTCTTACTTCCTCATCGCTGCAGTTAAAACAAAAATGACTCACTAAAAATAAATAAATACTTTCGTGACAGATATAGTCGGGGAATTTTTATTTCTACATTTTGTGTACACTGGTGTAGCACGCAAAATACCAAATTGTAAACCATTTCATTTGATTTCAGTCTAAATGACTTTCTTTAATGACCTTAGTGATTTTCGGGCCATGGCACTTAGCATTTTTTTGACAGATGGGTGAATGATATGAGGAACATACAAGCCTGGCACCCGGCACCGACTGTGTCTCGGCAGGCATTCACACATCACAAGACTACAATTATCACACTTCAGGTTAGTAGCTCATTAATCATGTCCATGTGTAATGAAGCCACATGTGCTTGTTATTTGATATCTCAAGCCTACTCATGGCAACTCAGTCAAGCCTACTCAAACCGAATACGTTGCTATAGATAAAATATCTAAGCAGATTCGTTTTAAGTAAATTTGCATTTTAAAATAATTGGTGCATGATGAGAAAAACAAACATTATAAAAACATTGTACTTTGAAAGTAGCAAACACAATTGCCTGACTTTTATAATTTAAAAGTCACTAATTGAGCAATAAAATCACGTGGTCTGCTATTATTTAATGGAATAGGCAGAGACAAACGTATATATGTACATAATTATTTATTTTAATATTTTTGAGACGTGCTTATTTTTTTGGTTAGAAGATAAAAATAAATTGGCAAACTCCCAGTGATAATATGAACATTTTGATAATAAAGCTATCATTTTTTTGATCCTGCTTTGGATTTATGCAACTGTTTTGTTTTGGAAGATAGAACAGATATGCGTCAGTGAGAGGCTAAGTCCAATGAGACAATTCAAAAAGACATTCAAAATAATTATTAAAAGCTTTCTATTTTGTTTCAAAAACCCATATATTGTGCTCCCAAGATGTATCACGAGTTGCTATCGTTAAAGCAACTAACTAAAATATTTTTCGACGATTCGAAATAATAAATGGGACAAACGGACTGCTCGAAGTAAATATCAAATAATATCCTATGTTTATTTTGAGACTAAAAAAAAAAGTTGAATGTTGAGAACAAAACGGACGGTGCCAGAGAGAAGGTGTGGACTAAATAGTAAATATCTTTTTAAGACAGATATAAAGAGAAAAGTTATGAAAATATGATTGGGATGCTGAAAATAAAAATATTTAAGATACTCTTTATACGTCGCACGTGCTTGAAGCGGATTGTGTGCTAGGTACAAAATCAAAACCTGAAGTCTGAATATAAAGTCTAAAAATCATTTAAGGGCGGTATTCTGGTCCAGAGACATGAGTCAATATTTTTACTATACATTTTTTTACTCGTATTAACATTTAAAGAACATACAAGGTTAGGTTTAAATGGCTGTCAGGACAGGAAAACAACTGACACACTTACTGGTTCAAGATGCTCAACCATACAATTTGAGATCCAACCTAAATTTTAGATTGCAAGCATTTCGAGACTCTAGAACTCAAAATTGAATTATGTATAAAGGCTTAAAATTTTTTAATGAAATGCCCAATAATATTAAAAGTGAACACAATATAAATATTTTCAAGAGTTTACTTATCAATTATATTAGACAAATAATGAATTAACTACTAAAACTTGAATTCCTAAAATTAGATTTGTTTTTTCATATAAACTTCAAAATTAAGGTTGTTTAAAAATCCAAATTATTTGTACCTGAATAGTATTCTATACTAAATAAATATATACATACATACATACATACTTAGACCAATATTAGGTCCATTGTGATACCATAAGAATTATGTGAGGGAGTACCTCACTTATCAAAACCATTTGGAGCTTGTCATAAAGCGATAGAGATGAAAGGTATCATCTATGTGTTCGCCAGATCGCTTAGAACTTAGATCATCAAGAAAATATTTTCCTAGATGCAGTTTTCTTTTGAGGGAGAGTGCTGGACATGAGCAGAGGAGGTGTGCGACTGCCTCCTCCTTTTCCTCATCTAAGCAGCTTCTGCAGAAGTCGTTAGAGGAAACGCCGAGTCTTATGACGTGTCTACCTATCAGACAATGTCCGGTAATGATATGATTACGGAGCTAACGTGCAATCTGGTTACGGATAACAAATGTCTTGTGCGTTTTAGGTCTAACTCTGGCCATATGTGAATATTGAACTGTTCATCTATCTCCCTAAGAGATATGCGACCGTTGAAGGCCGTTACTGAGTTCGTAGAAACAGCGCCGACTGATTCGAGGGCTGCTTTACTGTCTGAGAAGATTCGGTTATTCGCTGAGGATATCACGTTTTCTTCTAGCCACGATAGGACCTCTTTGATCGCCAGATTAGCAGCTAATGAAGTGGGGAGTCTCAAAAAATTGACACGTGATCATTACCCCCTCTTCCGACTCTTCTAGCAATCTGCAACAAAATTTCAAAAAAGATTATTAATCTAGAATAATGTCGCTATATCCGAAACTACGGAGAATAGTTCCAAATAAATAAAAATCTGCAAAGAAGAAAATTAAAATTTCTGTTTAATCGGTCTAGTAGACCTCGAAAAATCGTTAATATGGTCACGAGCCCAAATTCCACATTCATCAGCTTCTATTTTTTTTTTTTAATTTTTTACTTCTATATTAACAGATAAAATGAATAGCTAAAATATTGATTGGCTTTTTACGACACTTCAAAAATTACCTGAAATTCATGCCTATACTCTCTTAAAGTTGATACAGGGCTGCCATTTGCATATTAATTATGAAAACTGAATAAAATCCCTATAAAATATTGAAAACAGTTATGTCAAATATTCCGAAGGGTCTTAGCGAAAATATAATAAAGCATTTGTTGTAGTTTCTAATACATATAAAATTATTTTTTATCAAAATTTGTTAGATCAGTTTTTTTCAAAACTGGTTTGTTATTTTTCACTTTTTTTTTAAAAGTTTTTTAAAAATTTTTTAAAAATCAAACTTCGTAAGTTTTAAGATAAAAAAGATAAAAGATAATTTGACATATTTAAAAAAAATTAAAACATTTTAAATAAATATATATAAAATTTCATAAACTATAATTCAACCTTTTTCAATCAACCTACGACTTCTTTTATATGAAATTTCGTTAAAATCGTGTCAGCCATTAACGAGTAACCCGGTCGTCGCTCGTCGGCATATTCCATATGAACATTATTCATAAAAATTGATTGGGGTATGTCGAATCTGAAGTTTTTCTTGATACTACAAAACATTTTCATTTTATTGAGCTTAGAAGTGGTTCTTACTTACTTAGGTGGGTATTACAGCTCGGGGTGCACCTGGGCCTCAACTAACATCCTTCTATAACGACATCGATTTCGGGCGAGCTCTCTCCAGTTTTGCACTCTAAGTCGGTCGAGGTCTTCATCCACTTGATTGCGCCATCTAAGACGAGGTCTTCCCCTTCCGCGATTTCTCTGCAATGTGCTTTCGAAAACCCGTCGAGCCGGAGCGTTTTGGTTCATCCGCTCTACATGGCCCAACCATCGATCGTAGCCTCGCGATGCGTACTCTTCTGGCTATGCCCATGTCGCGGTACATCTCATACAGCTCGTTGTTGTATCTTCTTCTCCACACATTGTCTTCGCATACGGGACCAAATATCATTCGGAGAATTTTTCTTTCGAAACGACCAAAGGTTTCTTCATCCACTTTCGATAAGGTCCATGCTTCCGAGCGGTAAAGCTGGCTGGGTTGATTAAGGTCTTATACAAGGTTACCTTGGTTTTTCTGGAGAGGGTTTTGTTTCTCAATTGCCTTCTTAACCCAGAGAAGTAACGTTGGCAAGAGTTATTCTCCGTTTGATCTCTGCACTGATGTTGTTTTCCGTGTCTATACCGGATCCTAAGTAGACGAAGTCCTGTACTACCTCGAAGTTAAGGGCAATTCACATGAGTGCGACCTACGAACGACGAATAAATCAAGAAATGTGATTTTAAGTACCTTAGCATAAATTCTTCACGAATTTTTTAGGAAACGATGGCAATATAGTTCATACTTATTTTTTGGTGAACAAACTCTTATTTTTGTGCCTAAGCTTTTGAGAATAGAGAAAATAAATTTATTCGTAACGTACAAATTTCTTTTCTCTATTGCTTTAATTTTAGGCACAAAAAGAAGAGTTTATCCGTCTAAAAATAAGTATGAACTATATTTCCATCGTTTCCTAAAAAATTCGTGAGGAATTTATGCTTGTAAGGTACTCAAAATCACATTTCTTAATTTATTCGTCGTTCGTTGGTCGCCCTCATGTGATTTCACCTTTATGTCTGTCTATTGTGACGTTTTGTCCAATTCGTCGATGTTTTGTGTCCTTGTTTGATGACAGCATATACTTCGTGTTGCTCTCATTAATCACCAAACCCATTTTTTCCCCTTCCGTTTCAATATTCGCAAAAGCACCTATGACATCACGCTTTTTTCTTCCCATTATGTCAATATCGTCTGCGTAGGCTAGTAATTGTACAGACTTTTAAAAGATTGTTCATCTCGTGTTGACGTTTGAATTTCTTACAATCTTTTCAAGTATGATATTGAAGAAATCGCATGACAATTTGTCGCCTTGCCTAAAACCTAGACGTGGTTCGCAAGGTCTTTATTTTGGCATGCTGAATACTGTTCAGTTGAACTAAGCGGGCGGCTGACGCGTATAAAAATCAAAACTTTATATTAGTTGGGGAAGAGTTTATGTATAGAGAGAATAGAAAACCTAAAATGGGTAATTGCCGAACACGTTTTGGGCTTTTAAGAATAGAAGAAGAACCTTTTATTTTTAATAATAATATTAAAGATTAGAAGAAAGATAAGAAGTATTTTTCTTCTGCTTTTATTTTATTAGTTTCATTCACTTTGACTTTACTTTTAATAATTTTTTTCATTTTTGTCAGTTTTCAAAGCGAACAAAAGTTTAATCAGTCCGCATTCTTTGCTTTGAGTTGTCACATTACGTTAACTTTTTTATGAACCAACGTTAAGTTGAAGACATTGTTATGTTCGTTATATTGGTATTGGTTTCCGATTTTTTTTTTTAGTGAAAATCAGGTTTTTGTCTTCCAAGTGATACGAAAATTCGAAAAATCTAAAAAAACCCTGCCGTCATTACCTCGAGAAACATCTCCTTTAACGAATGCATTTTGATTTTTTTGTTTCGTTTTATTCTGTCCGTCCAGCTCTTTCAACAAATTCGCGACGGAAAAGAAAAGGCAGGCCAAAACACTCCTGGTACAAGCAAATGCAAAAACAGCAGCATTTGGTTGGCCTCAGACATGGAACAATCCAAAACCGGGTGGATTGCCGACGCTTTCTGAGGTCAACGCGGCGTACCCCACAAGCGGATCACTAGTGTGAAGCAGAAAAGTGGGAGAGCTGTGATCGCTTCAAGATCACTACTCGTAACGCCGGAAATGGAAAGAAGAAGAAGAATTATTCTGTAGCTAGTTATGGTGCACACCGCAAACAAACTTTTTTCGAGGTGACTCCGGAGTTTAATGTTTACTCGCTCAGTTTTGAATATTTTGCAATGCAAATTAAGTTGTCAGGAAATGGAAGGAACTACAATTTTGTGCCGGTTCCGAACGGCTAATTGAGAAAGCGCTTTTCATTGCAATGAATTTACTAACGGAGGACTTGACAGTTCCTCGCGAAAGGCGATACCCGTGAAAAAACATTTTTGCTCCTGCTGGGATTCGAACCTCGAACCTCTGGGTTAGCAGGTGGACATGCTAACCATCACGCCACGGGTACCACCAATTAAGTTGTTAGGTAGTGTCCAATTTTTTTTTTAATCAGGCCACAGAGTAGGTTACGCAGATAGTCGACTCGTACCCCCTTTGCCTGAAACACCCACAAATTTTTGGGGTGAAATTAAAGATCTTACTTGAATTAACGGTTATATTCGGCTACAACTGGGTTTCATTAGTTCCCAATGAAACTTTAAACATTCTCAAATGTGACAAAGGGGACTTGCAAGTTTTACGAAAGAAAATCTTCAAAACCAAAAATATCCAAAACACGTTCACTTTTTCAAATTGATTTCAAACCAACTGACAAAAAATGTCGACGAGGGTTTCCGGTCGAGTGTTGTTGGTAGTTCAGCTTGTGGACTCTCTGGTTGTACCCTGTGGGGCAGATCTCAGAGGGCACCAGCTTGTATTGGATTTCTGAATGTCAAATAAGCATTAATGCAACGTACTACCAAACCACTAATATTGCTTTCATGTTTACGTAACCCGAATATGTAATAAAAAATGAACCCTGATGGTGACATTATAAACTGTTATACCTCATCTCACATATGCTGTCACAAAAGCACCACCACCGTTACTCAGTTAAATAGAAAAACACGGCTTAATTTCGTGTTCTCAGAATTTAGGGAAAAATCTCAAACAAATGAAACCTCAAACACATTTTCCCGGGCATGCTTGGGAGCCAACGTTTAGAATTTCATTGTTATATCCAATGAAATCCAACCACACCAATTTAAGCTTCTCAAGTACATATAGGTATGTACATATCTACAGGTCGGTTTTTATTTTTTTATTTTTTCATTTTGAAACTACATATTACCGAAACGAGACCATACCGCGCAACTAAATACACACATTTGTGTGCCCAATCTCAAACGCTGGGAAACACAATTTGTAATCATACAACAGACATCACCAACAAAACAAAAACAATAAAATTTGACTTCTAAACAAATTCGAAACTTAATCAAATCTTTTTTGATAGATACGAACGAACAATTTTATACAAAGCCACCACGTGCGCAAAAATTATCAATTTATAAAAACGAAAAAAAAAATCGTCCATGTATTTTTCATTCATTCAGACGCGCACCAGACTTTTTAAATGTTTACTGCGCATTTTAATTTTAGACTTTCGGCATAAGAGATGCTTAAGAACTCAAATACAGGTGGTGTTCAGTCTGGTAATGTGTTCAAAGATACACCTATGAAATCAGGTCATGTAAGGTACAGGCAGCCTTACATCAGAAAAACATCATGTTTGCAAACATAGTAAATCTAGTTTAGTTACAAACATTACAGCACATTGTTTATCTAATGCCAAATGTCAATTTAAATGGGCGGAGGCATGTTCATTGCTAATACGTCAGATGGTGTGTGACAGGAAACGGAAGATTTTCTTTTTACTTTCGTTTAGACTTTTTGTCTTACGCAATCAATTCAATTTTTGATGAAAAATATGTTTGGGAAAATTCCGGCAAACTGTAGAAGTGCCATTGTGTTCACAAGGAATTATTTTTTGTCTCGCGGGGTTTCGTTTGAATTGAAATTTTATTTTTATCGTCTCCACAAGTCTGATTAAATATAAATCTTGGCACAAACAGTCTGTTTGTTCAATCAACGTTTTCTGCCAGAAAATGTTTTAATGAAAATTTATCTTGATTACAATTTCACGCTAAGTGAGTGACTGGGGCGTACACCGCAACGTAATTGTCATTTTGTTTTTCAAGCAACACAACAGACTGTCTAAATATTTTGAATATATACAAATGAGATGTTCTTTTTAAAGAGAATTTTGATTGAAAAATTCAGCACGTATTTTGAAAATGTCCGTTTTCTGAACTTTTGATATTTTTGTTTGAAAGTTTGTTTTTTTTTTCGCAGGGAATTTACGTATTACTGGCGAGGAAATACGTACGCCCACAAAAATTTTCAAATTGTAGGTGTGTTGTAAAATGGAAAGAGAAAATCTAGAATCTTTAAAGAAAACGAGAAAAAAAAACGTTTCTAGAAAACGAGGGTGAGAAATTGTGATCGTGAATATAATTTTGTATTAAGTTAGACATATATGTAGGTACAAGGTACAAGTATAGACAAATCCAAGGCTAAGAAATGACAAAAATACACGACAAAGGAAGCATGAAGGAGGGGGAGGGTGGGGGGGGGGGATGGTTACCTGACTGTATTGTTTGACGGTCGTTAAATTTCTGTGAGGGATTCTATAAGCTTTGGGATGTAATCTGGTTCCGGTCACACGTTAAGTACATCTTCAAGTTTTTTTTAGATTTCAAGTGAAGTTGACTTCTTGTTTTACAACACATCTTTAAGAAACGCAACGTCCTTAAGAAATTCGAAAATTCTATTGCTGAACCAGCATCCATTTTATTATTATTGTTTATAACAATTGCCAACTTTGGCACTCTTTGACTCCCTGCCATCCTTTGGATCGAACTCAGATTAAATGTAAATGTTTAAAATTAAAACCCCAGTAAGGTTTCAGAATAGGTTTCGTTTTATTATAGCACACTGGTTGCTTTGAAAGAAAAAAAAAATTACTTAAGCGCACGAAAAGACTTTTTTAAGATTAATAAAAGTGGTTCAAGGCCAATGATATACTCATTTCCTTTTTTGAACGTAGTAAAATGGTGAGATGGGGCCAACTTTTCACTTGGTTCACTTGGTTTACATTTTTTTTCTGTTTTTCCACTGTTTTTGAAGCTTCTTGAACCGGGTTTGTGTTATTTTTACAACAACACAATTCACTCTAATGCTATGTCCACACCTGAGACTTAAACTTATTTAACTCAAAAACTATCCCAAACCAACATGATTGCCATACAAAATAAAACCTTTTTAGTCACTGGGTTTCATCTAAACCTACTTGAAACCAAGTGCGCTGAATGCACTATTTCCAATATTCCAGTGAATATGACGTTCTGCTCACACTTTATGTCTGTCTCTTTTTAACTTAAGACAAAAAGATAAACTCAAAAACTTTTTTTTTATGTGTGGACAGTACTTGGTTAACTCAAACCATCCTGGAATGAAACCTATTTAAACTTCAGGTGTGGACATAGCATAATTTTTGTTTCTATAAGGACAATGACACCCATAGCGTAAAGGGGCGTCCACACTATGCCGAGCGGCATCAATCGGCACATGCCGATCGGCAATACCCACTTAGTGTGGACGTGACGATCGGCCTTCCTCCTTAACGAAAGCGGAACCGAATTCGAACCGAATGAAATGGATCCATATGCCGGTCGGCATAGTGTGGACGCACTTTAATGCGTACACCACCGGACTATTACAAGAGAGTCGCAGTAAGATCCGAAATGCTTTTCCCCGGGTATGGCTTCTCGCTAGGAATTAGCAAAACCTTTGGGTCAAGGCATTTGGAGGCGACAGAAAACTCAGAGATCATAGACCATTCCTAACTGTAATGGCTGGGGGAAATGCATTAGCTTGTTGCACAAAAAATATTTATTAGTTTTATTTTTCAAATTATACATTTCAATTTATGGTTTTTGAAATGATGGTATGACATTCCTTTTTTTTAGTTTGAAAGGGGAATAGACGATTTTATGTTAGTGCAACGTCATGTTTGTTTTTCAATGAAACTTTACTAAAGAGTTACAATTTTGTTCCTTTGCAAGCTCCGCTTATCTTTATAAGGACGCAACAATGCACTTTGTCAGAAACGTTTTCAATATAAGTACATATTAATAAAACTTGTGTTTTTTTAATTCACTTTTAGCTTTCAAGTTTCAAGAGAATCTTATCCGTACCATGATTCAAATTGAGAACACTTATTTCGAAGTTGGAGCCTCATGCCAACGGAACTGCTTGATCATATGCGATCGTGGTGTTATGGATGCAAGTGCATGTAAGTCATTGCTCAAAAATATTTGTTCACAATATTTCACTTATTTCATTGCAAATTCTATTTAGATATCTCAAAAGAAAAATGGGAAAAAATGATGGCTGCTAACAATTGGAATTCCATCGAACTCCGAGATAATCGCTACAACCAAATTCTTCACTTAGTATCTGCTGCTAATGGTGCTGAAGAATTTTACACAACCGAAGTGAGTATAAAGAAATGAATCGATTGCGAAAATTTTAATAAACAAATTATCTCCATTTCACAGGATCATGCTTGCCGGTCCGAAGGCGTTGAACTAGCCAGGGAGTTGGACTATAAATCGGCGGCCGCATGGGTCGGGCACCCTTATTTCGATGTTATTGATAACTCCACCGATTTTGAATCTAAAATGAATCGTGCCATTGAAGCCGTTTGCCAAAAACTCGGTATCGATATTGGTGATCGTCTGAAGACGTCTTCAAGAAAACTTAAACTCCTGGGTATGTCACTATACACACTTCGAATATCTGTGTGTAAATTAATATTTTCAATTTCAGTTGGAAGCCTACCACCCGATTCCGAATTTCCACCGTATCAAGACTTTGATGTCGTGCATCACTATTTACAATCCTCAGGACCAAAAGTACAAGCTAGGTTACGCAAGCGTGGCCAAAAGAACCATTGGAGCTATATCCATACAATTCGACGGCCACATCTCCATGGGCAGGCTGTTGAGGTGAAAACCCAACTAACCCATCGAGACTACATGAATTTGTTGGCTCAACGCGACTACACTCATTTTACTATCTACAAAAAGCGTCGTTGCTTTTTAATCAACAATCAGTACTTTCAACTTGATATCTACAGAGAGCCAAGTCACCCAAGGTACCATTTCAAATAATAATTGAAAAGAAAAAAAACTTGATCATCTACTCGTATATTTCCAGATGCAAAGGACTGATCCTTTTGGAGACATATTCATCGTTGACAGGTGATGCATTGAAGAACTGCATGCCAAAATTCTTAAATATTGTCAAAGAAGTGACTGGTGATCCAGACTACTCTATGTTTAACTTATCCCTCAAAGAGGACTGGAGTGTTACCAAGAAATTCTGTCATTCATTGCATGGTAAGGAAAAGTGTAAGCATTACCTCGATGAGGTCGATGATGATGTCGCCGACGAATGATGCTTTTGATTTAAAAAAAAACAAAACCTAGTTTTAGATGAATTGCTTGATAGAATTCATAAGACAAAAACTTTAACTACTAACGATTGCGATTTAAGATTAGTTTTGTATTTTGTTTATTTTTTCTTTGTTTTTCTTTTTCAATGGTTTTTGGTTTAAGTGTGAACTTTTTTGTACTATCTTTTCAAATAGAGTATCAATAAGTGTTTAAGTATTGCATGTAGGTAATGAACCACATTATTAATATCTCTCCGAATGCACGCACATCTCTTTCTAAAAAAATCTATCTTTGTCATTCATAGTTCATGAAACATTTTAGTATATTGAAACATAAAGTTATTGAAAAATCGTGTAAATATCATAGAAACTTATGTTAACTTTTTCCTTTGAATTCTAGAAACAAGAATCATAATAATGGGATAAGTGAAAGGTTTATCAGCAGCTTCTTTTTAAATGCATATTAATTCAAAAAATATATAGTAACTCTGGAAAAGAAGGTATTTGTGGAAGATAATTTAGATGTTTAAGCTAGCGATTAGCTAGAGTTGTCGTAGCACAGTTCATCAGTCACAGTCACATCAAAGATATAATTTCCTGCATCAAAATGCAAAATTAAATTTTTAGGGCGCTCTTTGTCTTTGTCGTTCGTTCTGATAAATTTTTATTACAAAGCAGATTTTAATGCGATTGATAAATTTTTAATATATGGCTACCCGTATCGTGTCGGTTCGCACTTCTGCCTGTTAACCGGGAGGTTCGTGGTTCGAATTCTAACAGAAGCAAAAATGTTTTTCACGGGTATCTCCTTTGGCGAGGAATTGGCAAGTCCTTTGATAGCAAATTCATTGCAATAAAAAGTGCTTTCAGAAAATTTTAGGTCCCCCCCATTCCCTCACAAAGCAATGATTGTGAGAAATGCGCTAGACCCGGGACTCCTCGTTCTGTTGGGCCACCCTTTTTTGTTTTGTGTTCTTAATGACTTGATTTACTCTAAAACCGATATTTGAAGATAATCGAGCAATACTAAAAATGACACCGGTCAAAGTCAAAGGGAGAATGATTTGCTTTTGCTTTTTATTGTTTCTTCTTCACCTTAAGGAATGTGACCCTCTCTTTTAATGCCTACATAGATGTGATATATTCCTGTCGCATGGTTTTATAATGTTTTCGTATTAAAATCTCACCTGGAAATGAAGAATTGGTTTTTCGAGTTCATAACTTCATTTTAACATTGAGGGGTTAACTCATAGACCAGCCTTTGGTTCATAAATGTCATTCATTTGCTGTAAATCTGCATTTAGACAAAAACTGATATCAGGTTAAGGTTTACTCTGCAAATTTTCAGCAACGAAACAATATTGTTACAAGCTTTGCCAAACATGTTTTGAAAGTAAGGGGCGCTTTTGTGAACTTATCGCAGATTTTGTGAATGCCATGTGTTGGCCGATATAACATATCCCAACTACTATATTTCTTGAGATATACAAGGGCTTCAATCACAAAACATTTAGGGCTTTACTTATGGACTTTTATGTGTAGTTTAGCTATACATAGTTAAAAGATCGAAGTGGCTTTTTTCTAACATTGACCTTAAGTTCATAATCGATTTTGCTGTTGGTTTTCAACAAACTTAAACCTCATTAAATGGTAGCCCATCTCTTCGAGTTAGTATAAAAGAGGATGACCACTTGGCTTTTTTTTTACTATCCTCAGATTTCTCTGTTTGCAGTAATTTTAAATTTCTCTTACTGTTTTTTTTTTTTTATAAAATATTTTTGAAAAACTTACAAAGGCTATTAGCGTCAGCAAATGAAAGCAGTTCATAAGTATTCTGATTTTCGCGGAGTATTTAGATATGTAAGGATAGACAACACTTTTCACCTGTCTTGACTAGGTTCCGTGACGAAACTTCAAATATGTGATGCTATTTTAAAAAAGATCCTTATATGTAGTTTGTTAAATTTGTGACGTTTAGAATAGAGTTAATAAAACTGCAACTATAAACATTGCTATCCACTCTGTTTCAGGAGTTTTCAAAACAAAATCTATCAATTAGAGAGAACTATAGAATCAAGCTTTTTTCAAGACCTCCTTTGAGTGAAATTCATGAGCTTTTCATTCATGCATTCAGTAATTCATACTTCACTTGTTTTGTATTTTATATTTTTTGTTGCTTTTTGGCTTAATTGAAAATAAAAATTTAATTAGTTTTGTAAATATTTAAATGTTGCTTGACATTTTAATTAAAATTGAATGTGGTTTCCAAGCACAGATGCTCTTTTATTTCAAAATTACAATGAGTATGCAATCAAAACTTTAGAGGAAAAATTTTTTTGATAAATGGACAGTTTTTGAACCCAACATTTGAGACGTAACTGGACATCGATTTGCCAACAATTTTCCTTTTTTTCTGCTGTCAATGCACTCTGCTAAGGATATATCAATTTCAATTTCAACGATCTTTTTATTAATTTGGTCAGAGTATTTCGCAGCGGTGCGAAATGACAACAAACCTTTTTGAAAAGAATCTTTAACGTTTTTTATAGTTAACAATATTTGTTTGTTAACATAATAATATATTTGTAAATAGTAAAACATGAAGTCAATGTTGTAAAGACAACAACAACACGTAGCCGAGTTCGCAAACTTTTATCTTTGTCGTACGCTTTGTATTGCGACTAAAGCTGTCATTGGATTTATTCAGTTAAGTAGATGTTCCTTGCTCTTTTTTCATAGGAGCCTCGTAGTCAACCGTGAAAGTTTCTGTTGGTGAAAATCTTCAAACCTGCACTGATAGCTTTGTTTATATGGAATAAATAAGAAGAAAAAGTTTCAGAAATTGCTGTACAATTAGCAGAGCCAAGGTCGATCACGACATCAAATCACATGCCTCTCCAGTCGGCAGCTCCGTACAACAAGTAGTTTAACGTCGTTCTACCCACGTAACCGCCGGCAAATATAGGCTTCTCTTCTATTGTTTTACCTCTACCTTTATTTTTATACAAAATAACCCGAGCCCGTGGCGTAATGGTTAGCATCTCTACCTGTTACGCGGGAAATGTTTTTCCACGGGCATCACTTTTCGTGAGTAATTGAAAAGCGCTTTCTCGATTACATGTTCGGAATTGGTAATAAATTGTAGCGGTTAATTTGTTGGCCCTCGGAATTTGTTAAGAGTCAAGTTTTGTTGCGCCATCCTATTGATTTTTAACTAACCGGAGAGTTAACTCGTTAACTCTCTTTGCATGACACACTTTCAAGGCTTTTTTTTATTTCTATAAATAAAAATGTTGTGTGGTACCCGTGGTGCTATGGATAGCATGTCCGCCTGTTAATCCAGAGGTTCGAGTTCGAATCCCACCAGAGGCAAAAATGAAAAGAAAAAAAAAAAGGTATCGCCTTTCGCGAGGAATTGGCAAGTCCTCCGTTAGTATTCATTGCCATGAAAAGCGCTAGCCGTTCGGAACCGGCAGAAAATTGTAGGTCCCTTCCATTCCCTCACAAAGGTTGTGAGAAATGCGCTAGGCCCAGGAGCTCCTCGCTCTGTAGCGCCACCCTATTAATTATTTTTAAATAAAAATGTTCTCTTATTTATGATGAATTCATTTATTGAACTCACTTGAACTCAATTTTACGACCGAACGGCGTGTGCTGGCTGATTAGGAAATTAGTTTTTAGGTAAATGGAAAGCACCTTATCAGGCTCGGGTTTAGAATAGAAATCTAAATAGAATAGGACTTCGATTTCATTTTGATGATTTTGAGTGAATGTTTAACTATGCAACCTCTTTAAATCGCAGTTGTTCTGGTTACAAACCTTTTCCTGATTTATTTTAAAATGTTATAGAATTGCATGCCCGTCCTTTCCAATACGAACGAATGCTGTACTTAAAAAATTGACTTCGTTTTCGTTGAAAATGTCTTAGAAAAAGTTCTTAAGTCCATGGTGTTCAGTGAATTGCAAGTTTTTCGAATTCTATACAGACTATACGGGAACTTTTAAATATATTTTTTTTTATTGAACGTCACAGTAGATTAGATTAGATTAGATTTTTAT
The DNA here is from genome assembly GCA_949752695.1 of Melanostoma scalare. Taxonomy (NCBI): domain Eukaryota; kingdom Metazoa; phylum Arthropoda; class Insecta; order Diptera; family Syrphidae; genus Melanostoma; species Melanostoma scalare. The sequence goes on along the minus strand of OX456984.1, from coordinate 27,087,831 downwards.
GTTGGTTTGAGCTTATGCAGCTCTGCAGCTGGGTAGTTTCAGAGCTGTTCTTTTGCTCCTGAATCGAACCAGAAGTTTATGATTTTCTGTGGGTGAATGAGTTTGAATTTACCCAGGGGAATGATCTTGTAATCAAGCATTCGCTTTCTGGCAGAGAAGTGCTGAAAATTCTATAATGATATGTAGAGATGTTTTGTCACTTTCGAGGCATGGACCAAAAATAAACGTCGTAGTAGAGCTTACTTACTCAGAAGGGGATTACAGTTCGGGGTGAACCTGGGCCTCAACTAACATCCTTCTATAACGACCTCGATTTCGGGCGAGTTCTCTTTAGTTTTGCACTCTAAGTCGATTGAGGTCTTCTTCCACTTGATTGCGCCAACTTAAAACGAGGTCTTCCCATTCTGAGATTTCCCTGCAGTGTGCTTTCCGTCGAGCCAGATCGTTTGGGTCCATCCGCTATGCCCATGTCGCAGTATAGCTCATATAGCTCGACCAAATTTTTCTTCGTAGTAGAGCTGGTTCTTGAATACTACCTAAAATATGTATCGGCGAACTGCAGTGTACACCAAGAGTACATTTTTGTGTCAGCAAAAATTCTGAATATCTCTTCCTCACTTTTTCATTCTCATTTCGGTTAGAATGTTTCTAAATTTTGGTTCGTCCATAAGAAGCATCGGTTCTGAAATGTCCCTCCTAAGTAATGCCCGCATGAAATTAAAACATTCAAAAATATCATCTTTATTTATCTCTGATTATTATTGCATTACAAGGTTCGTAAATTGTAGAAAGTAATATAAGTACTGGTTGTGGTAAAATGGTAAATTTTCTTCGGTTGAACTGATTTTTGCAATTCATAATATAATATATTTGTGAAATCTAAATAAAAGAGCATTTGTAGTAAAGGGATTCCAAAATCACATTTGATATAACTCGTTTGCGTTAGTTCTTGCTTTTTATCAAAATGAAAACTCCATTGGCATTCAGTTGAAAGTAGGAGTTGATTAATGTCTCTAAGAAAGCAATCATCAAAATTATTTTCATTTTATTGCGTTTATTTTATTTTATAGACCAAGGCACCACCACTTCTATAAAATCTAAAACAAATGGAGTATCGAATACACCGTTGATAGTTAACGGTCATGCAAAGGGTTAGTTTTAACCACAAGTATATCTAAAAAAAATATTATCAAACCTATCTGCAGCAAATTTCTCAAGGGAAAAGTAAACAGAAAAAGTAATAAAATTGAAACCCCATCTTAACATTATTGTAAGCCACTAAAATTAAAAAAAAAAAAAAAACAAAACAAACACTGTAGTAACTTTATTGGTATACTTTGTAAACTGAACTATATTTGGCTGATTTTTTTTTGTATATTATGATTAAGACTTGATGCCTTTGCTGGATAAACAACTACTATGAAAAAGATCCTAGAGTTTTTAGACGCTTTATTATTTGCTTAACTGGTTTACTGTACTTATTGAAGAATACTTCTTAATGTGATTGCTCTCTCGAAATTGAATTCTATGATTTTTTGAAATTTCATTTGATTTATGTTTAAAACTTAATCGTCACTTGAGTACTTAAAAAAGAAACAAAAAATAATAAATAAATTGTATATTGCAATCTTAATTTTATCTCAAACACATTAAACTTAACTATTATGAGGAAAATAATTCTCTTGTATTATTTATATTTACTACACACACTTACATGATACAATAACTAAAAAAATAAATGAATGAATCAGAATCAAATAAGTATAATAGCAAAATATTCTTATTTTTAAGGTTAAAATAAATCCGAAACACATTGAAATTGAAACAATCTTTGAAAATAAGAAAGAAAAATATAACAAAGCCAAAACAAAAAACCGATTGCAGGTTTTTTTTCTTTTTTTTTTGTTATCGTGCTTGATTGTAATTTCGTTTTCGATTCGTTACCAAAGAGAGACAGAATTTTTTTTTGTTCAAAAAACAAAACTTGAAATTGAAATAATTTGAAATATTTTAAGAACTAGTTACATGAGAACTAGTGAACATGTTAGGTGATAAATCATGAACTCTATTGTTAAAAATAAAAAAAGGAAAAAACAAAATTTATGTGTGTTAGAACACTACTCTCAAGTCTATGTTTATTTCGAGAAATGTTTACTTGATTTTAGGTATGATTCCCGCAACGGTGGTAGAACTATGAAGGAAAAGAGTTTTTTCAGCTGTGACCTGTGAGTACAACAATAGGACGATTAGACTTAAAGTCTCGTGAACAGTTTTCTTTCACTAACGGAGATTCAAACTGCTATCGAGTCAGGCCAAAAGAAAAGACACCTGGATCTAATCGTATATTAGTCGTTTTTCTAAAACAGACGTCTCGCATCCTTTATTATAATATTAATTTCATGGATTTTAAGAACGCCTTTGACCGGTTCAGTCCAGGATCTATATGGAATTCAAGGGTGACATTCTGTAAGTAAAAAGCGAACAAACGTTTTCGTGTGTGCGAACGATTTGCAATGTCTTTCCTATTGAAAAACGTTTGATCGCTTTCGTTTCGCTTTTTATATAATCTGGCCCCAGTTCTTGAGAGGAGTTCTGTAAATAACTCTAAATTATAAAGATCTAATATGAAAACGATAGGTTTTTTGTTTTACAAAATGGTCAGCTCTCCAATTCTTTCAAAGTGCAACAGCAAGATATTCTGTACCGAAAGATGTTATACATACTGAGTGTGCACTTTGTTACCTATGAGAGGTAAGAAATTTATTAGAAATCGTTCAAAAAGGCGTACTAATTTGGATTATGGTGTTTTTTTTTATGATCCTGACAAATAATGTCAGTGGCGATCACTAGTGTGGGCGGATAAAGTGGAAGAGGTGTGATCCCTTTAAGATCACCATTCTCGTACGAAAAATTAAGACAACGTAATATGTTAACAACTCAATCAAGTAAAAATGCTCAAGGGCTATTTCATACTCTGAAGACGAGTCAACTACGAGTATAGTAACCACCGGGTTAACAGGCAGAAATGCCTGTGACATAATATCTCGAAAACGCGAGTTATTAGGTAAATTCTTAGCTCATACAGTGCAGCCTCGATAGTCCGGACACTCGCTAGCCCGGACACTTCAGTAGTTCGGACACCTCTATGTTTCGGACATTTTTAAAATTTTACCTCTTCAGTTCGTACAGTGTATGTCGCTTGTAGTTGGCTCTTGAATGTAGACACCACCGACTGTAGCCTTTGCTTAGGAGAAGAACAGGACTAAGTCAGCCAAAAAAACTACTGATGAACAAGCAGCTGACAACAGCGACAACCGGGACGGAACATCCCGAGATAACTCAAGTCAGTCGACTTATAATCAAGAATTCTCTTTCTTTTCAGCTACATATGTAATATTAAGTTATTATTTTTATTCTAGACAATGTATTTGGTTAGGCCCCCTATGTGCCAACATTCCTACATTATTATCATTTACTTAATTTTTAAATTAAATAGTATAAGTATCAATTGTATATATATATCGTTCAATAAACATAAACTAAACTTAACTTGAATGTAGACATTTTAACGCAAATTTACTACTAATTGGAAATTTATGATTGTGGTCGTTGATTTTTCATGCTCGGTTACATTTCATTGTAACAGAGCAATGTAAAATATTTGCAGAAGTTTTCAGTCTCGAAGTCAAATGTTTTTGTACATATATGTATATATTTAAATTATTTTTTTATGTACTTCTATTTGTTATAAAAAGGTTTTGAAAAGTTCCCGGTAGTCCATTGTATTTATCTTTTTCTCTATAGTCCGGACATTTCGCTATTCCGGACACGGTAGAAACCTTATGTGTCCGGACTAGCGAGACTGTATTTATTTAGATTCACTTAGTTTAGAGAAAAATTATATTCTGGCAGTGCCTTTCAGTCGGGTTTATAGTGAGTGCTTCTTAAACTGTGAAAATTATGCGCCAACAATCAGACTTCTTCTTTTAAAAGGTTGGTGTACCTACTGCGTATTTGCCCGAAAGTCTACTACTTTTTGAGGTGTGGAAACGTACTAAGAGCTAACTGTAAACCGTAACGTAAAGTAATAAAACTTCCACGTCAATTACGTTTGAAATTAGTGCAAAAAAAATTGAAAAATGCAATTTTTTTTCCGAGATTTTACAACGTAAGAAACGTTAGCAAAGTGCACGTTTTTGTACGTTACGTTGCGCCTAAAGGCCAACAGTGATGCGACTTGAAAAAATAACTAACTGCCTTCCTGTTCAGTTTGAAAAAGTGATAACATCACAGTTTGCGGCGTACCCCACAGGCGGATCACTAGTGTGAAGCAGAAAAGTGGGAGAGTTGTGATCGCTTCAAGATCACTACTCGTAACGCCAGAAATGGAAAGAAGAAGAAGAAGAAGAAGATAACATCACAGTTAATTTAATTTACTTTACATCTACAACCTTCCAACTCTCTTTTGCCTGCTAAACGATTTCATAGTTTTTCTATTTCAATGTTCTTGTCCGTAAAATTTATATTCTGTTTGATGTCCTTCTTTTACTCTTACAATTACGCATCATCAGATAAAGTAAATAAAGATTTGATGGAGTAATTTCTACATATTTTCACCATAATAGTTAAAATAAATTCCATTCCCTCCAAAAGCATTTTTATATCATACCTTCGTTCAAACATTACATGGTTGCCTCCAACCACATTACAAATGGTTGCCTCCATTCCTTTGGAGGCAACCGTCTATCTTCGTCCAAACATTACGAGATCCATTCTTTTGGAGGCAACTGTCTGCAAACTTAAAAACAAAATACAATAAAACTCTGCTAAGTTTACTTATAAATTAAAAACAAACGTGTATTTAAATTTATTGCATGTGAACATAGAAAACAAACAAATAAAGGAAAACATTACAAACAACCGTAGTGTCGTCAACAAGTAAATTTTTAAACAATTCACTTTTTTCTTGGTTTTATAAAACGAGAAATATTCTATTGATATTGCTTTTGAGTTGAGTCTTTGGACAAAACCAATTCACTGGTTTTTTTTTTTTGGGAGCACTTTCGTAAACAATGAAGAAAAAATAAAATAAATAAATTTGACAAACAAACAAAAAAATTCCCTATATGTAGTTTGATTGGGTTTGAATTGGCTGTCTTGTTTCATTTAATTTTATTTATCCTATTTATTAATCTATCGACCGACCAGTGCACTCGCACCACTATTAAGTAACCAATGATGATGGCAGGAAAGGACACATACGTTGAGAGTCCTTCGTAGATGAAACGTGGAGCGAATATCTTCCATACCATAAGGTGACGACAGTGTATTGTACACGCCATCATTGCACAGAATATCTGCAAATAAATAGTCAGCATTTTACTGTTAACAATGTAACCTAACTACAAAAAAAAAAAAAAAAACAAACCTTAACACCCTGAAGCATGAAAAACTGCGTGGCCAGCTTGAAGAGTGTTCCCAAATAGACACTCTCATTTTCAAAGAGTATTAATTCACCGCGGGTCATGTCGAAGCCAACGCTTTGTTGTGAGATTTCATTGTTGGTTTTGGTGGCGTTGCCGATTCGGGGATCTGTCTCTTTAGGCTTCTCTTTGCAGTTTGAACGAATTAGTGATGGAAAGAGGGCGAATATTGAAAAAGTCTCCGAGCTCAATAGTCCATACATGCACATGAACAAGATCTGACCGCAAAACGTGTTCAGAATGACTAGAACTCCAGATACAAAGTTCGAATTACGAACAAATGAAGTCCGACCGACAAATGCAGCTCGCCAGTCGATTTGAGACAAAGTTGTTTGATGTGATGTCGCAAAGAAACAAAAATTTGCCAACAAGAACCATCCTACAATGGCTGTAAATGTGGGTTGGATGCATGTTTCTGAAAAAGAAAAAAAAATCATAAAATTCATTCAATGCATAGAGATTTGGGAAACAATCGTACCAAAACTAGTGGCAGTTCGATATCTTAGAATCGAGTGAACCACTAAAATGACTGCGGCTACGGCTATACAGATGACAAGTCCAATCGACGACTTCGGTTCGAGCAGGATGATCAGAACCATTGCCAGAAATACCCCAAACGATATCAAAATCGAAGAATAAACCGTCGCCAGACCATAGACGACTGGAATTTCGTAATTCTTCTCCGTATCATCGCCATCGTATTGTTGTTTCATTTTTTTGAAGATCTCCGGCACAACTCCTTCGTGTGTCTTCACAGATATCATGTTACTCCTTGGCGGCAGGACATACGTCATCAACGGCGATACTGACACAACAATGATTTGCAGCAATAATAAAGCGTAGATCACCAAAGCCATCGAATCAATATGATTTCGTTTGATGTTCTTAACAGCACTGTTGGTCAGTAAAATGTGTCCACCTGCGCAAATTGATGCTATGGTGGGACCGTACCGGGCCAACAGCACATTCACCGATGAGCCCGTCAAATTGCCGCACGATCTAAGATAAAGTCTGGTCAATGTTGTGTACAAGACTACAACTACAACCGCCAGCAGGTAGGTCTTTGCGTTAGCTGGTCTTTTAAAAGTGAAACCATTGTTGTTTGAGAAATCCCCACAATCGCCTTGTTCCTCCCGGCAACGAAACAACGAATAGGCCGAGCGAAGCAAAATAATTGCCAGAATACCAGCCAATACCAAACGGAACGAAATCGATCTGAGGAAAACTCCCACTTTGAATTTCGTTTTAAAATCTACTTTCAGACTCTGCTGAAGGATCTCATAGATTAACAGCAAAATCACAGCAGTGAGTAGATATGAGATAATCTTTGGCTCTTGAATAATAAAACTATTCGAGAAGAACACAGAGATGAGAATTAAACAAATAACTCTCGTCGTCATGTTACCGAATCTCTTCACACCGCTCCAGTTGGTCGCAATTGATCCCCAGTTCTGCAAAGTCAAGAACACCAAGATCAGAGTGCTGAGAATGCTGGTGAAAAATATCACTCCATGTTCCTCGGTTTTAAAGGAGAACTTCTTAAAGTACCGATAGCCAAACACTCCGCTGGCCATGTTAAGCAGATACGCATACAACACCACCTTGAACGTAAAGATCTTTGGAAAGTCAACAGCGCGTGAGTTGTTGATCAACAGGAAGGTGAAAAATATCGGCAAGAATGTCATCAACAGACCTTGGGACATTTGTGTGGCATCGAACTTCACCCAAATCTCACGGCAAACATTGAGAATGTCACGCAAATGCGCATTCAGATCCAATACGAAGTGCTTGAATGCTGCTTCGGTGTAAATTGTCTTCACTCGATGTGTTAGCATTAGGAATCGACTCTCCATGGAATCCATTTCGTCAAAGCTAAAGGTGCGTTTGTTCTCGAGGGCGTAGTTGTAGAAGTACTTGTAGATTTGTTGAGCATTTTGCCACGCATGGAGTAGCAGAACTTGATATTTCAACATAAAAGGCACGGCAACATCAGGCACAAGGTTAAAATTGATGAGACCCAGATTTGAATAGGGTATTGGTATGCCGAGAATAGTGGCTAACGTTGGAACGAGGTCGATCTGAAAGACAAAGAGCAATTCTGTTAGTTTGTTCTGCAAAATTGGAATTAGCAAAAAGAAGGAAAGTTTGGAAAGGAAAAACTGGAAAAACTGAAAATTCGTAAGGGATGTGTTTAGTTACTTTAACTTACCTGCTGAAGAGCGCTGCTATCAGATCCGTATTCGCTGGTAACAAATTTTTCCATTTTCGTGTATGCAAACAACAGTGCGTTTGTTTCGTCGTCCGAATCACCACCATGGTCGCCAGAAATTGTCATTCCATGATCTCCCATTACCAAGAGTGTTGTTTGGTTGTCCATTCGTTCAATTACATATCTGAAAAACCAACGCACAATTAGTTTACAAAACCAAATTATTATTATTCAAGGCAAACCATTACTTTACAACTTCGTTCATTTCAGTGAGCTTTCTTGACATTTCCTCATGTAGCGGGCCATGTTTATGGCCACAATGATCAACGCCAAGGAAATGTGCAATCAATACATCCCAATCGGTTTTTAGCATTTCTGAGGGTAAATGCTTTTTAATTTTGTTGTCCACCGAGTCCAAATCAAAGATATCGAAACTAGGATACGAATAGGATCGCATGAAGCGCTTTGGATACAAGTCTGTCCACGTACTGTCACCCATAAACACTATCGGTAAGTTATTGTGTATCATTTGATCAATGATGTTGTCTTCGTTGATTTCTGGTGAAGCGAAATTTGACCCAATATCGATAAAAGTTGGCAGGCTGCCAGTGGTTAGACCTTTGAGCCGCTGCAGTGTTGTTGTTGGTGGATCGGCACGAAACCGCATTATGCGGGTGCGTTCGGGTTCCGTCAACATGAGATCATTGAACACGGTTAGCTTATTTTCATACGGTAATGGGTCGGACAAGTTGGGCTTGAACACACCGAACTCGTACTTTAAGGCATCGATTAGAAGAATTATTACTTTTGATTTTGCTGGAAGACATAGATTCGATGAGGCGTTCACATCTTTGAAGATTTCCTGAACGATTTCTTCGCTTAAATAATACTCCTGCAAGAAAAGAGATTCAGCATTAGTAGGTCTTAGTGGAAAACTTAGAAGCAAATAAAGGTTTGTTCATTGGAGTACATGTGTGTGGTGATGTCACTTCTCAAAACCAAAACCCCTTGCAACAATTCATTGTTGTACTGTAATGAATTACGTCAACAAATCATCTGATAATTTACCTCTTCCGGATTGTTAGACAATCGTCTGCATGTACTGACATCTGTCTTGGAGACCCTTGACAGCAAGAATCCCCGGGAAAACAGAAAGACACCTGAACCAATCAGATAAGCGATCCAAATCAAAACAAATACGTAGTTCCATGCGAAGTTCATTGTTGCTGGCAGTCCTAATTAGGAGCGAGGTGTGTCTATTTTACACGCCACACTCGATAGTTTTTCTTTTGAAATAATACAATTAAAAAAGAGTAGGCACAATCTTCATAGATTATCGGCGCATTTTGTGTAGAATTTTAACAAGCTTATAAGAAAAAAGAGATCTGCGTTTAGTAGACGAATTATTATAACCAGCTTTTCTGGTATTCTATTAAAAAATATTTGATATTTCTTTGCTTAGCAACTAAGAATGGTTAGTAATTAATCTTTATTTTAACATTTTAAGTTTCTTTTCGTTTGGGAGTGAAAAGCCTGAGCAATGAAAAGAAAATTCCACCAATAAATTTTTTTTAATCTGGAGATTTGACGTTGATGACAAGGGCCGCGCATAGTGACATTTGAAGTAGAGATGAGAGTTATATTAAAAAGTAATAGATTAAAAGCATTACCATATACACAGGTTTTCGTGGAAGATGGAGACTGTTTTATTTTAAGATCTTTTCACATGAGTGGTAGTTTGTAACTGGAAATGTTTCTAAGCTCTGTGCCAAGATTTAGATAATTTTCTCTTTCCCAGGTGTGAGTGAAGTGACAAGTGAGTGACTTTCCATTGAAAATCGATTTAGATAGAGGAAGAATTCAGTGAGTGAGTTAGTGCAACCGGCCGTCAGATTTATTCACTTAACATTTCAGCAGTAGCCGAGTTTTATTGGGAATTTTCATATTCAGTTCACTTAGGCGCTCAATAAAACGCTTTACTCACTTATTCATAAATCTCATAAACTTCATTTACCAGCAATCCCTGTTGTTCACTTCTGCAAGTGAGTTATTTTTGTCCACTTACGTTGTTCATTTTAGAGTTGTTGTTTTTCCATGAGCGATATTTTGCTGAAGTGAATATAAATTCTCACTGAAACACGGTTAGTGACTCAACTCACTCACTCCCTGGAGAGTAAAATTAGCTCAATCTCGAAACTGGTATCAACGAAGAATTTAAAGAAAGGACTTACTTTCTATTGAAAATGGACTGAGCTAGTGGATTTGGATTTCAGGGAATAAGTTGAAAGACTAGTCACCTAATATTTTAGAGCTTCTGGACGAAGCTCACATTCGATTTATTGAAACCTTGTGCCATTAAAACAACTGTTTTCTTGTTCTCCTTCTCTGTTACACCAATTTGTCGAATCAACTGCAAGTTAATACCGAAAAGTTGGTGTAACAGAGAAGGAGAACAAAGAAACAGTCGCTTTATTCGCCCGAATTTTTAACAAATCGACCAAAGTGAACTTCATTCCGACTGTACTCACTCACTCCCTGGAGAATGAAATAGGGTGGATCGCGGCAAAGAGTGATACTTATGTCACTCTTCATTGGTTTCACTCGGGGAAGCACTCATTTTAAAAACCAATAAACACTCAACATTTTTTTTATTCAGTTTAACTTAATTGCCTTTGTGTGAGTGAAACACTTTAGGCTCTTAAAAAATATTTCTTAAAGAAAATTTTCTTTTTGACATTTGAGTAACATGTATTAGTGCTCTTGAGTGGATTCTCACTTCGAATCGAGAAGTGCATGTCACTCCTCAGAATCATGAGAAGCGATCTTTTTGCACCAATGAAATGGGTTGAGAATGCTCCTGGACGGTTCTTTTCGTCACTCAATGGACGGTTCTTTTCGTCCAATGGAAAGTGACATTAATAAATTTTTTAAACATGTGTATTTAAATATTGATCAAGTGAAACTTCTTATGCGACTTCCAACAAGGTTGCGTTAAACGTTTAACGCGGATTGTTGATGGCATATTTTTCGGCACCGCTCGCAATTTGTTGATATAACAGTTGTATCAAAAGTTTAAATAAAAAAGTAAAATTAAATTAAAGAAACAATATGAGTTCACTTAAAATCAATTTCTACCCCTTCCTATTTTCATTTCCACATTAGGAAGTTTCACTTCTTCCACGCACTATTTTTTTTTTATAATAGGTCTGTTCGTTGAACTTTCCCCAGGGTTGACCCAGGTTTTCTTGACAACCCTATGAGTTGTCAAAAAAACCTGGGTTTTCCAGTCCTCAAAAAACGCTAAGCCACAAATCACCACACATCCCTGTAATTAAAAAAAATTCATGCCATTTGACAGCCCTCAAATCGCCACAGCAAAAAGCTAGGGCGAGTTGGGAGAAAACCTATGGCAAACCTATGGCTCAAAAAAACACTCAATTTGACATTCAGGGCGAATTTAGGTTTCTCAAAAAACGCTTTGTGGCGACCCTAGGGCAACCCCAGGGCTTCAACGAACAAACCTAATATTTTCTTGCTTCTGAAACGTTTACTTGGTGTGGACACACTTTTACAAAAAAAAAAACACATACACATTTAAATTTTGTTTAAATAAACATTTATTTTGGATTTTCTTAGCAAATTTCTTTTATAGGACAGTTTTTGGTTATTCGCTTTCACTTTTCCTGCTTTCCAAATACTACTCTGCATTAAAAACTGGGTTTGTGTGACCACTAGGAATCGGGATCTCTTCCATATCGGTCAGACCGATATCCAGTCCGTCAGCTATTCTTCTCTCGAAGAAACCCAACTTTGAAAAGCAACATCAAATTAATTAGGTATGCAAATATAATTGATTAGGTAGCTTAGCTATATAAAAGAATTTTTAGTCTCACCTTGAACATGCACAGAGATATCACTGAAAGTATAAGAATCCCTCCAACTGAAGACATTATGATGACAATAATCGGTACTGATTCTCCAGTTTTTTTCCAAATGCTATTGTAAAGGATTTTATCCAAAATTTCTGTTCGATTCCTGAAATTTTTTCAAAAAAGTTTCGTATCTTTATTAGGTCGCTTCTAACTGAAAAACTTTTATAAAATAAAGCTAATGTAGGCTTAACCCAAATCCAAAGTCATACCAACAATCAACCAGATAAGAATCATTTCGTAGGTATTTTTTCCCTTATACGAGGATATACACCAACTTACCTGCTAACTTTGAAAACGCGTAACTTTGTCTCAAACACAAAATGACTCTTTCCTTTAGTCAACAATTTGTTTATTTGCTTCAACTCCGGTTGATATTTTAATGTGATCAACAATCCGTCGTTTGGTAAGAGGTAATTCACTTTGATGATGGCTCTTGTGCATGTCACTGTTCCAGAGTTGTCACATCGAAGGAAGATCTTTCTAGAGCTATTTTCGGAGGCTAAGGAAGCATTAAACAAAAAAGAAAAATATCAACATTAAAAAAATCTTATATTTGAGTGAACTAAATTTAAAGTTACACCTCAGTTTTTTTTTTTTAAATATTTTAACCCAGAAATATAAAAACAACGCTTCTGCAGAGCAGGGCTTTGGTGATAAAAAAAAATCGTTGGAGTATCGCTACAGTAACAAAAGTTTTTCAATAGAAAGCAATTGACCAGAAACCGAACTTAACTAAATAAATAAAATAAATAAGGTGGCGCAAAAGAGCGAGGAGTCTCAGAGCCTAGCGCATTTCTCACAACCATGCCTTGTGAGAGGATGGAGGGGACCTACAATTTTCTGCCAGTTCCGAACGGCTAATCGAGAAAGTGCTTTTCATGGCAATATATTTACTATCGGAGGACTTGCCAATTCCTCGCGAAAGGCGATACCCGTGGAAAAACATTTTGGCTTCTGTTGGGATCCGAAACACGAATCTCCCGGTTAAAAGTATTACGTCATAGATTTGGGAGCAATATTTCATTCAGCAACCTACCAGATAGAACAGATAGATAGGTAACAAAATAGATGAACAATTGTGCAATTGGATAATTAACTTTAGATGAGACTAAGTTCACTAATTTTACCCTGAGTTTGCTCTGAAGTGACCGTTGGCTTATCACTAGTTGTAAAAGTCAAACTCCTTGTTAATCTTCGATGGTTTTAGCTATGCCAAATGACGAGCTTTGTATAGTTTGGCGGTTGAGCGTTTGTGGGAGCCAAATAAACTCCAAATAAAGCTCAACAAAAGAAAAATTTAGCACACGATTTTATGTCTTACCGCTATAGTGCGAGACGAAGTCATCCGAATTAACCTCCCACTCATATGTAAGATTCTGTGTATTGTGAACAGTCTTAAGATTGATGTCATCCATGTGAACAATTGGAGTTTTAGTAGATGTGTAAGCCGTTGGAATTTCCAAAATAACTAGAAGCTCTGGGGCAGATCCTGGTCCATTATTTTTAACCTTTGGTTAAAGATTTCATGGAAAAATGAAATTAACAAAAATACAAGGAACTAACCTCATAATAGTTTTCAAGTGTTTCTGTGTCTGCTATACTGTCATCTTCAGAATTGGTTTCACTAGAGGCATATTTAAAAGTACATACATATAAATTTCGATTACTTTTCCAGATTTTTTTGTATTTACTTACACGTTCCCATCAATACTAAACACTTCCAAAAGCATGATCTCATCGTTTGAAATATTATCGGAAGAATCCATTTCATCACCAGAACTGCTGGCATTTGCTGAAAGAACAATGGACGTCCCATTTACATTGCTGACATCGTAGGTAATTGTCAAGATAACTTTGCTTCCATCATCAATCGGCTTGCCATGATTTAAATCACAGACAAGAGAATCTCCGATTTGAATACAGAATGGCGGGATTTTAGCAAATGGCATCTTATTCAATGATGTAACGGTTATTTTTGGTTCGAATGCTTTGTCGCCTAAATTGATTACTTCATAGGTAATGTTTAGCGTTTTCCGACTGCCGATAATCAAAGTCCGACTAAAAATTTTGACGGATAATTAATTTGAAGAAGTTTTTAATTGTAATTACAAACTCACTTCAATTCTAAGGTTTGGACTCTTAAATTGACGTTATATATAAAACTTAGCGTGTCTATAATTTGACGAGATTCATTTGGGTCCAAAACAGCACATTTTTCACAGAAATCTGAAAAAGAAGCATAGCGAGTATAAACACAAGAAGTTTAATGAAATTGGTTTATTGCACCACTGTTAAATACTTATTTGAATAAAAGTCGACTCTAGACTCAAAGCAAATATGAAATATTAAACGCTAAATAATAGAGACTGTCGTAGTTCCCGCCCAATGAAAAAGTATGATTTCTACACACTTGCCTTTTATTCTTTATAAATCTTTTTATAAAAAAGGGCACGTTCCCGGATACCTGTATCTTAGATACCTTCTTGAACGGTTCAGATAGCTTTTTTAAAATTGTTGCCGACACCAGCTGTGAAGTATAAACTTTCAGTTTTTAAAACAAAACAACTTTCAAGATATCGGAATTTAACGGTTAGAATTCGTTTTTTTTTCGAATTCCTATTCAACTAAGTGACTTTGATTCTAAAATAAACTCACACCAAAATAAAAACTAACATGAAAACAAACAAAAATAAATTTTCTTAGTTGAGAAAGGTATACTGAAAATTCTCGGATATCTTTAGATAGCTTTTTATCAAAAACAGGTGCGTGCCTCTGCTTAATGCCTAACACGTAAACAACAACAAAAAGCTATCCGGATACGATTATTGAACGACCCCAAAGTAAATCAAAATGCCTGTTATATAGATTTGTTACATTTGTCGTCATCCGGCACCTGCCGTTATCATTACTGTAGCTTCTTAAAATAATGTTTAAACTTACCTTCTGTATCTGGAATTCCATCAATCAAATTGTAACCTACGCTCAGTTGAATTGGTTTGATTGAGGTAACATTCAAGGATGCACTCATGTTGTGGCAGTATATTTGTAGAGTTGCTGTTTTATTCAAAGACAATTTACCCGATTTTGTTCCTTCCCAGCTTACCCGCTCAAAATTCGGATCGACATCGAGATCAATCGTGATATTTTGCTCTTTGATTTTCTTTGATGTTGTCAAAAGCTTGAAGCATAAAGAAAACTCTAAATTTCGATTGACCTGGATTTTTCGACTAAGATTTCTTATTTCCAGATGAATCTTCACAACTGGATAGGCTCGAAAAACATAAACAGATTCGGCATTAGGTGCTCCAACAACAAAGTCATTAAAACCATTGTTATCAATGTCATAGCCGTTTGACAAACCGTGGCCGAACAAGATTGGACCCCATATGTGGTTATGATGCGAAATGGCCAGTTTTTGACTTGGATCCATAGAAAGGCCATTCGAGCTTCCTAGATATATAAAAACAGCACCATCACCGGCAAACGGAGCTCCAATGGCAACATCTACAAATAAAAAAAAAGTCTGTAAGATATCCTTCTTTTGAATTCAAACAAAATACATATGTTAATAAATTATCCAAATTTGATCAATTTATAAAGTCTTGTAACTATAATGTCGCTTTCCATTGGACGAAAAGAACCGTGTAGGGATCTAGGAACATTCTTAAGCCGTTCAAAAAGATCGCCTCTCAATTCTCCAGAAGTGACATCTCGATTGGAAGTGAGCATGCACAAAAGAAGAACATAAGTGTGTTTAATGACCTGCTCTAGATCGATCTAGAGCAGAAAAAAGCAGCTTTTTGGTGTTTAATGACAATTTTTCTACTCCGAGCAAGAACTTTTTGTGTTTAATGACCCTGCTCTAGAGCTTTTAGAGCAGCATTTTCTGCACTTGCTTTTGAGTAAGAGTAGAGTGGAGCAAAAGTGTCAAAATCAGCTGTTGACATTTGATTCAAATATTTTTGTTTATATTTAGCGTTTTGCAATCTATTTGAAATCGAATTTAACTTAAAATCAATTGAATTAACATCGCATGTTAGTTAAGTTTTGATTCCAATGCTTCCGAATATAGATTTTTATTATAATAGGATACCAAACATAATTTTGCAAACTAGCTAAGGTCACAAAATGTTTGTTGACGGGGTTCTCCGGATCTCTCCTTTGAACATGACAATACCAACTGAGCCGGTCGTGGTGAATTTTGTCCAAGATGGTACTTTTGACATGAAGGCTTCCACCGATCTTAGTACTTCTAATTCGATCAAGCTTTGTTACTCCTGCTGTCATCCGAAGCATCTTCATTTCGGCTGCCGTCAATTTGCTCTCATACTTTTTGTACATTGTCCAACATTGTGAACCGTATGTCAGAGCTGGACGGACAACTGCTGTGTAGAGTCTTTCCTTCAGCTTAGGGGGCATTTTTCGATCACAGAAGATAGCGGAATTTTCTCGCCACTTCATCCACCCTACGCTTACTCGATGATTGATGTCGTCATCACAAGTTGCTTCACTATTGATCATAGATCCCAGATATTTAAACTTTTCACACTTGGAAAGCACATTTCCATTCAAATAAATGTCTGAAATAGGCTTGTCTGTATCAGAAAAAGGGCAGCACAAGTATTCAGTCTTTTTAGCGCTAATACGGTACCCATTTCCTTCCAGAACATCAATCCAAACGTCAAGTGCTCGTTGCAGGGATGTAGGATCCTCGCTTATGATGGCTCCATCGTCAGCAAAGAATAATTGTTGTACTTTATTGTCCGTTACTTTTCCTTCGAGCAAATAATCCAGAACAGCAATAAAGAGCAGTGGACTCAAGACTCTTCCCTGATGTACACCTACTGTTATTTGGAATTCTTCGGTGACTCCAGCTGGGCATCTCACTTTTGTAACTGCTCCCTCGTACATGTCCATAATTATTCGCACATATGCTTCAGGAACTCCTCGGTGTCTGAGGGCCACCCATATCAGATCTCGTGGTTGTCGATCGAATGCTTTTTCGAAGTCAACCAACACAATATGCAAATCCTCTAAGGCATCTCGGTGTTTTTCCATAATGATCCTTATACTTTGGATTGCGTCTGTAGTTGACTCACCCGCGACAAACCCGCATTGGTCATCAGACAGCCTTATTATTTTCCGCAGTCGGTTATCCAAAACCCGCTCAACGATCTTCATAGTGTGGGACATCAACTTGATCGAACGATAGTTGTCACAGCTTCTGGTATCTAATCTGAATGAAGTACTTTAATTAAGGAATACCACTTAAGAAGTAGGGAATACAACAGATCTAAAAAGGTCTCTTCCGGGGATTTCAAATCGATTTAATGAAGATAAAACAAAGTATATCTTCTTTTCAAACAAGTAAAGAAATATCGAGAACGTAGTTGAACTTCGTCTACATATGTATGTACTTGTTTAAACAAAAAATGCATTAAATTGGGGATCAAACGGACACAGAATCCCTGCAATCACTGTTTTTTAGGCTATAGTTAAAAACCATAACCTAATCCAAATTGACGAAGAAAGAACAATAGATACTCCTGTTTAAAATAATAAGTAAGACTTAAAAACCCTTACCATTATATCCATCGCCATTGATGTCTCCTAGCCTTGAAATTGTAGTTCCGAAACGGCTGCCGTTTTCGATTGGAGAAACGATTGTTTGTTGTAACTCAAACGAGAGCTGTGGCAAAAAAAAAAAAAAATTAATAAACTTTCCTGTGTATGTTGCGTTAAAAAGCTTACATTGCCCTTACTGATGTACACAAACACAGCTCCCTGGTCTACATTATTGCCAGTAGTGTACATAGGAGCCGATATAATTACATCCGAGAGTCCGTCATGGTTGAAGTCTTCGGCTAGAATTGTGTAGCCGAAGAAAGAGCCATATTGTGTCCCATTGAATATATGATATATCTTGGTTTCGGTGCTTATGACTTTTTTGTTTCTTATTGTACTTTTAAGACCGAACAGATTTACCTGAAAATTAACGTCAGGAACGTACCCGAAACACAATTAAAGTTTTTCGTTGAATTTAAACAAGTTTCAAAGGAAAATAAATATTATAATAGAGGCCAATTAAAACCCTTTACAGAGTCTGAATTTTGGGCAAACCAAATTCCTAACTAACAATCTTCCGTGATGCTTATTATTGTTCTTACCTGTCCATAATCGCAACGAGCATGTGGTGCTGACGCAATATATTGTACATCATCCGGTAATGTGGTGTTGAAATTTCCAGAGTGAACAGAATACCCAAAATATTCTGACGTATTCATTTGGGGATTGCCTGTGATTCTTGCCAAATGAGTGTTTGTATTCCAACTTATAAAACAACCTTTAAAGCATCATTTCGTAAAAGCTTTCTAAATCTGAGATTTTTGAAAAAGTTTATTACCCATTTCCTTGTAAGCATTGGGCCCGCCAATTAAAATCTCATTTGTATTACTCGTCAAGTGTACACTCATTCCTAGCACGCCGTTTATGTAATCCGGTCGATTCACTAAACATTGTTCGATGCATTAAAATATGCAAAAAAAAGAATTATTTCAATTATAAATAAATTATTACTAGCTAACACGATTGCCTTTTAAAATTACCATGTTCTTCTAACAATGAAACAATATTTGTGACATTGGGGTTGTCACTTAGGGTGTTTTGTATAAAGTGACAAATGCCGGATGCACGATATTGATCGTTAACTTTTTTTTTTTTTGATTTCCTGATAAGCCTTGGTGCACAAACAACCAATTTATCTGATTCCTTGAATCCACCATCTATTGTGGCGCCCAACCATTGACCATCATTGATTATATATTTTTTCTTGTAAATTGGTATGGGGTAGTAGTAACATTCTTTGGAAGGATCTTTCAGAAGACACCTGTAGATGGCACCCGTTTTGTTTGACTTATTATCCAAACTGAATGCTTGACGTGGAGCACCAACAATAATACTGAAAAATTAATTCTGTATTGATAAAAAGAAGTGGAAGCAGTAAACACTGTATGTAATTCAGTATATGATTAAAGTAATCTTCATAACCCTTTGAAAAACACAAAATTTTATGCGAAACAAAATAACTTGGAGTGTTACGTATTTTCTTCAAGAAAAAGTTCAGGGCTCAGACTCCGTAACTTTTTAGACGATTTTCGTTCAATCGTATATCGTCAAAAAACTTTTTCATTGGAATTTCGCATTCAGCAGTTGATGGGAATCTAATTATACATAGTCTTACGAATTTCGGTAACTTTTTCGGGTCTAAAACCTAACATTTCTTGAGTACTTCAAATTTTGACGATAGTCGTTTAAAATGTCACGGAATCTGAGTCTAGTTAGCTGTTATAAAACTTCTTCATATAGGAATCGAAATGGGTTTGAACGAAGAAGCGATCATTTGTTTATCATTTCAAATATAAATGACGAATAATTATATTCACATTTATGGTAAGATGTAAGAAAAGAAATCCATTGTAGACCTCATTCCTGTGGAACACCAGAGTTATCATCAAAACAATTTAGAAAGGACACCTTGGTTCTCATTTTCAAATACTTCACCCCAAAAGCTTCACCTCTGAAAATTTGTCAAACAACCGTCACTTATTATTATGTCTTGCCACTTCGACTTTAAGTTGCTTCTGTTTTATGTTAAGATTAGTTAATTATTATAATATCATCTCAATGTCCAACGTAGCCATCGATGTGCACCTACCTTGATTCTCTAAGGTTTATTGAATATCCAAAATAAGAGCTTTCCTCATCCGGGACTAAAACTCGCTTTTTGAATATCAAATTAGGTTTTGGAGAAAAATTGAATCCATTCGTTGAGTTGAAGACACATATTGTAAGGATAATTCTTTGAACGAACATCATTTTAACACTTTCACTCTGCTTTGTTTCAATTTCCGTACAATGAGTTGAAAAATAAAAGTTTTTTTTAAGCTAGGACTGAATGAATTGCTTAAGTCGAACGTGGTAAATAAAGTGAGATTTTTAGAACTTTGCAATGAAAAAAACCTTTTTATTTTAATTATGATTAATTCAAGTGTGATTGTGTGTCCGTGAATCAGCAATCATAGGATCGTAAGAAAATCATAAGCCTTGAAGAGCGCATGTCATCATTAAGATTTGACGCAATCGCAACGTAATGATTCCTCCAAACATTTTTGAGACCTTGATGATTAGGAGTTTGACGTTTAGTAATTTAATTTTGGCATCTTTTACTAACAAATTAAAGCTTTCACGGTCAATTGATATCACAAGCTATGTACCAATGTGAGAATTTCGTTTTTATATGTGTTTTGTATAAAGTCACTCAATGAGTAACTTTGTGTGTTATTCAACAGAAAGCACCGAAACATCTGCCTGTTGGATCGTATTCAAGCCTTAGTTTTCTGTACTGTGTTGCTCGCCAATAAGTTTCAACATATCTTCTTTCATTGGTCTTCTGAAGAAACCAACCTAGGGAAGGAAAGAGGATTTTCAAGAAATTCTACGAGATTTGAATTCTTACCGTGTACATTCCGTAGGTTATGGCGGCAAGGACCAAGAGACCACTGATTGTCGCAAGAATAATCACCCAAATGGGTGCGTTGTATAGCTGACGCTTTGATATAACATTGTATTCCATTTTTCTTGTGATGTGTGTTGATTTACTGAAACAGATTTACAAGTAAGTGGCTGTTAGGGAACAGGGAAGGGTAAGAAATTCTGAAGGCCTACCCATCAACATCGCCCACTTTGACAATATCCAACTTGGTGATGATGACAAAGAACTCCCATGGTTCTATGAGTATTTTGTTAATTTCTTTCAAATCGACATGATACTTAAGAGTAATGGTAACTGGCATATCCGGAACGAAATTGAAAACTCTCATGACGGCTCTCGCACAAGTTGTTGTTTCGGGATCGATGCAACTGAAAACGATCGTTCGGTTGATGGGTAAGGATCCCATGAGCTCTTCGCTAAGAAGTTCATGGGATTTCTTCTGGGCGGCTCTGATGTACTCGTTGTTAGGCTCCACTTTCTCAACGGCGCGTCGGCTTCGTCTTCTAAGAACTCCGGGGGTATAAAGCTCAACTTAGTGGAGTTCATATATTTATACATTAGACTCTAAGAGAAGGAAGAAAGACAAGAGCGATGAACTCTTCTACTTACTTTCAGATTTATGTTCGTCATCCTGATCCTGCATTATAATAGTTTGTGTCGATGACATTGATGTTCCCGTTGGATTGGTCAGTAATATGGTTTGATTTTGAGAAAGTTCAACAGACAGAAGTTGGCAATCGTAAACTCCCTGCAGTGTGATGTTGTTAATGTCAATAATAGGAACTGGAATAGAAGTTCCGTAGAACTTATGGGCTATTGGAATCTCAAAAGTAATTTCCAATTCTTGAATTCGACTGGGACCGCTGCTCTCTACCTCGTAGTTGTTAATGATTTCGGAAGATTTGAGCACATTTTTCAAATTGATATGAGATGTATACGGTTCGCTAACAGAGTGAAAAAGAGAGAAAGAGAGATAGAGAGGAAGAAAGAGAGAGTTAAGTTTACTACGGATGTGGTAAAACCATCTCTCACCCATTGGCCTCAATTTCTGTGAACTCTTTCAGGGATATGGTATCCCTGACTACGTTGTCGGATGGGTTTTGTTCCTTGCCTGTACTGAAGACAGCTGCGGTAAGTATAATCGATGTTCTCTCGATGCGGCTTACATCGTAGACTATTTGCAAAACTAGTCTTTCACTTCGCATTGGTTGACCTCGATTCAGGTCACACAAAAGGACATCATCGTGCTGGTTACAGGACGATGGTATTTTGGCAAATGGCATTTTATTCGACGAGGTGATGTTGATTTGAGGTAGATACGCAGTTTCGCCTGAATTTGAAATTTCGTAAGTAACGGTGATTGTTCTGCTACTGCCAAGAATGTATGTTGGGCTGAGAAGGACAGAAAATAACAGAACTGAATGTTAATGGAAACACTAAAAAAAAAACGTTTTAAGGTACTCACTTTAGTCCAGAGCTGGTTACTTTCAGGTCTGCAACACAGATGTCAGTCTTGCAACCGGTGCTAAATATTATTTTTTCCACATTGACTTTAGGTTCGGCTGGATCAACTGCAGCACATTTATCACAAAATTCTGCAAAAATAGAATTTGTGTAATTCAAGAACAGTAGAAGGACTGTCGTAAAAATATTAATGATGAAGCAATTTTTCCAACTTACCGCCAGAATTCGGCACTCCATTGATCAGATCGTAATGCATTTCAAGTTCAATCGGCTTGAATATATCAGCAACACTAAATCTGACATTGGCATCCAACAAACGGCATTGAATTGAGGTTGTCGCTGCTGCATTGAAAACATATTCACCGGAATTAGACTGCCGCAAAGTAACACGTTTGAGTTGTGGATCCACTTTAGCTCTGATCGCAAGCTCCTGTCCTTGGACCTTTGGGGAAGTTGTCGAAATCATGTAGCAAATCTTAATTTGAAAACTTGTCTGATCTGGTTTGATCTCACGACTGAGAGAGTTGATCGTAGCAATGATTTTCACAACGGGATAGGCACGGTATACGAACACTGATTCTGCGTTTGGGGCTCCCACAGCGAAGTCATTGAATCCATTGTTATCTATGTCTGACCCTTTCGACAAACCATGTCCAAACATTTGAGAACCCCAGGCTTTTGTCGTTTCACTGGATTCTAACTTTTGACTGCTCACCTCACGAAGACCCTTAGAACTACCCAAATAAATGAAGACAGCACCATTACCAGCAAAAGGGGCTCCGACGGCGATGTCTAGAAGAAGGAGAAGGAGTTTGTGATAATCAATTGCACCGGAGAAAGTAAGCAACAGGCTTTTGTACCATTGAAACCATCACGATTGATGTCACCAAGTTTAGAAATTGATGAACCGAAGCGACCTCTACCTTCGACTGGGGACACGATTTTCTTTTGAAGTTCAAACACAAACTAAGGACGAGAAAAAAATTTAGATTGTGCGACAAAGAGTTACGTGATGTACAACTTACTCTTCCTTTGTTAATGTAAACATACATTGCTCCTTGATCGACAATACCTGACGAGCTGTACAGTGGTGCAGCTATGATCAAATCTGTTAGCCCATCGCCATTGAAGTCTTCAGCTAGAACCGCATAACCAAAGTATTCACCGAACTGCGATCCGTGGAATGTAAAGTACTTCTTGATTGTGTGGTACTCTCCACCTGGGGTTTTGACAATGTCAAAAATATACGCCTACGGATAGACACAGCGTTTGAGAAAAGCCCCAAAAACATTTCCTTATATTCAATCTTACCTCTCCAGACTGATGATTAGCTTGAGGAGCAGAAGCCACATAATAGATCTTGTTAAGTAAGGCACTGTCAAAGTATCCGGAACTAACCGAGTATCCAAAGTATGAATTGTTGTCTTGTTTCCAGAGATCTGGACTCGGAACCTCAGTTGTGTATTTGATCTCAGTATGGCGGAAGGTGCGATTTCCAATACTATCGTCATCGGTTTTAGGATGATATCGTATAACAGACCCTAATAAAAAAATTAACTTGAGAATTTTAAATCGAATTTGAGCTTCTTACCCTTCCAAGTATCGATTCCAGGTGCACCAATAAGAATCTCCTCGTTATTGTTCGTCACATGAACACTCAAGCCTTGTTCACCGAACATGTGATACAAATACTTGTTATTGTACCGTTCTTTCACTTGATTATCTAAAAAGTTCGGAAAAAAACAAAAATTGTAGTTTGGGAAATCTTTGTTTGTCATTAGGTTCGTTCGCTGAACTTTAAACGGGGTTGAATCGTTGTCATTTGTACAAAAATACATGCCATTTGACAGCCCTGTTCATTACCTAAACTCCCCCAGCAAGAACTTAAGGCTAGTTGAGGGCAAACCTAGGACAAACCCACGGCTAAAAAAATACTCAGTTTGAAATTCAGAGCGAGTTTAGGTTTCCAAAAAAAAAAACGCGACAACAGGGCCGCCCTAGGGCTTCAACGAACGAACCTCATGTCACTTACCCTTTAGTCGCAGTGGAGAAATTTCTTCGACTCTCACTGGATTGTCACTTAAAGTACGAGTATCTGGCGTCCAGTAACAAATTCCATGCATGAGGTAGTCGCTTGCCAAATTGGCTATAAGTCTTGGAGCACAGACAACCAATTTGTCTGTATCTTTGGAGCCACCATCAATAGAAGCACCCAGCCATTGATGATCTTTCTTCTCTGAATCGTAAGTGTAGGCATTATTTTCGTCATTTATATTGCCCGTGTCGTCAAAAATGAAAGGTGCACAAGTCCCAGTTGCAATGGCACATTTGTAAATGGCTCCGGTTTCGTTGATTTTTCGTTGTGATTCGAGGGTAGATTGGGCACGTGGTGCACCAACAAAAGCACTAAAAACAAAGTAAGACAAGTTCTGTAATCCTGAAAGCTGTTTTATTGTATCACTGAAATGTAGAACCAGTTGTTGAGTCAGAAGCGTGCAGTGATGGACTTGAAGAGCAACAGACATTTATGAAAAACATTCCCATGAATTCAACAACTGATTAAGATCAGTGAACTGATTTATATATTGATGCAATAATGGTAGATACAATGCACTTTAATTGCGTATCCGATTCAAGGGAAATACCTATGCTTTTCACGTTATCGACCTGTGTTTATAGTGGCGCCCAACGTGAGTTGGTTTTTAAAACTCAAATTGCACTACACAGGCTATAACTTTCAATTCAAATCATAAACAAAATTAGCGTGAAAGTCTTTCAAACTATTTTCTCAAAAACACAAACACAAGCACATTCCTTAACAAAAAGTCCAGCTATTAGAGTCAGAGATTTAATTAGTTTGAGATTAAGTCCATCCTTATATCAGTAAATTACAAACAGTTTATGTCTACCAATTTCTTTCAAAAATGTCTTATTTATCATTAGCAAATAAACAAATTGAGGAATATAGGGAATAAGTTGTAAGAATTCGAAAGGAGAGCTCCAAGATGTGCTAACAAAAGGTTGAGGAAAAAATTCGAAGGCCGATTCGGCCTTATTGCCTTCGACCTTATTTCACGGCACCTGCAACCTATTTTCAATAGATTCTTACAACACCTATAAATTTGTCAAAAAATCGTTGGCCAAAGTGTCATGTGGCGCACTATGAAGTTAATATTTTACTTCGCAAAGTAATATTTCATTTGTAAAATTATATAAAATATACAAGTAGTTTTTCTTATCCTACCATGTTTTCCTTAGGTTTATTGAGTATCCGAAATACGAACTTTCTACGTCCTGAGAAGTTGCTTGCTTTTTGAATATCAAATTGGGTTTCGGAGAGAAATTGAATCCGTCTGTTAATTTAAAAACACAAATTGTAAGGATTAACCTTTGAATGAATAAACACGTATTACAAAAGAACATATTTTTCTTAGCACAGTGATATTTTTATTAGAACTGAAATGAGTTTGTTTAGTCGAACATGCTAAGTAAAGTAAGACTCCTTAAATATCGCAGTGAAAACAAATTTTTTTTTCAATCTTCGAAATGATTAATTAATGTGCGATTGTGCTCATGAATCAGGAACTTTTTTCCGTCATCTTTTAAAATTGCCATTATTTAGCGGTGAATGTATATTTAAAATGTACATTGTATATGTATAAGTTGAGTTGAAAATTAAACAATCGTCAACTCTGAATTGCTTCTTGTAGCGTTGATTGAGATTCGGCTCAGACCGTTGGCGTTTTTGGCCCAGTGCTTCTGATATCAGAATGACTTTCGAGGCCCTTTTTAAAATTTTTTTAACCATTCCACGTCAAGTTTCAGTCTAACTAGTATCTTTGAATAATTACGAATAGAAAATACACCAAAGAAAAAAGCCAAAAGATGCTCATAAGTCATAAGGAGCTAGTTTCGCTTAGTGATCATACTACAACCATTTTTTTATATACCGAACCTTGGTTGCTATTTGCAGTATATTTGAAGTATATTTTCATTTTGCATGAAATATTAGCAGCAAAAACAATCCAAAGGTGGGGGCTGAGACTATTGCCTGCTTTTGCTAACCAAGGCCAATGCTCGACCGAAAATTAAGCTTCTTTTGAAACATCGTAATGAAACGTCGGTCGTAATTAAAATTGGACCGACACCTCGAGTTTACTATTGGTTTTTTAAGAAGTTTATAATTAGAGCTTTTCTTCTAAGGACATGTCCATTGTCCAGTTCAAATAACCATTTTCTAAAGTATCGCTAGCCATTGACATCGGATATTACAGATTACCATTTGAAGTTTCTGGTTTGACGTAGATAAATGAAACGCACTACGATCACCTTTTATGTGTTTTCTGTTACCGCTTTTTCCTAAAACAGTGCTCTTGTGAAATAGGCAGTTGCATTTCTCCCTCCGTAACCACTTAGTCCTAACACCTGCGTCGATAGGAACGCTCAGTTTTACATTGAACCCAACTTTGGACGAACATTTAGTAAACAGATTTATATTTTACGCAAAGGATTTGCATCCTACTCGAATGTGGAATGCTTTACCGGACCATATTTTTCTTTGCAATACAAGGATTTCAAATCAATGTGTATCTCTATCCCTCGGCAGCCCTTGCACTATGTTTCATAACATTATAAGGTTATTGATAACACTTTGATGTGCGCGTAAACTATAGTAAAACAAAACTTCGAAAATTTCTGTTATTGTTATTAAATAATTGAATCTTATACTTTAGGTTTGTTCGTTGAAGCCCTAGGGTCGCCCTGGGGTCGCCACAAAGCGTTTTTTGAGAAACCTAAAGTCGCCCTGAATGTCAAATTAAGTGTTTTTTGAGCCCTAAGGTTGACCTAGGTTTTCCATCAACTCGCCCAAGCTTTTTGCTGTGGCGAGTTGAGGGCTGTCAAATGGCATGTATTTTTTTTAATGACAGGGATGTGTGGTGATTTGTGGTTTAGAGTTTTTTGAGGACTGGAAAACCCAGGTTTTTTTGACAACTCATAGGTTTGTCAAGAAAACCTGGGTCAACCCTGGGGAAAGTTCAACGAATGAAATCTTTCATATTAAATGACATTTTTTCCTCATATTGCGATCTCTGTCTCATTTTAACAAAAGACAAAAACATCAACTCAAAACCTCTATTTTCGGATGGAAACACTACTCGAAATTTAGTTTAATTTCAGGTGGAAACGTTGTATTAACCAACTTTCCTAATAATTTACGGATAAAGAAAGAAGTTGTATTCCGCACTACTTCTCCATAATACTTTTCCAAACATATAAAGGGTCCGCCAAATAACTTTTTTTTTGAAAATGGTATAAAAAAAAAAACTGAATATTTTCTCAAATTTCTTTTTTTATTTGAAAGTACAATCCTTCCGGTTAATAATGAAAAATAATTTCATTCAAATGGCTGCCTCGGCTGGCCATGCAGTAGCCCACACGATCGGTCCAATATTTAAGCACATTATCGATTGTGTGCAGCTGTATTTCACCAATGGCTTCACGAATATTGTTCTTTAAAGCGTCAATTGTCTCTGGCTTGTCGGCGTAACACTTATCTTTTACGGCACCCCACAAATAATAGTCCAACGGTGTCAAATCGCAGCTCCGAGGTGGCCAAACGACATCAGCTCTGCGGCTGATAATGCGATCTTCAAAAACAGAGCGCAAAACATCGAGTGTAGCTTCGGTTGTGTGGCACTTAGCGCCGTCCTGTTGAAACCAAATGTTGCTCCAAACCAAATGATCCTCCTCTTCAATTTTTGTGAAAAATTTTTTTCAACATAACCCGATAACGATCGCCATAGACGGCCACTCCTTGCTCATTTTCGAAGAAAAATGGACCAATTATGCCTCTGGACCAAAATCCGCACCAAACAGTGACTCGTTTTGGGTGTATCGGTTTGTCAATGTGTGCGGGCGGGTTTTCTGTGCCCCAAATGCGACAATTTTGCTTGTTTACATACCCGCCAAGATCAAAATGATGAAGCTCATTTTGATCTTGGCGGATGGTGAAAAGATGATTTTTTTGGCAAAATCGGCATCGGATTTTCAAAGTAATGTTGCAATATTTCCCAGCGTTGTTCAAGCGTATACACAACCATATTCGTTCAGCGGAAGGATAAAACTAGTTATCTGTCAAATCAGACATGAGCTAAGTGTTACCATAAGCACTAGCTGAAAAAAAAACGTTAGATGGCGGACCCTTTATAATCATTCACGTGAATACAAAGATTTCAACTTTAAAGAACTGCTCAAACCTGAGCGGTCTGCGGTTGCGATCTGTGGACCGTCTTATTTGCATGCACCTCAGATCGCGTAGATGTTCGTTGCCCTTTAAGGCCACAGGTGTTTATTTTGTGCAAGGTCTTGCAAGTTGCAACATCCTTTGACAAACCAACGTGGCTTGCGTTTGCGATCTGTGGAACGTATTATTTTCTGTATGTACCGAAGGCCGCGTAGGTACATGTTTTTCACTTTGAAAGCAATCGCATCACAAACGCTGGCCACCATGATTTGCTTAGTTCTTAATGCAGGTTAAAGGGTGTTGCAACCATTTTTGCTCCAACTAATGTTCTCTTTTCTTAGAATATATTCTTTTTACCTTTTTTCAGCAGTTAGCTTTAACAAACATTCATTTCGTTCCGAAAAGTGATGTCCATTACGTTACTTTTAAAAGGTCTATCGTTAAAGCTTATCAGGATAACCTGGGGCCGAATCACAGCTCACGATATCGAGTGAGTGAGTGGCATTAGAGATCGAGTGAGTTAGTAACCATTTTGGAATTACAGCATACGTGACCTCTCGTATCGTATTGCGCTCTAAAATTGTACTAGTATCATCGAATATTCACTAGTAAATTTCGAGTTTCTATTAATTCATAGATGTCGCTGGTGTCGCTTTATACTTATTTCATTATTTTTTGGTAGGTAAAATTCATGCCCTTGTAAAAAAAAAGACAATATTTAGTAAGAACTTCGGAAAATTTAAACATAAAATACACTCGGATGGTGTTATTAAATGAAATATTGATAATAGATGGTTTCGATAGTCTTTCATGTATGAATTAGAGAGCACTTTATGCATCGAATGAAATTCCGATCGATTACTGATGAGAGAATGCCGAATTGTGGTACTAGATGACTCGATATCGTGAGCGGTAATACCAAATTCCCATAATTCCGATACGATTTATTCGATAGCGTGTGCCGTAATTCGGCCCCTGAATTTTAAAGTTCAACGAAGGTATAATTTCTCCTTATATGAATTTTAGCAGCACAATCCTCTGGAAGTTGTTCGGCAACCCGATATCGAGATGGTGTAGTGCTTTAGTGTACGCGAGCGGCTTGAGTATGATTCACAACTTTTTCTTAAGCAAAAGGCACAATTTTAGAAAAATAATTTATAAAAATAACAGTTTATTACAAAAAAAAAAAAAAAATACAATACTAAAGTAGTATCTACAAGACACGAGTGACCAAGCTATATGAGCGATAGTTCAAGTCCTTAAAGTAATTTTTACAATTTACTTTATTCTTACAGTTATTTGAAAAGCAGTTTTCAGTTTTTATCACTCTCGCATTAATCATATTTGATCTCATTCAAATTAAAAAAACAAATCCATCATCTTGCACAAGTTGCGACTACATCAAGAGGTATAATAATTTACATGGCAGCTTTTGCTTACAAACTAAAGTTTCAATTATCATCTAAGCTGTAAAGTTATATAAACATTTGGTATTTTTAAGTGAATTGTGGAAAGCCACTCTATGAGTAACTTTAGATGTTGGTCAGAAATCAACAAGACATTTTTTGTTGGATGATATTTTAGTCTTCGTCTTCGGTGTCTGCGGCATTATGTCGCTCAGCAACAAGTTTGTCCATTTCTTCTTTCGTCTTTCTCCTGAAGAAACCAGCCTAGTGAAAGAAATGGAATTTTTTAAGAAAACACTTCTAAAAGATCGAGTTTTGAATTCTTACCTTGTGCATGCCGTAGGCTATTGCTGCAAGGACCAAAAGGCCACCCAATATTGCAAGGATAATCACCCAAATGGGTGTGCTGTAGAGCTGATGCTTTGATATCACATTGTATTCCATTTTTCTTGTGATGTGTGTTGATTTACTGAAACAAATTTACAAGTAAGTGGCTGTTAGGGAAGGATTAGAAAATTCTGGAGGCCTACCCATCAACATCGCCCACTTTGACAATATCCAACTTGGTGATGATGACAAAGAACTCCCATGGTTCTATGAGTATTTTGTTGATTTCTTTCAAATCGACGTGATACTTAAGAGTAATGGTAACTGGCATATCCGGAACGAAATTGTAAACTCTCATGACGGCTCTCGCACAAGTTGTTGTTTCGGGATCAATGCAACTGAAAACGATCGTTCGGTTGATGGGTAAGGATCCCATGAGCTCTTCACTAAGAAGTTCATGGGATTTCTTCTGGGCGGCTCTGATGTACTCGTGGTTGGGCATTACTTGTTCAACGGCGCGGCGTCTTCTATGCACTCCTGCGGCATATAGTTCTAAAAAAGAAAATTGAGTTACATAGATTTGAAGTATATCATTAAATATTTATCCACATGAGGTTATGATCATGACATTGCATCTTTTGCTGCCATTCATTTTCTTAGAGGAAGCCGAGATTCGGCCACCTCTTCACTGAATTTGAACTAACCAAAGAACAATATAATGTTATGACCAAGAGGTGGTGAGTGAACAATTTTTAAGGAAAATGCAGGAAGAGAAGAGCGAGCAAATGTTAAACCTACTGTCAGATTCGAGTCCGATGTCAACTGAATTGATTTTGGGTGGTTGGTAAACTACTTGCTTGCCATCCTCCATTATAAAAGTTCGTGTCGATGACATTGATATTTCCGTTGGATTGACCAGCAATATGGTTTGGTTCTGCAAAAGTTCAACAGATAGAAGTTGGCGATCGTAAACACCCTGCACTGTGATGTTGTTAATGTCAATAATAGGAACTGGATCAGATGATCCGTAGAATTTATGGGCAATTGGAATTTCGAAAGCGATTTCCAATTCTTGAATTCGACTGGGACCGCTGCTCTTGACTTCGTAGTTGTTAATGATTTCGGCAGAATTGAATACCTTCTCTAAGTTGATATGTGATGTATACGGTTTGCTAATAGACAAGGAAACAATATTAGGTACATGAGGCAAAGGGTGGGGTTGAATCTTCTCTTACCCAGTGGCCTCAATTTCTGTAAACTCTTTCAGGGATATGATATCCTTGACTACGTTGTCGAATGGGTTTTGTTCCTTGCCTGTACTGAAGACAGCTGCGGTAAGTGTAATCGATGTTCCCTCGATCCGGCTTACATCGTAAACTATCGGCAAAACTAGTTTTCCACTTCCCATTGGTTGACCTCGATTCAGGTCACACAAAAGGACATCATCGTGCTGGTTACAGGACGATGGTATTTTGGCAAATGGCATCTTATTCGACGAGGTGATGTTGATTTGAGGTAGATACGCAGTTTCGCCTGAATTTGAAATTTCGTAAGTAACGGTGATTGTTCTGCTACTGCCAAGAATGTATGTTGGGCTGAGAAGGACAGAAAATAACAGAACTGAATGTTAATGGAAACACTAAAAAAAAAACGTTTTAAGGTACTCACTTTAGTCCAGAGCTGGTTACTTTCAGGTCTGCAACACAGATGTCAGTCTTGCAACCGGTGCTAAATATTATCTTTTCCACATTGACTTTAGGTTCGGCTGGATCAACTGCAGCACATTTATCACAAAATTCTGCAAAAACAAAAATAGAGTTGTGTAATTCAAGAACAATGGAAGGACTGGCGTAAAAATGTTAATGATGAAGTAATTTTTCCAACTTACCGCCAGAATTCGGCACTCCATTGATCAGATCGTAATGCATTTCAAGTTCAATCGGCTTGAATATATCAGCAACACTAAATCTGACATTGGCATCCAACAAACGGCATTGAATTGAGGTTGTCGCTGCTGCATTGAAAACATATTCACCGGAATTAGATTGCCGCAAAGTAACACGTTTGAGTTGTGGATCCACTTTAACTCTGATCGCAAGCTCCTGTCCTTGGACCTTTGGGGAAGTTGTCGAAATCATGTAGCAAATCTTAATTTGAAAGCTTGTCTGATCTGGTTTGATCTCACGACTGAGAGAGTTGATCGTAGCCATGATTTTCACAACGGGATAAGCACGGTATACGAACACTGATTCTGCGTTTGGGGCTCCCACAGCGAAGTCGTTGAATCCATTGTTGTCGATGTCTGAACCTTTCGACAAACCATGTCCAAACATTTGAGAACCCCAGGTTTTTGTCGTTTCACTGGCTTCTAACTTTTGACTGCTCACCTCACGAAGACCCTTAGAACTACCCAAATAAATGAAGACAGTACCATTACCGGCAAAAGGAGCTCCGACGGCGATATCTAGAAGAAGGAGAAGGAGTTCGTGATAGTTAATTGCACCAGAAAAAGTAGCAAGAGGCTCTTGTACCATTGAAACCATCACGATTGATGTCACCAAGTTTAGAAATTGATGAACCGAAGCGACCTCTACCTTCGACTGGGGACACGATTTTCTTTTGAAGTTCAAACACAAACTAAGGACGAGAAAAAAAAATTGAGATTGTGCTACAAAGAGTTACGTGATGTACAACTTACTCTTCCTTTGTTAATGTAAACATACATTGCTCCTTGTTCGACAATACCTGACGAGCTGTACTGTGGTGCAGTTATGATCAAGTCTGTTAGCCCATCACCATTGAAGTCTTCAGCGAGAACCGCATAACCAAAGTATTCACCGAACTGCGATCCGTGGAATGTAAAGTACTTCTTGATTGTGTGGTACTCTCCACCTGGGGTTTTGACAATGTCAAAAATATACGCCTACAAAGAAACACAACGTTTGAGAAAAGCCCCAAAAACCATTCCTTATATTGAATCTTACCTCTCCAGACTGATGATTAGCTTGAGGAGCAGAAGCTACATAATAGATCTTGTTGGGTAAGGCACTGTCAAAGTATCCGGAACTAACCGAGTATCCAAAGTATGAATCGCTGTCTTGATTCCAGAGATCTGGATTCGGAACCTCAGTTGTGTATTTGATTTCCGTCTGCCGGACAACGCGATGTAAATCCAAGTCTCGTCTACTCATTCCGATGCTATCGTCATCGGTTTTAGGATGATATCGTATTACAGACCCTAATGAACAAAACGATATTATGAGAACTTTAAGTCGAAGTAGAGTTTCTTACCCTTCCAAGTATGAATTCCAGGTGCACCAATAAGAATCTCTTCGTTATTGTTCGTCACATGAACACTCAAGCCCTGTTCACCGAACATGTGATAAAAATACCTGTTATTGTACCGTTCTTTCACT
Source organism: Melanostoma scalare (assembly GCA_949752695.1). Classification (NCBI taxonomy): domain Eukaryota; kingdom Metazoa; phylum Arthropoda; class Insecta; order Diptera; family Syrphidae; genus Melanostoma; species Melanostoma scalare. Next base: position 27,054,799 of record OX456984.1, on the reverse strand, counting down.
TGGTTAGCTAAAAAGTTCGGAAAGAAAGCAAAAATTGTAGTTTGGGAAATATCAGTCTTTGAATGTCAATGTCACTTACTCTGTAGTCGCAGTGGAGAGATTTCTTTAACTCTCACTGGGTTGTCGCTTAAAGTATCTGGCGTCCAGTAACAAATTCCATGCATGAGGTAGTCGCTTGCCAAATTGGCTATAAGTCTTGGAGCACAGACAACCAATTTGTCTGTATCTTTGGAGCCACCATCAATAGAAGCACCCAGCCATTGATGATCTTTCTTCTCTGAATCGTAAGTGTAGGCATTATTTTCGTCATTTATATTGCCCGTGTCGTCAAAAATGAAAGGTGCACAAGTGCCAGTTGCAATGGAACACTTGTAAATGGCTCCTGTTTCGTTGATTTTTCGTTGTGATTCGAGGGTAGATTGGGCACGTGGCGCACCAACAAAAACACTTGAAAATAAAATAAAAAACTAAATTAGTTTTGATATTAATAGAGCCGTTTATATGTGCTCATTTTGTTTACAAGCGCTCTCCAATGAAGCACGATCTACTCTTATGCATATCATGATTAGCGCCCAACGGGAGCTTTGCAAAAATTTAGTTTTTGAGGGATATCAAAATAATGACTTTTTTAAGGAGTGGGACTTTCAATTTTATCCTCACTACTTCTTCTGCGAACGGAGCTTAAAAATTTCTATTATTTTTTTCTTTAGCCCTGTTCATAAATCAAATTATTGTTATAACCAGGCTCGTGTGTGTGGACGAAATAAAGAAGAGGAAAAAAAAAAATGATTGTGCGTGTACTTAACAAAAACTTTTCTGGAATGGTCGTTTAAGTGAGGAAGTCTTCGGACGACTAAGTTTAAAAGAAGGCATAACGCAAAAGAGAAACTTCTTTAACATGTGGCCCTTTCGTTCCAAGAGCCTTGTTTGGTTTCATTGGTCTAAAGTCTAATCCACTCGATTCTTACACCGTGACGACACAGGTTTCAGTATACTTTTTTGCAAACCTATAACAAGCAGCCAGACAACACACACACACCAATCAAATAATAAGGACATTACTTGGAAAAACAAAGCCCCTTTGGCCAGCTTTGAAACGAATAACAATTTGCATTTGCCGCCGTTAAGTGTCTTTTTGTTTGACTGTGTCTAGCCATGATGTATTTTCGCGTGAAAACATAACGACACGTCAAAATTGCAACTTTATGTCAATCAAAGCCATTGAGAAGGGTTAGTGGTTTTGTTACGATAGTAGTCCCATAGCAAAAGTGGTGACTCAGTTGACTGTATAAAGCAGACGGTACGAGTTTAGCCATGATTTGATTTATTTATTTCAATTTCTTCAAATAGTTTTTTAGGTTTAAATTGCACCATTCATGTGATTTATTCATGTATACAAAGAAAAGATCAAAACACTTTTGTTAAATAATTTCGTTTTGCTTTAATTTTGCTTTAACTAAGGGGTGAGACAGGTCATAGTGAGGTTTTGATATCGAAATTTAGTCTAAGTTTATGTTCCATATATTTTTGATATCGGCGCACTCAGTTAGTAGATGATGAGTAGTAGAGTATGAGTATGTGAGATCTGTCTAAGAACTTTGCCGAATTATGACAACAAAACACATTGTTCCAATACATGTGAAAATGGAACAGTCATTGACAAATATGTGCCTGAATCCATTCCCAACTTTCTATGTACTTTTATCAATCGTGATGTCCCAACAGTTTTCGAAAAGATGGACAATTTGTAGACGGGTAATCTGCACAGGATAATTCTTTCTTTCAAGGAATATGAGGTGGACCCGATATTTAATTCAAGATTAAGTTTTCTTTAAAGAGCATTTCATTTTGGTACTCAACAAAGGATGCTATTTAGAAAGAAAAGCAGTGACATACGTTTTGCCTTTCTTTGCACAAAAAATTAATATTGGCGCCCAACATGGGACTGTAAGCATTTCGTATTAATTTCAGGTTATATACACGTTTTGGACAGAAAAAATATCATCCGAAGAACACATTTCTTAGGAAAAATTGAATAATGATGTGGTTAGCAAACTCAACGGGCTTTTAACAGTTCACAGGTTCACACCAAACTTCTTTTTGCTGAACATAGTTTGATTTCGCGGAGAGCCTCAATATATAATTAAACTATCGTTATAGAAAAAAATTATTATCTACTTTTACTGAATTCCTAAAACCAAACACTAAAGAACCTTCACTGCAAGCACCACAGCACGCCCAACTCGCAAGTTTGTAGACTTACAACTGTGCCCGGTTTCCTTAAATTCACTGACATAATCAAAATATTCATAAACAAAGACGAAACTTACATTGTGCTTTAAAAGAAATGCTTGGCTTGGTGGACTACACAGACAATTCTGCATAGGTGGCTAAAAGATTGATGATTGAGCTGTGCCTATTTTCCCGAATTCGGAATGAGGGAAAGTTAAATGCACTCTTTGTATTAGTTTTTTTTCTTTAACTCGCAGCTTATTCTAGACGTCTATTTTAAAATGAGTGACCAATCGCTCATAGCCGAACGACACGATTCGTAAACTGATATCGACCAAGTTCACTTTGTCCACAAGTTCCAGGTAAACAATGATTTCATTCATACCCCAGGTTATACATTTGGACTCTTCTTCGTTTATATTTTCTTTTTCATTTCAAAAATAACCATTTGTTATCACTTCTAAAAAACCACTCAACAATCTTAAAAAACAACCACACAAAGTGACGTTTATTTATTTTTATACCGCTCGCTTGAAAAGGTAAAAAGTTAAAAACGATACGGTGGATATCTACCAACTGATAGCGACAGCGAGAAGTAGAACTACCATTTGCTATGACTTCATCGATATATTTTACATTTTTTTTCTTGAAAACGTGAGTAACGTTTAAAATTCACTTGAAAAACTAAAAAATTCCAAGTAAATGCTATTCTAACGCCAACCTTACCCAGATGGTCTCAAGCTTATGCTAAATCCAAAGTATGATGATTCAACTTTTGGTATCGTTGTAAATTGTTTTGGTTCTCGTATAACCTTATTGGGTTTCGGTGATAAGTTGTATCCCATAACATTGACTGTCACAATTATTACAATTAAGGCCACAACGATGACCGAGTTCCGGTAGTTTAACATTTCGAATATTTATGTGTCGTGTCAAACGCGTCGATCGATGACGATGAAGCACGGGAATAAACCGATTTATTTGTGTTTTCTTTAGATTCGGAACTTAGAACGTCTCACCTGTCGGGTGTAGAATAACCAACTGAGGTTTGTGTGGAACATGGCAGTGTCAACCAGTTACTATAGTATACTATGCCTGTATGTTTATGTTTACTGAAGAGAATGAGCAATTCTGGTTTAAAGAGTCGATAGAAATCGTAGTCACATTATGGGAATGAACGGTGTTATCGTGTTTCGATTTAAAAACGATCCGTAATACATTTGCGCTTGCGTTTGGACGTGACTCATAGCGACAGTTGTTGGCTTATTGGCCATAAGAACTGGTTGGTAGTACATGATATTACTTTTGCTTTTCAGAGGCTTCACTCTTTTGCAGCAGAAACATCACATTAATCACTATGACATGGCAAATAAGTGTTTTGTCTTTGCTTTTCGATGTATGTGATATGAATAGTAATGATAGTTGCTGTTTATGGAAAACTCGGAATACGGAAATCGTTATTGGAGCTATTGGCTGTGAGAGTTAAGCCACTTTCCATTCCAAAGCAATTCATTTTCACCATTTATATGCCGATACAAAACAAAGGCTCTTTGATTTAAGTGAGGAAAGGCCTCTCAATGCAGTTTTCAAAAAGTAAACTTTGGAGTTAATTGGATATTTGCAGTGACAAATTTGTAAGCAGATCTGTCGCTCCAAATCTCCAGTTCATGAGATATCAGTTTTCTGGTGTTGAATGCCCTTGAGTCATTTCCATTTCGTTTTCAATGTAAAGTTTATCTCCCGCAGGTGATTAAAAGCCCCGCCTTGAGTGTATTAGACTATTTGTTTAATAGCTGTGCACAATCAGCTGTGTAATCATGTTATTTGAGATTGTTAAATGTTTTAAATTTTTTTTTAGAATCAAATAACTTCTACATACAAAGTTGTGCCATTTCCACACCACATTTAGCTTAAGAAACTCTCTAAAACATCTATTCAAGACCGGTCGGTGCAATTTTCTGTTGTTAATTACTTATTTGTTCTGTTAGATAAAAAAGTCTACGAGTGTTTTCTAATATTGGCTGAGCAATAGTTTTTGCAAGTGATTGTGAGATGGCGCCTTAAGTTTAGCTGCTATCGGTTTTAAGAAAAGCGTGGGAAAATGGGGTGGCGCTGCGCTGTACTGACCTCGCGTGGAATGCAATTAATTAGTTTTGCCACGTGAACGGTGTATTTCTGCACCTTATCGTTAAGCATATAATTGATTGAGATGAAAATCACTTAAATAAAAGTATAAATTCTTTTTGCAGTGATTTAAAAACTTTATAATCAAGTCTACAATTATAGAGGCACGGGAGGTTCTCGGCTTCCAGATTATTCTTTATTGTTTACACTAGGATATGGCTTCGGAAAAAACAAAAACATACAGTGCAAACGCAACCCCTGTATTACATGAGAGAGACAAATAGCTTCGACAATGTTAAAAGGAATGAGATGCAAAGGATGTATTACTTGCATTTGCACAAGAGCAAAGTTGGACTTAAAAAATTGTATAGCCAATTCAGAAGGTGTACAGAATTTCTTTTTCTAACGAATTTTTAATCATTGGGTTCAACTCAGTTTGTTTGATACCCTAATTACCAATGCTGCCAAGTTCAGAGTTCGATTAACTAATCAAATCACTTGCAAATAACAACCCCTTAAGTTCCACATCTGAGGAGAAGGGAGGTGAAATTGTGAGAGAGTATTAGAAGGTGCGAGTTCTTAAAAGTTTTGGAGAAGAAGCTATTGAAGAGAGAAGGAGACGAATCGAAGCCCTGAGGCATACTAGAAAATATATTGTAATTCACTCAAAACTACCAAATATAACTCATTAGGTTTAGAAACGTAATTTCAGATTTAACAAAAAAGAGATTTATCAATACCCAAAACATTTGATTTTACAAAGGCTGACAGCGAAATTTATAAAATGCCTAAGAAATATCAACAACAATGGTTCTTCTTCCTTCAAAAACTTGTACTTAAATATTAGTGGCACTCCTTGGTTCGAAAGGGCAGAAAGATAAAAGCCGACCTTTCGCTAACGAAAGTTGCACTATCGTCGCGTTAAACACGCGACGTTTCCCATGACCTTGGAAGGGGAAGAAGATATGCATCATACACGGTTGCCACTTTCCAAAGAAGTATGTGTCCAAAAATGAAAATAAAAATGACCAACCATAGCTGAAAATGACCAAAATAATGGTTGATTCCGATGAAGAAAGAAAAAGGAAGTAAAGCGCTTGTTTGAGGAAATATAGAAATGTCATGATTGGTATGAGCTTCAGAGTTTGTGCCAAAAGTTAAAAAAAATCATGCCAAGGTGGAAAACTCCTTGCGGCTTAGATGGCTGGGTCATGTAGAGAGAATGGACACCAACGCTCCGGCCCGGAAAGTCTTCGAATCCAATCCCGAGGGACGGCGCAGTAGAGAAAGACGGCGACTCAGGTGGCGCACGCAAGTAGGAGAGGACCTCAACCAACTTGGCGTGCAAAACTGGAGGCAGCTAGCTAGGGACCGAGCTGGCTGGAGAAGCATGTTGGTTGAGGCCCTGGTCCGACCCGGACTGTAGCGCCACCTTAAGTAAGTAAGTAAGTAAGGTGGAAAACTAAGAACCAACCTCGTAAAGACAAGCAAGTAAAGTAAAGCAAGGAAGGACCGCAGTCTCTTCAGAGGATCTGGAAATACTACTTTTCCAGACTCAACTTAGACAAAGATGAAGAACACCATACTCTAAAACTAGAAGAAATTAGGGTTGCCAAGCTCGTATGTTAGCTTAAATCAAATAAAACTGGAGTTGCACACGGCCTCGACAAAATTTTCCAGGTAGCTAGAGATTTTCTTTAAAAGAGAATGCTCCAGCTGCATGATTTAGTCGGGATAGAGAATGGTCAATGAATGGAAAACTTTACAATTGTGCACTAATAATAGAGGAATACGCCTCCTTAACTTCACATCTCTTGTCTTGTCTATGTGAACATGTGAAAACCCCCCACGTCAACAAATTCTTACAGTACATAGGAGATCTTGAAGAAAACCCGCGTGTGACAGTATTGACAGAAACAAGCTGTACAGCGTCGTCTATTGGCAAAAAAGAACCTAGGTTTTCGGTTAAAAAAATTCAATCACGGAGTCACCACACATGCTGGTCGTTTGAAGAAAAATATGTGTCACTTGACATCACTGCTTGTTACCTGAACCACTCCCACCAAAAAACTTGTTTTATTTCATGGCGAGTTGATGACAAACCCAGAGCTAAAAAAAAACGCCCAGCTTGGTATTCACGGTAGGTTAAGGTTTTTCAAAAGGATGCATTGTGGGTACCTCAGAGCAGTCCCTGGGCTTGAACGAACGAACTTATTAATGCAGTTTTTACATCATACGATAAGAGAACTGCTTCAAGTATAGATTTAATTTTTGAGAACCCTACAACTTCAGGTGTTTTTCTTATTTCATTCCGTTGACCAAATGACCATGTGACCAAATAAAAAAATAATGACCAGATTTAGTCATAAATGACCAAACTGGCAACCGTGGCATCATATCCAAATAATTGAGAAATTTTGTTTTATATTTTCTCTGAAAGATCCCAGAAGAATAGGATTCATTCAAAGCTTACGCAGTTGTTTTAACAGTGATTTAAGTCTGTGTTTTACCAGGGTTGTTTTATCTGAACGCATCAATCGGGCAAGCACAAAGAACTACAGCCTAAATTGAGTGACAACATTTCTGCAAACTTCATTCCCAAAAGTCTACACGAGCTTTTTGACGAAACATATAAGAGCAATGCCTCAGACATGATGAGAAAATCATCCTTGGAAGCATAGTCTATAAGCATAACCTGCATTAGATAGATAACCTAAGAAAACAGACTAAGGGTATTCGATTTCGCTGCGGGGCTAAATCCTGTTGTTTGTAGCACATGCTTACCTCAATACAAAATTTATTGAGATCCCCAGATCACTCACTTTTCTAGTGTTATTGGTGCCCGAACTTTCCGAAGATCCACTTTGACTCGGACCGTCGCCGTCGGACCTTGTTGTAACCAAAGTACGAACGAGGACATCCTCGCGTGAACCACCGCTGTGACACGATATGACGTTACAAGACAAAAATGCAAAAATGTACCCAAACAAAAAACACGACTAATGCTTATACAAAAGAGAACAAGGGCTGCCTTTAACCAGTAGTATAACGAAATATACAAGGAGAAAAGAAGGGAGAATATTAAATTCTCAAAGAAAAAGAAGCAGCATGAGACCTTTCCTTTGAGGAAATTGAGAGATTCAGGAATACAATATCAATTTCGTGGCCGCGTATGTCAGCCAGGATATACAGAGACAAGCTGTATCGAAATTGTAGGCGAAAGATTTTAACAGGGATCCAGGTTTCCAAAATGCTTTTTTTCAGAATCATCGCTGTGTTTTTATTTAAAACCCCCAAAGGATACAAGAACAGTTGCAAATATAAGTATCAGATTTCTTCTGAATCTTACCATTTACTTTTTGGTTTGAAGAAAGTGGTACCCGTGACGTAATCTTTAGCATGTCTGCTGATTAACCGGAAGATTCAACTCCCAAAAGAAGCAAAAATGTTTTTTAAGGGTATCACCTTCGCGAAGAATTGGCAAGTCTTCCGATAATAAATTCATTACCATGAAAAGCGCTTTCTCGATTATCTTTTCGGAATCGGCAGAAAATTGTAGGTTCCCTCCATTCCCTAAAAAAAGCAATGAATGTGAGAAATGTGCTAGGCCCAGGGGTTATAGAGTTTTATTTGGTGCTAGCTGACCAGCCCAGAGCGGTGCGCATAGAACAGGTCTTAAGTTGATCAAATTGAGTAAATTAAGTAAAGTAGTTTCCAAGTTTTCATAACAGTGGGAAAATGAAGGCAATAAAGCACTCTAACGCCTAACAATGAAAGAATTTTTGGCAGTGGTTCAGTGTTTTTTAAGTTCCCGGTCGTGTTCTTGCTCCCGTTCCGTTCCCGTGGGAATATGCGCTTGGAATACAGTTTAAGCTATTTGGCGTTAACATCGTATTGTAATAGAGACAAAAATTTTGAAATCGGTCCAGTGGTTTTCGATTTCCCTTCCCAGTTCATGTGGAAATATGGGGATGAAATATATTCTATGGTTCTCAGGATCAATGAAGCACTCTAAAGGTGAAAGAATTTTTGGAATCGGTCCAGTATATTTCAAGTTTTCGGTTATGTTTCCGTTCTCGAGGGAATGTGGAAAGGAAGCCTATGTCATTTCTCAGGTTCTAGACCATTTTTGTTTCAAAGTTCATTCAAATCGGCTCAATAGTTTTGGAGCCCTTTCAATACAAACACTTAGCTCTTGTTTACGTTTCCATTCCCATATGGGAATGAATAGCATTCTAACACTGAAAGAATTTTGAAATCGATAAAGCAGTTTATAAAATCCCGTGTATGTTCCCGTTCCCGACAACGGAAATCGACTTTGTTTCTTACTATGTAATGATACCTTTATGCAGGTTACTATGCACTTTAAAGTTCCATGTCTGGAATCGTGCGGTATGAAGGACTTACTCAGTTTATTACGTTGTTGCAAAACAATAAACTCAAGTGCACATGCGGTGCTGCACTTAAATCTATAATTTCCTAGCCACGAACCCTACCCAACAATTAGCTCGCTTAGTAAACAGTTCAAACTTCTTAACGGCCGGTTGACAAGTTGCTTTGTGAAATCTCATCATTACAATTCCACATGCACTGCAATGAATATTTTTGTTCAATATTTGCATTAGAGTTGTGCAAGCTGCAAGCTGTAAGCAGACAGTCAAATCAATTCACCTCTACTCATTGCCATAACACCCAATACACAAAGATTGACTCATAAAATTTTACGTGCAATCCAATGATGCATGTTTCCTATTACTCATTTGACTTGCCCTTATTATATTGTCAATAGAGCGACTTCGACTTGTACATGCAAATCAGAATATCCACAGCTGTCTGTGTCACAAGTTCGACTGATTTTCCGATAAAATTTCTGCAATAAAATGGCAATCAGATGGCCATTCATAAAAATGCTTGAGAAAATTAAACTTTCTCGTTTAGTCATTCTAATTGTTTTTCGGTTGCTTCTATCCGAATTTTCTTAACTCAGTTTCCACTCATAAGTAATTCTATTGTAGTTTTACTCCAATTTCATTGTAATTTTCGTGATGATGAATCAGATTACCTTTCGGCAATAGCATATCTGTCTGTGTCATTATAGGTGGTTACCATCACAAATGCTTGTGGCGAAAAAAAAAAACAAACAAAATTAGACTACAAATTGTATTTAATTGAAACTGATTTTACTCAGTCTTTATTTATTCTCTTTTCTCAAGACTTCATGATGTCATTTTCTATCATAAAAATTGAAACGATCCTCTTCAATTTGGTAAACAGTTTTTTATTTTAGTCTGACGACATCTCAGTTTTGCAGTAGTTTATTTATTTACACATGGCGATGATCAAATTTGGGTAAACATTGAGCATATCTTTTCGCGAAGGTGGTAGATACTTGCAAGCACTTAAGACTAAGTTTACTTTTGTAATTGTTCATGGATGAATGATTTACGACTTGATTGCGAATATCGAGTGTTTATCTTGTCGTTCTGTTGCATGTTCCACTGATCTTTGTCCTGGAGTAAGCTTTAAATCGAACGAAACTGAACAAAGCTGCAAACTGAAAGGTGGTGAAAAAGTGCAAGGCTATGTACTTCCTCCCGTCTGTAGGAGTTGCAGTAGTTTGTTCGTTGGAAATTTGCACAAAGAGCTTCAACACCTTAAGAGTCACAACACCTGCGTCGCCTGGTGGCGTTGACCTGATTGTCACCAAAGCACGATAGTATTTATTTCGAATCTAATTTGAATAAATTAATCGTGAAGTATGAACGCTAATTGAGTGATAAGCAGCCTTAAACGACAGATGCAGCACGAACTTTGAAACTGAGAGTTTATTATGCGTGTTCTGTTATACCTAGCCATTAAGTGACAAACTTTACTTGATATGCAAGAGACACGTTCAATTTGAACTGAGAACTTACTTTTATTTATAGACACTGTCACTCAATCAGAATTGCATTCACAATTAATGAGTTCTTTTGCATGTCTTATTTCCTCGCCAGGTTATTTATTGGTTTTTAATAAAATTCCTTACTTGAATTTGTAATTTGAGTCGGGTGAGTGATTCCAGGTATTCAAACTTGTTCCTGATGGGGCAATTTAAGGCCGTATGCGACTTCAATTGATATAACCTTGGTTCAGATAAGAAATTTGATTGAATTCGTCAAAAGTGACCAAAAGTGGTTCGATGAATGAAGGAATTTTGCATGGCAAAAATTATACCGCCACAATTTAACTCCAATTAAAAGAAATTCTTAAATGCTATGGTGGTGGAACGACTGGTTTCGTCATTGTGGTATGAATAAATAAGAAGTTTGGTCATTAAAATGCATGTGTTCGTTTTCTGTTTGTTCGACTTAATTTCTGATAAAGCGTCTAAGTGATTATGAATACGCGCAAAGCTTTTGATCTATGGTTGGGTATTTCGTTATGATTACTCCGCGCCGGATGTATTTCTGGGTAAAACTTGGATGTGTTGGATAAAAAACACCGCTGAACAAATCTTTCTTATCATTTCATTCAAACGCACTGAGTATGGTCAAATGAAATTTTTAGCATTTTTTGTCGTTCAGCTGAACACGTATTTCAGTGATATCGATCGCAGTCATAAAAACCCCATCAACTGTTTATTTTCCGTTAAGATGCGATCGGCACACGATCAAAATACAAATTCTCGACTTTGCTTAATGGCCGCACATTAATTTCAATTTTTTTTTTCTGTCAGTCCTTCGCATGTGCATCAGCGTTGTGTCCTCTTGCTGTTATGTTATTTTTTGTTTTGTTAAACGATAAGTTGACATGAAAATACAAAACTCGCTGTGATCATTGTTGATCCTCTTTACGTTTCACAGTTTTCAAAGTTCAATGGAATTTATACAATCGACTTCGTGGGCGCTGGTCATTGACCTCAAGCAGCATTCCAAGCGTATATAAAACATTGTTTAATGGCCAAATTGAACAACTCATAGGTCAGATACAAGTGGGTCTGCTCGAATTTGAAGATACACTTCTTGTCATTTGTATCATAAGACCATATGAACTCATTTAGAACTTTAGAAAGTGTCTATTTTCGTAATGTTTTGTTGTTTTTTGTTCAATAAGTACCTTTAAGTTCTGCTCTCGAAGAGATTACGAAGCAGATAACTCATTTTAAAAATAAAACTTGTACTTAGATCAGCTCTCAAAATAATGTACACATCTCTGTTTGTAGTGCAAACACTTAATTGCTTGAAAGCATTATATTCGTGCCATTATGTTTGTCATAATGTATTTAAGATTATCTAAAACCAAAACAAAAAAAGTTCCAACAGAGATAAGGTCAAACTTTTGGGGTATGGTTAATTTTAGCTTTGTGAATGGAAAATGCAAAAATATATCATTTTGAACGGATTTTTTGTTCTCAAACGGCTTGAAAAGTTTAGGAGAGGGCTTGAAGAAGCAAATAAAAAACTAACGACAGGTTATAATTAATATAATGCAAATACTAAAAAAAACGTTATGAAAGTGAAGTCATACTGTGTGATGAGGATGCAATCAAAAGGGTGTAGATTGGGTGGAAACAAGAAAAGCACTATATGGGAAATCAGGACTTTTCTAAGGCTATTAGGTAAAAAGATTTTCAAAAAAATTGTTAAAAATCAAAGGCATCACTTACAACATTGTGTATATGTTTCTGTTAGCTTTTTACAAAGAAAAAGAAAAGTTCTTTAGAAGAAACCATGTGCACTAAAAACTTGCTAAGTCAAATAATATATACCCGATAGAACTAGTGAACTAAAAATGCGAAAAAAGTTCACTAGTTCACCATAGAGAACTAGTTCATTGAACTATTCTTCTGCATGATGCTTTTTTGATATTCCTAATCTTAATTGCTTCGACGCGCAGTGGCGTTAGAATAATCGAGTAGGTGACAATAAAAGAACCAACAGAGCTAGGTTTGAGGACATTTTAAGAGTTCAAACATAACGATACATACATGTAATTCAAAATTTGTTACGATCATTTGAATGTACACTGTAAATTATTATACTTTTTTTTTTGTAAGTTGAAATTTGCTATTAGTGAACGAATGCAGTACACAAAACAGCTTTTACCCAGTACAACCACCACTCGTTTTGCTATGGACTTTGCCAGAACATGTGGGTTAAGAAAAATGGAAAATTTACTAGGCTTTGGGAATTTTGGCTAAAGTAGCGTCGTAGCGTTTTTGTTCCTTTTTGAATAGGCTAGTCAGAAATTGTTTTTGGCGTTGAGTATTTATTGAATTATTTTTATTTATTGAATTAGTTTTCCTATTGATAGAATTCTTGTGACCAAGTAAAGGGGATTTTATAGACGTGAGATTTTCAATCTAGCAATACTTTTTAGAAGTTAGTCTTGTTGACAGTTGTCACCTGATTTATGCTCAATTTGGTTTGGCATTTCATCGTGGAAGAATTGAAGCCAAGACGCACGTTCTGTAAATTGTCTCGAAAATCGCCGATGTTTACATAATTTCGAGTGTAAACCTGTGAGTTACCTCTAAGACCAGATCATATAACACGGCTGTGCTATTTTTTGCGGGATTTCGTAAAGTCGCTTGTCTGCGCAAATAAGTCCGAGATGATTAGGCCTTCCAACAGAGAATTCGGCGAGTCATTGCTGACATACAGTCTCAAACGCTTGGCTGGAATTTAATGAACACAGCCGGTGGCCACTTGGCTGAAATAATTTTTAAAACGTAATGGCAAACCCTTGTTTTTTGATAAAGCTAAATTCTTGGCCATAACATTAAATTGTACGCGTTTTATTTCTTCTTGTAAACCGCAAGCCTTTAGGTGAGTCTCTGAAAGTGACGGAACCTGCATCAGTATCTGTTTTTGAGCCATTAACACATCAACATATAAGACCATATCCTGACTTGAAGGATCGGAGTCAGTTTTTTTCCAGTCTTCCACAGAAGGGATGAATAAGAAGCTGATTTTGAAGCCGTACAAAAGAATAATAACGTCCAATCATGTACAAAAGGTTTCCAACGCACTATAAAACAAAGAGCTTACAATTTTTTATCGCGAAAACTATCCTTAAACTTTCTCCAAACAATAGTTTTGAATAATGCTCATCACAAATGGTGGGTGAAGGGAAGTTAACAGAAACAAAAACAAACATAGTCACATGTTAGTGGTATGCGCGCCAAGTTTTGAATGAAATGCGGGGTAATAGCCGGTGTTAGGAAACTACGATCAGACGAAAAAAAGACTTAATCAAGCGCAAAATTTTTTTTACTTTTTTTATCCATTTGAATATATTGCTGTACAGTAAAATATCATTCAATTGAATGGAAAACAGTGCTTTTTTGATTACCAAGGGTTCTTTCGTGGGGTAATGCAATGGGTTTCATCTTCTTTCCTTGGAAAGATTGGTCTTCTTCTTCTTCTTCTTTTCATTTCCGGTGTTACGAGTAGTGATCTTGAAGCGATCACAACTCTCCCACTTTTGGTCAATAGCCTATAATACATAGAGTACTGCAAAAAACTTATTTAATAATACTTTTGCATACTGATACCTTCCTTCCCTCGAGTAAAATCCACTTTTTTGATTTACTTAAACAGAGACAGCTTGTCTCAATAGGTCATATCATCATTTAGTTATTCAGATACTTTTCTTCCAATGATAGCAAAGATGGTCTTGAAAATGCATTAGTCACTGCAGAAGAATTACAAATTGAATAGTTTTACGAAGAAACCGAATTCCTCTTCCGCACAATTGGGAAAGATGGGTGAGTTCTGCATGAAGATTTCTTGAAATTTTACTACGTCCCCATTGTGTTTGGCATAAAAGCTGTTAAAAAAGTACGCTTTAAAAGACAAACAACACAAAATTTGGCAGTTACTCTACTTTCTCCTTTTTTTATATACTATACTCCTTTATGTGTTATGAATTTAAAGCAAATTGGAGACACAGAAGTTGGTTGAGAATGGTGAGTTTTTTCATTAAAGCGAATTAATTGATAGTTCTTACTCAACATTTAAAAATAACGTGCCAAATTACAGAAATAAAAAGACCGTTAAATTTTAAAGACGTATATGACGAAAAAGGATATGTATAAGACAAATAAACAATTTGACTATTACGTAGGAGTTCGAGGCTCGAGCCAAAGAAACATAAATATTTTTTTTGCTTATCACTTTTTGCAACGAATTGGCAGATTCTCCGAAGGAAATTTCACTGATACGATGAAAGGTATGAACGACATCACAACCTTATTCTATTACAGTGTAAATTTTTGTCTTAGAATTCTACAGTAAAAAGGAATAACTATCAATGTCCGATCGAACAGGGACTAGCAAAACTCGACTTTCTTTCTGATGATTTGTAAGAAGGAAACTCCTAATTTCCACTTTCAGTGTAATTAAATTTCCACCTTTAGTGTAATTAGACGTTGGAAAGTAGACCCAGCATCATTTTTAGCTATAGGAGTTCAAATCAAACTTCAAAAAAATCCGATTGACTTGAAAAAACAGTTGTACTCACTATTAAAGGTGACCTTAGTGAGTCCACATGAAGTAAAGTAAAACTTAAATTGGTTATACAGCTGTGACATAACTCACCAAAATAGAAGATAAAAGATACAAATTAAAGATTGTAACAAAGAATAGCCTAAAGATGTTTACTCAGGTTCATCGAATGAGAATACATTTTTTTCAAACAAATTCCATAAGATTAATAGCAGTTAGTTTGCCATCTTTCGCCATTGACCACTGATGAGCCTTCATACTTCCCGAATCGATTGTTTACAAAGATATTGATGGCCTTGCAAACTCCTAGCAACTTTTAATTGAACTTCTCTGTTACTCAGACAAAGTGACGACACAGATCACAGATGCAATACAACAATCCTTTGTTTACCTTGATTTCCTCAGATTGATTGTGTATCCAAAGTACGAACTTTGTACCTTCGGCACAAAAGTCTTCAAATCCGGCTCACTAAAGCTCAAACTGGGTTGCGGTGAAAAGTTGAATCCATTTGTTGAGCAGATGACCACTGCTAGAATTTCTATTATCACAACACCACTAAATTGCACCATTTTATTTAAATTTATTATTTTACACTTAATTTAATTTTTCTTTTTAAATAATCACAAATCTGCAGGTACTGCACGAAGTATTTGAATTTTTCACAGAAAAATATATACCGGGACGCACACAATTATTTAATTTTATTTTCCTCCTTTCCAAACCACTTTAGCACTTAAAATTAAATTAATAACAATAAATAGCACGAATAATAAAAAAAAAACTTTCGTCAGCAAGCCCGCACGCACATTGCTATACTGCACAACCGATTGTTATTTGGTGTGTTCGCGCTGAAACTCTCTCTAAGACTGCCTGTATCTCAGTCAGTTGGGAAAAGTATCTTTCAGTTCAGATACACTTTCGGTGTACAGCTTTGTCTTCTCTTTGCCTCAACACTTAGCACAGCACAGCAAAGAAAACGAATACGAATAATATGATAAGGGAGTGGAATAAAAAATAATAATAATAATAAAAAAAGACAACGACTGCGCAACATTCAACAACGACAACTTTGAGTGATTAAGCTGGAATTCGGTGAATTAAAATCGACTTTACTAGTTACTGCAAACGATATGCTTTTGTCATCTTACAAGACTCTCTCCGCTCGCAAGTCGCAACTCCCAGCTCTGGTTTACTACACATGACTTGAATGAATCATCCGGTTAAAAAAAACCGGCGCAGAGCCAGGCCAACTCATACGCATCTTCAAGAGAAACGATGGCAGCAATGTTTTGAGTACACGGAAAGAATTAGGACGAGCTTTTTCGATCAGTTATGGGTGGTACTGTCATTATAAAGAAAAGATTTGAAAAATAAACGAATGATTTACGGCTACTTCTATACTTTATGAATTTTATACATGAATCATGAATTTTATACACTTCTTCCCCAATAAATAAGAGATTAGTTCAACTAATCTTTTTTTCTTATGTCAAAAGCAGTTAAAGAATTTCAAAACTGCGTTGCAAATCTACACAGTGAACATTTTGTAAAGAACGACTTAAATTAGTCTAATGAATAAGAAACTGGAAGTCTTCTCGACTAAACCTGGAATAAAAGCTTTTGAAATGCGGCAAAGCCTAACACCCAAATACATAATGGGTGGTTTTATTGCTATTTTCTTTTTGGCAACACTGGTTTCGACAGCTCATGCGCGTTTCATATTTTGTGTCACTGTCAAACATCTTCAATTTGGTCTTTGATCAAACAAGAATCATCATGCAAACGAACAACGCTTGCAAATTATTGAATTTTATTACCAAAATGCGTGCGATGAACTTTCTGAACAGAGTCTCAGTTAGCAGAACTTCAGTTCTGGTTTTTTCTTTTACACTCTTGAACACATATCCGGCTCGCAGATAAAAACCGTAACGTATCTTCTTCCATTTTATGGTCAGTTTATTCGACCTACTGAGGCGGCTGTTCGGGCTATTGTGACTAAATTTCGCAGAAAATTTATAGTGTTGGACATTAAACCAACAACACGTTTACGTAGAGTGACATACGGTTTAAACAAGACGATGTCACATACTACACAGCACTCTTAACAATGAATCAATTGCGATGCAAGTTTGGTGAACAGATTAGATCCAGCGATTTAACGTCTTTAAACTACTTTTTGTGGGGCTCTGTTAAGGCCCATGTCTTAGCCTCAAACCCGTTGCGATTGAAGCGCTGGACTTCAACATTGAAGCATTTATACCGACCAAAAAGTTAGCAAGAGTATGCCAAAGTTGGACTAAGCGGATGGGCCACTTGAGGAGCAGCTGCGAACAACAATTCCATGAAATAATCTTCAAACATTAAATTATATCGTTCCGATTAAAGGTTTCATGCATTTTTGTGAATTTTATGTTTTTTTTTTTTGATAGTCATAAAAACACTCGTTACATTAAATTGAATAAGACGCAACGAAAGGTCAGAGCGAGTAGACTGGACCAAGAAAAGAATAAGATTTTAGGAAAAGGCAATCTCTCTTCTCCTGTTGTCGTTTTAGTGAGAGAAGAAAATTTAACTTTGAATAGAAAAAAATAGGTATATACCTATTCAAACCCAACGGAAACCCGCAAATCGATGTTTTTTAACTCGTTGAAGGGCTAAGACTTTATTCTCAATTATTATTTTAAATAAAGGTTTGAGAAATAAGAAAAAAAAAACGCATGAAGTTTTGACATTGACACTTAGAGCCAATTTTAAATTTACCACCTAAAAGGGTAAGCTAAATCTCACCCCGCCATACAATTATTTACTTGTCTTGCTCTTGACCCAGTCTTTTTGCCCTGGCTTTTTGGTGCATCTCATATGAATGCGGATAGAAGACTAAAACCCTTGAGTTTTTTTTTGGGTTCTAGGCCATCATGGCAAGGCTGGAAACGAGCTCGACGATGAACGCGCAAGCCAAGGATCTATGACATCTTTCTCAGGACAATCGACGATTGACACAAATAGTGACCTCTCTTTTGCTAAGCATTTAAATGTCTTAGGCTTAAGTGATACCACACTCCGTGAATTGTGTGGAGGAGATGATGACGACGAGGAGCCACTTGCTCTGTGAATGTCCTGTATTTTCCGGTATCATGTTACAGATACCCGGCGCAGACATGATGAGAGCCTTTGACCTAAGCTCCTTATCATGGCAGCGTCTTTTAGCTTTTCTACGAACATCTGGGGCCAAGCTTTCTTTTTCAAATGTTAAATAACCTGGTAAAATACTAAAATTTTTTCTTTGAAATCATCTAATGAGCCAAAATATGTTATCAATGCTATAATTTAAGACGTTCATAATTTAAGACGTTTGCATAAGGCTCAACAGTCTAAAAGAACTTATTTCTACATTACATTTACATGAAACCTACTGCACACATAAATCTGCGGAGTAGGGGGGTTGCAGCCGGGCGACAAAGACCATTTGGCTGATACACCACAAGACTAACTACACAAATACTACATAGAACTCATTTCTATATTTTCCAGCTTACTCTTCTGCAAACCTTTTTTTCAGTGTAGGTGCACACGACAGTTCGTTACTTAACCTTCGGCTTACTGGGGGAGCTATTAAGTTTGGGGAAGACTTTGGTTTTACACGCATTCCAAAGTGATGATTCTGAATCTCTGAACAAAGACTTTTGTATTCGATTTTACGAGTACAGAGAGTAGACTGACAGGTAAGCTTCACACACAAACGCCAGTCATACTTGAAATCCTTAGTTTACCCACACAACATCATCAATGGTGATATATCATTGTATCGCTTCGTTGTAATTGTAATAAGCTGCTCGAATGTCAACCAAGGTGAAGATAACTTTTATTTCTTTCTATGAACAAATTGAACCTATTGAATTCAAAATAAACAAACAGAAGTAACGACTGTGTATGTAATTTATTCCAGATTATAGAACAGAAGAAAAAAAATTAAATTAAACAAATAAAACCAAAGCTGATGTGCGTACAATTGCTGCGCCACTGATACGGGCAACTTTAGCTATGCTATCGCGGTTGTGCCTCCGGCAATCATCTGTCTCATTTGTTGTTGGATTCATTTTTATCGGTTTCTATAGCTAATGTTGATAGGAGGTCATGCCCTCA
Organism: Melanostoma scalare; assembly: GCA_949752695.1. NCBI lineage: Eukaryota > Metazoa > Arthropoda > Insecta > Diptera > Syrphidae > Melanostoma > Melanostoma scalare. Next base: position 27,035,809 of record OX456984.1, on the reverse strand, counting down.
AGCACTTGAACTTTTTGAAAGTGAGACATCGCACATACATGGTCGAGGGGGAGGAAATAGGCGACGTCGACGAGCCGCGCCGCCATCCCAGCGCCATCGCCATAGGAAATTAGTGGCATTTGTCGTTGTCGTTGCACTTTAAATGAATGCAGGGCAGCACGCACAAGTGGATGATTTTTTTTTTTGAATTTCAATTACGGATGTAGAACTAATTTGTGGTTAGCCACTCACCGGCCTGATATCGCTGTTTTGTGTCATGTTTATTATGATGTAGATTACGCAGGGATTTTTTTTAAATAATAATTCAAAGAATCAAGGGGAGTTGTGAATTAAAGTAGGGTTAGAAATCAACTTCAACGTGTAGGTAGTTGACATACTACGTGCAAGGATAATGCTGAGGGATGCCGTCGAACATTAACAAGGGAATACTTATTTTTTAGCATATGGTAGATTGATTTGGTTTCACTTTTTATTGAAGAAGATTATGACTGTGAATACGAAGGCAAAAGCTTTTTGTAAAAACTCATTATGAAAATTCAAACCTGCTTACCTACCAAGCTAACATTTACAATACTTGGTTCTTAGGACCAGAAGCCGTAGTCTATAGTCGACCCGTGGTTTTAACCAAAATCCTTAAACTTAATTGTGTAAGATAACCAGTGATCCGATTGAAACCGTACCACACGCTTACCTTTCGTCAAATCCTCATAAAGACAGTATGTAGTAGATATTATAAACGCTACTTAAATTGAGCAGAATCTACACAAAAGTTTTAAAACGTTTAGGTTATACTTATAACTAGCTGTGCCCTCACTTGCTTTAGCTTCGGATACAGAAATCGTATTTTACCTCGTTACCAACAGGTAAAACTGAAACCCAATACGGCGAATGGTACCTCAACTGGGACTATTTAGTTCTCGGTTTTGCTTTATGCATCTGAAGATATATCCAGCTCACGAATAAGCTGTGTGAAAGAAAACTAACAAAACTAACTGAACCTTCCAGCTTAATCGATAAGCCGTTCGGAATCGAGAATTGTAGGACCTTTCATTGCTCAGAAGGTGTGGTTGAAAGAAATGCGCTAGGCCTGGGCCTCCCCGCTCTGTTGCGCCACCCCATTTATGTTTTATTTATGTATTTATTTTATCGCATTCACTCTATTCATCACATTAAAGTTTTCAATATCGGTTATTAATCTTATAAGAAAATTAATATCTAAAAAGAAATCTTTAGATTTGTCAGAATGACAAATTCGCTGGGAGTTTTTTTAAATAACATGTTATTTCCGGTGATCTTATTTGATGTCTATTTGATGACTAATGGCTGACCCGCCCGGCGTACCTCGGGACCTACGGTGATCTAGTGATTCTGCTCGCAATATTTTAATGAAGTAAAATCTATGTTACTGAGGAATATTAAAACATTCTAATGTTAAAAGAATTATGGAAATCTGGCGTCGAATTACGGTAAACGTTATCGAATAATTCGTGACGAGATTAAGTGAATTCGGTATTACCGCTCACGTTTTCGAGTAATCACGTTATCAGTAATCGAACGGAGTTTCATTCAACGCGTTGAGTGCTCAATGATTACTCTTGAAATGAAAATAAAGGAAACTTTGTGAATATTTTTCTTGTATTTAATACAAAGGCATATTCATTTACCCCAGTCAAAGCATATTTGTTAAAAAAAAGTTTTTAATCAATATCAAATCAATTCAAAACGATCACTTTCGTTGCCGTGCACATGCATCGGAAGACAATCACAACCGTCTAGGAGCAATTAACAAAATTTCTTTTAACAACACCACTCGAATGCGTTTAATGTTTTTGTTTTCTGAAATTTTCACTAAAATTTGTCTTTTTTGTAAAGGAATGAATTTCGCTAGATGAAGTTAGTCTAATGAGACATCAGCGACATCTGTGAGTTCATAGAAACTCGAAATATACCAGTGAATTTTCGATGTAACTTACAGTTTATTTTAAATAGCTTTACGATACGTGAGATCACGTGTGCCGTAACCCCAAAATCATGGGTTTTTTTTTTCTTATTTCTCAAACCTTTGTTTAAAATAATAATTGAAGAATAAAGTCTTAGCCCTACAACGAGTTATAAAACCTCAATTTGCGGGTTTCCGTTGGGTTTGAATATACAGGGTGATTTGCATAAGGTGTGACAAAAAGATAGGGTGTGTAGGTTGGACTTAGACAAGCAAAAAATTATATGGGAGGAAATTTTGACTTTGAAAATTAATATTTCAAAAGCTATTCATTGGGTTTACATTTAAAAACTATTTATACGTTTTACATCCGGATTTTTTGTGTTTGATCAAAAATAAATAAGAGCTGTAGGTATTACCGTTATTTTTAAATAATTTTTTTTCCATTTTAAGTGATTTTTTTCTTAAATTGCCCCTCCCGTCTAAACGGGGGAAAATGGACCCCCCCCCCCCTCCCATACGATTTTTTGCTTGTCTAAGTCCAACCTACACACCCTATTAGTGTGTAATGAAACTAGTCCGTTCTATTCGGGGATAATGAAGCACTCTAACGGTGAAACAATTTTTGAAATCGGTCTAGTATGCCCCGGTAATGTTCCTGTTTATGTCTTTTTTCCGTAGGAATATGGAGATTAAATATATCCTATATCATTTCTCAGGCACTAGACCATCTCTGTTCCAAGTACATATTATTTAATTCGGCTCAGTAGTTTTGAAGTCATTTAATACAAACTTTGAGTTCTTGCTAACGTTTCCGTTTCCGTTTTTGAAGGAAAATGGGGATGAAATATGGCCTGTTCCTTCCTAGGCTCTAAAACATATCTCTTTCAAATTTCATTTAAATCGACTCAGTAGTTCTGGAGCCTATTCAACAAATAAACATAAAAATCTAACCTCTTATTAGTGTAAAGATAAAGATTTATTAATTTTACAATAAATATTCAAAGCTCTCAACCATACTCTGCTTAAGTTTTTTTTCCTTTAAAAGAAACTCATTTCCTATAAATTCATTGAATCAACTAACTGATGACCTTGGTGCATTACAGTTGCAGTTGACTGGCATAGTCGTCATATGTCAGCATTAATCAACGTCTTGTTGAATACGAAGTTGACGAAGCTGACAATGTTGATATTGATGTTTACTGACCTATCTCACTGCCAACAACGCAACCACGAACAACTTCCATTGAATCAGCTTCGCAGATAATTGCTATTTTTATTCATCCGCTTCAAAGAAAACAAAAAACAGTAAATAAAACAAAAAAAGCACCACACTCCATAAAACCCCTTACAAGCAGGAGTTGACAGACCGTTAATAATAATTGAGCATGATTGCAGTTGGATGTGTAACCATTTGATCCCATTGATCATGCCAGAGGCAACCCGCAGGTTCGACGATTACATTTATGGTTCAATTAAATTGAATAATTTTTTGTGAGTGTGTGGGACGTGCGAGGAATTTGTGATTTTCTATTTTTCCGATTTCGGCACATCAGCGTTAAGATCGGAAGACACCTGCTAACTGCGATTAAAAAGACGTTTGTTTTGACACTCGATGAGTGTAAAAAAAAACAATTGTACCGCCAAAAAATAAAACGAAACAAATGACCAAACAAAAGAGAAATTGGTGATTCGAAACACTTTTACTTTTTTCCGACTTGCCCATTTTGCGACTTAAGTGTGACTCATCTCTGAACGAGTTGAGCCAAAAAAAGCTCAACTGTGAACACCCATCAGGTAGCTATGTAGGTTGAATGAATTTTTTGTTTGTATAGAGAAATGACGTTCGACGAATGTACCTACTTACTTTACGTTCAAGAAGTGAAATGTATTTTAAACTATCCCACATCTATAGGTAAATTGGGGTCATGTCGCAAGCCCCTCGAGCTCTTAGTTGCCGATTAAAAACTGAAGATTACGCAAAAATACAGATACCTACAATTTAAATTCGTGTTTTATTTTCTGGGATTTGTCATCGCCAAAAGTAAAATATTTGAACCGTATAACGAGCGGTCACTATCTCGAATTTAATTTTGAGTATACTCATTTCTCATTATAAAGCCATAATCATTAGTGAAGAAAAGGAGGCTTAACTAAGTCGGATCTAAAGTGATAAGTAAAGGCAATGAGGAATTTCAGATTTATTATTGTCTTTTTCTATATGGCAATACATTTCAAACAAATAACACAGGCATAAAAGTAAGATGAAATGTGTTAAAGCTAATAGCATTTACCAATAAGGATTTATGCTGGGCAACAGTGTCAAAAGGACCAAAAGGATTGGACACATTTGGAACTTGAACACGCCGCTCCGTCACCGCCGTGAGATTGTGATAAGCTTTTCTTCAATATATTTGAAAAATTCAACTAAAGTAAGCGGAGTGTTTGATCGGATAAACTTGTGCACGCTCAAACGGGTATATAAGAAAATTGATACACTTTCGGCATGGATGCTATATGAATTTCGTATTCACGGCTTACCCCACTCAATTTATTAAGAAAATTGTAAAACGACACCAATAAGACAGGGTTAACTTGTGACACCTCTTTTGACACCTGTATTAAAGGCTCGAAAACTTGTGATCCCAACCTTCTTCATCTTCTTCTTTAACGGTGCTGTGAGTATCATGATCGCCAAAGGACTACAACTCTCTCAAACTAATCAGCCAATAAGTCTATAACCTCTTACTCGCCGAGAGTAGCACTTTTCATAGACTTTAGAGAGGGTTTTGGGAATTTATAAGCCTGTACAAAAAAATTTAATAATTTTACTAGTGTTTCATCCATACACGTTAGAGCTCAAACATTTGTTTCTTAACTCTGCCAAAGTAGCTTTGCAACTGTTGAAATGAAAACGTAATTTGGTATATGGTCTTTCTTAAGCATTGACTTGAAAAGTTTTTTAACCTGTACCTAAAGGAATTCTTTTAGGGCTCCTTTAATGATATGACTAATAATTAACACAGATTAGGTAATAAAGAGAGTCAACTCATACCCCCTTTGCCAGAATACAATCAAAATTTTTGTAGAGGTGAAATCAGAGATAGCGTCTTATTTGAATTAACGGCTATATCCGGATACCGGATATAATAATTAAGTTTCATTAATTCTTTTTTTTTTAGTGTAGTTTTCATTTTGATGACAAATAACTTTTATTATGGCAGATTCGAATAAAGTTTTCAATATTCTCCAATGTGAAAACCAAAAAATTTCGAAAAAACGTTAATTTTTTAAACTGATTTTAAACCAGTTGCCAAAAAAATGACGACGAAGTTTTCCGATTGAATTCATTTTGTAGGCAAAGTCGGACTACCATCACGCAGCAGTGGGCTCTTTGATTTAACTCTGTGGACACTGCCTTGCAGCAGTTCTCTCTGGTTCTACTCTAACTCTATGGCAATTAAACATATTCCAAGCAACTTAAAAACTTTCAATTCGTTTCATTTGGATGTTATAATTATAATAATAATACCTATGAAGATTGAAGACCCCAGCTAGATATTGGCTTAATAGAAAAATGGCGCCCAAAAACCTAACGAAGAAATTGTGGTTGAAGCATAGCGTCAGGTCGAACACCATTTAACAAAGTATGTATTTATCTGGCCAGGGCTATTGCGTTTTTTTTTTTTGCTCGAGTGTAATAATGGAAATAAACTTTACGAAGAACATTCCACATGGTAAAAGGCAATAGCTAATAGACAGAACACTTAAAATACTTCCAATGGACTGTCTTTACATTGCTTTTGATCATTTACAATCAGTATTTGGATGACCAGGTAATTTTATTTATAGTTTTTTAAATTTTCTTATACTTCATGAAAAGGAGAAAAGCATTGTTCAAAACTTTTCCACAAGCTGATTGCTTACCCATGATGGCTTCTCTAAAGCCAAGTAATTCCGAATCGAATTTTGACAAAATAACGATGATGGCAGCTCGAAGCAACAAAGTTTGAGCTTTGAACCACAATAAAATTAAGAAATTGTGAACCTGAAACTCAACAGGGCAACAAGTAATCAATGATTTGGAATGGGAAAAATATATGTTTATAGCTTCAAACCAAAAAATCTAAAGTCAACAGAAGACATGACAACACACAGATAAATATAAAATTAACTCAAAAATATACCCATATTTGAGAAGAAAAAAACAGTACTTCTTACAGTTCCGAAACAGCCAGTATTAGGCACTAGTGAACAAACCTACTGACAGTTTTAGTTCAGTTTTAATTTTAAAATTATCTATCACTTTGCTTACTTAGTAAAAACGAGAATAAAATAGTTATCTCAAATGCGTATAAATACTTTCAACATTCAACTTCTATTCAATTTCGAATCGAAGAAGATTTTATGATGGTATTCGACATCGACTGGTTTGAAAATATGATTATATCGTAAAAACGAAATAACATACGGTTTGGGTCACAACTAAGCAAACTCTAGTGGGGAATAACAATATTTGTATTCACCTTACTGAAAAAGGTAAAAATATATGTACGAGTAAACGAACATACACGTAAGAATACGTTAAAGATTCAAATTTAAAAAGTACGTTACTGATTTCTATAGTTGGAGTATGGTGTTTGTAAAATAGTGAATATGTTTTTCTGAAGATGTGAGTTTCTTGAATTATTCTATAAGTAATAATAGACAAATGGTAGAGAATTTTCAATATCATGAAGGTTTAATCTCTGTTACCGGCGAAATCGATCAAGATATAGGCAACCGAACCGAGAAAGCAAAGGCTGTATTTGCTGTCTAAAATATAAGGTGAAAATTTAAAAAAACAAACTACGGATGAATTGAATCGGAAGTTCTTTGTGGGTACAACTCATGGAAAATCACATCATATCTCACATCATACGTGCACATATATGTATCTGCAAAACATTGATAGTTCCTAATCAAAGCGTATTTCCGATGATGAACTTCATGCGAGAGCAGATCAAGGAACTCATTAAAACATGAATACGAAAATATAAGAGGCAGTCAATTGGCCATACGCTTCGAAGCGGCAGCGAATGCATTGCGAGTGAAGCGGTGTAGTGAAATCACATAACCAGGCAGACGAGTGGCCAATTTTGATTTTATATTTTTATTTTGCACAAACACATTTCAAAAGTTCTATGAATTGGTGTGGTTTTTGATGTTCATGGAGGTGGTGATGTTAGTGTTTTAATCTGATTTGCGCTATGAAATATAAGGTTTTTATCCTTGATGGCATTTAACGCACATTCAGATAATCTAACTTTTTCGCCCTCTGATTGGTCAGAAATTCAATTTTTCATTTGATACGAGACTTCAATGAAAAGCCGAAAAAAATTAGATTATATGACTAACTGAATTTTGTTGAATGCCTTAATTCGATAATAAACTTTTTGACACATTATGTACCTGATCGAATTTGAACTGAATGCTTCGAACTGTCAAATCCCATTCGCGTTCCACACATGATCCATATATCTACAAATGAATTAGTTGTTTGCTTGTTAATAATTTAAAAACGTGATCTTGGAAAAAACCCGAGAACGTAATATCGATATTCACCATCTTTTTATCGATTTCAAGGCCGCGTATGACAGCATTCACAGAGACGAGCTGTACAGAGCCATGTCTAGTTTCGGCATCCCTGCAAAACTCGTACGACTATGCAGGATGACTGGAGAATTCACGCTGCTCCGTCAAGGTCGGTAGAACTCACCGAGACCTTTGATGTCGAAAAAGGCTTTAGGTAAGGCGACAAACTGTCATGCGATTTCTTCAACATCATACTTGAAAAGATTGTAAGAAACTCAAACGTCAACACCAGAGGAGCAATCTTTCAAAAGTCTGTAAATTACTCGCCTATGCAGACGATATTGACGTAATGGGAAGAAAAAAGCGTGATGTCATATAGGTGCTTACGAGTATTGAAAAAGAAGGGGCAAAATGGGTTTGATGGTTAATGAGGGCAAAACGAAGTATATGCTGTCATCAAACAAGGACACAGAACATCGACGAATTGGACTAAACGTCACAATAGACAGACATAACTTCGAGGTAGTACAGGACTTCGTCTACCTAGGATCCGCTTTAGACACGGACAACAACATCAGTGCGGAGATCAAACGGAGAATAACTCTTGCCAACCTTTGCTTCTTTGGGTTAAGAAGGCAATTGAGAAACAAAACCCTCCCCAGAAAAGCCAAGGTAACCTTGTATAAGATCTTGATCATCCCAGTCCTGCTTTACGGCGCGGAAGCATGGACCTTATCGAAAGCGGATGATAAAACCCTTGGTCGTTTCGAAAGAAAATTTCTCCGAATGATCTTTGGTCCGGTATGCGAAGACAATGTGTGGAGAAGAAGATACAACAACGAGCTGTATGAGCTGTAGCGCGACATGGGCATAGCTAGAAGAGTACGTATCGCGAGGCTACGATGGTTGGGTCATGTAGAACGGATGAACCCAAACGATTCGGCTCGACGGGTTTTCGAAAGAAATCGCAGGGAAATCGCGGAAGGGGAAGACCTCGTCTTAGGTGGCGCAATCAAGTGGATGAAGACCTCAACCGACTTAGAGTGCGAAACTGGAGAGAGCTCGCCCGAAATCGAAGTCGTTACAGAGGGATGTTGGTTGCGGCCCAGGTTCACCCCGAACTGTAATGCCCACCTAAGTAAGTAAGTATAAGATCATACCGTAGCATCAATGAGGAGAAATCACTCCTATACTCTATACCATCTATACTCTCCATTTAACATTCCATCTTTTCAAATTGGAAAAAGCGAATCGTAAAGTCTGTGGAACGCATAATTTTTTTTTATTCTGAGAAGGGAGAAAAGTTCCATAAACGTGTTAGCAACATTAAAACCGAGGGAGTTAAAAAAATGGAAACTTTGTGCTTTGATTGCAAAAAGGGGCAGGCAGGCGAAAGGTTTGTTTTTTATACTTAACGTGTCATAAAAAAAATTTGAAAAGTATTCAAGCCTTTATAACAATACCATCCACATACATAATTGGACAACCAATTAAAAATTTTCAAAACCACTAAAAGGACGAATCGAGAGTATAGGCAGCGATACCAGCGTTTTTCCCTCCATGACTATAGTTTATAAATGGAATGATCAAGTCTCCAATTTATTAAAGAAACGTCAAAAGGAACGAATATTCGTTGATTTGACATTGTGAAGAAGTGCGAGCAATCCGTTAATATAATAGGAATACTCTTATGTACAAGAGCGGCAAATCGCCATCTAGTTATTTGACGCCATACTAAAATTTACTTTAATTGTTATTGATGTGCTTTATAAGCACTCCTACAGTAAGGAGGATTTGACAATTCCTCGCATAACATAAAATAAGAAAAATCTTTTATTTATATTCATATAAGATTAACCGTTCTTAAGCTAATTAGCAAAAAGTGCTCTGCAAAATGGCGCCTTTAATGGCTAACGGTGTAAGTGAAACTGTTCAAATGTCAGAAGATATATTTACTTAGATTCAATAGGTTAACAATATTTCAAAGAGATGTTTTCAGCAGCTTAGTGTAGGTATTTCGTACTTCTTGTATACGAGTATATGAAAATACTGTCCAAAACGAGATTGACAAACCGATACAATTTCGTGATTATTTTTTAATTGAGCAACAAACAACAATATAAAAGAGGGCGGTCTAAAAAGCTTCCACCTTTGTTATAAAGATAGCAGCACTCGTCAACAATATCGCGGGAATTCGGCATCTTTTTAAAGACACTCACTTAAATTTCAATTTCAGTGGCTCTTACTTTAAATAGCGATAATGTCATATAATGCGTAGAGATTTGCTCAAATTATACTCCCTACAAATAACCACAAATATTACAATTTATTTATTTTATATAGTTTTTGATAATACTGCTGCTAGCTGTGTTCAATGTTTGTAGTGAGTGCCCAATGTGAGTATTTTTTTTCTGTTTTTGAATTTGGAAATAAGTTTTGGTACCGTACACGTACCATTAATGCCCAGGTTGTTGCCTTTTATTCAAAGATAACTTCTTCCTTAAGCTCCAACATTTTTTAAAAAAAAAGACAGCTTTTGCAGCATAGCTCAAAGAGAAATACCTGAAATGTCACTGTTTGTTCACCTCTAAAAATTCACTTTAAATATAAGTGCCGTAACATAAAAACATCAAAACCTAAAACACTTTTTATGATCACATAAAAATCAATTAGTTTCATTATGCCAACCTCATCCTTATTTTTTTACACAGCCACATTATGGCCACTACACCAGAAAGGCATTTTTATTCATTTAAAGCGACTATATTACTAAAATCGCAAAAAACCTATAAAATAAAATTAAGTAAAAGTAAATAAAAATAAAAGATATTAATTTGATAAAGGTCTCTTCTTTATTGAGTTGGAAGATGAAATAAGATGGTGTGTTGTTTTTTTCTAGATGGCATCACATCATTGTATTAAAACCAACCTTCATAATTTTGAATGAAAGCTTTTTCTTAAGACGGGTCAAAATTCGTTGAAAGAGGATTATAAAATCAAGGCGAATTACATTTGTGCGTTATAAAGAACTTGCCAGTTTCTAACCACAGAAAGGATTTCCTTTTCTATCCCTATTCAAAAAAAAGAGAAGAAAAAAAACAAGCAGCAAACAGACAATTATAGAGGTAGGTCCGGAAACAGAAATCACTAACAGACCGACACAGACGAACGACGAACGGTACAATGGGGAGGAATAACCCTAAACAAATTGATTCCCACAAATCCAATTGATCCTTTAGTTGTATGTCTGAGCGACCTTCCAGCCTATACTGGGATTTAGCATTCGTTTTTCCTCTTTTTTTTTTTTTTGTTTTGTTGCGTTTCATTTCCTCCGGCTTGGTTTCGGATTTCGATGTCAACAGACGGGAAAGTGTCATTAGATCAGTTGACACGGGAAGCCAGGAGCGCACACATAGGTTATAGTGTAATTGAGTTGAAGCAAGTATACCTACCGATGAGGCAAGGAGAAGGCGACCTCTCTCCTTATATAAATTTTTTCCATTGAGGGATGCCGCCACAATCGCGTGGGTCGTTGACAACTCAAACAAACAAAACAAAACAAAAGTATAAAAAAAGCAACAAAACATTTAGCTCCAGCGATGGGTTATTGTTTCTTTATGGGTTTTTAGCTTTTCTTTTGCATATTAAGTTTTGTGGATATAGGCAAAGGGACCCCTTTGAAGTCAAAGGAATTGGATTTGTTTGGTCATCTGTTTTATTTGATACCCGATCGAATTACACGTTAATCCCTTTGTCGATTCAGAATTAATACGCCCTTTTTAGCTTTGCCTCCTCTGTACACATGTGGGCACCTTTAGATGACATATCGGGTATAAAGTGGAAGCAAATCCATTCTATATGAGGGTTAGAGGAGGAGCTGACTGTTAAATGGCATTAAGTGGGTGAGTGGAGAAGGGCATTGTCTGCCAACGTGATTAGGCATTGTGAACAGCAAAAAAAAGGATGTCTGGGATTTGCGCTTCAAAAGATTAAAATAGACTTATTTTGAGGAGTTGTGGTAACAATGATTTTGTTTTGAAGTACAAGGTGTCTCAAAAGTAAGTTCACATTTGCTTATCTTATTACGCGAAAGCAACTATTCTGAGGGGCGCGGGGGGTATGTCAGTCGGTAGTCTGGCTCTTGGGAATTTAGTCGCTATGGAGCGTTTCTCTGGTGCGGACCGTGCGTTGTGCGTACGTGAGTTTTACAAAAACGGTAATTCACTGTAGCGCGTAGAAAATTCTGCAGTATTCGACATATTCGTCACTTAAATGATGCGCCTAGCACTCGTCTCATTGCAAAATGGGTTGAGAAGTTTGAAGAGACTGGGTCAACTCTGGAGAAACCAAAATCTGGGCGACCAAGAACATCAAGAACAGCCGAAAACGAAACAGCCATCACGGAGACTACCTGCCGAGCTGTCATAGGCAATTTTAGTGCCCGACTAAATGAATGCCGAGAGCGCAACGGTTTACATTTGGACGATGTTATTTTTAAAAAATAAATTCCCAAACAGTGTACTTCAATATAAAATAAACATTTTTTCAATAAAGCTAAGACTTTTCTTTTAAAAAAAGATTTAAATGTGAACTTTCTTTTGAGACACCTTGTATAAAATTAACAAAAGGACTGTCCAAAGAGTTACTTTGATAACATTTTCCATGCAAAGATGGTCTACGGAAGATTAGACGGTCTTTTACAATCAAGACATCATAAGGGCTGCAGAAATTTGTGCTCTTTGTCTAGAAGATAGATTTTTTTCAAGTGAAGTTTATTTAACCCAAATATGAAAACATTTATGGGATAGACATAAAGTTGTGAGAATAATCATACAGTGTTAGGGTTCAGGAAGAGTCCACCCCAACGGAATTTTATGCATACTCGGAAAACAAAATCAAGGAGAAGAAATTTTAAGTTGCCTGTAAGTTTTGATTTCTATAAATGAGAACCAAAACCGTAAAACAAACGTTTTTGGTAAAAATAAAAAAATAAGATTAAAGATTGGGCTTATAAGAATTTCCAGCATCGAATGACTAGATCAGAAAAAAACTCCCAATCGCAATTGGCACGAATCCAGGAAGTTTTGAATGGAAGAACGTTAGTACCTACAGAAGAAATTCTGCGAACAGTTACATTTGGAACGACATTTAAGATGGTCATACCTCTGCAAATGATAGATAGATAGAAAAAAAAAGTTTTGTCACTCGGGCAGACGACATGCCTTAAGTTATTCAAGATTTTCTCAATGACTCTATGTACTGTTTACTATATTGAATAAAGATCTATCTATCTAAAAATTTTGGGTTTAAGCTTTATCAATTCCAATAGAGCTTCCGGGCTGGAAGCTCCAACACCAACCCTTCATGGAAGTTAGTAACAAAAATTATATATATGTATTAAGCTTTCGACTTAAAAAAGTAATCTCCCTATCAACATTAAAACGTATTCAGATCTATTCCATGAAATCATACAGGCAGAACTATACTCTGTTCAATAAAAATGTGCAGTACAAAGAAAATAGGGATATTTATCTCACACTCGCACTAAAATGATTCCCAAAAGTACTTTTCGACTGAAAGCTCTGCCAGGGTTGATGAGTATACACTCATTTTGAGGAATAATTATTTAATTATTAACTCACAAAAACACAAAAATTTTCAATTTTTCGCCTGCCAAGTATCCAAGCATTTAAATTTAGATCATGAAAAGTTCTACCAACATCGTAGCAGCCGTTTTCGAGTAAAATAAAAAAAAATAAATTTTTGTTTTTTGGGCTTTTTATGATCCTTAGGTTGGAACAATGTAAAAATACTAGACAAAGAAAAGCGCATGACCACCCGCTTCACTCTGGAGAGCTTGAGAATCCAGCAAAAAATTGATTTGACGATGAACCATCAAGAAGACGTCAACAACATTAGTTCTTTGTACATTGTTGCCATACACTAGTTGTTAAATATTGTGATATTAGGTTAATTTTTGTTGTACTTTGTGTTAAATTATTTTTTCATATTGGTTTTATTTAATTACAGTGTTGTCCATATTTTACTTCTTTCGCACATTTTGTGCAAATTTTCAATTATGTTTTTTTAATATAAAATAGTAAGTTCTTCATATGTAAAATTTCTTTCAAAACGTTTTGTACTAACAATGTATTTAAATTATATGTAGCTAAATAAATCCCCTGAAGAAGCTGGAAAACAACTGGCGAAACGTAGGGTAAAACCAAGATGGATTAGTTTTATTCAAATATTAATCGCATCCAACCTAAGGATCATAAAAAGCCCAAAAAACAAAAATTTCTCACAAATTTAATATATGATCAAGTTCCCATTATCAAAAAATAAACCTTAGAAGGTAGGTACAGTAATTTTAAGACCTGAATCTCATTTGTAGTGCTGCTCCTGGCGTAATAGTCAGCATGTCAGTTTTATGGGATTTCGAGAATTGAGTCCCAGAAACTTCCTATTGTTTCTCCACGATCATTGGGTATCGAGGGATCTCGTAAGTCTACGAGCCTTTCACTGCTTTAAAAAGCGCTCGCATACTTAGCCGATCGGAGTTTGCAAATGTTTTCAGGTCTTCCATTTCCTAAGTTATGCTAGACAGACCACTGAACTCTTTTAAGTATGATTTAATTCAATTTGATTTTTTCAAATATAATTAGAAAGTTTTAATAGCACAAATAAAATTTAAAGTTAGCTTTTTTTAAAAAAACTGAGGTTGAGCTCAAAGAAGGTCAAATAAAGAGGGATGGTTTAAGAGAAGGTTTATTTTGGAACGTCTCAGTGCAGTGATAGATAGGAAAGGCAGAAGAAATAAACAGAGTTTAATCGTTGAAAATGTATGCTATGTTTGCACCTGAGACTTAAACTCAAAACTATCCCAAACCAACATGATAACCAAGTGGTTTGCCATACAAAATGAAACGTTTTTGGTCATTGGGTTTCATCTTAATCTACTCGAAACCAAGTGCGCTGAATGCACTATTTCCAATATTCCAGTGAATATGACGTTTAAGAGAGTGGAAGGAAATTGGGTCATTATTATCAACGTAATATAAGCGTTTCGTCAAAGTGCAACGCTTAAGTAAGTAGATTATGGCAATAGCTGGATATTTACTGACATTTAGTTAAAGAATTTTGATACCAAACAAAACAATTAGCTTGATCTTTTTGCAGCAATAGAAGTTAGAAACATCACCGTTATTCCCTTTTTTTGTGAACAGATATCATGGAAAAGTCTTTCTTAAACTCAGAAAACTCATTGCATGAAATGAATAGCTGAAATATAGAAAACATTGGGAGATAATTTTTTGGGACAATGGACGTTGTATTATTCAGATTGAAAAAGCTATCAGTAATTTGTATGTGCGTAAACAACGACCTCGACCTTCGTTGGAATGACCAAATAGTTGAGATCGCGAAAAATGTTTTAAGGGGCTCGGCTAGTTTCTCATTTTCAAAAAATCGATTTTTTTTTTTTTTCATTTTTCGATAGGTAAACAGAGTATAGAAGAGAAGCATCTCGGGCGCTCGAACTCCTGCTCTGAAAACTTTAAACGCGTTTTTCTCAAAACTGCATTTTTCAAATGTGACGCTGCTGTAACTCACGCAAATATTAACGAATTGTCTTGAAATCTTAACTGCTTACTCTCCATATATTTTTACATAAAGCCATCTAACACTTTTACGATCGGATGAAAATTGTAAATTTGGCAGACATCGAAAGACGATTTTTTTGACGAAATTTGGACCTCTTTTTCTAAATTGCGGCCATTTTGTCAATTTCCACTCCAATTATAGATGACTCTATGGGAAAAAGGGTCTACTTTAAAGCCATTTTTTTAATTTCTTGTTACAGGTACCAGAAAAATTCAAAAAATGCGGCAAATTGATGTCTTCTAATTTCAAGGAGTTCAAGACATGGAGAGAAGAGAAGTTGAGTTGAGAAGACGAATATGTATGTATAATAAACTCCTAAGATTACAGAATATTTGTGGCTATAGTTTTTTTCACGCCTTCAAAAAATCACCTCCATTTGAGCTCGAGAAACTAGCCGAACCCCTTAAAATCCTTAGGTTTCTTAAGACGATAAAGGAAATTTTTCAACCCTTCTGATTTGGTTGCAATTTATAAGACATACTTCCGCCCAAAACTGGAGTATAACTCCCATATCATGTCAGGTGCCCCTCAAACATTTCGGCCTTCCTGTCTGGGTACTTAATAGAGCGTTGAGATTGAAAGATGATCAATCGTAGAATTGACTGATTCTCTTGAACATTGTCGAAACGTTACTTTCTTATCGCTTTGTTCAGAAACCATATGCTTTTCTCCCCTGAAAGATTTTGGCCGCAACACCCGCCTCGCTAGGAATGCAAATGCCCAATTTCGGACATATTTCCAAGTACAGAGACTCATACTTTAGTCGCACTACCATACCAGTATAAAAAATAAAGATAAATAGGGTGGCACAACAGGGCGAGGAGCCCCTGGGCCTAGCCCATTTCTCACAACCATGCCTTTTGAGGGAATGGAGGGGATCTACAATTTTCTGCCGGTTCCGAACGGCTAATTCAGAAAGCGCTTTTCATGGCAATGAATTTGCTAACGGAGGACTTGCCAATTCCTCGCGAAAGGCGATACCCGTGGAAAAACATTTTTGCATTTGCTGGAATTCGAACCTCGAACCTGTGGGTTAGCAGGTGGACATGCTTACCATCACGTCACGGGTACCGCACTACCAGTATGCAAAATGCTTTACCTGACTCTGTTTTTTACTGCATTACGATTCACAAAAATTCAAAAGCAACGTGTGCATCGGTGTCTCCTGTCAAATCTCCTCTTATTTTACTTAATGTTCGCACTGTATTTAAAACATTATAAGGGTATTCAATCATAGCACCTCGATGACCGCGTTAATTATATATAAAAAAACGGATATAGAAAAACTAAAAGCGTTTCACTACCCCTATCTTAGTAGAGTTTTCAAAGATGAAGTTGATTTTACTTGAAAGACATTTAAGTTTTGGCAAAAGTGTTGTAAACTCTCGAAGAAAGTCAAAGACAAGTCCATTTCAATTTAGCTCCGAGCTTGAATAACACAACGATGTTTTAACTGTTTTAGTGTCCGTGGCGTAATGGTTAGCATGTCTGCCTGTTACCCGGGAGGTTCGTTGATCGAATCACAACAGATGTTTTTCAACGCGTAGCGAGGAATTGACAAGTTCTACGATAGTAAAATTCATTGCCATGAAAATTGATTACTCGATTAGTCGGTCGGAATCCGAATAAAATTATAGGTCCCATCCATTCCCACACAAGGTATGGTTATGCTGCAAATGCCGCTGCACCACCAAATTTTTTTTATTTTGTTTCAACTCAGGGGCCTGAAATGCCAAACTATATATTGCGAAGTGTAGAGCAGTGTCCAGTCGTCATACAATCAATCAGGCAAAGCTTTGTAAAAAAAGCCTTTTTGTATTAAAAAAAACAAATACGGAGGAAAGCAAATCCAAAAACTCAATGTTTACGACTAAAGTAGAAATGCATAGTTTCCATCCGTTCAAAGCTGGAATGGTAGCAAATGCTATGAACACAACGTCATTGTTAACCAAAGTGGAATCCGTTGCATGTTTCTTAGTCCGAATCCAGGTGGTTCCTTTATAATAATTCTGCCTTTATAAGATTGGACGTTCAAGTTGGAAACAGCTACACTGGCATTCTGCTTGAGTATCCAATTTCAAAAACGTCTCAAATATGCTTGAACTCATTACTACATTCTGGACACTAAAACAAGTTAAATATCGAAATGTATTTCGACTTGCCACACCACACCTTATAGCACTCCTCACAGCCTAAGCTTAATATAAGCATTCCATTGCTTCAACAGCCAATTCATGATAATAATCTGATGTAATTTGAGGCCTGATTCTATGGACGACCAATCAATCACTTCCATTTGACGTTTTCCCTAGGATGCAAGTGAAAACGTCTAATTTAATGTGAAACATTTGCATGACGATGTTAGAAAAGCATGGCACACGCAAGGGATACGATTACAACCGAATACATTTCTAGATTAATTACCTCTCACCGACTAATAACCACATTCACTCAATTATACATGAATAACACAAGTACCTGTACTTATAGCCAGACATCCATGTAATTACACATAGGAAATGCACAAACAGAACAGCCTAGCCACTGACTATAACCCAATATCGACTTACATTTCCTCTTAACCCCAATAATTCATGTTCTCATGTATCACTTTGCATTGCGAGTTCTACTCCTACTCCGAACCACAAAAACATCACCAAATCACTGATGTGGCTTTGGTATGAATTTTCTATTTTCGCATTCAAAATACATTCGAACTGTGATTTGATGAATGCACTGTAGTAATACCACTAAAACCCTGTGAGTCGTATACTGTTAGACGCCGCCCGTCGCCGCGCCGCACCGACCGTTTCCACCGTCCTCTGGTCGTCTCGACTGGCCGTCGAGTCATCTGGGCACGTTCGTCATTCGACATCGGAAGCGGGATAATTAAATTTATTCTAATTTCCGGTGAATTGTTGGAAAATTTCCCACAGGGTGCAGGGTACTGGGTGGAAGAAATTTCCTTTTGACCATTGTACGGAGACATATATACATTATACACACATACACACAAGAGTTTGAGTTGTAGAGTTCAGTTAACGATGAGTAAAGGCAGTGGTTTTGGATTGAATTGATGGAACTGAAGGGCAGGCAAACGCTTTGGAACTCAACTCTGAAGGAAGAGAGGGAGTAATAAATCCATAAAATAGTTTAACCCAGTTAAAGCAGCAACGACGTTATTAAAATTTAATTCCATAAAAAACAACTGTTGAACACAGGGTGATACATTGATTTTCTTGCCACGACATTAACTTACTGAAATAAAAGTTCGGGAAAAGAAATTCTATTTTTTCAAGAGCTAGGAGTGGGTACCCGTGGTGCGATGGTTAGCATGTCCACCTGCTAACCCAGGGGTTCGAGGTTCGAATCCCAGCAGAGGCAAAAAAATGTTTTTTCCCGGGTATCGCCTTTCGCGAGGAATTGGCAAGTCCTCCGTTAGTAAATTCATGCCATGAAAAGCGCTTTCTCAATTAGCCGTTCGGATCCGGCATAAAATTGTAGGTCCCCTCCATTCCCTCACAAGGCATGGTTGTGGGAAATGCGCTAGGCCCAGGGGCTCCTCGCTCTGTAGCGCCACCCTATTTATTTTTTTTTAGGAGTGGGTAATGTTGACATCGGCCAACGTAGAGAAATTGATAGGATAATGGTTAGCATGTCTGCCTGTTACAACGGAGTTTCGAGTTTTGAATCCCATAAGCACCAAGGAACAAGACATAGACATAGACAAAGACAAAGACATCCTCGAAGAATTGGGAAGTTCATTGAGAGTAATGACACTGCCATGAAAAACACTTTCTAACGTAGCCGTTCGAAATCGTCAAAAGATTTTTGGTCCTGGAAATGCGTTAGGCACCGAGGTTTAAATACCACCACTCTATTTCGTTATTTTTATTTATCTCTACACAAAACACAAAGAAAGGAGATTTTTTTTTGTTTGTATTCATTAGCCCTGTTCACACTGTACAATTAGTTGGACAGACTTGGGCTTGAACGACCAATGCTTGATAGTGTGAACCCTTCAGACGACCGCTTGTCCAACTTGTTGGATGGTTTTCAAAAATTTTTGAAAATCTAGAAGTTGGATGGAGTGGAAGGGTATGTGACATAAAGTTGGACGACAAGCTTGATAAGTGTGAACGCAAACTACATCAGACTATCCAACTTCCATCAAACCAAGTCTGTCCAACTAATCGTACAGTGTGAACAGGGCTAATAGCCTTCAAAACTATTAAGCCAATTTGGATGAAATTTGGAACAAAGATGGTCTGGTGCCTTGGAAGTAACATAGGTCATAATTCATTCCCATATTCCTTCGGGAACGGAAACGAGAACGTAAATAAGAACTAAGAATTTTTATTGAATATGCTCCAAAACTACTGTGCCGAATTGAATAATGTTTGGAACGGAGATGGTCTAGACTCTAGAGCTCTGAGAAATGAAATTGGCTATACTTCATCCCCCATATTCCCACTGAAATAAAGTGGAACTCAAAAACTGCTTAACAGATTTCCAAAATTCATTCAACCTTAGAATGCTTGACTGTTCATCAGTAACACAGATTTTGTTTCATCTAAATATTGCGAGTTGAGTTGATGCACTAGATCACAGTAAGACCCGAGTTACACCGGCGCCGAGAGGGGAAGGTATGGCGTATCACGCGTTTACTCATGGTATGTTGTGTCAATTGCTAACCCTACGGCGCAACATTGTCGCATTGTACTTATCGCGAGCATAGTGTTACGTGCTATGTGTTCTTTGAAATATCTATTTATTTACTCGGGGTACAATTACTTGAAAGCCCAACAATTTCCAGTCTGGTTAAGGACTATCCACAAGAACATGACTAACGAACGGCGAATGAACGAATATTCGTTAGTTTTGTTATTATGTTCAATGGAAGGTTTAGTGGAGTCAATGAAGCGAAAAATAGGGCCTTACCTCCGAATTTTTTTACTGTGAACCGATTTGCATGAAATTTTGGAATTAAGCTCATCTTACCCTTAAATTCAAAAGTGAAAATGATTTGAGCACCGCCACCACCCTGGGGGTGGTTGCTACCCCTTTTCGGGGGCGAATTTTTTTTTTTCAAAATAAACTCGGATATCGATAAAAGGCCTAATTTTAAGCAAAAAATCAAATATAAAGTTTTTCATTAAGTCCAATACTTTTCGAGTTATTGGAAATTGAAAATTCGCAATTTTTTCACGTTTTTCATCTATTTATTGCAAATATCTCCAAAACTATACGTTTTATCGAAAATTTTATAAAGAACAAAATTGTAGCAGGTAAAACAATGAACAATTTGGTTTTTTTTATAAAGTATTCTAAGAACAATATTAAGCTAGATATAAAAGATCAAAGCCATTTTTTTATTTTGTCTGAAATTTAATCGTTGTGGTCAATGCCATTTAGCGGCGAGCAGATGCATTTTATGCATTCTAATACAAGAGGATGTTTCGTAGTGCTTGAAATAAGCTTTAAAATGAGCACTATTAAAAGTCTTTTGCACGTAAAATAAGTGAGCTGTAGTGCAAATAAGGAGAGCATCTAATGTTTTTTTCTTTTAAACGAAAAAGTGATAAACGATACAGTGATTTTAGAATAGGTATGCGCGGCGAGCGAATAGAGGGGGGCCGGCCGGACGGACAATGATCCCGGCCGCGCTGCATCTTTGCTCCTTTTATGATTGGTTCCAGGTAGCTCGAGGTCTTCTTTGGTGTTCATGGAAGATGAGCTCACTCTAATGACGCTTATAACGGAATATTTTTAAGGGGAACCATTCAGGGTGCTGTTTTTCGCGTTTATTTTTAAACGCGTTTATCTCGAAACTAGTATTTTTATAGGCTGTGTGCAAAATATCTCGGCGACTGCGACTGTTGCACCGATCCTTCTGAAATTTTGCATAATTCTTTAATATATATAATCACACGAGGATTTTAAAAAATTTTAATTTTTCCGGAATTGACAGCTACAAAATGGCGGAATTTTTAGGCAAAAAACGACTTTTCACTGCAAAAGATCGAAAAGTGGAGGCGTCTCGGAAAATGCACCTCATCATCGGCTTGTTTTTCAATATTTTTGTATGAACAAATTATAGAAGATACTTGAGAGTTGAGACTATACTTAATAATGTAGCAAATCAATAAATTAAATTCCTTTATCAGATTTTTCATAAGAAATTCGTAAAAAAGCCTTTTTTTTAGTCTCCCAGGGTTTACCCCTGCCTTAAGGACTATTCACAAGAACATGACTAACGAACGACGAATGAACGAATATTCATTCATTTTGTTATTTTGTTCAATGGAAGGTCTTACATTTATCGCAAATCGCGTTCAACTTTATCACCAAAACAAAATCAAGAATGACTTTGAGGTTAAACACGCATGGATTGTATGTGGAACGAGAATAAAACTATATCTCATTTTCTTTAATTTTAGGAATACTTACAAATAAAAGTTTATATAAGAGTATCTTAAGATCGGTATAAACTAGGTTTCCATCGTTTCCTTGAGAATTTTCACAGAATTGAGGCTTGTAAGACGAAGTTCACATTGGTCGATTTGTTGAAACTTCGTGCGAATATATGCGACTGTTTTCTTGTTCTCCTTCTCTGTTACACCAATTTGTCGGTATTGACTTGCGGTCGATTCGTTGAACAGGGATGTGTGTTGTTTAAGGAGTGTTGCTTCAACAAAACGACCAGTATGAACATCGCCTAAGGTGCTTAGATTCACTTTTCTTGATTTATTCGTAGTTCGTTGGTCATGCTCATGTGAACAGTACTTAGCATTCTGAATTAGCTGTGGACCATCAGTCAAAACGGTGTATACTTCTTCACTTAACATAAGTTTGACGGCAAAAACAAAAAATGGGCCACCCTGTTGGCCAAAATTATAAAGCCAACTATATATTTCAACTATAATCATTTAGCTTCTTTTTTTTCTAACACATCAACCGCAGTAAAACACGAATCAGCCGTCAACTTCAATCACCAACATCTCGATCAAGGGTCTAGAGAGCGGGTGGGAAGTGCAGCTGCATATAACCATTCGCCGGATATAACTGGGTCTGATGACGGTGGTTACTGTGCTCGTATCTATGGCGTGCATTTGCTGCTGGCCGCAATCATCGAAATACAAATCCAATTTTAGATTGGTAATTAGTGAACGTGGAGTGGCGAACCGTGTTGGGCTCTGACTCTCCGTCTCTCCAGCCTGATTCATTTTTAATCAAACTGTAATAATCATTTCCAGTGCAACGTGCAATTACATCTGCTGCTAGTATAGATGGTTTCAACATGACTTGCATTGCAGACATCAGGCCGACTGACTTGTATAGCTGTTGTTGTTGTTGCTATAGTTACAGCCCACTTTTCGGATTTTGGTTAAGCGGCTTTGATAGATTGAATTCTGTTGCTTTGACGTGGGCTTAGACAGCAAACAAAAAAATCAAAACGAATAATACTTACATTTAATTTGTTTCTGTTTTTTTTTTTTTTTGTGAATAGTTTTTCTGTTAGTGGCATAGAAATTGGATTTTTACTTTGCCGTTCAGT
The DNA here is from genome assembly GCA_949752695.1 of Melanostoma scalare. Lineage (NCBI taxonomy): Eukaryota > Metazoa > Arthropoda > Insecta > Diptera > Syrphidae > Melanostoma > Melanostoma scalare. The sequence continues at coordinate 27,013,076 of OX456984.1, read as the reverse complement.
AACGAAGAAAGTTTAGCTTATAACCGAGTTAAGTACTCCCATTGGACGCAGTAAGAGCTGTACAAAAATTAAACGTCTGATGATTGAAAAGAATCAGAAGTGTTGTCGAAATGAAACGGCAGAGTACTTTCACTCAAGTCAGAGATTGGTAACAGCAAATAGTTGATGGAACAACACAATAAACATCGATAGCGACCAAAAGGAATGATGAGAAAAGATCCAAAAAGTCACTTTGTTGTAGATTAGAATACCTAGAGAGAGATTGTTGACAAAGAAGTGTAGTAGAGTAGTGTATAGAGTAGTAAAGTTTCAAGAACTCATAGCACCCATTTTGTGATGCTACATAAAAAGTCTATTTGATTTAGTTGGAAAACTTTCTAAACTTGACTTGGCTGCAACTGTGGAACGGTATGTTGCAAGCTTGCCTTGTCATTGGAGGCAGTAGAGTGTTGCCACTTTGAGGCAGCACCCGCAATACAATGCAATACTTACTCTTAGTTACATTCTGTTCTTTCTCTTGATCGATGGTTTAATTTCCACCACCTTCCCAAGTCGATTTCTTATAAAGCCTGCCAAATATGGGGCCGAACCACCGCTAACGTGATCGAGTAATACGTGACTGAATTATGTGTTTATTACTTCTCACGTTATCGCGTACTTTAGTACCAAAATTTGACATTCTTTCATCAGTATTTGAACCAATTGAAGTCGATAAATGAGTTTTCGAAAGAAAAATGGAACTCACTCACTCGATCACTGAAGTGGTAATTCGGCACCTGCATTTGCATTTCATAACGATACTCCTTTTCGGTATGCAAATCAGTCGTTTAATTATTTTTCCATTGCATTCATTCAAAGTACATAAGTGCTTTTGATTGATTGTTTCTGTTGCGGTGCGGCGATAGCTTTCATTAATTGGCTCACATAATCATACGAACAACAAGTTCACACAACCTCATCAGCCACTTGGCTATGAACTCAACCCGATCGACCGGACGTCATCTGCTGATGATGTGCGAGCCTGCAAATTAATTTGAATGGTCAAAGCGTACAACTTAATAACAATTAGTAATTCCGCATCTCAATGAGCGGCCAACAGCGCATGCAGCAACTTCCATCAGTCCTATACTATTCAGACTGACTAGAAAGCCAGTTTAGTTTTTTGTGCGTTGTTGTTGTTGGTTGGTGTTGCTGGTTTTTGCTGTTGTTGTAGTTGGTGTTGTTTCGAGTTGTAGTGCAATGATTTATGTGCGAGCTCATATAGGGAAAGAAGAAGTCTGCCTACATATTGCCATATGCGCGTCTGAGAAGAGACTAGACTATGAATTTATAATAAGTAAACCAGCCAGCCGACAAACGCTTTAAGTTTAAACGGAATCTCGCGGGAGTTGGGAGTTACAGGCGACACACACACACTTCGTCTGACGCCGCCGATACGCGCCAGCCAGCCGCAGCGGCATGTCCAACAGACCAGCAGACTGCTTTTGGTATTTTAGCTCATGATATATAGGCGAATCATTTATTAATTTGTCTGACTAAGTGAGACATTATACGAGTGTATTATGAAACAGTAGACTTAACGTCGTCATTAATTATCATGCAACTAGTGTTCTAGAATAAAAAGTCCAGTCTAGACGAATGATGCCGCAACACGCTCCAGCAACATTTACACGCTTGGATGAGAAAGCAGTGTTTTTTGTTTTTGTGATAAAAGTATCTACAGAGTCACATTTCAAGGTGAACAAATGTAACTCAAGTTCAAGTCTTTAATTCCGAAAGTTATGTTCTTTATAAGAATAGCTGTTTTCTGAGCGAATTGACTATGGAACGTTTGCCTTATGATAAGATAATTCCCCTTTTTTGAATCTGGAATAGCTATGTTCAACCACACTCAAGATTATTGCTTTCGCAAAGTTTCATTTTCTGGAAAAAACACAAACCAATTTCCAACTGTCACCACTTTTGATTGAGTGCTGTTGATTATGTACTCATCCACTGTACCAGACGTGTAAACCACCAAGTCGTATATGTTGTGTGAACCCACTACGATAGCTAACTTTCGAGACTGGTATGTTTGACTAGCTCTGTAAGTTGAAACCAGACGTTAATATAGAGATTTAGTTAGAGGAGTTTTTTTTTTATTTTTTTTTATTTATTTTAAGGCATTAAATCTAAATCCCTGGAACGTCTAAAGCCCCCCTCCCCCAAATCAAAGCGATCTTGTAGTTGTGGCAGCAGCAAAAACCTTCACTTAAAAAAACTACTAGGACACTGTTCCTTTTTACTTGCGATTATAGATACTACAGTGCTATTCATATTTATAACCTACTTTTAAACTTTTCAATATGGTTTTTCCCATTTCAAAATTTAAAGAAAAGAAGATGTAAAATAAAAGTTATGTCCTTGAAAGCTAATCAAAGCAAAAAATATTTTAAAAAACTTAGCAGAAACAATTTTGTATTTTACTAACCAAAAAAGAACGATTTTAAAAGATCATATTTATAACCCAGGGTGTAAATTTACCTATTAAAAAAGTTAGTTCGTTAATTTTTTGGCAAGAATTAAATCAAATATTCTTTTTTCATAGATTTAACTAAGTTCTCTACGATCGATGCATCAATTTGAAGCCATTCTATTCGCGAAGTTTATTTAAGCGCTCGTTCAGACTCGTAAGCCTTTCCTTTAGTATCAATTCTCCTGAATAGTATTATCTTAAGATTCTCCATCGTATTAACATCGGAAGAACAAGCGGGCCACTGGTCATAAATTGACCGAATTCAGCCCCAACCAATAGATCGTTTCTCGACTTGCTTGAAGTCAGGCATTGTCCTGCTGAAAAATACAAGATTTCTCATGGCTATCTGCCAAAAAAGGAAATAAACAGATTCGGAGCACTGTCCCTGCTTGTCATTTTCGATGAAGTAGACTGCGTTTCGAAACATCCCGTTGAAGAAAGAGCTTCCCACATCATCACCAGGGTTAAAACCTTCACTTCAATCGAAGCAAATTTACTTCGCTTTTAAGAAGAATCCAAAATCTACTTCGCTACTTCGCTTGAGTTGAGATCTACTTCACTTTTTTCACACTGAAAAATTACCCTTTCAAACTTCAATCAGCCTCAATTTTCAATAACTCCCTTGACTCGATTTTTAATTTCCGCTAATTTCAATCTTGTATGAATCAAGCAAACCCAATGTGTCATCTATATCATTATATAGTCAATGCATATGAAATCTTTACATTATTCTTGAAAACGTGAAAAGACTGCAGCGCTCCAGTGAGAAGCCCACCACCTTACTTTACACGCGCATTGCATTAAATAAATTTTTGTTATTGATACTGTTATGATTTTTTTTTTTTTATTCAAATCTACTTCACAATTTTTCGATTTACTTCAATTTTTTTACAATTTCACTTCGAAAATTGAATCTTGAGGTTCGAACCCTGATCATCACTGAGCCGGCACCGAAAATTCGACTTTCGAAAAATGGCGTTTCCTTCCATAAACCCTGATAGTATCTGTGTAAGCCACCCGGAATAGCTGTTCTTTTGAACGATAAACAACAAAAAACCATGACAACTTTTCATTTTTCCTTTCTTATTAAAAAGCCCGTTCAAATTTTATGTAAGGGGTTAGGCCACACTAGAATTTTCGAAAATTCAGTTTTTTTTTTATCCCAAATGGACCTCAAAATTGATGTCCCAGAAGATTATGGCCGGGAAAAACCTTTAGATACTCGGTTTCCGAATTTTAGTACAAGGCCGTCTGGTGCGCAGCGAGCTCCTTTTGTGAGCGAAAGGGGGAAGGTACGTTAGAGGAGTAGAGTATGTATACGGCAGTTGTTATTAAAAATACTTATTTCCTGACTAGTCTAGACGAGTTAGAATTGTCGAACGTCTCTTTCAGGCATCGCAGATTAAAGATATTGTCAAATTATTCATGATCTTCTACTACTCAAAACTTTAAACGCGTTTATCTCAATACTGTATTTTACAAGTTGGTCGGAATCGTAACTCATGCAATTTTCAACCGAAAAACTTGAAATTTTGAACATGTCTTGAAATATACATTGTCTATGGAAGTACGTAGGATTTTTTTTATATTGCGTAGTTCATTTGATATTAACAATTTTCTGACAATTTTTTAGGCAAATTTTGGTCTTTTCACTTTCGAAGGGCGCCATTTTGCCGAAAATCAATATATCGCAAAAATCCTACGTACTTCTATACCTAGCAGTTAGTATATACAGGGTGTCCCGTACTTCGTGTACTATCCTTTGGGGTGTGATTCTTGGTCATATTCTAAGAAAAAAATTGTTATACAGTAAAGCTCGATTCTCAACTTTGACATCACTTTTTGACAATTTAAAAAAAGGCTAACTTTGGTGTACCCTGACCTATGTTAAATTCGATATCTCTGTCACTTGCTATAATTGTATTTGTATAAAATACATAAAAAAACTACAAAAAGTGCCCATATTATTGTTTTATTCAAACAAACCTCAAATTTGAAAATCTTTTTTTTTTTTTTTTAATTTTACCCATTTTGTATTTTTTCAAATATCATAAAATGTATGAGTTTTTGAGTGCACTTATTACTGAGTTTTTTTTTTTATTATTGCTTTGTTCATCTGTAAAAAAATAAAGAAACTCTATGTTTATCAGGCATTTTTTTTGCAAAAATATTACCTCAAAGTCAAAACTTTGTGAAAATCTGGCAACCCTAAACCTTTGGAAGCTAAATTTAAATACAGTCTTAAAGATTGTTATTTCTACAAAAAATTAAGTCTAAGATTAGGTCTCTATCATTAATATTGACAGAGATATCGAATTTAACATAGGTCAGGGTACACCAAAGTTAGCCTTTTTTTAAATTGTCAAAAAGTGATGTCAAAGTTGAGAATCGAGCTTTACTGTATAACAATTTTTTTCTTAGAATATGACCAAGAATCACACCCCAAAGGATAATACACGAAGTACGGGACACCCTGTATAATCGAAAAAATCTATTTGCTCATTATTTTTCAAAAATATTACAGGTGCTGTTGGTCCGGCCGTGGACCTTAAAAAAAAGACGTCGTCGCAAAAACGCTGCACAGCCGCCATTTTGTAATTAATCGCTTCAAAAAAATTACTGTAAGCACAAGAAGTCATTGATATAAATAACAAAATTACATTATTACAGAACATTTTAAAAAGAAAAAAATTTTTATTAAAAAATGTATGTTGAAGATCGTAAAGATCACCTCAACTCCATATTGCGTTTCGCCCAGGCACAGCAATTGGGCTCCTCAGTTAGATGATTGCCGTACCCTTCTAAGACGCAATTTTAGTTCGGAATACACCGACACTTATAAAATTCACTGCACTCACATGCAGTGAATTTTAATTTCTAAGCAAATAATGTCTTGTACATTTGCTTAGAAATTAAAGTACCTGGGCGAAACGCAATATGGAGTTGAGGTGATCTTTACGATCTTCAACATACATTTTTTAATAAATTTTTTTTTTGTTTTTAAAATGTTCTGTAATAATATAGTTCAATTATAACTCCAGGACAAAACAAAAACAATAACAAACACTTGTTTGCTATTTTTCTTTTAATATCTAGATTTATTTTGTAGTTTTTCTGAAAAAAAAAATTCCCCAAAAAGCCAATTTTTTTAGCCTCTAAGCTGGCCTAACCCCTTAAAGTAAAAGTCAAAATTGAAAAGTGAGCTATAATAATGAAACGTACTTTATGAGAAAAAAAATTTGAGATAATAATATGACATTACGATGATAGAGAGTACGAAAAAGTGGGTTCACAATTCTGTTTGCATTGTTGTGTGTCTGTATATGGGGATCTACAGCCTGAAAGACTTGACCGTTTTTTTAACTTGAATTTAGTCTGTGGGGCAGCCTACAGAGAAATATTTGGAATTCTCTGCTCTATATGTCTTGAAATAACGGAAATTGCCATACAACCTATATGATGATACTTATTTTTTTCGAGAACGGTTCTAACGATCTCGATCAAATTTTATGGGAAAGATTAATTTTTAATATTTTATGAAAAAGTCGAAAACGGTACCTGCCATAGTACCGTCTTTCTCAAAACCGATTTCCTCTTTAATGGCTAGTTAATGTGCAGTTGGCAGCCCTGTAGAAACTTAAAAATGATTCTCATAAAAACAAAAAATATGTATTCAGACTTTAGCACGCAATCGGAAGAACGTACGACACAGTCGTGAAAATTTTTTCCGTACCTCTTCGCAATATACTTTTTCTTCTTCTAATTCTTTTTCGTTTTCGTCTTGGTCTTGGTTTTAGTTTTGAACTTGATCTTGGTTTCGGTCTTGGTCCAGGCCCTGGTATTGGCCTTGGTCTTTATCTAGGTCTTCATATTAGTCTTTTTATCGTTCATTATTTTCTTAGTCTTCAGTTTTCTTTCCCGTGGTCTTCGTCTGCACAGTTTACGTCTTCTTTGTCTTTTTGGTCTTTTTAGTCCTGGCTGAATTTAAGGATATCACTCACTCTAGTTCTTTTTATATAAAAAACAAAAAATGTTGAGGCTAGTTTACCTTGTAGTTTGTTACGACTTCAAGGTCAAAAACTCAGTAGCGGATTCCCATTGTCCATGACCATAGTTAAGTGTCTTAAACAGGATTAAAAAGACACAATAATAATTATTTTTCTGCCAAACCTATGCACAGGCTTCAAATACCTCTTTCAAACATCGTCTAATTTTCCGATTCATTGCCCCCTTTAGTAGAATCCGCATTTGTCGGCATTCGTGTATTCCTCATGGTCACGTTAAAATGTTCACATAAACAAATTTTGTTAAAACATGACTGCTGCAGTACTTCTAAGCTAGTGTAAGCTAATAAGCTTCACCAAAGCAAACACATCTCAACAAGGTGCATAAATTCAAATGACACACGAAATCACACGTAAACACACATCTTACAATGACTTACAAAAAATACAAAAAAAACACACCAACCAACTGCCAACACCCACACGCAGCCTATTCAAATCCAATTAGGCACTGGCCAAAGCCCCTTAGCAGCATCATAAATCCTCAAAAGAACAGCTAGCTCACCACATTTGACAATATATTGCCAAGCTATGTTATGCGGCGCCTAAGCCTTTTTTGCCATCACACAGACGGATTAGCTCTTGCAAAGCCTTGTTTGAACTCAATCTTTGATGATTGTCAAAGACGACTATGGTTGCCCACTGATTGGGATGCATTGTGTCCAAAATCAGGGTGATGTACCTTGCTGAGCGGGTAAAACTGCAATGTGGATGCAAAAAAAATTAAAACAGAAGCTGGTCTGTGTCGGTGCTGTATAAAGTATAAGCACGAAAACAACACCATTCCATTTACACCGATCTATACCGAGAGCTAAGAAGCCGTATTTCCTTGAAATGAATTCATTCATAGAAATTCCAACGCGAGTTCCGACAAACATTCGCACACAGCACCTATACGCTTCCCTGTTGCAAACGCTTAGCCACTGTGTCTGCGAGTTCACGACCAAAGGTGAATTTGTCCATATAGACAGTTGTTAAAGCAAGAATAGTTTTCATATACGATATACAAGTTTCAGCCATTTTTCAAATAAGAAACGAAAAAGATTAGTTGACCCTGCTGCTGCTGCTAGTGACACAGGCAAGCTTCTTAAGAAAAAACAAGGAAATGCTGGGAGTTCTATTTTACTGTCGTTTTAGCAGCGACGGAAAAACAGTTCGTTGAGAGGAGGAACTTTATTCTTCTAAGTATTTATTTCGCAGTTAAGTATTAAGGCCCCGACCCATAGAATCCGTTGCGTCCGTTCGCTGCCGGATTCAACTGACAGCTCGATTAAATACATACGATCTTATGAGAGGTGACCCATAAGCATCGGATGCAACGGACGCAACGGCAAAAGTAGCCCAACTTTTAACTTTTTGCGTCCGGCAGAACTGATGACATAAGCTGTCAAAACCAATTTGAAGTTTTCACCCCAATCCGTTGTGTCCGGTAAAACTCACTGCTGTCAGTTGACGCAACGGATTCTATGGGTCGGGGCCTCTAATCACATGAGAACGACCAACGAACGACGAATGAACGAATATTCGTTAATTTTTGTCATTTCATTCACATTTGAGTTTTACATTCGTCACGAATAACGAACACAATTTACGTTCAAAACAAAAATGGAGAATGATTTTGAGGTTAAACACGCGCGAAAAATTTATTCGTTGTGTGTGTAAGAGCTGAACTATATTTCCATCGTTTCCTAAGAAATTCGTGAGGAATTTATGCTTGTAAGGTACTTAAAACCACATTTCTTGATTTATTCGTCGTTCGTAGGTCGTGCTCATTTGAATAGTCCTTTAGTCCTTAAAACATTAGATAAATATCCGAAGCACATACAACAACAACCCTCTTATGTAAAAAACGAAATATCAGACTAAAAAATTGCACTGGCGAAATTTTTGACCGTACCAATAATTCTTTTGAGGAACCCCCAGATTCGTTGTCGGGTAGGTGTTATGATTGTGAGCCTCTTTGAGGCTATATCCATATGCACTGCATGTGTTCCACTAAGTCGATTAGGGTCTATGCTTTTGTAAAGATGGTGTAGAAGTTGAGATCAAAGGTGCAACTCTCTGACACACTAGTATCGTCGACCATCGACCATTGTCCAATGGAGACTGACATTTAGCTGGTGTCGCAGAGTTCTCATCAGCAGAGAAGTCAATTCACTTATGGTATGAGAGGTAATATGACTTTGATTGCGAGGTGGTCTGCATCAGAAGCGGCACTGTTAAGGTAGCTGGCGTTTCCTATTGACATAATTCAAAGGCAGACATGATTGCTATACAGAGAACTCTCTATTGCTTCCCTACATGACATGTGATATTTTCTCAAGCTGCGCAACATAAATATTTTGCTTTGATTGGAAATTTGTAAATCTCATTAGATGAAGACAACCGCCGCGTCGCTCCTCGGTCGGACGCGATGCGAATGCGACCCAGTAAACCGGAGGTTTCTAAAGAACCACCAGGTCGAAGAATACTTAATAAGCGACAGACACGCAAATAGATAATAAAACTATATTTACTGCCGCACAACAGAGTTTTTGAAATTATTGCAGTGGTCTTCTGGGCCGGTGCATGGTGCAGTATAACTCTCCTATTAGTTGCATTCAGCTGAGTCGAATTTTTAAAGGAAGGTAAAATCAAAGCACACAGATGTCGAGTGTACGTACCATTTGTATCGGGTAATTAGATCTAAATTATGACCCTGTTAGGTTGAAAAGCACACACAACCCCAGACGTCCGTCGCAAGAGAACAGAATCAATGAGTTAGTGGCATAATGTCAGCGTCATCGAGTTAATGCCGAACCAAAGTCTTCTCAACTTTGAATTGTATTTAAGAATCTGCTTTATACTTTGTTTGGAATTTACCACATTCGTGAGTTAGACAAATAAAGAAGAACTTCGCTAGCTGCTACCGACAGCGGTTAGCCTCGCAGTGAAATTATGGCACAGCGCAAGAACAAAAGGCAATTGAATTCAATTTATATGGCAATACATTGTTGTACACTGTGCGCGATCATTAAAATGGCCAAAGGCTTAGAAGACATTTACTTGAATATGTCGTAAAGAATGTTATCTGTGAAGACCGCAAATGAGCATTTTCAAATCAATGAAATCGAATGGCAATTTATTGTCGTCAGTCGTTGGATTTATTTTTGACAAGTTGCATGAATTATCAACTAATGGCTACTTAAATTCATCATAGTACTCACTTGGGATTGTCTACCAAACGTTTTGAGTTAATTCCTTTTGAGAATTTTCATTCATCCTTACGATATTGGGAACAGATATTTTCTATTGATGGTGAAATGTGAATAGGTAAGAAAGAATTAACCCTACAGTGTATAGTGTATAAAAAGGTCCCATTGTCTTTGTTTGTCTGTTGGCCGTTGCTATTTTTTGCTGGCCATCATAAGCGGGTAACATACACCTCTTCAACGAGCACTTAACCTATGGATAGACGTTTGGAAATGGAATGTGGACTTTATTAGTAAAAAAAAAAAGAGCATACTTGCGCTTTCCTGGGATGAGTGGTTTCCAACTGTAAAAAATTTAAATATCTGGAATTCCTGACATACAAGATCACAAAACTTGTAACCTCAAAAAAGCAATCAGGGGCCTGTTACACAAACCTACAAGTACTTGTATATTATAAGTGAATTGGGGCAAGTGTAAAAAATTTGTATAACTCAGAGCTGCAAGTTTGCTTGCCCTTGTAAGGAACACAGTCCTACAAGTGGCTCTTGACTTGTAGACATGTAGCTATGAATTACAAGCTCCTGGAAAGAAGATATGCGTCAAGTCAAAAAATCTCCCGGCATACACAAAGTATCAGAGGCCTGTAACACAAAACTAGAAGTCCTTGTGATACGAGCGAGTTATAATAAGTATAAAAAAAAAAATAATAAGTGTAAAAAGTTTGCTCGCTTTTTTACAAGTGTCCACCAACTGGCTATCTACTTGAATTTTTGTGTTACAGGCGCCAGCAAAAAGTTGGGCTCACACATTCAATAGTCCAAATATAAAACAACACGTTCTGAGTTCAGCGTGGTGTAGTACCCTATACAGGCGCATCACTGGGGTGAAGTTGACAAGTAAGAGAGATGTGCATTAAAAGCTTCGTTGAACACAGTTTTTATGTAAAGATTTATCATCATCCGGAATGAATAATATGGCTGTAAGCCTACATACACAAATTGTGTAAGGTGGACCAAAAGAAGTCATCCGATGTTGTTTGTCGTCCAGTTCTTCCTCAAGGATGACTTGCGTAGGTTACGCGCGTTTGGCAGGCAGTATCTGATGCACGGACTGGACGGTAACATGCGCAAGTCATTTTACAAGTGTCCAAAATTTTTGTTGTTAACTTGTGATTTACAATTTTTTTTTTTACAATATCGTAGAACAATGCACTGAAAATGTCAAATTGATCAAGCAAAACATTGCAAAGCAGTTGTATCATCATTGTGACTTCTATCACTACTGTAGTGAAAAAGAAACCAACTTGTGAGGAAAATTACACGCAAACGTCCACCTGTAGAATATTCTAACAAACTGATTAAATACGCCACAGGTGGTACTGTACACTGTGTACATTTTATAAATTCTGTAATTTATTTCGTATTCCTTGCTTTTAGAAATAGAATTTTACTAGAAGTACGAAAATCTGTGGAAGCCTTCACTTCAAGAATACCGTCTTGTACAAAATAGAGAACGACCGGCTCAGTTGATATTGACATGTTAAAAGAAGAGATCGAGAAAAAGACAATATCATACAACGTTCAGACAATCACGAAGAAAAAAGAAGAAAGGCATACCAAAACAATCCTTGTACAGACAAATACAGCCTCAGGCTTGGAACAATCGAAAGCTAGGAGGCTTGCCGACGAATTCTGAGCTCATAGCGGTGTATTCTACGAGCGGATTGCTAGTGTGAAGAAGTTAAGTGAGGGAGCTGTGATTCCTTCGAGATCAGGATGCTCGTAAGACCGGAAAAAGGAAGAAAAATTTGACTAACAAAAATTATTTGTGTGAGTTTGTTAAAAATACACGAAAAACTAAGATGAAAGCTTCTGAACTTTTTGAATAGAAAATGACATTTTTGTGCATTCATCTGCTCTAAAAATAAGATATTTATAGAAGTATCCTATTCGACGAGGGTTCTGGTGCTGGTGCGTTTGCGGAGAACGACGACATACGACTGCACACATCTTTGGGATCATACGTATCCGTTTTCCAAGCGGAAGCTTATGCTATTCTAATTGCCTTGAGCCACGTTACGAACAATGGATGAACGGGGAGAAGTATCTTTGTTTGCAGCGACAGCAAAGCTGTGCTTAAGGCCCTTCTCAAACTCTAACCACATTCGATCCAGGAATGCAAGAGCTCTCTGAATGCGATCGGAGGATTAAATTCCTTGAGACCCATTTGGGTTCCGGGCCATCACGGCATAACTGGAAATGAAATCGCCGATGAACTTGCTAGGCAAGGATCTCAGACAGCCTTCTCAGGACCTGAACCGTCGCGTCGCTTGGTCTGCCAGCGTCCTCAGTGAGGGCTTCAATCAACGATTGGATCTGTGAAGAGCACAACCGTAGATGGCATGCCTCCATTGGATGCAGACAGACCAAACGTATGCTAACCAAAGTTAGTAAGAAGACTGCAACATTTTTGCTAGCTCGTAGCAGAAAAGACTGTAGAAAGCTTATTGGCGTTGCCAGCGGGCACTTCTCTTTTGCCAAGCATTTAAACGTGTCAGCCTTAAGTGATACCACACTCTGTGAATCTTGTGGAGAAGATGAGGACACCGCAGAGCACTTGGTTACAGATACCTACTCTATAAGCTATAACAAATAGAAGGTTGCTAACTGGTAGTACAATGGACCGGTATTTAGGTCTGAGTGCTCCAGCTGGTGTTTTAAAACCCTCCAACAAAAAAAATTCGACACACAAATTTTTTATAAATATTATGACTTTTAAAAAAAAAACAACAAAACAGCATTGCTTCTGAAAGATTCCTTCTAAGGCTTTTTAAATCAGGGGCCGAATTACCGCACACGTGATCGAGCAATACGTGACTGAATTATGTGTTTTGGCATTACATTTCGCGTTTTCGAGCACTTGAGCACCACAATTAGACATTCTTTTATCAGTACATATTTTGAACTAATTGAGGTCGTTAATGAACAGCAGACTGATGATGTGTAATATAAAGCGAATTTTGAAAAAAAAAGTACTCACTCACTCACTCGATCACTGATGCGGTAGTTCGACCCCAGTTTCAGTAAGCATTCAAAGCGAAGTATGCTCTTGGAAAGTACATACTTTTTTTGCTACTTTTATGTAATGTGTTTTTCCTCCAATCACCCCTTGAAAGAACAAGAACGCTTCTCATTGGATGCTCGTCGTAATCCAACACATCAATTGTAATTGAATAAACAAATGCTCTCATAAGTAATATCGCAATCAAAACAAATCCGAAAGGCCATGAAACCACTCTCAATTATCAATAAATAAACCAAAACTATTTTATCCCTTGAGAAATGCTTGTGCGATTATTCAGAAAATTATTCCAAACTCATCTTGATGTTGTGTGCTTCCATTCTGCCCACGATACTCTCGCAAAACGGATATCCTCAGCTAACACTATTATTTGCGAATTATTCATTCATCGTATATCTGCCTGTACTTTACATCCATGCCCCATTACAAGAAGTGCTTGCTGACCTCATTTCCGTTGATCCAAATGTCATTCAAAAAATAGAAAACAAAAATTCAAAAAACAAAAACACATCCTGAAAGAATACCATTCCAATTAAAAATGAATATTCCATCTAAAAACTACTTCTGCACTTTACGTCTGACATTTTTCTATGCCCAAGTCAAGCCAGCCACCCCTCGCGAGAGAGCGAGACGCCCCCCAATCCAACCACACACACACATATCCATCACTTATATTTACTTTCCCATAGTAACGTTGCACACCGCACAAATTCCCATGCTGCCTTAGCCTTACTCATGCCATACGCCAAACCAACCATGGCTGCACTCGCTGTGCTGCACAAATTAACCTCGTAAACATGTATCAGTCAAGGGGGTTGAAGTCCTTATATCTGCAACATTTCATATTGACTGCTCAATGTATAGACACATTCAACCCAACTTGCAGATACATTTCTTTTCAACACCAAACACCACCCAAGGCCCAAAGACACTTTGTTGCCTGGCGCGGCATCTTGTGCTTAAGCTCATGTGTTGCCACAGTCAATTTTGTGTTGATGTTCTGTGTATACGTATCTGAGGCTCATGGAGAGTGTGGCTGCTGAAAAAGTATCGCTACGCGAGGAAATTTATTCGTATGCCCGTCGTCGAGTTTGGATTCAGTTCGTTTTCGATCATCAAATGCAGTGAACGCAGTTGGCTCCTCGCTTTTGTGAAAAGTTTTTGCTTACCCATACATTTATTTTTTCAATATCACATTGTGGCGCAAAAATTAAAATATTAAAAAAAAAAAGTTGGAAAATACTCATTGCAAAGATACATCTCTTTGATGTTGTCTTCATTTTGTGACAGCGGAACTCAAGTATCTGCAAAATTTTCGGTCGAATGTGCAAGTGCGACAGGGTTTGATTAAAGTGCGCTCGGTGCACTGCACCTGCAAACACGGTGGGACGCGTGAACTTCGTTTTATGTTTATTCGGCAAAATTTTCCGCGCTGAAACCTGAAAAGTTTTACTCTTCTGTCTGTTTGTTCTTTTTTTATTTTATTTATTTCCAACAATTAAAATATTCACGCGATCTGATAGATACCAAGATACACTGTTGGTGTGTGATCTCTCTCCTCTGTGCGGAGTAAGACATTCATTTCATTTTATGAAAAATCGAAAAGTCTTCATGTTCACCCGTGCGATGCATTTTAGATTTGAATAACCGTTAAAGTTTTATTAGTTTTCTGTTTTTTTTTGTATCTGTCGGTATAGATGAGTACAGACACACTATCGATACCGAGTATCGTATGTCCCCCGTGTGTCCATTCATCATTCTTCGTCTGGCGTGTGATGTATACGCGTGTGGAGAGACGCACTCCATAAAGTAGAAGTTGAAGTTGCCGGTGTCTTAAGACAGCAGCGACGACGTGCAGTTTTTTAAGCTCATTCTCTTTAAAACGACAGAATAACAAAAAAGAAGAAGAATAAAAACGCACGCACTCTCCTTGTGACGTTTTGGCGGTATTTAGTGAATAAAAGTGAAGGCAGAAAAAAAATTATATGTATGTACGTACATTGTACAGACCATCGATCAGCATAATGATGTTTTTATTTAAATTAAAATAAATTGTAACTTAATACCAATTCAATAACAATAAAGGGAAAATATAAACGATAAAGTAAAACAACACAGTCGGTATCGGGAGTTGTTGCGTTCGGCCGGGCTTGAACGTTGTGATTGATTTGTAGATCGTGCTGCACATTTTTAAATGGTTACGAGTTTTTGGAAATTTATTTGCATGGTTCATGTCATTCTTCTGCATTTCGACGGATATAAAGGTAAATAAAATTATTATGTTGGATGTTATACCAATCCTTCCCTCTCTTCCCCCTTGATGCCCCATTCAAATACAAAATTTTGGTTTCTTGCACGAAAACAACAAATCGTGATTTAGATGAATTATTTAGTTGGTGTTTATGTCGTCTGGGAAACACGATGTAGATCACAAGAGGTGATCGTTTGTGTTTGTGTTTTTTTTTTTTATTTTGGTCTGTGTGAAGCTTGACGGAAGAGTAATTTATGACTACACTCGTTCTTAGACATCGTGAGTAATTGTGGGTGCAATGAGAAATGAGATTGATTAATTTGGCATTTCTCAAGGACATCTTTTGGGCAAAGTAAGAACCTCAAAGGCAAACAAATTTATCGAAAAAGTAATATTTTTAGAAAAAAAATTTTTTGGGACTTTGATTGTGTGTTTGAAAATTCAAGTATGGCCTGCATAGAAACACAAAATTAAGCTGCGTAAGGTTCATAAAAAAATTTCAAGAATGTCAAGAAAAAGATTTGTTAAAAAATGTATCAAAAAGTATCTCCTTGGCAGATTAGATAAAAACACTACCATTTTCAAAAATATTTTTATCCAAACGACAGAGTTGTCAAACTCAGTTTTCTATTTTGGCTATTTCTAAGATATGAAGCTCATAAAGAGCCAAGCAAAGTAGTCAAATTAAATTTCTAAGAGGTTTGTTTTCTTATAACAATTTGCAAAAGTTTCTAAAGAATCTCAGAAATGTCTGCAAATCGAAGCTTGTCAGTTACCAGTTTCTCAAATAATTTGGGAACAGCTGACAGGATTGCAATACCTCGATAATTTTTGATGTTGGATCTGTCTCCGTTTTTAAATATTGGCGTTAGAAACGAGTTACGCCACGTGTTAGGAAATATCCCATCCATTAGACAAAGATTGGTTGAAAAGTTAAAGCAGGGGCTTGGAAATAGTTTCAGCGGTGTTTTTTAAAAACAAAGGATGAATGCCATCGGGACCACTACCTTTGCTAACATCGATGGTTCTAAGGTTACGGATAAGGTCTTCCATAGTGATTGAAATAGGGCTTCGGCTAACATTGTTATCCGTAACATAATTAAAATCATTGCTGTCAAAAGTGATTGGATTTGAATATACAGATTCAAAAAAAGAAGCAAAAAGTTCACATATATCAGATGTTTCCGAGCAAACACTACTTCCAGAGTATATCGTAGAAGGGAAGTTGGTTACGTTACGTTTATTGTCAATCTATATATATAATCTATATATATAAAATAGGATGTATGTATGTATGTATGTATGTATGTATGTCCGGGGTATACTCCTAAACCACCCAACGGATTTTTATGAAATTTTCAGGGTAGACATAGTTTAGCCCAGGGATGGTTCCTGTCAAGGTTTTATCCCCATATTCCTACAGGAACGGGGTTGGGAACGGAAAATTTGAAACTACTCCACAGATTTCAAACATTTTTCAGCATTAGGGGTGCTACATTATCCCCCTTCATCAGTAACTTAGACTAAATTTCATCCCTATAATCCCACAGGGACAGAAACGGTAACCATAATTCAAAAATTCTTTCAATTCTAGGATGTTACATTATCCCTTAGTGAGATAGACTTATATTTCCTTCACATATTTCCACGGGAACGGAAGATTCCTTCAGGAACGGGGTTGGAAATAGAAACTTAGAAATTTCTGGACCGATTTCAAAAATTCTTTCAACTCTGGGATGTTACATCATCTTTCAGTGACATAGACTTATTTTTCATTCACTTATTTCCATGGGAACAGTAGATTCCCACAGGAAACTTAGAAACTACTGGATAGATTTCAAAAATTCTTTCAACATTAGGGGTGCTACATTATCCCCCTTTACAATTTGTGAGTAACTTAGGCTATATTTTTCATCCCTATAATCCGACAGGATCAGAAACAGGAACGAGAACGGGAACATTAAAGTTACTTGGCCGATCTCGAAAATTCTTTCAACTCTAGGATGTAACATTATCTTTCAGTGACATAGATTTATATTTCATTCACATATTTCCACTGGAACGGAAGATTACAACAGGAATGGGTTCGGAACGGAAACTTAGTAACTACTGGACAGACTTCAAAGATTCTTTCAGCATTAGAATGCCACATAGTCCCACAGCAAGAAAGATTATATTTCATCCCCAAATTCCCACGGCAGAGGAAAAACGAGAACGGGAACCTTAAAACTACAGACCCGAGCAAAGCCGGGCGGCTCAGCTAGTGAATTTATAAAAGTGACGAGGATTCTTCTTAATAAGAGATCCTGTTTCAACCACGTATCGATCATAACACGTTTTGTCATATGATTTGAATTCAGTGCCATAGCTCTGAAAAGTTTCGTAATCAGTAGAATTGCCCGAGGTTTTCCATTTACGATGAGCTTTATTTTTACGATTTTTTAAGATAGTTAACACTTTATCATACCAGGGAGGGGCTTTAGAAGAAGTGATAGTCTTTTTAGGAACTAGATTTTCACAAACAAAATTTAAAACTTTATACAATTTAACAGCCTTTTCATTTACTGTAGAGGATTCACTAAACCATTCAATACTATTTAAATGTAAGTTGATTTTTTGATAAAATCAGCGTTTTTAAAATCAAAGAAAAAGCTAATTTTGAATGTCTTGTGGAAGACACTGGTTTTGTTTGTTACCTTATCAAAAACTGTGCCATTTGTATGTTTGTAGTTTGTATGTTCGTTACTTACACACGTAAAAACATTAAACTGCCTTTGAAATGACTTCGATCGATTTCAGATTAGTTTCATGGTTAGCGAAGCTCGATGCACCTGAGCCGTGTACGTATTTCTAAAAATTGGCTACCGTTTTTTCAAAAAACTTTTTTTTAACTAGATTGGGCGAATATAGAGCATCTTTACTTGCACGTCGACCTGAAAGATCTTTTGTGCTGTTCCCTTAGGTTAAAACTCGTAATGTGTTAAGTTGTTCATTCTAAGTTGAGGTCGTGTAAGAACCTAAAAAAATTCGAAGAAGAGGTGTTTCTGATGTCAAGGGGACTAGTAAATCCTTATTGGTAAAGTTTTAGCCTGGATCTAGCATTAATATAAAATGTGTTCAGCTGTTTCTATGACTTCGAGTCAGACACAGCAGGTGTCATCTTGGCTGATGCCCATTCAAAAGATTTTGCTGCAATTTAGAGATTATATACTGACTTAATTCTGCATATGATTCCAAATAAAAAGCCACAGAAAATTTAATGCAGAATTAAAAAAAGACCACCCATTTGAACAAATTAGTTTGTCACGGAAGAAAACCAAGTATTTTTGTCTTTCGACAGACAAATTGACTTTTCTTTAATTTTTTTTAATTTTTTAGTGTGAAGAACCAAAACTACAAAGGCGGAGTAACCTTTAACCCGTTGATTATTTACAAATATATAAAAGACTCACCAAACACTGATCCAACAACATTTAAACTTGGCATCTTTTAAGTCTAGTGTAGTAGTAAATCATGAGATTTATCTCCAATATTGTTAGGAGTAGTGGTTTTTGTCTTAGCTAGTTCATTTATGCAGTACATACATTTTAAGGTCATAACTCAAATGAAATAAAAATATGGTATTTATGCTCATTAAGTAAAATAAAACTTCATTTCACTACACATACATAGAGTGGCGCAACAGAGCGAAGAGCGCCGCCGCCGGAGCCTTGTTAGGGAATGGAGAGGACCTATACAATTTTCTGCCGATTCCGAACGGCTAATCGAGACAGCACTTTTTGGGCAGTGAATCTATCAACGAAGGACTTGTTAATTCCTAGCGAAAGGCGAAGTCCGAAAAAACATTTTTCGGTTTCAGTTGGGATTTGAACCACGAACGTCTCGCATAGCAGGCATATATGCATATATGCTATAGGTTAGGTGGAAGTGGCTGTCAGACAATGAGTAATGCCTACGTACATTGCCTGACACACTTAGGCCGCAAGGGCCCATTGTGATACCACAGAGATCAGCAAGTTAATCCCTTCTTCCTCTTCTTCGTCCATGCAGCTTCTGCATAAATCATTTCCTCCTAATAGACAGTGTCCCGTAAGAACACCTATGGTAGAACCTAGGGCTAACAAACTCTTCGAGCGTTTTGAGTCTACACACGGCCAAACTTTTTTGGTTGCAAGGCAGTTATGACTCTCAGTCCATCTAGTGTTTGTCATCCTCGAAGAGTCTTGTCTAAGTAGGAGTTTACATGTAGCGATAGGTACACCTATGTTGTTCCATTCTGGGCGTAGGGAAGCGGTCGTGCCCTTTTTGGCTAGTTCGTCTGCCATACAGTTGCCTGGTATGTCCCTGTGCCCCGTAGCGTGTTGGTTAGCATATCTTCCTGTTAACCCAGAGATTCGTGGTTTGTTGTACGAGTCCCAACAGAGACAAAAATGTTTCTCCGCGAAGAATTGGCAAGTCCTCCGTTAGTAAATTCATTGCCATGAAAAGCGCTTTCTCGATTAGCAGCTCGGAACCGGTAGAAAATTGTAGGTCCCCTCCATTCCCTCACAAGGCATCGTTGTAAGAAATGCATTAAGCCCTGGAGCTCCTCGTTCTGTTGCGCCTACTCGGTTTATTTCTTATTTTTTAAAATACCACCCCAAAAGATACAATAAAATAAATTCGATTTATAAAAAATAATGTCACTCATACGCCACAGTCACTGAAAGGTAAACCGACAACTTCTCACAACAAATTCACTTATGTCTTGGATTCTGTTTTTGAAATTCAAAAGCCTTTTTCTTTTTGTGGATTGATGACTGAAAAGAAATAAGATAACATTCTTCATTTTATTCTGCAATAGTCTGTGATTTTGGAAGGATAGACCTTAGCTTAAGTGGTTGGGGAAACCCTGGTCCTTCTCAGTGATCTTTAGTCGGTTTTTGAAGATGATGTGTGAAGAAGAAGATTCAACAACTAATTATATGAGCTAGATTAGAATATTAGCATAGTTAGCGTCTGTGACATACATGCAGAGCGGGTGGACATCAAACGCTTCGGCTCGACGGTTTTTCTAAAGCATAAAAATTGCGAAAGTGAAATCAAGTCGAAATGGATTTCAAAGGACTTGGAGTGAAAAACTGTAGAGTGCTCAATGCTCATCCTAAATCAAATTGGCGAAAGATGTTAGTCGAGACCGAGGCTCATCGCTCATTCCGCATTCTAATGCCCACCTAAGAGCGTGTGATTCATAATTTTGTCAAATCAATCTTCGGGTCTTTATTGTTTTCTACCTGATTCAATGTCTTGACTCTGTTATTAGTTTAACGAATCCGTATTAGTAACACAAGCTTTTGAAAGACCTCACAGTTGAAAAAATATTTCCAAAAAAAAAAACTTCTAATCGCTTTTCAAAGATACCGGTCTAAAAAAAGTAATCAATTGTGTGAATCAGTTCTCTGCAGTAACCGTGCTGAAAACTCTTTTCAACTTCCTCGAAACAATTTGCGGTTAAATTCGTTCAATCCTCAATAAAACAAAATTCTGATTAGGTCAATGAGACACAACGAAATTCCATAAAACTCAGACCAATCTTAGCGCCATAATTCCAAAAAATCATATGAATATCCAAAGGAATTTTTAGGTTACTATGTATAAGTGACTCACTGTCAAGGAATGCCTTTGGGATCCAGAATTTGCGAAACCGTATACTAAACATTATACTCTAAACGTCTCGTCACCCGTTCCCAAAACTGATTCACAAAGTCTTTTGTTAGCTAAAAAAGAAGCTATTATGTTCGACTAGAAGTGATGCCTTCCCGAAAATGATTATCATCGAAATTCCTAGCACAAGCAAGGAAAATAAAAAAAAACCAAACTATTTTGATTCATCCAAAGCAGGAAGTGAACACCAAAGTAGAATCTCCATCCCAGATGCTGGGTGCTGGTGTTACCTAACCGTTCTACTAAACAAAAAGACAATCTTCAATGTAAAAAATAAAAGGAACCCCACGACAAGACTACTACGACGTTCCGAGCCACCGACAACAACATCGAAGAGGAGGACTTGATTATGTCATTCTAAGCCGATGCCGACTACAACTCCGCTTTGGGTTGCGTCTTTCCTCGTGGTCTTGTCGTGATATTATTATTTTTTTTTTTTTGTATTTTTTGGATACCTTATTATTATTTTATTATACTTCGTCCATTAATGCGAAGGTTGTCTATGTCTGGCGTCAAGGTAGCAAAGAAACACAAAAGACAAACAAACAAAAAAAAAAACTTACTAACCTGGTCCAGATGGAGGAGAGGCTCTTTGCTTTCGTGTGCATCCGCGATGAGACTTCCTTCCAAGTGCAGCAACTATTATCAATGTGGAAAAAAAAAAGAAAACACCAATAGCAGCACAACAACCGCGACATAGGGAACAAGAGACCTTGCAAAAGGGATGCGGTTGTTAAGTTAGTCTTTGGAAGAAGTCTCACAGTCTTTATGGCCATTACGGAAAGACTGTGGCAAATAGATGAGTCAGAACAAGAAGTGTCGTCTTTCTTAGTCGCTTTAGAGTTTGTAAAGATTTGCAGTAGAGATTGGGAGGAGATACTTTTCGCTATTTCTACAGCCGAATAGATTACTTCCTGGCGAATTGTAATGGGTTATGCACCGTCCGGCGTTGTCGGTGTGAATCTTGTTTTTTTTTTTTTTTTTGTTTTGTTTTTTTCAGTTCTTTTTTTTGTCAGACTAAACCATAAAATGTGAATGAAAGCTGAAGTTACCACTTCCTTTGGCGAGATAATAGAATGGACTGATGGCATTAAAAAGACTTTTATAAATCGTTATCTTTTGTGGTGATGTTCTTTGGTGTATTAGGCATTTTGAAGGTGCGTTTGTCAATCTGTAATCTACTTACACTCATCATCTGGACGTAATTTTCTTTTTCGAATTGTTTTTTTTTTTAATTGCGACAAGTGTTGGGCTTTATACTGCCCATTTACATCAGATAGGATTGATTGAGTTCGGTTGTTTTAACAGTAGGCTAAGATAGTAATGAAATCAGTTTATAGATTTGAGATCGGAATGAACTCAACTCAAGAATTGGGCTTGGAATGCTTTTTCAAGTCTTTACAGTCACTTCATTTTTCTTAGCTGTGTTTTCTTTCAGAACATTCATTAGCTAGAAAAATACACTAAGCACATTTTGTGCTTTCAAATGTTTTAAGCCAAGAAAGTTTTCAACTTCAGTACAAACCAAAAATGTAATACCAAAACCGAAGAATTCTGTGCAGAAATGCGTACTAACCATAATTCAGTAGTAATACAATTATTTTAATGTCCACAAAAATACCAACGGGTTTTCAGATTAAGCTCACCACTCTGGTTTGCACCATTGAAAAATCCCTGCACTACAAAGAATACTCTCTCGTCGCATTCCTAGACATAAAGGGTGCATTTAACAATGTTAACAATACAGCAATCACTAATGCTCTTGATGGGCTGCTCATAGAAGAACACATCAAGAACATGATAACAACAATGCTCAGCAGCAGAATCACTAGTTCCGAATTGGGGAACTACAAAACAAGCAGAATGGCCATCAGAGGAGCCCTGAAGGGAGGAGTTCTACCTCCCCTAATGTGGAACCTGGTCGTTAACAAATTGTTAATCGACCTAGAGGACGAAGGTTTCAAAACGATAGCCTATGCCGATGATGTAGCAATTGCCGTTTCAGGCAAGCACCCACAAACCCTAGCTGAGCTGCTACAAACAGCACTTAACAAGCTTAACAATTGGGCTGTAGATTGTGGTCTGAACATCAATCCACACAAAAAGGAATTAGTTCTCTTTACGAGGAAATACAAAATTCCGGACTTCAGACCCCCAACTATTAAAGGGCTAACTCTCACACTGTCAAATCAGGCTAATATCTAGGTCTCATTTTTGACAAAAAAAACTGACCTGGAAAACAAATATTTAGGAAAGAGTAAATAAAGCCAACCTGGCACTCTTCTTTTGTAAAAAAGCCATTGGTGGGAAATGGGGTTTCTCCCCCCAAATCACCCATTGGCTGTTTACCTCGGTAATTAGACCGATACTCACATACGGGGTGATTGTCTAGTGGACCGCACTAGACAAGATGATCAACTACAACAAGCTGGCCAAAGTTCAAAGAACGGCTAGTCTGTTTATTAGTGGCGCACTGAGGACAACCCCCTCGGACGCCCTCAATGTACTACTAGATCTTACACCCCTAGATATCTTCAGCAAACAAGTCGCAGCTAGTTCAGCTACTCGACTCAGAGCTACATCCCCGTGGACCAATAATCAAATGGGCCACACTACCATTCTAGATAACTTTAGATTCCTACCGAATCGATTCGACTCAACCACCCCCCAAGTTGGTGTTTGATAATAATTTCCAAGTAAAATACCTTCAAGAGAAGCTTGGGAAAATGGCACTCTCTTGGAAAATGAAGCAATACACTTCTACACCGATGGTTCAAAAACCAGCGAAGGTGTGGGAAGTGGAATCTACTCAGAAAAACTGAATCTCAGTCTTTTCTTCCGCCTACCCGATTATTGCAGTTTGTTCCAAGCGGAAATTCTGGCGATTAAGGAGGTGCTGTCTTGGCTCAAAGAAAACGTCATATCCTCCACGGATATTCGGATCTTCTCAGACAGCCAAACTGCCCTTAAATCTCTTGCCTCTGTCTCTACAAAATCCATCACGGTCCAAAATTGTCAGATGTCTCTAAGGGAGATATCAAATCAGTTTAACATTCACCTTTCATGGGTGCCAGGGCACAGGGACATACCAGGCAACTGTATGGCAGACGAACTAGCCAAAAAGGGCACGTCCACTTCCCTACGCTCAGAATGGAACAACATAGGTGTACCTATCGCTACATGTAAACTCCTACTTAGACAAGACGCTTCAAGGATAACAAACACTAGATGGACTGAGAGTAACAACTGCCTTGCAACCAAAAAAGTTTGGCCGTATGTAGACTCAAAACGCTCGAAGAGTTTGTTGGCCCTGAACCGTCTGTATCTAGGTTCTACCATAGGTGTTCTTACGGGACACTGTCTAATAGGGAGACACGCCAAAAGACTTGGTGTGTTTTCCAATGATTTCTGCAGAAGCTGCATGGACGAGGAGGAGGAAGAAACCGTTCAACACCTTCTTTGCTCATGCCCTGCACTACTTCATAGGAGGAAAACTCATCTCGGTGAATTCTTCTTCGATGATACTAGCGACTTAGCTTACATAGACCCCAAAAGCCTTTCGAAATACATAAAAGTTCCGCGTGGTTCGACTAGCGGGTGATTAACCGGCTACTCCCGTAATGGAAGATAAATGGGTGATCAACTCGTTAATCTTACATCGGGTTTCTGAGATCAGTAGGTGATTAACTTACTGATCTCTGTGGTGTCACAATGGGCCCTTGCGGCCTTAGTGTGTCAGGCAATGTACTCATTGGCAGACAGTTACTTCCACCTAACCTAACCTAATCAGAGTTGATTTTTTTTTGCAAATTGAATTTTTTCCTTTGCAAATGAACATAATTTTGGAAAATTTTTTGGAAAAAACCGGGAGTATAAATAACATCGATATACACAGCCGTTTTAGCCGCGTACGACAGTATCACGAGCTGTACAGAGCCTTGTCTAGTTTTGGCATCCCTGCACAACTAAAACGACTATGCCACAAGACTATCGAGAACTCGCCGTGATTTTTGATGTTGAAAAATGTTTTCGACAAGTCTATAAACTGTCATGCGATTTCTTTATCTGAAGGGGCGAAAATGGGTTCAATGGCTAATGAGGTCAAAACAACGCTCATGCTGTCTTCAAATACTCCAAATCCCGTATGTGCAGACAATGTGTGGAAAAGAAGATACAAAAACTATGTATGAGCTGTACCGCAATATTACCATAAATAAAGGAGTACGCATCGCAAGACTACGATGGCTGGGAAATGTAGTGCGGATGAACACCAACTCTCCGGCTCGGCAGGTTCTCGACATTACATTACAGGGAAATCGCAGAAGGGAATGTCCTCGTCTTAGGTGGTGCAATCAGGTCAACGAAGACTTCAACCGACTTAGGGTGCAAACCTGGGCAAAGATGTGACTATAATGCTCGAAATCTTGACATATAGATAACATTATAACTCCGCAGGACGAAATGAGTAGCTTTAAGCTTGAAAACCGTTGGTAAATATTTTCCAAGTAAGTGCTTAAAATATTCACCCCTATTACCGATGTCGAAAACGACAATTTGTATTCCATAAGTTGTTTCCGATCTTGTACACTCGTTTTGATGTCGTGTGCAGTCGTCTGTGAACGTCAAATGTCGTTGAATGCATTCGTCGAAAAAATACGACGACGACAAAAAAAACGTTGATATGTCTCGTTCAAAAATTTGATCGCGACATAGAAATGGAAGGCCACAAAACAGCAAGCAACCTTGTTAAATGAATTTATTTTGAAAAATTTTATAACTAATAATGCATTTGTTTGACTTGTATTTGAAACCAAAACCAGTTTGAGACGCTCGTCGAGTTAATAGGGAGGAACGAAAAGTTAGCTAGAGGTTTTTTGAATGGAATTTAAAAAACTGATGTAAAAAAGGAATGGACTGCGATAGCGGAGCAGCTTAAAAGCAAGGGTCCTCTAATAAGATACGGCGACGGTTGACAAAAGGATTGAATTACTCTTTCAAAATACATACAGTACCTCACACTCAAAGTGGGACATCTAAGAAATAAAATCTTCAATAAACTTCTTTACGAAAAAAAATGCAGAGTTGCTCACTTTTTTAAATAATTTTTATTTTTATTGCTTAATATTGACCTCAAATTATTATAAAATTAAAAAAAAATATCAAAAAACAACCCCGATTTGTTTAAAAAAAAAAGATGAAAATGATCTGTCTAGTATTTTTTTCTTAATGCAGGTCACACTCAAAGTGGGACACCTGCTGTTTTCTAAGAAAACTTACTGTAATTGCCACGTTATCTATATTATGTAGTTGCAGTTTTTGTAGAGCTTTCATTGTGATAGCATTAAAAAAAAAATCGAAATGTCAAGGCAAACAACCTTTGAAGAAAGGCAAATTGTGATTTTCAATTACCAAAAAGGCAAAATAAGTGAATTTGTTAAAAAAGTAGATCTATGGTGTTTAATGTAATAAAACGGTTTCGGAAGGTCGAATAGAAAATAAACCAGAAAGTGTTGAAAGAAAAAAAAAAAAAATTTGCGATAGAAATGTGCGGTTTGTTTTAAGAAAAATAAGAAGTTCTGTCTGCCATTGACCTTTAAAAAATGTTAAAGGACACTTAAAATGTTGATTTAAGTGCAGAAACAGTTTGCCCTTTCTAAGGAGAAACGAATTGAGTGGCTGAGTTGCGTCCAAAAAACCGTTAGTATAAGAAAAGAATCGTCGTTTAAGAATGCAATTGGCCAAAAAAATATCAGAAAAGAATAGTCGTTTAAGAATGCAATTCGCCAAAGAAAATGTGACAAAGGATATGAGTTTCTGGTCAAAGGTAAGTCGCATTTTGTTCTCCAACTCCAATCATAGTTTGGTCAATTCATTAAAAGTCCTTTTTACGGACGAAACCAAAACTAATCTTTTTGATTCTGATGTCACATGCTCTTTGGCGAATTGCATTCTTAAACGACTATTCTTTTCTGATATTAACGGCTTTTTGTGCGCAACTCAGCCAATCAATTCGTTTCTCCTAAAAAACCGGCGAACTTTTTCTGCCCTTAAGTCAACATTTTAAGTGTCCTTTAACATTTTTTAAAGGCCAATTGCGGACGGCAAAGAACAACTTCTTATTTTTCTTAAAAGAAACCGCACATTTCTATCGCAAATTTTTTTTTTTGCTTTCAACACTTTCTGGTTTATTTTCTATTCGACCTTCCCCAAAACCGTTTTATTACACTAAACACCATAGATTTACTTTTTCAACAACTTTACTTATGGTAATTGAAAATCACAATTTGCCTTTCTTCAAAGGTTGTTTGCCTTGACATTTCGATTTTTTTTTTTTAATGCTATCACAATGAAAGCTCTGCAAAAACTGCAACTAAATAATAAAGATAACGTGTCAATTACAGTAAGTTTTCTTAGAAAACATCAGGTGTCCCACTTTGAGTGTGACCTGCATTAAGAAAAAAATACTAGACAGATCATTTTCATCTTTTTTTTTAAACAAATCGGGGTTGTTTTTTGATATTTTTTTTTTATTTTATAATAATTTGAGGTCAATATTAAGCAATAAAAATAAAAATTATTTAAAAAAGTGAGCAACTCTGCATTTTTTTCGTAAGGGAGTTTATTGAAGATTTTATTTCTTAGGTGTCC
This sequence comes from Melanostoma scalare, assembly GCA_949752695.1. NCBI lineage: Eukaryota > Metazoa > Arthropoda > Insecta > Diptera > Syrphidae > Melanostoma > Melanostoma scalare. The sequence goes on along the minus strand of OX456984.1, from coordinate 26,985,622 downwards.
CACTTTGAGTGTGAGGTACTGTATGTAGGTATACATTTTTATAAATGTTTGCTCTTATCAGGTTTGATACACAATTCGAATGAATTGAATGCGACTGGAGGTGGTCCAAACAAACTAAAGATTTTATCTCCACTGGAAGAAGCTGTAGCAAATTTTTTACATATAGAAAAAGTGGTAAGTCCGAGCGGAAACGCCATTGGTATATCGCAGTCTATTTTGCTTCCTAATCCCTTGGCAACTGCCCCACAGTTCCTTCATCATCGCAAACGCAGATTGCATACACATCGAGGTGAAGTTTTGGAGAGGGAAGGGCAACATCAATACATCCGATGACACCAGGAAATCCCGACATATTAAAAAGTAAAGCTTTGCTTCTGATTTTTCGGCCGGTGTCATTCGGAATCGAATCCATATGGGGCAAATTTGTTTGTCTATGACGTTGATAATTTCTTTGAAAAATTTGCAGACTGTTGGTTGAGCTAGTCCCAAAATAAAGTCATTCCCGGCGCCGTGTTGGGGTAACTTCCCTCAGCTAAAATTCTTAGGATGACTGCAAGTCTCAATATGATTGGAATTGATGATGAACGAAGCCGAATCCTTTTTTTATCACTTATTTCATCCAACAAATACTTAAACGCTTCTTTTGTCAATCTAAAGAACTGCTTAAATCAGTTAAAACGTACAAAAGTTTTATTTAAAAGCAACTATTGGGATAAAAGTGTGAACTCACTTTGAATCAGGCAAGTCGAATGGATATGAATTGTGCCGTATCTGTATCGATTTTAATTTCCCTATTCTTTTTTCTACACCTTCTTCACTTTCACTACTTGTGCTGTAATACATTTCTATACTTATAATTTTAATATCCTATTTATTCAGGTGCTAATAAATGTACAGCCGCATTCGAGCTCAACAATGATTTTGTATTCAAACTTTCTTCCAATATCTTTTGATTTTGACAGATGCTTATTAGTTTTTAGTTGTTTTAAAATCTATTACGTATTTTTCGTGTCGAAGAAGTAATGGAATGCCATTTAAAAAACGACACGACAGAGAAAACGATAGTTGACGACGAGACGAGACGAGATCGGTAATAGGGGTGATTGTTTCTTAAGAACATTATGAGGAAGCTTCAAACAAAAATTTAGCTTTCTTCCAAAATATTCACTGATTATGTAGGTACAATGCGACAGAAGCTCCCCAGACTCAAAGCAGAAACTAAAGACTTCAGTAATAAAGATTCCGAGATGTTAAAATTTCAGATAATTTGAAAAAAGAAAGCCTTCGCCGGCTTTAAGCCTAATACAGGCCCTTTGAGTCTGTTTTCCACCAGGATTAGATGAACAAATTCATTCAATGAAGCGCCGAACTCAGATCTCAACTCAAAAACACTCTAATAACTTGTATGGTTTCCGGTTTTTAAACTTCACAATCACTTCACAAGAAAAGTTGGTCTTTTTCTCCTTCCGTTTCGCTGCTACGAGCGTCGTTACCTCGAAGGGATCACAGCGCTCTAAATAAACTGTTTCAAGCTAGTGATCTCATGATGTGCTCAGCGTGAAGATTGAATCAAAAGTGAATAAAAGCCACATATGTTTCAAAGCAATCTACAAAGTTGTCTAAGACAACATTCAAAAATTTGTACAGAAAATCAAGTGGCTTCTGTCTGCAATTACAGACTAATTCAGCGAGATCGAACAATTTGACCAGTTTTAATAGACTGGTCGAACTTTTGATGTGTTTAAAATATTGTAATAGCTAGTTTTTTCAAAGAAAAATTTAAAAAGTGAGCTTCCAAAGCTAGAATGAAAGTTTCGGAAAATTGTAGTTAGTAACGAAACGAGATACTAAGCTAATTTTTAGTAATAAATCCCTTGATCGGCAATATCGAGTCGAGAACTATTTTTCAGTAATTTCAGTCTTTTTTCTTCGATGCCTTCTCTTCCCCACATCAAAGTAAAAATGACAACTATATCGTTCAGAACCTAGCCCCTACGATAAAAAAAAAAACATAACCAGGAATGCGGAGGCGAATCACCGTCTGTGAGGTTAGCTTCGCTAAGAGTGTGAACATTTTCTAAAAGGTCGAACTACCTCAGAGTCACAGACGTTCAACAAAAAAGAAAGAAGTAAAAAAATACGAACATCACTGGCTGTGCCAGTCAGCGTTGAATGCATTGGTACGAGGTACGAGTATATAAACAACAAACATAACTCGCTACACTTGTTGAGCCAGCCTAGTAAGACGATTCTCGATTTCCTCTTTCTCACTGCAACAACAGGAAAACCTACATAAATAGGTTCGTTCCACTGTAGAACTTTGGCAACGATAAAATAAACAAATGCCTAATACCCAAGAAAAAATAAATATTCCTTGAAAAATAACCGAAAGGAAAAACTGGCTTTAACTCACGACAAATGTTAAAAAAAAAAAAAACAAAAAAAAATTTAAATCAGAAAAACATTTTCAAAAAACTTAGCAATGTCTAAGTCTTGCGAGACGACCGACGTCGTCGTCGTCGTAGTCGTCCCTTCCAGCTTATTTTATGTAGACAGAAAGCCCCTCCACCCGCAACCGCATCGCTAAATATGGCGATGGCACAAGACAAACTTCCGCCAAGAGCTAACTTAGAATTTAATGGGTCTCTCAGACATGCAACAATCAGGTGAAGTTCTGCGAGGACATTGTTGATAGAATCATTCAAAAATGCAAGACCAAATGATCAAAAAAAAAAGGGTATTTGAATCTTAATCTGTCTTTGCCTCTGTTTTCGGAGAGTATTTATGTCAACGAAAACATTTAACGTTCTTCAGGGTTCACGATGAGGTCTAAAGACATAATATAAATTGAATCTTCCTTCCTCTACCTTTTCCGAGGCTACGAGCATCGCGATCTCAAAAAAAAATCACACCTCTTCCACTTATCCCGTTCATACCAGTGATTTGCTTGGGTGGTATGATCTTCAAACAACATAATCACGAGATCATCTTCTTAAGGTTGCGTTTTTTAGATCAGTAATTTTCAATCTGAAAATACTTTTTTCAGAGCTGGTCTTTTTGAAAGCTGTCATTCGATTAATGCTCAGTTTGGTTTGCCATTTTATCGTGGAAGAATTGAAGCCGCACGACTTCTGGGCACTGCATGCGCTCCTTAAATTGTCTCGAAAAGATTTTTCTCTGTTGAAATCGATCGATTTTTACATAATTTCGATTTCTAAGCCTGTGAAATCGAACACCGCTGTTTTTGTATGGTTATGTGAAGTCGCATGCCTTCGAAGATAAGCCCGAGACCATTGGCGCCTTGAAAGTAATGTTGGAAGCGTTACTGATGAGACATACGGACCATATGCTGCAAAAATTGGTTGAAAATTGGTCTTCTCGGCTGGGATTTATTGGAGCCAATCACCTGAAATCGCTTTTAAAACCTAATGGCAAACCGTTTCCTTATAATAAAGCTTAATCCATGGCCATTAACACATCTAAAAAAACACTCTTTCCATACAACAGAGTCATCTGTCGGTTTTAGGTTCCACCAAGGCACCAAAAAAACAGGCATAAGTCTTTTCTTGTCTTAGAACGTTTCTTTTGAGTCGATTTCAACCTTGACAAAGCCTCGAGCTAACATTTATAATCCCTAGCTCATTATCGAACTGAACAAACTATAAAATATTTTCCACTCTTCGAAAAGTTATAGCCACCTGGCGAAATTGTCCTTTTAACGATAACAAAGGGGATACGCAGTCGGTCACATGGTCTGCATTTCGGGTCCGTAAGTCAAATGTGTGAGTGTGTTCCATACCTTGCACGTTGCATTTTTCATGCGCGTTGTTGTTTTGAGCTCAAGCGAGTGCGGTACTGCGGCTTTCTGGAATGCACCGCGTCAGAAGATGCAATATTCTCCCGCCTTCAGCCTTCTACCACTTCACAACTACCTACCACGACCATGGACGTTTGTTCTTGGAGGACATATTGCGCAGTCAAGAAAAAAAGAAACACCGAATAACTACAACAACAACTAGCATAGAAAGAAAAAAGTTTTAATTTTCGTTTTACCTTCTTCGTTCGTCTTTGGGCGGATTGCTTTTTTTTCGTTTTTTTGTTTTTCACATTCAGATGTTTTTCGTGATTTTTTAGGTTCAAAATACCTGTTTAGCATGTGCAACAAGTGCAACATGGAATTGGCATGGAATGGAAGGAAATGCAGTTGTGCCAGTTGTGGTTCAGAACAGAATCATGGACGATCTGACCGATGATGCTGACGATGACGATCGTCCAGCGACAACCTCAACGACGACGACGAAAGAGGACAAAAATGAGCATACCAGCGACTATCGATTTGAGTGTGGCAGTGCGATAAAAATAGCCACGCGATCACCAGATTGACCAGAAAATAAATCGAACAGATTTTTGCTGACCGCATTGACGGTGGATTGCATCGTCGACGTTTTCGCTGCATACATTTGAAACAATTTTCGGTATTTTCCAGTATATATTGTTAATAATTGTTTACGAGGAAATGTTTTAAGGAATTGTCGACGTGCGTCGTCTTCGTTGTTCTGGAGAGAGCTCGTTGTTGTTAGTGTTGTTATTTGTGGAGGCGATCGTTTAAGCTGCTGGCAGTCGGATTCATCAGAGAGAAATTACACGTCTGGAGTAGGAGGATGGATTGGTCACTCTATACCAACGTTTACTGATTGTGGTGATCTTTTCTCTTTTTTTTATGCTCTTGATGTTGAAAGTTTTTGATTTTGGCAAATTGAAACCGTCATAATTTGAAAGTTCGAGCACAGGAGAATAATCAATATTTTGACAGTTTATCTTCGGATGTCACTCAAGAAATAGAAATGTAGGTACCTATATAATCCTAAAACATAACAAGACACACAAAGTAGCGACATGATCTCAAAGAGATTACAACTCTCTTACCTATATCTGCTTCACACTAGAGATTCGCCCTGAAGTACGCCACGTTTACCTCAGAAACCATCAGCACGTCTCTCGGTTTAGGACTGTACCATGTTTGAGGACAACCAAATACGACTGCATTCTTAATTTCTCCATGATGGTATTTTTGACGAGAAGGCTTCCACGGATATATTGGTACTTCTAATACGACCAAGTTATGTTACTCATGTTGTCATACGAAGGACCTTCATCTCGCTGCCAATTACTTGATCAAATAATTTTTGTAGATTGTCCAAAATTGAGAACGGTATGTGAGTGCTGGTGCCCTGCGCTCGATAACAGACGGAAACCACACCGGTGAATACTTTTTTTGATGACACCAGCGATTAAGCTAAATGGGACCAGATTTATCCCCTAAATGGGACCAGAGGATAATCAACCTTCTGGTCTCAGTGCTATCACACTGGACCCTGTGTGGTCTAAGTGCGTCGGTCGTTCGCCGTATCCTGGCAGCCACAACTAACCTAACGTTTCACATACACACATAAGGCCAACACAAATAAGCAGTCTTTTTTTAACTATGCGGAACCCAAAAGCTTCTAAAACTTTAGCCAATACGTCAAATGGTTCTTTCTATGTAGGATCCTCTGTTGAACCTGGGCCTCAGGTTCACGCCGAACTGTTATGCCCACCTAAGTAAGTAAGTAAGTAAGTAAGTAAGGAGCCTCTGCTATTATAGCTACGTCACCATCGTCAGCAAAGAGTAATTGATGTACTTTGGTGTTCTGTACTTTGTCGTTCAACAAATAGTCAAGAAATGTCAATTTCAAAAGTCTGTACTGTGACGTAATGGGAGGAAAAAAGCGTGATGTCATAGGTGCTTTTGCGAGTATTGAAACAGAAGCGGCAAAAATGTTTTAAGGTTAATGAGGGCAAAACGAAGTATATGTTGTCATCAAACAAGGACACAGAATTGGACAAATCGTCACAATAGACAGACATTACTTCAAGGTAGTACAGGACTTCGTCTACCTAGGATCTGCTATAGATACGGACAACAACATCAGTGCGGAGATCAAACGGAGAATAACTCTTGCCAACCGTTGCTTCTTTGGGTTAAGAAGGCAATTGAGAAACAAAACCCTCTCTAGAAAAACCAAGGTGACCTTGTATAAGACCTTAATCATCCCAGTCCTGCTGTACGGCGCGGAAGCATGGACCTTATCGAAAGCGGATGAGGAAACCCTTGGTCGTTTCGAAAGAAAAATTCTCCGAATGATCTTTGGTCCCGTATGCGAAAACAATGTGTGGAGAAGAAGATACAACAACGAGCTGTATGAGCTGTACCGCGACATAGGCATAGCCAAAGAATATGTATCGCGAGGCTACTATGGTTGGGCCATGTAGAACAGATGAACCCAAACGCTCCAACTCGACAGGTTTTCGAAAGCACATTGCAGGGAAATTGCGGAAGAGGAAGATCTCGTCTTAGGTGGCGCAGTCAAATGGAAGAAGACCTCAACCGACTTAGAGTCCAAAACTGGAGAGAGCTCGCCCGAAATCGAAGTTGTTATAGAAGGATATTGGTTGAGGCCCAGGTTCACCCCGAACTGTAATGCCCACCCAAGTAAGTAAGTAAGAAGGAAGCTTTACCTTCACTGCTTAGCCAGACTATCATCTCCTTTCAATTTGAAGATGGGAATCGTAAGTCAGCTGATCTGATGTCTCCCATCTTTTCCCAAACAACATAAGATATTCCGTCCGGTTTGAAGTTCTTAGTTGCTTCACCAGCTTCTTCGTCTGTGAATCGGTTCAGCTTATACAAAGTGCTTTCAAAAAACTATTACTTCAAAATATTAAAAGAATACCGCTGCTACTTTAGCAGAATTTCGTTGTCGTCTTCGGTTGTTGTTGGACATCATCAATGAAGCTCAGTCAGCGAACCTCCTGATAGGTGTTTTGAAATCGACCGCTTTCTGATCCAAGTTTTTTAGGTCCATTTCTTGAAAATCGTGCCATTGGCTCAACTAGTGCCATGAGAACAACACCAATTGCAGCTCTGGAAACCTTCCTGTCGCTAGACCCCCTAGATCTTTTTACTAAGAAGATGGGCGGCCAAAAGCGCACTGCGACTCAAACCATTAAAAAATTAGAAAACAGGCATATCAGGCCATAGAACCATCATGAACCATACAGATATAGACATTCCAACAGACTATACCCCCCCCCCCCCCCCCGCGCATATTGACTTCAATCCAGTGGCCCTAACAGTCTTTCCGACAAGAGAAAGCTGGGAGGAAAACAGGGCTATAAAAGGAAATCAAATTTCCATCTTCACAGATGGTTCAAAAACGGACGAAGGGGTAGGGTCAGGTATCTTCTCAGACTACCCTACCATGAATAGATCAATAAAGCTTCCTGACTTCGACAGTGTCTTTCAAGCAGAAGTACTCGCAGTGGGCGAAGCCGTGAAGCACCTAAAACTTGATCAACAAAAATATTGACTTCTTCATAGACAGTCAGGCGGCCATTAAAGCTATCTCATTCAATATCACAAAATCCAGACTAGTAGACAGCTGTCGCAGTAACCTAAGACTGCTCAGCGAAACAAACACAGTTAGTTTAATCTGGGTTCCAGGACATCGTGGAATAATCAGTAATGAAATGGCGGATAAGCTGGCTAAAATCGGGTCAGCACTCGAATCCAGCGAAACGAACACCTCAGTTCTAAGGCCACTAGAGCAAGAGAAAACAGAATCAAACACAATTTTCTAAAAACCGCCAATGACAGGTGGTCATCTTTAGAAACATGCCGAGTCTCCAGAAACCTTTGGCCCGATATTTCCAAGAAAAAAACAGAAATTTTACTCCAGCTAAGCAGACCTCGGCTCTCTCTGTTAATTGGCATTCTCATGGGCCACAACTCGTTGGGTACCCACATGATGAGAATGGGCAATAGCACATCCGACTTATGTAGAGGATGCCAAGATGAAAAGGCAGAGGAAGGATCATTCCACTTCCTCTGTGAGTGTCCTAGCTTGGCCCACACTCGGAAAAAAACTCTCGGAGAATACTTCTTCGACGAACTGGGCGACATCTCTAATCTTCCATTGAGCAAAGTCCTGAAATTTAATCAGGGCTCCAAATGGTTCAGTGAGGGTTCCCTACCCCAATAAACCAATTACCAACCCAACCCTCTACCTCTCCAATCCTCCCATCACCTCATCCTCTGATTTTCCCGGGGAGCACAATGGATCCTTGAGATCTGAGTGAGGTGCTGCCACTTGTGGCTGCACCCCCCATGCAACCTAACCTAACCTTAGCCCTCCGCGATCTTTGCTTGGAGTTCGACACATCTTCATCGCTATTTTCTTGCAGTTTCTGTATAACCCTTCGAGGTGATTGAAAACAAATTAGAGATTTATTTAAACTATCTAATAAATAAATTAAAACTATAAACTATCGTCACATCTTAAATTGAGGCAAACAACTTCGGTAGTAATCTTTATACTGTTACCTCTCTTCTCACTAAATTCTCATTAAAATTTATTGATTTTAAACACTGTTGTTGAAAGCATTGCTTCTAAAACAATCATTTGAGAGAAATATAAAAAGTGTTTTTATTGAATTTAACTATAGTCTCTTATTTATTTGATTTTAATGAAAACAATAGCCAGTTAGAGGCAACAAAACAGCATCAAGTGAGATATTCCAAGACAAAAATAAAAAAAAACAAAATTTTTCAAAGTCAAACTATTTCTAATAAGTCGCACATGTTTCAAAAGCTAAAAATTGCAAAAAACAACAATGATCAACCACACCAACAAAAATATATTATGTAGTTGATTGTTTCGCCGTACATTGTTTTTCGCTACCACAAAGAAAAAATTCCAAGTGGTTAGGTATGTAGTTAATTTTTCTTTTTATTTAAAAAAAAAACAGCCAAAAAGTCTTATATGATTATGCCATCTCCGACGACGACGACCAACGACGCAACCTGACAACCAAATATTTATAATTTCCATGCGTTCCGTTTTGCCAAAACAAAGGCGGTCCGTCTTTTTTGGCATCTGCCTCTATGAATACGTCTATGTTCGGTGGGTTATTTTATGAATGAAATACTCACATCGTTTATATTTAGAGTTTTCTAATTTATTGTTTTTTCAAGCGACGCCAATGAGAAATATGAGTTTTTTTTTTTTAACTTTTCGGCAGCAGGACAGGAAATTGATAAGCTCCATCGTATTGATCATAAATTAGTTTTTGTTTGTTTTTTTATTTGTCAGTTGTTGTTTGCAACATTGTTTTTCAGTTTTTGTGGTATGAAGAGATGGGATTGAGATTCCTGATTGAAAAGAGGAACTAAATGTCTTATTAAAAAACAAAACATACAATCAATGTATTTTGATTCTATGCTTAAAAACCAGGGGTTCTTATTTATGCCAAAATAACGTTTATGGGTAATACATGGTCGACCTTTTCGTCTAACAAAACAAAGAAACGTAAGAGTATGACTGTAAGGCATGAGAAAAATCGCATGAAAGTTTGAGGGTCCTGTTTATCAATCTTCAGGTTACATATGGAGTCCCGGGGCCCCGCGTGTTTCTCAAAACCCCGCCTTGTGAAGGAATGCGGGGGACCTAAAATTTTCTGCCAGTTCCGAACGACTAATCGAGAAAGCACTTTTCATAGCAATGAGTTTATTGTTCGAGAACTTGCCCATTCCTGGCAGAAGGCGATGTCCGTTCAAAAACATCTTTTTAGTTTTAGTTTTGAACCAGAACCTCCCATTACGCCATGGATACCACCAATCTTCAGGTGAAAGGTGTGAATAACCAATTCTGGAAAAAAAAATTTGAGGTCTGCAAATAAGAAAGAACTTGGCCTAACTTTTACATTTTGATATTTTAAAGCATATAGCAGGTTTTGACCACACACAAAATTGGTTTGAGTAAAGCTACGACAATCTCAAAAACCTCCCAATAACGAACCCTGCTATTGCATTCCAAAAAAACCAAAACACTTAAATTGACTAATCATTTTGATTCACTTAGAAAAAAAAAAACTGAAAATTGCAATGACATTGCATTTCTCTTGATGACTAACCAACAACGAAATGCTAATCAATTTCATTCAAATGAATTTAAGCTCATAAAATTAATCTGCAACCGACTAGCGCCAACGCCAACGGCCTTCCCATTCGTTCAGGAGACATAAAAAGAATATCGAGCTACATTCAGTTGAAAAATATACTGCACGAGAAAATACTTGTGTCTTCGGCTAAATATAAACAAAACATTTATGGAATGTATTTTTCATTTTCAGCTTGCGATAAATTTTGAAGTAGACGAACTAATTTCGCGAAAGAAAAAAACAAAACAAAAAATTGAAAAAATAAATGAAATGCTATCAAAGTGGTAATTATAAATGAAGAACATGAATGCCGCGACGTTGACGTAGTTAAGTGAAACGAACTGTTTTAGATACTTTCAGGGGAAAACGGACGAAATAAATGAAAAAAAAAAGAAGAAGAATCCGATCTTGAGTCACGTACATGGGGCGAAAGCATTTTACTCGACTCGACCCTTCACGATGGTCTGATGGTTTTTTTGTTGTGTTGATGTTGGTGGTTGTTGAAGAAGAGCATCAAGACAACAAACAATCATATTATTGAAAGGAGCCACAGCTAGGAGAGGCAGGTATATGCAGCAGCAGCCTCTCAAGCAGAAACACTTCTCAATGCAACAGGTACTCTACTACTCCACCATGATGGGGTAGGTTTTAAGTGAAATGTGTTCTGCTTGCATCTGAAGTACATTATCTGCTGTGTTCAGAGATACTTTAAGAAACTTATGTCTGCTCAAATGAAGATGATTACCAATAAGAGTATGGAGAACCGTTCTTCTTTTCCCTTTTCGTTAGCATTGTGCTCGTATATTTGCTTTCTTCATCAATTTTGAGTGACGACACGCGGGCGGTGGCGGTAGCGATGGCGTCATTCCCAATGTTACAAAATTTTACTTATTTTAATTTTTTTTACAAAAAGAAAAATAAATTCTATGGGAAAGGTCAGTAACATGGGCAAAACACGAGCAGGCTGGCAAAGGTTATTTACTTCACGAGTAAGAAATGATTGTTTGTTGCTGTTTGCTAGTTTGCCAAGAGGAGGCAATGAATCTTGAATAGGCTAATATCAATTATTGTGGAAGCAATTAACTACTGAGAACGTGCCCGAAGCTGAGAATCGACAATTGGTAAAAAATCACGAATGGAGAATGTTTCTGTGAATGAAGATCCAGAACTTTCCTATCGAGACTGTGTATCAACATAAGAAGCCGCGGGCTATGACTTAATACAAGTTGTTCGCTGGAAAACCACTTTGAAGACAAAGTTTTCAGAAATTCTACCATCTAGACACTTCCACTTTACTTTTTTAAGAACTTTTAATTGAAAGCTTTTATTATATTTTGCGAAACTGCAAAACAGAACAGGCAATCTTTGTGTCGCCACTCATTGCTCAAACAGACTAAATGATAGAAAATTACTCCAGGGCAAGCACAACGAGAACAAGGTTGATCTCATGCCCATAAGAACCATAGAAATAGCTGTGAAAGGAGGAACCACAAACATTTCAAACACAGGTATTCACGTGCTTTGCTATTTGTACTCTTGGGTGATTACAATTGCCAAGCTCATTTCAACGCATACCAACTACCTATAATTACGATTTAAAAGAATGATTTTCTCATTTGAGAAAAACATAATCTGGTCAGTGTAGTGTTATTAAGTGTTATTATGCTTGGAATGATTATCTTCTTCTTGGTGGCGTTTTATCTCCTCTTCTGTGGTGCATGTTGATCGACTCTCTTCTTGTAATGCTCAATGGATCTAACGTTCACGCCCAAGCATATGCAGACGACGTCGCCTTGCTCTCGGTTGGTTTCAGCCTCCAAGCTGTCTGTTCCCGAGCACAGGCTGCGCTTTATATGATTGACACCTGGTGTGTTAGAAACGGTCTCTCCGTCAATCTTCTTAAAACCGAAGTTGTCCTCTTCACGAGACGTAGAAAATTGACTGGTCTGACCCAACTTACGCTTAAAGGCGTCAACATCCCCTTTTCAAATAAAGTCAAACATCTCGGAGTAATCCTAGATAACAAACTTCTTTGGTCTAAACATGTCGAGTCTAAAACTACTAAAGCACTGTCAGTCTTCTGGCAATGTAAGGGAGCCTTTGGCAAGACATGGGGTCTTTCACCGAAAAGGGTCCTTTGGATCTATACGGCTATGATAAGAGCAATCATCTTCTATGCGTCAGTTGTTTGGTGGAATAAGCTCTCGCGTAAATACGTTATTGCCTCGTTTGCCAAACTTCAAAGAACAATTTACTAGGGCCTTCCTCAGCACACCGGGAGCTGCTCTCGACGCACTGCTGAATCTTCCTCCCCTTGATACCTACATCATGGGGTGTACTCTCAAGACCATTTCTCGTTTAAAGAGATGTGGTCTCTGGCACAATTCGCACTGGAGCTTTGAGGAGCTCGCAAGCAGCATATCTTTTGACTCACGTCTAATGGATATGCCGTCTGACACGACGATTCCAAGGCTCAAACTGCGTCAAAATTACTCAGTCAACTTTCCTTCGGTTCAGGACTGGTTTGCTCCAGAATTTGAGCCTGGAAAGAACTGTTATCGAATCATCACAGATGGCTCCAAATCGACGAGGGTTTTGGTGCTGGTGCCTTTGTGGAGAGCGACCACATACGACTGCACACCTCTCTTAGATCACACGCATCGGAGGCGTCCTTTGCTATCCTAATGGCCTTGAGCCACGTTACGAACAATGGATGGATTAAATTCCTTGAGCCTAATTTGGGTTCCGGGCAATAACGGCATAACTGGAAATGAGATCGCCGATGAACTTGCTAGGCAAGGATCTCAGACAGCTTTCTCAGGACCTGAACCGTCGGTAGGTCTGCCAGCGTCCTCAGTGAGGGCTTCAATCAACGATTGGATCTGCGAAGATGGCATGCCTCCATTGGATGCAGACAAACCAAGCGTATGCTTCCCAACGTTAGTAAGAAGACTGCAACATTTTTGCTAGCTCGTAGCAGAAAAGACTGTAAAAAGCTTTTTGGCGTTGCCAGCGGGCACTTCTCTTTTGCCAAGCATTTAAACGTGTTAGGCTTAAGTGATACCACACTCTGTGAATCTTGTGGAGAAGATGAGGACACCGCAGAGCACTTCCTCTGTGAATGTCCTGTTTTTTCTCGCATGAGGTTACAGATACTCGGCGCAGACATGGTGAGAGCTGGTAACTTAGGCTCCTTATCATGGGAGCGTCTTTTGGCTTTTCTCCGAACATCTGGAAAGCTATAACAAATAGAAGGTTGCTAACTGGTAGTACAATGGACCGGTATTTAGGTCTGAGTGCTGCAGCTGGTGTTTTAAAAACCGCCAACAGAAAAAAAAAAAATCTTCTAAGATAAAAATTTCGCCGATATTTGGGGCAAATGGCACTAGCATTTATACCAAAAAACCGCTTTGCTGTCTAGGGCCCATGTTCAACGACATGATACCCTATGCAATCTCTTATGGTTCCTCCACTGCGCTCTGGCTTGAAGGAAATCTAAACTCAACAATGAACATCACTGGTTACTAGTCATACCCTCAGAAAAGTTTTCGTGACCTTGTACAACAGCAACAAGCGCTAAGTCTATTGCATCTGATTAGTTCTTTAGTTCCGAGTTGTACTCGAACATCTTCTTTTTTCCTCAACAGAAATCACGGCAATCCCTATTAGTAATCGTCTTCCTGCCTCGCCTGGTTTGACAGCTGCTGTTAGCTTGGCAAGCATCCTAGCTTTCAATCGTGTGATTTTATAAACAGTAACTTATGAAATATAAAGAGACCGAAAGCTTCTTAATGACGGACAGTACGGTTTACGTGGCAAAAAGTCCACTGGTGATTTGAAGGCATATTCTACCGAAAAATGGAACCAATTTAGTGCAAAGCTCTCTTATCGTCACAGAGCAGATAATACAGAGAGTCAACTCGTACCCCATTTGCCGGAAACACCCGCAAATTATGTTCATGGTGAAATCAAAGATAGCGTCATATTTGATTTGACGGCTTCATCTAGCTGCAATCGAGACGAGTATTTAAATTTTTTTTTGTTTTTTAATGTAGCGATCGCTTTGATGGCAAATAATATTAATAGATGCAGCTTTTAATGAAGCTTTCAACATGTTTTTAAATTAACTTCAAACCAACTATCTAAAAAACAAAAATGGCGACGAGGGTTCCCGGTCGTAGGTTCCCATTTACATAGTAATTTAGCTTGTGTACAAAATGACTTTACCTTGCCGCAGTTGACTCTCTGGTTGTACGCTGTGGTTTTGGTATCGATGTGTATCTTCTTCGCAGCATTAAGAACTACCTTACCAACTTCTTAATACAAGTCATGTGCATGTTGCATAAATGATCTCTTGTCTAGTACTTCTTATCCTCTCAACTGTGTTGCTGACAACTCAAGCCTAAGCTTCTCATATTCGTTTCCAACTTTACAACTGGGCTTGCAAAGTGTCCCGGATTTGGTAAGATATCCTGCAACTGAAGAAATTTTGTGCCGGATATGGCTCAACATCAACATAGAAAATACAGTTCACAAGTTTCATTACACATCCAGTCATTCTGCATTGTAGTTATAGTGATTAAACACATCCATAGTACCTTACTATGTAGGAACGGCCTAATGCTTAAAGGTTCTCCCAAACCAAATTAATTTACAGTTGCGGCAGCGGCGGAAACGCTGTCGACAGGATCTCTGTCGGCATGACAATTGTAAATGTATGAAAACTGAAAACACGTCGTCCTTCTTGTTACTTCAGATAAAAGAACTCTCATATTGCTCTACGTAAATGTATTTCGACAGCTGAATCTTTGGTTGCCACAACTTCAACATCGCTTTGGTTTGAGAAAATTTCAACGATAAGACAGCGGCGGTAGCGGCAAAAGCATCAACTGTACCTCTACTTCTCTGGTAGACAAAAATACCATAAATTCGTCACTTTCTATGTATTGTTCGATAAAATTTGAATTTTTAGCTAACAAAAAAAAAAAAAAACAATAAAGAATAGAAAAACTACCTTCTCCTTTTTTTCCTGGGACTTCTGGTAGAATGAGCTGTTATAAAATACGTCTCGAAACATTTATCATAATCCAGTGTCTTCATCTGTATATTGAACACAATAAACAGGTCGAACAACTGTCAGTCTCAGGTCAATGATTCATTTTCTCAAAATATTCTTATCAGCGAGCATAAAAACTCTCTATACGGCGCCGGTGGCTGTTCATCACCACATGCGCTACGTCAAGACTCACTTATGCATAAAAGTATAACGATCATCATAACCATAAATAAAAATTAAATTGCAATCCTAAATAGAAACGTCACTTATGAAGAAAAATATTCATAAATACACCGAGAATTTATTGTCAATTAAAATTTTTCCCAAAATTCCAGATCGCTTATCAACTGCCACAGCGTTCGCCGACGCGCCGCTTCTGGCATAGGTAAATATATGCAACTTTGGGTACGCACTCGCGTACTGTGATTCCCCTTAACCCGGATGGAATATGGAAAGCAAATTATGCGTTCGCTATTTGGCGCCTCAAATCCATTTTGCCATACACCTCTACCACTTTTAGACTCTCCAAGATGCTTGATGTACTCACTCCATTAACTAGCGCGGGTGCCTCATATTTTTGTTTTGATTTGCTTCTTTTATGATGACAGTTGTGGCGACATTTTGTTTTGCTTTTAACAGTGCGGCTTGGTGCCAGTGCCAGCTAGTCATCTCATCAACCGTTGTCGCCAGAAAATGTTTTTCTTTTCATTCCATTCGCTTCTTGGTATTAAGTATTTTTCCTCCAGATCAGTTGTTTGGCATTTTAAGAAGCCAATGCGAAATGATTGACATGTCACCTATAACTACACGTTGAATTAACTTTACGTTTATTTTAATTCCAGATTCCGGAAGCCGTTTCATGATATAATGTGCGAATATGTCTGCTTGAGACACACCTCCAATCATTACCATGGAATTACTGTTGCTGTCCACCGATGATGCGAGTGACTCTGAATTAGACCAGCAACCTTTTGACCCTACGATTCTATTACCGGTGGAGGAAATTAATGCAGCCAATCGGTGTGATATTCATGACAACAGAAACCGGAAGAACATGGTTCCGTTTCTTAAGTCAAATTACAAGTACAAAAGAAGAATGTCAGAGGTGTGCCATGCGGGATGCCCAACTCCTCAAGTAAACCTGATGGCAATGCTACCGTCTTCGCTGCCGCCGCAGCCAACACAATCGCAGCAAATGTCGTCGCCGTCGGAGCAAGTGGAAGTGGAACGTTTTCGGCATCTAACGCTGCCGCTAAGTGATAGTTATTTTGAAGCGGTCGCAGTTGGGCTTATTGTAAGCGCTGTTATTGTTTTTCGTGATATTTTGTTGAGTCTCTTTAGACGCGTCGTTGTACGTGAGTCGCGGGTGTGGTGTATAAATAGCAATAAATTGTATTGTCGGCTAAGTGAGATGTTGGTTGAGGTGAAAAGATTCACATCGGACGGCAGCAGATGGCGATGTGGTGTGACAGCGGCTGTGGGCTGGGGCAAGAAGTCATTTGGCCTGGAGTATGTCACTGCGAGTTTGAAGTTAATTTACTTGGCACTTTTTATTGCGCTCTGGCTGACAGCTTACGAAGTGGAAGGTGAGTGTGTGTTAAATATTACATATATGAGTTGAACTGACGGCGGCGATGAGTAATTCATTGATTTAATTGCTTAAATGCATTTGCTGCGAAGAGAGCTTTGTAGCGATGCGATATTAATTGGTATTTCCCCAGAATTATTTAATTGAAATTGTTTCGCTGAAAAATCGTAGAATTGCTTTTTCTGTAAGTACACACATCAAACAAAATTGAAGCTGTCACTCAATAAGATTAAATAACAATGGAATTTGTTTTAAGATCTTTGTTGTTCATATATACTTTCCCAGTGAACATATAGATACATTTGTATATATGCATTTAGTTATATGCATATAAACAAAGATCGGGGAGCTCAACGCCTGCTGAGGAATAGAGGGAACCTACAAGTTTTTGCCGACTTCGAGCTTACATACATATGATTTATGCCTCCTTTAGATACATAGAGATGGTTTAGATCTTGTTTTACAAATTAAAATTAAGATTTGGGCATTATGTTATGCGAGTTGGTTTCGGCTGAGTTATTGTAGTGGGGTCAAATATTGAAAACGAACATAACCTTAGATTTTAAGATCCAAAATTACAAAAGTCTGTCGTCGAAAAGCCAATAATCTTGATAGGCATGTATTTTGAACCAAATATTTAGAGCTAAATTCAGAAAAGCGTCTCTTCGAAATTTAAATTTTTTTAAAAGAATATCAAACATTCAAGCTATAGAGCAGCTTATCACAAGAAGGTTTTCTAGGTCTGATTATGAAACTGTATACTTTACATTTACACGATATGGAACAGAGAACGGATACAAAAATAGAGCGACAGGGACAGCAAACGACGCCATATTTCTTGTCGCTCTTTTGACATTTCCCTTCGGTAAGGTTTGCGATTTCATGATGGAAAGATATACGAGCCAACAACGAGTCGAAATTATTAAAATTTACTACCGAAATTCGGAGTCAGTGGCCTCAAAGATAAGAGCACTACGTCCAATTTATGGTCGTCATAACCGTCCTAGCAGATCAATAATTGAGCATCTAGTGGAAAAATTTAAATCCACAGGCACAGTACACAATGTTCCCGTGCCAGTTAGAAAATAAAGAAGTGCCCGTATTGTCGAGAATATTGCTGCCGCTGAGGCTTTTGTTGCAGAAAGCCCAAATGTATCTTTCACACGTCGTTCTCAAGCGTTCCGCATCTCTGTGACGTCGTTGTGGCGAATTTTTCAAAAAGATCTTGGCCTTCATCCTTACAAGATTAAATTAACGCAAGAACTGAAGCCGCTTGACCACCAGAAGCGTCGTATGTTCGTGAATTGGGCTGAGCAAGAACTTGAAAATGATTCGGATTTTCATCGGAAAATCATCTTTAGCGATGAGGCTCATTTCTGGCTGAATGGCTTCGTCAATAAACAAAATATGCGGTATTGGCCAGGCAGCAATTCACACGTACTCCATGAGTCATCATTGCATCCCGAAAAAATTACGGTTTGGTTTGGTTTATTGGGCCGGCGCGGCGGCGGCGGTGTCATTGGGCCGTACTTCTTCCGTGATGATCAAGACCGGAACACTACTGTGAATGGGCATCGCTACCGTTCAATGATAATCGAATATTTTTGGCCCCAATTGGATGATATGCCAACAAACCAGCGACGATTGATGAACTTCGTACGAATATCGAACGTGAAATTGCAACAGTATCGGCCGATTTATGCTTTAAACCGTCGAAAATTGGGTTTACCGTCTGGACTTCTGCAAGGGTGCCCGTGGTGGCCATGCAAAAGAAATCGAGTTCCATAATGGCATCAAACGTACTTTCACAGGAATAAAGAATTTCATTGATATTCAAAACCGTTTTTGTTTTATTTAAAAAACTTTTGTAGTGCTCTTATTGAAAAACCCGTTAGTAGTAAGAACAGAATTTACTGGCTTACTATTAAATTGTAACAAACTCGAATTGAAAATGATTGTACAAAAAACTAAAGTGTGGCGGATATCACGAAACGAAAAAAGAAGTTTTTATCGACTCCGTAGGGTCGTTGGCATTATATTCGAGTAATCGGGAACAAGTCTGTATGAAGTCATTTAAGGGGTAAAATTGATGGTTTGGTTCGTGTTCGTTCGTTTAACACGACCTCTTTGAGTTATGTGTCCGCAGTGGCCCTACGAACGAAGTCCATTCACAAATGTTTTGATTATACTTCTTTAATTTCAACTACTTTTTTAATCTCAAATGGTTGGAATTTTATTTAAAAAAAAGTTGTCCTTATTGAAAATCTGAACTGCTATTTAGAGCAAACATTCCCATCAATTATGAAGCACATCGTCTTTCAAGTGGCTGCATTTTGGGCAAACTTTCAATCGTGTTAGGCCTAAGTGACACCAAACTCTGAATCCTCTGGAGAAAGATAACACTGCGGAGACCTTCCTCTGTGAATGCATTTTCTGTATTCTCTCGCATCAGGTTATAGATATTTGGCACAGAGAAAACTGGTAACCTAGGCTTCTTATCATAGCAGGCTCTTTTGGCATTTTTAAGAACATCTGGAAAGCTATAAAAAAAATAAGGTTGCTATCTAGCAGTACAATAGATCGGTATTTTCATCTGAGTACTCCAGCTAATATTTTAAAACCTTCAACAAAAAAGGGGCTATTTTCCAAGACAACATGGTCCTATGAGTTTCAGGCTGAAGCGCACATGTTGGTTGGATGAAGTCAAAGTGTCATGTCATAGCTTCGAGGAGGCCAATTGACAATGCCAAGACGGCTGATAACGCGATTTGGAAATTCGGTGCGCAGAAGATCGATTGTGGAATGGGCTATGTGGCAGGGTGCGCCATCCTGCGACTAGAGGTCTTGAATGAATGAATGAATGATTGGGGTTTTGTATTGCACCTCGACCTTTTTAGATCTATTGTATTCCCTACTCTTAAGTGGTATTCCTTAATTAAAGTATTTCATCCAGATTAGTTCCTCTGACGAAACTTACAGCCTTATTCATAATAAAAAGATAATACACTGATGATCGGCTGACTAGATACACACTGATTATCTTTTTAATCAGCTTCCTATTCATAATGCTTTTTCCCCTCCTTGCCATATTATCAGGCTGATTATCTATTATGAATAAGAATTTCTGTTTTATCATCTGATTATCTTTAAAATGCGATTATGAATAAGGCTGTTAGTATCTGGGTTACGCTTAGGAGTTTAAGCTCCTTCTCCTCTACGTAGTAGGATCCTAGGTACTTCTTCCTTTGGTGTATTAGAGCTTTGCAGTCACCTAAGAGGTGGTCAGGAGACTCTTCCTGTTCGTTGCAGTATCTGCATTGGTCGTCGCTCTGTATGCCTAGTACTTTTAGGTGTTTTCTTAGTCTGCAGTGTCCGGTTAAGAACCCGGCTAACATTCTTACATTGTTTCTTACGTTTTGTGTTAAAAGTGCCAAGTAAAAGTTTGGCTTGGCGCATTTTGGGGAGGTCATTCCAGTGTTTAGCTCTGTTGTCTTTCTTCGACTTTTTGATTTCTTTCTTGATGTGGCTTTCTGTTACTCCACAAAAAGGTTGCGGTCCAATGAGTGGTGATCCGGCTCCTGTCTTTGTCAGTTCGTCTGCCTGTTCGTTGCCTATGATTCCTACATGTTCTGGTACCCAGTAGATTGTAACCTTGTTATGACTAGAGGTCTTCCAAATCCATGTCATCAGTTTTAATCACCGTTGACCGAAACGTGGTTCAAAGCCTCATTTCTGAAGATGATGCTATCTCTCCACAATCCTCATAAAACTGTCACTCTCAGTGAATGGTTTGGTTTCTCGACAATAACGTGCGGTTTTACGAGTCCCATAAGCGGCATTTTTTAGCCGCCGTAATAAAAACACGCCTCCTCAAACAAGATTATTTTTCGCCCAAAACCGCTGCCCATAATTCAAGTTGCGCGAATATTCCGAAATCATTCTGCAACGTTCTCCTCGGGCAAGTGGGTGAAATGTTAAGCTTTTGATATCGATGGCGAGTTGATGTTCGAGCTCGAGGATTGAGTCTCACACTTTCAGCTACAGCAGCGACATTCTCGTCCGTGAGATACTGTAGGAAAACAGGGATCATGAATATAATCCGCTAGCATGCCAGTCTCACGAAATTTTTGCACAAACTTGAGTATGTGCATACGCAATAACTGCTCCAATTCACTCACTTGAAAATAAGTTTTCAATATTTCCCAAAATTGTCAGAGCATAAGAGAACTCATTTCGTTTCGCAAAGGTATGATATTGACTTTCGGTCAAGATTTCGAGAGGGAAACAGTTGTCAGAGTCAAAATAGCTTATAATTTAAAAGGTTGCCAACCCGGTATATCTACTTAAAAAGAAAAACAGAAAACACGATGATATTAACAAAACACAAATAATTATTGGTTCGTAGTTTATTTTCATCAAAAAGATCCAATGGTATGTTAAATGCACTGAAAAACATTTAACTGTAGACCGCAACGCTTAAGGCTTTTATAGTTTTCTATATAATTGCACCAAGTAAAAACACGTTCTCCAACTAGGTATAGAAACCTATTTGAATAGCAAGTAAAACTAAGGACAGAAAAAACAATAATGTACATCAAATAAGTGTTCAAGCATCAAATTCCTTGTGCAGCGAACAGGAACAGTGGTGAAAAATATTTACTTAGCAATTACATTCTGTGAGCTGCGAAAATTCATTTGAAATGCATTTGCCAACGCAATGAAATGCAGTTAGACGCTAAAGTGGCATAACGAAACTGAAGTTGGTGACCAACTGTTAGGCAAATAAACTGAATAGTAAGTTATTCAGTTTTGCTTTTAATTGCTAATCAAATAGCATCGCGGCGAAAGTAAACAACCAGAATGGTGCAAAGATGAGGTGAGTGTATAATGCGTATACTCGAATTGAAAGGACACCTTTGAGGACCGAAGTGTTTAGGGTTTACTGGCTGAACTTATCCCTTCACAAATTTAGTTGTGAAAAAGACGTTGCGGGTTCAATGAATTGGCATATCAGATAAATTTGCGTCTATAGCCGTTCAAACATAAATGAATCCGATTCACATCCCAATGCGCAACAAGTTTTATTTTTCGGTACACCAAAATTACCGTTATTGAATGCATCATTTATTTATCGTCAAGCTATTTATAGATTTGTCTTAAAGTGTGCAACCTTAACCACCCCACTGATGACAAATTGTCAGACATTTTGGCTACAGCAACAGCATCCGAATGAATAAATAAACAGACAGAGTCTAATTCAAAGATCCACGTTCGTCATTTCAAATGAAAAGTCAAACAAACTCTTACATCAAAGGCAGTGTCACACACATCCGCACCCAGCAGCTTTTGTAATGAACAATAAATCACTGAGCTCCCATAAGCCATTAAATAACATCAACACAGCACTGTACGATGACAAAATTTATAAATTTCTTGGCCGATTTCCATGGCATACAAGTGGCTGCCTCATGATTGTCTCTTCTGACATATCCGACTATTTCCCTTGGATTAAGTAAAAATTTAATATTTTCTTTATAAATAAGTCGCAAAGATTCAACCACATACTCGTACATTTATATAGGAGGAGATGCACAAGATGCAAGAAACGAGATCTTAGTGAACCTTGAAGTAGTTTGGTGTATAGAGAAATACCATCCGACCAAAAGATGCATCAATATTGAACCTGTTGGCAATCAATGCCAAGGTGCCGCTTAAAAATAATCATCCATTAAATTACAAGAACTCTTTGCACTTGTGCAAGAGCCTAGTGCAATTTTGCATGATGTGTGCCTAGAAATGTCTAAGGCAAACGATTATGATCTCGAAATTATCCATCCGCACAAGCGCTAGAAAACTTCGGATGGGTCGTTGATCGTTTAAGATCCCAAACATCTTATAACTAAATGCAGTGCGGATGGACTTCGGATGGCAGGCCCTAGTGCAACAGCCGGCTACGACCGGCGCCCAGTGCACTTACAGAGCACGATATGGATCGATCACTGCACTATTTTTCCACTTGCTTGTGGCTATTTTCAGAGATGCACAGTCCAGCGCACCTACGCGATAGGTGAATTTTAACAGAACAGTTTATGTTAGCTTTTCTTCTTATTTTCTTGATAAAAAGAAATTAAAACCAGAGCGGTCTGAAAAACGGAACCTTGTCATTGACCATTTTAATGACCGGGATCTTTCCCACATACCTAATGAGTAAGTAAGTAAGTAAGTAAGTGAACTCATTTATTTTTGTTTTCTTATTTAACAATGAGTTTAACAATGAATTTAGAGCTATGGCATTACCGTCAGCTCGGTTAGCAGTGCTTGTAAATTTATTTTATTATTGTTTATGGTTTCTTTTGTTTAATTTTTATACGAGAATTCACTGATCAATAGTGCTCTACATGTATACGATTCCGACAGGTAATTGCATAGGTTTTTCCAGTTGAGTCCGTTCAAGATTCCCAAATCACTCATTGGCTGTTTACCTCGGTAATTAGACCGATACTCACATACGGGGTGATTGTCTGGTGGACCGCACTAGACAAGATGATCAACTACAACAAGCTGGCCAAAGTTCAAAGAACGGCTAGTCTGTGTATTAGTGGCGCACTGAGGACAACCCCATCGAACGCCCTCAATGTACTACTAGATCTCACACCCCTAGATATCTTCAGCAAACAAGTCGCAGCTAGCTCAGCTACTCGACTCAGAGCTACATCACAGTGGACCAATAATCAAATCGGCCACATTACCATTCTAGATAACTTTAGATTCTTACCGAATCGATCCGACTACACCACCCCCAAGTTGGTGTTTGACAACAATTTCCAAGTAACCATACCTTCAAGAGAAGCTTGGGAAAATGGCACTCTTTTGGACAATGAAGCAATACACTTTTACACCGATGGTTTAAAAACCAGCGAAGGTGTAGAAGTGGTATCTACTCAGAAAAACTGAATCTCAGTCTTTTCTTCCGCCTACCCGATCATTGTAGTGCGTTCCAAGCGGAAATTCTGGCGATTAAGGAGGTGCTGTCTTGGCTCAAAGAAAACGTCATATCCTCCACGGATATTCGAATCTTCTCGGACAGCCAAGCTGCCCTTAAATCTCTTGCCTCTGTCTCTACAAAATCCATCACGGTCCAAAATTGTAAAATGTCTCTTAGGGAGATGTCAAATCAGTTTAACATTCACCTTTCATGGGTGCCAGGGCACAGGGACATACCAGGCAACTGTATGGCAGACGAACTAGCGAAAAAGGGCACGACCACTTCCCTACGCGCAGAATGGAACAACATAGGTGTACCTATCGCTACATGTAAACTCCTACTTAGACAAGACTCTTCGAGGATGACAAACACTAGATGGACTGAGAGTCACAACTGCCTTGCAACCAAAAAAGTTTGGCCGTATGTAGACTGAAAACGCTCGAAGAGTTTGTTGGCCCTGAACCGTCTGTATCTAGGTTCTACCATAGGTGTTCTTACGGGACACTGTCTAATAGGGAGACACGCCAAAAGACTTGGTGTGTTTTCCAATGATTTCTGCAGAAGCTGCATGGACGAGGAGGAGGAAGAAACCGTTCAACACCTTCTTTGCTCATGCCCTGCACTACTTCATAGGAGGAAAACTCATCTCGGTGAATTCTTCTTCGATGATACTAGCGACTTAGCTTACATAGACCCCAAAAGTCTTTCGAAATACATTAAAAGTTCCGCGTGGTTCGACTAGCAGGTGATTAACCGGCTAGTCCCGTAATGGAAGATAAATGGGTGATCAACTCGTTAATCTTTCATCGGGTTTCTGAGATCAGTAGGTGATAAACTTGCTGATCTCTGTGGTATCACAATGGGCCCTTGCGGCCTAAGTGTGTCAGGCAATGTACTCATTATCTGACAGCCACTTCCACCTAACCTAACCTAACCTAACCGTTCAAGATTTCAATTGCCTCTTTCATGGACTGTGTCTTTTTTCCGAAGTATATCAGGCGTTGGGAAGAAAAAGCTGGGCATATACTTAAAAAGTGAAAAGAGTCTTCTTTAGCTTTAAGATTGCATATTGAACAAAATTGATTAAAACTTCCATTGTATGGGATTCCATTTAAAAAGAGTATTTCACATTCTAATTTTGAAAATGAGGGATATTTCTATGTAACTGTACACGTCGCGAAAATATTTCACCTCTAGCAAATTAGTGTTAAGCTGTGAATATAAAATTCTACTCTCAGAGTAACGAGCTCTTACTGAGAAATCATCACGTACTAAATCTTTATACTTTTGTATTATTCTGTAGAGCTGATTTTTTACAAGATTTAAGTTGTTCACACTTATTACGATTTCTTCATCACAGATAGTTCTCAAATGCTTCCATTTGGACAGCCACCAATCTTCATTCCTCAACTCGTACATCAGCATCTTTTTGGTTAGGCGAGTATCTGCCTGGGAGAGAACATTAAAAATATAGTCGACTTGCAATTTTAGTGTGTAGGTAAACAATTTAGGGAGAGATTCGAGATGAATGGCGTAATTTGGAGTATTAAGTGGTAACTTGAACAGTTTCTTTAATAAATTTCTTTGTAGGTTTTCGATGGTTTCGTATTTATCAATACCCCAGATTTGCGCCGCATAACACAAAGTTGACTTAACTACAGCACCGAAAACTTTGTACTTAGCTGATAGACTGATTCGGCTATTCAGGAAGATGTTTTTCCATGATAAATTCAAAAGACTTTGAGATGTCTTCGATTTATCTTGAAGGTGTGAGCTAATGACATAAGCAATAAGCACGAAAAAAGGTTGTAAGTTTTGCTCGGGCTCGGGCAAAAGGTCTATACTTGTGGAAATATTGACCACTGAGTAAGAACATATCAAACTCCTTTGAAGCAAGATTAGAGGCGTCCAAGTTTTGCCGTGTATTTACCTAAAAAGTGGTGATCGTGGCATAATGGTTATCATGGAGAGGTTCATGGTTCGAACCCCTACAGAAACCAAAAAATATTTGTCCATAAGTATCGCATTTCGCGAGGAATTGAAAAGTCCCCCATAGTAAATTCATTGCCATGAAAAGCGCTTTCTCAATTAGCCGTTCGGAACCGGCAGAAAGGTCCCCTCCATTCCGTCACAAGGCATGGTTGTGATGGAATGAAATGCTGTGCTACTCTATGAATGTATGTGTATTTATCTAAAAATTTAGAACTTGAGGCAACGCGACGTATGGCATAATATTGCCAAAAATGGGCTGACCATAACAGCAACCATTTTTCTTTACTTGTATTTGTAACTCTGAACAAAAGCGTTGTTTTAAAATAAACCAAGAACCCGACTGGTGAATTTCCCCTAGTGTTTGTCGATCATAAATTTCTTCTTGTCTGCATTGAGTGCATGATGCAGACGGGGGTGGGTGTTATTTTATTTTTCGATTAGAATCGCGCCATTTCCGCCCCCACAAAGTCGATCTTCACAGTAATTTGATAAATTTATTGGCATTTAATGAGACTTCGCCTCGCTTGGTTTAGCCATTCTTTTTACTTTTTTTTGTTTCTTTTTATTTGTTATGATCAGCTAAATCAGACATGGCAAGGCGAGGATTACTGTGGGGCGTAAGCGTAATTCAATTGAAATACAGCAAAGCAACAGCAAATATACCCAAGTATACATTTAAAACGTTAAATCGTCTGGGCATGGCTGACTAATTTCGGGTAGAAAAATTGATTCGTACACAACAGCAGCGAAACCGCACCGCCAAGCAAACGAACAGAAAGACGTGATTAATGAAGTGCGCTTACTTTCAGACGTTAAAACAGTTTAGTGCTCATTAGGAGAGTTTTGTTTTTGCTGTCTATCTCACCCTCTTTATGTTTTTGGTAAATTTATTTTTATTTTGCAATTTTTTTGTCAGATGGGTTTACTCATCGAATTTAGTAGATGTGTCTACAAAAAAAGTCACATAACCGCGACCGAATGATCTACAACATGTGGCCATAAAATTACGTAATTGAGAGAGAAGGAATGATTGATGGAATGATTAATACTTCTGGGATTCGAATGTTTTATTCTTGGGGACAGAAAAAAACTTGGCAACAATGTTGCAGCAACAACTGTTTGTATATTGTTTGTTGAAGGCTTGTTTTTATTTTTTAATTCAAGTGAGCGAGCAGTGGGTTAGTCGAACATGTAAACAAAAACATTTGCCAAAGCCATTTTAGCAACACCATTGATTTTGATCAGTGTCGGTACTTGGGAATTGGCAGCAAGTTGACAACTAAAACAATGGTTTTATATGTACTATAGTCATTTGGGTTATGTTTTTTCGTCCGGAAATGATAATATTGATTGGATAAATAATTTAAAGGTTTCGAATTTCGTGAATTGCGTATCAGGCATGTAATTTTAGCTTCATGGGAGCATTTTGTGTGTTTTCTTTGTTTGAATATAGGGCGTTTCAAAGTAAACTGTTACGAGTGCACCTACTTTTTTAATCTAATCTAATCTAAAAAAAAACAAGTCTTAAAAACACTAAGCATCTTGCAGTTTTTCTGTGATGTCAGGTATATGATTATTAATCAAGAGATCGTCGGTAATGCATATACCGATCAAATGATTGACATAGGCAAGGAAGGGAAGTTTCGCTTAAACAACAAGAGACAACATTAAACAATGCTGTCAAGGTCAGAAATTGATGATCACGTGATTCAAGAAACGAATATGAAAAACATAGCATACTGTCGTCGTCAAAACAGTTTAGTAGATTAGTACTAGGAGACAGGAGATCGTCAGTAAAAATAAGAAAGAAGGTCGCTACAAAACGGGGCCCTGTGGCACACCAGCATTCATTTTGTGGGTATCAGCCATTAGCCTGCCATATTGAACTGATCGAAAGAAAGAACACATTTCAGATAAAAGAAACTGATTACGTCAGTGTACCTACTTAAGTATTTTTTCAAAGCTTACAAATCGAAACTGCTTTTTTAACAAAATACCAATAAAATTGAATCGAATCAGAGTCGCACATATTACTTGCTGGCGCAATAGCAGTGATCATTCCGAACTTTCCGAACAAACGTAGACGTGTAATTGCAAGCGCCGGCCGCATTGTTTTTAATTCGAAGCGAAACATTTTTGTTGGTCGTGTCTAGTCGTCTAGTTTCATGCACGTTCTATTATCAAAATCGAGAGCGAATGTGAAAATACGCTTCGTTGCCTACTGTGCGAATTTACGCCACCTTTTATCTAGCGCTGGTTTTTTTCCACCGGCTTGGAAGTTTGCTGACTATGTTTAATTTGTTTGTTGAACTTCTCCACAATGAATAAAATATGTGGCTTTATGGTGTAAAATTATAACCAGCGACACTTAAGCCCAATGAGAGAAAAAAGCTGTTTGCAAGTGGAAAAAAATTTATTTTTTATAAGCTGCCAAACTGATTGGAAGTATGAGGTTCGTTCGTTGAACTTTCCCCAGGATTGGCCTAGATTTTCTTGACAACGCTATGAGTTGTCAAAAAAAACTGGGTTTTCCAGTCCTCAAAAAACCACAAATGACCACACAGCTCTGTCATTAAAAAAGAAATACATGCCATTTGACAGCACTCAACTCGCCACAGCAAAAATCTATGGCGAGTTGAGGGAAAACCTAGGTCAACCTTAGGGCTCAAAAAACAGGGCGACTTTAGGTTTCTCAAAAAACGCTTTGTTGGGACCCCAGGGCGACCATAGGGCTTCAACTAACAAACCTATGATTAGAATTATTTTCGATTCGCCTCGAATCTGATAAATCGGACAAATTGAGGCGAGTCGATAAGAAGTTATGGAATTCAAAACGACTCGCCTCGAATTTCATAATCAGGACGATATGAGATTGGATGCAGGACTTTATTTCGATATTGAAAAGCGGACTTGTAGGACTTTTCAAAACCTCAAAATATTGAAATATACTAATTAATAAAACTTGTGCTCAAGTACTTTTGAAGAATCTTAAAAACTATGCGATACTCATACTGGCCCCTATCGCAAGGCCCGTCGCGTCGTAGCGATTTCGGACTACGAATACCAAAATGGAAGCATCACAGACTCCCTTGTGGTGTGTCTGCCACAAAATTTTTTACTATTAATAAAGTTATTAAAAAGTTATAAATATCTGTTGCCAAGCGTTCATTACAAAGATGTTTTTAGTCATTTCTATTTCACATTCGTAGTCCGAAATTGCTACGACGGGCCTGTGATAGGTGTGACTATGTCCGTAGTAATCAAGTAAAAAGGCAGCTTTATACAGATAAACATTTAAACTTCTGCCATGTAGCGGCAGGCTCTGCCTAAGCATTTTAACCGCGAGCGACTTCCAAAGCTAGAATTGCCAAAGGATTCGAAGCTTCTCTGCAACCGAGTTTTTAATGTCTTAATTCATTTGCATAGAACAAAAACGATTCCATGTCACTAGCCCTGTCCGTACAAGAATACAAGAACAATTGAGTAGATACCGGGCGTTTCTTTACTGCCAAGCAAAATTTCCTTGGCTTAGTATACCTGGTAGCGCCTAGTGCGTGCGGGACGATTTTCCGAACAATACATTTAGGGCTAGAATTCCCAGTGATAATAGCGACTCTGTTATAGCGTCTGCCCATCTGCCATTTTGTGGTGTCTGGCACTTAAAAGTTTATCCAAACGAGCTGAAGACTGAACCAACGTTGTTTTTTTTTAATAATTAGCGAGCACATTATGAATAGATACCCTTATAATGTTATAGAACACAGTGCCAGCATTTAGGAAAATAGGAGAGGATTTAATAGGAGACACCGATGCAAATTGGTTTTGAACCTTTGCGAATCGTAATGCAGGGGAAATACAGAGCCAGGTAAAGCATTCCATATTCGGGTGGTGCGACTAAAATAAGAATCTCTATATTTGATGTTTATTATAAGGCAAAGCTTTGCAGACGACAACACCGCTTTAATGTCACCATTCACTAATCAACTTTCCCCTTAAATTTACCAAATTAGTTTGGCGGTTAAGTATGCCTACTAGTTACCTGAGAGTTCGGGATTTGAATCCCAGAAAAATCAAACTGTTTTTCTGCAGGTATCACCTTTCACGTTGAGTTGGCTAGTCTAGTTTTTCACTCACCTGCTCGGAATCAAAAAACAAATGTAGGTCCCTGTATTCTTACAAGGGTCATTCAAGTTAGGTAGAGAGAGATGCGCTGGTCTTCAGTCCGCACTCCGAGCTTCTTACACCCGCCTATTAACTTTAATTTCTAAATCCAAACTAATTGGATGCTCGTGGAACCAAGAATATTTTCTCAGTCAAAACATGAACACTGTCATTGTTTAGACAGTCGCAAATTAAAAAGAAATCAGAGTTGTTTATTGATCTTAAGGAATTCTGAAACCTAATACCTAAGAGTCAACACTTATTTAAAAGGGAGCCTCCACTGTGCGTCACGACGAGCACTTCTCAGCATCATGGAAAAATCATAATAGCCTGATAACAAATAAGAACCAAACTTACCCAAAACCGAATTCATCTACGATCTTCAAAAATCCTGGAGATTTATTTGTTGGTTCACTACATAATTTATATGCATGTGTAGCTCGTTTTCTGTAAAAAAAAAAGAAAGAGTACAAGATTTACAAATAACACTTTTTGAAAAGGGGAAAACTAAGATGCAAAACTTTGGCTTAAAAGGAATGGAAAGGACCTACAGTTTTTTGCCTATTCCGAATGGCTGAGTGAGATAGCGCTTTTCATGACAGTATCAAATACTTTCGGTGGACTTTCCAGCTTCCACTACAGGTGATACAGTGTATCAGAAATTCTAGCCTCAAACTTCCACGTAACAGGCTGACCACCACGCTCCGATGAGCACCACAATTGTGCATTTCCCCGCATTCAAAACTACCTCAAAGCCTAACTCATCTCAAAAAACTTGGGTGCTTTTTTAGTTTTGCAAATACTCCATTGTTTGCAATCTACTTTGGCAACACAAAACAAAAGTAAATACGTCAAAAGTGACTAGCTGTTCTAAAATCATTTGGGTCTACATTTTTCAATCACTTAACCATTGAGTCTAAAAATCACCGGCAACAAATCTGACAGACAGATAAACGTTAAACGAAAAATAAATGAACAATCCCACAGTCACAAGTCACAACAGAAGCGAATTAATTTATTGCATTGTTCGACACTTTATTCATGTTCAATGCAATTATGGCCAACAGGCGACCTTGTCTTCGATTCTGTACGCGTTCACGGGAGCGTAAAACCCATAAATTGTGGCATATTATTGTGATCGGGTGCAGTCGGCGGTAGTTGCAGGCATAGTTTCCGACGCAACACGTCGTTCACATTTCCTACCATAAAACAATTTGTCTTAGGAATGCCTTAACTATGTATGAGTACAAGTACCTACGAATGTTATGGCCTATACTCGACGTCCGTTGTCGTATTCGTCGTAGACAAGAAGTTTCATTCCACTTCTGTAAAAAAGACCAAGTGCAACGACAGTGGCAGCATCGGCAGCAAGGCCTTTCACTTTAAGTCGCGTGCGACTTGCAACGGCAATTATGTCACTCAAGCGTTTCTGTTTTTGTTCTTATGTATGTATGTTTGGTTGTTTTGTTTGTAGTAGGTACTTCAATTAATTGATTACTTTAATTATGCTGACCTGGATTTTAATCGTTGATTATTTATTTTTTATTTCTTCTCTTTGCAGCCGGAACATGCTGGATGGAGCGCATGGATAATGGAAAGTGTGAAACCGTGTACTCGAAGAATATGACGAAAGCCCAGTGCTGTGGCAAAAATCAAATGTTTTCATACACTGAGAAAAATTTATCGAATGTGGAGTATTTCTTTGCTTTGGCCCTAGGCGGCGGGACCGAGTGTGTACCATGTTTAGGTGAGAAATATGATTAAAATTAAAGTCTTAGAGTTACAGTTATTAATGATACTTGACACTTTTCTTGTTGTTTTTTCATTTTATTGTTCACCAGCTTAGGTTGGGTATTTTATCCACTGTCAGAATTGAATGGTTTACTTTTATGAAAAAAGATGTAAAGATCAGGAAGTTGATTTTTAGGCATTTTTTTCGTATACGACCGACTTTGATCTTATGTCTTTTGCCAATTTAAAAGCAAGTGATTCTTAAACACGAGTATATCAGAAGGCCTACATACAGCTATGGACAAAGAAATAGCACACTCATTCATTTTATTATGATAACAGCATTTATTTTTTCCTTTTGAACTTAAATATTTTATTTCCTATTTTATGACATGAAGTGACTTCTAAGGATTAATAATAATTAGTAATAGGGAATTATTTCTTTACAATTCAATTTTTAAAAATATATTTTGCAGTGATGATCAAATTTCTTGTGGACAAGAAAATAGCACACTTACCAATATTCGTAAAAAAAATTATTTTTAGTGAAAATATTTATTCTTTCATAAATTTTGGTATTATCAAGTTAGTTCTTAGTTGGTTGACCACGATTTTTTAAAGTTGCTTGGCACCTCCTTGGTAAGCTTTCAACTAACGCCTGGCATCTACTTTGTGGGATAGAGTACCAAGCTTCTTTGATTCCGGCCCAAAGATCGTTTGAATTTTTAAATTTTGTCTGTCCAATTTTGACTTTAACATCATTTCATAAGTGTTCTATTGGATTAAGATCGGGACTTTGAGCTGGCCAGGTTAGGACATCGATTTGTACATCCACGAGCCAAGCTTTTACTATATTTGATGCGTGTTTGAGGTCATTGTCATGCATGAATATCCACTTAATTGGCATGAACTCAAAAGGAATATGGTTCTATTGTATTTTTCAGTATATAAGATAAGCGAATTTATCCATTTTTACATCAATCCTCACCAATGCAATGGTCCCAACCCATGCCAGGAAAACGCACCCCAGACCATTAAATTTTCCACTCCATGTTTCACCGTCTTTAAAGTATACTTAGATTGTACGCTTCGCACTTAGGACGATGCAAAAATTGCGGTACATTTTAGGCTTGATAGACTGCATTTGTTTATCAAATCTACATACCCGAAGAAAAAGAAACATCACAACCATTTCACATGTCGGAAATTTTTAATTTATGATTTTTCTTAATAGTGTGCTATTTCTTTGTCCATAGCTGTATGTGCGTTACATATGTGCGGTTTTTTTGCATTTGAAATTTAATCACATATTTTTAGAAAGAAAAGTTTGAAAATTGCTATTGTAGTTAGTTTATTGAACATTGTTAAATAAAACATTCCTATAAATATTACAAGATATGCACTTAATAAACAAAATTCATTTTGACAAGGCTTCTGCCGTCTGCCAGATTGACAATTTTTATATACATTTACATATAATAACCGCAAATATAAACTTTATAAACAACTATTCCTTTTAAAATGGTAAATTAGCACAGATAATAACTAATATTAAAATTGACCTAGTATAATTCTTTGACGATAATTTAAAGCGATTTTGCAGAACTGAAACAATTTAGAAACATCAATTTCATTCAATTTGGTTATGACTTCATCAGCATCCAGAAAATCTCTCCCAAAAACCCTTCTGCTTGTTTCCCTTAATGTGGGGCTTGGGGAACATCCCTAAGAAGTGCACTACGTCCTCCCTCTCCTCCAAGTTACATATACTGCAGATTATCGGGAAGTCTCCTCTGTATGCTATGTAGTTAAGATTTAGGATTTCTCCCCGCAGCGCAGCCGCATCATCATGGATATTTCTTCGATGCTAAGTTCATCACGAAAGCAATTCTCCTGGAGCAAATTGTGATTTAACTGACAGTAAACCGTTCGATACAAGGAGTTTGTGGCCTCTTCTATATACCTGCTTCTAGCTTGTTCATCGACCTTTGCAATTAGCTGATACAAGTCCATCTTAAATTTGTTTAAATCATCAGCGTTGTAGTTAATATCCACGCCAGTAGTGCTTGCCAACACAAGCCATTCTCTGTACCACCCATTCGCCGGTAGATGAAACGTTTTCTTAATAAAGAATCGCAAAAGCTTTTCAACAGTTTCATATTGGTTGCCTCCCCAAAACCCAAACCGGTGCAGCGTAACACATAATGGATTCTGCTACTGCTTCAAAAATTTTGTATTTGCTGCTATGAATGACAGGCTTATTGTTGAAACAGCTCCTCCACGTTAGATTGATCGCCATTTTTGCTCTTTCGAGTTTTTCCTTCAGGTGCTTCTCGTTATTGAGATTTTTCGTGCAAAGAACTCCAAGAAATTTGAACTCATTGACCACCTCAATCAAATTTCCATTTTTCATTCAATCTATTCCTTCCACCACTATTCTTAAAAATCATCACCTTAGTCTTTCCTATATTAACAGTCAGCCCCCATTGTTTGCAGTATTCATCAAATCTGTTTATCATTAATTGCAGTGATTCCAGTGATTGTGCGAGCAACACAATATCGTCTGCAAACAGCAATGCTTTTATAAGCGTTCCTGCATATTCAATGCCTCCAGGGAAGAAGTCTATTATATCCTCAATGAAGAGTGCAAATAGAAGCGGGCTCAGTGAGCAGCCCTGTCTTACTCCTGTTGTATAATGAAACCAACTTGATTTTATATCACCATTCCAAACTGCAGCTTGTGTATCTTCATAAAGTTTCTCAATTATCCTGCCAAATTTCAGAGACATCCCTAAGCCAAGCAGCTTGTAAATTGGGGCTTTGCGATCTACCGTATCAAACGCTGCTTTTAAATCAACGAAGATCACGTACAGTTTTTTATTTTGCGCTAGCTGAAAATTAGCGATGCTCGTCATCACAAAAATATGATCCACCGTTGAGTAGCCTGATCTAAAGCCAGCCTGGAATTCTTTCCTTAGCTTGTTTTCATCAATCCATTTCGATAAACGCCTTTGTAGAATTGCAGTAAAAATTTTGTAAGATGCATTCAGAAAAGAAATGCCCTGATAATTTGCAGGATCTGAAGCACTCAGATGCTTCCTTAAATTGATGTGGTGTGATTCCAGAATCAAAAACATTATTGAAAACGATTGTTAGGGTTTCATAGAAGGCGTCAGTGGCATACTTGTAAAATTCAACTGGTATTCTGTCCGAAGCTGCCGCTTTACCGTCTTTTAGTCTGATCAAAGCCAGTTTAACTTCTTCGGTGGATATACGCCGATTTAAGGTATTATTTACGAGTCCCGGTGCAAAAAAATGGATGAACATTATCAGCTCTTAAAATGACCAAAAAGGGTTTCCGAATCAAGTTTTCCGCTTATTTTGAACTGCCTTCCATTTAGCTTCCAAGCCAGTTTCCAAAACTCAGAAGAGCTTTTGCATCTTGCCAATTTCTGCGCTTCCATTTCATAAGGAAGTTTCTTTTTCTTTTGGCATATCAATTTGAAAGTTTTATTGGCTTCAATGTACTGCATTCAGTGAATATTACTATTAGAACCCCGCAGAAGCCGCAAATATTCAAAAGACTGATTCCTTGCTTCTTGGCATTCTCTATCAAACCACGGTTCTACGTAATGTTTCGTACTTCTTCTGTTCCGAGTTTCCACTATATGCGATGATTTGATCACTGCTACTATTTTGTCCAAATTTATTAATTCATGGTTTTGCAAGGCATATTCGAGCTGACTGCGGTACCTTTCCGCTCTGCAATCAGACCACACTAGCTTAGGTAGCAAGGATATGACCTGTTTGTCCTCTATCGAGGAAGCACCAAGCTGAAAGGACACTATAAGTGGTAGATGGTCGGAGTACGGCAAGTGTTCAATTTCAAGGTCAGTAACGTACGCGTTCCATTCGCCACCAACCAGACTATAATCAATTACTGACGATCCTTGTTGCCCCACAAAAGAAAATTCCCCATTGTTGTCCAAAGTGCTAGTTCCATTTTGTATTCGCAATCCAAAGTAGGTACACAATTCTAATAACTTTCTGCCACTATTGTAGGTTTGGGAAATTGAAACTTAGCTAGCTTTCTGCTTTTTGTTTCAAATTGAAATTTTTTTATTTTTCTAAAACTAACTTTACTTTACTTTATTTTAGTTTAATTTATTTTACTTTAAAAATATTAGGAACGTCCACTTCTCATGACATAAAAAGTTGAAACACAGTTGGAGAGTAAACTTTAAACGCAAAATTCAAAACAACGAAAAGAAAAAACGGAATTTTTAAATTTTTTAAGTTTTAAATATTCAAAAAGTATAAATTCATTTTGTGCTAAAATTTTGATGTTAAGTTCTTAAAGCATCGAATTTCTTATAATTATTTTTAAACAATTCTGGTTCCACTTCGAAGAGGAGCAAAGGTTTATAAATTTGCTAAAATTTGAAACATACTTTGTCGATATATGTACTCTAGAAATCTACGGCTTTTTTTTTTTTCATTTCAGAAAGCTGCAAGGATGTTGTTTGTGGGCCCAACAAGCGTTGCGTCAAGCGCAAGGGTCGTCCCAAATGCATTTGTTCGCCGCAATGTGGCTCGGGTAAAAAGCACAAAAAAGCCCACAAACGAAAGCAACAGCAACTGCAAGTGCAACAACAATTACAACACATACACCAACAGAACGGCTCCTTGAAGCCACCACATGTCATCGACGTAAGTCGCAGCAAGGAGCACGTCTCTTTAGTTAATTTTCATAGTCCAATAACCATTAGAGATATACGTAGTTTAAGTAGTGAAATTCATAATAGCAATCCGTCCTCCGCCGCGGTATCCGCCATGGAACTGACAAGTCCAGGAGATCACATCTCCCATTCGAATAGCCGAAGAAAAAACCAAAGATTACCCAACATATCAGTGAATCCTACCACCAAAAAGCAACAGCAACAGCAACATCGACTTCATCATCACAATCACAACAAACATCATAAGGAGCAGCAACAGTCAGAGCATCATCCAACCAAGGTGCCTAGGCGACGTCATGCTAACACTGATCGTTCCAAAGGCGATCAACTGATTATAACAGCCGATGATATGGTCCGTCCTAGTACAGAACGCGATAATGACTTGGCCGAGAGCAATTCGTTAAGAATCACCACCAGCACTGACACCCATCGTCAACATCAACATCAACATGGCGGCGGCAGGCATCATTTCAAGAAGCACGCCAAGCCAAAACGTAAAATCAGCGATCAAAATGGAGCAACCCATAACTCCTTTCACAATAGAACAGCAACCAAGGCAACCACAATGATGACCACCACCACAGGGTACCGTAACGAAATGAAAATGGCAGATCCACTGCGCCATCGTCCTCAGCATTACGATGGATTCGCTGTTACCTCATTTGCTTCATCAGCGCTTGATCAGGGTTTCAAACACAGGAAGCCCACACCATTGCTTCAGTCACCTAACAACAGCAACAAAAACAAAGATCTTCACCTTGGGCAGGACAGCGCTGATGATCAGACATTCGATGATAAAATTCACAATGGATTCTTCAGCAATGGCTTCCCGTATCCGCATCAGGAGCTGTCGGTAAGTTCTAGATTAGAAGAAGCACACGTTAGTGCCGCAGCTATGCGGCTGTGACTCCACGTTGGCAAAGCCTCTTGTTATTTATGTCCAACCATCGCTTGTGGTCACAGTCGTACAGTGTGTCTAACTAGCTCATTTATCCATTTGATTAGACCGTATGTTGCGCGTGCGCATCTAACTTGCAGGCTTTCCTTCTTTATCTAATTTGCATGTGCATCCCGAACTACACTTACCTTCTACTTCAACTTCTTGGATTGAAACCAATCTTGGACACAAAAACCAATGCTGTATGACACATGTGCACAATTCATCTCTCGCTCTATCTCTCGATTGGAATTTATGACCGTCACGTGTGTGCGTATGTGTGTGTGTGGGGGTCGGATAATAGACAGATGAAGGTCGTTACACTCATCCGGTATGTGGCAGCGATGGACGTACTTACAACACCGAGTGCCAACTGAAGAAACGTGCATGCCGAACAGATAATACGGCTCTAGTCGTTGCCTATCGTGGACATTGTCAAAGTGAGTAAAGCCAACAGATTAACATATGCGCTTAAGTATTGGTTAGAAAATCAGAAGAAGGACTTGACTATTGAACTGTTGTTTGTCCAACAAAGTTACTTCAGGAAAGTTCACGCACTTTGAATGATATTTGAGGTAGAATACAGGGCTATGCACATCACAGAACCCAGCAGAGTGTACAGGTTTCCACAAAACTATGACCTTACCATCCCAGAAGTTTGAATGTCAACGCTTATCTCCTATAAGACCCCATTAATGAACTCTGGGCAATTGTTCATTCAAAAAGGAACTAAAGCTTCTTTAAATTGAACTTGCTGAGAGCATCATGCATCATTACACAAACGTCCCCACCCTTTTCCCAATCCAGCTTTAATGAAGCTTTATGATCACATCAACCCACCGACCGGGCCGCACCGCTTGTCAAATGCGCAAGCAAACGATCATCATTCCATCGATTCAAATGCTTAATTTACGCATTTGGCCACATATTAATTTACTATGGCGCCTAAGTGTCAATATCTTTGGCGCCACCATTACACAAATTACCACCGCAACCATTTGCAGGTATATTCTGTCAAAATATTTTCATCAGTTTTATTATTCGCCATGGTGCATTAACGACAACACAAAACCGTGTTTCAGCGATCATTGCCGAGTGCAATAATATAATTTTTTATTAATTTACACCGCAAACACATTCTGGGTGCGCGCGTGGGCTTCTGTCAAATCCAATAAGACATTCGATTCATTTTATCTTCAACAGAGTCTTGACCTAGGATTAGCTAGGTGTAGGTACTTTAAGCAGACAGATGGCTTGAGTTTATAATGAAAAAAAAAACTTGTTTCTAATTTTACACACAGCACCACTCAAAAAAGAAGGAGTTTTCGAATACAAGAAGCCACCTAACAGCCGACAGTTATCTCGTTCCTGGATCATTGAAGCTAACTTACCCCCGTTGCGTCTAAACCAAATCTGAAAATAGAAAACCTGATGCCAGAGAGTCATCGGCGCCACACTGGGCAAAACCAAATCATTTTTGCAATGCGACCAGACTCTATTATAGTCTGTCTGGTACCTGGTATCTTACATGTTAGGTTTCAATCTAAAGGAACAATTGTGTTATTCCCTGTCTCGTGTTGATGATGGAAATTTGTAGAAATTACCCGCTGACCCGTTAAGAATTGCAATTCCTCCAACACCCGCGTTGGATGTCGCTCACTGCGCTGTGCATAGTGAAGTTAAATCCCACGCAACAATGACATAACTGCCAGAACATCTTTGCACACATTTGAGATGTAGGCGCGCAAGTTAAAATGTTGAGATGCGGATTCATTCTTTTTTGAGCAAATAAATTCCACCCCACGTTTTTGTATAGCATACCACCAGCTTTACCAGTTGGAAGCATGTTGGCTCACATGTCGTGGTATTTATCATGCAAATCACATCTCATTTAAATGAGAAGCAGCGTGAACATTTTCATCCTGGCTATTAATTAGCCGAGAACAAGATCACAACAAGATCGGACCGATGTTGAACACACATAACGAAGAGATCTTTCTTCTTTTTTGTTGTATTTTTTTTTTTAATGGATGATGCCTGAACCGGATGCGCGAAATTAAGGATCAGAAATGGTTGTGTTCATCGATTTGATCGGACATTGTTTTAATTGTTTTTAGCTTTTTAGTGATTGTGGGTGTTGAAAGCGATTAAAGTGAACTGAATTAAAAGCACTTGCGAGTAATAATTTTAAGAACTTATAGTTACATACACATAGACACGAGTATATTACCTTGCGAAGTGCTTACGTGACTAGCAAATCAGAATTTGGAAAGTATTTCCTTTTTCTATAAAAATTTGTTTTCTTGAATCCAGTGAGAATCTTTCAAACTAAAAGCCTAATTCGAGAATTAATAAAAAAAGGTAAATGTAGGAGCTTACCGTAAAAGTCTGCGAATTTTTTACTTTCCATCACCGCCAGAGTTGTTGTTTTTTGCATGCTGTTGTTTCGCCTAGCTCCTGTGTGCACAGAATGAATAAATTGAGTATTTTCTCTTCTGAATCTATTTAAAAATTAAAGGCTGCATACAGTGTGTCCCAAAAGCAAGGCTCCTGTAGCATTAGTAAGGAACACAAAATTATGTGAAAGAAGTGCGGTTCAATTTCACTATTTGAAAGTTTGATCGTCTCATCTCATGCTCATTATTTATTTCAACTTTTTTCGCTGAAAATCCATGTACAGATTTATTTTATAAAAATAACCAAGAATAAAAATAATCTTAAACAAAAATGATTTTGGTGAGTTTTTCGCTATTCAGTGAAGTTAAATGAGAATTAAAATTAAACATCAAAGATTAACGTTGGGTAACTTGAAAATCGATAAAAAGATTTTTATTTTTTTGAGATAAATTGTTAAATTCGATTGTAGATTACTTACGGTAGCTTCACCTTGAGACTATTTGAAAAAATTCCCGCGCAGTGAGTTGGGCGGGTAGAGGGGCAAGAGGGGGCGCATCTGGAGGGCGAAGTTCCCAAGTTTGTTTCTCCCTCCAGTCAGTTGCCATCATGCTCTGGTCTAGAGAGCAGCGGGCCTTCGCAGTTGAGAGCTTCTTTTCTAAAGGTCGCTCACTTGTTGCTACGCAACGTGCCTTCCGCGATCGCTTTGAAATTCCTCCTCACAGACTCGTTCCTGGCGTGGTGTAAATCCGCGTGAGCTTCACCAGAAGCCACTTAGTTGTGGGCGAGTTACTGTCTGGTGTGCGATG
Organism: Melanostoma scalare; assembly: GCA_949752695.1. NCBI lineage: Eukaryota > Metazoa > Arthropoda > Insecta > Diptera > Syrphidae > Melanostoma > Melanostoma scalare. Next base: position 26,945,192 of record OX456984.1, on the reverse strand, counting down.
TCGGTAATGGGAATAATTGGTCCTTATTTTTTTTGAAGAAAACGAACGCGCAGTTACCGTGAATGGAGCTCGTTACAGGAACATGATCGAGGAATTTTTTCTTCCAAGACTCGAAGAAATGAACGTTAGGAACGTGTGGTTTCAGCAAGATGGAGCCACAGCACACACAGCACGAGACTCAATGAATTTGTTGCGACAACATTTCCCCGACCGCCTCATCTCTCTCAGAGGCGATCTCCAATGGCCGGCACGCTCTCCAGATTTGACTCCATGCGATTTCTTTTTATGGGGTTATTTGAATCCCTGGTTTATGTCGATCGACCACGGATCATAGCACACCTCAAGAACAACATTCGCGATTGATATCGCCATTGCCAACATACCGATTGATATGCTGAGAAGAGTGGATACGAATTTCAAAAATCGACTTCATCAGTGTATGCGCAATGGGGGTCGCCATTTATCCGATGTCATTTTTAAGACTGCATAAAAAAAAATTGGGATATTGTATTCTCAAATAAAAAAAATTTAAAACAATAACTGAAGTACTTTTTTTTTATTGACCTTTCAAATAAGTAAGTTTCTCTGGAGCACCCTGTATAACAACGAGCCTAAAAGATTGAAATATTCAATGAATTCTTTTGGCACTGCCTGCAATCCTTACGTGATTTTTCAGTTTTTAAATTTATGTGCAAGTTTAGTATTTCCTAGTGCTCGTTGCATTTTTTTGTATTAATTTACAGTTTTTGCACTCTTTTGCAACCTTTGCACTTTTTTGCATTTAATGCATTTTCTTGTAGTGCTTGGGATTTTCAACACTCATTGAATGCTTGGCCATTTATTGCATTCTGTAGCACTCATCGCATGCTAGTGAATTCATTCCATTCATTGCCATTCATTCAATCAATGAATCAATGCAATTATTGCCCTATTATTTCTTTTGATTCGCTTCAGATTTCTGCATTCTTTGCAACTCTTTCCAGCATTTGCATTCCTTGCACTCTTTAGCAGTCTTTGTTTTCTATCCAGTCTGCGATCCCTTGAAGTTTTTGGATTCCTTCGCATTCTACCTTTTTTCCAATCATTGCATTTTTCGATAATCGGTAATTCTTTTGCATTTTTTTCAGTTTTTTGTTATTTTCCCGTTTGTGCAGTTTTTTGCATTCTTTCTCTGTAATACATTTGCATATATTTTTTTAATTTTTTTTATCTTTGCCAGAAAGAAAACACGCAATAAATGGCACCTTACGAAAACCCACCACAATTTTGCGTTTTTCATAGCATTGTTCTTAGGTTAGGTTAGGTTAGATAGGGGGTGCAGCTACACGTGGCAGCACCTCACTCGGAACTCAAGAATCCATTGTGCTCCCCGGGAAACAGAGGATGAGGAAGTGAGAAGATTGGAGAGGAAGGTTGGGCTGGTGGCTGGGTTATTGGGGTTGAGAGCCCCTACTGAACCATTTAGATCCCTGAGTAAACTTCAGAATGCTGTTCAATGGGAGGTTAGAGATGTCGCCCAGTTCGTCGAAGTAGTATTCTCCGAGGGCTTTTTTCCTAGTGTGGGCCAAGCTAGGACACTTAAGTGGAATAATCCTTCCTCTCCCACTTGGTCTTAACATCCTCGATCCTCTACACAAGTCCGATATGCTAATGCCCATTCTCATCATATGTGTACCCAACAAATTGTGGCCCGTGAGAATGCCAGTCAACTGAGAGAGCCAAGGCCTGCTATTCAGGAGCAGAAATTCTGTTTTTTTCTTTGAAATATCTGGCCAAAGGTTTCTGGAGACCCGGCATGCCGGCATGTTTCTAAAGATGACCACCTGTCATTGGCTGTTTTTAGAAAATTTTGATTGATTCTGTTTTTTTTTTGTTCTAGTGACTTTAGAACTGAGGTGCTCGTTTCGCTTTTGCCAGCTTATCCGCTATTTCATTATTTCATTATGTCACGATGTCCTTAAACCCAAATTAAAGTTTTGGTGTTCGTTGTATTTACTTACTCACAAAGAACTTGCCAACTCTTTCCGAAAGGAGTTGTCCATTAAACACCTTTTTTTCTTTGATTTTTCTGGGATTGAAACTCGAACAAACAAGGCAGACATGTTTACACCAATGGCACGACAAATGATATACTTGAGTAATACACTAATTTTCAATAATGACTACCAAATATTTTAATGCTAATAACACGTCTTTACTTTAACTCTCTTGCAAATTAAGGTAGAAATTTGAGTGTCTGAATCACAACGCCTCTTTATAGCCTCGATTTTCCCTGAGTTTAATCATAAGAAATCGGTACATCCCACCACAAGGTCGCTTTGACTCCTTGACACAAACTTGAAGCAAAAAGGTTTGTTTGTTTTAATTTTTGCTCGCTTTGACAGAAAAATACAACAACAAAATAATAATGTCAATAATGTCCACACCAAAGAGAATACAAATCGTGGTTGGGATTCAGGAATACATTTCGTGCGTTTTGAAGTGAATGGTATTCTAATACCAACCAGCGGGAGTGCACCCTTAATGTTTTTCTGGTAATGTTTACACGCACTCTTTTGAACTCTTTTATAAATAGGCGCAAGGATGTTTGAGAAGCAACTGACCAGTAACGTGAGTTGTACTCAAGCCATAAGCGTATATAAGCTTTGGAAATTGTAGGCAGATCAGAAGGTTTCCTGAATTTTCTAAAGAATTCAAAACATTTTATCGAATTTGGGATAAAAGGAAATGATAAATTTTAAGAAAATACAGCTCAGCAAACAATCAACGAAGTATATTTAGACACATGAAGTCTTCGAAGGTACATTTCTTAACCGGGATGCATATTTTTGCTTCAATTAAGCTCAGAACACAGAATACCAAGCTTTTGAATTTGTTACTCACAAACTTACTCGCTTAGCTTTTCGAAATTGTTAAGATAACTTCCATTTCCAAACTCTGAGTGGAAGAAATGCGACTCGCCGTAAGCCTCCAAAAGAAAGTGGTACTGAAATATTTGCTTTGAAATTAGCTCCAGTCAAATTGATGGTGTGTTCGACTGCTTCTTCAAGCCTCGCTGTATAAATATCTATACATAGAAAGAAAACAACCTCCGATAGATTTAAAAGTCAAATGTTGTTTAAAGTCACACGATATAATTGATATGATAAACACTTACACGCCCAAGAAATTTATTTCGTTGTAAATCACTCATCATACTCAACATCAGCACCTTCATCATCAACAACATCAACATCAGTGTGCTTCACACTCGTACTTCTAGTAAATGAAAAGAATACAGGCAACTTGCCAAATGAAACCACTTTAGCAGGAAATGCGTTATTTTATGCTCAAATGACTAGAAGGCAGGATTCTCATTTAACACTTAAGTATTCGCATTAGGTGAAATGTGCTTTTCTGATGGAAGATGATGGATGAATAGAAAATGTGTCAGAAGCATCTTAGAAATTCACGTATAAGTTTCATCGTGTGTTAGTTTTTGAACTTCAAAGTTAATTAGTTTCTCCTTTTCGTTAAGTTTTTGCTTTGCCTAATTTGAAAACGACAATCGGGCCAAACAAACAAACTAAATCAACATTTTCTGGCCCAATTTTGCACTAGAAACTTGTGTAGGAAGCACGACAAATATCCTCGTAGGAATTTTCATTGCAAAGTGAATGTTCTCTTAGACCGACACGACAACACGACTGTCTACGAGTCTACCATAAAATTAAAACGTATGCAATCAACAACAAATGTTGTTGACATTTTTCTCACTAATTGCGAATTTTAATTGAAAAATCCTTCGCCACTCCTTCGATTCAACAGACAATTACATACTAGGTAGTCAATCCCTGCAGGCGAAATCCAAGAAACAAGCCTTTTATTTATCATTAATCGATAAAAGTGACTCTTGTTCAATGTTTTTCTATATTTGGCAACATTCTGACCATAAAACTATGCAAAAACGGTCAGCAACGCCATACAAATAAAGTTTATCTCGCAACCAAAAGGCCAGACTGCTTGACACAAAACAAAATTTACACACTATGAGTAAACTACCTACAATGCGGCTGTAGACTATTATAAGCGTTCTGTGTGTGTTATTGCCCCACGTGTAAGCCCCCCAGTTAAATAGTGTTCTGTTGTAAGTATACATATCCAATATACGCGCAATGTGCTGAAAATCCAATCAACAGTAGTTGACGCTCCGCTGATTTTTGCATTTGTGTCGTTCTATTCAGATAAGCGTTTGCACAGCCAGCCGGTGCACTGTTGGCCAGCCGGTAAGGCGTACACCCGCTGCCGTGTCGTTGTCGCCGCCGTTGCCACCGCACCGTGCGTCGCGTTGCCGCATGGCCTTTACGACAAATTTCAATTAGTAAGCGATTTGTTGCCACTTTCTGGTGTGTCTATACACATGTGACATGTTCCAATTGTTGACCACATAAGTAATTGCAAGGAAAAATAAAATCCAATTACGTTGTCTGCGAGACATAGCTGGATCTTTGAAGTTAAAAGCGTTAGGGCCTTTGATGGCAGGGGGCCACTTCGGACTTACTAAATTTTTCAACTAGTCAAAGCAATCAATTGACAGGTTTGTTAGACTAGACGATAGACAAACAAACAGTGACTCATGAATAAAAAGTACATAACTTCTCGTATCGGTGTTTGAAATTAATAAAATTGACTTAGCAAGTATCTTTTTGGGAAAAAAGAAGGCTCTAGCTCGAGTTTAATTGAGATAATCTTATATTTTATCCAAATCTAGACATAATTTACTATTTTACTCCATGCAAACCTTTGAATCAAATAAAGTTATTACTTACTTACTTACTTGAGGTGGCGCTACAGTCCGGGTCGGACTAGGGCCTCAACCAACATGCTTCTCCAACCAGCTCGGTCCCTAGCTAGCTGCATCCAGTGTTGCACGTCAAGTTGGTTGAGGTCCTCTCCTACTTGCGTGCGCCACCTGAGTCGCGGTCTTCCTCTACTGCGCCGTCCCTCAGGATTGGATTCGAAGACTTTCCGGGCCGGAGCGTTGGTGTCCATTCGCTCTACATGACCCAGCCATCTAAGCCGCTGGACCTTGACTCGTTTGACAAGGTCAGTGTCGCTGTACAGCCCTTACAATTCGTCGTTAAATCTTCTTCTTCACTCTCCATCTATGCAGACGGTACGAAAAATCACCCGAAGCATCCTAAAGCGTTCTCGTCTGCCTTTGACAAGGTCCATGCCTCTGCGCCATATATAAGAACCGGGATGATAAGTGTCTTATACAGGGACACTTTAGTTGCTCGAGAGAGGACTTTACTACTCAATTGCCTTCTTAGTCCGAAGAAACAGCGATTGGCAAGAGTTATTCTTCGTTTGATTTCAGCGCTGGTGCCGTTGCCTGAACTAATAGCGGCGCCTAGGTAGACAAAGTCCTTAACTACCTCCAAGTTATAGCTGTCAATCGTGACGTTCTGTCAGACGTCGATGTTGGGTGTCCTTTCTTGATGACAGCATAAACTTGGTCTTGCCCTCATTGACCACTAAACCCATCTTCTTCGCTTTCGTCTCAATGCTCATAAGCGCGCCATTGACATCACGCTGCGTTCTTCCAATTATGTTAATATCGTCGGCATATCCGAGCAATTGAATGGATCTTTTAAAGATTGTGCCTCTTGTGTTGACGTGGGAGTTTTGCACTATTCTTTCAAGAACGATGTTGAAGAAGTCGCATGACAGTGCATCGCGTTGCCTAAAACCTTTTTTGACATCGAATGTATCGGTGAGATCTTTTCCGACCCTGATGGAGCAGCGTGCGTTCTCCATCGTCATCCTACACAACCGGACAAGTTTGTTAGGGATGTCAAAACTAGACATGGCTCTATATAACCTATCAGCAACACTTTTCACTTATATGATAACCTCATTTACTCAAACAGACAACTTGTTTTTACAGAACATGTTAAACTCTAAGGACAACCTCTTTTAACAACGCTAGTTCCTTTCTAAGGATAAAGTCTCTTAATGCGACAAGCTCCTTTTCAAACACAAGGTCTTTTATGAAATAGGATACACATCAATTTAAAACTTATTTTGTAATTCATGCAACAACAACAAATTCTATTTGTGAAACATTTTAAATTGCAATAACTCTTTTTTAAACGAAGAGAACTCTCATTTAGTTATCATCATACACAATATTAGTATGACAAAGCTCACAAAACTAGCCCCGGTAAAATAATTCTCTGGAACTGCTAATACCCTAGCATACCTATTCCAGCCCTGTTTGCCTGTATAGTGGACATATCGTTAAACAAGAGATATAAAAGAACCATACATATAATCACACTTTAATGTTATATTTTAAATCTTTTTACAGCGTCCTGCAAAAAGGTCAACTGCATGAACGGGCTACAATGCGTGGAAGACCATTATGCAATACCCCACTGCATTGTCTGTTCGATTCAATGCCCAAATGACGACAATAGCAACAAAATTGACCCCACTCGAGCTGTATGCGGCGTCGATGGAAACACGTACAAGAGCACATGCGATATCAATCGCATGGTCTGCAAGATCGGACGTTCGATCGCGGTGGCCTACCCCGGACCGTGTCGCGGTAAGTTAAATTTTATTTCGAACAAATTGCTTATGAGTGTTATTATGATTGTTATTGTGATTGTTATTGCAACTCTTTTCGGAGTTCAATGGGCCGCCAGTAAGTAAATTCATGTTAACTGCACACAATAACCGCAGCGGTATGGTATTGCAAGTGTAATCATGTCGTCTTGATTAGTATCCTGGTTTGCGCACAAATCAATCTTTTTAATTGAAACAAACTTACATACAATCTCCGTCTGTGTACGTTCGACATCTAGCAGACAAATGATAAAGATGATGTGCATTCAGTGCAACTCATGCACGTAAGACGATGAAACCACAATTACACTGATTGATCTGCAAATTAGATCGAATTACTTTACTATGCACACAACCGGAGGAGCTGTATAATATTTTATTACATCAATGCAATTGTCTTATAAATGTGTGCTTGGCAACAAAGTAAGCTTAAAGGGCATGCAAGCAATATCAGTTTTTAACTAAGAACACGTTGTATACAAGCTGGAAGCATACATTGTTTCAATGGACATTTCCTTTGTCGCTGGATGGGATTGAGACGGTAACTCGAATCGAAACAGATATAGCAATTTAAGAAAGGAATGCATTTGTGTCTTTTTGGATGGTTGATTGTGGCATTGTGAGCTTATTATGTTTGCAAATTGGAAACTGGTATGAATATTGGAATCTGGTACTATGATTAGATTGATACTTCATCTGCCCTATTGATCGTTAAAGAGAAAAAGGATTATTCATACATACAACTACTTATACGCACATTTTTGTTGCTAAACAACAATAAGAAACACAATACTTATGGGGTGAAACACAATATTGGCTGACCGCAATAGATGACCGAAGACAGATAACAGTTGACAAATGACAGTTGACAGATGACATGACAATTGGCAGATAATAAATGAAAGTTGGCAGAAGGCAGATGGCAGAAGACAGATGACAGATGCCAGTCGACAGATGACGGATAGCATGATAACTGATAGAGTTGGCAGTTGAACTTTTTTAGTTCCCTCCTTTTGGCCGTTATCATAGTCGCTGGTAGAATAGAATTTGAGGCAAGTCGTAGAATCAAACGATTTTCTCTTGGTGTTGTGGCTTTTCCCGTGCGTTCTTTTTGATTTTTGACATAGTTTTGTGGATCAGCAAGATAATTGTTTACAACTGTCTTGCTCCTGTTAAGTCTTCTTGCTATTTCACGATCTGAGAGTCCTATTGCCTTGAAAGCTTCTATTTTTGTTCTTTCTGTCGCTGTGAAAGTCTTTCCGTAACACCGGAACCCATGTGTGCTGCAAACCAACTGAAACGGTTATTTTTAACACTCTCTTAGATATTTTATACAAGAATTCGCACATGCGCACCCCTGCACGGAAATATTCGCAATGGCCTCATCCTAGTGGAGCACCTTTTTGTACCTATTTTCATTAGTTCATTAATTGATCTCGGGAAATTCCAACGGTCGTTTCGAATTAACCCTTTATTTTTATGAATTTGTTTTGGGAAAATATGTATCTATTAACTGGTAATAAACTTTTCCGGGTACAAAACTTCCACCAGGTATAAAATGCGAAAATCGATTGCAAAATTTGTGGCCTCATCCTAGTGGTTGGTAGTGTATAATAGATGATAGATGACAGATAACTGATGACAAATAACAGATGGTTAGTAAAAATTAATGTCGATTTTGAAAACGTACAAATCAGAAATTTAAAGCAAGTTTTTGCACAAGCACATTTTAAAAATACGAAATGAACAAAAAAGAAAAATACGAACATAGAAATATTCTGGGATACCCTGAACATACTTTTTTGGTTTTACATTCGTCTCCGATTGAAACTGGGAGAAATTTGAAGGGTTTCATGATAAAATCGATGTCAAAAAGTTTCTTCCACGTGCTAATAATGGAAGTTTCTGCTATCAAGTTGTCTGCTGTAAAACAGTCGCCTTGTCAGAGCAAAAGCTCCTCTAGCCCTGGCCAGAGCCGCATCCACATGTTTGTTAAAATATAGATACTGATCTAGCCAGATGCTGAGGTACTGTACTACTTTTTTTGGCAGTGGGTTACCATGCAGATCAACGATCACCAGCTTGCGCCAGTTCTTTCTCGTATCCTATAAGGCCCATCCAACGGGGTTCTAAACACAATTGTTTCCGATTTCTGAAAGTTGATTTTCAACTTGCAGTCATTGCAATATTGCTGAATCTTATCGAAGTCACGTTGCAAGAGACTTCTGATGACTTCGATCTTTAGACCTGTTCTGTACGCAATGAGGTCGTCGACGTACGCTATAGCATGGTGAAAAGAACCAATTAGATCGCCAGTGAAAATGCTAAATAAATAGGCAAATTCACCGCTCTCTGTTGCAGACCGTTCTGTATTTTAAAAGTTCTGGTAGAAGTTATATTGCAACTTTTGAAAACAAACGTTCTACCATGAAGCTAGTCATTCAGAATATAAAGCAGTGGTTTACTCATGCCATACCTGATCAACTTATAGAAAAGACCGTCTAACCAAACGGTATCGAAAACCTTCTCCAAGTCAAAAAGACATCCACTCGTACACTACTTTTTAGCTTTGTTCAATTGAATATCAGATACTAGTTCTGACGCGGCATGTTAGGTATCATGAACCGCCTTAAAACCGAACTGATTTTCTGGAATAATATGTTTGTCCTCAGCCCATGTGGACAGAGCTCTATTAAGAACTTTCTCGAAAACCTTGCTGATACTCGGAAGAAGACTAATTGACCGGAGATTTGCTGGATTGGAACCATCCTTCCCTTTTTTAAGGAGAGGATGGACCACTGCCGTCTTCCAACGAACTGGATAATATGCATTAATCAGCGCATTGTTGAACAACGTGGTGTATATGTCCACCAATTCCGAAGGGAGGTTTCGCAGCACAGCATTGGGTATGCCGTCAACTCATGCTGACTTCTTTTTCTTTATTTTGTGAAATATGCTCTTGAGGTCCATCTTAGAAGCGAACAGGGTGTTATCCGTTATCCGTTTCGCTCGGCGATGACTGCATTTGCAAGTCGGTCGTCATTGAACCTAGTGAAACCAGGATTCATGGATCGGCAATGCGAGATCTCGTCTCTAAGATAGAAGTGTCCAACGAAGGCTCTGTTCTCAAGGTCGTTATTATTTTAACTTTCCATTTCCAATGACAAAACTAATAACATCTTCAAATTCGTGTGAACTCTGATGGTAAAGACAGGAGCTTTTCAACTGAAACGACTGCAATACGTTTAAGATTGACCAAAAAGGAACCCTTTTTTTTTGAACCAACACCAACATACACCACCGACACAAATGACGGTGTTAAAAGAACCAACACCAGCATACACCACCTTTTTCTTCTCAAATTACTCAAAATGCGGTGTTACACCAACAAACACCAAACTAAACGACCATTTTTGGATACATATAGACACTTCCGCTAACAATAGTTATTGAATCATTTAGTTGGGAATCTTTTTTTAAGCGATTCTTCAAAGTTTGTTAAAGAAGCATAGGACGGTTCTACTCTCTTTAATTTCCGTTTCCCTCCTTATTGAAAAAAAAAAGAAATCACCTTTTTAAGATCATCGTGTCATTTTCATTTACATTTGAGGCATCAGTTAAGCAATGCGAGTGCATTCACAGTCCCTCATAAATGACACTACTGGCTTCTGCACACTCATAAAAGAAGAAAGACAAAAGATGGGTTGAAATGTCAGCTTGCGCACTCACAAATTATTAAATTCAAATAGTTTTGAATTTTCTCTTAAAGCCTAGATTATAATTAGAAATTTCAAAAACGGATGGTAACCTAAAGCTGAAACAAAGACTGAAACAGGTGGAAAACACAAATCAGTTTTCAATTGAACTGATAACTGATCAGCTAAAGGTCCTTTTAGACAACTTATTCAGTTGAACGTTTCAGTTTTTGCCCTAAGACATCAGTTTAACTGTAAGCTTAACTGATAGCTCAATTGAAACTGAAACTGAAATTACGGTCTAAAAGGGCCTTATAAGGGCATTTTATTTCAGCAGCACGAACTACTTTGCTATAAGTTATTTCTTGATTATTTTATGGCGTTCACAATTAGCATTGGCTTTTGACGTCAGCCGTAAAAAAGAATTTTTATTCAGTATATACAATAAGCTCAAAGTTTGTAATTTGTAATTTCAATCAAAATTAAATAGCTATTTTTATGTAGAAGGCTTCATTTAATATATGTTGACGATAATTAAGTGCAGTTTTTATATACTGACAAAGGCGGTTCCAGTTGTCTCCATTAAGAATCTGTATAATTTCTTCCACTGTGAGAGTACCTTTTCCCCAGACAGATGCACGTATCTCCTTAAGAACAGGGCATATTCCTATAAAGTGCTGGATATCTTCGCGAGTTCTTAGGTTGCATAAGGAGCACTCTGGGCTTAGATCGGCCCTGTGGGGCAAATAGTTGAGGGGTAAAAGTTCACCTCTGGCCTTGAGTATGGTGGAGATTACTTCAGTGCTGTACGTATCGCAGAAATAGTTTTTGTTCTCTAGGTTGTGTTTCAGCAACTTATAAGTGGATCTCGTTTAACTCTCGAGGCTTTGCCTCCGAAAATTGTAGCGTGTGACGTCTGCAATATTCTCGACTAGTTTTTGCTGGTTTCTGTTTAATTCATCAATGTTTGCAACAGTTAGTGAGATATTATGTTCCGTTCCAAGTCTCAACCATTCGCTATAGAACTGCAAGTCTCTGCTTTGAAGATGTTTGGCAATTTCATATCAAGACGATGAGTAGATTGCATCATAACTTTCCGAATATAAGCGAAGTGTAATCCAAGTGTGTAGATGTATAGTTGTTGAAAACATGTCTCGAGATGGAGCATGTAGTTTGGGGTATTGTGCGGGAGACGGAAGATTTTCTTGAGGAAGTATCTGAGCAGCTTTACCACTTCTTTAGATTGGAAGATGCCCCAAACTTGAGCTGAATAACACATGATAGATCTCATCACTGCTTCGAAGATTTTGTACTTTGAGCTTGGCGCAATTTCTTTTTGCCCAAGACAGCTCTCCAACTGCAGTTTATCGCGCGATTCGATTCCTTCAGCTTTTCTTGGAAGTGTTTCCTGAAAGATATTTGTAGGGTTAATATGATTCCTAGGTATTTGTATTGTTTGACTTTTTCCAATTCTTCGTTTTGCCAGGTCTAATTCTCATTTCTAGCATATCTCCCCATACCATTTCAAAAAATCATGATCTTTGACTTTGCAGTGTTGAGTTGTAAATTCCACATGCTACAGTATCTTTGCAGTTGGTTTATCATCAGTTGCATCCCATTTGGACTTTCTGTATGCTAAAATGACAATATCATCAGCGTATAGTAGAAGTTGCCCACAAAAGATATTCCACACGGTAGAAAATCTACCAGGTCATCGAGAAATAATGAAAATAGAAGCGGACTGAGTAGGCAACCCTGCTTCACTCCTGTTTCCGAAGGAAACCATTCAGATAGTATGTTTCCATCCCAGACAGCGGTCTTGTTTTCGTTATAAAACGCTTTAAGTACTCTTAGCAGTTTCGTTGACACTCCCAGATTACTAAGTTTATACATATATTAGGGCTTTTCTGTCAAAGGAGTCGAAAGCAGCGTTGAAATCTACGAAGAAAGCGTAGAGCTTTTTTCCATTGTCTAGGTATCCTTGTGCGATGTTTGTGAGAGCGAAGATGTTGTCAACCGTAGAGTATCCCTTCCGAAAACCAGCCTGATATTCGCTAAGAAGATTTTTTTCGTGTACCCAATCAGTGAGTCTTTCTAGTAAAATACCTTTGAAGATTTTTGTGACTGTGTTGAGAAAGGATATGCCTCTGTAATTGCTCGGTTCTTTTGGGTCACCTTTCTTGAGGATTGGGAATATAATGTTTCTTTTGAAGCTTTTAGGAACTTCGCCTGTATTGAAAATTAAATTAAAGCTTTTTGCATATTCCGTTTTGAAGTTTTCCGTCGCATTTTTGAAGTACTCGTAGGGGATACGGTCTTCCCCAGAGGCTTTGTTTGCGGTTAGTTATTCTTGTTATGTCTACATGTGTCTGCCGATCTAGAAACTCGTCTTCCAACAGAGGCATTGCGTATAAAAGTGTATATATTTTGAAATGAATAATTTGTTTTGTTTGAAACTTAATTTTCCGTGAGATTTTGTTAACCAACCAATCTATCAAAAGGCGACCATAAAAAGTAGCTTGTTAACAAGATGTCATACATCATACGACAGCATTTCCATATTATTACTATTGATCATTCAACAAAATGAAATCCAATCTGAAGAGAAAACACAAAAATACCACATGTACACGACGAGTGACACGTAATTTTATATCAATCAACATTTAATCCTATTCTTTGGTTAATAAAACAAACTAATAGACTTGCTAGTACTGGTTCTACTGAAACCTCTTAAAAGTAAACTGCTAATTCTGTTTCTTTGAATAGAGAGCATCATCAGTTCTAAGCCCTGACGAATTCTACAAAAACGTTGCAGTTTGATTTCATTGCAACCTCATTACATGGTGGTTGCATTCGTTGAGGTCTGTCAATATCGTTGTGTTTCATCTCGATTACAAAACTGAGCTAACAAAGTAATTAACATTAATGTTCGCACGTTTGTTCTGACACGAGTTCTTTCTCAAATCTGGATCTAGCATAGCGAATATGTCTCGAATAGGGTTTCTTTGACGTCGCGTCGCGTCATGCTGCGTAGCTTTTCTTTGCTGTTACTATTGTCGGTCCTCGGTCGTCTTGTGCAGCACTAACACAGTCATCAAGATTTTCATGATGGCTTGTTTTGCGGCTGTTATGGCGTCAATAGACAGATAAACCGTCGCTTCTAGGTTGCAAGTCAAGCGATTTTTTGTCGTATTGTGGTTGGATCTTATAACAAAGAAAAAGAACATATTTTTCGTGACCCATGACACATAATTTACGCAAGGATGAACCAAAAGTAACATAATGGCGCCAAATGGTGTAAATAACCGATCGTGATGTGGTGATTATTACGGAAATGTCATGCACCAATGTGTATACTGAGCTGAACGTTACAAAGTCTAGATGAAAATAGCCTTGCCTTGTTTTCGTTTTTGATTTCCATTTGCAATTGTTCATGACGTCTTGAGGCTCAGCTCAATAAATGGGATGGGAAAGGTGTGATCTTTAGCTTCTTTCAATTAAGTGGGACACTTCAAAACAAGAGATATGAGTTGAAATATGAGTGCAAATTCTATGGAAATGCCAAGTTTATTCTTAATTATGGGCAGATTTATCAAAAGCCAATTTGAATAAAAGTTGAGCTGATCGTAGTTGACTTGAAGTATGGGTGTGAGAACAAAAAATCTGCTCAAAAAATTTCTTGCAACAGCTGAGCAAAGCTCTGACGTTTTTGAAAAGCAAGGTGTGGGTTTATACAATCAATTATTTAGAGAGAGGAAAAGCATAAGCCACCACTTTCTCACTCATTTTTTATTCCAGATTAAAGCAAGAACGATTCTTTTATTGAAAAACATTTTTATCGTCCGATCGGCCAAAGCCTGAGTCGATTTTTTTGCAGTGGAGTTTTAAGTTTCTTTGAAGTATGGTTATGTACTGATTGTTAACCGAACCAGTCGTCTAGATTTCAAAATTTAAGGACTGCTTCTGTCGTAACGGGTGCAACATTAACTGATGTACGGCGCAGAATATGTTATGAGGAAACTAGTATGAGGAAGCCCTTTCGCAAATTTTGAAAGGAAAATACTCCGAGTGATCTACGGCGGCCTTGTGAGCACAATGTGAGAAGAATTTTTAACGAAGAACTGCATGAGCTATAGTTTAGTTCTGCTAACAAGTACCTATAAGGGTGTGCCTCAAGGTTCGGTCTTGCGCCCCCTTTTATTTGATCAATTGCCAATTTTCTTATACAGATATGCCTATTTCATATAATTGATTTGAATGGAAGTGTGTTTCCCAGGTGTACCAAGCAGAAATTCGTAGCTAAAAGAAAACTTGATATTCTCAGTGAAGAGTGAATATCCGTATCTTAGGTATTTTCTCAGACAACCAAGCAGTTCTTAAAACACTCGGCGTTGCTTCACGAACTCAGTAACTACCCGCAATTGTCGATTATTTCTCATGGCAGAACTGTTTAATCTTCAAATATTTTTGGTGTCAGAACACAGGATATTTTGGGCAACTGCAAACCCAACGCACAATTATTCCATTACTATTGCTAAACAGGTTCGGTAATAGGTAACCAAGCCATCAGACTTGAAATTTTGTCGAACGAATTCTGCAGAAGATGCATGGACGAAGATGAATTGGAGACCGTTTTACACCTCCTCTGCTCACCACATTTTCACAACCATTACCTTGTGAGGGAATAGAGCGGGCTTATTTTTTTCTGCTGAATCCGAACGGCTAATCGAGAAAGTGCTTTTCATGACAAGTTTCTATCGGGAAACTTGCCAATTCCTCGCGAAAGGCGATACCCGTAGAAAAACATTTTTGTTTTCTGTTGGGATTCAAACCACGAACCGGTTAACAGGCAGACATGCTAACCATCCTTCCACGGGTACCACAACCAAGGCTTTCATAAACCTTGGTTTTCCCTTCCCTTTTAAGCAACAACTGGAACGCAGGATAAAAGAACCTAGACAACTTCAATTTGAATGTCACTCCTCCATTCAAATCAAGTCAGACAATGGTTCACCATTAAATTGCAAATTGGCAATAGTTCTCCGACACACACAGGAGGGGGCATAATTTCATATCTCATTACACCTCGTCTGCATCCTGTGTTTCCTAATTTCGAATTCATCGGATACAGTAATGATCGGTTAGCGCATAGCCTCAGTTGGCTCGAGGATTAATTGCACCAAAATTACCATTCAAATATATCATTCATTTCGTTTGCACAATGATCAACTACGAGACTCTGCCTGAGGAACACATTTCTTAAGATCAACGATGATCCGTAACAGGCTATTGCAGCTTGGCAAAATAGGTAGTTTGGCCCCGTCCATGTGCACGATCTATCCATACATAAGAGTGTCTATTAAAATTTATCGATTTGTACAGACTTCTGCATTCGTAATAAGTACGTTTCGTCTGGAGTATTTGCATTTACCAGCAGTAACTTTTCTTGTTTTAGTTTTTTTTTTTTCTGTAGTAAAGTGCACCCAAAGAGTATGTGTACTTGTGCGCGCGATTATTAATGCTGAATTAATGCGTGGTGGCAGTAATAGGATATCAGTTTATGACCGGCAATAAACTAAAGTGCTACCACGGATCGTGTATTTATGCCCTGCTCTTTGATTAATTACAACTGACCGAATGGTATTAATTGCAGGGGGAATATTGATGCAATCTGCATCTTGATAATAATATAGAGTGCATCTCTCAAACGGAAACATAATTTTTATTTGGTCTGATTTATGGAATCACGGTAAAAAGGTTCGAAGCACACTCACATTAACAGCTGTTCTTTTCTATATAATTTTATGGAATAAGTTTTTATAGAGAACTACGAGCACTACTTCCTACCTCCTGTATAAAATGAGAATCGTTAATCAATAGTATACTCTAAAGTCTAAACGATCATTCAAGACTAGGAATCGTGAAGTAAATACTCATTGAAATTGGAAGTGGTAAGTGATTAATAGTAAATACAAGTAACAGAATTTAGCTTTCATCAAAGGAAAAGTACTTCTAAATACCTCTGGTATACATTTTGATAATAATGCCAATTAAAACGAAAAAAATTCATTAAAACCTTTCGTACCCACACATCACAAAAATTCATTTGATCAACTGCAATTCCTGTTGTCATGTTTTTCATCAAAGAGAAAAATAATCTCCCAACGCGAATGTCATCTCTAATTATGCACACCCAATATTACATATATATTTTGTCTTGATAGCGACTCATGGTCTTCAATGAGCAAACGAACGGTATCAATGTGATATGCACAGCACAACAGACGTCCATTTCAATCGTCATGCAAATCTAACAACATCTCAAATTAAGACCTAATCCGTGTAAAATCTCGAAACCATTGCACCAACAAGATTTCTCCATACTGACAACAGTCACATATTTGAACAGTGCGCGTGATTTCAGTTAGAATTATTTTTACTTTCGTGTTGGCTTGAATAAATTGCCCTATTTGTCTCCCACAAGCCCGCCCATTCAATTGCTAAGGACTGGTTTTTGTGCTTTTACGTTATAATTACAATTTAATTGTCGAACTGAAATATAGATAAAGTGAATATAGTGGAACTTGCATTAGAGTGTGCTGTGCAAGGTAATAATTATCATCGAATGTCAAGATGAGATAATAAGATATGTAGGGATTTTTTTTTAAAGTTTTTTCAATAGCATTACTTGAACCATGACACATTTATTCTTGTAAACAAATAAAATAAAGCACATTTTATTAGACTAAGACTACTAGCTTCTGTCCACGGTAGACCTGGATTGCAAGGTTTAAGAGTTGATTGCCTCCAGATCAAATTAAACTTAAGAAGAAGTGTTCACTGACTTTTGATGGCCTATTACACTTCTTTTATCGATGTACCTGTCAAAGAACTATTGGAACTTTTCAGGTCAGGCGACAAATTCAAAACAATAAAATTTTCTTTTGACAAATTCAAAACAATTAAAAATTTAATTAAAATTTTTTGAAGTAAGAAAGTTGAGGATTTTTTGAAGTGAGTGGAAAAATAAAATACAATAAAGAGGTAAGCGCAGGGAAGAAGTTTATAAGATGAATAAGGAGATCTAAAGCATGTTCGACATTCACAGAATCGAGAATGAAGTTCACAAACTTAAAGAGAGCGACAGATTAGATTAGATTAGATTCTTTATTTAGTTTCTGCTATTAGATTACAATATTTACATAAAAATAATTGAAATATTGATAAATAAAAAACATATTGATTTATCTAATTATAATTTGATTTTACGTATAAAATAAGCTTTCTTTTAAATGATAATATATTCGTTTCTGTTTTTAAATCATTTGGTAAATTATTGAATAGTTGTAAACCTTTGTGGAAAAATACATTTTGAGCTCTGTTCGTTGAAAAGAAAGGTAGCCTAAAATTTCCTCTATTTCTTAACTGATACGGTTGAACATCGGATGCATACACGATTTGATTAAATAGATAATTCGGTAACATATTATTTCTAATTTTAAATATGAAAATGAGTACATTTATATTAAGCCACTTCAGGGTATCAAGCATTTTTTGAATTGGTGTTAACATATTGCACTTGAGAATACACCTCATTCCTCGATTTTGTAATTTTTGTAATCTCTCAGTCATTCGATTAGATCCTAAAAAAAGTATTGTTGAACAATATTCAAAATGAGGTTTGATCATAACGTTAAAAACTTTTATTGCACAGTTCGGCGAAAGTCGATCTCTAAATCTATGAAAAAATCCAATTTTTTTAGCAATTTTTTTACATACATAGTTTATGTGATTTTCAAAACTCAACTTCTTATCTAAAATAACTTCTAGGTATTTAATTTCGTTAACTGTTTCTATAATATTATCATTGATTACAATATTTTCTGTCGAATCTCCATTGATTTATAATTGCTTTAGTTTTAGCGATATTAAGTTTTAACTTATTCATTTTAAAATATACTTCTAGCTTTTTCAAATCTGTGTTAAGTTGGTTAATACATTGCTGCGCTGATGTTCCAGTTACGTAGATCAAAGTATCATCCGCGAAAAGTCTAACCTTGGCATAGTGTAGTACATTTATTTTTAGTACAGATCATTAATATAAATAATGAAAAGTAGCGTTCCCAAAATTGCTCCTTGTGGTACACCCAGTCTCACCTCCATAACTTCAGAATATTCGTTGGCCACTCTTGTTCGTTGTGTTCTTTTTGTTAAATAACTTCTAAACCATTCAAGCTCTACTCCTTTTATTCCGTATCGTTCGAGCTTCTGTACCAGCACTTATCGATCAATTGTTTCAAAAGCCCTTTGAAGATCCAAAAAACTGCGACTATAACCTTTTTTTCATGTATATTTGTTTTCCATTGTGTGACAACTAGATTTAAAAGTGATTCGCAGCTGTGTTGCTGTTGGAAGCCTGATTGGTAATCGCTCAAATAATTGTTGCTTTCCATATAACTTTGTAATTGCTTATGTACCACCTTTTCCAGGATTTTACTTTCTGTCATAAGCATTTTTACAGGACGAAACTCTGCTGGATTTACTGTTTTTTTTAATTTTTCAATAGGTACTACTGTAGATTCCTTCCAGTTTTCAGGAAAAATTCCTGTTCTTAATGAATTGTTAATTATTTTTAAAATACAAGGCCCTAAAATGTCAACATTCATAAAACGTAACATTCTTGTTGACAATCCGTTGAAGTTTTTTTTAGCATTCATGTTCTTCATTGTACAATTCAATTCACTCATACTAATTAATTTGAACTTAAAAGTATCAACACTATTTATATTTATTAAATTTTCATACTGCTCAAACGATATTTTACTATTCAATTTTTCGACACATTTAACAAAAAAACTGTTCAGGCTGTTAGCTATGTCTCTCCACATTGTTTTTTGGTCTGTAGCTTGATCTATCTTCCTAGCAATGAAATTATTTTTGGCTAATTCTAATTCTTTGACATATTTATTTCTAAATTGTCTATATGTATTCCAGTCCATGGGCGTAGCCAGGGGGGAAGTTTCAGGGGTTCAAACATGGCAGCTGTCCAGCATTTCTTCGGAGGCGCCTCATTTTTTGACGGGTAACAGATGTAACCTCCTTAATTTCGGTCCTCGGACAAAATCCCGAATATATAACAACAGCAAGAGACGTACGCAGGATTTTTTCGATATTTTCTTTTTTCACGAAACGGTGCACGTTTGAACAAAACATTAAAATTTTCAGTATAAGAAACGACAAAATTGTTGATTAAAAAAAAGCTATGCAATATAAAAAAATCCTACGTACGTCTCCGGAAAAAGGTATTTCGAACGTACTGTCAAAATTTCGTATAGATCGGTGAAGATTTGCTCGAGTTATGTCTTCGGCCAGTTCGAAAAAAGTGATTTCGGGAAAAAAGCGTTTAAAGTTTTGAGTACTATAAAATCACATGGCATACCTGTGGGGCGTTGTCGCAGAATGGAAAGTTTGGGCATTTAGACATTTTTGCCGGCATCCATCCTTTGGTATGTTATTTTTAGGCCCCTAAAGTACCTTTTAAGATAAAAAAAAATTTCAGTTCCTTCAAAATTCTAGACCAGCTTCCCCTCTTAAGAGAATTTTTTCCATTGTGGGTCACATAAGACTATACTGCTTAACACACTGCTGTTTTGAATGGTAAAATTCGGGACCTATTACCGGCTGGAAATCAAAAAACCCTGCTGGCAATGTGTGAAACACGGTGGGTTCACAAGCATGAAGCCGTCATGCGATTTAAGCAAATTTATCCAGCTATTGTCAATGCACTCGAAGAACTCCAAATCAGCCACAATAAAGAAACATCGCAGCAAGCTGTTCAAATGCTTAACACACTTCGGTCTTCGAATTATGTTACGTACCTAGTGATTCTTCAAAAAGTCATGAGCTATACATTTTCGCTATCAAAACAACTGCAGTTAACACCGATAACAGCATTCAGTCACGCGAATAAAGTTATTAATGCTTTGCAACTTTTGAGAAATAAATTTGTCAAAGAGTACGATCATCTATATTAAGAAACAAAGGTGATGCTCGATGAAAATTCTGGTACACTGCAAATGCTACTATTGGAAGGCAACTTAGTCGCTATTGGAAGGAAACTTAATCGCTTTAACACTTCTGCGTCAAAATAAATTAATTTGTCCCATTTCTAGAGCACGCAATTCACCAATTAACAGAGAGGCTTGCGAAACACCGTAAAGTAGTATTGCCATCATCTGGTGTGCTACCTTCAAATTTTGCGGTCAGTTCTGAAATTGAAGACGCAATTTTTATGTATTCGGCAGGGCAGTGCTACCCGAAAGGAGAACATCCTATGACTATCTCCTCCCCTAGTCCAAAATCTGCTTTGGAATGCTTGGATAAGTGCGATAAAACATTTTGTCCAGTTATTTACACGTTGCTACAGATATTGGCTACCATACCTGTTTCCACTGCTACACCAGAAAGGACTTTTTCAAGTCTACGGAGACTTAAAAACTACTTGCGGAACACAACGAGTGAAGACTGAACAGCTTGGCTCTTATGAATATTCACTACGGGATAGATATTGACGTAGATGAAGTAGTGGATATATTTAAAAACAAAAACAGAAGATTGATTATATAATGCATATGTTATCAAATGAACCTTCTTTTTTCATATAATATAAACGCTATTTATTTCATCCACTTCCATTAGTTTTATTTTCTTAAACCCCCTCCGAAACTTAAACCTGGCTACGCCCGTGTTCCAGTCAGTAATGTTATTTGTCCAAATAGCTCTTTGATGTAGTTGAATTTTCGTTAATTTCATACTGACTAAATGTTGATTAAACCACCCGATATTGTTATCAGTTCCACTATATGATCTTGAGATCATCATCTTACCCATAGTTTTCTTTAATATTTCACTGAAAGATTTTGTTGACACATTTACATCATTAAAGCTTAAATTTATTTATTTCTTGGTTTATAAGTTCACTTCGAAAAACGTTCTCATTAAATGACAGTATTTTTATGTTTTTCCTGGAGTATCTTTTGTTGACAATACCTGTTTCAAACTCTATTTCCAATGTTTCATGCTCACTGACTTTAAATTCATTTATTACCTTAGCTTGTATATTTTGATAGTTAGTTACTACGTAGTCTATTAAGGTAGACGAGTTTTGAGTAACTCTTGTAGCTTCTGTTACTATTTGATTAAAAGAGTTGTCTGATATGCTTTCAAAAATTCGTTTCTTGTACGTATTGCTCGAAAACCAATCTATATTAAAATCTCCCATTATTATAACATCCCGATATACCGCACTAATCTCATCAATTTGATCTTTAAAAAAATCACAAAAAATGCTTTCCGGTGAGTTTTGTTTATTCGGAGATCTATAAACAGCCACTAAGATCATACTTATATTGTTCTTATACACCTTTACAACAAATCATTTTACCCATAGCTATTTTTGCTATTTCTTCGACCTGCCATTCTGTTTTAATAAAAAAAAGTCACTCCGCCCGTATGGCTACAACTGCTATCACATCTTACTATTTTGTAGCCTTTTAGCTTTATTTCAGAGTCTTCTATATTTGATGTTAAATGAGTTTCAGTCATACAAATAAAATCGTAATCTTTTTTGAACACTATTACTTACAGAAGTATACCTACTTAGCCAGATTTTTAAATTCATTTCTAAGAATTTCCTCGCTTAATGGAGTCCTGCTACCGTTCATGATATGAAAATATTGTTACCGCCAAATTTTTGTGCACTAAATCAACCTTGTTTGGTTGGTAAATCACCAGCGATATCTAACGGGTGTGAATGATTTATTCGGTCGATAGTTGAGTTACTGTGAATCGACTGCGATCGACATTACACATCTGGGTGAACCTGGACCTCAACCAACATCTTTCGTAAATAATTTCGGGCGAGCTCCACTTTTGCAATCTAAGCCCGTTGAAGTGGTCTTCCACTTGATTCCGCCACCTATGACCAGGTTCTCCCCATCCGCGACTTTCCGGCAATGTGCTTTCAAAAACCCATAGAACCGGTGAATTGACACCCGTCCGCTCTACATGTCCCAGCCGTCCGTCGCGTCGCATCGTAGTCTCGTGATGCGTACCAGGGAGCTGCAGTGAATGTCTAGTTTTGTGAATGCATTCACTTATTCATTGCCTTACACACCATTCATCTTAATCCAAAGCAATAAACACACTGCATTCTCTTTTAGTCAACAAGACAGGTCCTCACTCTCATTCACTTAACTGAAACAATGGCAGGCAATGACAATACGTGTATGCATATGAACTTGTGGGAATAGTGTCTAAGGCAACGAATCATCTACAATGCAACGAATACTTCAAAAGGCAACGAATGGTTCACAGTGCAATACTGTGATGAAGAACACAACAACAACAACAAAAAATCCAAAAAAATATAAATAACGAACAAGTCAGGTCACAAACCTATCTATGAACATGAAAAAATATTCATTGTCATCCCTCATCATTCGTGATAATTCGCTTTTTTCGAATACAAGCGAATGGTGTAGGGGAATTGTGCTCAAGATGACATACTTTTTGTATAAAGCAAGAAATAAAATTTTCTACAAATCCTAGCGTTAAAATCTTTACATAATTAAATAATTAATGATTGTATGGAAAAAATAAAGTTGGAATGAATAGTTTAAAGAAAAAAGAATTTATTTAAAAAAATTAGTTAAAAACAGTCCGAGGCTAAGGCTAAGATGACATAGTTGGGTATAAGATGACATACTTCATGAGGGTAAGATGACATATAGTTAAAATGCCTGTTTTATTTGGCTTTTCAGCTTCAGTCAGTATATACCTCACATTTTCAACTTAGATTTTCGGCCATTTAGCTTTCATGATTTTTGTTTTATGCTTATTGAAATATAATTATGTACTTTAAATTTCCATTTAAGTGTTTAAACTAAAAAATAAGGTTTGTGTTTTTTAGTATGAATGCATAGTATTTATAGTATGTCATCATGGACTGATAAGCTATATTTCATCTTACCCGATAGGAAGTAAAACTTTTACAACCATTCAGGAATCAAAACATTATAATTAAGGAGCAAAATCACACAAAAAATATTGTCTATACACATAAATGCAAACATAAAACACAAAGGATATAGAAAAACACTTAATTTTTTAAGCAATTTTGAAATAAACAATGACTCGCAAAAAAATTTATTCTCTGGCTTTTTCGTTTGAATCGATCACGATGACAGCAGGTAGTATACTGGCAGCTGTAATTTTATTCTGGAAAAACAGTTAGAAAAAATGCATGTCTGGATATGTTCGAGAGAACTGTGGCGGCTTTATAAACAGAGAAAATACGAGTATGACATCTTACCGGAGTATGTCATCTTGAGCAGAACTCCCCTACCTGTTTGAGTTTGAATGGTCCATTCATTCATCATTCATGAGCACAAGCAATACGAAGGCTCGTATTCACTAGTATTGTGTACCTTTTCTAAGCATCACACTTGTTTCATCATTGTGAGTGAGAGACTGTGTACGGCTTGTTTTTCGGGGGATGATTCGAAAGCGCAAGTGATTGCACTCATGCAGTTCTCTGATACCTATGATTTGATGGTTATCTACAACGGGTTTTGCAGACAGTGGGGCCGAATCACCGCACACTTTATCGAGCTATACATACGTGACTGAATTATGTGAGCTTGGTATTGCCAATAACGTTATCGGGCAATCTATATATGGCATTCTGTCATCAGTAATCGAGCAAAATTTGATTCGATAGATGGACAGTCGACTGGTGATGGAGTCATAGAGACACACAACCACAGCCAAAGAATCATCCATCATCAATCTGAACTCATTTCTCTTTGCTATTTTATTGCCAATTCAAGACTTTAAATAGTTTCGATTGATTGAAAAAAAAAAGGATACAGCCACGAACTAACGTCATTCGACAGCCCGGAAATGGCCCGATTAAATGACTGTGTTGTCCCGATGAATAAGCACCCCGTAAAGATGATACTTGGTCTTTTATATACATTTTCCAACATTATGAATTTATTTTTCCCGCTCAATTCGAGAACCCTGCGTCAAAGTACGTTCGTATTTCAGACGCTTCAATTAATTGTAACTGATTCCAATGACAACAACATCGTCCCATGATGGTGGTGGATGACAAGACAACATTTAGACAAGCCCATGTGCGTGCGTTTCAAGCCCTTGGTTATGGTTGGAATTGCCATGCGCACCACCATTTCTACCATCGTCATCATCATAATATATTGTTGTCTGTCGCATTTTGTGGCTGTAAGATCACCGCTCTCTAGACGATATGTTGTTATCCGTCCGCGTCGTGAACATCAGGAATTCAACATAAATTCTGCGGCGATAATGATTCAACCCATCATCGCGATCGTCATCGTCGTGTCATCCTCACTGCTACTAAAGCACTCACAAACAGAAGCTCCTTCGACGCGGAGTGGCACAGAAGCAGGGTATCAAAGTGTCTGCCTGGTGCAGATCCAAATCGACACACAAACAAAGCCGAGGAATCCCGAAAAAGGAGAAACAAACTTTGTTTATGTTGCCAAGTGATTTGCGTGGCGGACAATTTATTCATTCAGAATTATTGCGCGCCCACTTTTTGCCACTTTTGCTTAGTGTGTGTGCCTTTGTTTTATTTTGCATTCTCACTCATGGCTCATGGGTTGCGGCTGTTTCCCGGTGCGTCTCTCCTCATTTTCGTCCGATATTCATTTCGCTTGTCTCTCTGGGGTTTCTTTGCCTCCTGGGGGAGTGAGTGAATGATTCCCTTTTTCTTGTCGTTGCCACAGACGGAAGAATAACAATGTATGTATATCCCAGTCGGAGCTACAAGCTACTGTTCAGTGGCTTAATATCGATCCGATCTCTGTGCCGGATGCCTCGGCATCTATGTGCGTATCTGCTATTGCCGATCTTAGCTAACCCTGTTATGAGTGGCTTGCACTGCTGCCATTATCTTCATTTTCTTGGCCCCTGCGCGCCCTGTCACAGTTGGTATGAAAATATTTTATTGTTGTGTCTGGAGTCTGGCAATGGCAAACTGCTGCGCATTTGCAATGTCGTATTTGGTGGCATGGCTGCCATAGAAACGAGGATTCATGCGCAGAGCAAGTTCTCGAGGCCAGGTCGAATGAAGTCGAGTCAGCCCTAACAATGTTGCAGTTCGCACATTGCTTTTCGAATGAAATTTGCATAATTAATTTCTTTATTTTTTGTCTGAGGAAAATGTTTACATTTTTTTGTGGTTGTGTGAGTCAGTTCCAGACATTCTCTTCCTGCGATCGAAAAAATGAATTAATATGCTCATATTTGATTTCGATTTATTTGATAGAAATGATGAAATCATTCGTCTGTCTGAAGTCTGAAATCTATTGTCTTCCTTCTATCAGTAGGTAGTGCTTTTTTGTGCTGATTAGGGAGGGATAGGCATGTGGTTAGGGTTGAGAAACTTTTGCTTATCATTTGTACATTAGATTGGAAAACCTTTTATTTCGTAGTAATGTAAATTCGTCTCTAGTACATCTACATGAGAAAAGGGAACCACAACTGAATTGATAGGTTGGACCTTTCTTTGTGAAGACAACTCACGCTTGAAAAAGATAGCCACACGTCAATGTAATAGCTTGAAGCTCGACACGACAACTCCGATTCATCAACTTGTCAGTTTATGACCTAAATAAGCTGAAAAAAGCTTCAAACAGAGATTTCATCGTATCCTTATCAGATTGAGCTCATCAAGGAATGTTCGTTCCCTGAAAAATGTCTGCCGCTACTTGATCCAGGCCAGTGCTGCCACTGAGAAATTTAAAAAATCATAGTTTAAAAACATGATTTGGGATAAAAAAACATGACGGACCAATCTCGTAATGAAAAATAAAAGAAAGAATTCAAATAGAGTATTTGGAAACCATACCATGAGTAAAACAAATGTATATAATAGATTAACAATTTGTTCAAATTATTAATTAAAACATAAAAGCAAAAAAGTATCGAAACTTAAAACAAAAACAAACAGTTTTAATAAATGAAAAGATTAGTAAAATTTTTAAGAGTTAAAACACTTTTTATATTTCCTCAGATGCACATTTCGGAAGCAATGCTTCCATCGTCAGTGAGATTTATAAATTAAAATAAATTATTTGTCAAAAAAATTAATAAAAAAAAAAAAAACAAAAATGTTTCTAAACAAAATTACAATTGAGTTGAGTTGAATCTATTAAAATTTTTTTTTTTTAAATTGATTCTTTGATCGGTCCATCATCACTATTCATTAGATTATTTTTGTTTTTAAATATATAAAATGATTCAAGAGCATCTAATCCAGAATTGCTATTTACATTTCTTATTAATTTTAAATTTTGCAAACTAAAACTATGACTATTTTCTAGCATATGTTCTGCAACACTTGACTATTCTTTTTCATTATATTTAAGATTGCAAAATTTTTTAAAATTTTTTTAGAATATGTCTTCCTGTCTGTCCTG
The DNA here is from genome assembly GCA_949752695.1 of Melanostoma scalare. Lineage (NCBI taxonomy): Eukaryota > Metazoa > Arthropoda > Insecta > Diptera > Syrphidae > Melanostoma > Melanostoma scalare. The sequence continues at coordinate 26,918,356 of OX456984.1, read as the reverse complement.
TATATTCTTTTGTACAATCATTACATCCGACAGAATAATTTTTGAAGTTGTTCAATTTTATCTTTAGATCATCCAATCAGATTTTTTATTTTTATTTCGCTGCACTGATTGATTAAAGGATCTTGAGATAAAATTGAACATCTTCAAAAATCAGGAATTTATTCTGTCGGATGAATGATTGTACAAAGAATAAAATATAATGAAAAGAACATATGCTAGAAAATAGTCATAGTTTTAGTTTGCAAAATTTAAAATTAATAAGAAATATAAATGGCAATTATGAATAAGATGATTTTGAATCATTTTATATATTTAAAAACAAAAATAATCTAATGAATAGTGATGATGGACCGATCAAAGAATCAATTTAAAAAAAAAAAATTTTAATAGATTCAACTCAACTTAATTGTAATTTTGTTTAGAAACATTTTTGTTTTTTTTTTTTTTTTATTAATTTTTTTGACAAATAATTTATTTTAATTTATAAATCTCACTGACAATGGAAGCATTGCTTCCGAAATGTGCGTCTGAGGAAATATAAAAAGTTTGTGTTTTAACTGTCAAAAATCTTACTAGTCTTCAACTAAAAGAACTCATTAAACAGTTTCGTACTTATTCATGTGTTTTTTATCCATTGTCTAGAGAACAAAAACTGAAATTGGTCAAAAGCGATTTTAATAAAATAAATACATACATGATTTTTCTTAAGCCGAAATATATGTTTCAATTCTCTGCAATTGGCAATTGCTGAAGCTGAACTCAATTCTCAATGTTGAAAGCAAAATAATATCAGGAAAATGAAGTGAACGATAGAAAAATATAAAAACTGTTTCATCCTCTGATCTATTTTACTCATCATCATTGCTTTAGTAGAGCACTCGAAGTGATTGCTGAGCTGTCAAAAATATTCCAAAGCCCGAGGCGAAAGAAAGATTAAGGCTGTGTGTGAAAAAACATGATTTTGGACTCAAAAACATGAAAACATGATTTGGGTCTAAAAAGCATGAAAATCATGATAAATCATGATTTCTGGCAGCCCTGATCCAGGCTGCCAAGAACCCCTGTTAAGGGGCCAGTACGAATATCGAATAAGATCCTCCGAATCAACACCCATAAGTTACCTTGCGGTTGAAAGATAAGTCTTCAACTTGCACTCGCTATCTGAGATCGTCAAGAAGATCACATGAATCAATATTGAACCTGACTAAGAATTCGAAGTAACAATTGCCAACTAAGTGCGATTGTACGCTTTTTGTACATTGAAACAGAAATAGATATTTCCCGGGATGGTATTGATTGAAGGCTTGAAATGTAAAACGAAATAGATTAGAGCACTCATATTCATATTCTTAGCGAGCTTCAAATCTGGTTTAAAAAAGGATTTAAAATTATGAAAGGGTTTTACCTACGTAGACGCTAAAAGCTCTATTTTTTTTGAAGATCTCCGATCAGCTTTTGACCGGCTCGATAAACAGAAAAGCTCTTATACCTATAGTAATTGTACAGGGGTGTGCTGTTTTTTTTTAGAGCTGGGAAGTTTTATCGAAAGCATTTACATACACACATTGGAACGAACATTTAGAAAAATAGGAGAGGATTTTAGAGGAGACACCGATGGTTTCAAACTTTTTGAATCGTAACGCAGAGTCTGGCAAAGCATTCCACATTCGGGTGGTGCGGCTAAAATATGAATCCCAACTCCGAAGACGGGTTCAAGGTAAAATTGATGAGTATTCTTAGCGAGGCGGGTGTTACGGCTAAATTGTTTCAACCGAGGAACGCAACTGGCTATTTCATTAGAGTACTGTTTATGAAAAAAACGATAAAAAAGAGTGATACAAGTAATGTTTCGTCGATGTTCAAGAGAATTAGTTTATTCTTCGATTGAAATATCACCTATCAATCTCACCGCTCTGTTATGTACCTTGTCAAGAAGGCGCTAAAATGTGTGAGGAGCACCTGACCGAATATGGGAGTTATACTCCAGTTTTGATCAGAGAGGCTGAAAAATTTCCCGCATCGTCTTAAGAAACCTAAGCGACTTCAAATATGTTCAAATGAAGTTCATCGTTTACACACTTACCAAGTAAGGTATCATTCGTAGATAATCTCAACAGGGGAATTCAGCTTTAACGACAAAAGACAACACTGGGTTTTCAAACCATTGAATTCTACTGGGTTTTTACTAACCCGTGTGCCGGTGTTGTAAAGGTTTAAATTCAATTGGCTTAACATACGCAGCCGTTCCAGTTCTACATCCGAAGAGCAGGGACGAGAATTTGGAAACAAATATGAATATGAGGGTTGAGTCGTCAGCAAAATAGTTAAGAGAGAATTAGAAGTTTCAGACTAGAGATCGTCTATGAAAATAAGGAAGAGCGTCGGTGACAAAACGGAGCCCTGTGGCTCACCATTACATTTATAAAGTGGGTATCAGACTTGAAACCATCAAACATCCAACACAACTTGTATTGAACGGTCGGAAATATCTAACGAAGAAGCGACTCATCGATACCAAAAGCACTCATTTTTAATAAGAGAGCTTGATGCCAAACTCTATCAAATGCTTTAGAAATATGAAGCCCAACATTATTACTTTCTTCGAAAACAGTGTAAGGACCAATTCCACTTTTCGGTGAGATATGCGATCAAATCACTAGTGAACCTTTTGCTACGAAAGCCGTACTGTCGGTCATTAAGAACCTTTCATTCTTCAAGATATTTCATTAGTTGACGATTTATCAACGTTTCCATGACCTTGGAAAGAGGGGAAAGTTGATGATCATTGATCAACAAATTGTGAGATTACTGTTCTGAGTGAAAAGTCTAAGATTGTTACTGAATGTCTGAGGCCAATAAAATGCAGATGCCGTTGCATTTGTCTATGCCAGAAGTGCTTAGGTCAGCCTTTTTGGTCCTCCTTCGCAATCGTATCGGAACGTTGTATGACATTGCCTTTTTAATGGAGTTTTCTGAATCTCTCCCTTTAACATGACAATACTAACAGAGTCGGTCGTGCTCTATTTGCTACTAGATGGTACTTTTGATGGAACTAAAAGTTGCTTATCGAAACAGGCTTGTCAACTCTTTATCTGGAATCCTACTTAGATGATTAAGATGAAAACCGTAGAGCTGAAAGTAGTTTGCGGGTGAACAGCTTTTTATATAGGGAAACCTGTGCTAAGCACGAATAAAGACTTCGACAAGCCAATTATTACAAAGATCTTATATCTGATATCATTTAAGCTAGAAGAAAACTGCTAGCCTTGCTTTTTAGAAACTGACATCTTTGACCTCAAACATCTCCAAGTTCCCATAAAACTTAGCTATTATTTAATACTAAACTCATTAAAGTGCAGCCTATAGAACTCTAAGCATTGACAGGTGACACTCTATGTAATTTTGGTATAGCTTTGCTAGGAAGACACAGACCGTGATTCACTACATTATTACATCCTTTCTCTAGAATTAACACAAAAATGGTTCCAAACTGAAATAAAGAAGAGAAGAACAAACAAGCAGGTGGTTTAATGAGAAAAACAACACGAACAAGGTTTTTTTTACTTTATAATTCCCATTTTCATGTCCACACATAATTATTGTAAAATCGGTTCTAACAACCAACCAACCAACAAACCAATCTTTTTCACAAATAATTGTTGTTTCATAAGCTCCTTCTTGAACTTGGCCATCATCCACATACAAAAAAAAAAAAACAACCTACAATCGCATTTCCAAAAGTAATAAATGTTTCTGGAGCTCATTAAAAAAAGTGTTCCACCAGATGTCTGTGGCAACTGGCAACAGAAGCAGCAGCAGCATTTCGAGAATTTACATTTTTTTTTCATCTCTTGCCTCCATCCTCAAGAGATCATATATTTTATTTCATTTGCAGTTTATTTGCTGCTTCCTCGATACACCTTTAATCAAGTCTAAAGAGTTTCCCTGCTGCAACGAAAGGTGGGCTTAAACGAAATTCCTCTTTCAGAAGCACCAGCTACTGGTGTTGAGAGATGACGTCGACGTCAGACGATAAAAATAATAAAATAAAATCCAAATGAACCTTAAGCTCTCTGAAATGGCTATGGCCGGCAACCGAACGACGCGACGGCGAATACAGAATACTACCACGACGGAGACGCTTGAAAACCATTCGAAAAGGGCTCCTGTCGTGGCCTGGTTTGCTCTCATGTGTAACATACGACGCCCTTATTCTTGTATCCGACGACGAGGTCGATGTTGCAATTACAATTATGCTCCACAATGAGGTGTCGTCTCCTGTTCAATTGGATTAATATGTGCAATAAAATTCCGGAAAGGAGCACACACTCAACATTTACGTCCAGTTAAAAAAAAATTCTCTGTTGTAAGGCTACCTTAGGGTACGCACTGAGACTCAGGCAAGATCAGACATTTAAGCAGACATGCTCGCGTGTGTTTTAAGAGCCTGGCTGTTTGGGTTAATGGTAACTGTTTGAGGGGTTTATAGGCTATCTCCACTATTGCCAGAGTATAAAAATATAAACTTCAAATACACAGGAGAAGAAATGACAATTTATGTTTTCCATTGAATTTACATCTGGCAGTTTTGTTGCTCGCAACATTGTATGACGAACCCATATTACATTGACAGGGAAGCAAATTTTTTGATTCTTGTCTGTTTCCGAGCTTGTAAGACGTTGCATGTTGCATTGCAGTGCAGATGCTGACCGTCATTTTATGCGCTTTCCTTTCGTGCTGTTTTGCCTTAGTGTGGTGTGGGCTTCTAGAGTCTTCTTTACCAGAACACAAAAAACGATTCTTGAATTAAATTGAATTTATTTGGGATTCGGTCAGTGCGAGGGGCTGTTTCTTTGTGCATTGACTAAATATTTCACAGTTGGGATTGGTGAAATGATCGTCTGGCTCTAGATATGAAAAGCTGCGGCTGCTCTTCCAGGTTGAGATTGCGTTTCTCGATAGGAACCATGATAATTTGTTAAACATTGAAAAAGAAATCGATTTCTGTTTGCCAGCTGAAAGGATCATTTATTGTCGATCTTTGGAACCTTTAGGTTGTCTGGAGGAAATGGCAGACTGAAACTGTATATTTCATTCTGCTCTGTTGAAACTTTATTTCAATTTTAACTTTCGTTTTAACAAGACAGTGTGAAGATTCGTTTTACAAAAACCTTCGTTAACTTGCTTACTGGTCAGAGTTGAAATACTTTAAGAACAAATGGGCACAAGTTAGAGAAATTAAGTTCAACGTTGCTCCTAGATAAAGGATGTACATATTTAACAAGAGATCAAACCAAAAGAAAAACTGAAGATAGAAAACGAACGGGTTATGAAATGCCGAGTATAATGAAAAACTGGAGAATTGTAATGGCAATACTTCGCAACTCTTTAGTCTTTACTACTATACTAGGTATGGTACTAATCCTGGGGGCCTACCATGTAACTCGATTCTACAATAAAAACGTTCGAGCGCCCTTTATAATATAATAACTTTCGAATGATTCGAAAGTAGAATCGAGTTACATAGTAGGGCCCCTGGAAATGGTCTGGTTAGACCTCCAAACACCAGCTAGCTAGTTAGATGAAGTTAAAGTGGATCAAAGCATGGTCAAAGCAATTAAAGACGAAAAAGGACGCTCCGAAATGGAATACAGAAACTGCAAGAAAGAATCCCAGAAGATGTGGATGTAGACAGCAAAGATCGCGTTAGTGTCGTTATGGCTTTTAAAACTAACTTTTTCGTCTAAAAGATTTTTCAAAAACTAAACCTTATTTAACGAAAATACCAGATTCTGCCGATTCCGAATGGCTAATCGCAGAGCTTGCCTCGGGAAAGGCCATACCTGTGGAAAAACATTTTTTTTTTTCTTCTGGGACTCCAACCTCGACCCTCTTACGTGAGTGCTAGACATGCCTACCATTACCCCACGGATACCACAATCGAGTTTGTGTGGCTCATAATTCTTATCTACAATCTTATAGGAGCTGGTAATCCGCCTTGGCAATAATGAGAAAGTTACGTTCTACCAATTTGCAAAGAAGAGAAAATACACGAAGGAAGTTGTGGAGATAAAAATTTTTGAATTTGATGTATCACACTTTGAAGATCGTAAAGCGGATATGATTCAGCCAACTGCGAAAAATAATAAGTACTTTCTTGACACAAAAAGGTAAATGCTCAATGAGCCCAAGGTGGGCATTACAGTTCGGGGTGAACCTGGGCCTCGACCAAATCCTTCTATAACGACTTTGATTTCGGGTGAGCTCTCTCCAGTTTTGCACTCTAAGTCGGATGAGGTCCTCTTTCACTTGATTGCGCCACCTAAGACGAGGTCTTCCCCTTCCACCGTCGAGCCGGAGCGTTTGGGTTCGTCCGCACTTAATGAAAAATTTAATTGGTGTCTAAGCTTTCGAAATAAATTGACGTGTTCAACTGTGTCGAACACCTTTCAAAAATCGAGCAGAACCCAAAAAGTGACCTCATCTCAATCCGCCTTATATCTATGTTCAGTTATATCGGGTTTTTCAATAAGAGCGCTACAAAAGTTTTTTTTTAAATAAAACAAAAACGGTTTTGGATATCAATGAAATTCCTTATTCCTGTAAAAGTACGTTTGATGCCATTATGACTAGAACTCGATTTCTTTTGCATGGCCACCACGGGCACGCTTGCAAAAGTCCAGACCCTGAACCCAATTTTCGACAGCTTTCAAGCATAAATGGGCCGATACTGCTGCAGTTCCACGTTCAATATTCGTACGAAGTTCATCAATCGTCGCTGGCTTGTTGGTATAGACCATAGACTTGACGTAGTCCCACAGGAAATAGTCTACGGCGTCAAATCGCACGACCGAGGCGACCAAGCGACTGGACCATTTCGTGAGATAATACGTTCCCAAACTTGTTTTCAAATAAATTGAATATGACATTCGCTGTGTGTGGCTTGTGGCGCCGTCCTGTTGGAACCACATGTCTCCAAGTCCATATCATGCAATTGAGGCTAAAAATATTCGGTTATCATTGAGCGGTATCGATCCCCATTCACAGTAACGTGCCGGTCTTGATCATCACGCGCCGGCCCATAAACCACACCAGACCGTAATTTTTTCGGGATGCAATGATGACTCATGGAGTACGTGTGGATTGCTGCCTGACCAATACGGCATATTTTGTTTATTGACGAAGCCATTCAGCCAGAAATGAGCCTCATCGCTGAATATGATTTTTCGATGAAAATCCGAATCATTTTCAAGTTCTTGCTCAGCCCAATTCACGAACATACGACACTTCTGGTGGTCAAGTGGCTTCAGGGGCCCTACTCTGTAATTCGTTTCGAAAGCAAAAATTTTCGAAAACGAATATTTTGCACTCTTCATTTCTAAAGGGATTCGAATCTGCCACTTTCGGAAAGGCAAATCCGAAAACGATTTTTTTACTTCACTTATTTATTTTTTAACTTGTTTGTAATTTGCTTTGATATTACTTTTTTGTTTGATTTGACAGATATCTTGAGAAATATTTCAAGACTTCGCAAATCTATTCCGTTAATTAAAATATTAACAAGTACTCTTTTTTCGATTCGAAAACGAAATACAGAGTACGAATTCATAATCAGATTGAAAATCACTTTCGAATAGACTTGCTTTTCGAAACGAAACACAGAGTAGGGCCCAGTTCTTGCGTCAAATTACTGCGTGAACACAATGGCTATAGAAACGCAGCCGCAAGAGATGTCAAAACATTAAATACAAGGGAATACAAAAACAACGCAACACGGAGCCGGACAAGTTAACTTGATTTTAACTCTTGCGACTCCGGCTCCGTATGCGTATGCGTATGCATTGTGTTCAGCCAGTTAATCTAGTAAGGATGGGCCAAGATCTTTTCGCAAAATTCGCATCAACGACGTCACAGAGATGCCCAACGCTTGAGAACGACATGTGAGTGACACATTTGGGCTTTCTGAAACTGAAGCCTCAGCGGCAGCAATATTCTCGAAACTACGGGCACTTTTTTGTCTCACTGGCACGGGAACATTTTGTACTATGCCTGTGGATTCAAATTTGTCCACTAGACGCTCAATTGATGATCTGCTACGACGCGACGATTATGACGACCATAAATTGGACGTAGCGCTCTTAACGTTGAGGCCACTGACTCCGAATTTCGGTAGTTAATTTTAATAATGGCCCTTATTGCGAGTGTCGTCTAACATTCGATGCGACAAGGGTCGAAAGCTTCGATAAATTTTCCTTTTGGTATTGCGTATTTCTGTTGACAAGGATTTCTGTTACTGTGAATAATGAAAGTTGTCATTGTGAATAAATCCTATAATTTGACATTTGAGTTAGTTTCCGTGATAGTCGAACGCAAAAATACAGACGACAACGACCGAATTTAAACTTGAAAGTATCGAACAATAAGAATACGCAATACCAAATTTCATTTTCGACGTTCGACTATCGACAACCGTCGTTTATCGACAACCAAACGACACTCGCAATAAGGGCCAATGTTAAAAGAGCGGCAAGAAATATGGCGTCGTTTGCTGCCCTGTCACCACAGAGTATCCACTTTCACCCCTTCAACCCGAAACACCCGCAAAAAATTTTTCAATATGGCGTCCTATTTCTGAGTTTGAGGCTCTGTGCTCACTAGTATGAACTGTAAAAACTTAACAAAACGCCTGCATCGGTATGAAATTTTTTACTAATTTTTGTCTTTTTCAGTGAAATACTGGTCAAAATGAAAAAAAAAAGTTATTTCCTGCAAATTAAATTCATTTTTCTAAATTCTAGGCTGTATGAAAATTAAAAACTATCGATTTTTTTGGCAACCAAAAAAAAATTTTTTACTTTTCAAACTCAACTGACTTTGATCTGTGGGAAGTGAAGGCCAGTGAGATCATCCGGGTGGGGTCATCCGGTTTAGTTTAGCTTGTAGGCAAAACGCACTACCTTGCTGAAGTGGACTCTCTGGTTATACTCTGTGCCTGTCACTCTACTTTTGTAGCGTCCCTGTTGAACTTCTTTATTTCAGAGGTCCGTGGTTCGAATCCCAACAGAGGCAAAAATGTTTTTCCAAGGGAATCGCCTTTCGCGAGGAATTGGCAAGCCCTCCGTTATTTCATTGCCATGAAAAACCCTTTCTCGATTAGCCGTTCGGAACCGGCAGAAAACTGTAGGTCCCCTCCATTCCTTCACAAGGCATGGTTGTGGGGAATGCGCTAGGCCCTGGGGCTCCTAGCTCTGTTGACCCTATTTATTTTATTTTTTATTTTATCATCCACTTGACTTTATAGAAAGCAAACCTTCAACTGCATAACTACATTGTTGCGTTTACATGAAATTGGTAACATCAATTTCCTGTACACTTTTTGAAGATTCTAAAACTCTTGACAACCCTATGAGTTGTCAAAAAAACCTGGGTTTTCCAATCCTCAAAAAACGCTAAGCCACAAATCACCACACATCCCTGTCATTAAAAAAAAAAATACATGCCATTTGACAGCCCACAAATCGCGAGCAAAAACCTAGGGCGAGTTGAGGGAAAACCTATATCAACCCTAGGGCTCAAAAATTACTCAATTTAACATTCAGGGCGACTTTAGGTTTCTCAAAAAACGCTATGTGGCGACCCTTGGGCGACATTAGGGCTTCAACGAACAAACCTAATATTTTCGATCAAAAAGCATTTCAAAAATCGTCTCGGTAGTCGAATATTTTTTAACAATAAAAAATATAACCTAGTTTTGAACAAGTCTGACTTTTTTGGATGCGGGTGGCAAGTTTTTCCACTTCCAACGCACAACGGTTCCATTTTATGGCATAAATGGTATTATTTGACATGCACTTTACAAAAATATGCGGGTTTCGTTTGCGTTAGGAGACTCTTGCTATTTTCTTTAAAATTTATCCTCATCCTCCTGAAAGGAAGGTGGCTTACATTATCACCCACAAGTTAAACATCCCAACCAGTCATTTACTTTGTTGCAACCGCAGACATAAAAACAAGTTACCGAAAAAAAAGATATGTGGCAGTCCCAATCGGTGGATGGTCTCTGTTTCCATATATGTACATACAAATACATACATTCGCCCACCACCATCATCATTATAAATGCAACTTTGTTTGGGCGTTAGGCACTCAAACGTCCAAATCAAATATTTTTATTGTGCAGTCAACAGGATCACCTTATACGTGAGTCCCATTCATATGATTTTAATCTTCTGAACATATACCAAGTGTGTAATAGTTTGGATAAGTAAGCATGAATGTCGGGGCCTCTGGGTTCTGGGCATTTTTTATGAGACACGACAACTAATAACTTTTGAAGTTCGAGATACCACGAAGGAGTTTGGCTGATTTTTTTTTTATTCAGTTTTTCGAAATTGGCATCGAGTTGTGACTAAAAGAAGATGGAGCTCGGTTTAAGTAAGCTTGTTTTTTTCTATCCCACAATAATGATCGTTCTTTAATAATTAACCTTTTTTGGCCTCCCATTTTCGCTCTCTTTCTCTTTCTGTTTGTCTACTTCGTTTGGTATATAACTTTGGGCACTTTTTCAAGGGCATGTTATCCAAACAACTTTTGTGTGTTGTTTCTTGCATGTGGTTGATACCACATTTATTTTTAACCTTTCACCTGCTCACAAATTGAAACATTTGAAGGAACATCCTGTTGCACCTGCTGAAATTCTCACGCAAATCCTATAAAAACGTTAAACATCATCCCTGCATCACCGATGGATGCATGGTTTGGATTTTAAAATTTTAAAGACACGCCAGAGCCTACACCACAAACGCGTCCTATTGCAGGTGCACTCAAGTAGGACCAATCCGGCTCACATGCATTGCCTTGCCAGTGCATGATAAATATTTTATGGAATTTTAATTTATCTTGGGGCCAGCGGAGATGCCAGATGTGGGGATTCATAATGTTCGAATCTCGATTAAATTTACTATTCACTCAACTCATATATTATCACTATCATCCAATTTGAGGGCAATTTTTCGACAGTCTTTGCCTTACAATGCTGATTTTATTTGAAGGATCACTCTTCACTCCTCCGCTGAACTCTAAACTAGGAGCATAATGACTAAAGGTCGGACTCAGTTGGACAGAGGTTAGTTCTATCAACTTTACCATACAGATCCTTAGAGACCAGAAGCTATGAGTAGTTTCAATAAATGTGGCCTATGAAAAGACAGGGATGTTGGAATCTAATGGCGCTTTCCATTGGTTTCACTCGGGGAAGCACTCATTTTAAAAACCAATGGAACACCCAAAATTGTTTCTATTCACTTTAACGTAATTTGCTTTGTGTGAGTGAAACACCTATAGCTAGCTCTTAAAAAATATTCCTTGAAGAAAAGTTTCTTTTTGACATTTGCATTTGAGTAACATGCCTTAGTGCTTCTTGGGTCGATTCTCACTTCAAATCGAAAAGCGGCTGTCACTCCTCAGAATCATGAGAAGCGATCTTTGTGCACCAATGGAACGGATTGAGAATTCTCCTTGACGCTCCTGGACGGTTCTTTTCGTCCAATGGAAAGAGACATAAGCAAAAAGAAACTCATGTGCGATATCTAACTTCCTTAAAGATTTTTGACATTGCGAAGGCCAAAATACAACGACAGCTACGACACAAGCTTTACAAAATCCTACCTCAAGCGTTTGCTTGTTTTCGAAATATATTATGGCAACCCTATTGAGAAATAAATGCATTTTTGTTTGCTTCTTGCCTGTTGATGGCCTATCATCAAATTTCGTATAAGATGCACCTAACTAAAACCAAGAGCGTAATAATTTCAGCTTTTTTTCTTGCATTTTTTTTTTTTGTGGACAAACATCCAAAACGTGTGCAACGTGTGTTCGAATTTCACAGATCGCGGCTCAAATGTGCATCCGTCGGGAGCGCATTGCAATATACAACCACATTGATGAAAGGACGAAATAAATAACTCTGGGAACAGGAAAGCATACCTCGTCCCACTGTTCCAGCCGGCACCGGCATCCTGTCCATGTCCATGCATCTTCTCTTGCAAAGTCCACCTATTAACGAAAGTAATCGAAAACAATAAAATTAGAGAGAGAGGAGGACTCTTAGCAGGAATGGTAACTTTTTCCCTGTCCTGTCTTCTTGTTCATCACCATCGCGTCGTAGTCGTTATCGTCGCCTCCTTCTCCGACGTCCATGCAATGCCCGGCTGGCATAGTGAAATGCATTTTTTCTTATCTGTGTCTGCGGTTTTTTTTTTTTGTAGATGACGCGAGCGAAGCGCATAACAAACAACATCCCAATTCCCAAACCTGAGGTCTTGAACTTCTCGAATAAGTTTCCTGCGTTTTTTTGTTGTTTACCTTTGCAAATTTATTTTTTTGTTGTTTTTGTTTTCGTCTGTTTGGCTTGTTGTTATTGTCTTGTTTTTAGGCTTCATTTTGCAGCCCGCTGCGCAATTTTGCATCCATCCTGTTGGCTGTTGGTATTTTTTTCATTTTTTCTTTTTGTTTGGTGAGAATGCATTTTTCATCTTCTTCGAAAAAGTTCTAGTTAGGTGGTGCATTCCTCTTATGCAATTTTGATTGAGAACAACGCTCTTCAATTATAAATAATTTTTGTGGAAGGATATTACGTATTTTAATAACTATTTGTTCTCTTTGTTTTATTTTATTTTTTAGAGGAGCGGTCTAGCTGTAGCGATGTGAGATGTGGACCTAAGATGACATGCATGGCAGATTTGTTAACTCATCGACCCAGATGCGTTTCTTGTAAATTCAAGTGCTCCCGGAAAAGGAGACCTTCGGTAAGTAACCAAATCTCGAACGTAAGTCTGTTTGTGTACTGTAGTTTCAGAAGAGAAATAAAGTAAAAAGTCGAGGGCTTGAGGACTTGAGGGAACAAACTTTACTACTCTTTTTGTGAGTTTCGAGGAATTTCTTTAAGTGGGTCACTCGGCTTGCCTGTCAGTAGCGCATTCTGCCACTCGAATTATGTTGATGATTTCGGCATGTAGCTCATAGAGTGTTTGGATTATATTGACGTTTATCGTTTCTGGACATCGGCCTTTCACGGTTCCCCACAAAAAAAGTCCATAGGGGTCAAATCGTAGACGGCTGGCAACACGATTTGGATCTTGTGGCATGGCTCGCCATCCTGCATGAACCAGAGTATGTCGAAATCCATGTCATCAATTTTAGTAAAGCAAAACGTCGTTCTCAGCCTCATTTTCAAAAGAAAAAAGCCCAATATGTGTCAACGAAATGGAAATGCGAAAAAGATTTTTCGACTAAATTCGTTGTCCGATTCATGCTACGCTAAGGAACTAAGAACTCATACCGATCGGTACTCGCTCACAAATATTTTACTGTCAAAATGCACTACAATTTTGCTCGATATATTGCGCTTTCCAAAACGAAACCATATTCTTTTATTAACTTTAAAAGTCGCAATTATGAATCCAGCTCTAACAAATTTAACGCTAACTACTCATCATCTTTTGTAGACGAAGAAAGGATATATGTATGTAGTTGATGTGTTGGGCAGAATTTTGCTTCTGTGTAGTCCATTAGTAAGATAGGGTGACATTGTTATCCTTAAAGTTATCTCAGAATACAGTGGCGGAATCACGTAAGATGAAAGTCTCGTATTCAATTGTTGATTATTGCAAGAAAAATGCCAGAGCTCTAGGATTAACCGTTAATTTTTAAAAGTACGGACAGGAAAAAAAGGCGTGGCTTATCCTCATAGGGTTATTGAAATTCCTTTTCATAGTCAACTTTACAATATGGAAATCGATTGTCGCTTTTACTGTCGTTTGCTAGACGAAAAACGACTGTCGCTTTTCCTATCGCTTAGAATGAAAAAACGTGCCAAAAATATACGGTCTACTGTCGTTCGGTTCAAGGCTGGTTCACTCTATATTCTCAAATCTGAGCGAGGAAAGGATTGCTGTTGGATCTTCATGAACCGATTATGTATCTGGCGATGGAGCCTTTGGAGAAAACGATGACATACGAATGCACGCCTCGTTAGGCACTTGGCTATAAGCTTCATTGCGAAGAATGGTTGGATGAGGAAACGTATTTGTGTTTGTAACGACAGACATTCCATAGAATGGCTGGATGGGGAGAAGTATTTGTGTCTGCAATGACAGCCAAGCTGGGCTTAAGCCTCTACTCTACTCCCTCTAACTACTTCGCAAGTGGTCTAGGAATGCAAGAATTCTCTGAATGTGGTCAGAAGGTTAACTTGTTTGGGTTCGAGGCCATCGCGACATAGCTGGAAACCAGACGGCCTATGAACTTGCAGCAAGACAAGAATCACTAAGCTATCTGAGGACCTCACCCAGCGCTTGATTGGCCGGGGTCCTCAGTGAGGCTTCCGTTAACAATCAAACTAAACACATGACTCTCCAACCTTAATAAGAAAACATAAGAAAACTGTAACATCTGTAAGGACTTTTTACACGATCATTTTTGTAAAAGTGATAGCTGAACTGACAACTGATCATTTAAAAGGGTCTGTATTATCCCATAGCAAAAACACTAATGCTCCTGTTCTGATTTTCGGTCGGATACCATATCCTCTCGTTTACGAATTTTTGAAGATCTCAACTCCGAATTCGTACGTTTTCAATTCGCTTATCACTTTGTTAACGGAATTGAATTGCTAAACGTGTGAAATTGTAAGCTTATCATATACTAAAATAGTAAACAGGTTCAATGGAGATAAAAATCTAGTTTCTAGATCATTTTTATGGTATAAAATTCGGAAAAAGAATCTGTACGGATTCAATTTCGGTTTTCAATCCGTTCGGAAATCAGAACAGCCCGTTAAAACACTTTTTGGCGTTGCCACGGGTAACTTCAAGTATTTAAGTGTGCTACACTCTGTGAATCCTGTGGAGAAGATGGTGACACCGCTGAGCACTTTCTCAGTGAATGTTCAACATTTTCTCAAATCGGGATACATAAACCTGGAGCAGACAAGACAATTGGCGTCTTCTCGCTTTTAATGAACATGTGGAAGCCTATAGCGAAAGAAGGTTGCTATCTGGTAGAAAAATAAGCCACAATTTAAATCTGAGTGTCCCAGTAGGTACTTAAAAAATACTCCAACAGAAAAACAAATTTTTGTTCATTTCTGCACAAAGTTCTATTGAAGTGCATGCGACAAAGTGACAAACAAAATGAAAAATAGCTATTCGTGGCTAGATGGTTAGCATGTCTGCCTGTTAACCCAGAGGTTCGTGGTTCGAGTCCCAACAGAGGCAAAAATGTTTTTCATGGGTATCGCCTTTCGCGAGGAATTGTCAAGCTCTCCGTTAGTAAATTCATTGATCATTGTCATGAAAAGCGCTTTCTCGGTTAGCCGTTCGGAACCGGCAGAAAATTGTAGGTCCCCTTCACTCCCCCACAAGGCATGGTTGTGAGAAACGCGCTAGGCTATGGGGCTCCTCGCTCTATTGCGCCACCCTATTTATTTATTTATTTATTTAGCATCAAGCTAGAAAACCAACCCATAGTATAGCATATGATAATAGGCAGATAAGCAGACCAACAAATAAATAATGGATTTCGGGCTTTACTCTGCATCTCATCCCGTAAAAAAATTCAATACACAAGATCACTTGCCATTGTAAATTTCAGAAATACATTTAGATTTATTTCAATTAATATAATGTTCCCAATATTTGTAGTAAATCTAAAAACACTAAAAAAATGTTATCTACTTTCAGAATATCCGCTATGAGGAAGGCAAACTATGCGGTAATAACAATCGCACTTACAACTCATGGTGCGAAATCAAAAAGGATTCTTGTCAAACTGGGTTTTTCATTGACATCAAGTCAATTGGCGAATGTCAATAAGGACGAGGTCAATAAGCTTACACATATAGAACTAAATTAAAAAAAAAAAAAAACACTGCATGCCAAGAGAAGTCTCTACATATATAATAAATTTATAATTCTAATTTATTTTCATTGAAATTTTGTTCCTTAGCCGAGCATTAAGTAAGAGAAAGAAAACGAAAGAAATGTTTTAATATTATTATTATTTTATGTAAAATAAAAACTATTATTTATTTAAAGTATAGGTTCTTACATAAGTTTGTAATAAAATATTTATTTAACTAGAGGCTTATCCTATAACAATCCCCTCCATTGGTAATAAACAACTCAAAGTACTTAAAAACGTATTAATTTTTAACATATAGGTAAATATGTGTATGAATTCAAAATCCGTCTTTAGTTTATGCTCCGCTAAAGGCTTGATAGAGTAACAGTGGCACCAAATTTACTTAAATGTCCAAGTAAAATCTTAAGTATTAAAGAACAGAGCTTTTGTTTCTTATTTGTAAAAGAAACTCACGTAGTCCCTTTTTACACTAACCGCTAGCTATCTGAATATGGTCTACAGATTTCAGACCTTCACGTCCCTAAATGAGTAGGATCACCCAGCGCAACCACAATAACACAAAAACAAAACGAATTGGCATTTATTCGTCAATTCGAAAATAATTCCCTCCAACTTTTCATCTATTTTCTCTTATTGCTACGTCACGCTCTGTCAGATGACGACAGTGAGTGCAAAGGGTATCATTAATCACTGCAACTGGTAGTTTTATCTTCAAAAATAATAGATGCATTCTTAAAGTCAGATTCATGCTTTTGATAATTATGTAAATTTAAAAACAAATTTAAATTCTGTTTTAAAGTTTCGGTTACTTACGTTATTTCTTTTTTAATTATCATTCAACTTAGCAAATCAGACAAACTATTGGTGATACAAATTTATTATTGTTTTCTTTGATGTAACTGTAATTGTTATGAAAAAAAAATGTAATTAATTTATATAATGTATGTATATCTTTATATTAAAAGCGTTTTATTGACTGATAGATTAACAACTTAGTAAACTCTGTTATTCATATTTAAATAGAATTGAATTTGATTAAAATTTTAAAATAAAAACAAAAAAAAAAATATACATTGTGTAGTGATACAAATTGATTGTGCAAATAAAATTTTAAAAGTTATTGATTCATAAATGCTGTGGTTTTATTTAATTTTGTTTGTTGTTTTAGTTGAAGTCGAAAATTTATCTAGGAGAAAGTGACTTGAAATACAATTTCGAGTCGACATTCCAAGTAAGCCGTCTTTTTGAAGTTAAATTAAATAATAAGATGGGGCAACAAAGCGAGGAGCACTAGAGCGCATTACTCATGCGCTCTCATTTTATAAAAAAAAAAAAAACTTCCTGTCCTGCTTGTTTACCAAATTTAACTTTACTACGATGATGGCAGCCCGTGCCGAAGTCGTTCTGAGAAATGTTTTTGTATATTTTTCGGTAATCAGTCAACCTCAAACTCAGTTTTTAGTAATAACTACTATTTCTAGATGAAATAGAATCAAAGCGGCAGTTAAGAAAGACAAAAATAAGGGACACTGAGATAGCCTATCCGAAAGTTCCTTGATTTGAGATGACTCTTTTAGATTCTTACCGAATCGATCCGACTACACCACCCCCAAGTTGGTGTTTGACAACAATTTCCAAGTAACCATACCTTCAAGAGAAGCTTGGGAAAATCTCTTTTGGAAAATGAAGCAATACACTTTTACACCGATGGTTTAAAAACCAGCGAAGGTGTGGGAAGTGGAATCTACTCAGAAAAACTGAATCTCAGTCTTTTCTACCGCCTATCCGATCATTGTAGTGTGTTCCAAGCGGAAATTCTGGTGATTAAGGAGGTGCTGTCTTGGCTCAAAGAAAACGTTATATCCTCCACGGATATTCGAATCTTCTCGGACAGCCAAGCTGCCCTTAAATCTCTTGCCTCTGTCTCTACAAAATCCATCACGGTCCAAAATTGTCAGATGACTTTGAGGGAGATGTCAAATTAGTTCAACATTCACCTTTCATGGGTGTACCTATCGCTACATGTAAACTCCTAATTAGACAAGACGCTTCGAGGATAACAAACACTAGATGAACTGAGAGTAACAACTGTCTTGCAACCAAAAAAGTTTGGCCGTTTGTAGACTCAAAACGCTGGAAGAGTCGCCTGTACCTAGGTTCTACCATAGGTGTTCTTACGGGACACTGTCTAATAGGAAGACACGCCAAAAGACTTGGTGTGTTTTCCAATGATTTCTGCAGAAGCTGCATGGACGAAGAAGAGGAAGAAACCGTTCAACACCTTCTTTGCTCATGCCCTGCACTACTTCATAGGAGGAAAACTCATCTCGGTGAATTCTTCTTCGATGATACTAGCGACTTAGCTTACATAGACCCCAAAAGCCTTTCGAAATACATAAAAGTTCCGCGTGGTTCGACTAGCGGGTGATTAACCGGCTACTCCCGTAATGGAAGATAAATGGGTGATCAACTCGTTAATCTTACATCGGGTTTCTGAGATCAGTAGGTGATTAACTTGCTGATCTCTGTGGTATCACAATGGGCCCTTGCGGCCTAAGTGTGTCAGGCAATGTACTCATTGGCTGACAGCCACTTCCACCTAATCTAACCTACGGTGTACACCACGAACGAATCACTAGTGTGAAGCAGTTTAGCAGGAGAGCTATGATCTCTTCCAGATACTCGCTTGTAACTCCAAAAATGGAAAATTTAAATCACGACTTGAATCGCTGATCTAGAGGATAAAGCCAAAGTTTATATTTTTCAATATAGAGTATTTTGAAAATCACTCTTGTCTTTGAAAATAAAGTCAAAAACATAAGTTTTTTGCAATATTAAAAACACTGTTGATACAATTGGGATAAATTGTGTCCCTTCTTAGTCGACATGAAATTTGAACTACATATAAATTTAGCAAAATCCTGGATGTACTAAGCACAAATTTAGATAAAATGTTGGTGACAATAAACGACGTAAACAAGCATAGGTAGTACTTACCTACGCATTTCAGATTCTAAACCAAAATTGGACTTAAAAGATGTTCATGAATTGGGTTTATCTTATTACGGTCTTCTAGGTAACATGGCTTCCACTTATGCTTACTTTTTTTGTCATCTTTAGTTTAAAATAGAGTTGCAGAAAGCAGATTTCTTAACACATTCGTTTTTCTTAGTCACTAATTAAAAGCAGTTGCTTTCCTGACTTAGCACTTTTCTCACTTTCCGCAATCAATAATTTTTGATATTTATACACACACACACATGCGGCAAATGGAATGCAATTTGATTTTTAACAAAAATAATTTATTAAATGCCCAATGACTTCACTAAGATTATTCAACTGAAAAATCAGTTAACTAAGTCTTCATCATCGCTGCTACTTAGAACATTGACTTGAGATACTTTGTTGTATCGCTCCTGAGTTTTCTTCCATGTTTCCATTTTCTTCTTACTCAGTTTAGTCGGTACTAAAGCTGGTTTCCATTCGTCACATCCCAAGCCTTTGGTACCATCATTTGAATTTACAGAAATCTATTTGAAAACAATACAATGAACCTTCGTAATTTGTAATTATTAAGTAAAAAGACCCTTACCGGTTCTAAAAGGCCACCAGCTTCGGATTTTCCCAAAGCAGTGCCTTTACTCCAACCAAGTTTGGAGAGCATCTTAAATCCTTTATTCTCACTTGAAATTTCACTATAAATGCAAAACATAATAGTCGATTATTGTTGAAATAGATAATCATGATCTTACGTGTCAATAGAAGCCGTTTCAGTCTTTTCTTTGTCGGTAGAACTGCCAACTTCTACACGTCTTGTGGCTGCTCGGTCATTGTAGCCGGCTGTACTTCGGTTTTCCACGAATTCTTAAGAGGGAAGGACAAAGAAAATAATTGTAGAGATGGTAGGAGAACTTTTGACGCAAAACTCACTTTCGTTTTCAAGACCGTATTTCTGCTGAAGTTTCTTTAGCTGTTGCTTATGTGACAACGTTACAATTTTAGTCGACTCTCCTTTGGTGTCCATAAGTAAGCCTGGCTCACATTGGCCGCATGTACTGTTGCCCGGATGTACATGGCACAAGAGCTTCGTTTGAGAAAGTTGCAACACACTCCCGTGAACCAAGTCCAGAGGTTCACTTTCTTGTTTGGAGCTCGACATTCGTTTGCCATTTAAAATCGTTCCATTTCTTGAACCGAGATCAACGCAGGTGTAAACTTCCCTCTTGTCATCATACGCAAACTGCAAGTGAAACTTAAAACAGAACATCTCTGTAAAAAACTGAATCTCTGAAAAAATGGTATTTTAATTCATACCTTGGAAACATTCAGATCGGGAATTATAACTTCGTGGTCCCCCTCGCGACCTAAAGTTCCACCCTTAAATGTTATAAGCCGCAGTGTTCCTTCTTGAAGCTTATCTAAGTTTGTCTCTTGTACAATCATCCGCAACGATGGCGGGTACTTTCGGGCAATATCTGTAATACATTAAGTTCATAGAGTTCGTATTTTTTCGGGCCAAAAAACGCAGATTTCTTTTCAAGTCAAAGCCACAAACATACCTTGGTATTGACCGTTCTCTTTGAGCTCTTCTACTGATTCGTCAGTATCACTAGCACTTGTATTTAGTTCACCATCTTCTCGTTCTTCAGCATCTTTTGATTCTGCCAACTTTTTTTCCTCCAACTTCGCTTGCAGTTTTCTCTTCTTTGTTCTTCGTCTTGATTCCTTTGGAGACCTGTTTTCATCGAAAATATCATCATCCTCCGCAGCCTGTAACGTTAAAAAAGAAATCCGCGTTTCATCCCAAATTCTGGACAGAGTTCTTACCTGATGCGAGCATACGCATCTGGTCAATTTTTAGATTTGAGAAATTATCTAAAAGATTACTAATTACGTAATTGTCATAAACCTAGAAAAAGAGAAAGATAAAATCAACAAAACAGTTATTGAGGTCTTGATCCACCGGCATTGATTTGTCTTTTTAGTCGATTTGTGTTACCTTCTCAGTTTCTGTTGGCTGGACTTCGACTTGTGAATGGAATTCAAATTTGTTGTTTTCTTGGTCGTATTTATAATAGCAACCAGTGCTGCCGTCATAATAGAGACCGTACTCCTGATGAATAAACAAAAATTGATTAGTAAGTTTGATAGCTGGAATTCTAATTGAGCTTACAGCATTGTAGTAGTAGCCTGTTCGGCTGTCATAATAAAGGCCCGATGTGGGTTCGTATACAAAGCCAGTGTCGTTCTGTGCGGCTTCAGCAGCTTCACGAATTTCATCAACTAAACTTAGAGGCTGTTTGGGTTCTGAAATTAAAAAATAAGGAAAATTAAGATAAAGACGACAAAAGATATGTTTTGAAAAAGATTATGTTAAGATTCATAATAACTGGGCTAAAGACTGAACCTTTTGTCTTTTGTAAATATAAATATAAATCATCCATTTTAGTTACTTTCAAAACTGAAAAACTAGTGTCAATACCATAATACTAAATTTTTTCGTTGGACTTAAACTGAAACAAATGGGATGTTAGTTACAGGTACATAAAGTCGATCGTTTCGAACGTGAATCTGTGCCGATTTTGGACAATTTGAGACAAATATCCAAAACAGAAAGGAGGCCGAAGATGCATCAATAGTTAATGAGAGTAGCAATGCGACAAGTTTTCTAGATCGAGCGAAAAAATGCTTCGTATTACGCTACTAAGCCAAGAAACATGAAATGGAGGCCCAAAAAATCCTGGGGCAGGCAAATGCGAATACATCAGTAAAAAGCAGGCTTCAGAGATAAAAATCGGTAGGTTTGTCCACCCGGGTAGGGTTGATCATTAAGTGAAACAGTAAAGTAAGTGAGTAAAATCACAATGTTTAACACACATTTTGTATATAGGTATTTACAGTTTTAGGCTTTTTCACGACTACAGTTCGTTTCTATTTTTATAAAAAGTTAGAAGCTACAAACCGTTAGGCAGTTTTTTGTTTCTCCTTTCAAAATATCAAAAACGTAGTTAGTATGTCATAAAAATAAACATAACTCTTATTCGTAATACAGATTAAACTAGCTCTAGCAACAGTTACCGATAGTAAATACCAGTTCAGGCCTATTAAAAACCATAAAGATTGATTGTTAATATCTCTCTACATGACAACCACGAAATCTTTAATAGTAATCAAATTGCATACTTCAATTTTAGTGCTTTTTATTACGTCAAAAGACATTTTTTATCGGTAGAACTATCTCGAAGAATTCCAATAATTCCAACGATGATACGCTCTCAAGGTTAGATCATTTTGTAGCTGTTGGTTAAGTCGATTAAGGCTTTTTAACTACGTGTTTCAGCCATGGTGATCCTAATCTGGCTGTTGCTCATACATATTCTTCGTCGACACGAATGGTATTCAAGAACAGAACCAAAGATCACTCGAAGTGTTTTTCAAGGGCTTCGCTATGCATTATGTTTCCGTGCCGTAAAGCAGGCGTTGTGGATGGTTAGGGTCTTATAAAAGTTAACCAATGTTTTCTCTATACCCAAAATAACAGCGACTGTCAAGATTAGTTCTCAGTATGATGATATTATAGTGGAGCCTTGGTGGCAAAATTCGGGACTACCTCGTCATGACTATTCCAAATGATTTTTCTTCCGATTTGTATATGTTCTCCGTCATTTTTTGAAGACAGCATATACTTCGTTTTACCCTCGTCAACCATTATTCAAAATCTTCTTCTTTCCTCTGGTTCAATACCTGCAAACGCAACTTACAATTTGGTGAATAATGAAGCACTTATAAAATCAAGGTCGTAATACATATATGTATATGGGGCATTCCACGCCAAATCAGACAACGTTCGATCTTTGCATCTCCGATTTTTAAAAAAAATTTTTATGTTATAGTACCCATTGAAAAAGACCTTCATGATTCTACTATATTTCTATATATAATAATTCTATATCTTAACATAGTCACTATCACTACATAGTATAAAACAAAGTTGCTTTCTCTGTCCCTATGTCCCTATGTATGCTTAGATTTTTAAAACTACGCAACGGACTTTGATGCGGTTTTTTTTAATGAATAGAGTGATTCAAGAGGAAGGTTTATATGTATAATACATGCATATTATAGCAGAGAAAAGCTGAAAAACTTAAAGATTTGTAATGTGATGTTGTAACAAACATATTTTTCTGCGCTTACATTGCAAACGCTGGCTAAACCTTACGAGATAGATCAAATTTATGTACTACGGAATTGTATATCTTAAAAAGATGAATAAAAAAGTCCGCGACAGCATATGTTTATCTCCTAAGGATAACCCACAGTAACCATGTTTATCATTTACATACTACAAAAAAATATGGGTTATTTACCAAGCTATTTCAAACGACACAGTATCATTCCTTATCCAATTAAATATATTTAATATATATATACATTAGATACGTTGTACATTTCATGTAGATCAAAATTACCCTTTACAGCATGTGATTTAAATGAATATTATCGAAAATATTACAGATTTAAAAATTTCGGGACGTAGCGTTTGCGGCGCGGGGGTACCAGCCGGCCGGGGCGGCGGGAACGAGCCATAAATAGAGCGTCGTATATCATGGTTTAGTATCAGCATTGTACCCGTGCGAAGCCGGGGCGGGTCGCTAGTATAAAATAAAGTCGTTTTCTCTGTCCCTATGTCCCTATGTACGCTTAGATTTTTAAAACAACGCAACGGATTTTGATGCGGTTTTTTTTTTTAATGAATAGAGTGATTCAAGAGGAAGGTTTATATGTATAATACATGCATATTATAGCAGAGCAAAGCCAAGAAATTTAAAGTTTTGTAATGCGACATACATATTATTTTACTAAAAAAAATTATTTACTTTTACTTTTATTTCAATTTTATAATTTTCAAAATCGGATTGAAACTCGCACGAATAGTAAACTATTTTTTAAAGCATCGTAGTTTATATTGAAAAGAATAGGTATCTTTTGTTTTTGTTTCTGAATGGTAAGTATTCAGATATTTTTTACTGCGGCACATACTAATAATATGGCAATTCGTGCATAGGTAATCATTCATATAGAACTGAGAAAATTTTGTAAAGAAATTATAAAGTCATGTCTGGAAAACGTCGTACAATAGGTCGTAGTACAGTGAATGCCGAAAGAGTACGTTCAGCAAGAGATGAAGAATCGTCAACGGAACGTTAGGCTCGCCTTAGTCAGGCTCGGGATAGATATAGAGCTGACAGAGAGAGAGAATCTTCAGTAGAGCGTGAGATTCGCCGCAGCCGGGATCAAGGTAGGCATATTGTTCAGAGGGACAGAGAATCATTAGCACGAGTTACTAATTCATGGGTAAATAAAGAAAATTCTGCCATGAATTACGATCCTTCGATTTCTTACAAGGACGATCGTATAGTATCAATAGGTACTATGTCAATAGTGTGTGAACATTGATTGGCATTGAAATTCAAGGAAGAATCGAAAGGCATGTGTTGCTTACAAGGAAAAGTAAAATTAGAAGAAATTCTCCCACCACCTGAACCACTTCACTCTCTTCTTACGGGTGATCATCCAAAATCCAAACAATTAATTCGCAATATACGCCGCGCCGTTATAATAACGCATTTCAAATGACCTTTTTTAAGAGTAAGCAAGTCGTTGAGCGTGGGTTCATGCCTACATTTAAAATTCAAGGGCAAGTGTACCACTTAGCTGGGAGCTTGCTACCACTTCGACCCGATGATCACAAATTTCTGCAAATATATTGTTCAAGTGTTGCACAGCCAATTGATAGAGATTTGATTAGATCTCTCCAAGGTATGTTACACTCTCATAATTGCTACATACAGTTTTTCAAAACTGCAATTGAGAGTGTTCCAGCAGATACTCCTGACCTTAATGTCGTAATCCATGCGAATAAAGTTCCTGTTGGAGAGCACAAAGGACGATACAATGCGCTTTCCACGAGTGAAGTAGCAGTGGTGATAGCAGGACAGCAATTTGACAAGAGAAATATTGTATTATAGTCGTGATGATAATTTGAAAAAAATTTCAGAGTTACACAGATCTTATGTCAGCTTACAATATCTTTTGATGCTATGTCGTGGAGAAAATGTTTATGCTATTAATATTTCTCTCTCCTCCTCTCTCTCTTCCTCTGCGTAAAACAGTGTCATGTATGAACTACTATTGCTACCGTATAATGACAAGACATAACAATTTCAACACTTTGCTTAGATGTGGAAAGTTAACAAACCAATACATGGTAGATCAATATGCGAAAATTGAATCTGAGAGATTGACCTACATCCGTAATAATCAAACAAAATTGAGAGCCGAAAATTACGTTCATCTTCAGGATTCTTTACATGCGAATGAACACCGCAACGGCATTGGGCAGTTGGTTATACTACCTTCAGGGTCAAACCTTTAACGTTGCAGGCTTAGATTTGAGCGTTGACCGTTTTTCACATGTCCAACTGTATGTCGCTCTATCAAGAGTAACTTCCAGAGAAAATATGTTTATATTGTCTAACGATAAGAAAGCTGTGAACATTGTATATAAAGACATTCTGTAATATGTTAATTGTTGTAAAAATAAAATAAATAGTTAAAAATGTAAAAAGTAAATAAGTAAGAATGTAGTGTATTTAGTATCATCATTGTACCCGTGTGAAGCCGTGGCGGGTCGCTAGTATATTATATAACTAACTATATTTCCTCTTTAAAACCAAAAGATTCTCTAATCTTGAAAGAAACTTAAATAGTAATGGTTTTAAAGAAGAAATAGTTTTACTATTTTTCAATTATATCAAAAACTAGAAGACATAGAAAAAAGTAGTTTACAGCGTTTGATGAAAAATTTATTGAAGCAACTAACTACATCAATAACTTTTTTATTTGCATTTGTAATCATGAGGAACATAATACTCAAAGTGATTTTTTTTTTGCTTTTTTTCGTAAGTTTTGACTTTGAAGTCAGTTATTTCAAAAACTATAAATTGAAACCCCTTCATTTAAAATTTTTTATGAAGTGCAGATTTTTGGATTTCATAAAAAGTATAATTTGTATCAGTAAATGTTTCCGTTCTTTTTCAATATTTTTTGAAGTCAATTTTTATAAAATTGCCCCTACCGCCTAAACGGGGGGAGATAGACTCCCCTCCCGTAGCAAAAAAATTATTGTATTGAACCCCTCCACCAAAAACCGTTATTATTTCTTGTCGCCAAAATTATCGTACTCGTGCCAAGGCGTCTAAAACTAAAGATTTAAAAAAAAACTTTTTTTTTATTGAACCTATAATTTTTTAAATTTATAAAAAAAATGGATCCCATCAATTGCCCATTACGGGACTAGACTTAAAAGTTGGGGAATATGTGACAGTTTTTTAGAAAAAAATTTCAAGAAAATCGATCGCTACGTGTTTTTGGGAAATCAACATTTTAAAGTCAAAATTTGAAAATCTTATAGAAATATAACTTTGAAATATTTTTTGATTTTATATCCTAAAAGTGTGTTTAAAAAAGAAAATTAAAAAAAAAAAAACGTCTCGGTTGGCCCATTTTTCGCATAGTTACAGATATTTAAAAAAAAAAAGCGATTTTTTTCAAAAATTGACATCTCAAAAACGGATCGGCAAAAAAGTTTAAAAAAATCATGAAGGTCTTTTTCAATGGGTACTATAACATAAATTTTTTTTTTTAAATCGGAGATGCAAAGGTCGAACGTTGTCCGATTTGGCGTGGAATGCCCAATAACTATAAGCCATATTTTTTAATAAATTTAAAGAAGAATATTGAGGAAATATGTTAGGCTATGAGTTGAGACTGCTGACGTTGCTATCGTCACACGTCACACTAAAAGTGATGTCACAACATACCTTGGAAAGTGCATTTCTCGCAACCACTGGATGGAGGGGAACTATAAATTTCTGCCGAATCCGAACAGCTAAGTAAAATGAGTTTTTCATTGCAGATAAATTACACTCAGAGGGTTGCAAAAACCATGCGAAAGGCGATGAGCGTGTAATCGTTGCTATTAATCACACTGCGGACACCACTGTCAGTCATTACGCTTATATCAATGTTGTAGATCCATCGTGATGTCCCGGTGCGCAGAATTCTCACACTATACTCTGTCCAACAAAGATTGTCAGTACATGCCTTATGGGAGAGCTTTTTTCGAAACTGTGGTGCCTGTCAACGCTCTCAGGACACCACACAAGTAATAATGTACGTAGCGCCCACTGAAATAAAAACAACCCACTGACCTACCTATGAGTTTTTCATGTAGTTTTAATAAAAATTTTGCGATAGTCCCCCATACAACTTGTCTGCCACACGGTCGATAGCAGAATGACTTGTGTGTTGTGTTTGCTATTCAATTCAACCCTCGTTTATTTGCTGAGTGCAATGAGAATGCGTACATTCAGACGGCGTTGCCATGACCAAATTTGACCGAAATAATACAACTCTTCCTTCAGAGTTCGTTAAAGAACTTTGAAAAATAATGCTTTTCTGAAGCTTTTGAGATAAATTTAATATGTAAGTACTGCCATCAGTGTATGTTGTTTTACTTTTTTCTTTTGTGTGCAAATACGTTATAATGCAACTATATAATGATATTTCTCACTTTGGTTGTACAGAAAAGCCATTTAAATCCGTTATGAAAAATGATGTGGGACGTTGGAAATGAAAAATATATTGAACGACAATATTATTTTCATGCACGTGTGTCGCCACTGATTACAACTGTCTTTCAGGAAGGATTCGTTATTCGGGTTGGGGATACCTTTTAAAAAAAAACGCACCTATTATCTTACCTCATGGTGGTGTGGAAAAAGATGATCAAATTTTTGTTTAAATCGTAATTGTGAAATTAAAAAGCAAAAGTGGTAGCGCTGGTACTTTTCTCTCTCATTTTGAAGCGATTTAGTATGATTTTTTATACATGCTATGGGAACGCTGAAAGAGCTTTCACGTGTGATAGACTTATGCAATATGTTGCAGCCAAAGTGAGATGCCAACGTCCTATCTTCCCTGTACTGACAATCTTTGTTGGACAGAGTATAACAACACTTTAAATGAAAAGAAAATAGAGAAAAAGAACAAACCATTTAGAGGCATTTTTAATTTTCCCAGAATGTTGGAAAGATTGTGTACACAAGTTTTCTATTCTGAGCTTTTTGACGAAAAAAAAACCGTAACGACGAAATCAAACAATATCAAACAAAATAGCAACTCTTCGATGAGCTAGAGACCTGAAATTGGAACCAAAGCTCAGAAATGGATGGCAATGTATGATAAAGTGAGAAAAGAAGAGGGAAAAAGCGAAAAGGAATATAGAAAGATGAAACTTGCCTTCTTTTATGACTTCCTGATGAGCTTGACTTGACTGGTAATTTGGACTTTAACTTGGAAGTAGATAAAAAAAGGAGGATAGATCGACAAGAAAGACGAAAAATTTGAGTTAAAACTAACTTCTCGAAGAGCCAGAGATTAGAAATTGGGACCATAACTCGGAAATGGAGTACAATGCATGAAAATGAGAATTTTCACACAAAATACTTGTTATATATAATGTCAAATATCTGCATTGCATGCGCCCATTGAATTTTTCCAATGAATTTCCAGTACAATAAAAAAAAGTATAAATCTGTATGTGGTTTTAACCTGACAAGTCACACACTCGAGGTCAACTAGCCTTAAGCCTCAACTACATCGAAAAACAAAGTGAAAGAAGTAAAAATTTAAATAAAGTCAAACCCTTCAAAATACACACATATTAATGTGTGACACCTGTTGGCAACACCAGAAACACTCTGAAAAGCTTTATGACGGTTAAATATTTTGAAATAAAGCAATAAACAATTTGTTAAATAAAAAAGATTAGTAAAAAAAAACTAAAAACACAATTTTGTTAAAGTTTTCGGGAGCTAATAACTGTTAATATTCAATAAATTCAATTGATTATGCTTGAATTTACTTTAATTAAATTTTAAAATTAAAACACAATCGACATTTATTTTAGTTTAATATTTTTAGAACTTGTTTGACACTTTGAAACAGCTTCTGTTATTTTTCTTCGCTTCTGTTCAGAAAAAATAAACAATATTGATTGATTGTGTTTCTTTTCAGAAAATTGTTCAAAGTGAAAGCTTCGAGATGAGCTAGCTTTTTTCAAACATACATACTTCTTTTTAAAACTGATAGGTAGAGATACAAATTCGCTCTTGCAAGAGTAGTAGGAAATATCATTTTACTTTTAAGGAACTTTTAACTTTGTGTTTCAATGTTGTTCAGACTTTACATACTCAAAACTTTAAACATATTTTTCTCGAAACTGTTTAAAAATCGTTTGTCAAGATTTCTCGAGAACTACTCAGCCGATCTTGATGAAATTTAGCACAGGCCTTTGAAATACAATTCACAAGGACATGGATGAAGGAAAATATTTACATATTTTGACCGAAATTTTCAATTTTCTGTAATTTTTTTTTGTAAAAACGACTGCCAAAAATCCAATTTTCATTTTCTTTGCAAAAGATTGAAAGATTGCGGTCTCAACTAAAATACTTTTTTATGTTCACATCAAATGATCATGAAAAAGTTATGCTGTCTACGCGGTAGCACTTTTTGATACTGGGTCACCGGAAATGACGTAAGAATGGCGGAGTTTTGAATATTTTTTTAAAGAAAATTTCAGAAACTGTTTATAAATGTGTATTTTCAAGACAAAAAAGTTTGGATCTTACATTAAAAAATTTTTTGATAATAAGCCGTTTTAGACGACTTGAAAACCGTGTAACCCCTTAAAAGATTTCAATCATAAGGAGGTCTTTATCGCTGACTTGTTATCGTTATTTTGAGTTTACCTGTCAATTTTTTTAGCCCATCTATTCTCTGACAAATCTTTGTCTTAAAGCATAAAGAACCAAATGACAGCTGCGCAATATGAGGAAAATAAAAATGCTTCACAAACAATTGACATACGACTTTTATTGTTTTCTTACAAAAATATCCCCTTATCTCGATTGTACGTAGGTAGTAATAACCGGCGAAAAGGAAATAAAAAACAACCGATAGCGACTTTACGGTTAATAAATCATTAGATAATCAACCACGTTATCGACAACCGTGACCGATAATAATATATTTTGGCCTGATTGCCTGATTCATTACTCTTCAGTCGGATAAATACTACCGATATGAGAAAAATTCCCATTCATGTTTGTAAAACATAAATTCATTCTTTTTTCCTTACTATCTCTGGAAACATTCTCTTAATCTGTAACATACTCGTGTGCCCTACCGAAATGTGTATACTCTCAGAGATAAAAAAAAACACGTTATGCTTCAACAATAAGATTTTAAAATCTCAAGTGGAAACATTTATAATAGAATTGTTTGCAATTTGGATGAGCTTAGCCAATCATTGTTATCTTGTTTTTAATTCGAGTTAACCAAACTAAGCTGTTTTTGCACTGCAATTTAATTATTTACAAGCAGGTGGGATTAAAATGGTTGGCTAATTCCGTTATGCAATTCGGGAAAACTAATGAAGAAACTTAGAACAAGGCATTGTGTATTGCGAAAATGACAAAAGTTTACAATTATCATGGCAGATATCTTTATGGCATTTGATTAGAGAATTTTGTTACGTTTGATAATTTATAGCGAAGAATCTTTGACTTTGAAAGGTTTAGAGGTTAAATATTATTCACAACTTTTAGTGCATCGGTTGACTTATGTAGTTTTTTCAAGTCTAGGCTGGACTGATAACTTTACAGTTGCCCATTGTCATACCTGTGCCGAGATTTAGCTAACAGTGAGTGAGTGAAATGAGTCCCTTTTCACTGAAAATCGATTTGGATAACAAAATTGAGTGAGTGAGATAGTGAGATGAGCTATCAGATTACTCATTTGGCATTTTAGAGGTGACTTGGTGTATGTAGGCTTTTTTTTTTTTTTTTGTTGGAGGTTTTTAAAATACCAGCTGGAGCACTCAGACCTAAATACCGGTCCATTGTACTACCAGTTAGCAACCTTCTATTTGTTATAGCTTTCCAGATGTTCGGAGAAAAGCCAAAAGACGCTGCCATAATAAGGAGCCTAAGTTACCAGCTCTCACAATGTCTGCGCCGAGTATCTGTAACCTCAAAGCAGGACATTCACAGAGGAAGTGCTCTGCGGTGTCCTCATCCTCTCCACAAGATTCACAGAGTGTGGTATCACTTAAGCCTAACACGTTTAAATGCTTGGCAAAAGAGAAGTGCCAGCTGGCAACGCCAATAAGCTTCCTACAGTCTTTTGTGCTACGAGCTAGCAAAAATGTTGCAGTCTTCTTACTAACGTTGGGGAGCATACGCTTGGTCTGTCTGCATCCAATGGAGGCATGCCATCTACGGTTGTGCTCTTCACAGATCCAATCGTTGATTGAAGCCCTCACTGAGGACGCTGGCAGACCTAGCGACGGTTCAGGTCCTGAGAAAGCTGTCTGAGATCCCTGCCTAGCGAGTTCATCGGCGATCTCATTTCCAGTTATGCCGTCATGGCCTGGAACCCAAATGAGACTCAAGGAATTTAATCTTCCGATCGCATTCAGAGAGCTCTTGCATTCCTGGATCACTTTCGAAGTGGTTAGAGGGTTGAGAAGGGCCTTAAGCACAGCTTGGCTATCGCTGCAAACAAAGATACTTCTCCCCGTCCATTCATTGTTCGTGACGTGGCTCAAGGCCATTAGGATAGCATAAGCCTCCGCTTGGAAAACGGATGCGTATGATCCCAAAGATGAGTGCAGTCGTATGTCGTCGTTCTCAACAAAGGCACCAGCACCAGAACCCTCGTCGGTTTTAGAGCCATCTGTGAAGATACGATAACAGTTCTTTCCAGGCTCAGATTCTGGAGCGAACCAGTCCTGAAATATTTAATAAATTTAATACAAACTTTTCCTCTTTATAATAGTGTATAGATGTATAGATCACTGGATTTCATTGAAGGAAAGAATATTTGGTTTGGTTTGCAAACTTCTTATCAACAACGAAATTAGAAATTAGTCTACAAGATCAAGATTAAAAAAGATATAACTGTAATCATTAATTGACCAAGTCTTACATATATCATCGTTAGCAACACTAGTAGATTAGAAATTATTCAATAAATCGCATTCCGATCTCGTCGTATTTAATTTTTATAAAAGTTAACTAAAATAGGCAGTAGTTCTTATCTCTGCAATTAGGAACTTCCTGTATAGCTGGCTATTGATTAAGAATTAAAATAAAATGCTGTTTGATAAAAATCAGTTAGATTTATTACTCTAAAATATTATGACTTAGTTCGAAATGGGAATTTTGCGCGAAACACCAAAGAAGAAGTCGATATAAACGGCAGTAAAAAACTAACAGAAAAAAGTCATTAGTTTCGCGGTCGTGTGTCGGCAGACGTGACACATTGAAAAGTGCTAAAAACTTAAAACATAATTACCTACTTTATGATGACTTGTGGAGAGCAATTAAGGACTCATAAAACTAGTTTCTATAAAATGGATTTTAGTGAGCTTTATAGGTCAAAATGAAATAATTTTTTTTCTATTACGCTTCGTCCATGTCTGTGGACGTCATCATGTGAGATGTTATCTGTGTTTGTATTGACCATCATGTGTTGACATAAAAATGCAAAACAAACACCTGTTGGAGTAGAGGAAAAGCTTCCCAGAAGATCTACACAACCAACCGCATAGAGACATGTTTTCATTCCTTTTTTGTTGGGTCACGTGTCCGAGAATGTCTCTGTACTCTGGCACCCAAATGAATTGAAATAAAAGAACTGTTCAGTCATCTCCATAAGAGACGCGGGCGGTTTACTAGCCAAAGTAAACAAAGTAACAAGTTGTCACTTTACTTGTCAGTTTAACTTTAATTTCTTAGATTGAGTCATTTTTTATCCGCGATGATTTTTCATTTGAAAATGTAGCAACTTCTTGTTTGTTCAAAAAAATTTTAACATATACTTATTAGACTGCTTTTTTTTTTGGACTAATTTTTTTTTTTTCACTCCCATCCCGAAATTTTGTGGAAAATACCTAAAAAAAAATTCACAAAAAATTTGAGCCCTTGATATTAACATTTAGTACTCGACCAAGGCATGCAAAGATTTCCCATATAAAATACACGTAAACTTAAACTTTTTTTCTTAAAAACTCTACAGTTCAGAGGCATTTTATGGTATAGTCTAGGGCGTTAGTGGGTTTTCTTTAGAATTAAATGTTCTACAAAAGCTCTTATTGTGGTGAAAGCGTAACTCACACCGGCGAGGTAGTACGGGTCACCAAACCCATTTTTTCCATTAAATTCTTGTTCTTTTGCCCCTATCTCGTAAATGACAATAGCCACAAAAAAAATGTTGTTGACAAACTTGTAGGAAATTTAATTTTCTACAAAAAAAATGTCAAATCAATATGCTAACACAGATATTTATAGTGATATTGAGGTTTTAAGTTAAGAAAGTATGGAATTTTAATTAATTATTATTATTATTATTATTAATTAAAATTCCATACTTCCTCAACTTAAAAGCTCAATATCTCAATAAATATCGATGTTAGCATACTGATTCTCGAAACTTTTTTGTAGAAAATTAAATTTCCTACAAGTTTGTAAAAAACATTTCTTTTGTAGCTATTGTCCTTTACGAGATAGGGGCAAAAAAAAAATATTTTACGGAAAAATTGGGTTTGGTGGCCGGTACTAACTCGCCGGTGTGAGTTACGACTTCACCGTAATGAGCTTTTTTGTAGAGCACACAATTCTAAAGAAAACCTACTAATGTCCTAGACTATACCATTAAATGCCTCTGAACTGTAGAGTTTTTAAGAAAAAAAGTTTAAGTTTACGTGTATTTTATATGGGAAATCTTTGCATGCCTTGGTCGAGTACTAAATGTTAATATCAAGGGCTCAAATTTTTTGTGAATTTTTTTTTAGGTATTTTCCACAAAATTTCGGGATGGGAGTGAAAAAAAAAAAATTAGTCCAAAAAAAAAAGCAGTCTAATACTTATACATGAACGAAGAAAAAATACATAAAACAAAAATTGTTTCATTTTGAATCGAAGCCCATTAAAAATAGTTTCATTTATGTCAACGGTGGGGCTAGCAACATGTTTCTTTTTAAAAATTCAAGCTCAAGTACCTAATTGGATCATGTTGACCATAAGTGCTTGAAGCTTTAGCGTTTTGCTGTACTACACACGTTTTTCCACAAAAAAGTCAAAAAGTCAATTGCAGTAGGATGTTTACTTCCGCCTAATTTTCGTTAATTTCGTTTCGTTGAGCTATGACACTGAATTTTAACAACATTTCGAGCGGAAAACAACTGTAATTGTGAAAATAGTCTATGATTTAAAAAGAATCCACTAGTTGACCTGCACTTTATATAAAACGAAAAGGTCATCCATAATACACAAATAACTTCACTCTTATTACCCTAGACGTTTTAGTAAGACGCATACATTTCTCCATATACAGGGTGTCCCGTAATTCGTGTGTTATCCATGGGGTGTGATTCTTGGTCATATTCTAAGAAAAAAATTGTTCTACAGTAAAGTCCTTTTCTCAAGTTTGACATCACTTTTTGACAATTTAAAAAAGGCTAACTTTGGTGTACCCTGACCTATGTTAAATTCGATATCTCTGTCAAAACTAATGATAGAGACCTAATCTTAGACTTAATTTTTTGTAGAAATAACAATCTTTAAGACTGTATTTAAGTTTAGCTTCCACAGGTTTAGGGTTGCCAGATTTTCAATTTTAAGTGGTGTTCAAATTTTCTTCCCGAAACAAAGTTTTGACTTTGAGGTCATTTTTTTGCAGAAATTGCCTGATAAACATAGAATTTCTTTATTTTTTACAGATGAATAAAGCAATGATAAAAAAAAACTCAATAATAAGTGCACTCAAAAACCCATACATTTTATGATATTTGAAAAAATACAAATTTGAGGTTTGATTGAATAAAACAATAATATGGGCACTTTTAGTAGTTTTTTTTTATGTATTTTATATAAATACAATTATAACAAGTGCTCAAAGCGCCCTAATTCGTTTTGAATCCATGCCAGAGCCCGTTTTTGGATTTCATTCTGGGTGTTTGCTGTCGATAACTCTTGTCTTACTTGTAGTCTTGTAATCTTTGAAACTGTATTTAAATTTGACTCCTTCCTATAGGCTAAAGGTTGCCAAATTTTCAGTTAGGATAAAGTTCCTGGTATCTTCAATTCAATATGGCTATTGAAGAAGTAGAGACAAAAGTGTGCCCTTTTGAAGGGTGACGATCATCTTAGATTAACAATGTTACTGAAAACATTCAACTTTATTGTCATCCGAACTAAAAATACGGAAAACGAAAGAACTGATTGGGTAGAATTTGAAAAAAAAACTGAATATTCTCAATTTAACAACGTAGACACTTATAACCTCTTCAAATGGTTATATGTACAGTTGCAGGTTGCACTATATATCAAAAACGTCAAAAATGTTTCATATCTATACTATTCTCCGAGTCTGCTTTCTGACGACCGTCCGTCAGCGATCAAATCATTTTCATCCTGCAGCGAGAAATGTAGAAAGTCAGGAGACTCGAGAATTTTTTGATCCCCAGAAAAACGGAGTAAACAAGTAAGAACTTAAGAAATGAGAAAAAATTTCAAAATCATCGATGTTGAAAAGTTTTTCAGAACAATTTTATTTAACAGTAACAATAATATGAAGAAAATCGAATAATCACCTTTAATAGAAAAAGGTGCAGCCATTTATTTCAACGAATATATTAGGTGTTTTTTTAGAGGTTGGTTTTTCGAATAGGGACAAAACTGACATCTAGTGGTCAAATCGGCCAAGTTTAATTTGATTTATGTTCAGTTTGGTTTGCCATTTTATCATGAACAGGTTGACAAGAGAACAACGCTTGCAAATCGTTCAAATCTTACTTACTTACTTAGGTGGGCATTACAGTTCGGGGTGAACCTGGGCCTCAACCAACATCCTTCTATAACGACTTCGATTTCGGGCGAGCTCTCTCCAGTTTCGCACTCCAAGTCGGTTGAGGTCTTCATCCACTTGATTGCGCCACCTAAGACGAGGTCTTCCCCTACTGCGATTTCCCTGCAATGTGCTTTCGAACACCCGACGAGCCGGAGCGTTTGGATCCATCCGCTCTACATTGCCCAACCATCGTAACCTCGCGATGCGTACTCTTCTGGCTATGCCCATGTCGCGGTACAGCTCATACAGCTCGTTGTTGTATCTTCTTCTCCACACATTGTCTTCGCATACGGGACCAAAGATCATTCGGAGAATTTTTCTTTCGAAACGACCAAGGGTTTCCTCATCCGCTTTCGATAAAGTCCATGCTTCCGCGCCGTAAAGCAGGGCTGGGATGATCAAGGTCTTATACAAGGTCTTCCGAAACAACCAAAAGCCTCGTATAACGATAATGATCGTGCAAATCTATTTTGAAAATAATGGTTCAGTTCGCGAAGTTTACCGCAAGTTCCGTCCATTTTATGGTAGACATAATCGTCCATCAGAGCAATTAATTCGGTTAACCATGAATCGTTTTCGCACAACGTTTACTTTATGTGAAAATACGCATCCACAGAGACGTCGAACAGTGCCCACCGAAGAAACAATTGCCGTTGTAGAGCAAGGTGTTGAGGAGGACCCGAATGAATCGATTCGCCACCGTGCATAGCCATTGGAGCTTTGTAAACTAACGACCTTACAATATCCAGCTTATGCAACAATTAAAGCCGCGAGACGATGATTTTCATCGAAAAATTTTGTTCAGTGATGAGGCTCATTTTTGGCTGAATTGTTACTTCAACAAGCAAAATTGCCGCATTTGGAGTGAAGAGAATTCACGTGAGTACTTTAAGACGCCATTACTTCCATTACGTTCACAAAAACTGATTGTTTGGTGTTTTCTATGGGATGGTGGAGTCATTTGACCATACTTCTTCCGAAATGATGCTGGCGAGCCAGTCACCGTTAATGGAGACCGGTATAGAGCCATGATTCCCGAATTGAATGGCATGAATGTGGATGAGATGTTGTTCCAAGGCGACGGCGCTACATGCAAAACAGAGCTCGTCACAATCGATTTATTGGAGGAAACATTCGATGAGCGCATAATTTCGCCTACGTCAGCAAACCAGAAACCCCTAGAATTGTAGCCAGCCGCGAAGGCCACATGTCCAAAATCATATTTAAACATTAATGGCATAAAATTATTCTTTATAAAGTCAAATTGATGGACATTAAAACGATTTTCTTGTGTTTTATTTCAATTCGAAGTTCTATACCTCTAAAAAAACACCCTTTACATCTATATGAATAGGCTCTTTAGTACTCTTTCTCTAAAAAATCCTCAATATCATCACGACTTCTGAATATTTTTTAAGTTGGAAAGCTTCTTTCATTGGCTTTCTAAAATTCTGTCAAATTTTAACTAACGTATTTAGGTACTTGCTTTGAATTACACTGAAAATATGCACGATTGGAACAGCTACAACCCAAACTACAGGTCATACCAGCAGTTCCCGTAGTCGTGGTGAAAAAAAGAAAATTAATAACTGTAAAAAACGATCTGTGCTCCACCAAACTTAAAGAGAGCATGTGCCTTACGAAAGTCATCTTAGAGAGTTTGCTTGTCAGCTCAAAAATAAACTTTAAAATCAGACAAGTGCACAATATAATGTAATAACCACTTTAAAGTCAGGCCCTCCACGTAAGTTCCTCGTTCACTTATTCGATAATACTTCCCAAACTCATCGAGAAAGATATGAGTCGAATTATTTTGAATTTTTTTTTTAACTTAACATGTCGACTGAAATTCAGACTTAACAACGAGGGAAACCACCAGACTTTTAGCCACTTATTGCGCAAAAGTTCCTCAGCGGAAATATATATGTAATATATATATTTATAAATTAGCAAGGTCTTATCAGTGTGTTTATGGCCTTTATCTAGAGTTGTCTTCACGTCGCGACAGCGG
This sequence comes from Melanostoma scalare, assembly GCA_949752695.1. Taxonomy (NCBI): domain Eukaryota; kingdom Metazoa; phylum Arthropoda; class Insecta; order Diptera; family Syrphidae; genus Melanostoma; species Melanostoma scalare. The sequence continues at coordinate 26,880,384 of OX456984.1, read as the reverse complement.
GCGGTGAACGGTGGTAGGCTATCGGTAGTTGGTGGTGGTGGTACGTGCATTTCTCTAAGCTTTCTGCTAAGTCAATTTTGCTCACCGCCAATCAAATACATGTCCAGAAATGCCGAACGTAAGAAGACAGTCACACCACGACCATGAGTAAAACCATGCAATGGTATCTAATAAATCTTAAAAAGATAAAAAATACTGTATCTTTATCTTTCGGGGCAATTAGCGAAGCTATAGAGCTAGTTAATTTCGCCAATTCAAGTTCTATAAACAGTTGACTTTGAGAATTGAACGTATCAACAACATGTCTGCCTACACACCAAGAGTACGACCATTGATGGACGAGTTCACACTCAACAATACCCAATTGGCTGAAGTTAGTAGGAGATTTTTGAACGAAGTAAATCGTGGTTTGTGTGGACAAACTCACGAAAATGCCGACATCAAGTGCTTTGTAACTTACGTTCAAGAACTGCCGACAGGAGAGGAGGTGGGCCAGTATTTGGCATTGGACTTAGGTGGAACAAATTTCCGTGTATTGCTGGTCACGCTGAAGGGAAATCACGAGGCTTCAATGGAATCAAAGATATTTGCCATTCCCCAACAAATTATGATCGGACCAGGAGCCCAGTTGTTCGACCATATTGCTGAGTGCCTTGCAGCCTTTATGAAGGAGCACAACTTGTTGGATAAACGAATCAATCTCGGTTTTACCTTTTCGTTTCCGTTGAAGCAACTCGGTCTTACAAAGGGAATTCTTGTGCGTTGGACTAAAGGCTTTAACTGTCCAGGTGTGGAAAACGAAAATGTTGTAAATCTCCTTAAGGACGCCCTTCACCGACGCAAGGTGGACATTTCAGTGGTGGCTGTTCTCAACGATACCACAGGGACTCTTATGTCATGTGCATATAAAAACAAGAATTGTAAGATCGGTGTGATCATTGGAACTGGATGCAACGCATGCTATCTCGAACGTGTGGAAAACGTTGATCTCTACGATGGACCACCGGAAAAGACTCATGTCATTATCAACACAGAGTTCGGTGCTTTTGGCGAAAGTGGAATGCTGGACTTTGTTCGATCCGAGTACGATCGCATTGTGGATCGAGGCACGATGAACCCTGGCAAACAAATCTACGAGAAAATGATCTCGGGCATGTATATGGGGGAAATAGTGAGATTGGCTATCAACAAGGCTGTTGACAAGAAACTTCTCTTTGCCGGACTTCCAAAGAAGCCTCAACGGCTAATGATCGTCGGATCTTTTGAAACAAAATTCGTATCAGACATCGAGTCAGATCCAGAGGGAGATTTTACTAAATGCAAGTCGATTTTGGCCGGATTGGGTATTCGCAATGCAACAAATGAAGACTGCGCAGAGGTAAGATTTATATGTGAATGTGTCTCTAAGAGGGCTGCGCATCTGGTCTCATGTGGCCTGGCTACTTTGATAAACAAAATCGATGAGCCTTTTGTAACAGTAGGCGTCGATGGAACAGTATACAGACTACATCCAAAGTTTAAGGGTTACATGTTTGAGAAGATGAGGCAGCTGGTGAAACCTGAAATCGAATTCGAATTGATGTTGTCCGAGGATGGATCGGGACGTGGTGCTGCGCTGGTTGCAGCAACTGTTACTGAATAAGTCCATAAACTTTTTGTACTTTAAAAATTTAAGAATCTTATCTATCAATAAAATTAAAAAAAAAATCTTAATGTTTCGAAAATTTATTTTTAGAGTAAAAAATATTAGGTAGTGAGTTAGATACACTTTTTGTGCATTTCGAGAAAATAGTTAATATACGAGTCAAAGAGGTACCACTAAAATGAAATAATTTTTTTGAGGAAAACTTCAAAAGCTTATGGTTCAGAGGACAAAATGCTCTTCTACTTTTCAACTGAAATACTGTAAGGAAAGCAGGTTTGATTCTCGTCATCGTGGTACTAATTTAATACCAGAAAAACTAAAAAGATGCGTCTCCCCAAATTCAAAGATAATGCAAAAAGCTTATCAAAGTTCACAATTCATAAACTACAAAAAATTCTTATCAGGAATAAAAATGAATGGAAATAGAAATTGTATACTCACCTACACCTACACATGTGTAAAGGATTACCTGATAACCGCTGCTTGAAAAAATTTTATCATATTTTGCTTAATAGAAATATGAAAGCCAATTGAGGCGTCATGAAAATGTGACATCAATGTGAGCGTTTTATATAAGTATGGTTTGGGTGTGTCAGGGTTTGTTATAGGCAGTCCAAAACACTCCTACATTTGGTTGACCTTAGACATGGTATAATCCGAAACCGGGAGACTAGTCGACATTTATGAGGTCAACGGAGGCGTAACGCGTAACCCAGGTGGGATCAATAGTGTGAAGGTAAGTGGGAGAGCTGTGATCCCTTCGAAATCACGAAAAAGGAAAAAGAAAAAGTTCTGGTTTTGTCAGGTAGTTTTACCAAGAAGTGAAAGCATTTCTAAGCAAAACCTTCAAAATAAAACTGAATTCGTCTTTACTTAATGAGAGCAATTTGAGATACAACTTATTAGACGCGTGTTAGAAAGACAATTTTAGAAATTTAGAAATGCAGGCTGGGTCAGAGAGAGTCTACATGCTTTTTTTCGGGAGAAGCAAATATGTTTGGAATGAAGAAAGAAAACAGAAAGAAGTTTTGAATAACTTCAAATGTTTTGAAAATTTTTTCATGCCATTAAACAATTTACTGCCATTTTTTTTATTGAAAATTGGTACCTACCTAAAGAGTTTTTACCAACTGCTCAGGGCCGCTTTAATATATTGCGAATGGTGCTTATTTCGCAAAGACTAAAATTAAATTGGTTGTCCTTAAATGTTAGATCTCTGAAAAAACGGCTGCTTAGCTTACTCCATGGATGCCTTCGGTACCACATGTTATTATTAGATTGTCTACAATAATCGACCAAATAAGTGATGAGAGAACTCCAATTTGTGGGAGTTTCAAATTTCTAATTTTCTGATTTTAACTCATATTTTCTGGTTGATTTTGGTGTTTAACCCCGATTTTTTAAATTATTTACCATTTCTTTTTACATCTGTACTGTACTGAGTCGTCAAATAAAAAAAATATTGATTTGTACGTGAGTTAAGAAACTCTGAAATAAAAGAGCAAAATCAAAAAACATACCATTTTTCAAACCTTGATTACTCGGAAACGGTTTGTCTGACAAAAATTTTTAAAAAGACCTTTTTTAAAGGAAATTTAATTTTCTACAAAAATATTTGTCGTTAAATTTGTTGGGCTTAAAATAATTGAACAGTTTTGACGCTCAAGTAAGGTTAGGTCTAAAGACATATAAAACATAATTGATAGATCTCTAAATTAATTTTTTTTGAGCTTAATCTTTTTTGAATTTTTTTTTTTGGCCCAGTCTAATGTACAGTACACATTTTTTTTATCGATAGAGCTACGGCACTATCTTGTTAAGTTGTATCATGTGTAGCAGTCCAGGATCATCAGACACCATCACATGATCTTAAAACGTCATCAGAACTGAATTCACATAAATCGGATTGAAACCAGCAACTTTGAGAAGGAAGTCAAAAAATGGGCACGACTGGGTCGCACGAACTTGCGATTGTGTGCTAAGAACAATACTAAAATATTAAGGCTGAGTAAAAGGTTTTAGTACTCGCTCTAAATATATTTGGTGGTTTCAGCGTTGTCAATTATACATTATAAATTATGAAAATTGAATAATTTTAAATTGAATAATCCAAAGGTTTCAAGCGAAAATCTAAAAACGCCATACTTTTGCAGTTGCTAATATATATAAACGCTAAAAATTTAACCAAAATCGTTAGAGCAGTTTTTTTCAAAACCGGTTTTTTATTTTTCATTTAAAAAAAAAAAAAGTTTTTTAAAAGTTAAGAATGCAAGTTTTAAGACCTTGCTAGAAGATGTTTTGACAAAAAATTTGAAATAAATCAGCAAGCGTTTTGAAAATATTCAAAAAAAATTTTCTAAAAAATTAATAAAAATTTTTCAAATGTTAATATGCAATCTTTCTTAAATTACTCACGTCTTCTAAAATATGAAATTTCGTCAAAATCGTGTAAGCCATTAACGAGGAAGTTAGCTTAGAAAAAAAAACGCACAATTAGAGGTACCGCTCTTAGACATCTTTCAATAAAATTTTTTACTTCATAACAAAGACAATTGAAAAATAATTCTTCACATAAAATTTCATCGAAATCGTTAGAGCCGTTTTTGAGAAAAATAAATATGTATTATTATACAGGGTGTCCCGTACTTCGTGTATTATCCTTTGGGGTTCGTGATTCTTGGTCATATTCTAAGAAAAAAATTGTTCTACAGTAAAGCTCGTTTCTCAACTTTGACATCACTTTTTGACAATTTAAAAAAAGGCTAACTTTGGTATACCCTGACCTGTGTTAAATTCGATATCTCTGTCAATACTGATAGTAGAGACCTAATTTTGGACTTAATTTTTTGTAGAAATAACAACCTTTAAGATTGTATTTAAGTTGAGCTTCCATAGGTTTAGGGTTGCCAGATTTTTTTTTTTTTTTTGCAGAAAATGCCTGGTAAACATACGAGTTTCTTTATTTTTTACAGATGAACAAAACAATAACGAAAAAAATACTTAGTAATAAGTGCACTCAAAAACCCATACATTTTATGAAACCTACTTGAAAAAATACAAAACCGGTAAAATTTTAAAAAAATTAAAAAAATATTTACCTTTGAGGTTTGTTTGAAAAGAAATGGGCACTTTTAGTGGTTTTTTTTTTATGTATTTTATACAAATACAATTATAATAAGTGCTCAAAGTGCCCTCCTTCGTTTTGAATGCATGCCAGGGCCCGTTTTTGAATTTCGTTGTGGGTGTTTGCTGTCGATAACTTTGGTCTTCCTTGTAGTCTTGAAATATTTGAAACTGTATTTAAATTTGACTCCTATAGGCTTAGGGTTCCCAGATTTTCAGTTAGGACAAAGTTTCTGGTATCTTTGTTGTGCTTTTCTTGAATTTTCATTGCAAAACTCATATTAGAAAAAAATTTCTGCGTATTCTTCTTTCTTAAATGAAGGCATTTCAAAAAGCTCTCTGATCAAACTGCAATCGTGACTTATTTTGATAAACTGATGAACAAATTTGTTTACTTATTCTTTTATACGACTTATTTACCTATTGAACATTCGCACCCCAAATTTAAAGCAAACACCCACAATGAAATCCAAAAATGGGCTCTGGCATGCATTCAAAACGAAGGAGGGCACTTTGAGCACTTGTTATAATTGTATTTGTATAAAATACATAAAAAAAAACTACTAAAAGCGCCCATATTATTGTTTTATTCAAACGAACCTCAAAGGTAAAATTTTTTTTAATTTTTTTTAAATTTTACCGGTTTTGTATTTTTTCAAGTATCATAAAATGTATGGGTTTTTGATTGCACATATTACTGAGTTTTTTTTCACTATTGTTTTGTTCATCTGTGAAAAATAAAGAAACTCTATGTTTATCAGGCACTTTCTGCAAAAAAATGACCTCAAAGTAAAAACTTTGTTTCGGGAAGAAAATTTGAACACCACTTAAAATTGAAAATCTGGCAACTCTAAACCTATGGAAGCTCAACTTAAATACAGTCTTAAAGATTGTTATTTCTACAAAAAATTAAGTCTAAGATTAGGTCTCTATCATCAGTATTGACAGAGATATCGAATTTAACACAGGTCAGGGTACACCAAAGTTAGCCTTTTTTAAATTGTCAAAAGGTATGTCAAAGTTAGAAACGCGCTTTACTGTAGAACAATTTTTTTCTTAGAATATGACCAAGAATCACGAACCCCAAAGGATAATACACGAAGTACGGGACACCCTGTATATGTTGTATAGCAGACCCAATTCCAAAAACTCCTCTGTAGGCTGCCAAACAGACCCAGAGAATTTTGAAGAAAATCAGTCAAGCGGTTCAGGCTGTAGCTCTGTGTACGCACATACAGATAGACGGACAGACAAAATTGTAGGACCCACTTTTTTCGTATCCTCTATCATCGTAATGTCATGTTTAGTAGTTATCTCAAAAAAAAATTTCAAGTAAAAAGAGACGGCAACTTTCTGTAAGTGGACCCGTTGAATTGTGGTGGACACGTATCGCAATGCATAGCCCGCCTGACTTTGGGAGTTCGAGATTCAAATGACAGAAATATTATATTTTTTTTCTGGTATCACCTTTCATAAGAAATCGGTAATTCCTCCGAGAGTAATAGCACTGCCATAACAGGAACTCTCAGCCTTTCGGAATTAGAAAAATTTTGTAAGCAACAGCAAATAAAGATAAAATAAACTCTGCCGTGCCCCTAACAAAAACAAAAAACAAACCAATTAAAAAAGGATTTGGGTGTTTTGTTTATCATTTTTACCAGCGGCATACAACTAAAGCGAATAAAAAACTCGATATAACAAATTACATCAATAACGCAAACAGCTTTTGATCGAATCGACCTATTTTCCCATAGTAGGTGTATTAACGACTCCTCTGAAGACAATAAACTCATAAAGACTAACATTTATTGATTTCACACGAGCAACTAAGCTATGAGCGAAATGTACTAAAACTATTGAAATGATAAGAACATCAAAAACAAAATGTAATATGTATTTAATACCTTTGATAGCTACTCCGTTGCATATTTCATATTCGTTCTATAAGAGCGCCAATAATTCTGTTTTCAAAAAAGTGCATAACAAAGCCGGTAATTGCATAAAACACACTTCTAAGGTTTTTCTTTAACTTTTAATGGAAATCACTTGTGAGTTAGTTAAGATCCTTGCAATAAGAGTCATAGAGCAAGAGCCGAATTACCACATCAGATATCAAGAAATAAACGACTGAGTTCCTTCCTTGCGCATGCAGCGCAGTGCTTTATAGCTGATACGCTAGCTCGGCCCCATATCATTCGCATTCAAATTTGATCTATGTATAAAAACTCTTTCATGACAATAAAACACAAAACTTAAAAATAAAACACAAATCTTTCAATTTCAGGTGAATTTTGTATTGAATTACAGCCCGATTCAGCCCAAAAGTCACAAGTCACATCGTTGTGACCTGCGAAACACCATATCACAAATGAAAAGTTGTGACTTGCCTGAAACGTTGTGATTTGTGAGTTATCAGTGATGTCGGGCAGAATCAGGCTGTTAACTTAGGTACGTAGAACTGACCTATATCTTTCATTTATTCCGAACCCCTCAAAAATTAAAAACAAGAATCTAAAAAAAAAATATAGGCTAGAGATAACAAGATCCATCTTAATAACCTTTAGTTTTCTAAGTGCGATTTCATTATCTTTGAAGAAAATACTACATCGAACTTGTGCTTCTTAAAACTATGAGTCTTTCTATTTGTTAACAATTTCAGTTCAAGTATTTTCAAAGCAATGTTCCACTAATTCACAAACTCATTTTAATATTTCCAACAACTTTATTAGCTTTATCAGCAAACACGTTTTAATCATCTAAATTTATTGCTCAGAATCCAAATAAACACACCGAATTGTGGATGAAAACCTTTCTGCCTCCAATTTGCTTAGTGGGAAAAATTTTGAAAACAATAAAAATATTACCATGCTGTTAGCATAGAGGTGTATTAAACAATCTATTCGGCCAAATGCCACACACTCTTTCCATTTTTATCAATAGAGCTTAGTTGTTATATAATGTCCTTTGAAGTCTCACTTTGAGATCACCACTTAGTCTTCTTATCAGTCAAACTACGATGTTCTTATCAGTGTTTTCTTTAGAAGATTTAAGACTGTCGCAAATCACAGTCATGGCCAATTGCGCAACAAAAGAAAATAATTTCTTCAATCACACTATTGGAAAGACTTATTTCTTTTCCAATCAACCCTTTTCCGAGACTTGGACTGATAATCTTGTTTTTCAATGCCAGACAGGTTGGCTCCACAACGTCATGAAAATATTTGACTTAACCTTTACAACCACTTTTCAAATTCACTTCTTTTTATTTGCTTTATTGTTATTCTGACACTAACAATTTCGTTTTCTATTTTTATTAAGGCTTTGCAACAAATTAAACTAACATCAATCAACAACGGTGGCAGCGACGAGAGCAGCACCGCGTCCAGATCCATCCTCAGATAGCATCAAGTCAAATCCGATTTGTGGATTCACCAATTCCCTCATCTTGTCATACATGTGCTCACTGAACATGGGATGCAGTCTGAACACTGTTCCATCCACTCCCACTGTCGTATGGCCCTCATTGATTTTGTTTATCATTGTAGCCTGGCTACATGCAACCAGGTGAGCAGCTCGGATTGAAACGCACTCACAAATGTATCTAACCTCAGCACAATCCTCATCGGTGACCGTAGCCAGACCTAATTGCTCGAGAATTCGTCGACAATTTGTGAAGTCCCCATCTTCATCGGCTTCAATTTCCGATACAAATCTTGTCTCAAAGCTGTCCGGCATTTGAAGTGCTTTTGGTTTTTGATTGGCAAAAAGGAGTTTCTTCTCGATAGCCTTTAGCAGAACCAATCGAACTATTTCACCCATATACATGCCGGAAATCATCTTCTCGTAGATTTGCTTGCCGGGGTTCATTGAAGCTTCATCAATAATTCGATCGTATTCTGTTCGAACAAAGTCAAGTGAACCACTTTCGCCGAAGGCACCCATTTCGGCATTGATGATGACATAAGGCTTCCCAGGCTGGCCATCATAGAGTTCAACGTTTTCTACTCGCTCCAGGTAGCACGCATTGCATCCGGTTCCGATGATTGTTCCGATATGGCAATTTTTATTTCTGTGAGCGCATGACATGAGTGTTCCTGTGGTATCGTTGAGGATTGCCACAACCGAAATAGAAACATCCCCTCGTCTTTCCAATGCATCCTTCAGCAGCTGCACAACGTCTTCATTCTCCACTCCAGGACAATTAAATCCCTTGGTCCAGCGAATTAAATATCCCTTGGTTAGTCCGAGCTGTCTCAATGGGAATGAAAATGTGAACCCCAAATGAAGATGCTCGTCCTTCAATCCCTGCTCCTCCATAAAAGTTGCCAGGCATTCAGCTATGTGATCGAATAGGTCTACTCCTGGGCCTGTCATGATTTCTTGTGAGATGGCATAGGTCTTTGACTTTAGATCCACTTCATGGTGTGCCTTTAACGTGACAAGCAGAACCCGGAAATTTGTTCCTCCTAGATCCAAAGCCATGTACCGGCCAACTTCCTCCCCCGTTGGCAAGTCCTGAACGTAGGTAACAAAACACTTCACATCTGCCTGGTCGTGTGTACGTTTGCATAGACCGCGATTCAATTCATTTAAAAACCTCCGATTAATCTCAAATAATTGGCTATTTTTGAGTATAAACTCCTCCATAAGGGCCCGACATTTGCGCGTTTTAATAGACATGTTGATATGTCCGATTCTTAGAAGCAACTGTCGTTTGATCTGAATGAACTGAACAGCTAGGCACTAATTATGAAACTATCTTCTAGACAATGCTGCTTGACTTAGTATAATCTAACTTAGTTGTGTTGTATTAGGTATACTAGAGCTTAGACTGAGTTAGGTAAGTGGTATAAAATTTTTAGTTTGGGAGTCGTCGAAAAGTGCACAAGAGCTCGGCCATCATTGAGGCCATAAAACGATAAGTTTTTGCGTATCTTTTTATATCATGAAATTGGCCCTAAAACTATGGGTTGTGGTGTTTGTTGTATCTATTGTACGGTACTACCATCAAATGTTATATGGTTTTGAAAGTTTCTTCAAACTTGAGGGTAAGGGGTGAAGGTTAACGAGATTACTGTGTGTTTTTATTGTGTGGGGTTATCGAACACGATGATAAGATCGCAAATTCACATAGGAAATACGCGAATTGATTTAGTTTTTGCTTTTTTTTTTCTTTTTTCTCTAGGTTAGTGAGAGTAGTATGCTTTTGCATATTTAAATTTATAGAATTAATAGTCTTATGAGATAGTCTTGCATAAGAGACTCACAAAAAGCTTGCGGGTTCAAGTGGGATTAAGAACGACAGTCATATGAATGATTATTATTTGTAATGCGGAGTTAATGTTTAGGTTCTTTTCTTGATAAGTGGTTTCTTCACGTTTACACTAAGCAGTTGACATTAAATTTAACTTCAAAAACTAAAACAAATTTATTCAAGCTTTGCCTGATCTAAAGCAGTTAGGTATTGTATCGACACATCAAATGTACTCTTCATATGTACATCAATTGTGTACTTTTATTTATCATCTGGACTTGACCTTAAGTTAATAAGCACTAGTGTTTAAATCGTTCTGTTCCAGTTTCAAAACTAAAGTTCACGAGCTCAGCAGAAAAAGAACGTAGGTTGAAGGAGTTCAATAAACTGTCTCATAGAATGTCCAGCCACGGTTTACACATACTCAGCCCTAGAAGCTTTCTGTACAATCTCCTAAAGAAGGCATATTATAACTGCCTAAGAACATTGTCTAGAAATGCAATTTTTACCTGAAAGCCAGAGAAAAAATTATCACATGCTCACTTTACACAACGAAAACAAGTGGTCAAGTTAAAAAAAAAAAATTAAGATTAATGCTTAGTAGCAGCTGGAAAATATGTAGCGATATCCATGACTAGACAGAACAGACACTGCCCATAGAGCCAATGACAGTACTTCAAACTTGCTATCATAAGAGCACCACTGATGTGTTGGATTTCACGATGCTAGCACAACTAAGCCTCTGATTCGATGGAAGACGACCATGGAAATTCTCTAAAGAATAACGTTGTTTTCTAGCAAAGATCCTTGTACTTTGGATTAGCAAAAAAAAAAAAAAAACAGCATTGGCAAATGGGAGATAAAGTGGCTGGGAAGCCACTATGTAACTCGATTTTACAATAAAAGTGTTCCAATGCTCGAAATTCGCGAGAAACTGGCAAGTCCTCCGTTAGTAAATTCATTGCCATGAAAAGCGCTTTCTCAATTAGCCGTTCAGAACGGTGCAGTGCATTAATGCCCAAGACCCGTGGGCCTAAATTCCTCTTTGTTTTGGAAGTTAGACCCACGGGGGTTATTTTCATGATGAAATGGCAGTAAGACCCGCGGGCCTTAGTTCCTTTTTCTGCGAACTCAAATATCATTTCGTAATGGAAAGTAGTCTCACCGTTTGCACTTTAACTTATTTTCAATACGAATAAACTGGCACTCCACTAGACATAAGTTCATGCTCTGATTCTGGATTATGAAATATCAAAGAGGAGCACACGTGTATAAGAACTATCTTTGGAACTATGCATCACATAGTATATGTTTAGTGCGGTCAGTTCGCGCGAATATCTTAAGTTCAACAACAATCCTGTATAACTCGGAGGCAGATTTTGTTCGCTTTGCTTTTTACTCACGGATAAAATAGAGAAGCTAAAAGCGAAGCGGAAAAATTTTCGCGCTAATTTTTATTTTTACACCACACATCCATACTCCCTTGAGAAAATTTTTTCCGCTTCGCTTTTAGCTTCACTATTTTATCCGTGAGTAAAAAGCAAAGAGAAGCGAACAAAATTTCCCTTCGGGTAGTACGGGCTTGTGGTTGAACATAAAAGATTCACACGAACAGACCAGGAGAAAGTAGCTATAAGAGCAAAACAAACACTAAGAAAGTAAATTTAGTTATTATGTGCGCATAAGAAAGTGGACTGAGTTTCCATCATCCTATTTCACGAAGTGGGAGACAACGTGAGCTATGAAGTCATATCCATTGACAGCTGAAATAAGTGCCTAAATTTTTGGGGCTTTGTTTTTCGGTTCAAAATGTTGTTTCCTTCAAATAAAAAGAAACTAGAATATATGCATTTAGCGCATCGAATATGTTCTTAATCCTTTCTAAGAATGAAAACTAATTTTAAGATCCCATGTGCGTCAGACTCATATAAATGCTGCTTTAAAATGGTAACAATAGACATGGGCCTAAATTCCTTTCTTTGGTGGGTCTTATTGCCTCTTCAAAGTGGAAACAAAGCCCGTGGGTGTTATTTTCATTTTTTTGAGCAATAAGGCCAACGGGTCTTATTGCCGCGGGGCTTATTGCACTGCACCGTTCGGAACCGGCAGACAAATTGTAGGCCCCCTCCATTCACTCACAAGGCATGGTTGTGAGAAATGCGTTAGGCCCAGGGGCTCCTCGCTCTGTTGCGCCACCCTATTTATTTTTTTAATGCTCGAAATTCCTTCCCTGTCATTCCTTAGAAATGCAAGACTTCGACAAAACTCGATTCTACTTTCATTGTTATTGTCAAATGCCAAAATCAAAAATAACTTTTGAATAATTTGAAAGTAGAACATGGTCGGGGACGAGTTTTCTTCGACATGCTACACAGCCAGTAACGCTATATCATCTTCAAACATAATTTTTCTACCAATTTCCTTATTCTTCTTGTAAGCAGTATGTGAAGCCTCTAGAGAAAAAATAAGGATTTGAGGCACATCTCCGTTTTACACTGAACCACTCTGATAAAATTCCCACATTCGTGTAATCATGGAAGTTTTGTAAAACACGACCAAAGCCTAGGTTACAAATCGATTCTTTAGTCATCGGAACGACTAAAAGTACTCAGAACTCAAATAAATTGAAGCTGATGTACCACAATAAAGTGTCTTGGGGCCAACCCTGTATCTGCTACATACAAGGATTTGTCAATGAAACCTTTGCTGATGATACTATGATATTGGTGCCAAATAAGTCTGCTACAAAAGCTTCATAACAACTGCAAAACGATTGGAAAGCAAAAATGGCATATAAACAACTTTTCAATTTTATTAACTTCACTATTTTCGATCGTTGAACTTTACCCAGGGTTGACCCTGGTTTCCTTGACAACCCTATGAGTTGACATTAGCGGAGTTCACACTGTACAATTAATTGGACAGACTTCGTTTGATGGATGTTGGATGGTCGTATGTAGTTAACATTATGTCATATGTTCCTCCGCCCCGTCGAACTTCAAAGTTTTCAAAAATATTTGAAAACCATCTAGACAAGCGGTCGTCTGAGAGTTCACATTATCCAACATTGGTCGTTCAAACCAAAGTCTGTCCAACTAATTGTACAGTGTGAACTCCGCTAATCAGGGCGAGTTAAGGTTTTTTCAAAAAAACGCTTTGTGGCGACCACAGGGCCACCCCAGGGCTTCAAAAAACGAACATACTAGTACCTTACTCCAAAAATGCCGTATACCACGGAATGACGTTGGATGTTAAGAGCACAAAAAAAGGAAAGAAATGAGATTAACTTGAAGTTCATAAATATGTACTGGTTAATTGGAAAGCAAGTAATGAAACTCCCTATGGCATCTAATTATGAGGCTGTACAAAGAAAACCAATGCTGAACCCATTCAAACGTTCCACAGCACATCCGTTCGTTAGAATACAAATGCCTCTCGGTATATAAGAAATTTCGATCTACATCGGGACATTTAAATTAAAATGGTTACAAAAGTTCTTTAAAACAAGCTGTATCATCAGCGACAGCAGTCATACCAACTCCGAAAAGGAAACTGTCTTAAGTGTACGAAACAATGTTCGGAGATTAAGCAGAACCAAGTCTCATGAGGTGATGCTATGGTAAAGTATTATAAACTATACAATTATTCCAAATGTAAAATATAAATTAAGAAAGAAAACAATCATTTGTCGATTTGTCATAGATTGGTCCTGTGTGAAGGGATCACACTAGTGATAATTTCTTATCTCGTACTCTGATAATTAAAAACTCCCAACATACTTCATACGTACAAAGAGCGAATGACCGAAGGCAACCGTCTTCGTCTCGTTCGTCTCATCTTCGTTTGTTAAATGCAATGCATTACAACGTTGAGGCAATAATGCTGATATGGCTATATGCTGGCGTGAGGTGTGAAGTGATTGAGGTTCAGTTATCAAAGGTCAGGAATTTATGAATATTGAATGGATTAGTTGAACGAAACCGATCACTAATATTTTGTATAAAAGAGGAATGAAAATTCTAAATAAATGTTGTCTTTTCTAAACTGCCAACCAGTGTGTTTGTTTTCTAAGAGCAACTCGCTCGATTTCTCTCAAACTTTACTTACTTCGAACTAAGATTGTTCCCTTTTCAATAGCAACTCGCTGAGATTGGAACAATCTTTTGCTCTGCTCGCTCTATGATATAGGGTTCGCGCTGATAGAGGCAAACGACGGCTTAATAGCCAACGTTTTGAGGACGACACAAATTTAAGACTCAAAAGAAAGACAATCGTTGATTTAGGTCGTTGAATTAGATCTTTGCACCTGATTTACCGATTGTTTCAGTGGGTAAGAGCCACACACTACTCGCTTTTCATTTCAGATAACTAAAAAAAAAAAAAAACAAGAATAGGAAAGAAGAAACCTTTGACTGCACCCACAATCAATCCAATTGGCTATTCTGAGTGCCGAAACTCCTTGAACAACTAGCAAAATCTTCATATTTCATATTTTGGACAAAAAAAAAAGACTTATGCGAAATATCTTTTCATTGATTTCAAATCAGCCTGATAGTTTCAATAGGGACACAAGGACAGACAGAACAAGTCGTAGTTTGCTCAAGTAACTGCAAATCTTCCATTCTATTAAATAGGGCGGCGCAACAGAGCGGGATGCCCCGAAACCTAGCGCATTTTCTGCCGATTGCAAACGGCTAGTTGAGAAAGCGCCTTTAATGACAATGAATTTGCTATCAGAGGACTTGCCTCGCTAAAGACGATGCCCGTGGAAAAACATTTGTTGTTTTCGGTTGGGATTCGAACCACGAACTTCACTAGTAACAAGCAGACAAACTAACCCTTACCCCCTTCAATTTTCTCTCCCAAAAATCGTCATGATTCAAAAAATGTAAACTATTTCGAAATAACATAAAAACTTACCAATTGTTTCAGATGCTTTCTCTGTTTCGGCGCCATCGGCCTCCGTTGCTTTTTTCTCGCATTCAGTGTGTTCTGCCTTTACAATTTTCAAATTGTGAACTTGTTTAGTCTGGAAATTGAAAATATTGATTAACAAATTATTTACAAAACAATCATCGATTTTATACCAATTTTTTAATTTTATCTTTGTATTTTTTAAGTTTTTTCTGTTTCTTTTTTAGCTGATCGTGCAGGTTATCAATGTAGGAAAATACTTCTCCTTGTGTGCAATTATTTCGCAGAGACTTTATTGTTCTCAATACAAATTTAGCAGATTTCTTGTATTTCTGTTTGGTCGTTTTTTCATTTTTAATCTCGTCTGTTTCACTAGCCATATTTAAAACAATTTTTTTTAATGTAGTTTTGTAGAAGGGAAATAATTTGGAAAAACAATTTTTTTGTTTTTGAAAAAGTAGCTGTCAAATGTCAATATTATTTTGGAACGATTTCCAATAGACCAATGGAAAGTCTATAAGAAGTTTACATGAGTAAGTTGGTGTATACTTGGCAGCGATAGCAATGAAATTCAGAAATTTTGGTGTCAATCGATCGGGGACAATTTGGAAAAATTTGGAAAACACTTTTCCGAATTTGGAAAACGATAGTTTTGCTAAAAAATGCAAAAAACATAATACTGATGAGCCGCTGTACCTTTTTAATAGGAAAGTTGAGTTTTTACAACTAAAACGCTAATAACTTTTCCTCTATACTTTTCTAAATTACAAAACTAGTTTTTTTAGTTTGCAAAAAGCTTGATTGGATTTAGGAAACCAAAACAGTTCATGAAATCCGTGATTTTGGTACTATTTTAGTAAAAAATATTTTGTAATGCGTTTTTTAATGGAAAATTGAATCTTTACCACTAAAATGCTAATAACTTTTTTTCTATACTTTCCCAAATTACAAAATTAGTTTATTTAGTTCAGAAAGAGCTCGATTGAATTTGGAAAACCAAAACAGTTCATGAAATCCGTGATTTTGGTACTATTTTAGTAAAAAATATTTTGTAATGCGTTTTCTAATGCAAAATTGAATCTTTACAACTAAAATGCTAATAACTTTTTCTCTATACTTTCCCAAATTACAAAATTAGTTTTTTTAGTTCAGAAAGAGCTCGATTGAATTTGGAAAACCAAAACATTTCATGAAATCTGTGATTTTGGTACTATTTTAGTAAAAAGTAACAGATTTCATTCAATTTTCCATTAAAAAAACGCATTAAAAATATTTTTGACTTAAATATAGTACCGAAGTCAGAGAATTCATGAACTGTTTTGATTTTTTAAATTCAATCAAGCTCTTTTTGAACTAAAAAAACTAATTTTGTAATTTGGGAAAGTATAGAAAAAAAGTTATTAGCATTTTAGTTGTAAAGATTCAATTTTCCATTAAAAAACGCATTACAAAATATTTTTTAATAAAATAGTACCAAAATCACAGATCTCATGAAATATTTTGGTTTTCCAAATTCAATCGAGCTCTTTCTGAACTAAAAAAACTAATTTTGTAATTTGGGAAAGTATAGAAAAAAAGTTATTAGCATTTTAGTGGTAAAGATTCAATTTTCCATTAAAAACCGCATTACAAAATATTTTTTACTAAAATAGTACCAAAATCACGGATTTCATGAACTGTTTTGGTTTTCCAAATTTAATCGAGCTCTTTCTGAACTAAATAGACTAATTTTGTAATTTGGGAAAGTATAGAAAAAAAGTTATTAGCATTTTAGTGGTAAAGATTCAATTTTCCATTAAAAAACGCATTACAAAATATTTTTTACTAAAATAGTACCAAAATCACAGATTTCATGAAATGTTTTGGTTTTCCAAATTCAATCGAGCTCTTTTCGAACTAAAAAAACTAATTTTGTAATTTGGGAAAGTATAGAGAAAAAGTTATTAGCATTTTAGTTGTAATGATTCAATTTTCCATTAGAAAACGCATTACAAAATATTTTTTACTAAAATAGTACCAAAATCACGGATTTCATGAACTGTTTTGGTTTTCCAAATTTAATCGAGCTCTTTCTGAACTAAATAAACTAATTTTGTAATTTGGGAAAGTATAGAGAAAAAGTTATTAGCATTTTAGTTGTAATGATTCAATTTTCCATTAGAAAACGCATTACAAAATATTTTTTACTAAAATAGTACCAAAATCACAGATTTCATGAACTGTTTTGGTTATCCAAATTCAATCGAGCTCTTTTCGAACTAAAAAAACTAATTTTGTAATTTGGGAAAGTATAGAAAAAAAGTTATTAGCATTTTAGTGGTAAAGATTCAATTTTCCATTAAAAAACGCATTACAAAATATTTTTTACTAAAATAGTACCAAAATCACAGATTTCATGAAATGTTTTGGTTTTCCAAATTCAATCGAGCTCTTTTCGAACTAAAAAAACTAATTTTGTAATTTGGGAAAGTATAGAGAAAAAGTTATTAGCATTTTAGTTGTAATGATTCAATTTTCCATTAGAAAACGCATTACAAAATATTTTTTACTAAAATAGTACCAAAATCACGGATTTCATGAACTGTTTTGGTTTTCCAAATTTAATCGAGCTCTTTCTGAACTAAATAAACTAATTTTGTAATTTGGGAAAGTATAGAAAAAAAGTTATTAGCATTTTAGTGGTAAAGATTCAATTTTCCATTAAAAAACGCATTACAAAATATTTTTTACTAAAATAGTACCAAAATCACGGATTTCATGAACTGTTTTGGTTTTCCAAATTCAATCGAGCTCTTTTCGAACTAAAAAAACTAATTTTGTAATTTGGGAAAGTATAGAGAAAAAGTTATTAGCATTTTAGTTGTAATGATTCAATTTTCCATTAGAAAACGCATTACAAAATATTTTTTACTAAAATAGTACCAAAATCACGGATTTCATGAACTGTTTTGGTTTTCCAAATTCAATCGAGCTCTTTTCGAACTAAAAAAACTAATTTTGTAATTTGGGAAAGTATAGAAAAAAAGTTATTAGCATTTTAGTGGTAAAGATTCAATTTTCCATTAAAAAACGCATTACAAAATATTTTTTACTAAAATAGTACCAAAATCACAGATTTAATGAAATGTTTTGGTTTTCCAAATTCAATCGAGCTCTTTCTGAACTAAAAAAACTAATTTTTTTATTTGGGAAAGTATAGAATAAAAGTTATTATCATTTTAGTTGTAAAGATTCAATTTTCCATTAAAAAACGCATTACAAAATATTTTTTACTAAAATAGTACCAAAATCACGGATTTCATGAACTGTTTTGGTTTCCTAAATCCAATCAAGCTTTTTGCAAACTAAAAAAACTAGTTTTGTAATTTAGAAAAGTATAGAGGAAAAGTTATTAGCGTTTTAGTTGTAAAAACTCAACTTTCCTATTAAAAAGGTACAGCGGCTCATCAGTATTATGTTTTTTGCATTTTTTTGCAAAACTATCGTTTTCCAAATTCGGAAAAGTGTTTTCCAAATTTTTCCAAATTGTCCCCGATCGATTGACACCAAAATTTCTGAATTTCATTGCTAGCGCTGCCAAGTATACGCCAAATTTTAAATTGTTAATAGCTTTTTTTTGGGACATTTCCAAATTGTGAAAACCATTTTCCAAATTTTTCCAAATGTTTTCCAAATTATTTGCATAAAAAAAATCGAATTTCGTGTTATAGCGCTGCCAAGTTGACGGGGGTAAAGTTATTAGCGTTTTAGTTGTAAAAACTCAACTTTCCTATTAAAAAGGTACAGCGGCTCATCAGTATTATGTTTTTTGCATTTTTTAGCAAAACTATCGTTTTCCAAATTCGGAAAAGTGTTTTTCAAATTTTTCCAAATTGTCCCCGATCGATTGACACCAAAATTTCTGAATTTCATTGCTAGCGCTGCCAAGTATACGCCAAATTTTAAATTGTTAATAACTTTTTTTGGGATTTTTCCAAATTGTGAAAACCATTTTCCAAATTTTTCCAAATGTTTTCCAAATTATTTGCATCAAAAAAATCGAATTTCGTGTTATAGCGCTGCCAAGTTGACGGGGGTGCCATTTACATAACAAGAAGAGCTATTGTTTTTCTCTAAAAATACCTGTCTGAAAATTAAAAAAATTATAAAACTTTTCAATATTTTACATCCGTTTCTTTCTTTTGATAAAATTTCAGTTTCATTTCGTCAGTAAACTTTTTTTTATGAGTGACCAACGAAGTCATGCGTTTAAAATAAATGTAATAGATTACTATACTTAAGACTTCAAATTTCACCCATCGAATGGTCTAGTAATATCGAACACAGTGTCACCAACCTAACAACACTAAAATAAATAAACGCTTCTCGCAGCTGTTCAATGAACTGTCTTTAACAGGCCGCCTCCACTTGCAAGAATTTTCGTTATGTCGACTCGACTTGACATCAAAGACACAAATCAACGTTAGCATGACTGGGCAAATAATGTTATGACATTTCATTTTGTACTCGAACCTCATCGATGGTGGATGCAGAATTTTGACAACGGAATGAAAGCAAAGACAAGAATTTTTACATTGAAATTTTTTATTTTTATTTTGAAATTTTCCAATCAGTCATAACTGTATTACTGTATTGCAAACTCGAAAAAAAAAAAAAAAAATGTTGAGAAAAACTTTTTTTAGGTTGTAATATGAGCTACCGATACGAACCGACACTGATGAAAGACGAAAAATTATGAGAAAAAATTACATTTTCCACTAACACGCACAAAAAACTTGCATCTGTCAAATTTGATGTCAAGCTGACTCTATCAAGATAAAATCGAAGACAGAGATATCAGAGAGTGCGACATGACGTCAAATGACCCGCCTCCACGTAACATTTGATGTCAAGCCGAGCCGACATAACGAAAATTCTTGCAAGTGGAGGCGGCCTGTAACAGGCCGCCTCCACTTGCAAGAATTTTCGTTATGTCGACTCGACTTGACATCAAAGACACAAATCAACGTTAGCGTGACTGGGCAAATAATGTTATGACATTTCATTTTGTACTCGAACCTCATCGATGGTGGATGCAGAATTTTGACAACGGAATGAAAGCAAAGACAGGAATTTTTACATTGAAATTTTTTATTTTTATTTTTAAATTTTCCAATCAGTCATAATTGTATTACTGTATTGCAAACTCGAAAAAAAAAAAAAAAAATGTTGAGAAAAACTTTTTTTAGGTTGTAATATGAGCTACCGATACGAACCGACACTGATGAAAGACGAAAAATTATGAGAAAAAATTACATTTTCCACTAACACGCACAAAAAACTTGCATCTGTCAAATTTGATGTCAAGCTGACTCTGTCAAGACAAAATCGAAGACAGAGATATCAGAGATTGCGACATGACGTCAAATGACCCGCCTCCACGTAACATTTGATGTTAAGTCGAGCCGACATAACGAAAATTCTTGCAGGTGGAGGCGGCCTGTAATGTTTAATTTGGCATTTGCACACTTTGGTGTAAAGTTCGCGCCATGGATAAATTAAAAATATTTGTATCCGCTTTCTTTGCATTAATAATAATTACAAATGTAGAAACCACAAAATTAAACTATCCCCGTGTTCTTTTACCCATTTTTGACAAAATATCTATTAATTTTACATTGGAAGTGATTGAAAAAGGATGCTTTAAGTGGTAAGCTACTCAAGACCTTAACCTCACTTTAACCGGGTTTTCTTGAACTATATCTCATTGTAATCGAACTTAATTTACAGGATGTCATCACGCCAAGATCTAATTTTAATCACTCCGCAATATGATGACTTTGAAAGTGAATGTTCTCACAAAGCCGTGGTAACTGTATTGTCAAGAGAGCGTCGCCGAAACACGGCCATCGTGCTGGCAGAAGACACCGCCACTACTGAAGTACTCCGTTGTGATGTTATTCTTGATGTGATTGATCAATTGCGGGTGCTGACGACTACCCGGGAGTTGTATTTAGAGGAAGCACCAGAAACTTTTGAACTCTGGGCACAAGATTCTCAGGGAAATGCCTTCACAACTCTCGAAGGATTGGAATTTGATTGGAAAATCTCTCCCGTTGGACAAGATGCTATTAATAATAAAGACTGGCAAGCAGCTTTGCGCTTTTTAACATTCACTGAAAGTATCTACCACGAAGTGCCAAAGTCCCTGCAGAAATTTGAAGCGCTGCACATGAAAGGCTACATGGTTTTGTTGGAAGGCATCAACACTGGGACAGCTAAAGTGAGAAAGTTTTTAATTGACATGGCTTTTTTTTAGTTTTTAATTCACAATCAAACTCATTGCAGGTTACTGTCCAAATTCCCTATCCAGAGTACTCCGCGGTGCCAATCAACGAAGTGTACATCAATGTCCTAGCCAACATCATCCTTGACCCATCCGATGTACATATTCTTTCTGGCGATACAGTCAACTTCCGGATTTTGCAACTCAAGCTGGGAAAACTACAAGAAATTTCTCTCAATAACCAGTACTTCTTGCAAATTGAAGATACAAATGTTGCTTCTATCAGTGGCAGTACAGCTACAGGCTCGAAGTTGGGAAGGACATTTGTAGTGTTGCGAGATAGAAATGTACCTTCCGAAGGCGGTTACACTTCAGATAGCAACGCACCGAAGTCGCCAGTACCGAGAGCAACACTCACTGTCAGTGAACCAAAGAAACTGACTGTGAACTTGTTGCCTCACTACAACTGGATGACGGTTGAGGGTGAAAAACACGAGATTGCTGTAGACCTGTATGCAAGGTAGGCACAGATTTCATTTCCTCGGTTGTATTATTTGCTTGAAAAACATTTTTCTATTTCGTTTTAGTGACAATCAAAAAATTACTCTCGGACCCAAGTATGCCGTCGGCTCAGAAATCGACGAATCTCTATTTTACGTGTTGAAAAAATCAAAGAACGGGAGTAGAATATACGGAGAAGCTGTCAAGGAAGGAACAAGCCCTGTTCACGCCGTTTTTAAAGAGGTACTTGTTCCTTTTCTACTCCTTCCAGTTTTTGTTATTTAAATTGTGTTTTCCTATCCCCAGTTGAATGCCAAAGCCGAGTTGCAGGTGTTCAAGGAGCTCCTTTTGGCTCCTTCAAAAGTAATCCTTCCATTCGACCCAAATGTTTCAAAAACGTTGAAAGTACAATTCCGTGCAACTGGAGGAGATGGTTCCTACATGTGGTCTTCGCTGAATCCTTCGTTGCTGCAAATTTCCCAGACTGGCATGGCCTCTACCCGAATCGACGCTGACTTAAAAATGCCATCGGATATCTTTGATGAACGCAGCAAAGCCATTTTAACGAACCACGCCAATGTGCGAGTAGCGCTTTTGAGAAACAAAAAAATCACGCGAACAGCAGAAGTTTACTTCCTTCCGCCAGTTAAATTGGACATTGTTCAGTACAATTTTGAGACGGCTTTGAGGGACTATGTGAAACTCCATGTTGCTGTGTATGCTTTCGTCAATAACACACACGTGCCATTTACCAAATGTGAGAACCTCAACTTCCACCTTGAGTTTAGTAATCAAATCTTCCAAGTTGACACAATGCGAGAAGACATCGATACTCTGGCACCGAATGCTTGTCACGTAATTTACCTTCGCAGTACAAGTGTCGGAACGACCCACTTCAGTGTGTCGTACAAGTTCATGGACAAGGTTTTGAAAGACGAAGTAACACTGATGGTTTTTGAAAAACTCAACATCCTTAATCCCATCGAGAATGAGATAATTCTTCCCATTGGTTCGTCAAGGAATGTCTTGTACAGCAACGGTCCACAGAAAATCTTTACGCTGGCAGCGGAGCTCACCAAGAACCTCCAATATGACACGAGCATAGCTGAAGTGTCCGCAATTGAATTCGAATCGCCTCGACAAATAACAGCGTTTACAGTGCTCTGTCGCAAAGTGGGCCAGACGACATTAAACTTTGATGTATTCAATTTCATGCAGACCAAAAACTTTCAGCCTTACATTTCGAATTATAAGACCACTGTCCACTGTGTGAAACCGAGATTTTTGAATCTTTATGCAACGGAGAAGTTGCGACAAAGCTGCCCCATGGAAATGAAAAACTCCCTCATGCACTTAAAGGACAAAGAAGACAAATTCGAGATTGAAATTGAAATTCAGGATGCAAAGAACAGAAGACTGATGAACATCTCGTCGTTGGTAATTGAGTGGCAGTTTGCACAAGAAGGCGAAAGTTATCACAAGGATATTTTTTATTTCCGAGAAAGTGATGAGGAGATCATAGAGGGAGTTAGACTTCCCGGCAAAGATGTTTTGATTAGTACGATCAAGGAGGTTACTAGCAACTTTAAGGTGAAGGGAATTGTGACGAGGTATGATGGGGCTGTTTTAGCAAAACATGGCATCACCGCGGAGAGTCCAGCTTTTGGCATTAGAAAGGTGCGAGTATAACCACTACATCCAATGAATTTTATTTAAAATCTTAACATTGTATTTCAGTCCAAGTCAGAGAAACTCACAACACCAGTTATTGAAAATGAAATCAAATTTATGGCGGTCAACAGTACCATGTTTCCATCGGAACACATTTCAATATTTTTGGCCAAAAATAGACCACACAAGGTGCCCATTCAACAAGGCAGTGGTTATTATGATTTTCAAGTTTCCGATACTGGAGTTTTGTCAATTGATTTTGATGCCAAGCGAAGGGAATTGATTGTAACACCACAGCGCATAGGCCATGTAAGTATTCTAACTAATGCAATAAAAAGTGAAATGGAAGTGTGTGGGTCGGAAAATTCTTTGCTGTTTCTTATAATAAAACCAGAAAGCTTATTTGCTCTAGCAATAACATGGTCAACATGAGACACAAAAGTTAAATTCGAGTCAATCAAAACGCCAAGGGGTTTCACTGATTCGACTCTGTTTAATACAGAATTGGCAATTTCGTAATGATACTCAAAGCAATGATACAAAGGCAATTTTTCAGACCCCAATTTGATATGTTTCTAAGATTATGTTGTAAAACTGGCAGTCGAGTGAGGTTTTTTCTTTTAAAAATGGCTTTATGTCATCAGCATACATCAGGATGAGCGATATATCGTTTATAAAAATTATAATGACAAATCACTTCCCTGCGGAACTCCTGAACTGCAGCCCACAAATCAGGAAAAGTAATCATTTATTTTAACCCTTACGTACATATTGTGAGTTTCTTGTCTCCAAGTTGTATATTGAATTTTACTATAGATTATAAGAAAAAACGTATGAGAATAAATATAGTTTTACAAATATTTATTAGTTCTTATTTTAGTTTAATGTTACAACTTTAATTTGTTAGTAGTAATAAGCGACGCGTTTCGGAGTTAACAAATTAAAGTTGTAACATTAAACTAAAATAAGAACTAATAAATATTTGTAAAACTATATTTATTCTCATACGTTTTTTCTTATAATCTATAGTATAACCCTTACGGTTCTGCCAATTAAGTTAGATTTTATCCAATGAAGCATTGATGAATGAAACTGAAACATTTCAAGCTTTTCTTTAACAAAATATGATGATTGACAGAGTTAAATATCTTACTGAAATCAGTGTAAGCGCAGTCAACTTGATAACCCTTTTCAATAGAATCGATAGTAAAACTTGAAAAACAAGCTAAATTAGTTGTAGTTGGTCTACTAGCATGCTGAGAATCAGAAATAAATTACTTAACCCTTAGAAGCATACATATTTTGAACGATCCTACCATCATGAAAATTCTTACACGGGGGTTTTCGAGGTAGCTGATTACGAAACCGAAGTCAGATTTTCAAAATTCAAGATGGCGGATCCAATATGGCCAACGCCAAAATTTTAAAAATCAATGAATTTTTCGAACTTATGTGTTCACGTCGGCTATATTGTATCGACCATTTCGAATTACGCGAATCTAACATCGGATTCGTAATCAGCGACCCCAAAAACCCCTGAGTACAAATTTTTATCAATAAAGTTACGTTTTGGCGTTGGCCATATTGGATCCGCCATCTTGAATTTTGAATATCTGACTTCGGATTCGTAATCAGCGACCCCAAAAACCCTTACTCAGCAAATTTTCAATTATTTTGTTGGATAGATTCTTCAAAAATAAATTCTTTCGAAAAAAACTTCATTTTTTCAGTTTGTTTATAAATCTTTTATTATAACCAATTATGCCAATTAGAGTGTATTGTTACGTTTTTACATCCCTCAAGTTTCCGGAAAATGGCAAAAAACCGTATCTGAATAATTTCAAACCTAAATAAATTAGAAACATTCAATTAAATCAAAGTAGTTTTGATTGTACAGGAATCAAATGGTAAATATCAAGAATAGACTTGTAATCAGAAGGAAAACGAAATTTATGTTTTTCAACATTAAGGTAGTAGTCTGGTAACTTATGCCTATTTTCATGACTTATTTGGAGGGTCGTTTAAATAGGAAAACAAAAATGAATTATCTTGAATATTTAGAATGTTTTTATTTACATATCGAAAATATAAAAAAAATTTATTTGAAAAAATTTAATAGTTTATTACTATTAAGTATTATCACTCGAAGTTGGAACCTCAAAAAAAAAAAAAAAAAAAATGCACGTGGGTGGCCCGGGTGACTTTGGCTCTTGATGTTATCTGAAATCAAATATTTTTGATTATTCTTAATCTATAGACATGTCATTCTGATCGGAACTACTGAAGTTAAGGGGTAAATAACAAAATGGAGGACTTTGAAAAAAAGTCCTTTTATTTTAGCAAAGAAATGGTTGTAAAATAAAAAGTTAGGTTTTAACCCCTATTCTCGTTAGTACCGACGAGAACTATAAGTGTGTAGAACAGCCTGCTAAGACTAAATTTGAAAGCAATCGGTTCAGAAGAAAAAAAGTTAGAACCCGGGCCAACCAGAAAAACAATGTTTTGAGAAAAACGCGATTAAAGTTCGGTCGATCTTAAAATTTGGACTCCGAGGCGATCTAGGAAACTCGTTATAACTCCCGAAATATTTCGAATTTCTGTCTGAAATTTTCACAGTGTATTCTCAAGACATTGTACTTTCAAATTAAGCAAAAAAAAAAAAATTCGATTTTTTGAATCCAAGTTACCAAACACTACTACCTTAAAGGCACAACCTGTGACGGGTTTTTTTCTATTTTACCACTCCCCATGCTGTTCAAGATTTTGTTTGGCGAGTTGTCGTCGTTATTCTACAACATTTAAGGCTTTTGAAAGTTGCAGTGATGCATGCTTCGAAATTGAATTGACAGCTTCAATTATCTAGGTATTACTTTGGATTCCAAGCTTAGCTGGAAAAATCACACTTTCAATTTAAAACAGTATTTAAATAGAGTAGTCAAACAGCTGTATTACCTTAGTCTTTATTGTAGTTGTTGTAACTTACTAATTGCACTTAGACTGCAAAACAAAACGACCGCTTTATTTCGTGATCACAATTCAACTCCCCGATCATTCACGTTTTCCAATTGAAACTTGTCGATGACCAAAATGTCCATGAAGCATTTAGCGGTTGTTTGTCGCTTGTGCCAATTGCTATGTCGAAACACTATTGATGAGTTAGCTTACCCGTATTTCTGCAACAATGTTTCGACAAAACGTAATGGGCTGAGTTGCCCGAACCTCGTTATAGCCCGCCAAGCATTTTGGTGTTGCCAAATTCTTGTGTCAATTGCAAAGGTGAACCTTTATTCATCATCAATGGCAATGGCTTGTTGAATTGGAGAACACGCTTAATGTTTGGCGACCCAAATGCACGCACAACATAGTGCTCCTACTTTGAAACTAGGTTACTATAGTTTACTTGACTCTAAACTTCAGTATGGGCTATCTTGTTGAAGAGGTTCCTACTTTATAAATATTAGTCCACTGTTAATAAAGCAAAA
The DNA here is from genome assembly GCA_949752695.1 of Melanostoma scalare. Taxonomy (NCBI): domain Eukaryota; kingdom Metazoa; phylum Arthropoda; class Insecta; order Diptera; family Syrphidae; genus Melanostoma; species Melanostoma scalare. The sequence continues at coordinate 26,853,529 of OX456984.1, read as the reverse complement.
GCATGTAGTCCGCATTTTGTTTAAGGCAAATCGTCGTACTCCAAGTTTTGACTTGTTGACTTGTTTTTACTTAAGTTGACAATAGAAAGAAAAAAGTGGAAATTGGATACAGATTGTTGGTACAAATCCACTTTCAATCTCACAACATTTCCACAGAAAAAAACAGTTCTCCGATGATCTTGAATAGTTGAGCTTCGATTCAAGAACAGATACGGAACTAACAAATGAGAAAAAGAACTAAGCGAAAGGACAAATAATTCAATTCATTTATTCTTGTTCGTTTTTCCTCTCTTTCATCTTCAGGCATTGAATACACTGAAAGTGATTTATTGGAAATTATATCATTAAGGCACTTTTATTGTTACAAAGTCTTAAAAATATTTTTTTTTTTAAACCTGGATTTTATGCGGTTAGAGTAGATCACAATCTTCGTGTCAACAACAGAAATTTTGTCACGCTCCCGAAAGTCAATAAAACGCATTTTCACGGTTTTATTTAGTCACTCCCCCCGCCTGTTTAGTTGTCTCCCAGAAATCCTAAGATGCGAAAGAGTGGAACAAGAAAAGGTTGCTTTCCTCTTATAGCTATTCTTCGTTAGAATCACTTTTTATTTTTTTTTTGTCATAATTATCTGTGTGCTTGTTAATTTTTTATAATTTTGTTATTTTTTATCTCCCCTCTTCATATTAAATTTTTATTGTTTCTCTCCTCTTAAATGTTAATTTTTTTCTTTTCCTTATATACCTTGAAGTTTTTCAGCATCTGTTTTCTACTTAAATTAGTATCCGTTAGATTCACTCGCCACTTGTTAAATTACAATTGAGTGAATCTTTTGCAATTTCAAACAACAATAATTGTATTGTTTTTGCTTTTTATTTATTATTTTAAAGTTTGTTTTGAAATAATGATTAATAAGTAATAAAAAAGTTGTATTTTTTTTTTTGTTAATAATTACGATTTAATGTGGTACCCGTGGCGTGATGGCATGTCCACCTGCTAACCCAGAGGTTCGAATCCCAGCAGAGGCAAAAATGCTTTTTCACGGGTATCGCCTTTCGCGAGGAATTGACAAGTCCTCCGTTAGTAAATTCTTGCCATGAAAAGCGCTTTCTCAAGTAGCCGTTCGGAACCGGCCTAAAAATTGTAGGTCCCCTCCATTCCCTCACAAGGCATGGTTGTGAGAAATGCGCTCGGCCCAGGGGCTCCTCGCTCTGTTGCGCCACCCTATTTTTTTTTTTTTTTTTATAATTACGATTTAATATTTCTTCCATGTTTTTGTTTCTTCATAGGTTCGCATTGAATTAACAGACCTCTGCTTGATGACGGAACCAGCTTATCTATCTGTTTCTGTTGTATCCATTGGTTCGATTAAAGTTGAAGTGCCTGATAGAGTGGAAAGAACCAAATCCATTGATGCAATTGTAAAACTTTTTGATTCGAATGACAATCTTCTACTCATTGATCCGTACAATCTACAAATATATGAACTGACCGAGGACATCTTTAACCCAAACATTTTGAGCGTAAAACTAGGCGATCAGATGGAATTGGAAATGGGAGAAATAAGGTTGAAGCTCTAAAACAATTTTCAATATGGCTCAACTTGATTATGAGTTCTTTCTCTGCAGGTATACTGTGACAGGCAGTTCGCTCGGAGAATCCAAAGTAGTGTTCAACAGTGGTCGTGGAGAACTGTTAGTTTCCAGCGTTCCTGTAAATATTCAAGTAAATTGTGTAATTAAGGCTTTCAAAAAAACAATTTTGCTAACATATTGATCAATTATAAGGTCTTTCCGCCATTGAGGCTATACCCTAGAAATTCAACTCTGGTTATCGGATCCAGTGTTCAAATTTACTACCTTGGCGGACCACATCCAGACGTGAATATTGTTTACTCGGTTCATGATCAAACTATTATTTGTAGGTCAACGTGAATTTGTAGCTTTCAACCAAAATTAACACACTCTATTCTTTAAATAGCAATGGAATCGGCTCTAGTGGTCGCTAGAAAACTTGGCCATACAAAAATCACAGGAAAATGCGTTAGCCATAACCCGAATACCGGCAAGGAAGTTGTCATTTCTGGAGACACAGTGGATATTCATGTCGTGCCATTGATTAGTATACAAATAAATACACCACTTGTTCGTATCAAGAGCGGGGCAGTAATGCCTGCTTTTATCTGGGGTAAGCCTACAAAAATTGTTTGTAAAATTTTACTTTTACTGACGGTTTTTGTATAGGACTGTCTGATTTATCCCCTATGGTTTTGGGAACATTGGAAAACATGCGTGTGGTTTGGTCCAGCAATCAACCCGATGTAGTGGATATTTATAACATCTTCTCCGAAGCTGGTAAGTTCTCATGGCAATAGAAAAAATAAGTGGAAATTGGATACAGATTGTTGGTACAAATCCACTTTCAATCTCACAACATTTCCACAGAAAAAAACAGTTCTCCGATGATCTTGAATAGTTGAGCTTCGATTCAAGAACAGATACGGAACTAACAAATGAGAAAAAGAACTAAGCGAAAGGACAAATAATTCAATTCATTTATTCTTGTTCGTTTTTCTTTTCATTCATCCTCAGGCATTGAATACACTGAAAGTGATTTAATCTCGGTACGCATCAAAGCTCTTAACCCGGGAAAAGCTAAAATCCAAGCCAGTGTGATTCTACCATCGGGTCAAAGGCTCTCTGCTAGCGTCGAAGTTGTTGGTAAGTCTTATCTGATGTGAAAAGAAAAAAGATTATATAGAAAGGAAAGAACTCAACCCCATTGATTCATTTCTATTTAAGTTTTTAAAATGCTCGAACTGGATGCACCGAAACGAATAACGATGGACTCGATCCTCATTGCTCCACGTAGCACAATACAATTGAAAGCTAATCTCGATGACGTTGTCTACAAACCGGATTCGGATGCAGCCAATGGAATTGTCCGAGTATCATCGGATGGCATTGTTCGTAGTGGTGATACCCTAGGACGAGATTTGATAATTGTATGTTATTCATTCTGCCCATACTGTCTTCTGTACTGATTCTGTGTGCTGTTCAGTGCATTCATTTATCTCTAGAGAAACATCTTTCTATTACTGCACAGCACAGCAAAAATTACTTTTGCTATTCTTTTTTAATCGGATGGTGTTTTTCTCATTTTCTGTTTCTTTCCTTGTTTTTTTTATTTTTTATTTACCTCTCTTGTTCTCCTTTTAGGCCCGGACCTATGAACAAACTTTGCCAATTGGCATCGAAGTGAAAAACGTTCAATACATTCTAGCCTCACTGCAATATCCTTCGATTAAATTGAAACAAACGGAAGAGAAAATCCCTCGTGGAATGAATTTTGTGCTGAAGGTTTCGCTTCACGATAATCTGGGCAATGAATTCTCTCACAATATCGAAGATGTCAATGGAATTAAGTACGATTTGTCGCACAAGGATATTGTTGATGTACAGATTGGAAATAATTTGACAGTTGCGGTAAGTGTGTAGAAGAGATAAAAACAATTCTATTTTTATTTATCAAAAATATATACGAGTATACATACAATTCAAATAACTGAGATGTGAAAATCTCATTTAATGTCGTGTGCAAAGAGAGTATATAGTTAGAGAGAGAATGGTAGAAAGAATGGTCAATAAATTGACTTTAGAGGAAAAAAGAATCTTCACGGGTCAATGGCAGAAGATAAAGTTTTCAGTTGTGGCTTCTGAAATGGAAAATTGCATTTCAATCTATATTATTGCAAAACTTAAAATATTTTTTGGGTGTTTGTTGAAAAAAAAAGTTTTCCAATTTTATGTTGTTATGTTTGAAGTTTCTTAACAAGAATCTGTTTATTGAATAAACTTTATTCCAAAGACATTGACGGTTTTTTGCTTAGTGGTTAAATATACTCGTATGATATGATGCTTCTTTGCATTTATTCATTTTTAGTGTGTTTAAAGAAGGAAGACATGCAGTTAGCCACGTAATGTTCGACCATTGTATAATCTAAATCATAGTAATTTTACTGAATAGCTTTTTTTATTTCCTTCTTTGTTTGTTAGGACTTAGGAAGCGCAAGCATTTCTTGGGGAAGTGCATGTTATAAAGAATCAGCTGATGTGGAATGTTAATTTTTTGCGTGCGTAAAAAAGAAAGGAGTATATGTTTTAAATAATTTTCCCTGCTCTTACGCATATACATACCCCTCCTCGTCTTCAATTACAGTCTTGTGGAATACATTCCAACTTTTTTGGCGTACGTTCAATTCCAACTTTGTCACCGGAACGGGTCAAAGCAATAAGAATATACATATATACAATGTATCGACCTCTTTATCTGCAGATTGCCTTGGAATCAGGAAGACTACGGAATGAAGACTGCAGAAAGGAAATGATTCACTTCCGTACTTCGAACAATTGTAACCGGCAGAACCAACAGCTTTCGATGCCACTATATCCACTATGTATCCATTAAAGAGACAAATTTTAGTTGTAAAGATTGTTTCTGAAACTCAATGTTCTTGACGCTTTAAACGCAAAACCAGGAAACAAGTACATTTTTGGAAATACAGTCAGGTTTAGCCCGTAAAACACAGTCATGCTTACATTGAAATTCTATTTTGATAGAAAGTTAGTCGAATTCGAAAGAATTGCATTTTGAGACTCGATCAATGATAACACGTAAACCGAATCGATCGAATCACAAAATAATCATAAAGAAGAATAAAAAATAAGTATGACTTTCAGTATTCTAGTATCTGAACCTTGCAAATCTCAACATTGACTGGGATCGCTGAGTTTGTGTGGATTAATTATTTCTACAGTGGGAAGATCCCGGGATGCATGTGAGATCATATAAACATACAAGAAATTGCGCAATTGAGCGGTTAAACCCGGGGCCTAGTGCATTTAGCACAACCATACCTTGTAAGGAATTGGAGAAGACCTACAATTTTTTGCCGATTCCGAACGGCTAAATCAGATAGGGCTTTTCACGACAACGAAACTAATATCGGAGAACTTGCCAATTCCTGGCGAAAGGAAACACTTTATCAGCTTAATTTATCGCGATTCTAGGAATTAAGTTCGAAATTTATTCCCAATGATAAAAAGAACATCTTTCGGTCTTATACTTCTTGAATTTGAGTCTGTAAAGACGAGCAAGGGAAGATATTGGTAGAATTTCAGTGGCTACTGAGAATTTAGAATTAACTACCACTTCTGCTGACTGCTTAGCGACGATGATGAAATGTATGAAAACTTCAATGAAGTTCAAGAATTTCCTAACCCTAATTGGAAGGATTCAGTTTATATGGTTTTCCAAGAGGGACTTGAAATCTTTAATTTTAATTTGTGAAAGAATTAGGCTCGTTCGTTGAATTTTACCCAGGGTTGCCCCGGTTTCCTTGACAACCCTATGAGTTGTCAAAAAAACCTCGGTTTTCCAGTCCTAAAAAACATTAAATCAAAAAATACCCACATTTGATTGTCATTTGAACAAAAATACATACCATTTGAAAGTCCTGTTCATTACAAATCCAGAGCGAGTTAAGGGCAACCCCAGGGCTCAAAAAACACTCAATTTGACATTCGGGACTAGTTTAAATTATCCAAACAACGCTTTGTGGCGACCACAGGGCAACCCCAGGGCTTCAACGAACAAACTTATTATTTCACTTATCATCGAACTGTCATTTTCAATTTATTCAGGAAACTCAACATTTTCATCATGGCAAAGCTCACAAACGTGCAACGTATGCAAATCAAAAAAATTTGTACCGAAATTCGGAGTCGGTGACCGCAACTTAAGAGCGTTAACTCCAATTTTCGTTCGTAGTTCTCGCTCTTGATAGACAGGCAATAATACACATAAACTACATATTCGTTGTGTGATATTGTCGTGTTAGTGAGGCAACGGGTTGGTCGAAATGTCAAAAATATCGCTGACGTTCAGTCGTCCGTAGCATACAATCCAAATCAGTCAATTCCACGGCGTTCTCAAGAATTAGGCATCGGTCAGACCAAATTATGGCGTATTTTGGTTTACACCCACTTTTTTGGCCATATTTAATCAAACATACGCTGCACACCAAAGGCATCAATACTCTTTCACCGGATCATTATTATTTCACTCTTCCTTTTTAAAAAGTATTCAAGGCGTCTCCTTTTTTTTTTTTTTTGAATTTGCTTCGTTTGGCGTATTCTTTGTCCACGAGCTTATGCGAGTTAACATTAGGTCGCTTTCTAGAAAATACTTTACCGTCATCGTTTTGTGGTTGTTATTTTTGCTCTACAGTCTGATAATAAATTTTTACTTGGCTTTTTAAATGTAATCTTCTTACAAACCAATAACATCCATCATGGGCGAAAACCAAATTGTTTGTTCATTAAATATTTCACAACGCATTGCTAGAAGCTGTAGACATCTTGCATCGTCGGCATCGTCGACGTCGTTGTCGTTGTCGTTTTCGTTGGCACTGGTGACTGTGCCATGATATCGTTGAAAAAGCACACCTTAAATCATCACTTAAGGTGTACCCAAGCAGATAACGGATGACGCCAATTTCAGCACGTCCTCGACGAACATAATTCGTTCCAGATTAATATTCCATGGTATTTTATCTTGTTTCTCTGGGGCATTCCAGCAAAGAGTAGGTTAAAAAGAAAAAGGCAAAAAAAGTAAAATCATCATTCGCCTTCCAATTACTTTGCAGCAAGTTGCACCTTAGTACTCGGTCACTTTACCATCGTATACGTAATCTGCTTAGTGTGCAAAGAAACAGCAATGTCCGCTCACTCTTACCTCGTCTCGGTGTAAACTAATCCCACCCTTGCGTGCTTTGAGTGCAGTTCTTTTAATTTTTTTTTTTTACTTTTAAAAGAAAATCTAAGTTACTGTGAAAAGTCCTTCTCTAATCGGATATATGTCCGCTATGGGAACTCCGAAGGTATATTGCATTTCTTACTTGGTTCGTCTTTTTAAAATATTTAAAAGTTTTTCCTTCAAATAAATTTTGTTTATTTTTCTCCTTTTTTTTTTGTGTAGATAAATCTTCCAAGGGAAACAAGCAACATGATTGCCATTAGTCTGAAAGACACCACCGGAGTTAAGCATGCTGAGGATTACATCAAACTGTCGGTTTCAGAATCGAGAAACGTCTTCCCAACCAAGGTAAGGTTACTAAACCCTCTGTATATACAAACACACTGCAGTAGCATGGTATCTTCTAGAGAACAGCTACAAAAGCAAGTAAAAGACCATTAGAACTTAGTTTCCTTGAGGTTTTTTTTTGTTTTTATTTGGACAAAAATACCTTACCGATTTTCGATAGTGTCAAATCAAATTATATCTTTTTGCCACTATTACATTAGTTTATGGTTCCTACTTGCTGCTGCTCTGTCGTCCTTGCATCCAGTAAAAATGAAACGCGAACAAAACTATATGTTCTTATTTTTAATTTATTTTCTCCTCTTTTTATCGGGATGGTGGTGGTGATGCTGCTGCTGTTATTGTCGTCATCATCGTTATACTGACTCGTGTGCTATTGCATTGTAAATAGACAATCTTCTCCGTCGGTGACATTATCTGCTTCGATTCACCTCTGACTTTGTCTTCGCATTGGTCGAGCTCTGATGAACGAATCGTTTCGATTGACAGAAACACTGGTAAGTTTTTTAGCTTTATTTTTAATTTATTTTTATGCTTCTGCTTCTGCTCCTTCTGGCGGAAATATTTATTAAACTGTCATCGATTGAGTGGAAATCGAATGTTCGTTTTAAACGAACCATTATTGCTTATGTGGTATCAAATATAAACGTTACGTGCAAATATGTAATATTGATGGGGAAGATATGTAAGCAATTTAATATTTTTTTTTGTAAATAATGTGGCTACTGTATATCCAGTTTAAACGATGTTTGAAATCATTCAACTATTCAAGAAGATTGTTTTTGGATCAGGCATACTAACAACGTGGCTTGGACCAGAAAAGTCCACAATAGACCAAATTTTCACATTATGGCAGATCTAGCAAAAAAACCTGGGAATATAATATCGATATACCTACACTATCTTTTTATCGATTTTTACAGAGACGAGCTGTAGAGAGCCATATTTAGTTTCGGCATCCCTGCAAAACTCGTACGACTATGCAGGATAACTATGGAGAGTTCACGCTGCTCCGTCAAGCTCAGTAGAGAACTCACCGATACATTTGATGTCGAAAAAGGCTTTAGTCAAGATGACAAACTGTCATGCGATTTCTTTAACATCATACTTGAAAAGGTTGTACAAAACTCAATAGTCAACACCAGAGGAACAACCCTTCAAAAGTCTGTACAATTACTCGCTTACGCAGACAATGGAAAGTGTGATGTCATAGGTGCTTTTGCGAGCATTGAAAAAGAAGCGAATAACTCTTGCCAACCGTTGCTCCCCGTTATCCCCTTTATAAGACCTTAAACATCCCAGTCCTGCTTTACGGCGCGGAAGCGTTGACTTTATCGAAAGCGGATGAGGAAACCCTTAGTCCTTTCGAAAGAAAAATACTCCGAGTGATCTTTGGTCCTGTATGCGAAAACAATGTGTGGAGAAGAAGATACAACAACGAGCTGTGTGAGCTATACCGCGACATGGGCATAGAAGAGTACACATCGCGAGGTTACGATAGCTGGGCCATGTAGAGCGGATGGACAGAGACGCTCCGGCTCGACGAGTTTTGCAGGGAAATCGTGGAAGGAGAACACCTCGTCTTAGGTGGTGCAATCAAGTGGAAGAGGACCTCAAGCTCAACCGACTTAGAGTGCAAAACTGGAGAGAGCTCGCCCGAAATCGATATTGTTGGCGTAAGATGTTGGTTGAGGCCTAAGTTCATCCTGAACTGTAATGCCCACCTAAGTTAGTATACAAACTACGCAAAAATGTAATAAAAACAGCGGAGATGTTCTGAGATGCAATCAAGATGTAGTAAAGCATGTTTTAGGAGAAAGTGAAAAGACATCAAAAGAAGTATCCATAGTAGAGTCATATATGTATATTAATTTCACAAAACAAAGGGGGAAAAATGTATGTATATAAGATGTAAACGAAACAGCAATTGAATTTTACGAAAACCTTTAGCAACAAAACTAACACAACTCAACTTTAAACCCTTAAGCTTCAATTCGTAAAGCAGAATCAATTTTCCCATTTTATCCAGCGGAATTAAGGATTGAAAAATCAATTTCTGAAGGAACTTCATTGAAATCAGTTATACATCTTGATAACGTTTCATTACATCCATAAATTGTTCTATGCATTTTTTGAAATAAGAAAATTCTTGTTCTCGTGGACCTTGCAGGTACATGAATAGTTAATAGAGCAAGGAGTGTTGGACACTTTATGTGGTAGCATAGTAAGTCTCTTATGAGCATTACACCATGCATTTTTCTTCTGGATTCTAATGATTTAATTCCAAGCGATAGGCGCATAGCTTTGTAATCAGGACAAAAACCCAGCTCATTTTGTTGAAAAGGTATTTTGTAAATCTTCCTTGAACCGATTCTACCCTGTCAGAATTAACTTTAAACGCGGGACTCCAGATTACATCAGCGTATTCCAAAGCGATCTGACAAGAGATGTATACAAAGATAATAAACCATAAGGATCTCGAAAATCTTTACCATTTCGTTTATCCAACTAACAAGTTAGCTTTTGGTACTAAGAAATTAATGTGGTTTTTAAAATTTAGTGAGGAATCAAGAATAACACCTAAGTCCTTAATGTTTGAGACACGATCTAAGACATTAGATTCAATTGTGTAATTGAACCGAATACTGAAACATTTTCGAGTATAAATGAAATAATGTTACACTTTTTTATATTAAGTTTCAAGCAATTTTCGTGACACCAGTGTGAGAGAGAATCAAGGTCAGATTGAATCAATTGACAATCACCTAAGCTGTTAATTGTCAAGAATAGCTTGAGATCGTCCGCATATAACAAACACCTACAATATTTGAATGCAGATATAATGTCATTGATAAAAATTATGAAGAACAATGGACCGAGGTGGCTACCTTGGGGTACACCCGATGTACACTGAATTTCCCTTGAAAAAGAATTTTCAATATTAACCTGTTGTTCTCTACAAGACAGGTACGAGGATATCCAACGAAGGAGTTGAGAATGAAATCCAAACATCACAAGTTTAGCAAGGAGTATTTGGTGGTTTACAGAATCGAGCGCCTTACTAAAGTCCGTGTATACCGCGCCGACTTGAAAACCACTTTTAATAGCATTAGTTTTAAAAGAAGTAAAATATGCCAGAATTGAAAAACCTAAGTAAGGGTTGTTGCGGATAAGATGGTACCATAAGTGAAAAACCTAACCCACATTGGAAACTCACCGTTGAAAAAATCTCAAATCAGTGAAAAGAATTTATTATTATTCCAATGCCAAAAATAAAGTTTTAGTTTAGTTTTGTTTATACTTTTCATTAAAATACAAAAAAAAAAAAAAAAATACAAATGTAATATACATGGCATAGCCGTCTGCCAGATTGACAACATAAAAACATATATCGATATAACTCTTCTAAGTAATTTTTCTACTAAAGCAAATTCCTCTAAAATTTAACAAAAAAAAAAGAGAAAAGAAGAAATGAATACTTCATTAATTTATTCTTCCACGACATACGAAGTTTGTAGTAATTGAATCCCGAAGGTACTTCCACTTCGTTTGAGAAATATCATCTCCTCCTCCGCTAGAAAATTCTAATCAAAGAAGAATCTTATGTCCATCAAAACAGGACACCTTCCAAGAAAATGAATCACATCTTCTTTTTCTCTCCGATTACAGAGATTGCTTACAGGCGGCAGTTTATCCCTATGAGGAACATAGTTGAGATGAAGCAGTCCTCCACGCAGTCATACCATCATTGAGATTAGGTCAACACTCTCCCGGTATTTGGTTTCCACTGCCTCTATCAGTTATCCAAATTCAAATTTAGTTGGAACACACACCACTGTGCTAGCTCTATCCACTCAGCATACTAACTGCTTTTTCTCCCAACAGCTAAATGGGCTGCTTTTCTTGGTAGTCTTTTATTGGACATACGTACTACCTTAAGAATATAGTCTATGTGGAGTTTAAGCGTACTTATGAAGATCGGAGATAGTCCTGTTTCCAGCATAACGTTATAGTTAGCAGTATTAGAAGGAAGACGAAATATTCTTTTTATATAAAACCTCAGAAAATTTTCTACAGCTTCGTGATATTTGCATACTCACTCCTGAGACATACATATAGAGCTAGATTGACTCCGAGACTGATTCAAAAGCACGTAATTTATTGCATTTGTTGGCTAAACATTTCTTCCATGTAGTGCCAATGGCATTTATCTTCTTCAAATTCGTTTCAATGCTTAAGTTCTTAGTAAAACAGACTCCGAGATATCTATATTCTTTACCAACTCAAATATGCTCATCGTTATGAGTCCACCTCTCATTTGAACAACTTCTACCAACACCATTTTTGAAAATCATGACTTTTGATGTGTTCAGATTTCCTTTGAGACTTAAAGCTTCGCAGTATCTATATAGCTGATTAATCATCAGCTGCAGCGATTCAGGGGAACAAGGAATTAAAGCTATGTCACCTGCAAAGAAAAGTGCCTTGATTAGTTCCTGCGTACTTAAAATATACTTAAAGTTAAGAGCTACAAACCCATGTCTTGTACACCAGTTGTATATTGCAGAGTGTCAATTCATAGAAATCTTAACAAGACCTGTAAGAGTCCAGAGAAAATTGTTTATCATCAAAGTTTGAGTACTGCAGACTGTAAACCAGGCTGAAGGAAAGTGTAGCGAATACCAGCTCATCTGGCCCTAGCATTCATAAATTGCATTTAAGCATTTGAAGCAGTAGAACATGCAACTGTATTGAAGTCGCCATGGAACTACTAACAACAAACTAAGGCAGAAGTAATTAAAATGTTAGTAAAGGGAAACAGTTAAACATAAGCAGAGGAGTTACACAAGCCTTAGCATTCTTTTCTGCAGTTCTGAATTAATAAATAGGGGCTATCCCTGCTATTCGCCGCTAGTGCTCTTAAACTTAGTATTAAAAAAATATTCTAATATAATATTGATAAAAATAAAATAAATTAATATTTTTATAATCTATTTTTATTGACATTCACATTATGAAAATCCTATCCCGATTGCCTTCACGTGAAGATTTAGGATGGATCTTCCCCAACATATTTCTTCATCCCGACGCAACTCTAGTTTCTTAGAATGTTCCCTGACGTTGACCCATTTATTTATTCAACAAGTGGCTAGTTTCTTTTCTGAACCCGTAACGTTTTATTTGTAATAAAAAAAGAAGAAGAAAATACTTTCAACAAATGTTCTCATTACTTTAAATCAAGCTGACATCCTAAAGTTATTCGTGAAATATCTCAACGATTGTTCTTTATCCTGACTTAAATGTTTGCAGCCTTGCATCCCATGCCAGTAGGAATTTTCCATCAAAAAATGATCCCTTTTCCTCCATTGCTCAAAGTCAAATCCATTTTTATTGACCAAATTATGTCATCAATATTTCCTCCCCTGATGAATGGCCCCAAAATCCCAGCCATACATAAAACAAAATAAAACTTTAGCAATACAAATCACAAATTCTCATCACTGAACCGTAAAAGGCACACTGCTGAACCAAAGGATATGACTCAAAGGATAATAACACTAATCGATTTTTATGATGACGTAGTTACACAAACAAACATAAACATAGCTATACGCATATACACTCATCCAAACAAGCCCAACAACGATTCCAGTATTTATGGGACCGGATTTAATGCAATGAATTATGTGTCCCTGATTTGCCATTCTATTTATTTTGCATAAATCTCTTTTCCATCGCTCTCCCTCTACTCTTTCTCTTCTGAAATAAAATAATGTACCTTCAGTTCAGTGCCTGCAAAATGTGCAAGAGCATAGTGCTCAAAACCAAAACCTCTATTTCAATCTAGTATTTTTTATTTTATTTTTTTTTTTTTTTTTAACTATACCCCACTTTTTCCCATTTATCTTTCGTTCTAAGGAGTCGGCAAAGTCTTGGGAAATCGATTCAAGCTGGGCGAAAAGGTCGTCGTCACCAATGGCGATAAAACTGGTAGTTTCCTGAAATACGATGTTGAAGTTCGTGATGCCGATAAGGTAAGAAGAGTGTTCATATATACGATGCCGTACATATGTTTGCGTTAACAAAAAAAAAAAAGCAGATAAATCACTTTCCAACAACTTATCCCATAGATTGAGTTCTTCAAGTTGTTCGACATATTTAGTGGTACTTCGTACCGAGGACACCTAATCGTACGCAATCATCTTCAAGTGGATAAGTTCGCCAATTTGGTAAGTTTCAACTAAAATTGATTCCAATCTGTAATCTTTTGAAGAACGACAACACTTACTGATGCTCATCTCATCTCATCTCATGTCCTCTTGTGTAGATTGCCAAGAACGTTTCCAAATGCTCAAACTTAATTGATAAAGTTCCCATAAACTTCTTCACGTGTCGTCTAACATCGAAGCAACAACAATTGGGAACCTTGTTGTTGGAACATTACAAGGTATTGCCCTATTTCGATGTCGAAACGGGAACATATGCATGCCAAATTGAACTGACGACAACTTTTAATGAAGTTCTCAACATTGTTAAAACGAATGAAGTTAACTTTGAGCTTGAGGTGAGTCACCTTTATAGATAGTACTGAAATGTGAACAGCAAGTCTCATCCATATCTTTGTGTATTTATTTGCAGGCTCGATTGCCAAACGGGTTGACAGATGCGATAACGTTAAAGTTTGTGCCTGGAATCAGAGTGACTCCAGGACACATTTATGTCGCTGATATTGGCCAACAGGACATAATAATCACTGGACTGGATAAAGTTCTGCAGAAGATTGAGGTGAGTGTAGAATGAAGAGTGCAAAGTGAAGGGGGTGTGTTAGGAAATGCATGTGGTAGGGTGATTTTTTCTTTTTTTTTTTCTTTTCTAATTACGCCAATTCGTCGTTGTCCTCCTCTGTCTGATAAATCCTTTGCTATTTGTCGTTTGACTCAGTTGACTCAGTTCTCAGTGACGGACGCATTGGTGGTGGATGGCATGTTACAAATTGAATTAACTATCGGTTTCAATTGAATGAGAACGTAGACGACAAATGGTGCAAACATGATGCTCATTCATGTTTTTCTTAGACATCTGAATGGATTACCATTGAAATGGGAGAATGCGATTGAAGTTTTCTCCTTAGTTTCTGTTTGAATTAAAATAGAAACGTTTATCATTTTGCGAAAAGACATCAAACCATCAGGGGCGGAATTTTTAATTTAACTTAAAGTCGAATGGCACAAAAAAAGTGCTTTCCCTGGATGTAAATTGTAATTTTTCCCTTGATTGAAAGAATGTCGTTTTTGCTGCTAACAAACTAATGAATAATTTAGTTTGTAAGAGAATTAAGTTTTCATAAAGTTGGATTCTGTCGTCTGTGTTGGGAGGTATTGTTTGGCTTCTAGAACAGTACAATATCACATTTAAGAACTAATTTAAAAATTCAAATAAGAATTAGTCAAAGATTCTTCAAGCATTCGATGAATTTTACTTAAAGTGAGAATAAATTTAAGGGATTTTTGCTCTTCAATTTGACAAAAAGGAAGAATTTCCGCCGCGCTTTTGGAATATAAATAGGGCGTTCGTTAGATTTTTTTTTAGGAAAACTGTATGTGTGTGTTATTTAATTTTGATTGTTGTTCGGTGCCAAGCAACGCACAGGTACACATGGGAACTTATTCGAGTATTGTGAAAAATGAGCTGAAAGGAAGACACATGGAATTGAGCAATTAATTTGTTTGGAATGTGAATACGTTGAAAAGAATAATCATGGTATGCCTTTTCCAGTGATGGTATGAAATGATGCCAAAAATATTTTTGGTTGGTTGAAGTGGATAATGTCATTTGAAGTTCAAAAGATATGGGAGTAAATAATTCAAATAATATGCATTACAATTATTTACGAACATTCTTTAAACAAAAAATCCTGTTAACCAGTCGTTTGTCAAAGAGCATTTTTTTCGGTTTTTTGTTTACAAACGCTTGTTCGGGAGGTAGAAAAATGTATTCAAGTGCCGTTTGGGCATTTAATTTTTGATTTTGTGATTGATATTTAAACAAGAATAGTTGAATGAATTGGCACAACAAAACTATAAAAACCGCGGGACCCTCAATTGTATACCGATACCGAACGGTTAAGTTAGGCCTGTTACGTGGGATTCTAGAATTCGAATCCCTGAAACATTTTTTTGTACAAGCATCGCCTTTCGGAAGGAAAGCAAGTCCTCCGAGATTAATTACACACTGCCATGAAAAGCGCTTTCGAACTTAGCCATGCTGATTCGGCTTCAAATTGTATGCCATTGAAATGCGTTTGATTGGGAAGCCCCGGGCTTTGTTGCATATTTACCTAAGCTTTTATAAATCTGACTGACTTGCTTTGACAATTTCTTCAGTTACCATAAGTTGGCAAGTGTTTAGTTTTTTCCGGACGGAAGTAGTCAGTATTGCCGCCAAAGTTTAAGTTAAAAAGTTAATTTCTTGTATGCAAGTATTTATTTATTTATTTATTTATTTATTTATTTAACTATAACTACAGATACACAATTGTTCACAGTTATTTTGAATAATAATTTAAAGATTATAATTAATGCCTATGCTGATTTTTAAGCAATAATTCCTTTTTGAATTTATAAGAACTAAGATTGAAATCCACAAAAGAAGTATAAGTATTAAATTGTTTATGTTTTGGAGAGAAAAAGGTTCATTATTCAAATAATTTAATGCTGTTGCATTAGTTCGCAAAATCTTAAAATTTCGACTTTGCCGAAGTGGCACATTTATTTTTAGTTACGAAAGCAGATGAGGTGAACTTATATCACCCTTCAAAAGTTTGAATATAAAGGTAGCGTTAAGTGATGACCTCCTGTCCTCAATGGTTAAGACCAATCAGTAAAGTCTCGAGCGATATGGAGGAATATGAAGACGATTATCCCAGTTAAGATGACGCAGAGCAAATATAAGAAACTGTTTTTGAACGGATTCAATTCGAGCAATGTGACAAGCATAATACGGGCACCACACTTGGCATCGATATTCTAAGACCGAACGAACCAGCCCAATGAATTAGCTTTTTGTGACATGTCACTGAACTCTTAAGACCAACGTTTAATCATTCCCAGACGAATAGAAGCTTTTGCAGTTATGGAATCGATATGCATTCTGAAGTCTAGTTTCGGATCAAATATAACTCCCAAATCAACAAAATAATTTACGCTTTCCAGTTTCGAGTTATTTATAAAGTAATCATTTTTGAAAGTATTCTTTATTTTAGCAAAGGTCATTACTTTGCATTTCTTAGAGTTCAGTGTGACTCTGTTGTTATTGAACCATTGAAGTAAATGATCGATATCAGATTGCAGTTGAATGTGATTAGCATCATTTTTGTACGAAAACGAGATTTTCGCATCGTCAGCATATATATGTATATCACAGTATCTTATCACAGAGGGTAGATCATTAATAAATATCACAAATAATAGTGGACCCAGGTGGCTTCATTGTGGAACCCCGGATTTAGCTTCTATTGCGCAGGAAACTTTAGATTTGAACTTAACGTATTGATTGCGAGATGATAAGTAACTTTCAATGCACTGAACAAGTTTTGGAGACCAACGGAAATTTGAAAGTTTTTTAACTAGCACCTGGTGATTAAGTTGGTCAAAAGCTTTCGAAAAATCAGTGTATACCACATCCGTTTGAAGACCATTCATAAATCCTTTTGTGATGTAAGATCAGATTTCCAAACGATTTGTAATGGTAGACTTGCCCTTGACGAATCCATGTTGTCGGTCAGATATATGCGATTTTGTTCCGTGAATCAACTCTTCGATTATTATGGACTCCATCATCTTAGAAATAACGCTGATTTTTGCAATTCCTCTATAGTCACGCATGTTGCATCGGCTTCCTGATTTAAACAATGGGGTAATTAGTGAAGACTTCCACGCTCGTGGGAAAACAGAAGACGATAGGGACAAGTTAAATAAATAACATAAAGCATGAACCATGTACTGACAGCAGTTTATTAATATGCAGGACGGGACATTATCCGGTCCAGCTGATTAGCTTCCCAGTAGCCCTTAGAACATCACTTTCCTGAATACATGGTAAAACGTTTATTATGTTGATGCCAGAACTAATTTCATGCTGTGCAGTCAAACCATTATCGCATTTGTAGATACCTTTAAACATTTCTGCAAACATATCACAGATTTCTACACTATCACTTGAAGATCTTTGATCCAAATTCATGTAAGATGGAAATTCCGAAACTTTTTTTTATTTTTGACAAATTTCCAAAAAGAAGAAGGATTCTGCAGCAAATCATTTTTTATGGAACTAATATAAGGTCTGTTTCTTTACTTTGTGGACAGAAATTCACAATCTGTCAAATTTTAAGGAGTGGGGGTAAAACTCTCTCACAAACTCTCTGAAAGAGCGTAATTGTCTCTAAAGTAAAGAAACGGTCTTGAACAAACATTCGCAGCAACGCTTGGAAAAACGTCTGTTTGACAGTTGTTGTATTTGTTTTGGCTGTGCACGATTCCTGCCCACAGAAATTTAGGTGGCAGAAATTCGCAGGGTGGGGAAATTTTTTACTCTCTCGTGAGCACTCTCTTTTGTGCACTGCTGCGAAAAATCGCTGTGCTGGAACGACATTAGACTGACTTTCACCGACTTTCGGTGCATTTCGTGTGAATTTTCAGTAAAGAAACACACCTATAGTTACTATATGCAGCCGCAGATTGTATTTGGAACTCCCTTCTTAATCTGCTGAACTCCTGAGCAATGGGAACAGTAAACTTGAGTTTTAGCTTGTTGTGTAGTCTATTTTTTTTTTATTTTAAAGCCTCTTCAGGAAAGGTGTGAGCCAAGGAACACAGTTATCAACAATTTTGATGCGACGAACAGGTACTGTTTTCGAAAAATGTAAAATGTCATAAAAAGTAGTTGCTTTGTTGACATCCATATCATGGAAAACAAGATCGCATTGAAATTGAGAAATATATTCAGTTTTACAAAATCAGTTTTTAAAGTCAAATTCATAGCCATGGGTGTATTGACTGTATTGAGTTGCACAAGCATTGCTAGGTATTCAATAAAATTAATAAATTTAATAAAATTTCAAAGCGTGGGTGGAACCTATCATCATCCAATAAAGGGCACGATCTTTGCACAGTTAATCCATTAACGTCATGCGTAAACACTAGTTCGAGAAAGTTGCCTACTTCATTTTTAAACGGGTTTATTTGATTTAAGGCTAAAGAACTCGTTGAGTCGACGAAAGAAGTACTTTCTTCAGAGGTAACCGATGTTGCTGATAAAAATTTGTCGTCTTCTTCAAGAACCTCCCATTCACTGTTAGGTAAATTAAAGTCCACAAATAACTACTAAGCGATCGTTGGGTTTCATCACTGAAACGATATATTTAATGTTTACTGTGCATTGGTCGTAAAGTTCAGAATTCATTTTTGGTGGAATTTAGATGCAGACAATAAATAGATGAAAACCATTGAGTAAAGTTGTTACAAATACCATTTCCACGCATGTAGAGGGTAATGAAATAATTTTAGAGTTGTAGCAATTTTTTATGGCAATCAGGACTCCACCACCAGATTTTTTACTGCTTGTAAGATGAGAGCGATCCACCCGAAAGGTTTGGTACGAGCTACAGAGTATTTCATTGTCTAGAATAGCTTTATCTAGTCATGTTTCAGTTGGAAAAATAGCATCATAATTAAATCCAAAACTTGAAGAAAAAATTGATTTTAGCTTTGTCTTCAAACCTCCAATGTTTTGATAAAACATTGAGAAATAACTTATATTGAGTTTCTCGAACACTTGATTTTTTTTGGCTGTAGGTCAGATAATCTATTATGAGGAATATGCATTTCCATATTTAAATTTTTGTATTCAGTATCAGATACCTCTGTGAATTGAAATATGTACACATAAATCAATATTATGATTTATGTATTTATTGATGTGTAGCATCTCTCATTTATTAACTTTATGGAATCGAGTGGTTTAATAAAAAAAGAAGGAAGTGTATAGACAAAAGTGTGCAGCAGGTAGCTCCCCGGTTAGTTGATTTACAATCAAATAAAATAAAGAGAAAGTATGGCAAGTACTATTGATTTGTAGGACAATGTTCAACGTTATTGTGCCAGTAAATTGGTCACCATATGAAAACATATTAACCTTTTGAAAGTGTAATTTTAAAAAGACTTCCCGTTTTGGTTTTTAAATAGAAAACTTGATGATGTGTTTGCTAAGTCTTATACTAAATAACACCGCCCAATTAACACCGGTTCTGATTTAAAAACAAGTCTTCTAAGTGCTGCTAGGATCAGAGTGTGTATTTACTGACTAATAAGCGAATTTTGTATACGACCTGAGGGGGAAAACTAGTCATTTAAAAGTTCGTAAAGACAATCAAAGTATGACTATAAAGCTTACCAAGAAACTCCTGTACCATTTTTAAAATAAAGTTTAACTAATACACAACAGTAATGCGCGTTCGTTTTTTATCGTGATCTTGAAAGGATCACCTTTCTCCTATTTATTCACTTCACACTAGTGATTCGTCCGTGGGGTACCTCGAGTTGTGAGCATCGGCAAGCATTCTGGTTTTGGATTGTTCTTTCTTTGAAGCCAACCAAAGGCAGATGTTGTTTAATTTGTCTGTACCATGATTTTTTTGGTATGTGTCTTTTTATTTTTCTGCTTTTGGTTCTCTGGATCTCTTCTTTGTACATGACAATACAAACTGATCCGGTCGTACTCTGTTTTCTTCATGATGGCATTTCACGTGAATGCTTCCACGAATATTTTTGTGAACCGTACGTCAGTGATGGACGCACCTTTTACTTACTCGATGATTGGTGTCGTCATCGTTTCTTTCTGCGTTCGAAGTATCGAAATGCATAGATTGATTTTCTTAAAATATTTTTTGCAAAATTTGACTTTTCTTCGATAACGGAAACCCATGCAGACCTCCAAAATAAGTGATTTGTATCCCTGCCGATTGATGCAAATAATGGTAAAAAATGATTTAAAATGCGACCAAAGGCCACATTTGTTTGGCCTCATAACAATAGAAAACTTTATGAACATCACAAAAAGAAACTATGATTGTGATTCATTATATCTTATCTCAATTAACTTTATTTTTAAGCAATGGAGAACACCATTTTCGCCAAAGGAACACAACTCGTTAAGATTATCGCATATTGTTTGAATTAATTAAAAACAAAAAAAAAAAATTATGTTAATCACTCATAAAAGAAGATCCCATACAATTTCTTAACGCATTAATATTGTGATTTATCGCACAACTAACACTCACAACGCCCCTTGTTGCATCACCGCGTACTTATAACTAACCCATAGCAATCGTCAAGGTCTTGAGTTTCTCCCTTCCTCAGTAATTTATTACCAACAACCGACATAATATTGTGGAACTTCCAAGACCATTATGCTTAAAAACACAATAGCATCGTTTAAGTGATTATCCACTTTCAAAGGCAACTATTTCTACAGTTGAGGCGAACCCTCTTGTGTGCGAAACTGCATCAAACTATATATGTTGGTGTATTGTTCCTTCGGGTCTGGTGATGGTCCTGTGGTCATTGTATCCAATTCTTCTACTCTCAATGCATCCAGTTATACCTAATGGAATTTCCTCGAGTGGTCTCTCCTCTCTCCTAATAGCACTTAAGTGCGAATATTATCGATGTTGATGTACATTCGATGGCTTCCTGGCTGAATACTCAACAAATCATGCCACGCTATGCACGCCTTCTTCATCTCTTAATGTCTGATTATAAAGGACCTACACCTACATATCTATATACAATGTAACTTTTCTAGTGCTAAGCCTTTTTTCCGACCAATGGCAGATTATTGTTTCCGATTGTTACTATAAAACTTTTTTTATTTTTTTTACCTTGAGTGTAGCAGCTTTATCCGGTGGACAATAAAAAATAAAAGCTATAAATGACGCCATGTACATGGTGGAAATACTCATATTGCATCAGTTTTTCAATGACACGATGTTTTTTTTTATTTAATTTTTATAATGGAATTGGTTAATGGCTACGGGAACTAAAATGGAATTAAAATTAATTGCACAAACAAAATGCCAAACTATGCATGCATAAATTAATAATTAAATTTGTCCAGTTGGGATATTCTTTTCGCTTTTATGGTTTTATATGAACAACCCAGCCCTTTAGCACTTGCACCAACATGATATATATATTTTTTTATTAATCTCCCTTGTTGATAAAAATGTGTCGTAACAGCGAAAAAATAGCCATCACACACACGTTCTATCCGAATAATTTTTGCCTAAAGTTTTTAAAACTGAGGAAAAAAATCACAAATGAAATAATGATAAAATGCAATTACACACTTTCAAGTGAGCCTGGCATGGCGTTCGGATATAAGCATTAAACAATTGTTTAAAATCGGAAGATGGACATGATAAAAAAAGGGGGGGAAAAACTGAGCATGATACTCATTGTCATTACCTTACTTCCGGTTGAGTTGAACAGATGCCGAATGTAAAATCGGGCACGAACTTCTGGTTTAGTAAAAGCTCAGAACGGTCTTGGTTGAGCTTAAAATATATTTCCGATCAAGGCTCTTTATCCAATGATTTCCCCAGAAGTCTAGATGATTTAATAATAGCTGTTCGCGTACTGTAAATAAGTGCGAAATGTCCCGAAATTCACCTTAAATGTGTCAAATCCTTGTCCAGCGATTTATCGTACTTCTACCCAGAAGATATTGCTCATGAGAGAGTTCGAAATTTCTCCACAATGCGAATTCGCTTCACCAAAATTTCTGTAGACATTTATTGTGCACAGTCAAAAATTAAAAAAAAAACAGCTGTGGAACACACGTTTTTTCAAGCAATGCTTTGAATTTCTACTCATTTCTTTACTTTCTTTGCTTTTTACCTCCCTCAGTCCTAATATTGGAAGAATCGATCGGTTTGAAGCCAGAGCTGGGGGTAGATTCATTGTCAATCAAATTGTGTTCGAGAACCGAAAAATGTTGTTTTGTTTTACAAATTATCAATTTTGGTCTCTCGTAATCTTTCTTTTGTTTTCAAATCTACGTGGTATTTAATTTAAAGCAGTTATCGGTTAGTCTTATGTTTCGTTGAATTGAGTTTTCCCCTTGAATGCTTTAAAATTTTCTGCAACTTTTTATTCAGTTTCAAACATTTACTTACTTACTTAGGTGGGCATTACAGTTCGGGGTGAACCTGGGCCTTAATCAATCATCCTTCTGTAAAGACTTCGAATTAGGGCGAGCTCTCTCCAGTTTCGCACTCTAAGTCGGTTGAGATCTTCATCCACTTGATTGCGCCACCTAAGACGAGGTCTTCCCCTTTCGCGATTTCCGTGCAATGTGCTTTCGAAAACCCGTCGAGCCGGAGCGTTTGGATCCATCCGCTCTACATTGCCCAACCATCGTAGCCTCGCGATGCTATGGCTATGCCCATGTCGTTGTACAGCTCATACAGCACGTTGTTGTATCTTCTTCTCCACACATTGTCTTCGCATACGGGACCAAAGATCGTTCGGAGAATTTTTCTTTCGAAACGACCAAGGGTTTCCTCATCCGCTTTCGATAAAGTCCGTGCTTCCGCGCCGTAAAGGAGGACTGGGATGATCAAGGTTCATACAGGGTTACCTTGGTTTTTCTGGAGAGGGTTTTGTTTCTCAATTGCCTTCTTAACCCAAAGAAGCAACGGTTGGCAAGAGTTATTCTCCGTTTGATCTACACACTGATGTTGTTGTCCTTGTCTACAGCGAATCCTAAGTAGACGAAGTCCTGTTTTTTGTTCCTCTGGTGTTGACGTTTGAGTTTTGTACAATCTTTTTCGGTATGATGTTGAAGAAATCGCATGACAGATTGTCGCCTTGCCTAAAGCCTTTTTTGACATCAAAGGTCTCGGTGAGCTCTCTACCGACCTCGACGAAGCGGCGTGAATTCTTCATAGTCATTTAGCATATTCGTACAAGTTTTGCAGGGATGCCGAAACTAGACTTGGCTATGTACAGCTCCTGTAAATACTGTCATATGCGGCCTTGAAATCGACAAAAAGATAGTACATATAATATCGATATTATATTCTCGGGTTTTTTCCAAGACCTGACGTAATGTGAAAATTTGGTCAATTGTAGATTTCTCTGGTCTAAAACCACATTGATAAGGACCTATTAAGTTGTTGACGTGGGGTTTCAGACGTTCACATATTACAGCAGACCAGATCTTGTAGGCGACGTTAAGGAGGCTTATCCCTCTATAATTGGCGCAATTGTGAGGGTCTCCCTTCTTTAGGATCGGGCATACGATACTAAGCTTGCATTCATCGGACGTGCTTTCTTCTGACCATATCATGCAGATCAGCTGGTGCATGCTCCTTTCCAACTGGTCTCCAGCTGCCTTGAAAAGTTCGGGATCGAGGCCATCTGCACCTGCAGTCTTATTTGATTTAAGTTTGCATATGGCCAGCTGGTGGTTTCAAACATTTAACTTTGTTTATTTTGTTTTATTGTCAAATGCCGCAAACATTGTGGCAATTAAACGGAAATCTTAGGCCGAAGTACCCCATCTTCTTCTTTCCCTTTCCGGCGTTACGAGTAGTGATCTTGAAGCGATCACAACTCTCCCACTTTTCTGCTTCACACTAGTGATCCGCCTGTGGGGTACGCCGCGTTGACCTCAGAAAGCGTCGGCAAGCCTCCCGGTTTTGGATTGTTCCATGTCTGAGGCCAACCAAATGCTGCTGTTTTTGCATTTCGTCGCGAATTTGTTGAAACGTTGTACGATATTGCCTTTTGGACGGGGTTCTGCGGATCTCTCCTTTGAACATGACAATACCAACTGAGCCGGTCGTGCTGAATTTTGTCCAAGATGGTACTTTTGACATGAAGGCTTCCACGGATCTTAGTACTTCTAATTCGATCAAGCTTTGTTACTCCTGCTGTCATCCGAAGCATCTTCATTTCGGCTGCCGTCAATTTGCTCTCATACTTTTTGTACAATGTCCAACATTGTGAACCGTATGTCAGAGCTGGACGGACAACTGCTGTGTAGAGTCTTCCCTTCAGCTTAGGGGGCATTTTTCGATCACAGGAGATAGTGGAGTTTTCTCGCCACTTCATCCACCCACGCTTACTCGATGATTGATGTCGTCATCACAAGTTGCTTCACTATTGATCATAGATCCCAGATATTTAAACTTTTCACACTTGGGAAGCACATTTCCATTCAAATAAATGTCTGGAATAGGCTTGTCTGGATCAGAAAAAGGACAGCACAGGTATTCAGTCTTTTTAGCGCTAATACGGTACCCATTTCCTTCTAGAACATCAATCCAAACGTCAAGTGCTCGTTGCAGGGATGTAGGATCCTCGCTTATGATGGCTCCATCGTCAGCAAAGAATAATTGTTGTACTTTATTGTCATTACTTTTCCTTCGAGCAAATAATCCAGAACAGCAATAAAGAGCATACGTATCGAGTAGGTACTACGTGACTAAATTATGTGAATTTGCCAGTACCACTTACGTTGTCGAGCAAACTAGCATTCAACGAATTCCATTCATAAATAGCCTACCGACTGTTATGTGTAATCACACGGTCACTGATACGGTGATTCGGCCCCTGCTTTGGTTAAGTAAAAGAAGCTCTAAAGAGCGAGTCCAAAAGAGGAATTTCGTCAACTATAAAAATTTAATAAAACAAAAAACTAAGTTTATTTTAGTATGAACAAAAAATAAATAAATTTAAGTAAATGAACTTGGAACCATCCACCATCCCATTGTACTCGCTTGGCGATCTCGTTGAAAAATAAATAAAAATAAATAAAAATAAACAAATAAAGCTGTCCTCGATGATGGGCACTTTCCATCATTTTCTCTTCTCATTCCTTACTCTTTTTTTCTTTACCTTTCGCTGTACCTTTCCTGATAAAAATAACAAAACTACAAAAAAAAACATTCAATTTAAACTTCGACGTTTTATTCTACTTTTTTTTTTTTTTTACTTCGCACAGGTAAAACCATCAGATACATCCATTCTGGAAGTGATTCCTCAAGCAAAAGTACATGGCTCATTGCAATACAAGGTGAAACAGTTGAACCAACTACCAACAGAGGAGCAATTGTTTATCTATGTGCATTCACCATTAACTCTGCAAGACATTGAGGTGAGTAGAACTTATTTAACTGCATGTAATGGATATGTGCGTTTCTGCAACATTATATATAAATAGATAGAAATAGTATCTTTATCGCCATCGTATGGTGTAGTGTCCCCTATGATCTATGTATGTAGTTATTGGTACTAGTCCTTGTACGTTCTTTTCAATGTACAGTTGGGTGAACAAAGAAAGGAATACCTGCATTCGTAAATAAAAGAAAGAATTTTTACGGAGAAAATCGTGCAAGGAACTCAGTGCTCATGAAAGTATGCAAACTCTGAATGGAGTCAGACCAATGGGCAAAAAATCTGTTTAGCTAAATGCACTTTCAAAGAAAAAGAGTATATAGTATATTTTCATTTGTCGATCCATTGTATGTTGTTTTCAAAAATAAGTCACTGAATTATGTAAAGACACTGCCAAGACGGCTGATAACACGTTTTGAAAGTGCAAAAGATCAATTGTGGCTTGAATTGTTTGTCTTGACACTGACACCATCTGATATAAACCAGAGGTAGTCTTAATTCATGTCCTCAATTTCACTAAATCAAAAAGTAGGCTAACATGGCTCTGTAACGTCCACCGTTGACCGAAACTATTGCATATGGAATCTATAGTACTTACGAAAACAAAAACGGTCCCTGAAAGCGATCTATGTATCCGCCGGCGCGCGGCGGCGCTTTAAAAATTACAGAGGAATGTTAGTACGCCGGCGGATACATAGATTACTTTCAGGGACAGTTTTTGTTTTCGAAAGTACCTACTATAGATTCCATATACAATGCCGAAACGTTGTTTCTTGGTCCAATGATGCCACCACTCCATAATCCACACCAATCTGTCACTTTCTATGGATGAATTTTCTTTCGAAAATAACGTGCGGGTTCTTTGAGTTTCAGACGCCGCAATTTCGTTTGTTAAAGTCGCCTCCGACATGAAGAAAAAACATTTTCCCTCAAATCGTTGTACAATTCAAACTGTTAAATAAATAAAATAAATAAAGAGGATGGGGCAACAGAGCGGGGATCCTCGGGGCCTTTCCTTGAGAAAGAATGGAGTGGACCTACAATTTTTTTGTTTTCTGTTATGATTCGAACCTCTCGCGTAACAGTCAAACGTGCAAATAATTACGCTACGGGTTATGTTAGGTTGCATGGGAGGTGCAGCCACAAGTGGCAGCACCTCACTCGGATCTCAAGGATCCATTGTGCTCCCCGGGAAAAACAGAGGATGAGCAGGTGAGAGGATTGGAGAGGTAGAGGGTTAGGTTGGTGATTGGTTTATTGGGGGTATGGAACCCAAATAAACCATTTGGGGCCCTGAGTAAATTTCAGGACGTTGCTCAATGGGAGATTAGAAATGTCGCCCAGTTCGTCGAAGAAGTATTCTCCGAAGGTTTTTCTCCTAGTGTGGGCCAAGCTAGGACGCTCACAGAGGAAGTGGAATGATCCATCCTCTGCCTCCTCATCCTGGCATTCTCATCATGTGGGTACCCAACGAGTTGTGGCCCGTGAGAATGTCAATCAACAGAGAGAGCCGAGGTCTGCTTAGCTGGAGTAGAAATTCTGTTTTTTTTTTCTTGGAAATTTCTGGCCAAAGGTTTCTGGAGACTGCATGTTTCTAAAGATGACCACCTGTCATTGGCGGTTTTTAGAAAATTATGTTTGATTCTGTGTTTTTCTTGCTCTAGTGGCTTTAGTGGTACCCGTGGCGTGATGGTCAGTATGCCCACCTGCTATAACCCAGAGGTTCGAGGTTGGAATCCCAGCAGAGGCAAAAATGTTTTTTCACGGGTATCGCCTTTCGCGAGGAATTGGCAAGTCCTCCGTTAATAAATTCATTGCCATGAAAAGCGTTTTCTCAATTAGCCGTTCGGAACCGGCAGAAAATTGTAAGTCCCCTCCATTCCCTCACAAGGCATGGTTGTGAGAAATGCGCTAGGCCCAGTGGCTCTTCGCTCTGTTGTGCCACCCTATTTATTTATTTTATTTATAGTGGCTTTAGAAGTGAGGTGTTACGCTACGGGCACCATTTCAAGCTGTTGTAAGGGCTTAACTTGGAAGCTATAACGAAGAAGATGGTGGTGCACACCTTCAATTGAACTTTATAAGCGAATAATCCAAATTCTTTGTGCAGAATCCTTTTCAGGCTAGTGCCTGAAGCGTTGAAGTGTGTTGAGATCGATGGTAAGTTAGTGTTCGAGGATTGAGTCTCGCACCCTCGACTACAGCTGCCACATTTTGGTCTGTGCTTACCTTTCCAAGACTGGGACCATAAGTGTTGGCCACTCGCATGCCAGTTTCGCGAACTTTTTGCACAATCTTGTGAAGAGCATCGTTTAGCACGATTCAAAATTGGTTCGACATTAAAGTGCAACTTTTTCTCATGGTAAGTTCTAGCTTCTCGAAGAACTTCTAAGAATAAATTTTGGGAATCTTTGATTATCAATCTCCATGACCCTTACGATTTGTTTGAAATGCAGTTCTAAATTATGTAGGAACATTTTAAGTAATATAATGTGGAAACCACAAGTTTTGATACTATTACCTTTGTAATCACAATAGTGTCGCCGCCGCAGATTGAAAAGAAGAATACGAACTTTGAAGAAGCAATGCGGCTTTAACATTTTAGTCTTAAAACCTTTTTATTGCTCATACACAGCAATCCTAGATTGTCATAGTATTCTCCCATCAATTTCGATGCTACAGTTTTTTCCATAGGTACACCAGTCTTGAGAGTATGTCTCACAAAATTGTTGTCCTACTTTCACAGCATTCGTAAATTCATTAAAAAGCTAAAAGCAATGCAATAAGCCAACCTAACATCAAGTCCCAACTTGAAAACTAAACGATACTTGTCTATTTTAACATTGCCTCTGCAAAAGATTCCAAATAAATCATTTTCAAGCATGATTTCCAGAGATTCATGTTGCCTTGGTAACGATTAAAAAATCGCTCTCTCATCGCTGCTCCCTAAAAATTTTTGTCGATTACAAAATATTTACGATGAAATTCATTGTAATTGTCATGTAAGATAAAACTTAGCATTGTCATGATCCTGGATAAGTTCTTTTTTTTTTATTTTTTTTAATAAACTTCACAAAACTCAGTTCGTCATCATCCCTTCTTTGTCATCGACTAGTGTGTGTTCTCTAGAACTTCAAATTAGTTGTATTATGTTGCAAAAGAGATTCGCTGTTTTCATCTCCAGGCGGTCGTTTCATATAAAAAATAAGAAAAATGAAAAAGGAAATAACACATATTGAAGCGTATAGTTTCTTTTTGTTTTGCCTGCCTCGTGTGTTTTGTAGTTCAGTCAAAATGGTAATAATTCTTGATACTTGAGTTTGAACTACAGTTTTTCACATGAATTTTCATATGTTTTAAAAATTGTGTGCTAATTCACTTTAAATTTCTGAAAACTGAACGTTACAAGAGCTAAATAGATTGAAAGACCGTCTTTTCCAAAATTTTCATTATATGAAATTTCTAAATTTTGTTAAAAAAGGTTTTTTTGTCACATTTCAAACTTCTAAAAGTTTGTGTCGTTTGACAATAATGAAATAATCTCATCGTTGTCGAACTTTTGGCGGAACGAGACTTTTTTTTTTGTCTATTTTGACTTGAGTATTTAGATAAAGAAAATACTCACATGTGTGTAGAGGTTCTCTTTACATAAAACTTTGGAAAAGTTTGTCAGTTTTCTGAAGGAAATTAGTAAGTATTTTCGTAGTAGTTTTCATTTTTGTTTATTTCTCTTTTCTACCATTATTTTCTCTTTCCTGTTTAGTGGGTGTGCGTACTTTCTTTCCAAAAAGTAAACTTTCGAAATAATGTTGTTTTTTTTTGTGTGTGTGTTTTTTTTGCTCTTTTGCTTCTGTTTTCTAGTTGTTTTCTGCAAGGGATTTCAAAGAAGTTCATAGACTTTTGGTTTGATGAAGAAGTTGTTAACATGTTTGACTTGCATATGTCTTGTGATTTGTTTTCGTATAAATATTTTAATACTAGAATAAAGTTGGTTTGAGTAGGAAAAAGCTAAGACTCCTTGAATACTTAATTTGTTTAGTTTGAAAGTTCAAGAGGGTTCATGTGTGTAATTGGTGTAGTTAGACGATTTTAAGAATGTTAGGCGAAAGTGGGTGCTGTTATGTAAAAGATGAGTGGTCTATTTTTGTTTTTTCTTATAATGGGTGCGCCATCTAAGGTTTTTTTTTTCCAACTATTGCTTATTTCGTGAATGGTAACACTTAGCTCATGTCTGATTTGACAGATAATTCGTTTTATCCTTCCGCTGAACGAATATGGTTGTGTTTACGCTTGAACAACGCAGGGAAATATTGCAACATTATGTACCATGGTTTTCAAACCATGGTAATGTTGCAGAATGTGTGCGAAAATTGCGTACGGATATGTAACGGGTATGTAAACAAGCAAAATTGTCGCATTTGAGGCACAGAAAACCCGCACGCATACATTGAAAAGCCGATACACCCAAAACGAGTCACTGTTTGGTGCGGATTTTGATCCAGGATTTTGGGCCATTTTTCTTCGAAAATGAGCAAGGAGTGGCCGTTACAGTCAATGGCGATCGTTATCGGGCCATGTTGAACAAATTTTTGCTCACAAAAATTGAAGAGGAGGATATTGGCAAGATTTGGTTTCAACAGGACTGCGCGGCGCTACGTGCCATACAGCCGAAGCTACACTCGATGTTTTGCGCCCTGTTTTTGAAGATCGCATTATCAGCCGCAGAGCTGATGTCGTTTGGCGACATCGGAGCTGCGATTTGACACCGTTGGACTATTATTTGTGGGGTGCCGTAAAAGATAAGTGTTACGCCGACAAGCCTAACAATTGGGCTGTAGATTGTGGTCTGAATACAATCCACACAAAACGGAATTAGTTATCTTT
Organism: Melanostoma scalare; assembly: GCA_949752695.1. Classification (NCBI taxonomy): domain Eukaryota; kingdom Metazoa; phylum Arthropoda; class Insecta; order Diptera; family Syrphidae; genus Melanostoma; species Melanostoma scalare. Next base: position 26,823,242 of record OX456984.1, on the reverse strand, counting down.
ACGAGGAAATACAAAATTCCGGACTTCAGACCCCCAACTATTAAAGGGGTAACTCTCACACTGTCAAATCAGGCTAAATATCTAGGTCTCATTTTTGACAAAAAACTAAACTGGAAGACCAATTTTGAGGAAAGAGTAAATAAAGCCAACGTGGCACTCTTCTCTTGTAAAAAAGCCATTATTGGTGGGAAATGGGGTTTCTCCCCTTCAAATCACCCATTGGCTGTTTACCTCGGTAATTAAACCGATACTCACATACGGGGTGATAGTCTGGTGGACCGCACTAGACAAGATGATCAACTACAACAAGCTGGCCAAAGTTCAAAGAACGGCTAGTCTGTGTATTAGTGGCGCACTGAGGACAACCCCTCGGACGCCCTCAATGTACTACTAGATCTTACACCCCTAGATATCTTCAGCAAACAAGTCGCAGCTAGTTCAGCTACTCGACTCAGAGCTACATCACCGTGGACCAATAATCAAATGGGCCACACTACCATTCTAGATAACTTTAGATTCTTACCGAATCGATCCGACTACACCACCCCCAAGTTGGTGTTTGACAACAATTTCCAAGTAACCATACCTTCAAGAGAAGCTTGGGAAAATGGCACTCTTTTGGAAAATAAGGCAAAACACTTTTACACCGATGGCTCAAAAACCAGCGAAGGTGTGGGAAGTGGAATCTACTCAGAAAAACTGAAACTCAGTCTTTTCTTCCGCCTACCCGATCATTGTAGTGTGTTACAAGCGGAAATTCTGGCAATGAAGGAGGTGCTGTCTTGGCTCAAAGAAAACGTCATATTCTCCACGCACATTCGAATGTATGGCAGACGAACTAGCCAAAAAGGGCACGACCACTTCCCTACGCTCAGAATGGAACAACATAGGTGCACCTATCGCTACATGTAAGCTCCTACTTAGACAAGACGCTTCGGGGATAACAAACACTAGATGGACTGAGAGTAACAACTGCCTTGCAACAAAAAAAGTTTAGCCGTGTATAGACTCAAAACGCTCGAAGAGTTTGTTAGCCCTGAACCGCCTGTATCTAGGTTCTACTATAGGTGTTCTTACGGGACACTGTCTAATAAAAAGACTTGGTGTGCTTTCCAATGATTTCTGCAGAAACTGCATGGGCGAGGAGGGGGAAGAAACCGTTCAACACCTTCTTTGCTCATGCCCTGCACTACTTCATAGGAGGAAAACTCATCTCGGTGAATTCTTCTTCGATGATACTAGCAACTTAGCTTATAGACCCTAAAAGTCTTTCGAAATACATTAAAAGTTCCGCGTGGTTCGACTAGCAGGTGATTAACCGGCTAGTCCCGTAATGGAAGATTAATAAGTGACCACGATCTCTGTGGTATCACAATGGGCCCTTGCAGCCTAAGTGTGTCAGGCAATGTACTCGTTGGCTGACAGCCACTTCCACCTAATCTAACCTACGCCGACAAGCCAAAGACAATTGACGCTTTATAGGACAATATTCGTGAAGCCATTGGTGAAATACAGCTGCACACAATCGATAATGTGCTTAAAAATTGGACCGATCGTGTGGGCTACTGCATGGCCAGCCGAGGCAGCCATTTGAATGAAATTATTTTCCATTATTAACCGGAAGGATTGTACTTTGAAATAGTTTAGTTTAGTTTAGTTTATTCATCAAACAGAGTAAATCTCTTACAGACTACTATAATTATAAATAAATGTATATAAATAAAATAAAATAACAAAAAAATTTATGTGACAGGTCGCAATAGTAAAGCGGACAGTAAATTCTTTTTGAAAACCTCTCTTGAATTACTAGAGAAAATATCTATGACTTCTATTACAGAATTTGTTTCTTTTATACAACGTGCAAACGGTTGAAATATATATGTAAATTAAAACAGTACTACAAGGTAAACGTGTAAAGTTATTTCGGTTCTTTATTGGATTAAAAACAGTATTCTCTTTAGAAGTTGAAAACGACTGAAAAGAACTATTTGACATTTATACATTTGTAGAGAATTTTAGTTGTAAGTACGGATGTAGGGATGTAGACAGACTCACATTGGGTATTTTTCTCTTTTATTTTCAACACCTTTCCTCAATGTGAGACTGCACACATTTTTATAAATTGAAATAATTACTCAAGACTCATTAGTTTTGTGAAATGACAATGTTTTCCTTTTGACAAATTTTTCGTTAGAACATCTGCTACCATATTATCAGTTGAAACAAATTTTAAAGCGATGTCACCGCTCTGGATAACCTCACGGATGAAATGGTGCCTTATGTCAATGTGTTTCGACCTGGCATGGTAGACTGGGTTCTTTGCCAGATTTTGAGCGCTGAGATTGTCTCCTTTAATGATTGTCGGTGTATCAACTTCACCACAGCCGATCTCGATGATAAGACGTCTCAGTAATAGAGCCTCTTTTGCAGCTGATGTAAGAGCCATGTACTCAGCCTCAGTACTGCTCAAGGCTACACAATTCTGCTTTTCTGACTTCCAAGATATCGGCCCGCCAGCCAAGAAAAACACGTACCCTGTGTATGATCTGCGATTACTTAAATCGCCACCCCAGTCCGCATCCACGTAGCCCTCAAGTGCCTGACCACTTGCACGATAGTAAAGCTTCTTGTCTATCGTGGCTGCAAGATACCGCATTACATGATTCACACCTGCCACATGTTCACTATGCGGGTTGTTGTTTCTTTGCGCTAGTTTCACGACCGAATGGTAAATATCAGGCCTCGACGTTAAAGCTAGCCACATTAGTTCACCAATAACTGACTGATATGCCATTGGATCTTCAGACACACAGCTCTTTTTATCGCAAGCCACTTGAAATCCTGCATCTAATGGCGTCGCGACAGGTCGACACTGTTGCATGTCATGTTTCAATAGTATGTCTTTAATATACAGCGTTTGATTCATTGCTATATTGCCTATATCGCCCTCTCTCTCAATTTGCATGCCTAAAAACATCTGCAACGGACCCTTGTCGACACATTCGAACTTTGTTGCTATCATTGATTTGATTTGCATCAGATCTGTCTTTCTCTGGCACGCTATAAGTAAATCATCAACATATATTAAGATCAAACATAGATTACCTTTTATATCTTGCTTATACAAGCATGGTTCGTTCTGACACGGGATAAACCCTATATCGCATAAAGCAGCGTTAAGCTTGGAGTTCCACTCCCGACCTGCTTGTTTTAAGCCATAGATCGCTTTGTTGAGCCTTAGCACTTTCTGCTTACACTTCTTGTGCTCGTAACCCTCAGGCTGCTTCATGTAAACTTCGTCGTTTAACTCACTGTTCAAATACGCCGTACAAACATCCATTTGGTGTAAATATAGCTTCAGCTCAACAGATAGAGCCAACATCAAGCGTATCGTTTCATAGCGACACACTGGCGAAAATGTTTCGGAGTAATTTACGCCGAACTTCTGCGAACAACCTTTGGCTACCAAGCGTGATTTGTAGCGCTCAACGTTACCACTGCTATCTCTTTTGATGGTATACACCCACTTACAACCAATTGCCTGTTGGCCCTTTGGGAGATCAACCAGTGTCCATGTACTGTTTGCCACCAGCGCCTCATACTCTTTGTTCATAGCTGCCTGCCAATAAGGAGCGTTCTTGCTGCTGATCGCCTGATCAAAAGTTTGCGGCAACGGTAGTTCCTCAGCATGCATAGCGTTTAAAGTATTGTAGCTCTTCTTTGGACGCCCTGGCTTGCCAGTCCGGATAAATTTTGGCCTACCTGGTGCGTTTTTTATGACCTGTTCTGATTCCTCTGCGCTGGCGTACTCTTCACCTTCTACACTGTTGTCGCTGAAATCACCATCCCTCTTCTCATCATCATCGCTGTGTGGACTGAGCTTCATGGCATCATTTCTCGTTGCATTCGTTGACGATCTTTCTGTAGGTACATCAAACGTTATCTGGTCGGCAATCGATGCTGTTTCAATTGACTCGTCAAACAAAACATCTCGTTTTTCGACAACCTGGTGTTTTCCTTATCGTATAATCTGTAGGCTTTCGATACCAGTGAATATCCTACCATCCGATACTCCTTACCCTTCGCCTGGAACTTACTGTGGCGTGTTTTTTCTTAGCCAACAGCCACTGATCCAAATGTACGCAGGTTATTCACATCGGGCTTCTTGCCACACCACGCTTCAAAGGGTGTCTTGTCAACTAAAGCTGTAGTTGGTGATCTGTTGCGTATATAGCACGCTGTTTGCACTGCCTCTGCCCAAAGAAATTCTGCCATATGCGAGTGGACAAGTAAGCTTCTCGCCATCTCTATCAGAGTTCGGTTTGGGTGCAGAGGTCCGTAGATCGCAACTACGTTCTGCTACCAGGTTTGCCCGTTCTGCTACGCCGTTCTGCTGAGGGCTATACGGAACCGTTAGCTGTCGTCGAATGCCATTCTGCTTAAGAAAATCGTCAAAACGCTTGTTGACATATTCGCCGCCGTTATCGCTACGTATTGCTTTGATCTTCCGACCAGTCTGACGTTCGGCCATATTTTTGAATTCCAAAAATTTATCGAACACCTCGTCCTTTGACTTCAAAAAATATGTGAATATTCGCCGAGACATGTCATCAATAAATGTAAGAAAATAAGCAGAGCCACCGAGTGATCGGTTCTCAAATGGCCCACATACATCAGTATGTACAAGCTCCAGCAGATGTTTTTTTCTATTCTTCGATACCATTGGAAATGGCTGTGTATGAATTTTGCTTTTCATACATGTTCTACACTGTACCTTATCCGAGAAATCAACATTTTCTATACCGTGTACCATTGTATTCTTTGCAAGGTTCATCAAACTGGCATAATTTAAATGTCCATATCTGTTGTGCCATAGTTCTGCACTACGCCGCTGCGCAACTGTAAAACAAACATTGTTGTTGCTTCTGAAAATAAATAACTTATTGATTTTCTGTGCTTTAAGTATATGGACACCTTGCTGGCTTACGACCGCCTCCTTGGTGTTGAATAACACTTTACAACCACGCTCTACAGCTCGGCTAACTGACACAAAATTGGTTTTCATCCCAGGAATATATAAAACGCTTTCTAATTTCAACTCGCCCAAATCAGTTTGAAGTATGACGTCACCTCTGCCTACTGCACGTATGACGTTGTTGTCCGCTAGCACATCGTCTTCTTCTTGTGCCACGTATTTAGAAAAAAGGTTTCGCTCGCAACACATGTGCATTGTCGCACCGCTATCTAAACACCAGCTCGATGAATCAAGGTCATAAGCATCTGTTGCCGCCAGAACAGTAAAAGAACGATTTTCCTGCTGGCCTCTTGATGCTTCTTCTTTCCGCTTATTTTTACACTGATTTTTGTAATGACCCCGTTGGCCGCATTTGTAACACTCAATATCTTTCTTACCCTCCTTCTTTTTACGAATGGGATTTGCATTTACATGAAATGCTTGCTGCTCACTGCAATGTAGCGGTTTAACCTCAATACCCCTACGCTCCCCTTCCTCAAGCAACTTAATCTTTAATATTTCTAGAGACGGTAAGCTATCACGAGTTTCCATGGCGATGACGAAGTTCTCGTATTGCTTAGGTAAGCTTGAGAGTAGTATTATTACTGCGAGCTCCTCGCTCAACTTGATATCTACTTCAGCCAATTTGTCAACGGTTGAGCAAAAAGTATTTAAGTAGGTGCTCATGACGTCACCTTCAATCATCCGCAAACCTAGCAATTTTTTGTAAAGCGAAACTTTTCTTACCGGGCCACTAGGTTGATGCACATCTTTCAGCTTTTTCCAAGCACTCGCTGCAGACCTGCAGTTTTTAAGGTAACACAACTGTGTTGGCTTGACATTCAATGTTATCATTGCTAGTGCTTTTTGATCAAGTGCATCCCAGCTCTCCGAACCCTGAACTGGCCTTGGTGTGTCCATTACATTCCAAAGTTCTGCATGCACCAGCACACTTCGCATTTGAATACTCCAGGAATCGAAGTTTCCTTCATCCAACTTCTCGATTGCATACATTGAAGTCATGGCGACCGCGTGGGATACTAGTGAATCGCGTTATCTAATTTACCGAAAAATTATTCTACTTCTAATGTTAACCATGTAACTGTTGGGCCTGGGCCCATAACCTGATGAAATATATATGTAAATTAAAACAGTACTACAAGGTAAACGTGTAAAGTTATTTCGGTTCTTTATTGGATTAAAAACAGTATTCTCTTTAGAAGTTGAAAACGACTGAAAAGAACTATTTGACATTTATACATTTGTAGAGAATTTTAGTTGTAAGTACGGATGTAGGGATGTAGACAGACTCACATTGGGTATTTTTCTCTTTTATTTTCAACAGTTTCTACAATAATTTCGTGTCGAAAAATTCTCATGAAAATGAAAACTAGCACGAAGTATTCTTTGCGGAGAGTAAAAATTTATTTGTTGTAATAAGAGAGAACAGTTTATTCTATTGCTAATTACATCTTTTATAAACATTATTGCAAAATACTTTCTTCTTAGCTCAAGCGTTTGAATATCTATTAGTAAGCATCTAGAAACGTATGATGGTACTTCGATATTCCAATTAAGTTTATGGAAAGCGAACCTTGTGAAACTCTTTTGAACCCTTTCTATTCTTAACGAGTGTACATTATAATAAGGATTCCAAACTGTACTACAATGTTCCAGCACTGATCTTACAAGAGTTATATATAATGTTTTAAGGGCATATGGATCTGAAAAATCTTTAGAGTTTCTCCTTATGAACCCTAACATTCCATTGGCTTTATTTACTATATAATCTATATGCTTTGTAAACGTAAGTTTTTCATCCAGCATAACTCCCAAATCTTTTTTGGCAGTGACTCTTTCTAAAGTCATGTTATTGATACTATAATCAAAAATAATAGGAGATTTCGTCCTAAAGCACGTGAAACTCTGACATTTAGCAACATTAAGAAACAATTTGTTATAATCACACCATTCAGCCAAATTTTGAATATCTTTTTGAAGAAGGAGACAGTCTGAGGAAGATCGTATGACTCGGAAGATTTTCACATCGTCGGCATACATCAGGTTACTCGAAAAATTAAAACAATCTGGAATATCATTAATAAAAAGGATAAATAGCAAGGGACAAGTATGACTTCCTTGGGGTACTCCAGAGGTAACATTTATCATTCTTGACCTGTGATTACTTAGTTTGGCGTATTGAATTCTTTTATCTAAATGAAAGCCTAGTTTAGAAAGTTTGAAAATTAATATACTGTGGTTGACTCTGTCGAATGCCTTAGCAAAATCCGTAAAAATAATATCAGTTTGGAAACTATTTTCAAACCCATTAATGACAGAATCGCATAAAATTGTAAGGTTAGTAGCAGTAGATCTACCTGACACAAAACCATGCTGAAATTCAGACACTATACCTTTAACAAAAAAGCTCAATTTTTTGCAAATTAGCATTTCAAACATTTTGGGAATGACTGATAATTTGCAGATTGGTCTATAGTTGATCACGTTTTGCTTCGATCCTGACTTATGAATAGGAGTTATAAAAGAAACTTTCCAGCAATCCAAAAACTGGCCACTTTTAAGGGATTTGTTGAAAATCAAACAAAGCGGCAAGGCCAAAGAAATCGAACAATTTTTCAATGCGATAGGGGCGATATTATCAGGCCCAGCACTTTTGTTTATATCAAGGCCATTTAAGGCTTCCAAAACTTCGGAAACACTTAATTCGATGCTACCAACATCAATAACATTAGAAGGGAAGAAAGCAGGAGGTTCACAGGAAGAAGAGGGCAGATAGACAGAACTAAAATAATCGGCGAAAAAATTACATATGACATTTACATCACTAGACAAGTTATCAAAATATTTCATACAGCTTGGAAGTCCTAAAGATTTTCGTTTGGTATTTATAAATTTCCAGAAGTGTTTACAGTCTGTTTTAATTTTTGACTCTACAGAGACTATATAATCGTTAAACAGGAAGCTATTGAGGCAGTCAAATTCCAGGTGACACCGAGTATAATTATGTTTAAGAACATGATTATCTCTGCTATGCTTGTAAGCTTTGTAAGCTTTGTTTTTCCTGTTTTTAAGATTTAATAATCTTCTGTTGAACCAGGGTGGATTGGAATTTGATTTACGAATTTTTTTAGGAATATTCAATTCAAAAGTTTCATCAAGGCACATAACGAATTTTTCAAGCGCGTGACTAAGACTTAAATTATTTAAAATTTGATCCCATGGAATAGCAGATAGATAGTTATTAATTGCTTCAAAGTTTGCACGTTTATAATCAAAATAAAATTCTGGTACATCAATGACATCACTAATATAAGTTAAGAATTTACACTCTACAGTAAGGCATATATGATGAATTTTGTTTTCTATAACTGGGAAATCAGTCTTTTCTACATGAGCTTCCAGATCTTTATCCACAAAAATTAAGTCTAATATACGATTCAGGCTGTTATAAAAACTGTTCAACTGTATAAGACTAAACTGACTAAAGAAATCCACAACTAACGCTTCTATGTCAGAATTAACATTGAATGGTACTAAAATCTTATCATCTTGATCTGTTTCCCATCTTATTTCACCAAGATTAAAATCTCCTAAGATCATTACATGGTCAGAAGTAGTTTATTTAGAAATGATTGACAATTTAATAAATGCAAGTTATACAAATCTAATGAGCTACCTGGTCGGATATAGCTACCGCTAATGTATAGATTTAGGTTTCTATTCAATTTTATTTTTATTAATAGCTGGTCAACATCGAAGGAAGATGGATCACTATCAGAAACAAGTTCGATTTGACTACAAACGAAATTTTTTCTGACTGCAATTATAACACCTCCTCCTCGATCAAAACCAGTTGTAACTGAACATCGATCTTTTCGAAAAACTACAAATTGATTACAATTAAATATCTCAGAAGTAAGATGATTTTCATTAAGCCAAGTTTCAGTGAGCACTATTATATGATAATCTTGAGATGCGAAGTATACATACAATTTACTCAATCTAGTTCGAATTCCTCCGACATTTTGGTAATAGATGGAGAGATTATTAGAGTTGAAAGCATTTGAACTTATTCCAGCAGGAACGATTTATTGGTGAGTCAACAATTTCTGATACGCCAACATCAATAGTTGCGGCATGAGTTCGGTTTCCGACGGTGGATATGGCAGCAGGTACATTGCAGGAATCAATTTGGATATCAGCTTCAGTGATTACTATGTAGTTGACGGGAATGCATAGCTGGTATCGTTTTTTGGAGTGTAGATAAAGTCTCGAACTTCTACTCCCATAGGCCAAACAGAGGGATTGAGAAATTTTTGCGAAATAAAAAATGAAATTTGAGAAAATCTTCAGTAGTTTTTTTTATAGCATTATATTTGGCGGACCATTTATGTGAAACAATCCTACAGTTTAAAGTTTGTGTTGCCATTTAAGTAACAGAAAATTGACGTGATTGGCTTTATCATAGTAACTACTCATCTTTTTTTGTTGGCCATTGCGTGCATACACAGCTATAACCGAAGCAGTAATACTCTTGAGCATTTGATGCTGCTTTTACACAGAAAAACTCTAATTGTGTTATTTCTGTCAACTCATGTTGTATATAATATTAGTCGACAGGACTTTTTTCTTTACGTTAAAACGCAAAGTCACAGCATACGTTTTTGAATGAGCCTCTGATTTCGTTTAAGGTTCTTTTCTTTTTCGTTTCAATCAAGGGTCTATCCTTCAAATGACGGAAGCTAAATTAAATTCTTTTATAAACCAATACTTTTATCCCCCAAATGAACTCGTTTGATGTTCTATTTTTTCTTTCATTATTCCGTTAAGCAAGTTTGGATTTCATCAAATCGCGTGCAGATCCTCGTTGGGTGTGTTGCGGTTGGTGCTTTTCATCATCCCCGTCGTTCCATTTAATCATGGTTTTAATGCAAAAGTCAAACCTAAGTGCTTTGTAAATGCCACTCAAGATAAGTGCGGTAGTCCAATTCGCTTTTCCAAAATAATTTTAAATTTCTCACACACTATGAACCATGCTCATAGACACACACAAATATGTACGCGTGTAACTTAGATAAATAGAGAAGCATTTAAATTAATTCTATTCTTGTACTCGTTTCAGATACCAATAATTGGATCGAATGCTCTTGAACAAAAATGCTCGAATCAGCCATTCAGTAATTCATCAACGTTCCTAATTAAGATGGTATCGAATGTGGGTCTTATTATCTCGGCATTGATTATTCTTGCAGCAACAATTTGGGGTAAGTTTTCTTGCAAACATTGATATTAATTAAATAACGTTTTGTGAACGGGATAGTACAGATAGCTTTGCAACCATTCTTCAAGCACTACTCTCTGGCGCATGCAAGAATGTCCATTGGTTCTGTTTGAATGATGAAGCATGTTCTTGGAATAGTATATGCTCCAAACTCGCCAAAACATATTTGAAAGGTGAATTTCAGATATATCTTTGTTTGTTTAGAAAGAAACGATTACATTAAAGATAAGACTGAGATGAGTAGCATTGTTAAACAACTTCAAACATACAAAATAATTTATCCATATCACATGGCCTTAGAAGCTTAACTTTATAGAAATTTACGCCTGATAATATTGGCTATCGTTCTGCATAAAATGACTATCGTTTTACTAACGACTAACGTCTTTTATTTGATGGTACCTTTGTCCGCCTGTTACGCGGGATGTTCGTGGTTCGAATCCCAACAGAAACAAAAAAATGTTTTCCCCGGGTATCAAATTTCGCGAGGAATTGGCAAGTCTTCCGATACTAAGGTCATTGCCATGAACAGCGCAGTTAGCCGTTCGGAATCGGAAGAAAATTGTAGGTCCCCTCTATTCCCTCACAAGGCATGGTTGTGAGAAATACGCAGGGCTCAGCTCTGTTGCGATACCCTATATGTATGTAACATCCAACTATCTAAATGAGCGGGTTTTGTTTTAAAAAAAAAAAAACTACTATCACTAAATAAAAACGAATTTCGTTTAATAAAATTTATATCGTTTGAGACATACGACTATCTTCCAACAACAAAAACTAATACCTTACTTTGCAAGCCTGATTATATTTAACGATATTATGACAATAAACTCAAGCAGTTCGATCCTCGGTGGTAACTAAATATAAATAAGACGGCACAACAAAACTATGGAAATCTCGACCATTACGCATTTCAAGGACCTGCAATTTTAGGCCGATTCTGAAAGACTAAAAGAAAGCGCTTTTCATGGCAGTGTGTAACTACTCTCGGAGAACTAGCCAATCATACCTGTTAGGATTTGTAAAATCGAGCCTCCTTCGTAATAAGCAGTCATGCTAAACTTCAATAGTAGCTAAGGAAAATATATTTTCCAAATAGGGGTAGTCCGATAAGTACTTAGCCTCTCCGCCCAATAGCGCCACTATCGCAAGTGTAGTACATTTTTGTAGAAGGCTACTGTCGAAATTTCAGCCAAATTGAACTCGTAGTTTTGTTTTAACTGCGTGTGGAAGCAAACGTGTCAGCGGATTATAGAAAAATGGAAAAAGGGCAATATCGGTCAGTGATTCGATTCTTGTTTTTGGAAGGGAAATCACGCAGCGAAATCAAAGAGAGGTTGGATGCTGTGTACGGTGACTCTTCTCCTTCGATTGCGACAGTCAAAAATTGGTTCAACGAGTTTCAACGTGGTCGCACGTTGGTTTTTGATGAGCTACGCTCAGGTGCCCCGAAAACGGCTACCACGGAGGACAATGTTACAAAAATCCACGATCTCGTATTGGCAGACCGCCGATTGAAGGTGCGCGAGATAGCTGAGATAGTAGGCATCTTGAAAGACCGCGTGGGTCATATCCTGCATGAAATTTTGGACATGAGAAAGCTGTCGGTGCGACGGGTGCCGCGTTTGCTCACTCCGGACAACAAACGCAACCGTGTGACCACTTCAGAGCCGCTGCTAAATTGGTCGAGTTGGGCTATGAACTACTGCTTCATCCACCCCACCGTATTCTCCAGATTTGACCCCGTGCGACTTCTTTTTATTTCCAAACTTGAAAAAATCACTTGCCAGGCAGAAATTTGTGTCGAATGAGGAGGTCATCACCGCCACGGAGGCCTACTTTGCAGAACTCGAGAAAACGTATTTTTAAGATGGGTTAAAGAAGTTGGAACATCGCTGGGTCAAGTGTATCGAACTAAAAGGAGATTATTTTGAAAAATAAATCAATACTTTTCCAAAATTTTCGTTTTTCTTTTGTAGGCTAAGTACTTATCGGACTGCCCTCGTATCATCGATGAGGGCTAACAACACCTAACATAACAAAATCTGACTGTTCAATATTCCAAGAAGGAGGAGCCATACGCACACATGTCTGCGTATGCCTACTGGGCTGTTGTATCTTCCAACAGGGATGAGAAGATCGTCTACCGATCTGCGATGTAATACTGGCAGAGCATAATAGTCTTTCAAATAAATAGGACATGCTGTCCGCATAGAACAAAATGTGTCTATTTTATTTTCGAAGTGCTTGCGCTTGGTATATATTTAAATATATTCTTACTTGAAACTTAGATCTACAGTCCGCTATTATTAATCAAGGTCCTTCAGAGCCGAACATTGGGCTACCCCTTTGAAAACTGTATACCTACGTGAAAGTGATAAAGAAAATAAGTATAAAACAAAACAATAACAATAAAAAACAAACTAGGGAGGTATACATACCTATAGTGATTTACTACGTGAAAGTGAAAAAGAAAATAAGTAAAAAAAAAAAAAAATAAAACAATTATAATAACAAGCAAACTACATATAGTGAATTAGTGAGCTTACTGGTACTGGTAAGCAAAAAAAAAAAAAAAAAGCCTACAAAAAGCAACAATTCCATTGCAAAACCAACTTGTGGTCTTTAAAATTCTCATACAAGTGAGTACAAATACACATGGGTCAGTACCTACCTACCTTCAAATAACTTTTTAAAAAAATGGTTATGATATCAATGAAAATACCAGTGCCAAAGTCAATATCATTTGGCTTATAGGCAGTGCTGCCGTTTCTACTGTCATGACAGTAGACTACTGTTTTTTCACTCTAAAAAAGTCCAATCTCCTGTCTCCTGTTACCAAGGCATTTTTTTCAAAATTCTACTGTTTTTCTGACTTTTCTAACTATTACATTGAGTAACTCAATAGTCAAACATTTTATTACTTTTTGCAAATATTTATCATAAGTTCATAAGAATTTTTTGTATCCTCGTACCACAATATTCTTCATCTTCAAGAAAAGATATTATAAAAGAACATACCTGTTCAAGTTCTACCTCGAGATGGCTAATAATTTCATTTTGCTAGATAAATTAAATATTTCAGATGCTGATAATTATAAAAACTTGTCTCAGATTTATTTGGGGGCCGAATGTGAGGAATTTTTAAGAAAATCAGTTAATTGATTGAAGATGTTGAAAATATTCGGGAAAATGCTTTAAATGTCTACATTAAAGGATGCAGTGAAATAAAAAAACGTTTTCCAATAGATAGTTTACTTTTTCAACAGTTTCAATTTGTAGATCCTTGTATAGCTCTTAATTTAAACAGAACACAAAACTTGAATTCTTTGCAAATACTTTGTAATCATTTTTCAAAATTGATAAATACAGTTGATCTTTTAAACGAGTGGCATAGTTTGCCTACGTACTTTAAATCAAAGAAAGACAAAAGTAAAAGACGCTGGTATTGAAGAATTTTGGAACATGATTTGCAGGTATCAAAGATTACAACGATGAACTAATTTTTAAAAATATCTTTAAATTGGCTGAGATTGTTTTAAGTTTGCCACACTCAAATGCAGAATGTGAGCGAATTTTCAGCATTGTTACCGATGCAAAAACAAAAAAACGAAACTGTTTAGGGAATAAGACTCTCAATGCAATTGCTGTCATAAGATCGCACTTAAAAGAAGATGATTTGAATTGTACGGCATTCCAAATTACGGAAACACATTTGAATTTAATGAAAAATCAATGAGAAAATATGTGATTATATTTTAAATAATAATTTCAACTAAAAGACTGATATATTGTCTTATTTTATTTTAGTTTTTAATTCTTTTTTGATTAGTAAGCCATACATTTAAAAATATGTAATTGTGAACATGAAATTTTTTGTTTAGTTTTTGGATAATTTTATAAGTTATTTATTTTGTTTGCTTTGAATAATAATTAAGTTTTGTTTTGAAAAAATAAATAAAAAATAAATAAATGGATTTCCAGTTTAGTTTGGTGAGACCAAACAGAAACCTTAGAACTTTTTTCATTTTGTAAGGTTGATGTATCGAGTTTTCAACTCTCTGCATAGCATTCTTATGAAGAAACATTGCTAAATCTTTATTTGACTTAAGGTGATGCCAGCACGTTATTGATAAATACCGACGTAAGCGAGGTTCACTAACACATTCGAGTCCAGTTGGACGTTCTATTCGAAAAAAATTAAATCTCCTGTTTTTTCAACCCATTGAACAGGAAATCTCCTGTTTTTATCAATTCATCGAACGGCAGCACTGCTTATAGGTATTAGAAAATAGCTTTCTTTATATGTATGTATATGTTCTCTTTGTATTATGCCGATTTAACGATACTTATTACAATACTAGATACGTATGTAGCTATGTGGTTGTGCACTGTTTAGAGCACTCGTAGTTTTTCACTTTTGGGAAGATGACGAGATTTGAATTTCTGCAAGTAAGGAAAATGCGCATGATGGTAGGGATCTTGTCAGTTGATGTTGCATAACGTTTGCTTTGCATTCTTTCATCTCACATTTCTTGAACGAATGTTAGCATGGGCGTGGCTTTCATCTCGGCTCTTCATGTCCTTTGCACAATGTGCTGCTATATTGGTGCAGTGGTATATGTATTTTCACTATGAACAAAAACAAAGGTTGTTTTTCAGTGATAGCCTGCTCCGGCGTGTAAATATATAGAATTTATGATATATATGTATATTTGAGCAACATGTACAGTACAGCTTGTTTATCCAACCAAAGGGATTGGAAACTACCCTTGACTTATTATCTTTCTTTTGTTTAACTGAAGATTTTGCTATGCGTTTGTTTACTTAAAGTATAATGGTTATGGGTATACCTAGATCTGATTTGGTTTCCGAATACTGTTGCGTTTTATGGACCTGCGAAAGGGTTTTTTGTTTATTTTTCTGTTTCTTTATTTTTTGGGTTTTTGTTCTCAATTAAGTTCAGCTCAGGGTCAAACACAAATAATGATTGTTTTTAAATGACGGCCAGCCTAAACATATGCACATACCTATATAATATGAAATCTGCGCAACTGGCTTTGCCTTTCCTTGCACGTGTTCTTCCGAATCAAACGCAAAAGTAGTTACCAACCCTTGCTTTATCATACTTTGATTTTCTTTTTTTGGGTAAACCTATCTGCCGGTTCGATGTCCAGCTACACGGTGCCATAGATCTCGTCGCTATTTAGAACTTAGGAATACTGTTAGATTTTATTACCCTGCGAAATAGTTTTTGTTTATTTTGTCGTTCTTAGGTAGGTAGGTCTAGCTAATAACGATTGTTTTTACAATATGAGATCTGCCCAACATGCTTTGTTTTTCCTTGCACGTGTTCATCTGAAGAAAATGCATGAGTAGGTAGTTCCTGCCCTGTCATTCATTAATATATTTCGGAGTAACGATTCGGCCAAAGTTTTGTTTGCTTTGGATATATGGTATAGGTACCTCTATATCGGTTCGATGTGCAGCTGCATAGTATCGTAGATCCTACGACTGTTTGCATATTTTAGGATTCTTTGTCCCTAAACTCTTTTTTTTTCTAGTTTTGCATCTCGATGTTTTTATTTTTCATGCAGCTGGTGGTCGACCGATAGAGTCATCACCGCAGTTTTGGACTGCCTTTAGGATCTATTATATTTTCTTTGTTTTTCTTTTATGAGGTCAATCTTCTCATATTGTTAGTGTAAAGATGTTGATTTTTTTCTTTTTTCTTTCCGCGTTGGATGGTTGGTCGATCCATTTTAGACTACCATTACGGTCAGTATTTGTTATGAGAGGAATTGAACCTTTTTTTTTTATCCATTAACTTATGCGCAGTCATAAACCACGGTGGCAGTCAGGTTTTGGGTTTCTTTGTCCCTAAACTCTTTTTTTTTTCTAGTTTTGCATCTCGATGTTTTTATTTTTCATGCAGCTGGTGGTCGACCGATAGAGTCATCACCGCAGTTTTGGACTGTCTTTAGGATCTATTATATTTTCTTTGTTTTTAATTCTATACGAAGCAAAAATTCTATACGAAGCAATAATTCTATACGAAGCAATAATTCTATACGAAGCAAAAATTCTATACGAAGCAATAATTCTATACGAAGCAATAATTCTATACGAAGCAAAAATTCTATACGAAGCAATAATTCTATACGAAGCAAAAATTCTATACGAAGCAAAAAAAAAAAAAAAAAATTCTATACGAAGCAAAAATTCTATACGAAGCAAAAATTCTATACGAAGCAAAAAAATTCTATACGAAGCAAAAATTCTATACGAAGCAAAAATTCTATACGAAGCAATAATTCTATACGAAGCAAAAATTCTATACGAAGCAATAATTCTATACGAAGCAATAATTCTATACGAAGCAAAAATTCTATACGAAGCAATAATTCTATACGAAGCAAAAATTCTATACGAAGCAAAAAAAAAAAAAAAAAATTCTATACGAAGCAAAAATTCTATACGAAGCAAAAAAATTCTATACGAAGCAAAAATTCTATACGAAGCAAAAAAAAAAAAAAATTCTATACGAAGCAAAAAAAAAAAAAAATTCTATACGAAGCAAAAAAAAAAAAAAAAATTCTATACGAAGCAAAAAAAAAAAATTCTATACGAAGCAAAAAAAAAAAAAAAAAATTCTATACGAAGCAAAAATTCTATACGAAGCAAAAAAAAATTCTATACGAAGCAAAAAAAAAAAAAAAAAATTCTATACGAAGCAAAAAAAAAAAAAAATTCTATACGAAGCAAAAAAAAAAAAAAAAAATTCTATACGAAGCAAAAATTCTATACGAAGCAAAAAAAATTCTATACGAAGCAAAAATTCTATACGAAGCAAAAAAAAAAAAAAAATTCTATACGAAGCAAAAATTCTATACGAAGCAATAATTCTATACGAAGCAAAAATTCTATACGAAGCAATAATTCTATACGAAGCAAAAATTCTATACGAAGCAATAATTCTATACGAAGCAACATACGAAGCAACAATTCTATACGAAGCAACAATTCTATACGAAGCAATAATTCTATACGAAGCAGTTGTCCGCAAGAGACAACATATGTACTTACAAGTTGGTCGCAAGGCCAATATTTTTAAACGAAGCAGTTGCCCAAACGAGAAATTCTTCCGAGGACAAATGGCCAAAATGGAACAATCGGAAACTTCCGCGTGCTCAACAATCAGAAGCAGATGTTTAAAAGAACACTTTCACTATCCTCGTCATGGTCTTGACTCTACTAAGTCAAAGTGGGCAGGATAAACACCTTACGTCCAGCGGTTCGTACGTTTATTCTGCGACAGGTGGTCGATGCGCAATAAAACGCATTCGCCAAACGCATATTCGCATACATTGGACTTTGCCGGTCCGTGTAGAACTCGGGCATATTCAGGACGGGATGTTCCAGTGACATCGAATGCCTACCTATGCCTCTTCATTGATTTTTCCCATTGAAGCTGTTCAATTGGAGTTAGTCAACGACCTCAGCGCGAAGGCATTTCTAGCAGCATTAGACCGTTTAGTTGCACGACAAGAAGATCGGTTAAATGAGAAGGAACTTCAGGATGAGGTGGCTAAGCGTAAAATTACGTGGCATTTTAATACTCCTCTGGCACCACATCACGATGGGCTGTGGGAAGCGAGTGTGATACGCGCAAAGTACCACCTAGACAGAGAAATTGGTATACTCGCAGCCTTACGTTTGAAGACCTCTACACTGCCTTCGTTCGCATTGAGGCTTGCCTCAATTCCCGACCTCTATGTGCTTATGACCTCACAGCCCGTACACCAGGCCATTTTATTGCTGGCTGCCAAATAATTCGTCCTCTGGGTCCAGATGTCAAGGAAGTAGCATCCCATCGCCTAGATAGTTGGTACAAAATTCATCAATTGGAACAAAATGTTTGGAGCAGATGGTCCCAAGACTATTTGAGTGAGGTAAAACTCCGTACGAAATAGAAACAGCCCAAGCGCATTTGGAAACGGGCACGCATTACAAAGGTGTATCCCGACAAAAACGGACGAGTAAGGAGCGCTCGCATTCGTTGTAACGGCCGGATGTATGACCGACCGGTCACAAAACTAAAACTATGTCTAATAATGTGGAGCGAAAATGTGTGCCAACCGCAAATGCACCAATGATTGTACACTGGTTGAAGGTGAAGAACAGAACGTTGTCGCTAATGTGGTAACCGACGGCAAGAGACGCCTGCAGATACGTAATATGGTTGTATCGATTTATTTCTATTCTATTCTTTTATTATTTCATTATTTAAAAAAAAAAAAAAAAAATATTAATAATAATTTAATATGAACACTTTGTTTGCTTTATAAAATAGGAAATAATTAAACTTGGAAAACAGTCCATCGAATAGTGCGCATCTGAGGCGTACGATCATCTCTAACGCTACCAACGCTATCCCCACAGGAAGGGTTTTTGCTCCAGGGTTGAGTTCAACCATGCTGTTTCAAAAGGAGCGCCAATAAATAGTTAAACCACCAGGTTTAAAGTGGGCAGGATGTTCAATATTCCAAGAAGGAGGAGCCATACGCACACATGTCTGCGTATGCCTACTGGGCTGTTGTATCTTCCAACAGGGATGAGAAGATCGTCTACCGATCTGCGATGTAATACTGGCAGAGCATAATAGTCTTTCAAATAAATAGGACATGCTGTCCGCATAGAACAAAATGTGTCTATTTTATTTTCGAAGTGCTTGCGCTTGGTATATATTTAAATATATTCTTACTTGAAACTTAGATCTACAGTCCGCTATTATTAATCACTGACGATTGCCTGTTGCCTTCCTCCCCTGAAACAATGTAACCGCAACACCCGCTTCGCTAAGAATGCTCATCTGTTTTACCTTGAGCCCAACTTAGAACGTCTGCTCAAGTATAGAGATTCATATTTTATTCGCATTAACCGTATGTGGAATGCTCTTCTAGCCACTATTTTTCCCTGCATTAGAATTCACAAGAGAGCATTTTTTAAATCCTTTCATATTTTCCTCAATGCTCGCACTGTGTTTTAAAACATTTATAAAGGTATTCAAAACCTATTGATGTGCGCGTTAAATATCAAATATCAAATCGTGGTAATCTTGAAATAGCTTTTATTCGAGTCATTAATTGATTGTTTTGTTGTGATGAGCGTGAAAGACTTAAACTATCATTATTCGACAAAAACGACGATAGTTAGACAGAGACGACACACAAAATTGTCGTTTGAAACATATGTAGTTTAATAAAAACGACTATCGTTTAAAACCAGCTTCTGTCAGTTTAAAACAAGCTTTGTGTCAAGTCATAAAAGAATATTGTGTGAGAAACACGCCTTTCATTTAATAAAAACGACTATAGTTAAAAAAAAAACTATCATTCTATTGAAACTGCTTTCATTTGATAAAATCTACAGTTGTTCGACAGAATCGACTTTCGCAACGATTTTTTTTCAACAAATAGTTATCGTTCTATAAAAACGTTCTACGTAAACGTAAACCGCCTTAAAAAATATCTCTACAAGCATTTCTGATTGTTTGTATATTTTACGTCTTCACATTTATGAGATAACGCTGTTTTATGAACGATTATCGTTAAACGTAATAAGCATCGAAAACATTTCCGATTGCAGTTTTGGTAGAACACTATAACCATTTTGTTCGTAGACCTACAGTTTCCATTTGTCAAAAGATGAAATTCGGCTCCGTAAACAACACTGGTTTCTTGGTTCTAGATTCATTTAAATAATATCAAATGTGCTCCTGCACACATGTTTGCCCTATTATTGCCCTGGAAGCGTGTTAGCTTTATGTAGTTTAAGAACATAAACAAATAGCAACATATCCAGCGTTTCTCATATAACTCCTACTTTACTATCTCTATAGTCTCTCTTTCATTTCAAAAGGACATGCAAGTAGTATGGCAGAGGTATAAGTATAGAAGTATAAACATTGTTTGGCTTCGCATATAATGTATAAGGGCAAAACATTGCTTATGGTTGCAAAGCTAGTAGAGAAAGCGCATAGCACTCCTTCTTCGTTGACTTCGTTGAGTTATAAGGTTGATTAATTGCATTTTGTATTCTATTTTACAGTGCTTATAGTTTGTTCGCCGCAACGGAGAGGCAACAACAGAACGGATATCAACTCTGAAGGTGAGTTTAATTAACAATTTCCATATCACATCCCAAGATATTCGCCTCAAAGTTTTGGCCACGGATGGGTTGGTTTCCTTTGCTTCTCTCTCTCTCTCTCCCTCTCTGTTTATTTATTCAAGCTAAGGGTTTTAAGTGAACTGCTTATTGCTGCTGCTGTTGCTGCTCCTTCTACTTCTGAAGCACGGGGAGGCCAAGAGGTTCATCATGGAAGCCAAATTTTCGTAAAACTGTGTCACTTATCTCTGTGATTAATTTCCTTCGGCGACACTCTATATAGTCATGGTGTGGCTGGTTTTCCTGGTTGCAAGAGGAGATTAAATTTAAGTTCATTTAAAATTTTTGGACTATAACACTTGGGAATGCTATTAGAGAATACTTGAAGGAGTATGAGTTGTGGTAGGATAGACGCTATCACCCCAAACCAACTAGCACCAACTTGGAAATCTTCTGTGTAAATTGTCAAGGAATTTTGTGTGTATAACATCATAGATGCGGGGCATATTTGCATTGTTCTGTTAAATGATAGAGGTGGCGGTGGTGGGTGATTTGGCTTGGCATGTACCTTCTCTGATATGCTGAAACTCAAAATGAATACTAATTGGTACGGAGACAGATGAGAATGATTGATGAAGTTCTAAGCAAGAAGAAAAATGTTTACTTATGGGTGGTTTTTTTTCTTACTTCTTTTTGTTCTTCTTTTTGTTGGATTAACGGATAAGTCCGATAAGAAATCTTAAGCAGGCAGGTTGACGGGTAGGTAAACTTTTACTGGAAGAATTATGTTACATCAACATACCTGTACATACGAATGGAGTTAAGATTGCGGGAGGTGGTGGTGTCTGGAGTGTTTGCTTAAAAAGAAAAAACAAAAGCGTGCTGTTTCAAATTAGAGGGTCTGAGGGGAAATTGATTAAGGCACTTCTGATTTGCAATTTAAGAAAATAATAAAGTTGATCTACGTATTAAGGAGGATGTTGTGGTCATCGTTTTCGAACTTGAAACATGTACATTTGTCTACGCCTCTTCAAGTCGACTCTTGCCGATCAAAGCGTGTTCAGGTAAACTCTCACGTTATTGAACATAAAACACATGTTACACCAAGTATAAGGACCAGTATAAAGACCTTCCCAGTTTTGCTGAAGTTTCGGTGGCAATCCCTTTTGACGATGAGGATTATAAAGCCACACACGATCTCCTGTAGGGCTATTCCAGAAAGCGCGGCTGATCGCTTTTGGTGGCGGAAATGAATTTTCGTATTCTCAAAAGCGAATCGCTTTTAATTTTTTTTCCCATGGAAAGCGAAAGCGCTTTCCAAACGTCACTCTTTTTTTTCGTAGAAACTATACCTTTTTGACATAATTCATTTCGTTTTCAAAAGCGATAGGTGTTGTAGTGTCGAATTGCAAGCGGATTGATAGAAAAATGTAAATAATGAAACAATTAACTATCATCAATTGAATTGAGAGTAATTTTCTTTTTTATTTTATTAAAGGAGTCAAAAACACACTACAACACAACAATTTTTTATGCTTGAACCCTCCGCTAAGAAACGAAGAGTAGCAGCAACCAGCGAGCTTCAGAATAGGAGTCAATGAGTTTCTATTTTGAGGTTTAAAATGTCCATTTGTTCCATCTAAAATATAGCAAAAGCAAAACGCTTCTTTTGAAAGTCGAAATAATTTTACAAACTTATAGAAAATATTTTTGAAGTAATAAACAAACAAAAATGATTCAAATTTACATCGAGTGGAGAAGAACCACTTCTGAATTCTGATTAGCTTTCTTTGAATTCGTTGAAACAGCTGATACCTAGGGAAAACTTGGAATTCTTATTGGAAAAACTTGGAAATAGATGACATTTGCGTGGATGGATAAGACTTCCAAATGGAAATATTGGAAGTTTAATCTCCAACCATGATCGCTTTTCAGAATAACCTAAAGCGAAGCGCTTCGCAATTGAGTTATCGCTTTAAATACGATCCGCCGCGCTTTCTGGAATAGCCCTACTGCTTGGAATCCTGCCGTTGTCGCTTTTGTGTCGTACCGTGTCTTCATCCGGTCGCTATAGGCTTTCATCCGTGCCCTTGTTCTTTTATGGATGTCAACGAGTCTCTCCTTGAGGTCGTCCAAATACTCGTTTGTGTCCTGTGGTTCTTCTGTCGGGTAGTAGTCCGCACACTCCTTGGAAGATGTTTGACTCGAAGTTCCTCCCTTGGTCGGAATGGAGTTCCACAGGTACGCCAATTCTGCTCACCCAGTTAAACACAATCTAGTCAACCACCGTTTTGACTTTTTAATTTGGGATAGCATACGCCTAAGGCCACTTGCTAAAGTAGTCCATTACAACCAGAATTTACTTGTTTCCAGCGTTGGTCTCTGGAAAAGGCCCAGCCACATCTACTGCAATCCTCTCAAAAGGCGATCAAACGTTGTACTGATGCATCTTACCTTGAATCTTTCTACCAGGTCCTTTGGTTGCAGCACACTTGTCACATGTTCGGCACCTCTTCTCCACGTCATTTTTAGCATGCAACCAGTAGAACCGATGTCGCACCTTCTCCAGTGTTTTGTTAACTTCCAGGTGGCCTCCAGAAGGTCCGTCATGCATCTCCCGAAGAACTTCACTGACCTTCGATTGCGGTACGATCAGCTGCATCACATATGATTTACCGCCAGCGTATTCCCATCTTCGCCTGAGGACACCTTCTTGCACATATAGTGAGTCCCACTGTGCCCAATAGGCTTTGAGAACTGGACTCGCTGTCAGAAATGTCTCCCCATTCAGGTTTCTCTTCATTTTCTTTCCATGCGAGAATGGGTTCGATATTTGGATTCTTCTGTTGAGCAGTCCTCACTTCATCATTGCTCCATCCGCATATGGGGTCAGCTCTTAGTCGCTGAGCGGTAATAATTTCTTTGTCTTCTTGCCGCCTACAATGCTTGTAATCCACTTTGCATGGTCTTCGGGATAATGCGTCGGCGTTTGAGTGCAGCTTTCCTCTGCGGTTCTTAGACCGTAGCTTATGGTGTTATGAAGCCACGTCGTCTTTACCGTAATGGGATGTTTTTTGGTCCCTCTTTATTGTCTTTTTGTGTACTATAAGCCAAGGAGAAGCTATAATTTATAACTTGGTTGTATTTATGATGACGTAGCCAGATGACCCCTTGGCGTTGGCCATCGACTGTTCGAAAGTAGGCTAAGAAACTGGACTCTAAAGCTCACATGTTTTCAGTCACCTGTAAATAATTCGAAACTCATAAGTGCCAGATTGTTGCATAAGGCAATGCCGTTGAAGGCACCATGACAGCACTTTATCCGTGCATCGCTTTGGATTTCGTTAAACAGATAAATGAATGAATCTGCTTTCATTTATGCAGTAAACTCTTTTTTCGCCATATTGCTACCAAGTAACTGTCCTCACAACAGCCGTCGTGGATTGGTTTCAGTTTTTAATCCTTGCGGCATGTTTCCTGTAAACCCCGCTAACAGCAGCAGCAGCAGCAGCAACAGCAACAGCAACAAAAAAAGGATAATACTGATTCAACCATTACTTCCTCTTTATTATTTATTTGAGTGTAAAAATTTAACATTTATGTTTTGCTCTCATTTTTAATAATTTTTTTTTTTTTCATTTCTTTCTGTTAATTCTACCACACAAGCAAGTCTCTTATCTGCAAAATCCACAATTTAATCTTGACAACTACAGCCCACGGGATAATTTTGAAAACTGTTAACAATAAAAAAAATCTTGTTTCTTCTCTTATTAATTGTCCAGCATTTAAAAATAATTGAATGAAATTAATTTCGCCTGAATAATTTAATAAAATTAACTTTGGTGCTTCATTTTCAGTGTTTTCAACTTCTGTAAAGAATAAATCTCCCAACACCAGTGCCGCCGGAGGATCCTTCAGTCAGAGGACAACGGACCAGCTATATCCCAATTTGTCGTCATACTATGGTAAATAAATTTCATGCTCATAAAATTAACGTAGGTAATCGCTGTTATTAATTGTGTTCATTTAAATTGTCTCCTTTTTTCTCGTTTTGACTTAAATATTTTTTTCTTTTTTCATTTTGTTGCTCATTAATATTTTTTATGTGAACTTTCATTTTGCCTCTTACAGCTGGAAACAAATCTGATACACGAAGTAGTGGTGGCAATCAGAGTTTTTTACCTGGCAATGAGTCGCCTGTTTATGGAGATACAACATTGATATCGCCGCAGAAACGAATAAATCGTCGCTACATATAACATGTGGAGAGTGCAGAAAGGTTAGAATTTAATGACTGATTGGTGGATGTCAAATTTGTGTTCCTAATGAATTGAAAGGGTGAGACTGGGGCTTGGGTTCTGAAACTAAAAAAAATAAAAGACTTTTGATTGTATGTAGCTCTAGCGAAGGAACCCTTTCATTAATTGTGGACGTACATTTTGTGTGTAAATATTTATAGGACACATTTTCATTGTTAGTTTTATCTTAATGTTTACTTTAATGGTTTTTTTTTTTGCTTATGACGTAAGTGCCCATTGGCAATTTTGATTTAAATGAATTTAAGTTATTTTGTTTCGTTTGTGTTCGATATTTGCTAAGAAATTAAGAACTTTTGTTTTGTGAATAAAAATATTAATAAAACTAAAACTACAATGTAAAAACAACTTAATTAATACTTTTAGTGATAAACTGCTGTAAAATATTAACAGAAGACATTCGAATTGATGCTCAAAGTTAGGTACACTGGGAGAGGTACTAATTGTCTAATTTTGTTTTCCTTTTTTTTCATAGGTAGATGTGACAAATACTTTAAAGAAGGACTGTCAATTCCTTTCATAATTCTCTAAGATCAGTCTTTGACCACAGTTTTTTTTTATTTTTAAGAATTTGTACGTTCACTAAGTTTAAGTATGACTTATAAGAGTTAAACCATTTAAATTAACGAAAATGCTTTAGACAAAGAAAATTGAAGGAGAAACGCTGATTGTATAGATGTTCTCATCCCATTAAAGGATCATTGGCAGCTGAAAGTTTTGTTGTTCGGAAATATTTGTTTAGGTTTGGATCTTAGGATCTTGAAGTAAATATTCAGTACTCTTTAGAATCATGACCATTGCGTCTTAAAAAGGATCAGTGTTTTTCTATTTATCTGCTTTCCGCCCGTGATCCGGTGTATGCAGCGTCCAGCGTTCCATTATTCATTTCACTGACTTCCAGATAATTTGTTGCAACTTAATCCATAGATAACTCGTTTGTGACTTCAAAAATTACTACAAAGGGCAATGAAAAATAGTGTAATAAGTTATCAATTCTTTTACTCCATTTCAATTTTAATTGAAGCAAATAATCAAATCGAAATTATGTCCACAATGGTTATCTTTATTGAGAACAAACCAAATTGTATTTGTATTTCAGAGCCTTGATTTGTGCAGCTTTTGACATATAAACCAAACTGTCATTGGGTAGAATTTATTCATAATATTTTTTGCTGTACGATTGCGCAATCAAAATTGTTTCAGCAAAAATTGAGTAAAAAAGTCCCTGTCCATACGTGTTATGCCCATAACGTTATATCGGTCGTTTCTGGGCAAAAGGGGTGAGGAAGAAAAGGACTCGATGCGCAAAATGAACTGATTTACTTTGCGTGTCCAGACGGGTTATGCTCATAACGTTTTGTTTTTTTCAATACAATGTCCAATACAAAATGGAGAACTTGTGCGAGGAATCATAACAACGTCTGGAAACTAGGTGTTATCAGCATAAGGTTAACAGCATAACCCGTCTGGACGGGCACAAAGGAAAATGCTACCCTGCGTTGAATTTATGTGTTATTGTTTTTGACTGGGTCGAACAACCTTATGTTGAATGAAGGCAGCTTTTCAAATATTAGCGAGATGCGAAGAAAAGAACAAACAAACATTTTCCAACGACTTGAAAAGTCATTCTACTGAGGAAACTTCTTGGAATTAACTTCATGCAATTAGTTTTTTTTTAGTTTCAACCCAAAAATATGTATTTTAAAAGCTGTTATCAATTTCACTCCAAAACTTCACTGACTAGACTCATAATACGAGGAAATCAAATGGATTTTTGTGGTCTTGAACAAGAGTTGATTCTTTTTAGAATAATCTTCATTTCATCAAACAATTGAACAAATCGGCAATGTAAAGCACATTAAAATAAAAACTTTTATGTTACATTCCTCTTCAAAACTGAATTGCAAATCAGAGCACATAACGTAATGGCCAATTCAAAAGGAAATTAAAATTGGCAAACAGTTATTATTGCGGTGTGATCTGAAACTTGAGAAAATCCTTAATATCCAACTGAAATGAGGCTATACAAAAACGGAAACCAACACACAACACAAAGCTGACGCAGAACTAAGTTATCAAAGTTAGGTTGTAGATATCGGGTGGGTCTTTTAGAGATTTAATGAAAGTTTATATTTATCTGACTGAACACTTTCTCTGACAGTTATGTAATGAAATACTAAAGATACTAATATATTTACGTTTTGAAACGAAACAATTGCTAACGAAACAAATGATACTACTATTCGGTAGAAATTTTTCTAGGCTTGAGGCATTCAAACTTATTCCGGTAGTCGGTTAACTGAAATGCTAGATGATCATAGAGCATCAAACTCGAAAATTGGTGTTTTGAAAAATAACTAGAACACCGAGTTTTTACCCACCTTTTATTTGTTTTTCTTTTATAACGATAGTCGCTTTACTTGTCGTTTTAATGGAATGACTGCCAGAATAAGTGCGAATCGTTTAAATATAATATTTCTATAGTTTTAATCTCTTTATCCGAATTACGAGTTGATAGAATTGTTTCTATTTGCTTCAAGTGTTGAGATCTAAATTTGGAGAGTCTAAGAACATACATAGGCTAAGTTTCTGGACATTACTCTCTAGAATAAAATAAATGTTGTTAGTTTTCATATCTGCAGCCTACTTTACCTTTAATATACTCGTAATAAGCATTAATTGTTTTAACAAATATGAAACATATCTAGTCTTTAAGTAGATTTGGTAAGACTGTGTTAACTTTTTATAATAAGAATCATAAAGCAAAAAATACAGCCAATAAAAACTTTTAAACATAATGCAAACCAATTCTTATTCATATATATTTATATATAAATTAAAAAAAAAAAACTTTGACAGGTTTTTATTTCTATGTTTTTCCTCATGGTTCTTTTATAAAACCGAAACCATTTCACTACAACGCCCTACGATAAACTTCATCCTTTGCACCAAAAGGTTTCTAGAATAAATATAAATCGCTCAACTGGAAAGATAATTTAACGCTGGCGAACAGAAAATATACATTTTCATTAATTCCAATACCTTGCACTTGGAAGAGTTTGGGTTTGGGAGCTAATTTTTTATTCTGTTTGGTTTTTATTTATGACAGCGGGTGTTTTTTTTTGTTAAACAGCAATATATTTGGATAAAAAAAGGTGCAATATTTGAAGAGACACTGGTAGAATTAATTTCACACAGACAAAACTCAATCGGCTTTAAAGTGTGGTTTTGTTTTTTGTAAATCCTTAAGAACGAACTTATTTCAGAAAATATATAAGAGACTCGTTTAAGCATCAAGGCAATGGACAATGGGGCAACAACGGTTTCCAGATGTCAATTACGGTCAGTGGGTTTTGTGTTACAAAAACCAAATCGCTGCTTGTGTCTCCTAATTTTGCTTTTCATATAATTGCGTACTGTTTTCGTAATTGTTAGATTTTATGTGTCACTTGAGAGAATTACAGTGATTGGGATAAATTATACGGGCGAATACTGTGAATCGGATGAATCTATTGCGCCAAAAACTCATCCAGTGGAAAATAATCTATTGTTATGTGAGTTATTTACGTTTTCAGGGATTACGAAGAGAATATAATGCCAATGCTAATGCCAGTAGAGTTTCACAAGGACTTTTCTGTGGGTGTTTGTGTTTGTGAGTCTACTATATACAAATACATGTAAATATTTACTTGAGTATTAGTAGGTATTTTGTAAAAATTAATTTGCTGAAAATAATCGGACAAGTCGACCAAAAAGAAGATCATATCCATTGATGGGGACAGATGTGAAAAGTATTTTTAATTAAGTCAATCCTGGCAGACAAGACAAGTTATACGAATGGGGACTGGGGACGAGAACGAAATGTGTTTCCTTTTATTTCAAATCTGTTTGGGGGGGAATTACACTTAACAGACAGAAGGTTGTAAATTAAATTGTGGTCTGTGATTTTATTTATTGCCTCAAAAATGAGCTTAATTTATATTCTGCTGGAATAATATGATGAATTTTAAAAGTGTCTTCTTGTAACGACATTGCCGTTTGTCTTGCTTTGTACACATTCGGACTAACAAGCCATGGTTGTTTTAAGAATGGGAAAAGCTGTCTGAGTGGTAGTTGAAAAGAAAGTTGGAACAGTTGCAAAAAAGTAGTAATGGGAAACCTTTGTACATAATTTTTCGTGGTCATTTAATGTCAAGCAAAGTGCGTCCAGATTCAATGTACACTTGATGCTTGATTATAATTTCAATCATTTTATGGATTCGAAACAGAGATTTGCTTTAAGAGTTGAAAAAAATATGCACCTCTTAAATCCCTTTGTTGAAATGAAGGAAATCCTTAACTATTACTTTTTCAAAAAACAAAAGAAAAACCAAACAAGTTGATCGAACTCTATTAAACTCCATCCTGGTATTGGTGTCTGCTTTAATATTAAAAGTAATTGAGGTGTGAAATAAGAGAAGAGGGTAATTAACAAAAATTTAATCACATATTTTATGAAAAACGAGACTGACCAGCTTGTAAATGCAACACTTGTATGTTAATTTTTATGTATAATTTTATATACGCGGTTAGTCTCAAAGTAAAGTTTATTGGCCAGCTTTAACCCTTTGTTTTCGATTGCTACTGTAAAATTTCTTAAAAATATCTGCATATGCCAGCGGAAAATAATTTCCAACCCTTTACTACACACAACGGTCAAAAAGGCTTGCACTGCAATTAAACACAAAATCCTTCATTATATAATGAAAACAGTGAAAATTAATTAGTATCCTCAAAACCACACTATAGTGGGTGGCTGGTTATGGGGTTTCCATCCTTCGCTTCGAACTATGAAAAAAGTTAAATTCTCGCTGATGCAATTAAAACTGGCTTGCGCGTAGGTAAAGTTTGGTTGAATTTTTACATTATATTGAATTGATAACAATTAAATATGTGCTGAGGCCTGAGGTCCTTAATCGAGCAGAGCCTTTATTAATCGTTTTCAACATAAATAAGAGCACATTCAGCAAAATGAACTCAATAAATTGATATCAAGGTGCATAAATTAAATTATTTGGGTTGTGCTATGTGTGGTGAGATAGATTGTCGTGTGTTTTGGGGATCGCTGTTCGTATCATTTGGCAGTAAAATAGCTACATACAGGTACAGCAAACTATGCATCATGGAAGCACACACAGTAGCGTAGCTAGCATGGCTGGCACCTGGGGCGGCAATTATGGTGTCACCCCTAGAATGTAAAACAGTAAAATAAATGAAATTCCGCTAATCCATATAATGCGATTTCTTTGTTTAAATTCAAATAAAAAAATTTAAAAAAAGGAGAACAAAAATTAATGTATCTACAACTACATATTCACATTGTTTTAAAAAAAAGAACAGAAAACATTAATAAAACGTCTTCTTCCTAGCTTTTAAAGCAGAAAATTCGCTGATAGCGTCATCAAAATTTATTTGCTGGGTAGCTTCATGTTCAATTGTTAAAATTCCCAGATTGTTGAGCCTCTTTTGCGTCATTGTTACCCGCAATTTAATTAATTTAATCTTACTAATGGCACTTTCCATTGGTTTCACTCGGGGAAGCACTCATTTTAAAAACCAATGGAACACCCAAAATAATTTCAGTTCAGTTTAACGTAATTGCCTTTGTGTGAGTGAAACACCTATGGCTCTTAAAAAATATTCGGCCCTATCGTGGTAACCGTCGGAGCGGAATTCTCTCCGATCGGAGACATTTTGCTTCGTGGTAGTTCTCCGATCGGACGATCCGACGTTCTCCGATAAGTTTTTGTTGCGGAGATTTTAGTTTTCGGAATGCAATGCATTGCCGCATTTGTGAAAAATGTCTACTACTTCGAAGCAAAATTGAATCTCCGAAGAAAGATGCGTTGCGGAGAAAACTCCGCTCCGACGGTTACCACAATAGGGCCGATTCCTTGAAGAAAATTTTCTTTTTGACATTTGAGTAACATGTGTTAGTGCTTCTTGAGTCGATTCTCATTTCAAATCGAGAAGCGGCTGTCACTCCTTAGAATCATGAGAAGCCATCTTTTTGCACCAATGGAACGGTTTGAGAATGCTTCTGGACGCTCCTGGACGGTTCTTTTCGTCCAATGGAAAGTGCCATAAAACTCCTGTCACATGACGCAACTGACACACATATTGTCATAAACAATTTCATAAAGTCTAAAAATAACCAATTAGATGTTGTCGCTTTAGCCGCTTTCAAATGACTTCTCAACCTTGGTATCTCTGAGAGAAGTTCTGACTCTGACACATCGGCCCCGACCCCCGATTGCGGTTGTCGATTGACTAATCGATACTCGACTTTTTTCGAGCAGCGATTGTCGATTGCATTTTTTCGTATTGTGTTTGTGATTGTCAATTTCGATCAACATTCTTCGATTTGACGGTCGACAGCTTTCTTTCATAATTTTCTGGTCGACTGTTGCGTTAGGAAATCATTTTGTGGGAAAATGTAAGTATTTTATTGAACAAATTCATATTTTGATATAATATAACAATAATATGAATTCTATGCAGGTTAAAAAAAAAAAAAACCAACAAAAGACAAATGAGCATTTTGGTGAGGTTGATGGAGGCGAATCCCGACATTGCAAAAGGCGTCATAATTTAGAACCATGTGTTTCTGTCGATTGCTTTCCACAATACCAAACATACGACTTGATCGATGCAATCGACAAATTACGAGTCGATTGGTGGTCGACAACCGCAATCGGGGCCCTCATCAATCATCATAAGCACTAGCAAATTTTGAAACAGCTATTTTCAAATCATTAATTTTTGCTAAAAGTAAAGTATTCGCCTGTACAACAAAACAATGAAGCCTCCTCCTTAATAGAATCTGTTCTTGGTCGAAGTTCAGTGATGAATCGATCAAGGCACTCGAACATGTCTTTCTGCAGTTCAGCGCTCAGAGAAAGTCCTGCATCAGTTGCCAACTTACCAGCCATTCGCTTTCTACGACGAATTCTTCTTTCTGTTGGAATGTCGTATTTCTCCAATGTTTTTATACCAAGGTTAATTGCATCTTCTACGATCTATAACGCCATAGTATATATACTCCTTGGTAGCTTTTGCGTGTCACCCCCAAATGGGTGACACCTGGGGTGGTCCGCCCCCACGCCCCCCTTTGCTACGCCACTGCACATACTGTTAAACTAAAAGTAGAAAGGATTTTAGGAGAAACGAATGTGGAAACTCACAGGACTCGTTTAAATAAAATTTCCAAGGGTTTTTACTGTGCATTTTTAATTCAAATAACATTAATATATCAAGCCTGACCTCAGTGCAGTTAGAAACGTCTCTTTTTTGGTACTGATAGAAAGGGCAGTCCTTAATCAGGTTGGATCATAGGAGGTCAGTTGAACTGATGATAATTCTATCGGTGCCCAGGGCGTAAAAGTTAGTATGTGTGTCTGTTAGATAGTAGTTCGAGGATTAAGTCCCACAAACCTTAAATTGATTTTTTGAGTATGTATCGCCTTTCAAGAAGAATTGGCAAGTCAGAGTAGTTTCATTTTCACAAAAAGCTCTTTCCAATGGGGGCGTTCAATCAGGATAGCTTTTTGTTGTTGTTTTTGTGTTAAACATTTTTTATTTTTTGTATTTTAGTGTGCGTTTATTTCAATATTAGATCGTAAGTTGCATGGGGAATTGAATAAAATAAACATACCGGTATCCGGAATAGTCTATCCGATTGGGTTTGTCAATTTCCATTGTTAGCCTAACACCCTTTTGAACGAGTTTTTAAAGAGGTCTTTAACTGATCTATTGGGACACAATACTACATTTTTGTTCTAAATAAGCACTTTTGGGAATCTCGATTAGGAGACACGAACTTCACGCCATTACCAAACACCAGTTTAATGTTTGTAATCAGAATAGCGATTAGTGAAATAATTCATTGAAAGTATATTTGCTCTTCCAAGGAAGAGAATTTTGTATTTAGTTGCTATTCCTCAAATATTCCCTCCTATCGAGGTATCCGTTTGTAGCGGAGAAATGTCCGCAACATCGGACTAAAGGCCCCGACCCATAGAATCCGTTGCGTCCGTTCGCTGCCGGATTCAACTGACAGCTCGACTATATACACACGATCTTATAAGAGGTGACCCAGAAGCATCGGATGCAACGGAAAAAGTAGCCCCTAACTTTTTGCGTCCGGCAGAACTGATGACATAAGCTGTCAAAACCAATTTGAAAAATTAGGTTTGTTCGTTGAAGCCCTAGGTTCGCCATGGGGTCGCCACAAAGCGTTTTTTGAGAAACCTAAATTCGCACTGAATGTCAAATTGAGTGTTTTTTGAGACATAGGTTTGCCACAGGTTTTCCCCAAACTCGCCCTAGCTTTTTGCTGTGGCGATTTGAGGGCTGTCAAATGGCATGTGTTTTTATTTAAATGACAGGGATGTGTGGCGATTTGTGGTTTAGCGTTTTTTGAGGACTGGAAAACCCAGTTTTTTTTTGACAACTCATGGGGTTGTCAAGAAAACCTGGGTCAACCCTGGGGAAAGTTCAACGAACAGACCTATTCTCTTCACGACGCAACGGATTCTATGGGTCACCCCAATCCGTTGTGTCCGGTAAAACTCACTGCTGTCAGTTGAATCCGGCAACGAACGGACGCAACGGATTCTATGGGTCGGGGCCTTAAATAAAATAAAAACAATCACATTTACCCTCTCAGAGCAGTGGGAGAAAGATTACGAACTTCTGAAGAATACCTCGAAGGAAAAACCTCTAAATCGCACAAAATCAGACGAATTTCTTCTCCAAACGGATACCCCCATAGGGCCGATTATTTTTTTTTAGAAAATTTGCTTTGCAATAGATAAACTGAAACTGGATACTAAATGGCACACAAACAATGACAAAAAGCTTCCAACGGGAAAGGAAAAAACTCCTTAAAAATGCTTTCGTAAATCCGAAAAGGAAACCGGCATGTCGAAATGGTTCGGAATCGGAATCAAATTGAAGATTCTAGAAATGCGTTAGACCACGAGATTTCCATAGCTTTATTATACCACCCTATTTATTTCATTAAAGGCAAAAATTTATCTTTTTACACTTCGTAGCAACGCTCTTCCAAATACTGTTTGAAATTAAATTGTTATTCTGTTTGCCATTTCCGTTTCATTACTTTTTTTCAACTCTCATTAAGTCTTTTCCGTGTTCCATCTGTTGCAAAGTTACCCAACGAATCATGTTCAGCAATCTGAAACGTCCGCTCCAATTATGTGAATTATGTTCATTGTCATCACAAGTTAGCAACATAATCAGATTTCAAGCGAAATACCTACTTCCAAAGTTCGACGATTAGTTCTGTGTCGCATCACATTCAATAACATTCCTACTCTGTCAAATGATAATAATTTTTATTTCCAGTTCAATAATTTGCTCTTCCGCACATAATATAAAAGCAGGCACACCTATAGATAGATATGCAATGCAAAGGCTCCCACAAACAACAGGCATTCCTGTCGACACATTTACAATATTTCCTGGCTGTCAAAGGTCAGAAATGCTGTTTACGAGAGTGCTCACTTGTCAAGCATTTCAGCAGCACATCGACCTGAATACGCAATTAAATGTCAAATCAGCACAATGATTGCGCCTTCCTGTCAATAGACGTCGATTGTGTCTACCCTCTTGGTAAATGAACACAGTCGAAAGGAACAGGAAACACCGAACACGAACACTCTACCTGTTGTGTCGGCGGCGTAATGAAGGCCTCTCTTCTATACCCTTCCTGGGATTGGTTATGGTTATTGTTTCGAAATATTCTTTTACAAAACAAACTAAATTCACACACACATTAACAAACGAATTATTTCAATAACTTCAATTTAGCTGGCATTTCCTCCCCCGAAACAACTCTCCTCTAGAGTCCGATGGAAGGACATCGAATTCATGTGTCTGATGGCAATCCTAAAACAATCTACCGACTTTAATGTATGTGGACGCAGTGGCCTGAAACCGGTTGAAGTTTAGAATATTTCGACCATAAAGAGCTGGAAAATTGAAATTATACACATGGTTTCACGAGATCCATTGGCTCTGTATGGGTTGTGTGTGCTTTTGTATAAAGTCCCGCTGTTATAATCGTAAAAGGATGTCCTCGTACAGTATATTTGGGACATTTTTCAGTGAACCTGATGTTTAGGAATAGAATTGCTGTACAATCCGGCAGCAGATGCTTCCGAGCCGAATTATTCCCGAATGATTAATTATGCTGA
Organism: Melanostoma scalare; assembly: GCA_949752695.1. NCBI lineage: Eukaryota > Metazoa > Arthropoda > Insecta > Diptera > Syrphidae > Melanostoma > Melanostoma scalare. The sequence goes on along the minus strand of OX456984.1, from coordinate 26,788,187 downwards.
CCGAGCAGCATTGTATTTCTGCATACAATTTGTATCACTGTTAAATTGTTTTTTTTTTTTTAATTATTGTGAATGAGAGAATTCAGTTAAATTGAAATCTTAAAGTATGTCGCTTGAACCAGTTTTTGTAAACACATACATAAGTGAAGAGCCTTTAATTCAAAAATACCATCTTGCAGTGGGTTCAATAGAGACTTAAAGCCCTGCGCAAACCAGCTCGTCATGCGTCTGCGAATCGATCGTTGTCAAAATGAAACACATTCAACCTAATGGATTGTCACCCACCTATGCGGTCTGCGGTACATAGTAAGAGTACATTCCACAGCTGAAAGTGAGAGTAGAATTGGAATTGGAGGTGAAAGTTGAAGTGGAAGTGGAAGTGGAGGTAGAAGTTGAAGTGTAAGTTTAAATGGAACTGGAAGTGAAAAGGGAAGGAAGTGGAAATGAACGTGGAAGTGGAAGTGGAAATGGAAGTGAAAGTGGAAGTGGAAGTGGAAGTGAATGGAAGTTTGGGAATGCAAAGGTTCTCCAAAAATTTTTTTTAACTGAATCAATGATTTACCAAAGTAAAAACTCTATCAAGGATTAAGAAGGTTAGGTGAGGTTAGATGTGGCTGCCAGTATACGGAGACCGACACACTTAGACGACATTGGGCCCATTGTGATGCTACTGAGACCAGAATGTTAATCAACCTCTGGTCCCCTAGATCAGAGAGATGAATCACCCTCTAATTAAAGCTGAACTAACGAGTTAAACACCAGCTAATCAAACCATTCAGAATTTAAAAAGTATATCAACAGTTCAGTTGTTCTAGTTTTTCTTTGTGGAGAAAAGCATGTCTTGAAATAGAGATCTTTTTCAAGGATTCAGAACAAATATTAAAGAAATGCTCAAGGACACTTTATAGATGTAATAGGTCCCCAGGGTTGACCCAGGTTTTCTTGACAACCCTATGAATTGTCAAAAAAAACCTGGGTTTTCCAGTCCTCAAAAACGCTAAGCCACAAATCACCACACATCCCTGTCATTTGAATAAAAACACATGCCATTTGACAGCACTAAACTCGCCACAGCAAAAACCTATGGCGAGTTGAGGGAAAACCTAGGTCAACCCTAGGGCTAAAAAAAAATCGCAATTTGACATTCAGGGCGAGTTAAGGTTTCTCAAAAACGCTTTGTGGCGACCCCAGGGTGACCCTAGGGCTTCAACGAACAAACCTAATAGAACAGCTGTCATTCTGTACACTGATTTTGGGAACATTAGCGATCAATAGGTTTGTTCGTTGAAGCCCTAGGGTCGCCTTGGGGTCGCCACAAAGCGTTTTTTGAGAAACCTTAAGTCGCCCTGAATGTCAAATTGACGGTTTTTTGAGCCCTAGGGTTGACCTAGGTTTTCCATCAACTCGCCCTAGCTTTTTGCTGTGGCGAGTTGAGGGCTGCCAAATGGTATGTATTTTTTATAATGACAGGGATGTGTGGTGATTTGTGCTTTAGCGGTTTTGAGGACTGGAAAACCCAGGTTTTTTTGACAAATCATAGGGTTGTCAAGAAAACCTGGGTCAACCCTGGGAAAAGTTCAACGAACGGACCCAATATTGAACAATAAATTAGTATGAAAATAAAGCACATGAGCTCTACTTGAAAATTTTCTTAGTTTCCATAAAAATAGATTAGATAATATCAAAAATTATCTTTAGTTCATTGGTAGGTTGTGAGAATTGAGAAAAGCGATTGCGAAAACTGTAAAATAAAACACAAAAAAATAGTATTTTTGCTTTCCTTTTGATAGATTAAATAACATTCCCACTCTGAAATTGTATGAGTGTTCTTGACATCTACCCGTGCGTTCAGTACCCAATCCATCCTTAGAAACCCCAGAAAGGAAATAAAACATCATCATACGAATATAGGCAAAGGCCAAAGTATATGTACATGTCCTCTTGTATTAATGAAATGAATTTTTTCAAAGTTTGAAGCAGCCACGGCCACAACGCACAAGCATAATATTCTGTTTTGACATCATCATCATCATTTCACCATCATCAAGGTATTTTAGATTTAACAAGAGTTAAACTTTTAATTGAAATGTATCTACGAAATTCGTTAAATGAAATTGTGCAAATTTACGAAATGCTGTATGCATCTGTACATATTCAAAGGCTTCTCTCATCATGATATGTCAACTTATTGATGACGCCTCGTTAAAAAAAAATCAAATAAAGTTTAGGCTGGAGAGGTGTACATATTTCCTTTGATAAAGGAGAAGCAAGAAGTTTCTACAAATTGAGTTATTCGTGTCTTGTCACAAATATGGATTTTTGACATAAACTTCTTAAGTAGAAATTTTGCTTGATGTAGCTCAACTCATGTGTGCAACATTAATCAGAGATAGAGAGAAAGAGAGATGTGCGATGGCATAGTAGTTGGCCTTGCATAATGGCACATTTGCGAGGACATAGAAGACCTTGCTTTCGATGTTCTGTAAAAGTTTGGTTCCTTTCTATGGACCATAAATGAAATAACGTCCGAGTTAATGTTTGGTCAGTTGAACATGACTTACCTTTCAGAACGAAGCTTCAAAACACAAAGTTCAACAATTCTTAGTTCTTTAACCGGAATTCACTTGAATTGGCTAAAATCTAATATGAAATCAAAACAACTAAATCAGATGACAATAAACTTACTCGTTTGGAGGTCAAAGCTATTTATTTGAGTTCGTAAAAATACTCGTGTCGCATTGAATGAACTGAAACTTATTTAATTAGTTCATTGACATGGCAAAATATGAGAAACAATGATTCACAGTTTAGCTTTTATTTTTATTAGGTTGGGCTGGATAGAACATCGATTGGGAGTATAAGAGCAATAGCATCTTGTACAATTATTGTACATAATACATCTTTTGTTTTGTGTTTTTTAGAATCAATAGCACAAGAGCTATGAAGTATGGTGCTCGTTTATAATTCCGGTTTTCGGCCCATTCGAAATACGGAGCGGGAAATGCACGATACAATTATCGTACCGATAATCGCACATCGCATGGTAGATTGTATCGTGTGTGTGCATGAAGTGAACCGCTGTACCGATGTCGCAGTGTAGAATGCCTTGAACTCAAAACCAAACTCGATCGTATGCGATCCAAGTCGCATACGATAATTGTATCGTGTATTCCCCGCATTAGCTTTGTTTTAAAGCGACCCATCCAAGATCATACGTTCGATACTAAGCATCATATACGTCGTAATCGACTTTTCCTTTTCAAAACTTAATCACTTTGACTTTGGGAGATATTTACTGATTCACTTTTTAGTAAACTAGTTCGTTGTATTAATTAGTTCATTTTGTTCACCATTAATTTGGCTCCGAAAAACAAACTGGTTCTAAAATATTTGCAAAGAAGAAACTCGGAGAGGGACTGGGCCTAGTGCGTATTTTCCAACCACAACTTGTAAGAAATGAAGTAGACATATAATTGTTTGCCACTTACCTATTGATATGTAAGAAAGTGCTTCCGTGACAGTGTAATCCTTCTCAGAATTATTGACTTATTTTTCTTATTAACAGTACTACATGACTAGGAATTTTTATTTTATTATTATTTTTAATTATTATAATTTTTAATTTTATTTCCTTGTTGCAAGCATTTCAACCAATTTTTTTTTTTTACATATTTTTCCTTCCTTTTATAGGAAATTCAACTCTATAGTAATAATTATGAATATGTAGTTTGTACACCAGTGGCAGATCCAGGATTTGGGCAAGTGGGGGTCTATTACTCAAAATTTTATGTATCATTGCATTGCATCTTTTGACAGTGATTTCGACGGTTAAATTCCAAATCGCCTGTCACATTATGGAATCAGTTAATTCGACTGTTTTGCCTTTGAGTCGGGAATTGCAATCTTGCAATCTAAAAACCAAGATCATACGGTGGGGCTACTAAGCTGGCAGAATGACGCATTGAATGAATGAATTGTACGTAAATACAAACGCGAAAACGCAGATTCTACTTTCCACGTTATTTATGAACATGTTGCTAGAATTTGTTCTGAATACGAAAAATGAAATTTTCACGCCGCACCGTTGCAATCAACAAAAAAATCGTTGCAACGTTCAAGCACAAAGTATTGAAGAATTTCTTTCTACATTCCGTTTTTTTGATACGTTCATTTCTCCACTCAAAAAACGGTTCTCGGAACACAAATCTATTTTCCAAAGTTTCGGGCAACTGTTTCTTAAACAAGAATTAAACGAAAAGAAATGCGCTGGCCTCTACACATTTTACGAAGATATATCAGATTGTTCGAAAGAAAATTTTCTGTCAGAAGTCAAGATGTGGAGACAACGAATCCACGGCCAGAACATGCAAAATGCGCTTGACGCTTTACTGCTCAGTATCATTCAATTTACATATAAAAAGTTTATATGTGACGCGATCCGAGAAAAGGCACCTTCTAGGCAAAAGTGAAAGCTTTACACGGCACGCTCTGAAAGGCGCTGACGTACCATTCAAACCCATCTAAAAAATCGTTTCTCTGAATTTATATTTTGTGAAATAATAGCGATGTTACAATTTCTGATGGCGCTTCATGAATATTCAGTAAAAGAACTTGTGTAATCAATCATGATCCAACAACCGATTTTTTGCCTAGTAAGTCCCTTTTATCGGATCGAGTCACATGTGCAAACATCAATCTGACGATATTTTTCAGGTTATCAATAGCAAGTCGTTCAAGAATGTCGATTATATTTTGCGAGTCTTGGCAGTACTACCTGTAACTACAGCAACTCCAGAACGATCATTTTCGACGTTGAGGAGGATCAAAACTTACCTGAGATATACGATGGGACAGGAACGACTAAATGGTCTTGCTTCTTTAAATATCCGTACCCATATTGAACTTATCTACCGGCGAGGACGAAATTCTAGTGGAATTTTTCAAAAAAAAAACTCGAAGATTTACTAGTGCTTGAGGTAGCTCTTCATTTTTTTATGAAAAGTAATAATAATAATCAATAAAGCTCTTGAATTTTTAAAATAATAATATTACTTCCCCTTTATACTTTTTTGTCTTGCTCATGCTATATTTTTCCGTCCCGTAACGAAATTTGAAAATTAGGAGACGATAAATGTTTCAAATAACATCTTTTATTTTCCTGATTTGGGGGTTCGAACCCGAAACTCCCCCCCCCCCCCCCCCGTGGATCCGCCGCTGTTGTAATGGAATAGTCAAATTTTTTTCTGTTAAAATTCTACAATTCCAAACTGCACAAGTTTTTCTGCTGCAATGTTTTACTTCTTCATAAATTTCTGTTCGCGATTTCAGTTTAGTAGATCAGTTCATTGTTCGCTTAACTAAGTTCAATTGATTGTTTAGAATGAAAGAATGCTTTTTGCGTTCATATAGATGACATTAAAAATAAGTTTTTGCTCATATGCATTATTTTCATAGCGGTGGAGACATCAAAGTCCGTTACCTGTAATAACTTTTACCGAAACTTTGGTTCTTTGCGGCTTCAACCAACCCAAGTGATTTTGTAGCAGCAACAAATTCAGTTCTCAAACTATTTAAAAAAAGCGATTAGATGTAATATATATTTTATTATTATGATATTCCCCATCGAGACGAGACAAGAACGAAGCAGCGAATCCATACATTTGTAGTTTTTGCGACCCGGTGTTAATGTCGCTGCCGCAACTACAAGATCGATTTGGTTTGGGATAACCTCTACTAACTGAAATCACCGCACCTGTGAACTGATAATGACAGGAAATAAAGGCCACAAACCCAAATATATCCACAAATAAAAGACAGTTCTAAAATTCTTTCAAATTTATCTTTACTTACTCAATTTCTCAACTTAGCTTTTCAAATAGCTCAAACAGCAAACACAACTAACTTATTTTAAGAAGATTAATTTCATACGCTTATACAACCCAAGTATAGTAATACTATCTAGTTATCACTACTTTAAACTATGCATAAATAAAAATTAAAGCGAATATTTTTGGCAGAATTCCTTCGTTTTCGTGTGTATGTACATAACTTGCCCTTGTATCATGATGGCTTCGAAAAGTAAACGATATATTTCCCAATCCTTATCGCTTACACTTCACACAAAACAGTCTTTAAATAAACCTCTTTTCTGTTATCGTTCTATTCACACACACGTTCAATTTGAATAGTGCTGTGCTGGATGTGATATTTGTCGTGCACCATTGAGGTAGCTTCCAACAGGATAGCATCACCATCTGACTGGATATCTGAAATGATACATTAAGTGAAATGGAAATAGGTTAACAAAACTACAGCAATCATCCAACTCCCTATGATCGTATTAACATACCAACAATCAAATGGGCCATCATTACACTGTGATTGACCGTGTGATTCCACACATTCAGATGGTGAACGGATCTGTGTCGAATGAATAATTACAATCATTAATAGTAGAAGTCTTGTATATATGAGTTTGTGTAGATATATGTATGTGTTCCGGATACGGAAGGGTACAAATATCGAGAAACTTACTTAACTCCACTTATGCTGGATAAATCACTTTGCAACCTTAACAGAGGGACTAGCTTTGGCACAGAGTCTAACAGAATGCCAACGGACTCCTTGAATAAATTGACTGTCGTCAAAATGACAATCACCGAGAACAGAAGCGTACATAACGGATCAGCAACCTTTGCATTGGGCTGTGGGCGATAAAGGGAAGATATAAATTAAACACGAACACTTTAAGGATTGCACAATATTTCAAGCACATTTCGGTATAATTTGACTGGTTTTAAACAAAAAGCTGTTGAATGTTGAGTTCGAATTGATTTTGTTTTGTACAAAAGGATGTGGGAGATGAACAAATAGCATGGTTTATAATTCATAACATTTTAATCCAATTGCTTGGTTGTGCTGCTTCTTTCCGAAGTCACATTTTACAGAATGATGTAATATGTGTAGGTACTGGTATTGCGAGATAGAAAACCAATACCATTTGGGTTAACGGTTAATGTAAAAGGTAAAAAAAAATCCAATTAAGGAATGGTACTTGAATTTTTTTTTTGTTTGCCAGTCTGTCAGGAATGTTTTGTGTCCTTACAAGGCTTGAAGAGAAGAACAACAAAATTTAAAAATAGAATTTTTGAAATGGTGGCCAGGAAAATGGGGATTTTTGAAAGCTTTAAAGGAAAGGAAATGACTAACGTAGGAATGAAAAAGCAAGAAAGTTTCTAAGCCCAAGTATTTAATTGAATTCTATTGGAATTTATAATGCTTTTTCAGATGTGTCAAGAAAATCGCAACAGATTGATTGAGTTTTCTTAAACTTTTGTGTGTCTAGTTTTTCTTGAATTTTCCTATCCAGTGCCCCTGTTCTGTAACTATCGACCCGATAAAAGCAGGCGATAAACGGTGGAAAATGGAACGAAATCCTATTAAATTCATAGAATTTCGTTCCATTTTCCACCATTTATCGCCTGCTTTTATCGAGCAGGCGATAAACGGTGGAAAATGGAACGAAATCCTATTAAATTCATAGAATTTCGTTCCATTTTCCACCATTTATCGCCTGCTTTTATCGAGGCGATAGTTACAGAACAGGGGCACAGCGGGGAATGTAACTATCAAAGCGGGGAATGTAACTATCGTATTAATAACATCAGCCGTGTTTTATTGGGAATTTATATTCACTTCAGCAAAACATCGCTCATGGAAAAACAACAACTCTAAAGTGAATACCGTAAGTTGACAAAAATAACTCACCTGACGAAGTGAACAACAGGGATGGTTGGTAAATGGAGTTTATGTTGGGAGTGAACTTGGTAGTGAATACAACCAAAAAAGCGTTTTATTGAGACTCGCAAGTGAAGTGAATATAGAAATTCCCAATAAAACACGGCTATCGATCGAGGAATGGTGGAAACCGGAACGAAATCTTACAAAAAAAAAAAAATTTAAAAAAATGCGTCAAGCTACATACGTTCTAACTTCCTCCGTTCATCACTGGAATTTTTTTTTTATCGCTGAACGTTTTACGCTTTTTTAGACAACTCTACCTAGATGTTCGCAGAGCTAGATGGCTAGAAAGCTTCAACAAAACTTTTAGCATACAACTGTATTCAATGAAGAATGTTTTAATTTGTTCCAAGGTGATATATCAAATGCATCAAATGTAGGTGTTTATATGCTACAGCACCATCTAGCGGCAAATTATTATCCAGTAGATAACTCATTTTGTAAAGGTTGATTAGTAAATTGGTGGTGAGTTGCAACTTAACAGTAGAACAATTGTGTCAAGGTAGCGCCATTGTTTCAACAAGACAAGCTAAGTTAGATTTTTGTCTTTGTTACAACTACAAATGTGCGCTTTTGTATGTAGTAGGGCCTGGAATTTTGAAGGCATAAAGGATCAAAAAATTGTAATCATGCCTCACCATTTCCGTTTGCTTACATTGTTTCGTTCGTATCACGACATTAATCCGTGATACACATTTTTCCCCCCGAACATAAAGCTGTGCTAGTGAAGAGGCATACATTGTAAGCATTTGTGAAATCAGCTCATTTGCGATCTATGGAACGTATTCTTATCTGTATAAATAGAACGCCGCGTAGATGTGTGCCATTTCATAGGACCTCCGAAGCCAAAACGTTTTTGCAGTCGCGACAGCGGCAGTTGCAGTTGTCAAAATGAAGTTGTACAGCGATATATTGAAAACCCACACAGACGCGTCTAGACGTGACCAAAAAAACAGTGTTTTTATGATTTGAGTTGTCGCGATGGCAAAAATTGTGACAACAGTGTTTCTGCCATTGCCGCAACTGCGAAAGCGCTTTGGTTTGGGAGAACCTTAAACGGCTACATGTGTTTCAATTTGACAGCGACTAAATGGCAATCGCAGGCCGCACTAGTCTTTGAAGGGATTTTGAAATTTGCCCTCTTTTTTAAAGCATCGTTACATATTTTTGGATCTCAAACTGGGTTTGCAATCCAGTAGTAAGTTAAGTTGTGAAATCAGCTTGTGAAGATATGTATTCTGAGGCTTCGACCACTACAACGCGGCAACAACGCACGCGCGTCAATATTTCAATATTTACTTTCATATATCGGCGCTATGTAAACGCAAGTTGACAGTTGATTTGCTCGTTGGCGCAACTACAAACTCAATTTTGTCTGAGCGGCCTGCGATTGTGTACCGCTTCATAATGTTACATGTGTTACTAATTCACAGCGATTACATTGCAGTCGCAACCCATTCTGTGCCCCTGTTCTGTAACTATCGCCTCGGTAATAAACGGTAGAAAATGGAACGAAATTCTATGAATTTAGTAGGATTTCGTTCCATTTTCCACCGTTTATCGCCTGCTTTTATCGAGGCGATAGTTACAGAACAGGGGCACTGCTTACATAATTATACGAGTATGACTCGTCGATAATATAGAAAACTTAAATACGCGGTTGAATTTTATATAAACTCCAAGCTTTTGAGATAGTTCGTAGTTAATTGAGCTCTGATGAAAAGAAAAGTATGTCCTACGACCACATTATTTACGTTAGTAAAACATATATGTTCACTTGGGCTTTAATTTGTTCTTATCGAAATCTTAAATTTTGTTCAATAATTTGTTCTTTAAATCGTTGCGTTTTAACGATCCCAACAAAGATGACAGAACCGCAAGTTATCGATAAATTTATCGATGTATTGTTCAATGGTTGCATCCCTGATATTCTCTCTTTTCATTTTCACATCACTAGTTTCAATTGAACAATGAGAGAAAACTTTCTAAATGGCCAAAATAAAATAGTCCAGCAGCAGTTTAGTTCGGGAGTGTGAAAGTGCCGGTGTGTTCAGTGAAAACAAAATTAGTTTTCGGTCTTAATTCAATAATTTCTGTCCCAAAAAGTTGTTTTTCATTTGTTCCAAGTATAAAATAAAAGTCCAGAAGGAAACGCAATGCGATTTTCGTGCATTTTCAATAAGAAAAAGAATGTATAGTGTTTTCTTCTTTCTCTAGATCACAGTGTCATTGGCAATGGCCGGTATCGGTATGATTGGTTTGTTGTGAAAGTGAAATGTTTGTGAAATCTTATTAATAAAAAAAAGGCCCACTGCTCATTCAAAATCGAAATATGGTCTAATCTTCTTATTATATGTGAAGTTTTGCATTAAAGTTCGCTAATTAGTGGTTCACCGCGCCCGCCGCTGCCGGTTAAAATTTGTCTCCAATTGTTCCCCATTCCAGTAGTTACCGTAATCAGTGTAAATTCCCTGATAAGTGGTTTGTGTTTTTATAAAAGTTTAAATTCTTCATTAAAGTTCAATTCTTTAAAAAATATCCTTTGCTATTTCAATCAATCATTTGCGTCGATCATTTGAAATCGGGAAAATGTAATAAAAAGGAAGTTTCAATATTTTCCAGTCGCGTTGTGAGAATGTATGTAAAGAAAAATGTCGGTCTCTTGTCCAATTTCTTTTGTCGTTTCAGAAGCTAGAAGTGCGTGAATTGTGTTTTTTTTCTCAAATATTAAAATGTGTTTGTTTTTCGAAACTTGCAATGCAATAAGCTTGCAAAATGGCATTTTATTTCATAAAAAAATGAGTGTTTTGTGTTGTGTTTCCTTGTGCGGGTCTATCGTGCGTCTTGTGAAAATGTTCTTCGTTAGCAATCACACTGAATTACGTCCGAGAATGGATTTCAAGTTGGTGAGTGTATTTTTTATATCTTAAATCTCCAAATATTGTTGCTCTCCAAATATTCAATCTTCTCCTTTTTTCTAATAATTTTTCTGTTTGAATGCTTCAACAAAGTCGGTTTTTTTTTATCTAAAATCAAGCTACATCTCTACTAAATTCTTTTCATTATTTTCAAGCAAGGCGCAAATTAAAAGCTGTGCTAATAACTTACGTACATTGATAGGTACTACATTCAAAGGTCTATTTGTCTTAAGATTTTTGTGGTTTTCCTTCCAATTCGCAGTGTGTAATTAGTCTCAAAGAAAGTGCCAATTCCTCGCTAAAGTCGATACCCGTGATTCTGACGTGATTCCAACAACCAACCATCCACGCAACAGGAAGACATGCTAACCATGACTCCGTGGGTACCATAAGGTTCAATACAAAGCCTTTTTTGTGCCCCCAGCCATGTATAGCTATGGAATAACAAACGGTATTACCCCAGTTTTCCCCTCTACTCAACTAGCCGAAAATCGCCCTTGTCGTCAAAGGATGTTGAAACAATATCGGCTGCGTTTTAGTGGAAGGAATTCCTACGATTATTCGGCCTGAAAGGTGAATTCTCTGACAGCAAATTGAAACTTCGCTACGGGAGCAAATCTAGCTGTAAAAAGCGCTCGATGTTCGTATATTAAAATTCATAAAATCGCCAGATTGAACATTTTTTCCTTGCTTTCCAAACCTTTCAAGAAGCCAAAGTATTCTCCAACTTCTAAAGCAGTAAAGCCCAACAGTTGGCTGACGTTTTTTCAAATATGATTGAAGAATTGTCTGAGAGCTGAATAACATCTCTGAGGGACATTCTTTTTCTTCTTTTTCCGACGTTACGAGCATCGTGATCTCAAAAGAATAAGCTCTCTGAGGGACATTTTAAACACCTACATAAGTACAAATGGGTGGACAGATTTTTCAATTGAGGACGATTTTCATAACTTGACCAGACGTCCTTTTGAAAGTTTCCATTTGTTTAATTCTTAAATTCATTGAAAAAGTATACTTAAAAGCCAAGTCTTCTGATAAAATAAATAAATAGGGGGACGCGACAGAGCGAGGAGCCCTATTGCCCAAGCGCATTTCTAACAACTATGCCTTCTGAGGGAATGGACGATGCTTACAATTTTCTGCCGGTTCCGAACGGCTAATCGAGAAAGCACTTTTCATGTCAATGAATTTACTATCGTAGGACTTGCCAATTCCTCGCGAAAGACGATACCCGCGAAAAAACAGTTTTGCCAGTGTTGAGATTCAAACCACGAACCTTTGGGTTGATTGTTAGGCATGCTAACCACCAAGCCACGGGCACCACGTCGTGATGGGGCCAAAAATGCATTGGACTGAATATTGGAACCTTTTTTTTCTTTTAAATATTAACATTTTGTCTTTCACTCAACTTTGCCTTTTTTTGAATTTTTGTCGGCTAACACTAACACACTTAGTCCCGATGAGCTCACTGTGATAGCACTATCTAATCTATCCTTATCCTAATGAAACCATTTCGAACTTACAATGAAGCGGGAAAGACACAGGGTGTCGGTGTGAGTAAGATCACTAGGGTCATCAAAGAAACACGAACATAGCTAAAGCTGGGCATGAACAGAGAATGTGGAAAATAGTTTCCTCCTCCTCCTCATCTAAACAGCTTCTGCAAAAATCGTTTGAGACGACTCCTATAGCGTTGTGGCATGTCTTCCAATAAGACAGTGTCCTGTGATGACACCTATCGTCGCACTAATGTGTTTTCTTTTGAGAGAGATCAAACCGTTCGACCGCTTGAGATCTAGCTTGGGCCCGATCTGTTTCGTTGCGTTACACGATAAACTGCTTGACCATCAGCAAGAGTTTGTATGTAGCGATTGGTATGCCGATACTCTCCGTTTTTGGTGAGAAGGGCCAAGGGCAGAAGTGTTCCGTTTCTGGCGAGTTAATCTGCTTTGCAGTTTCCTGGGATACCTCTATGCCCTGGCACCCAGCACAGGTGAATGTTACTCTTACATCTTCATGAGAGATGATCGGGAGTTAAGTGTTAGAATAGAGTTGAAGGAATTTGATGCCAGGGATTTGATGTCCGCCTAACTGTCTGAGAAGATGCATGTATCCTTTTTTGATATTATGTTTTCTCTGAGCCAAGACAGAGCTTCGCTAATTGCCATCACACTTGGAAGACGCTTTAATGATCTGGAAGACGAAGCGAGATGTATCATTTCATTTCGTCTGAATAGACACCACAACCTACTCCTTCATTTGTCTTCGAACCGTCCGTATAAAAATGGACGTATGCGTTTTCCAATAATGATTGGTCATCCCAGTCTGTTCTGGATAAAATGGCGGCCCTAAATGGTGCCAATTTCGAGTTTGGGTGTGGTGAAATCTGTTTTTTGTTTGGGGATTCCGAATTTGTTCAGAATGTCAGCATGACCAATATTGTTGTAAGTCCATTGTGAGACTTCTTGTAATCGAATAGCCGAACTTGCAGCTGTTTGTTTACTGTAGACGTCAAGTGAGACTAGGTGAAACAGGATGTCCAGTGACGCTGAAGGAGTGGCGCGTAAGGCACCGCTCATACATATACATGCTGAACGTTGGACTTTGTTGAGACTGTCACGATAAATTGCTTTATCTAATGCAGTCCATTACATTGTAACATCGTAAGTGAGGATAGGTCTGATGACCGAGACGTAAGGCCAATGTGTGATGCGGGGTTGAAGATCCTACTTGTTTCCTATGGGTCTATGTGCAAAATATTGTATTTCCTTAGAGAAGAAAACGAGTTCAGTCTTGTGAATATTTATTCCAAGTCCACACTTACTGGTCCATTTTGAAAGTTTGTTTAGAGCATTTTGAAGTAGTTTTTTTAATGAGCTAAGATGCTTTACTGTGACTGCAATGGCATCATCGTCTGCACAAGCAATAGCCCTGCAGCCATCCCCCTCCAGGTTTATCAGTAGTTCATTTACTACCAAATTCCAGAAAAGAGGAAAGAGGACTCCACCTTGCGGAGTGCCTCTACTTACACCTCTTTTGTTAGAAGCCTCGTTCGTAGAAACCCTCAAGCGAAAAGTGGGCAGCTTTTTCCATTCCATTTCTCTTACGTATTAATCGATATACTTTAATTTATCTCTCTGCAGACTAATAAATGATTGAATTTAATTTCCATAAAACTCATATGCGAGCGAGAATTAAATAGCAACATCAACAAAAGGTGGTGCCCGTGGCGTAATAGTTATCGTGTCTGTCTGTTATGCGGGATGGTATCAATTCGAATCGCAACAAAAAATGTTTTTCTACGAGTATCACCTTTCGCGCAGAATTAGGAAGACCTCCAATAATAAATTCATTGCAATGAAAAGGACTTTCTCTATCAGACATTCGGGATTGGACAAAGAATTGTTTTGAGAAATGCGCTAGGCCCTTAAGCCCCTCGCTCCGTTGGGTCACCCTATGATCCTATCTATGGCTAAACTTTGTAACCGCCGGAGTAGACAGCCATCTACTTTGTATCTTTAAAAGTTGGTTATCTCTTTTCGTTAAAAATAGTAATCCAACAAGTGACACTTTTTGTGAAGCCAAAGTTGTAAAGCAGGCATAGTAGAGTACAAAATGGAGTTTTGTCGTAATTTACAGTCAAAGCTTTGTAGTGACGGCTTAAAATGGCCGCAGCACCTCCCCGCTTGTCGCAAGAAATTACTAAAAGATAAATCACATCTAGGCAAACAACATCAAAGTGAGTCTAGCGACACCCGTCATACATCAAGACTTCCTCCAACCTCCCACAAGTGTTGCGTTCAGATCCTACGGCTTACACGAGTGGAGATCACCGGTGACAGGTTAATCTCAAAAACAGAACATGCACGTGTGGAAAAAGTGTGAAGAAACGGCGTACCCCACTCGCGGATCACTAGTGTGAAGCATAGTTAAGTGGTAGAGCTGTGATCCCTTCAAGATCACGATGCTCGTAGCGCCCGATCAGAAAAAAGAAGAAGAAGTAAGCTAAATTTTGTGTGAACCGTTCATAGTTTTGTCCGTAAGAACTGTCTGCCGATGAGTTGGAAGTTCGAATCTCAGAAAAATTACCAAAAAAAATTGTTTTTCAAGGGTACCGCCTTTCGCCAGCAATTTTCAAGTTCTCAAAGAGTAAATACAATGCCATGAAATGAAAAAAGCGTTCTAAGCCATTCGGAATTGCCATGTTGTAGGTCCTGGAAATGCGTAAATGAGCTACCCTATGTATTTATGTATGTATTTTCGTTGTACGGATAAATGAAAGATATAATTTTTGTGGGGCAGTAGTAATCTTTTATATTTATAATAGCTAATGACTCTAACTGATATCCGGCGCACCTTGAATAATTTTGAAGCGATAATGATCTCGTTTTCGATCGGAAGTGCGGTGACTGTACCCTGACATGATCTAAGCTATGAGAACAACAATAACTGAGGAGTGTCAATTTATTTGAATTGAGTTTTTGAAAATGCCGAACCATTGCGTGAAAGGGGTTCTTTAGTAATAGGTGGGACACGTTAATTAGGCCTCAGCCAACCTAGAAACAAAACAGAGAGCAGTTCACTAGAAATGGAACCAGTTGTTCAGGTCTCTGCCTAGTACATATTTTTAAATCGAAAAAGAAATTACATTTGAAAAACAAAATATAATCTTTTTTTATGATGTGACAGTAGCAATCATGTCTCAATCAAATTCCCAATTTTTCAAATATTTGGCTTTTTTACTACAAAGCCATTTGCATGTATGTATAAAAAAAAACAGGAAAACAAACTTTGTACTCACATAAATTTTAATAATAACTGACGCAACAAACACGCCTACACTCTGCACCAGGTCGCCAAATACATGGATAACTGCAGCACGCAGATTCAGATTTTGTTCCTGACCGCATGTTGCTTGGCGTGTGTTCTTTCTGCAAATAAATTGTTTTTGTTTTTTTATTCATTTTTTTTTAATTTGTCCATCAAGGAAAAAGAAAAAGAAATGAAAAAAAGCAAATGAGAATCGTCAAATAAAATTAAAAAGGATTTCTGGTCATGAAATTAATGAGATTTCAGATCGGAACCGCATCCTTGATGTACCTCGCATGTTGTTGTTTGACAATATCCGCAGATGTGGAAACTGAGACGTCTGTTGGCAACGTATTTCCACCATCCGGCAAATGGCTATGACGGCCATGAGCAGCATCAGCATCAGTAGTAGCAGCACCAGCAACAGAAACAGAAACAACCGAATGTCCATGTGAGTGCGAATGATGGTGTCCTCCGTTTCCTCCATGGGAGTGACCATGAGAACCGGAAAAAAGCGACGATCCGTGCAAAATGAATGCCATGCTATACAAGGACGAAACCAAAAATAAAAGAATCAAAAGTTTATACCCGGCACATTGTACGAACGTTTGTTCGAGTACGAGTATATGGAGAATGACATAATCCCCCACTTGATTCAAGAGAAGAGTCCTTACGCAATGTTAATTAAAATCCCAATTCCAGCGATTATCATCATGGTATCTGCATCCAAGTTGAAGTCATCTGAAAATAATCTCTGGAATGCCACAAATGCCAGAGTGGCTGTGAGAATCCAGATGCCCAGAATCGATATCACAGCTCCGATGACCTCTAAATAGAAAACACACACACACAGTCAGAGTAGTCGGGCGCACAAATCTTCTATCCAAATTTGAAATGGGCTTTTGGAAAATTTATTTGCTTAATTTTTGTTTGCCGTGGATTGTAGAGTGGGGAAAGGGGAAAGGGCAGGGTTTTGTATATATTTACCGATGCGTTTGTATCCAAATGACATGTTTTGATCAGGCGGTCGGCTGGATATCCAAATCGCCAAGAGACCAATCACAAAGCTAACACAATCAGATGCTAAATGTGCAGCATCTGTCATTATCGCCAGGCTTCCGGCCATGTATCCTCCCAGGAATTCTATAATCTGAATTGATGTATATATAAATAGTTATTATACGTTAAATTTGAGGACAGGGAGATAAGGGGGCCTATAGGACGAACGATGAGACGTTTTCAATTTTGTATTTGAAAATGGATTTGGATTCTATAATTCCACAAGGACTCGTTTGTTTAACTATGTTGACAAGGATTTCGATTCCAATTGTACAACAGGGAGTATGACGATCCCTCTCTTTTTCTCTCTTCCTTTTCTTGTGTAGGTTGGTAGGAGTTGTGTTAATGGTATTTTCGTATGTAGTAGCTAGATAGATTCGTTGAGCTGGTTAATAGGTGGGCGAGTGAATGATTTCGGCCTTTATTGATACATAATCAAAGACCTTAATCACTAACGACTAATCTCCTTGAATCTCAAAGAGATCGGAAATTGGTTACCACAAGACCATAGCAACAGATTGTCATGCGATGATGGATGCCAATAAGCAGTGTGTCTTTTGGACGGGGTTTTATGGGGCTAGATATTTTGAATGATGTTTGTCGGTAAGATCGTAAATTTGCTTCTTTGAAACTCAAATACAATGGATTAGATCAGACACAAAAGACTAATGATTTCGTTTATAAAATTCATGTAAGAAAGCTTCTCTGTCGTTATTGAATTTTGAGATTCGATTTGAGATTAATTCAGAGAATTTATTTGAGTCACAAATATTGAAACATTTATAATTCATTGTGGTAATGGAGCAGTTTGGCAACCTGCAGGGCTCAGGCTTCAGATGTCTAAACCTCTTCAGAATAAACTTCCGGCTCTGTGAAACATTTTCGAATTCATGGAAGTCTTATTATTCCAATATTAACAGGAAAGTTGTAACGGTTTCTATCATACATGGAATACTATACATACTAATCAGATTTAAGTGCATGATAAGGTTAGGTTAGGCTTGATGGGGGACTCGGTTCTCAAGGATCCATTGTGCTCCCCGAGAAACAGAGGATGAGGAAGTGGGAAAATTGAAGAGGTAGAGAGGCTGGTGGCTGGGTTATTGGGGTTGGGAAACCTCACTGAACCATTTGGAGCCCTGAGTAAATTTCAGGATGCTGTCCAATGGGAGGTTAGAGATGTGCTTTTTTCTTAGTGTGGGCCAAGCTAGGACACTCACAGAGGAAGTGGAATGATCCTTCCTCTGCCTCTTCGTCTTGGCATCCTCTACATAAGTCGGATGTGCTAATGCCCATTCTCATCATGATGGTTGACAACGAGTTATGGCCGTGAGAATGCCAATCAACAGAGAGAGCAGAGGCCTGCTAAGTTGGAGCAGAAATTCTG
Organism: Melanostoma scalare; assembly: GCA_949752695.1. NCBI lineage: Eukaryota > Metazoa > Arthropoda > Insecta > Diptera > Syrphidae > Melanostoma > Melanostoma scalare. The sequence continues at coordinate 26,770,214 of OX456984.1, read as the reverse complement.
TTTTTTTTCTTGGAAATATCTAGCCAAAGGATTCTGGAGACTCGGCGTGTTTCTAAAGATGACCACCTGTCATTGGCGGGTTTTAGAAAATTGTGTTTGATTCTGTTTTTTTTTCTTGTTCTAGTGGCATTAGAACTGAGGTGTTCGTTTCGCTGTCGCTGGATTCGAGTGCTGACCCGATTTCAGCCAGTTTATCCGCCATTTCATTACCGATTATGTCACGATGTCCTGGAACCCAAAAGTACCTACATGTTTACAAGTAAATTCTCGTGTCTTAAGCATCTACATACAGCGAGGAGCCCCAGGGCCTAGCGCATTTCTCACAACCATGCCTTGTGAGGGAATGGAGGGGACCTACAATTTTCTGCCGGTTCCGAGCGGCTAATCGTGAAAGCGCTTTCCATGGCAACGAATTTACTATCGGAGAACTTGCCGATTCCTCGCGAAACCACCAAGGCAGACATGCTTACCATTACGCCTCAAACTACTGCAATGTGAAGAAAAACAAAACTGGGTAAAGAACTCCACATTCGTTTTGTGTGTATAAAGAAAGAATCTTTTTTACTTTGAAGTCCAAAACTAGTCACCTAATAATGTTTCCAAAATTCTGAATAGAAATTAATAGAGAAAAAGTTGCCTTCTTGTATCGTTCTAAGGCGAAGCCTCAATGTGCTTGTAGAAAGGTCGTAGACGATTGCTCTCGCTAGTTCGGTACGGAAGACCGCATTTTCCAATTACGCTTCATTTGAGCCTGCAGAGTAGCCCATATGCCCGAAATCGTTATTAATCACTGATCGCATAAGAATTTTGGTTTTACGTGTTTTATTTCAATTTGAATTTGTTTATATTCACTTGTATTCAATACCTACAAGTTTATAACGATTCTGTAACACCAAACAACCTGTCCCCTTTTCACAAGCGTAAAATGCGGTTTCTTCAAGCGGGGAAAATTCACTCATATCTGTAACTCAGAACTACAAGTGTAAGAAAATTCGATTTTACTTGTGAAATAGTAGATAAATTGTGAAATGTGATTCAAAGCTTGTAGAAGTGGCAGTAAGGCTGACTTTCACTTGATTGTGGGACATCTTCATTCTCAAGAGTATTTCAGCTTTTATTTGTGTTACCTTAGTTAGTTTAGGCTTGTGAGACTTAGATAGTTTTGCAAACTCCTGCCTTAATGTTGGAACTATGAATTTCTATTTATGTGCTTAAATAAAAATGACGACACAACCGATCAAGAGAGATAGAGGAAGTCTGACCTCAGCCAAATTGCCACGCTCAGTCAGACTTGTGACAGAGGCCTGTAAATCTTGTTCGATTCATTCAAAAGTTTCTCATTTTTGAAAAAAAAAGAGCAAACAATTGTACGCTATAGCAACCGTTTGTCTCAATGGAAAAAAGGCCATGCAATCATTCTGAATTTATTGTAATCCTCAGACTCCAGTTGGTTCTTGACCTCAACTTCCAAGTCATCGTTTCATCAAAATACTCATGCTTTGGTGTTGATGGATGATTCAGTCAATTTTAACGTAGATAGCACAAAAACTCGGAAAAGAGAGGGTGGCAGCATGTGCTCCGATGGACTAAATATTAGTTCCTTATTCCGTTCCTTTAACCACTTTAGCGATTCCAAGTGGAAATTCTGACAGCTTAAAATTTGTAATCGTGGCTCAAAGAAAATGTTGTATCCATATCTTCTCAGATAGACGAACGATCCTCAAATCACTCGGTGACGTTTCCTCGGACTCGGACCGCTTGCAACTGTCAACTATCTCTCATGTAAATTATTCATAAAAGTTCAGTATTCACCTTTAGCTGGGTGCCGGGGCTAGAGACATATCGGATAGCTGCAAAGCTTATGGTTTTTAATCGCTGTCGTAACTGAGCACTACCTTATATACATGAGTAGACATCCCACAAGACTTGTTATGTTCTCAAACGACTTCTGCAGACTTCTTTATCTCCTATACTTATATCCTCAAAGAGGAGGAGGAGTATAGGAGACTTTCGTAGTCTCAACGATTTCATATTGATCATAGCGATCAGATGAACAAAGAAATTCACTGACTTTCGCTTTATTCGTTAGCGAGGTGCTTTTTGCATCTTTTTGTGTGGTTTATGACAATGGAAACATTGTAACCAGTCGAAAGTCAAATAACAAAGACTTCATACGGATTGTACCTCTGTTCTTACTTGACTCTAGCCAAACAGAAGGAGTATGAATAATTTAACCGATAACAATGAAATGAGTTCCTTTAACAGGTACAGTCACTTTCCTGAGAGGAAAAGTTTCATTAACTAAATTTGAGCCAAAAATACATACGTTAGCAAAAATTCTAACCATATTTTTTAGAAGTGGTATTTTTGCCATACAATAAAAGCTAGCGATGCATAACCGATCCCATTAAAGACAAGTTTTTCAGCATATAAGAATTAATTTTTAAGTTTTTTAAATATTTACCAATTTACCATAAACAAACAGCATAGCGAGACGGCTAGAAATATTTTCGTCCTTGCGTCTCGTGCAGTTTTGTTATTCAAACTAACAGCAAACCCAGGTTGACCGTACTTGCAGCTGCCGGTGTAACTCGTTTCATGATCATCCTGTAAATATTTTTAAAACAAAGAAAACATTTAGTAAGAAATTACGGGAATTCATTTATAAGTTAAAACAATTGAATAAATAAGATGAAACAGCAGAGCTTCTATTAATAGTACCTACCTTGTTAGAAATGGAAGAGACCTAAAATTTCAAACAGCAGTGTGGAAAGCGCCTTTCATGGCAGTGTAATTATAATTTCTCATGGATTACTTGCCGATTCGTCTCGACACACGAAGGGAGCAACAAGGGCGTTCGATACCCACAACACGATTTGATATTATAATATCAAAACATACACAGAACCATCTAGTTTCATATCCTAAAACTCGTTTCGATCAGCCTCTTCCATATGGCGTAAGAATCATTAGTTTCGAAGGAGGCGCTACCCCCTAATATCGGGGTGTTTTTTATAGGTTGGTTTTATGAATAGGAATAAAACTGACATCTTGTGGTCAAATCGGCCAACTCTAATGTCATTTATGTTCAGTTTGGTTTACTATTTCATCATGAACAGGTTGACAAAAGAACAACGCTTGGAAATAGTGCAAATTTATTTCGAAAATAATGGTTCCGTTGGCGAAGTTTACCTCAAGCTCCGTCCATTTTATGGTCGACATAATCGTCCAACAGAGCAATTAATTCGGTTAACCATGGTTCATTTTCGCACTAGGTTTACTTTATGTGATAATATATATCCGCAGAGAGGTCGAACAGTGCGCACCGAAGAAACAATTGCCGCTGTAAAGCAAAGTGTTGAAGAGGACCCGACTGAATCGATTCGCCACCGTGCACAGCAAGGTTGGTGGAGTCATTGGGCCATACTTCTGCCGAAATGATGCTGGTGAGCCAGTTACCGCTATTGGACACCGGTATAGAGCCATGATACCCGACTATTTTGTTCCCGAATTGGATGGCATGAATGTGGATTTTTTTTTTTTTTTTTTATAATTAATGCGCACATCAAGGGGTTATGACTACCCTTATAATGTTATAAAAACACAGTGCGAGTATCTAGAAAAATAGGAGAGGATTTGAAAGAAGACACCGATGCACGTTGCTTTTGATTTTTTGTGAATCGTAATGCAGGGGAAATACAGAGCCAGGTAAAGCATTTCACATTCGGGTGGTGCTTTAGTCGCACCGATAAGAATCTCTATACTTGACTGTATGCCCGAAGTTGGGCTCAAGGTAGAACTGATGAGAATTCCTAGCGAGGCGGGTGTTGCGACTAAATTGTTTCAGGGGAGGAATGCAGCTGGCTATTTCACTAGAGCTCTGTTTGTACAAAAAGCGATAAAAGAGAGAGAGACAGGTGACTTTTCGACGATGTCCAAGAGAATCAATCGATTGTACGATTGAACTATCACCTATCAATTTTAAAGCTCTATTTTGTACCCTATCAAGCAGGTGCAAAGATGTTTGAGCAGCACCTGACCAGATATGGGAGTTATACTCCAGCTTTGGGCGGATGAAGGCCTTATAAATTGTAGCCAGATCAGAAGGGGTGAAGAACTTCCTGCATCGTCTTAAGAAACCTAAGCATTTAGCAGCGTTTTTGGCGACTTCAAATATGTGGTCATTCTAACGAAGATCATCGTTTACACACATACCAAGTACTGACAGCTTTTAGGTTCTTGGATGCAGGTACCATTCAAGGATAATGTCAATGGGAGGAATGTTAAGCTTCAACGACAAGAAATTTGAAGAGCATTGAGTTTTCGGAGCATTGAATTCTACTCGGTTCATAAGACCTCATGAAACAATGCTGTCAACGTCAGAATTCAATGAGCTTATCATACGCAACCGTTCCAGTTCCACATCCGAAGGAGCAGGGACGTGAATTTGGAAACGAATATGAAAAGCTGAGGGTCGAGTCGTCAGCAAAACAGTTGAGAGGATTAGAAGTTTCAGACAAGAGATCATTAATGAAAATGAGGAAGAGAGTCGGAGTCGGATGAGATGTGGCTCCAACAAGACGACGCTATATGCCACAAAGCGCACGTCACAATCGATTTATTGAAGGAAACATTCGATGAGCGCATAATTTCGCGCAATGGACCGGTCAATTGGCCATCAATATCGTATGAATTGAGACCATTGGATTATTTTCTTTGGGGATATGTGAAGTCGCTCGTCTACGTCAACAAACCAAAAACGTTAGAGGGCGTTATTGCCGATATACGACCTCATAATCTCGGAAAATTGGTTGAAAATTGGACCTCTAGACTTGGCTTTATTCGAGCCACATGCCCGAAATCATATTTAACATCCATGGCGTAAAATAATCCTTCCAATAAAGCCAAATTGATGGACATTAAATCGATTTTCTTGTGATTTATCAACAAAAATTCAATTCAAAGTTCTAAACCTCAAAGAAAAACACCTTTTGTAAAACAATATATCTTTTATTATCAATTTTCGCAAAACTCTATTTTACAACAAACACCCTTTTTGCACCCAATGCTTCGATTGCATGTTTCAAGGATTCGATCTAAAACTCCAACGAAATTGGCAGATATCCTACGTCAATGGAACAGTTGGAGTAATTATTTGTTGAAAAGAAAATCTATGCTTTACTTTGCATTATGGTGGAAAAGCTAAGCAGTGTGGTTGGCGGTGGTCAAACAGAGTCGGTTTGTTGATATCGCAGATGAGATACAAGAAGAGGCCAAACCACACGCACACACCACGGCATCTGTCCGCAAACTGACTTCACAAAAACCACTTTATTTTCAGCTTTCAAAACCAGTTTGAAATCCGAAAATAAAATGGTGTTAGTAAATTCACTAACACAGCTTTATATTCAGCTTAATACGTGTATCACAGATGGATCTCGTGTTACAAAAGCAACAATGTAAACAAATGTAAGTTGCGGGGCAAGAGAAGTAATGGTTTTCCCTCTTGTTCTTTATTCCTCTAAGGTTGATATGTAGTTGTACAATTCATATGTCCATTTCCTTAGAGAAATTTGAACTGGAACTCGACTTAAACAGGTACTTTCCCCATATAAAGAAATAGATTACGATCGACAACAGCTCCAACGATTTGTATTAAAATTAGTACGTAATAAAAGTCTATGCAATAAAACTGTATTTTACGTTTTTGGCCAAAAATGTGCTCACACCAAAATTGTAGATCTACCAATTTCCTAATAACACCGCCGAAAGTGGACAATGGGGGCATAAGATTTCGCTTGTGCAGCATGAGTATGGTCTACAAACTTCCCACAAAAACTACTAGAGCACTTTCTTTTTTAATTTGTTCCAACAATTACTTAATCTTTCGCTGAATCAATACTCGCTACCCTTATCTAAGCCGAGCAGAAGCCGATGCAGAACATACATTTGTATATTGCCAACAAAACACTCAGAACTGAACCAAACAGAAATTACATTTAACCAAAACCAAAAGCATGACACTTTAGCAATTTTTAAATTTCTCATTACGTGTGTCAAACAACTTTGCATTCCGATTACTTTTTTTTGCCTCTATTCGGCCTCAAGACGTTTAAACTCTGGTTGATAATGAAAACCAATTTATTTTACCGAACCGACTCATTCTACCGCACCACACAAAATCCATTCTAAAGCAAAGATATCGTTATGTGGGTTAGATTCAACTATTGGAACTTGTAGATTGCGATGCTTTAGGCGACAACGATGTTAATAGCCGACCGACCGACACGTTCAAAGTGTTATTTAATTTGTTTGCTTGCTTCTTTTTTAGTGTGTATTGTATACGTTAGTAGTATTAAATTTGTGTGTTTATTTTTTATGATATCTCTTCTCTATTATTTTTTTTTTGTTTGTTTAATTAGTAGATATCAATACAAAGTGTTCATCGCTCAACCATCAGCTGAGCACGTACTCGTACATCGACATAGTATAGAACAATGTGGTAGTAAATGGATTTCGCTATGGTCAATTAAATCAAATAATTATCGTTTGAAGCAAATGGAATATCTATAAATGCAATAAAAATCTATAAACAGTATTGTTTAATTAAAAAGAATTGAATGACGTTGAGTCAGCGCTGTTGTGCGTCTATTTATCTATCCTAGAAACAACAAATGTACAACCTCATTAATAAGTTTAAATGGAAATTTAATTAAAGCCTTTATTAAATTCGAAATGTCGATTGGTTTAATTTTCTTTTTTTACTATTCAATCCCCTTCTCGACATTTGAATGAACAAAATAATGCTGGGCGTTTTCAAATAAAATGTGGAAAAAACAATAAGGGTGCCCTCACACTTTGCTGGGAAAGTGCTTGCAATACGCTGAAAGCAAAACTTGACTAGTGTGACGACATTGAAAATAATTGGCTCTTTGGGCTGTTCACAAGCGAACAAGACGCAGCGAAAGTTTTTTGAGCGAACAAATGTTCTTAGATTGATCTGCTTTTTTTGTTAAAACAGAAGACAGTTGAAAAGTCTATAACTATTTATTAAAGAGTGCCAAACCACCTGAACTGGCTCCTTTAGGTTTTTGTAAGTAAAACTGGAATTTGTAAAATCAATGGTTGACGAAAAGAAGGGTCTTAGGCAATCTATTTAAAAATCTATATCTATGTCAGAATAGACAGAAAAATCGTCAACTTTCAGGAAAACTCTCGTCGGACTGAATTTTGATAAAAATGTTAAGAAGCAGGTGTAAAAAGTTTCTATCAATCAGGCATGAGCTCAGTTGACAATGACTAAAAGTTGCTTCAGCGCAGAAGATTCACCACTACTCTTCCCTCTCGAGTTTTTAGTTTTGGAATTGTAAAGCGACCTTTGTTTAAGTTAAAAACATTTCCTTTTCTATAAAACTAGCAAGGCGCTTTTCGATGACTTCGGGGGTTTGGGGAACTCGCGTTGCTCTGTCAAGGTCGGTAGAGAACTCATTTGAGAACTTTGATGTCAAAAAAGGCTATTGACTAGGCGACACACTGTCAAAATTTTTTTTTTATTATACTTGTCAAAATAGTTCAAAACGCAAATATCAAACAAAGAGGCAGACTGTTTCAAAAGCCTGTAGAGTTACTCGCTTATGCAGACGATATAGACGTAATGACAAGAAGTAAGCGTGAAGCGGCTAGAAAGAGTTGGATATTTGATGAGGGCAAAACGAAGACTTCGTTACGAAGTATATTGGGTGGGATAGCAGAGCTCCGATATTCCCCGCATGCCATGCCATACTGGGAATGGAAAGGACCCACAAACATTTGACAATACCGTCGTAGCCGAATATGAAGGGCTTTTCATGGTTGTATAAAAATTACTCTTGGAAAACTTGCACCGATTCCTCCTTCGAGGGAGAGAGAGAGAGCTAGATAGATAGATAGATAGAGAGCGCGCGCGCGCGAGAGAGAGAGAGAGAGAGAGAGAGAGAGAGAGAGAGAGAGAGAGAGAGAGAGAGAGAGAGAGAGAGAGAGAGAGAGAGAGAGAGAGAGAGAGAGAGAGAGAGAGAGAGAGAGAGAGAGAGAGAGGAAACTAGAACCAGAATTGTTGTCGAACAATCTTAGTTAAGGTTCGAAGAAGGTAGGATGGGGCAGCTCCATATAGATAGGTGCGCAATAGGTCACTTTGAAATTTTTGGTATACAAACCACAATGTTATTTTTCATAAAGTATACGTTAATTTTGATACGAAAAATGCAGTTTCGTTTTGTTTTCATGTTTTGCACTATTATTTCAAGCGATCGAAGTTGACTAGTTTAACGTAAATTTTTCAATTTGAAAAATCTGTAAAAATTAGTTCTTACTTTTTTTTTTCAATATCTTCGCTCTTTATTGTGCCATTAAAAAACCATAATGTGTCTGAGAAAAGTAAAGATGTGTACATGGTTTGCTACCCGAGTATTTTTTTTAAACTTTCTTTGAGTTTCCCCTAATATCTTCTGTTTTCGCAAAAGTTTAGTATGTCTGTTGATTGTTCAGAGTATTTCCTCAACATAGTGAAAGCAGAAGTGCTAAACTTTGCCGGAAATATGTACTTATATATTTTTTTAAAGTGTTAACAATTTTGAAAGAGTGCCAATTATTGTTTTTCGGGGATATCCATGATAACATATGCGTGGCTTCGCATTCTGACAATGAATTTGGATTTATTTTGTCAACTAAGAAGAAAATGTAAAAATCAAATTTTCCGAGATCTCGCTTTGTTTTCTAGCCAAAAAAAATTTTCGACTTCAAGTATCGATATCTCGAAAACAAAACGAGATATTGAACAATTTTATTTAACATTTTCGTTTTAATTTGGCTTCATTAAGCTAAATTTTTTTACTTTTGATTTTATGTTCAGAGTCTTCTACTCTGGCCTATAAGGACCATATAAATATTCCTGTGGCCTTATCACGTTATCGTGCAACTTGTGACGGAACTATGTGAGTTTTGTGTTACACCTCACGTAATCATGCAATCTAGTACCACAATTTGAAATTCTCTCATCAGTAATCGAACGGAATTTCATTCGACGCATGAAGTGCTCTATAAGTATACAAATAACCAACTGAATTCAAAATGAAAGCTCCCAACCCTTCAAACCAATCACGTTGTCCTTGTAGAAATTTAACGGATGGTTATCACAAACGTCTAGGTTGATACTTAACAAGATTAGCGCAAATTTATAGTTATCGCCATTTCGAGAGAAAGTGCCGGCTCTTGTAAACATCACTCTAACTTTAAAGTAGGGTCATTAAATACAAACGATTTATAAACACAACACTAACTAGTGACAACTACCAAATGGACTTGGCTAGAATGAATGTTAACAGTACCATAATTTTGACAGTTTAGGCAAATGAAGTGAAGTAACAGACCTACAAACCAAAAAAAAATAAAAAATAAGCTCAGGTGAAAAATGGCATATATTTGGATTGCAAATGAAAATGTGTAGTGAAAGTTTTGTATGTGTCGAGAAATGCTTCAATCAGAACAAAATTTTATTCGGATATAAATCACATAAAGTGTTAAGCAAATGAGAAGCTTCAGATGAGTTAGAGTAAGGTTTTAAGTATTGAAAGTGGGGGTATGAAATTAAAATCAATTATAAATTGATTTAAGTGTCAGTTTAAGGTAGTGTGGCACCAAGGCTCATTTTAAGGTGATTTTAAATGACTATAAATTTGCACTTAACAAAACCACCTGAGTGCAAGTTTTAAAATTAATTTTTTTTGGTTGAGATATCTTCTTTACATAGTATAAAACAAAGTTACTTCACTGTCTGTTCGCATTAGATGTTTAAAACTGATTTCGAGGAGATTGTTTTTTAAGTCGGGGTAACGTATTTAAATTTTTTTTTTATTTAAAATGAGTGCTTAATATTTTAAGAATATTGTGTCAACATTTCAAGTGGATTGGAGCAAATTTGACAAAGTTACGAATATTTTTATACCTGTCGGTATAGAGTTTTCTTTGTGTTTTTTTAGTGTTCAAAACTTTAAAACTATTTTCCCACAACTCACTTTTTTACTTGCGATTATAGGTACTATAAGGCAAGTTTCCAATCGTGCAGAAATTTTTTTTGAGATAACAACTAGACATACGAGAATACGAAAAAAGTGGGTCCTACAATTCTGTCTGTGTGTCTGTGTGTCTGTCTGTCTGTCCGTATATGGATCTACAGCCTGAACCGCTTGACCGATTTTCTTCAAAATTTGAAGTTATGGTCTCTGGAGTAGCCTACAGAGGGATTTTTGGAATTGGGTCTCTAGGTTGAAATAACGGTACCTGCCATACAACCGATATGTCAATACCTATTTTTCTCGAAAACGGCTCTAACGATTTTGATAAAATTTTACGTGAGGTATTATTTTTTAATAACTGTTCTAATGATGTAAAAAATTTTTTTTGAGAAAGTCTAAAAACGGTACCCCCCATAGTACCGTTTTTTCAAAACCGACTTTCTCGGTAATGGTTAACACGATTTTGACGAAATTTTATATTTAAAATGTCCTGAGTTGTTTAAGAAAGATTGCATATCTACATTTGAAAAATTTAGTTTTTTCGAATTTTCATTAATTTTTTTAAAAAAATTTTGTTTTTTCGAATACTTTCAAAACGGTATCTTTGATTTATTTCAAGCAAGATCTTAAAACTTGTGTGCTTGAATTCTTAAAACCTCATTTAAAAAAAAAAAAAAAACAGTTTTTTTTAAAAATGGCTCTAACGATTTTGATTAAATTTTAAGGGCTTATATGTATAAACAATCGCAAAAAAATGGCGTTTTTAGATTTTCGCTTGAAACTTTTGGTATATTTAATTTAATTTTTTTCAATAATTTTCGTGATTTAATTTAATTTTCATAATTAATGTGTAGTGGGCAACCCTGTACCACCAAATATATTAAGAACAAATACTAAAACCTTTTACTAAGTCTTAAGATTTTGGTATTTTACTTAGCAAACGATCGCAAGTTCGTGCGACCCAGTCGTGCCCATTTTTTAAAGACGGTGCCCCTCATAACTTCAAAACTACCTTTTGAAATGTTGATCACTATTTCTGTTCATAGTTTACAAGGTAGTGACGAAAGGTTTTTTCAAATTTGTTGATAATTGTTATTTTACAATTAACAAATTAGCCGATTTTTTTCCTTTCAAAATGTTCCAATGAAGTGAAAAATTAAAATTTCAAAAAAACCCCGCGACATTACCTGGTGAAAATAAAAGGCTTTTCCAATAACAGTGATATGATTTATTTAAAAAAAAACCCCACTTGTTGTTAAGGAAATTCAAATATTTTTTATTTAATGTGCAGTTCAATCAATACCATTAAGTATTAAATAAAACGACATTCAAATGGCCACCACGTTTTCTTTTGCAGCAACAAATTCTATGAACCCAATTTCGAGCACTTTTTCCACTAAATCTAGTCGTATATCATGAATGGCAAGTTCAATATTGACTTGTAAAGCTTGAAGAGAATCTGGTTTATTTTAAAAGACTATAATGACTTCAAATAACCAGACAAGAAATAGTCTAATGGTGTTAAGTCACGACTTCTTGGAGGCCATTCAATATCACAATTTCTTGAAGTAATCGAATCTCTAAATTTTCCTCGCAATAGTTCAATTGTTGCATTTGCTGTGTGACACGTAGCCCCGTCTTGTTGAAACCAAATGTTGTCAAAATCAATTTCTTCCAATTTCGCCCATAAAAAGTTGGTTATCATCGGTCTTTACCGCTCTCCATTGACAGTAATGGAGTTACCAGCTTCATTTTGAAAGAAGTACGGACCGATGATTCCACCAGCCCAAAAACTACACCAAACTGTCAATTTAGGTGAATGTAATGGTTTTTCATGAATATTTTGTGGATTTTCGTTGCCAGTTTTGTTTATTTAACGCACAAGACAAAAAAAAAGTAAGCCTCTTCGGAAAAGGTGATTTTCTTAAAAAAATCGTTATCGATTTCAAGTTGTTCCAAGGTAAAATCAGAAAATTCACGACGCGACGTTTACGGTGGTCCAATGGTGAAATTGTAAACACTTCTGAATGCAATGAAAAACAAATGACAGATCATGACATACTACAAATGGCCGAAACGCCACTGCAAAATCATATCATACCTATTGGAAAACCCTTTACTAACGAATGAATTTAGATTTTGTGAGAGGCACCGCAACTCTCCTCTTTTTCGAGGCAGGTCCGAATAATTGCTACCATTACCATTGTCCCCGCCCCTAAATAGATAGAGTGAGAGGAAGGCATATTTCATAACTATATTCGCACGGGAACAGGAACGAGAACGGAAAGAGAACTCCAAAGCTACTCAGCCGATTTGAATGAAATTTCGAACAGTATGGAATTTTCATTATTTATTGAGCTATGTAAATTCCATACTTCCTCAATTTAAAAACCCAATATCTCAATAAATATCGATGCTAGCAATTTGGTTTTCAAAATTTTTTTGTAGGAAATTAGATTTTCTACAAGTTTGTTGAATATATTTTTTTTGTAGCTATTGTCATTTACGAGATAAGGGGAAAAAAACGAGAATTTCACGAAAAAATTGGATTTGGATGACCCGTAAAGAAAACCTTCTAATGTCCTAGACTATACCATAAAATGCCTCTAAACTGTAGAATTTTGAAGAAAAATAATTAACTACGTGTATCATATTAATATTAAGGGCTCAAATTTTGAGGAATTTTTTTTTTTAGGTATTTTCGACAAAATTTCGGGATATTAGTGAAACAAATAGTCCAAAAAAGCAGCAAGGGTGGGTCAGTTAGTTTTTATTTAAGAAGAAGAAACCGAATTTCCGGTCCATTGTACTACCAGGGTAGCAGCCTTCTGTTTTTGTGGTGCAGCCAGATGGAAATAAGGAAGGAAGGAATAAGATCGACAAGACTTGGGAGACTGCCCATGCAAGAGACATCTGTGAGACTCGAAATATATCAATGATTATATGATGCGAGCAGTGCAAGTTTAAGTTGTTATACGATTCGTGAGATCACGTATGCAGTTATCCTAAAATTGTTACTCAATTACTCGATCACTGATGCTACTCACTTACTTGGTAACGTGAGTTGTAATTCGGCCCTGAATTAATGGTTTCCGATCATTTATCAAAGAAGCTCGATTGTTTTCTTACTGTACCGTAACTGTGTATGAAAAAGGAGAAATGTTTCCCAATTTTACTTATACAAGGCATCAATTCCAATAAAATTCATTGTTGAGAAGAAGAAGTTATGATCATTACTTAGACATGCCAAAGACATAATTTCTGCGTAATTGACAAAATCGATATTTCTTATATTTTCTTGTACTAAAAAGTAGGTGCTGAAGTTGTCGTCAGAAAACAATTTCCTTATCTTTGTACAATAATTCGACTCAACTACCTTAAGTACATATTCGATGCAGTTTTTACGACAAGAAAGCGTATCTAAAGACGATAAGCTATCGTTTGTTTGTTCAAATGTTTATCACTCTGTTCCAACTCAACTGGCGTTGTCATATTAAGCTAACGAACCTTCAAAGAAAAAACTTACGTTCTCTGACATAAAATTCGCAGGTCAACCACAACGATCGTAGTTTAGCGCAGTGCAAAATATTGTGATCAACGTGTTTCTCGTCACTAATTGTAATTGGTCGTCATTTCAATTTCGTAAATTACTCTAATACCCCTTTTGAAAGCCGTTTCATTAAAATACTTGTATATTTTCATTGCGCGCACGAGACCTGAAATAAACCTGAAATGCGAAACGATAGCCGACACCGACACCGACCCCAAAAACAACATTTTTTTTGCACCTATACTTGCATTGTCAACAAGAAGTGGAATCTCCATAGAGCAGTCCTCCATTCCTCCACCGCTACCGCCACCACCACTGCCATCAATGCAATAGTTATTGTTATTGCCATTTAGCATTGCCATGATTGTGTTGTTGTTTACTGTTCGATCTACAGCATCAGCATCACCGGCTAGTGGGAGCTGTAGGAGATCTTCATCGGAATCGTAGCTTTTGTTGTCAAGGTAGTATCCGCGTTCGGACATTGACTTCGATTTTCTATTTCCCAGATACAGAAATACTCCCACACACTGTATACAAACAAATATGTACTTAAAACACGCTCAATGATCTCTTTGTTTTACGTCATTGCCGCACTTCCGAAAAATAAAACCCAAACGAAACGGGAACGCGTTCACGACTACTGCTAGTTTTCTTGATGGGAACTTTGAAAACCCAGAATGTGTTATCGCACCGGCACTGGCACTGGCAGTCTGTCATGTCACAAAACCGAATAGTGATAATGTTTCCAAAGCAAAGCCTTTGGCCGTATCAGTAGACGCGGTTTTATTGTGTCCGATAAGAGCGAACGTGCAAAGAGCTGCGACTAGATCGGCACTCTGTACAGAAGTGTGGTTTCATCGAATCAAAATTAATATAAAAAAAGTACAAAAATAGCTGTCAAATTGTGTTTTTTTCTTTGTTGAAATATTTACGGCAGTCAAACTGAGTTATAAATTTCCATTACAACGCGTTACCATCGCACACAGAGTTCTGAGTGTGTTCAACGTCGAAATGATTAAAATCCACTGGCTGTTGGCGGCTGGCGCGGCGGGTCGACAACGATCGTGTATGAGGAGATCAGTTGGATGGGAGAATTATGTACGTACTCTTGGGTGTAGATCGTAGTTGTTGCATGCGCATTGAGGTGGTTCCACAACAAAAGCTCAAGTATTTAATTTGAGAGATGAGGTGGTTGTTGGCGCTTGTTGAATGTAAAAATTCAATGAAAAACCCGATCGTGACGCAGATTACTCACTTCCTCGCCCTGCTTAAGTGACTGGAAAACTTTTGTAACCTACTCAAACACCATGTTAAAAATGTGAATTAATTTTCCTTGATTAACCATTAAAAATGAGCAGAATTGAAGGGTACAGCTGCTGGTTGAACGATATTGCTCAGAGATAAGTGTGCAATCAGAATTAATTTTTAGATCAAATTTTTTTATTTGGTAAAAGAAGCATGACTCAAAGATGCAAGTAATCGTTGAATGAATGAGTACATATTTTTTTTGAATCGGTTATGATAAAGCTCATAGTTTCGGTACACATTTATGTTGGTGTGATAAACTTTCTTAAAATGTGTTTGGTTTTGTGGTAAAGAACTTGTTTAAATTTTATTTTACTAATTTATTTTAGACATCAAACAAAACAGTTGGAAAAAGATGATAGAAAGTGTTGCATTTGTATTATTATTTTTTTTTTTTTTTGTCAATCAGAGTAACTCTTATAGACTAGATTACAATAAGTGAATAAGTTATTTAAATTACTATTATACAATGAATAAGAGTTTATAATCAAAGAATTGAGAACTTCTTATCAAAGATTAGATAATATAAAAAAAAGTTTATTTTTAAATTACAAACTAAGTTTGTCTCTTTGATGCACCTTGTTAATGGTTCATTGCAACCATAATTTGTTCTATGAAAGCGTATAAAAAACAGATCACTTGCCCATTGTCCTGATATTTCTTTAGGGGATACGAAAACCTAATTCATTTAAAAGAACTGAACACTTTATACGAAAACTAAGAATGTCGCTAACAAACATAACCGAGAAATATTTTCTTCTTTTGCTGAGAGATTGCATTCCCATTAATAAGCACCTAGCATTATAACAAGGGATTTCAATATTCCAACTGAGTTTAAAGATAGCGTACCTAGTAAATCGCCTTTGAACTCTTTCTATTCTATCAGACGCATTAGACTAAAAAGGATTCCAAACTGATGGAGCAATACTCTAAAACGGATCGAACTAATGCAAAGTATAGTGCTTTAAGAGTAAAGATGTCAGATAGCTCCCGAGCTTTAGATAATTAGATCCGTATGAGGTTTAAAGGATAATTTTTCATCAAGAATTACACCTAAATCTTTTTTCTGATGGAGTCTTTCCAGGATGATATCCCCCAAATAATAACTATAATCAAAAAAGACTTTTTTTCTAAAACAAGTTAGCACTTAACACTTGTCTACATTCAGATGAATAGAATTTGCATCGCAACATTGTGAAAGCCTAAGAAAATCATTCTGAAGGAATTTGCATCGCAACATTGTGAAAGCCTAAGAAAATCATTCTGAAGGAGTATACAGTCGTGTATGGATTCAACCTTTTTAAAGAGCTTTAAATCGTCAGCATAAAGAAGGCACTGCGAGTTAATGAATATATATCAGATATATCATTTATGAATAAAAGGAATAGCAATGGTCCAATGCAGTGGCGTAGATAGTTTTTCGCAATGGGGGCGATGGATCTAGTGGTCATTTTTTAAGAAGTTTAATAATTAAAAAAAAAAAACAAGACTTCATTGAATTCATTTTGTATGCCATAAAGAATTTTATTTTTTAAGATAATACATACATAATATACGACTAGACTAGAAGGAACTAGAATAAACGCTGCAAAATAACATTAATTTAAAAAATCACAAAATTAAATCCAGTTTTCGCTTCTTTTTTGATAAAACGCTTATAACCTCGTCTGGTGTTATTGATATTTCGCGATGAATAGCTAGAGCAGCCAAACCATTCAAACGATCCTACAAATAAGAAAACATCCAAAGCTTATCACACTGTTATCAAAATTGAAATATTTTTAATAATCTCACTTCGTTGGTCATGCTTCTTTGTATTGTTTTTATTCTCTTTAAACTGGAGAAAGTTCTTTCGGGAGTTGACGTTGAAACTGGCAGTGTAGCTAATATCTTTAATAAAACATAAATATTTGGAAAGCTTTCTTCGGGGCAGCTATCGAGTGCTTCCAATGAATTCGTAGAGGAAGTATTATTCCTTCGGATTAAATATCTCTTCCAAGTTTTTAATTCTTCAAGAACAGTAGATGGTCCGGCAGTCAAATATGTTTGGTAAAACTCAACAGTCTCATTAAAATTTTTTGCTGCTTTGCCTATTTCTGACGAAGAATCCTTGAAAAGAACCGAAAACCCTTCCAGTGTGTTTTCATGGTTAGTAAATTTTTCTCCAAGGTCCATTACAAAGAAATCGAGGAAAGGATTGAAAACAGTCACACGTAAATATTCTGTACTTTTAACCGAAGGGTTCGAACGATTCTTTTGTCGGTTCACTATTCTTTTATGTTTGACGTCAATGTCAAGGGCTTCAGATATTTTTTTTGCATCTTTTGAAAATGAATCGTCTTCTGCCCGTTTAATTTTTAGTTGATCCCTTAAATCTTTGGCGAGATCCATAGCTTGAACCAAGTCTAAGTTTACTCTTTGAAACTCACGACTTAATGGCAACGAGATTTGGTAAACCATATCTACTAATTACCTTTAAGCTGATCAAGAACTCGAAGTCCATAGCGTTTTTTAAGTTCTTTGCGTCACTTTCCAATGTTCTTATTTGGTCAAGAGTCTCAAACACAAGGTTAGGTTAGGTTAGGTAAAATGGGCTGACGGTTGATCTTATTACCGTCACACTTAGATCAATGTAGATCCTTTGTGATACCCTGGCGTATTGTAACGTCCTAGAAACCTATGATTTTATGTCTGTTCAGTATTTAGCCATTTTGTGGCCTTGGTGAAGTTTAACAGGCTGCTTTTTGGAGCGCCTGATAGTTCTTCTAGTTCATTTAGAAAGTAATTTCCTAGAAACTTTTTCCTGGTATGGCAGAGTGCTGGGCATTGACAAAGGAAGTGACTAGTGTCTTCATGTTCATCTTCGTCATTGCATCCTCTGCATATGTCATCGGTGCAAAGACCCATTTTCTTTTTGTGATAACCTAGTAGGTTATGTCCAGTTATGATACTGATAAGCATTCGCAATGAGGGTCTATTCAATGATAGCAGCTTTTCAGATTCTTTTTTATTGTATTTCGGCCATAGTTTCCTGGAAGTAACACAGGAATCTAGGCATTCCCATCTTTCATTGGATTTTAGCATTATTTTGTTACCAATGATTTGTTTCATTTCACATGGTGGAATCCTGATTGATTTATCAATGAGAGAAGGGTCAAGTGTTGATCCTTTTCTCGCTAGTTCGTCCGCTTTTTCGTTTCCCGGTATACCACTATGACCGGGAACCCAGCAGAGTCTAACGTTATGCTGCGTGCCAAGAACCCTTAGCTCTTCGCGACAGCAAGAAACAAGCTTTGATTTGATAAGAGTGGCAGAAATCGCTTTTATTGCTGCTTGGCTATCAATGAAAAAAGTGATATCAGCATGTGATAGCGCCATCATGGACACCTGTTTAGCAGCGTTTGTAACTGCCAAGATCTCGGCTTGGAAGACGCTGCTGTGATTTGGAAGTCTGAAAGAACTGGCAAGATTTAGGCTTTCTGAAAAGAAGCCTGCTCCTGTTCCAGCTTCCATTTTTGAACCGTCGGTATATATTGATATAGACGTCTCGTTCAAGTGAGGTGTTTCATTCTCCCAATCCTGTCTATTGGGGAAGCTAGTTTTGAAGGATTTTTTAAAGTCCAGGTATGGAGTTATGTAATCCGTGCAGATGTTGTTTTCTGCGTATCGCGATAAGATCTGTGCGTGTCCTGTTTGGCTAGTTTTCCAGACATTACACTGGTTTAGTCTAAGAGCACTGTTTGCTGCCGCTTCCTGAACATAAAGATCAAGAGGTGTGAGATCGAGGATTACTTCCAAACTCGCGGTTGGTGTAGTTCTCATTGCACCAGTTACGCAAATACAGGCTGATCTTTGTACTTTGGTTAGGGTTTTTAAAAGCGTGGATTTTTCCAGCGCCTTCCACCAGACCAAATTGCCATAAGAAAGTATAGGTCTTACAATGGCAGTATACATCCACAGGATGATTTTGGGATTTGGTCCCCATTTTTTGCCAAAAATCCTGTTACACGAATACAGTGCTATCGTAGATTTTTTGTATCTTTCTTGTATATTGGGACCCCAATTTAGTTTTTTGTCTAAGATCACTCCAAGGTATCTGGCTTGATCAGAGATCTTAAGAGGGATCCCATTTAGTCTTGGTAACTCAAAAGTAGGTATTTTTCTTCTATTTGTAAAGAGTACCAGCTCTGTTTTCAGGGGGTTAACTGCAAGGCCGCATCTTTTTGTCCAGGCGCTTACCTTGGTTAGTGTATAATTCAATTGTGCGCTAATAGTGGAAGGGAATTTTCCTGTTGCCAGAAGAGCTAAATCATCGGCATAGGCAACCACTTTCACGCCGTCATGCTTGAGAGCTACGAGGATCTCATTCATGACCAGGGTCCAGAGCAGGGGTGAGAGAATACCTCCTTGTGGGGTTCCTCGTGACACACACTTTTTCAAGTTTGCATCTCCCAGTTCGCTGTGGATCTGACGTTTTGTTAGCATGCACATGATCCAATTTGTGATTGTTTCTTCTACTTCTAGATCATTTAGGGCCTTCTTAATTGCACTGTTCTGTACATTGTTGAAGGCTCCTTCAATGTCCAGGAAAGCTGCTAGGGTGTATTCCTTATCTTGCAGCGTTTTTTCTATGGTTCTTACTACACAGTGAAGTGCTGTTTCCACACTTCTTCCTTTTGTGTAAGCATGTTGAAAGGTGGATATTACTTCCGGTTTCATAGAACTACGGATATGTAAATCAAGCAACCTTTCAAAAGTTTTCAGTATAAAGGAGGTCAGACTTATAGGTCTGAAGTCTTTTGCTTCTGTATGGCTGGGTTTGCCGGCTTTCGGTATGAAAACGACTTTAACTTCCCGCCATATTTTGGGAATGTAACCCCATATAAGGCTACTTTCAAAAATGTTCTTGAGATGTGGGATGACTTTTTCTCTGCTTTTTTGAAGCATCATAGGAAAAATGCCATCGTGACCCGGAGATTTAAAAGGGGAGAAGGAGTTTATAGCCCATTCCAACTTCTCTTCTGTTACGATATCTGTCGGGATTTCATGTCTAGAGTAATTAGTGGTATCTACTTCACTGTTCTCTATAGGGCTGCATCCAGGGAAGTGCGAATCGAACAGATGTTCCAGACTCTCTACCGGGGATTCAGTCCAATGGTTATCCGGTCTCTTCAGAGAACCAAGAGGTATGGTCTCCTTAGAGAGGATTTTCCGTAGTCTGGCCGATTTGTTCGTACACTCAATTTCGCTACAAAAATTTCTCCATGAGCAGCGTTTTGCTCGTTGAGTTTCATTTTTGAATTTCCTTTGGCTGGATTTGTAATGTTCCCAGTCATTTTCGGAGCCGGTTCGTTTGGCAGCATTGAAAAGTCTTCTAGTTTCTTTCCTAATGCTGCTCAGCTCGTTGGTCCACCAAATTGGTTTTTTGTTCTTTTTTACCGTTGTGATCAGAGGACAGCTTTTATCCAGGGCATTTCTCAGAATCCCTGTGAGTTCTGCAGTCAACTTATCAAGGCTTTGCGGTTCAAGGTACCTATTTGTATTTAGGGAATCTATGTTATCGTCTACCTCCCTACTAAAGGTTGCCCAATCTGTTCGTCTATTATTACGAAATGGTTTGATTGGTCGATCTGTAGTGGGAATGATAAAATTTATCAGACGATGGTCTGAGAAAGAGAGTTCTTCTAGTACTTTCCACTGCTCTACTCGACAAGTGTCCGAGTTATTTGTGAGGGTAATGTCAAGTACTTCTTTACGGTTTTTCGTAACAAAGGTGGGTGTGTTACCTCTATTGATTACCAAAAGATTGTTTCTTAAAATAAATTCAAACAAGAGTTCCCCCCTAGAATTTGTGTCGGTGCTTCCCCATTGCACATGATGTGCGTTGGCGTCGCATCCCATAATAATATCTAGTCTACTCTTACTTGTGTATTCTACCAGCTGGTAAGTGATATCCGCTGGTGGTCCTTCAATTCCATCATATGGCATGTAGATGGAAGCCAAAATTTGAGATGGGAGTCCTTCGCGTTCCATCTTTACTACGGTCTGGTCTATTGTGCTATAAGTAGTTAGAAGAAAGAGATTTAACTGTTTTCTAGCTACTATGCAAGTTCTATGGTTACTGTCTGGGCTGACAAAATTGGATTTGTACAGCGTGAGTTCTTTGGAGTGTAGGCCCTTAATTTTTCCTCTTGCGACCCAAGGTTCTTGTATAAGGGCCACATCAATTTGTCTACTCTCCATGAGGTAGACCAGGTTGGCGGAGGCGGCTTTACTATGTTGGAGATTTATTTGTATTACCTTCAAATCCATGACATATTTTGTTTTATATACAACGCCTTACTAACCTGTTTATTGCTTCTAGCTATCAGCTTGAGCTTGCATCGGGTAATGCCAACGCGAACTTTAAAGCTGACTCGTCTTAGAAGTGGTATGGAGTTGTGGTTCAATCTCACAATCACTTCAGTTCCCGTCTCCGTTTTCTCCACCTTCATGATCTTCCATTGGTCGCTCAGAAGTTCGGCATTTAATGAAAGGATGTACCTTTCCAGCCGATCGCGGGGAATAGCGGGGCCTCTGACCAACAGTTTACCCATTGGTCGGTTTAAATCTTTTATCTCACCAGCAGTCACAAGCCGTAGATCGGCATTCTGCCAGGGAGCTGCCGTCTTTTTCACGAACTCCTGGAGCCATTTAAGGGTCCATTCATTCTCGCAGTTCATCATCTTGAAACCATGGACGGTAGTGAGGTCCCCGAAGAGTGGCGGTGGCCTACTCTTGACGATCGCCTCATTTACCTCTTCCAGGATTCTTAGTTCAAGTAACTGCCATTCGTCTTCACTCAGTTTGCGGTCGGGTTTCCCAAAGTCGGCGATAGCGACTTGGTGGCCCTTTGTAGCAGGGACTGAGGAGGTCTTCATCCTCTTTGATGTCTTGTTGGGTGAGGAGTTATTTGGGGAGGAGCTGGCATTTCTTGCCCTTTTCGAGCAGCTCGGCATACCGGTGTTGACAAGGGGCAGGGAGGCCACCTCGCCAGTTCCTGTATTTGCTCCGCAGCCAGCTTGTTTTTTGTCTGTTGGGTCTAGTCCAGTTCGTTTTGTTATGTCTGTTGGTGTCACTGTCCGTAGTCTTTGTTGCGATCTGACCAGAGCCCTTTTTGCCTTTATCGTTAACGATTCAGGGCTCTTTTTCGAAAGGCGTCTGACGGTCTTCTCTGCGTTGCGTCTTTGTCTCTGTAGTCGTTCGTTATTGCTGTCTCAAACACAAACGGAAATAGCTCCTCAAAATCTTCAACAGCTTGATATTTTGAAATCCATCGCGTTAGATTCAGCCTTTTTAGTGTCTTTTTTTTGTGGAGTCTCTTCACTTTCGCTTATTGTTTCTTGCAGCATAACTTTTCTT
The DNA here is from genome assembly GCA_949752695.1 of Melanostoma scalare. Lineage (NCBI taxonomy): Eukaryota > Metazoa > Arthropoda > Insecta > Diptera > Syrphidae > Melanostoma > Melanostoma scalare. The sequence continues at coordinate 26,747,909 of OX456984.1, read as the reverse complement.
TTTGGTGTATTGAAGTAATTGTAAAGTGCTTCAATTGAAGTTAGACAGTCTCTAATGGCTGGTATTTTGCTGGAAACAGATATCGTAAGGTTCAAGGAACGTGCTGCACAATGGACGTACAAAGCAGCGGAGCACATTTTTGGCGAAAGATTGCCTGCACACCATTGTATCGACCAGAGATGTTGCTTGCTCCGTCGTACCCTTGGCCGATCAAAAAAGAAATGTCTAGATCGCAATTTTTAAGATTTTCCACTATAAGCTTAGCAAGATTATCACCTGGATGGATAACTGCTGTATTAGAGATTTTAAGCCAAAAGATTTTATTCATACCTGTTGTGGAAGCTGTTGGAACAAACTTTAAAAAATCCTCTCGTATGATATGTTGACCATCTTCGTTCTTATAGACATATCGAACGCAATTCGAAACCTGTTCGATAGTGGCTGAGTCCTGAGTTTCATCGGTCAGCACAGAAAAGAATTTCGCATCTTTGATTTTATCTTAACACTTTTTTTGTCAAAATTTCAAAACAACTTTCGATAATCTCGTTTTGTACAGAAGGACTTGTATATTTATCGCGTTTCCTCGGACCATCTAAGTGCGCGCGAAGGAGCGGATCCTTAATTGCTCGGAATTTCAAAAGAGCCCTTAAATTTCCTTCGTTCGGTCCAGTGAAGTTGTTTTACACAAATATTGGCCCACTATCACGATGCCCACGTAAGGCTAACTCCTGTCGCCCTAGGACAATGATTGCTTCGATGATAGGCGTTATGTTCTGCCTATTTTTGGATATCTGATCAATTCGTAAAATGTCAATTAAGTTTTCAACACTTTTGGATTTCTCTTTTTCATTGCGCAGAAAATTTGCGCTGAAACATAATGCATCAAGATGGTATGTTTTTTTCAGATGCTCCTCGAAAATCTATGAGAAAATCAAACCGTTCATAGCATGAGTCGGAGTGCGCTTTTGTGCTATGAACGCATGTGTGTGTGTGGTGTTGTTGTGCTGTTCATTAGCTTGGGTGACCAGACCAACAATGTGCCACACGCTGCAAAGAAATCTCAATAGGAGTCGGTGTGCGCTTTTGTGCTATGGGATGGAAAGATGGATGGAAGTTTTTTTCTTGCACGTTTTATTATTGGCACGAGACGTAGAAAAAAATTTTTAAAAATCGATATAAAAATGAAATTCAAAAGATTAGGAATTATTTGGTTCATAATAGGCATGTTAATTATCGATCCCAATGGGGGGGATTTATCCCCCTGATCCCCCCCTATCTACGCCCTGGTCCAATGTGACTTCCCTGTGGAACTCCCGATGGCACATAGATAGGATCGGAAAAATATTTATCAATTTATACGAACATATATGAACACGCCCAGTTAAATAAGATTCAATCCATTTTAGTAAATAAGAATGGAAACCAAAGCAAGCGAGCTTATGAACTAGAATTATATGTTTCACTCTGTCAAATGCTTTGGCAAAGTCAGTGAAAATTATATCTGTTATTATGTTATGCGTGTTATTTTCGAAATTCGAGATAACAAAGTTGACAAAGATAGACAAATTAGTAGCCGTTGATCTGCCAGGCATAAAACCATGTTGAAAGACTGATATGTGCTCTCGGACAACGAAAAGGATTTTTTTACTTATGATTTTTTCAAAAAACTTTGGGATTGTTGAGATTTTGCAAATGGGCCTATAATTGGATACAATTTGTCTAGAACCTGCCTTAAATATAGGTGTAAGGAACGAAACTTTTCATTCGCTCAGAAACAAACCATTCTCCAATGATCGATTAAATAAAATCGAAAGAGGTTTGGGATAAGAATCCATCCGGCCCCGCTGATTTTGAAGTATCGATTTGCTTTAATGCGTCTAAGATTTCATCTGCGCTGATTCGAAGGGAACCCAAACTAAATCTCTCGGATACATTCGGAAGCTTTTGAGATTGCAACTCATGACTGTCAACTGATTCAAAGTATTTAGCATATAGATTACATATTTCTGGTAAATTACTTGAAATAGTGTCTAGATGAGTCATACAATTTGGAAGACCTGTATTTTTTCGCTTAGAGTTAATAAAATTCCAGAAGTGGCCTCAGTTGAAGTTATATAATTCCTGTATAGAACTGTATTGAGGGATTCAAACTCTCGATGCAACATTAAATATGTATTAAGCAGATTTTGGTTACTTTTATTGAATTTGTATCTCTTAAATCAGTGATTCCCAAAGTGGTCGGCTTCTCGGGGGTCGACAAAAACGAAACCTGAATTTGGGGGTCGACAAGTTTTGCAATCGACCCCCTAACACATTTGCTTATTTTAAACTTTAAAGATAGTGTTGCGTTACTTTTGCCATTCTAAAAAAAGTTGTATTGCTGCAATTTTAAAAAAACTCAACAAATTCCTTTTCGTACCTGAGTACTGTTTCGACGAATACAAAATATTGAATTCAAAGCTAATAAACGTTTTTCAAATCTCAAAAAATCTGTTTTCGTTACGTTCAGGTCAGTGTTTCTTACAATCTTCTATACAAGACGTTGATGGCTTGCGAGCGTCCTACAATATATCTCTGCTAATAGCGAAGTCGGGGAAGCCTCACACAATTGGAGAGCAGCTTATTTTACCAGCCATTGCAGAGGTCCTCAACAATGTATTGCATAAGCCCGCTCAAGATATTAGAAAAGGAATACCCTTGAGCAATAACACCGTTCAGAGACGAATAGACGAGATGGGTCGCGACGTGGAAAACATTTTATGCAATTTATTGCAGACCAAGAGATTCTCTCTCCAGTTAGACGAGTCTACATTACCCGGCAATGAAGCTCTGTTGTTAGGATACGTTCGATATATCAAAGATGAAAATATGTGCCAAGAGCTGCTATTTACCATTTATCTTTAAACTGATACGAGAAGAGAATCCATTTTTCAGGCAGTGGAACGTTTTTTACCGACAATGATATTCCATGGAGAGACATTATTTCTGTTGCGACCGATGGAGCACCATCTATGGTTTGTCGTCATCGTGGATTAATAGCTCACTTAAAGCGGCAATTGCCTCAAGTACTGGTGATTCATTGCGTGATTCATAGACAACATTTAGTAGCAAAAAATCTGAGTCCTAGACTGCACCAGTCTTTGCAATACGTTATAAATGCTGTCAACAAGATTCGGAGCAATTCATTGAACTCTCGGTTATTTGCTCAGCTTTGTGACGATAACGATGAAGTCTTTACTAAGTTACTTTAGTACACTGAAGTTCGCTGGCTTTTAAGAGGTGCTTGCTTAGCAAGATTTTCAGCTATTTTTGGGTCGGTGTTGGAGTTTCTAAATGAAAAGATCCGAATTTGGAAGAAAATCTGAAAAATTCTATGACGGATATTTATTACATAACTAGTATACTCGGCATGTTCAACAAAGTCAACTTGCAGCTGCAGGGTGACGATCTCAACTTGATCAAAACTAAATCAATTTTAGCGGCGTTTGTGGGAAAACTTATTCTTTATAAACAAAATTTAAGCAGAAAAGAATACTCACAGTTTCCGCATTTGTCGAAGTCAACAGAAATCCTTCAAGACGATGTTATTTTATCATATATGTCACTCACTTGGACGCGCTCCATAAAGATTTTACCAAAAGGTTTGAGGATCTTTTGAACTTACAAATTCCTGAGTGGATAATAAACCTGTACAGTATAACAGCCATGGAAGAAGCCAATGTGATAATGCAAGAAGAGTTGATCACCATCCAAACTCACGAAGAGCTTAATCTAAATTTCAACGAAGGCTATCAGAAGTTCTGGTTGCAGCGCAGCATTGAAACTCAAAATACTGCATTGTGGAACATTGCTGAAAAATATCTCATTGCTTTTCCATCATCATATTTATATGAAAAAGGCTTCAGTGTGGTTGCAAACGTTTTGACGAAAAAAAGAAATCGTTTGAAAGTCAACGAACGCGGAGACTTAAGGCTGCAACTTACCAATATTAAACCAGATCTAGCTAGATTGGTAGAAAGTCACCAAATTCATCCATCGAATTAATTTTTCAAATCAAGAAATTATTATTCGTTCTCAATTAAGAGCACGATTTTTGAAAACTTGCATAATTATGAATTACACTTCATGTTTATTGAATTTCATACCTGCTATCATCGTAATGTCATGTTTATTGTTATCTCAAAAAGTTTTCTTTCTGCACTACTGCAAAACTTTCTTAGGTACTAGGTACCTATAAAAGCAAGTAAAAAACTTGAGACACGATTTTTAAAGTAATTCGGCTTTGGGGGTCGACGGTGTCAGTTTATTTTGGAAAAGGGGTCTGTGGCTCAAAATAGTTTGGGAAACCCTGTCTTAAATGCTTTATTTTTCTGGTTTTTAAGACGTGACAACCTTTTATTAAACCAAATTGGATTTGAATTACACGATATTGTTTTTTTTTAGGAACAAATCGTTCAATTGTGCAATTAATAACACTTTTTAATTCATTGTACGCAAGATTTAAATCAGGTCGATTCCTAATATTCCCCCAAGGCAACGAGGCAAGATGATAACATTAAAGTCAGCATTCTCAAAACAATGAACAAGCTTTAAATTTTTTGAACAATTCTTTTTGAAATAACTATTTAAACTACTAGACTACCCACCAATGGCACAACTAGGCACAATGAAAATATGTGGAAATGTAAGGGGCCTGCAATTTTCTGCTGATTCTGAACGTCTAATCGAAATGGCGCTTTTCGCGGCAATGTCAATGACTTGTGTATTCCTCGCGATAGGTAATACGAATATTTATTCAGATATGGTCGGAATATTTGACAAAACTCGTGATATCTGCTGTGTAATGGGTAGCGATAATGACGAGCATGCTTTTGGTGTCCATTTGACTTCGCAAAAGCAAGTCATGATCTTCAATCAGCGTCCAGTAATAGTCGTTGATGATACTACCATATCGCTCCGAACTAACTGTAACCGTCTGGCCATTGGCGTCTTCGGAGAAATACACGCCAATGACACCTTTCGACCATAGAATCAAACACTAAATTTGTCTGACTGCAAAGGCACCTCTTATGGGTTTCCTGAGCCCCATTTACGGCAATTTTGTTTCTTTAGTTTCTCACCGGCTGAAAAATGTGGTTAAGAAAAAGTTTTTCGAGAAATTGAAGTTTCTTCTCTGTTTTTTCAACACACCAAGAAGTTTATCTAAGGCGGGCATTATGAACAGTCAGCAGGCTTGAACTGTTGCGTAGTTTGAATTTCATAAGGATGGAGGTGCAAATCTGAATGCAGAATACGCCACAGTAAAGTGTACGACACGTTAAATTGCTGCGAACGTCATGAAATCGGTAAATTGGGATTTACAGCAACACCTGCAACTGTAGCAGGATGAAAAATCGACTGAACAAGCACTGCGATGATACACAGGCCTTTCGAAATTAGTTAAGCTTCCACTCTTTTCAAATTTCTTTATAACTTTAAGGACTGCTTATGTCGTCACTCGATTATGAGGGCCATAATCATTGCGTAATCGGCGAAAAGCCGCTACTCTTTTAAGTCACCACTTTTATAGTAATTTGAGTGCATTGTTCGATTGCTGAGAGATCCATTATCGTAAATGGTAAACATTCAACTAATATTATTAGCTATCAAGTTTCAGCTGAACTTGGCAGTTCTCAAGTGTAAGTGCTTCCATCTTGAAACAATGAAATGAGTGACTATGTATGTTCTGGCAAAGGTTAAATTTAAGTTTTTTTTTTTGTAAAATTATCAATTTGACAGCAACATCTCAAGCATATATTTTAACTCGCCCACGTTACATTTTTAAGGCCCAACTCTAAGTCTACTTTGACTATATTTGTATCGATCCTGCTAATTGTGAACGTTCCTTTCTGTGAGTCAGAATCATATATCATGAGACAACGCCAGTTGATTAAACTTTCTAAAAGGATAAACATTAGACCGTTGTTGACTAATGAGAATTGATTTTTGGAGACCACATCTCCTCATCACTCGTGGTAGTTAATTTGCATAATTTTTCTAATTTTGAATACAGATGGGTGGTAAGTAGGCCATATTGTACGTGCATCTAATTATAAAGCATTATTAGTTGAAGTATTTAGCAATCGGAGTATACGTACCAAGAAGTATCTTTCTTCAGCTTTGAATTGTTCAAAAAAGGCACTTTGAATGCCTGCATTCTGTAGGACACTCTGTGTTGACTGTTGGATGGAACACTTGTATCTGCATGAATGGTTGATATTATTATTAAAGAAATACTAAGGCCACATCACTTGAAGCGCTACTATGACTTCTTCACAGCACTTATTCTTCATGTGTTTTTTCTGAGTTAGACCAAGACTGTCGGGCACTTAAATTCACGTACAATGTTTTGATACACTCGTTGTTTAATCGTAAAGCTTCTTCAGATTTCTTCTTCCTTAACAACTGTCAAAAGTCATTACCTTTGTTCTCTGAAAATTATTGTGAAGTTCTCATGTTTTATTGTAAGACTCTTGCTTACTACTTGCTACACTACTACCAAAAATTAAGAGATATTAAAAAAAATACAATTTTGAAGGTGATTTTCTTCGTACACAAAATTAAGAAAAGAGAAGGAATTTGTAGCTCAGAGTATCTAGTTTTCACGTTTTCATATCAGAACAGTAAATTTTTTCTTTGGAAGTCGTTCTCAAGTAATTATATCTAAAAACCAGCGAAAACATTTTTTGGAAATTTTTGCTCGTCTTTAAAATGATCTGTGAACTTTGTCTGCGACCGTATGGTTTGCTTAGAAACTTCAATGAGTTTTAATTTGACCTAATGTCAAAGTCTATGTGTTGGAAGTTTTTCATTTAATGTAGTAGTCTCGTAACTTGGATTCAAAAAACTGAAATTTTTTTTTTGCTTATTTTGAAAGTACAATATCTTGAGAATATACTGTGAAAATTTCAGACAGAAATTCGAAATATTTCGCGAGTTATAACGAGCTTCCTAGAGCGCCTCGGAGTCCAACCTTTAAGGTTGCCCGAACTTTAAACGCGTTTTTCTCAAATCATTGTTTTTCTGGTCGGCCCGGGTCCTTACTTTTTTTCTATTGAACTGATTGCTTTCAAATTTTAACAGGCTATTCTACACCATTATAGTTCTCATCGGTACTTACGAGAATTTTGTTCACCCCTAACTTTTTATTTTACAACCCTTTCTATGCTGAAATATAAGGACTTTTTTTCAAAGTCCGCCATTTTGTTATTTGCCCTTGAAATTTAACTTCAGTAGTTCCGACCAGAATGACATGTCTATAGATTAAGAATAATTAAGAATATTTGATTTCAGATAACATCAAGAGCCAAAATCACCCGGGCCACCCACCCACCTGCATTTTTTTAAGGTTCCAACTTCGAGTGACAATAATAATAGTAATAAACTATTAAATTCTTTCAAATAAATTTTTTTTTTATATTTTCAATATGTAAATGAAAACTGAAATCAAAAATTCAAGATAATTCATTTTTATTTTCCTAAAAAAACCACTCTCCAAAGAAGTCATGAAAGTAGGTATAAGTTACCAGACTACTACCTTAAGGGGTTAGGGGTAGTTAGAAATTTCAAAAAATCGATTTTTGTTTTTTTTTTTGCATTTTCTTAAAGTATAGTATCTTTTAAATATTCTCTCAAAGTTTGAAGTGAATCCGACAAATATTTTTCGAGTTATTCAGCTTTATTTTCAGCTTTCACTACTGTACACAAAGTGACTGTAAAACTTTAAATGCGTTTTTCTCAAAACTATGTTTTTTGAACTGGTGCCAACTTTAACTCAAAAACCACTCGATAGATTTGAATGAAATTTATACAGTTTTTAGAAAACATAAAAAGCTAGTGCTTGATCGAAGATTTTTTATTTTGTTTCAAAATTGGATTTTTGATATACAATTAATTATTGATTTTTTCCCAAAAATCAGAAAACAAAATTCCAGAGGCCGCCATTTTCTTAATTTTGAATTAATTTTGTTGATGTGTTGAAAATAACCCTTTTAGTTAAATCTAACGCTGTTGGACTTGATGACCTACATCTAATATTTATAAAAATTATACTCCCTGTAATATTGCCTCATATCACACACATTTTCAATACCATTTTCATGATTGGCGAGTTTCCTTCTCAATGGAAATTGGCTAAGGTCATTTCTGCTCCTAAAAGCTTGAATGATTTTGGAAAAACTTCTTCAGAGACAAATATGCCGATACCTTGATGTAAATCATTTTCTGACTGATTTTCAATTTGGTTCTCGCTCAAGGCATAGTTGCATCACAGCGCTACAGAAGATATACGGCAGTCAATTGACAGTAACGAAGTAACATTTTTGGTATTATTTGACTTCTCAAAAGTATTCGATACAGTCAATCACTCTACTCTTTGTAAAAAGCTATCTGAATCATATAATTTCACATATTCTGCTGTCAAACTGATAACATCATATTTGACTGATAGATATTAAGCTGTGGCATCTGATAAAGACCTTTCCGACTTTCCGCCTATTGCACGTGGTGTACCACAGGGGTCAATGTTGGGGCCTTTGTTTTTTTCTTTATACATTAATGAACTGGCGTCGATTATACGGCATAGTAACATACATCTATACGCTGACAATGTACAGCTTTACAAAAGTTTATCTTTAGGTTTGATTGAGCACGCTGCAGGTTGTGTAATAGAAGACCTTTCTGCAATAGCCACATTGTCACGTGAAACCCGTTGTCCTTTTAAACCCGTTGTCATCTCGAAAAAATCCCTAGATATATCCTATTTCCCAAGTATTTGCCTTGATGACGCCCAAATCAAAATTCGTGGAATCTGCTATAAATTTTGGCGTAACCTTCATCAGGAATCTAACCTTGGATAGCCATATCAATTGTGTTGTTGGCAAATCCTACGGTTCACTTCGTGTGCTCTGGACTACACAATTGTTCGTACCATGGAAAATGTAGAAAGGAATTAATTTGGAGCTCAGTGGCGGCCAATTGACAACGACAAGATGGCTGATAACTCGATTTGACAATTTGAAGTGCTGCAAAAGATTCATTGCGGAATTGCAACACAGCACCCAATCCTGCATGAACTAGAGGCCTTCTAAGCCGACGTCATCAATCTCAGTAAAAATGAGTTGGTCTATATGTAACACCTGGGGGACCTGGGATGCTCCGTCCAGAGCTGACCTGCTAAACTAGTAAGTGCGAGTGTTGACAAGGGAATCCGGAACAAAAGAATTGTGATCGGTCAACACTATAATTGCTCTGCGAACTATGACTGACTGCACGAATCTCAGTGGTCTACGAGAGCTTTCGTGTAAATGTTCCAGCGGATGAATTCGAAGGACAGAATCAACGGTGGACTTCAGCAGCCATAAAAGCAGAAACCCCTGAAGGAGCTACTCCAACATATTTGGTTTAAAGGTCTTTCGGGGTCTTTCAATACTAGGACAGGGTATTGAAGTAGAGATGGTGGCGGATGAGCTCCTGGTGAGCCAACGGCAGCACTCACACCCCTGCAGCAGGGTATTGACACTGGATATTCCAGCCCTTTATGTCCGAAGGGATCCAAAAGGACCTGGCCCTTCAGGTTGGGGGTTGTGCGTAGGGTTAACTACCCAACCACGTTAAAAAAAGTTTGTTCCGAAACAACTAACAGCCTCGGATAACGATAATGATTTCAAAGTTGACGACCCAAGCAAACGAAAAAAGGACAATGACCTCCGGATCTGCACGTGGAACGTAAGGTCTCTTAACGGACTAGGTGCAGCTGGAGAATAAGCGGACGCCCCGGACTGCTGTAAAGCAGACATAACCGCCATCCAAGAAGTGCGATGGAGTGGACCGGGCATAAAGAAGATGAAAAACTGTGACATCTACTATGGCGACTGCTACAGGCAACAGAAGCAGCGCATAGAAACAGCGCTTATTTGGGTGCGGATTTGTCGTTAGAGGAAGATCAGCCAAAATCCAGTCAATGAGCGTATAATGACCATCCGCATCAGAGCTAAATTCGCCAACATTAGCCTTATATGCGCCCACGCCCCCACAGAAGAGAAAGATGACGATTCCAAAGACTTTTTCTACGAGCTCCTCAAAGAAACGTATGAGCATTGCCCTAGACACGACGTGAAAATCGTTCTTGGCGATTTTAACGCAAAACTAGGGAAGGAGGACATCTTTGGAAACACAATCGGTAAGCATAGCCTCCATAACAAAACCTCCGAAAACGGACTGAGGCTAATCGATTTTGCTGCGGGGCTAAATCTTGTTGTAAGTAGCACACGCTTCCCGCATCTCAAAATTCATAAAGGTACATGGCGATCTTCAGATCAATTAACCGTCAACCAAATTGACCATGTTGCGATCGACGCAAGGCACTCTTCCAGTGTGCTAGATGTCCGAACTTTCCGAGGGGCCAACTTTGACTCGGACCACTACCTTGTTGTAGCCAAGGTACGAATGAGGATATCGTGTTCACGACCTGCACGAACGAACTCTGTGAAGAGATATGACGTCGGAAAGCTACAATCGCAAGAGATTGACAATGCCTTTTCCAATCGAGTGTCCCTTCAATTATCCTTGAATCCCATGCCGCCAGCATTAAGCATTGAAGACCAGTGGCAGCAATACCAAGAAGCCATCAGAACAGCTGCCTCTGAGGTTCTGGGTTTCACTCGGCCACCAAAACGAAACCCATGGTTCGATGAAGAATGCAGGCAGGCAAATGCAGCCAAACAAAAAGCACGACAAATGTTGATGCAAAAACGAACAAGGGCTGCTTACGATCAGTATAACGAGATCTACAAGGAGAAAAGAAGGGAAGAACACCGACTTCTCAAAAAAAAAAAGAAGTGCTCGTTTGAGGAAATAGAGAGGTGCCATGACAGGAACGAGATTCGGAAGTTTTACGAAAAGGTAAAAAGATCCTGCCAGGGTGGCAAACCCCGAACTCAAGCCTGTAAAGACCAGCAGGGAAACATAGTTATAGAGTCACAGTCGCTACTGAGGATCTGGAAAGATCATTTCTGCAGACTGCTTAACGGCGATGAGGACACAAATTCCGCTGTCAGGCAGATTGCCCCATTCAGCTTGGACGATGATCAAGAATGCCGTCCTCCCGATCTAGATGAAGTTAAGCTTGCCATATGCAAACTTAAATCAAATAAGACTGCAGGTGCAGAAGGCCTTGATGCCGAACTCTTCAAGGCAGCTGGAGACCAGTTGGAAAAGAGCATGCACCAGCTGATCTGCATGATATGGTCGAAAGAAAGCATGCCCGATGAATGGAACCTCAGTATCGTGTGCCCGATCCTAAAGAAGGGAGACCCTCACAATTGCGCCAATTACAGAGGGATAAGCCTCCTTAACGTCGCTTATAAGATCTTGTCTGCTGTAATATGTGAACGTCTGAAACCCCACGTCAACAACTTGATAGGTCCTTATCAATGTGGTTTTAGACCAGAGAAGTCCACAATAGACCAAATTTTCACATTACGGCAGATCTAGGAAAAAACCCGAGAATATAATATTATTTCGATATTCACCATCTCTTCATCGATTTGAAGGCCGCGTATGACTGTATTTACAGAGACGAGCTGTACAGAGCCATGTCTAGTTTCGGCATCCCTGCAAAACTCGTACGACTATGCAGGATGACTTTGGAGAATTCACGCTGCTCCGTCAAGGTCGGTAAAGAACTCACCGAGACCTTTGATGTCGAAAAAGGTTTTAGGCAAGGCGACAAACTGTCATGCGATTTCTTCAACATCATACTTGAACAGATTGTAAGAAACTCAAACGTCAACACCAGAGGAACAATCTTTTAAAAGTCTGTACAATTACTCGCCTACGCAGACAATATTGACGTAATGGGAAGAAAAAAGCGTGATGTCATAGGTGCTTTTGCGAGTATTGAAACAGAAGCGGCAAAAATGGGTTTGATGGCTAATGAGGGCAAAGCGAAGTATATGCTGTCATCAAACAAGGACACAGAACATCGACGAATTGGACAATTCGTCACAATAGACAGACATAACTTCGAGGTAGTACAGGACTTCGTTTTTCTAGGATCCGCTATAGACACGGAAAAGAACATCAGTGCGGAGATCAAACGGAGAACAACTCTTGCCAACCGTTGCTTCTTTGGGTTAAGAAGGCAATTGAGAAACAAAACCCTCTCTAGAAAAACCAAGGTGACCTTGTATAAGACCTTAATCATCCCAGTCCTGCTGTACGGCGCGGAAGCATGGACCTTATTGAAAGCGGATGAGGAAACTCTTGGTCGTTTCGAAAGAAAAATTCTCCGAATGATCTTTGGTCCCGTATGCGAAGACAATGTGTGGAGAAGAAGATACAACAACTAGCTGTATGAGCTGTACCGCGACATGGGCATAGCCAGAAGAGTACGCATCGCGAGGCTACGATGGTTGGGCCATGTAGAGCGGATGGACCCAAACGCTCCGGCTCGTCGGGTGTTCGAATGCACATTGCAGGGAAATCGCGGAAGAGGAAGACCTCGTCTTAGGTGGCGCAATCAAGTGGATGAAGACCTCAACCGACTTGGAGTGCGAAACTGGAGAGAGCTCGCCCGAGATCGAAATCGTTATAGAAGGATGTTGGTTGAGGCCCAGGTTCACCCCGAACTGTAATGCCCACCTAAGTAAGTACTATATGTAACACCAACATATAACCGATGGATAGAAACGTGTTCTTGGATTGCGTCTCACACTCTCAACTTCAGCAGCCACATTAAAATCTGTGTGGACCGTAAAATTAGGACCTCGGGAGATTTCCACTTGCATCACTTTCTGCACAAACTTGATTACAGTGACGCGTTGCGTGCCTTCCTTCGACCAAAACTTCTTTCAAAAACTCACTGTTTGGGAATGCTATGAAAATAAGTTCTTAACATTTCCTAATTTTGCACATTGCAGGGAAATCGTGGAAGGGAAAGACCTCGTCCTAGGTGGCGCAATCAAGAAGTGGAAGAATACCTCAAACGATTTAGAGTGCAAAACTGGAGAGAGCTCGCCCGAAATCGAGATTGTTGGCGTAAGATGTTGGTTTAGGCTTAGGTTCCCCTGAACTGAAATCCCCACCTAATAGGGCCCCTACACTACGCAAACACGTTTGTACAAACGTGTGTTTGTGCAAACATAGTTTCGCCTCGCCACACACTACACAAACATGTTTGAGAGATATTAGTTGCTTGACGTTTTTCATATCTCAGACCTACTGAGCAATGAGCGATTTCGCAAGTGCTGCTTTAATTATTGCCTTGGCAACGAAAAATATTCATCCGTACTTCTTGAAAATTGACATCTGTTTGAGCAAAATTCAACACACACGACTCAAACATGTTTGTGCAAACACGGAAAATTCAAAATTTTTTGAATTTCTTCAAACCGTTTGCGCAAACACTCAGCATCGCTACACATTACTCAAACAGTTTGCACAAACATTTTTACAAAAACAAAATACATATGTTTGCGCAAACGGTTTGTGTAGTGTAGGGGCCCTATAAGTAAGTAAGTGTTCAAGCAAAATGTCACTTATTTCATTCGGCTGATTGATGTATGATATTGACTTTCTGAAAAAGAGAAGCAGTGTCAAAATAATTTTTTGATTTAAAAGAAACCATTAGATGACCAACTTTGAAATAAATAGACTTTTCTCATAGTTAAAGTGAAGATTTTCTTTTTGTTCAAAATCTGCTCTACTAAATTTGTTTTTACTGCACTTTTTGTGTTTGTTGTTTTTACTGCACTGGTGTGTCAAGCTAGCACTACCACCCCTCCAAATCCGTAAAATCGGTCCCACAAAAAAAGTTAAGTATGCAATCAATTAGAGCAAAAAAATTGCTACTTTTCATTAAAAAAAAGTAGTGTGTAGACGCGTCAAGTTAGCACTATCACCCAAAATCAAATCAACTCAAAATCAGAAATATCTTTTTGCATATTTTGTGAACGATAAATTTACAAAATCAAATGGCATACTCTGTTTTTGATTTTGAGTTGTTCTGACTATTTTAAGAGGGTTGGCATTTTTTAGCTTAGTATTTCCTCTTCTTGACTTCCTTTCTCTTTTCAAGAATCCCCTTTTATCAAACATACCTCTAACTGATATCCGGACAAAGATGTATCCTTTTTCAAGTGAACGAAGCGTATTCAAACAAAACCACTTTCAAAAACCGATTTGAGGTCAGCAAATACTATTATGGCTTCAAGTCACCAAGTGTTCCTCGTAAAGGGGCCAAATTTGAGTCTTCCATTGAAGATAATGTCCTTCTCCTCGACCTGAAATTACATCACTTTCAGTTTTTTTCGCAAAGCAATCTAACGCAATAAATACTTCCTCGAAATTCGATCAATTCTATTTATTAAATTTTCCAATCTATGATGTAAAAATAAAATACAATTATTGCTCTCTTTCAAATCAGTAAAAAAAAAAAAAAAAATACATTTGACCTGCTTAAGTACATAAATTATTTAATTAATTCAAATCCCTTTCATTATCCATCCAGAATGATCAACCAATAGCGCACCAGAACCACAATAAACTTGCTATAGCAATCCCACAAACCAAAAGTCTCTTTGACAACTGTTTTCCACAACACCTCTCAGGTGGAAGGGTCTTCTTTGGATTAAACTTAATCTCCAAGTCAACATCAATCCGATACAGAGGGAGTGTGGGCTTACAAAAAACCGAAGTAATTTTCTCAAATAGCCTCATTCCGCACCAGCAAATTGATAAATTTTGACGGTTTCTCCGGGGAACACCTCGGAACACGTCGGAAACTCAAGACAACTACAACAACAACAACACAATTTTACAACGTAACACGAAATGGAGAAATAAATTGATTTCCACAGATTTACAAATTTATTTGCCAACCATTTGCCAACTTTAAAGTTCAACAAGAGCCGCAGCTGAATAAGAAAAAAGTAAGGAAACAAAAAAAAAAAAAGAAAAAAACATCGCCTTCATCTAAGTTTATAATCGCTTTCTCATTATCCCTTCACACTACCACCAGCAGCACCACCACCATCGCTAACAGCGCGATTCCCGGACAGGAAAAAAGCCAGTATAATTCAGAAAGACTAACGACTGTGCCAGCAAGTGCGGGGCGTAAATGGCAAAATAAAAACGTGCCAGCGAGTGAACACAGTGATTTAGCCAACCTCTCCACCCATTAAGGACTGTTGGCATATTAGCTAGTGGGGAAAAAGCGTATCAACACGCAGACACTTACAGCGTATAAAGGGGGTCAGGCTGATGGGATATGATAATATATGCCGGAGGGTTATAAGCTGTAGGTGGCTCTTATACGCGCCTTTGGAACCGCAACGACAGCTGCAGCCTAACAAAATCAAAGTTGAGTACTCAATTTTCAATTAAGGATCTCTCATTGTGTGTACTTGAGTCGCACCCCAGAAGAAAAGGGGGGATGGTTTTAAAGTCGCACTATAGTACATACAAGGGAGGCTTGTTCTTTTACATGAGGTGACAGTTGAAAGAGTCGAAGACGGAGGCGGTGGCGGTGGTGGTAACAAACTATAACTTCAGCTTTGCCTACAATGCATTGTCTAAGTGTGAGTGGGTGGTAATGGTTATGTAAGAAGGAAGTTGGAGTACTTTATCGGCGCGTCAGAGTCGTCGCCCTTCTGGCATTTTCTACTAAATTAAACGACCCATTCGTTTGGAGACAAGGCCGAATGAAAAATGTAACTAGCGTTAGACGACGTCGACGTCGATGCGAAACGTCTTAAGGACGAATCAGTAACATCATTTTCTAATGCATTGAATTGGCAAATTCCGTTAGGGGATTTAGTCAATTGGCAGCTAGTGTTGTCACTTTTTTGTTCTAATTCAAGTTTCTACGATGGATAGTTTTTGGATAATCGGTCTTCTGATGTTACCCGCTATGGGGTAGTAGCAAAAGGTGGAAATGGTGGACAGAACTTTTACTTGTACAAAGAACAAAATGTACACAGCTTTTCTTTAAAAGTCCTTAAGATTTTTAAATAATCATGTAACATTTCCAACAGTGTGGCAACTCTTTGCATGGAATGATCTGTGTAGATGTAGATGTATCCTTTCAATACATCATTGAACGTTCAAAAAGCGGACTTCAAGACAACAAACAGAAAATGAAATCTACCAGAAAACAAAACATCAAGAACAAGAAAAAGCAAAGAAGCAGCATCATTGACATGGAATTCAGTTACGCGCAAGTAAAAAGAAAATAGAAAAAAAAAAGAAGTAGAAATAGAAAACCCAAAGCGAAGTAAGTTGTCAATGAAAGAGTCAAACTAAAAGACGAAGACAAAGTGTATGAAGAACGAAGTACCCACCTACAAGGAACGAATTCGAATACCATGCCATATACCTAGGAGCGTAGGAATTGAAAGATGATGCGAAAGGATGAAGCTATATTTGCTGTCACGATGGGAAATGGGATTTCGCCTATAATACTTACTACATGATTTTGCTGTATTTGGTGGTGCCTTTAGGGGGGAACCATCTTCATTGCCATAGAGTCAGCGTAGAGGAAGTTCAGCAAATGATTATTGAAAGTTCATTACAAAAATGTTGTTTTCCTTCGCTGATTTCGATCTTTTCGCATCGTTGCATTTATTTGCGAAGAAGATGGGATTTTCTTTTATTTTGTTTTCATTTGTTTATTTTGCAAAAGAAAAATCACAAAAAAGTGAAATATCCAGTAGAAGCTCAAGGGAAGTTTATCATGTCGAAGGCAATCTAAGGGGGGGAGTAAAACTGTATAGTAAAGCTAATGATACGTGTGTAATATGAAATCAAATACTCACACTCAAGGGATGACGAGTGTAGGTACAATTATTACACAGGACCAATAACACTCAAATCGGTTGAAATAATTGGGCCAACAGTTGTTACGATAAGATGATGGATCATCGTTCAATTGGTATTCATAGCACATAGAGTTTAACGTTAAGTTTTTCGTATTTGAGGCAGTAAGATTCTTACCTCCACTTCAATTCTAATTTGCAGCCTACCTGTGTTATCTGAGATTATTGAAAAGTAGGGTTTTAAGTTAATGATTTCAAATTTTGCTTAGTAAAGTTGTTGTAGTTGAAAGAACCGAATTGACACGCAACAATGAGTGTTTTAGCTATGAGAGATATGACATAAGATACTTTTTCAAAAACTATGAGAAAAATTAGAGACAAAACTATGAAGCATCAGCTCTGATACGATTTAAGAATTGAACAACCCTCATAAGCCAATCATATAAAAGAATTTCAAGATCAGTATGCCTCTCATGAGGAAACCGTGGTTTATGGATTGCTTACAATACCATGTGTCTGCTTATTACGTGAGAGTTCGAGGTTCGAATCCCAGAAACATCTTATTGTTTACCAATGGGTTTCGAGACTAAATACCCTGCAATGAAAAGCGCTTTCTCTATTAGCCGTTCGCCATCGACAAAAACTTGTAGGTCCTCTCGATTCTGCAGTCTACACCTTTGTTGAGAGAAGTGCACCAGGCCGAAGGGTTCCCCGAGCTCTGTTACGCCACTTTTTTTATTTTATTTGTTTTAATAATAATAAATTCAAAGAGATTTCAACTATGTTTTATAGGAATCTTGTTTTTAATATTTCATTTGGAATAACTCCTCGAGACATGAGTTGATAACGCTCCGAAGTCGGACATAAGTTCAGAACAGGATCGAAGCTGAATTATGAACTTATATCAGAATGCAGGCGAATAAGTTCCCTGAAGCAGTTTACTTGAGAACTTAGTTCAGTGCGATATTCTGGACTCAATCCGTTTTTTTATGGCAAATTAGTCCATTTTCTTAAGGTAAAATTTGCATTTTATCATTTTTCTCTTATCTTGTTCACTCGGGTCAGTTCAGTCAAATTTTTCATTCATACACCACAAGTTAATGCTTACCTAGGTTTATTAATTATTATTGTTTGGCATCGCTTTACTTACCGTGAGAACAATGAAGCTCAAAGCGAGGCGAAAAATCGTGCTCTAGGAATCAGATGAATCCTTTGTTTTTACACAACTTATCCATACTCCCCTGGGCCCGATTTCCATTGGCTGTTTGGGTACACTATCGCTGACCGCTGACTCTAGGAGTTTGTAGAGAAAATTAGATTGTACCTAAGTACGAAGACGTTAAGTGCGGAACCCATTCATTCCAACTTGCCTTATTATCGTTATGCTCTATGTTCGACGATTATGAAAGTTTATAACTTTCCAGTCGTGTTCAAAAGGACTTCTTAAAGTTGCGAATTTAGTTTGTGTAACGTACACCACATTTACATTTCTCTCTCATGGCTAATACGTTAATGGGTTAGGCCACCCTAGAGGCAGGAAAAAATAGGCTTTTTGGGGATTTTTTTTTCAGAAACACTGCAAAATAAATCGAGATAACAAAAACGTGAATTTATTATTTATATCAATGACTGCTTACAATGATTTTTTTGAAGCCATTTATTACAAAATGGCGGCTGTGCAGCGTTTTTGCCACGACGTCTTTTTTTTAGGTCCACGGCCGGGCTTATGTGATTTTTTAAATAATAATGAGCAAATGGATTTTTTCGATTTATACTAACTGCTATTGAGGTACGCAGGATTTTTGACAAAATCGCGCCCTTCTAAAGTTAAAAGTGCAAAATTTGCTATTTGTGAACTACGCAATATAAAAAAAATCCTTAGTACTTCCATAGACAATGTATATTTCAAGACATATTTAAAATTTCAAGTTAATTAGTTAAAAACTGCTTGAGTTACGAGTCCGGCCAACTAGAAAAATAAAGTATTGAGATAAACGCGTTAAAGTTTTGAGTAGTAGAAAATCATGAATAATTTTACAATACCTTTAATATGCGATGTCGGACTGAGACGTTCGACAAATCTAACTCTAGTCTAGACTATTCAGGAAATAAATATTTTCAATAACAACTGCCGTAGGTATACATGCTTTACTCCCTTAACGTACCTTCCCCCTTCCGCTCACAAAAGGAGCTAGCTGCGGACCAGACGGCCTTGTAATACAATTCGAAAACCGAGAACCTAAAGGCTTCTCGGCCATAATCTTTTGTGACATCATTTTTGAGGTCCTAAGGGACCATTTGGAGTTTAAAAAAAATCGATTTTTCGAAAATTCTAAGGTGGCCTAACCCCTAAAACATTATATGCAACGGAAAATTATTTCTTGATTAATATAAAACTTGTCTAAGAGCATACTAAGAATCTAATGACGAAACCATTGACAGAAAATGAAATGTCGAAGAGCCTTATACATTGCCATCTACTCGTTGATTTTGAAATCATTAGTTATTTTGACACTGACAGCTGTTTGCCTTTCGAAATCTTGACAGAAAGTCAGTATCATACCACTGCGGAAAGAAATAAAATGATATGCGTTTGAAAAACGTTAATTAGATATTGAGAACTAACTTCTAAAATGAGTGCAGTGTAGCCTAAACAGTGCGTTTTTTGATAAGTTTTTGATGCAAGTGAAGCAACCGACGCCGACGCAGCGAGCCACCTGCGACCCTTTTTGACTTTTTCTTGTACCGATTTTATGCCGACAGTCTAAAACAAAAAACTTCTTCAAAAACTTCAACTTGGAATGTTTACTCTCACAAGAAAATGGCAAAAAAAAAAATAAAATTTTAATTTAATTATAATTTTAATAAAACTTGGATTTGGCCCACATTTTACTTTTCAAGCTAATCTTCCAAGTTCTACTTTACTCACGAACTTCAAACTGGCCCTGGATTCTGTAACAACTTTTTATAGTCCAATTATATATCGTCGATTGTGTCGCCAAAGAAGACTAGCTTTTTAAATGCTTTCGTCTTACAAATTTTGATAACTTCTTATGTTTTAAAAACGTTAAAATTTAGACGATAGTCATTTAGTTTGCTATCGGAGGACTTGCCAATTCCGCGCGAAAGGCGATACATTTTTGCCTGTTGGGATTCAAACAACGAACGTTTTTATTAACACGCAGATATGATAGATAGATAGATAGATAAATTTTTTATTTATAAATTTCAGTTATGTAGCACAGGTCTTAGACAACATTTTTGTATAACTATTATATCTAGAAATTTAAATGACATTCGATTTTCGTATTATGAGATAATAATAAAAAAAGTATTGAATGCCACACTATAGATTATATAAATTCTAATATAAGTATTTTAAATTGGGTGGGGTGACCCAGAAATATAATTCAGAAGTTCGTAAAAATTAACATTAACATTTTGAAAACATCTTAAAGCAAAAGATTAATTTTTAAAATTCAGAAATTCGTAAAAATTTACATTAACATTTTGAAAACATCTTAAAGCGAAAGATAAATTTTTTATAAAGTAAACAATTTTTAAGCCAGAAAGCCAGAAAACAACCGTTCAATAGAGACGAAATTGAAATTGAAAAGCCAATTTTTAACCAACTTAAGAAACATTCCAGGTATAGTGATCATCTTCAAGGATAAAGGAAGTTTATTAAATAGACGATGTGAAGAAACATTATAAAAGTTACGATAAGTAGAAGTATGGAAGATTGGAATAGATACAAAGTAAGAAAAGTTTCCACGCAAATTATAATTTGAAATCAAGCGAAAGTTGCGATTTCCAGACTTCATAAAAAAGTTTTTGAGCACTTTAAAACAATATAAATGACGAACAGGAAGAATTTTTAAGTCACGAAACAATGAGTAACTAGGATGTCTGCCACGTTTGCCACATATTTTCCGTATAATATTTTTCTGTAGAACTAACAACGGTTGCATTTTGTTCTTATACGTGCCTCCCCAGCAAGTAATGCCATATTGTAATTTTGAATGAAAGATCCCGTAATAAATAGCTTTAAGTAACGAAGAAGAACAAACATTACTTAGGAAATAAAAATGTCTCAGTGTGCAACGTAAATATTTTCTTAGAGTTTCTATATGAGACCCAAAATTCATTCTTGAGTCTATAGTAAGACCTAGGTACTTAAATTCTTTAACTTTCTCGATTAAGAAACATTTATCATCACAGATTTCATCACAATCAAATGTGTTAGATGATGTAACTGATGAGCAAAAACATGTACACAATTTGAACCTTTCGCATTTAGGACTATGGAAATGAATATTGACATCCAGATCCAGTCTAGGGGACAAACTAAAATACATTACTTTAGTCTTTGGGCTCATAACTAAGTTATGAACTAAGAACCAGATCCGCAAAAGATTAAGATCCCAATTTATGTTAGCGATCAAATCAAGACGACTATCTGAACCATATGAGAAACCTACGTCATCAGCGAAAGCAGTAGGTGTACCTTTGAAATTAAGTTCAAACAAGGAATTTATATAAATGAGAAACAGAATTGGACCAAGCACAGAGCCTTGAGGTACCCCTAAGTTTAGTATCATTTTATCACTCCTGATTTCATCCAATTTTACTTTTTGAGACCTGTTTGACAAAAAGGATCTAAACCATTCCAGCATAAAACCACGGAACCCTGCCTTTTCAAGTTTTTTTCAGAAGGATGATATGGTTAACCATGTCAAATGCTTTAGTAATGTCAATGAACAATCCAGCAGTACACTTTTTATTATCAAGGTTAAACATTACTTCACCACAAAACTTTAAAAGTGCATCTTCAGTAGATTTACCACTTTGGAAACCAAACTGCGAGGGATGAAAAAATTCATTTCTCATTAGATAACCCAATACTCTATTTTTAACAAGCTTTTGGAAAATCTTGCTTATTACAGGAAGAAGGGAGATTGGTCTGTAATTGGAGGTTTCTGTAGTTGAACCTTTTTTGAATAAAGGAACAACATCCGCGCATTTCAAGACTTCAGGAAATACTCCTTCAAAGACGCAACGATTAAAAGTATATGACATTATGTCAACCAAAAAGCAAACTACTTCCTTTAGACATTTGCTAGAAATACCATCTATTCCACATGACTGTGTATTTTTAAGAGAGCCAATAGTTTTCAGGACTTCAAACGCAGAAAAAGGTTTAAACACAAAACTGCTACAGACTGTCGGCTCATCAAAAGACATTGTTGTCAAACAGCTGGGACACAGATATGGCATAGGACATGATTGAAGATTGGTAGCAATGTTAGTAAAGTAGTTATTAAACTCATTACTAATAACCTGTTTATCTGAAACAACGTAGTTATTTACACGAATGATGGTTGGTTTTTTAACAACAGATGATTTGTTTAGAATACTATTGACTGTTTTCCATTCGGCCTTTGAATTACCCCTAGCAGATGTGAATTTAGAACGGTAATAGTTATCTCGACAAATTGGGATATCTTTCTTAAGTTCCTTACACAATTTATTATACTTAGTTTTTAAGGACAGATTTAAAGGATTCTTACGACATTTAATTCTCAACTTATTTTTCGTATTAACTTTTTTTAATATGGACTTGGAAATCCAAGGCTTGAGCCTTTTATTAGAACTTTTAAAATTTATAGCAAGACTACAAGCTATATGCTTCATAAGTGTATCGTGAAACTTTGAAAAAGCAGTACACGCATCGGTGCTGTTATACACATCTTCCCAAAATTGGTAAGAGAGAATATGTTTAAGCTGCCTATAATCAATCTCCGTTCTTTGAATTGAAGATATTGTGCTATGAGTATTCTTCATAATAGGGATGGCAAACAATAGTCCAGTCATACAGTGATCTGTTATTTGCAAGTCCAAAACACATTTCTCACAGTTTTCATTCAAACAATTCCTAAGACGAACGTATATATGGTCTAAACATGTGCTAGAGACAGGTCTAGTAGGTTCATTTACCAAACTTTCGAAGCCATAAGACGCTAAAACAGCCAAATAGTTTGAGACTATTTCACAATTATCTAAAATATTAATATGCTAGATATGCCATCACTCCTCGGGTGTAATAATAATTATTTTATTGAACGTTATATATATACAATTGATACTTAGATAATATTAGAATTTAAAAATGATAATGTAAGAATGTTGGCACATAGGGGACCTAACCAAATACATTGTCTAGAATTGAAATAATAACTTAATATTATATAGCTGAAAAGAAAAGAAAAATCTCAATATAAGTCGGTTGACTTGAGTGATCTCGGGATGCTCCGTCCCGGTTGTCGCTGGCGTCCCTCTGCAGGGGGAGGTGGTAGGGGGTGGCATTAGCCACGAAAATATTCTGACTCAGGGTCAGCGCAGAAATTGGTGGCTTCGTCGTTGGCTGGTATTATTTCTTCGTTCAAAGTGTTCATCACGCTTAGGTATCTTGGCTCGGGGTGTTGGTCCTCTCTGGTCATCCTTCTCACCAAATGATTCGAGTGGTTGTTGATAACTGCAGCCGTTTTCCTTACTGTCAATAACACGTATTGATCTAAGGGCATCACTTTGGCTTTCTCGTACACAAGCAGGTTGCTGTAGTGTCTTTGGCGCTGGTGGTTGAAAGTGAGGTGCAGAGCCTCAGAATTTTCCTTTCGAAAAACAGGAGCTCCTTCATGTCTTGGAGATGGCAAACCAGACTGGGCTGCCGTAGTTGATGACGGGTCTCAGCAGTTGCTTGTACATCAGAAGTTTCGTTGACTGACTTAGTCTGTTGCAGTGGCGTAGCGTAGGGGGGGGGGGGTTTTGGGGATAAACCCCCCCCCCCCCCCCCCCCCGAAAATATTTCAGTCGAATATCATTTAAACACTTCATTTATTTTTTTTTTTTTTGTTTTATTGATGCAAATTTGTTTTTCATATTTAAAATTTAAGTTCGAGCTTTTCACAAATCAGTATTTAAATACATGTTTGTTTGTGTTTTGCCTGCATTGAGCTATAGAAAACAGTTGAAATGCGTTAGTAGGGCTCGTATTTATTAAAATCATTGACTTATTAAACATGGACTGCTAGGACCCAACTTCACGATGGTTCCACTTATTCTAAGCAATACTAGCGAGCATCATTTCAGCGGAAAACTAGTGAAACATTTTTGACACTGCTAAATAATCACGCTAGCTAAATCACAGCAGATGTCGTTAGTGTTTTAGTTAAGAGTAAGATATTCACCCCTATCATGAAATCCATTCGGAGAAATCCCCGAGTGAAAAATCACGATACGAATCCCGACAAAAAGCAATCACAAATTCTGAACGAATTCGAAAAAAGCATTGCCTGATTGAAAAAATGAGTGTCCATTTTCGAAGTCAGCTGTCCTATGTCAAAATAAATACTCGAAGCAATAGAAACAAAAATCCCTAAACTTAAAAAAAAATCCCTTAACTTTTCCCAAACACATTTTTTACCGATTTTTGTTTTCTAGTAAAAATTGATTTATTTGCACTTTTTGTGCTTAGAATAAGTTATAATAGATCTGTATTATCGATCAAATCTTAAATGTTATATGAAATAAACAATTTTACTGTCGAATATAATCAAATATTTTCTTCATCAAGGTTTAAATTCCCAAAAGAGGATTTTTGTTACGTGGTCCCTGAGTACTTTCCAATCTGTCAAACACAAATTCCACTTGTGCTTTTTAACAAACCATAAAATAATTTGTGAAATCCAAGTTTGTTTACAGATAAAATTCAAGTGTTATTTTGGCTATCAGATAAAGTAATTTAACAATAATACGAGTACTATTTAAACACTCCAAATCTGTCAATTTCGCCGCTCAAATTTGGAAACGGGCATAACGAAGACAGTCTTTTGAAAAAATGTAATTTCTTTTGCAAATAATTCTATTCATTGATATGTGTTTCTGTTTATAATAACCGATGTTCTTAAAGGGTGAAAACAACAAACAAACAACAGGTTATATGAAATGTTATCCTGTAATCCAGACGGCAAAAGGATACGCTAAACGCCTAAAAGACGAAGTTAATGACCACTGGGAGGGAATAAAAACAGAGTTGGATGTAATTTAATTTACGAGATAATTTTTGTTTTCATTGTTTTTTCTTAAGTAGAATTATATTTTGTAAAATTGTTCTATACAAATGTGTTTTTTATGTTTTAACAAATGGATTTTACCTATGGCTCTACGCTCTACGACAGAAGAAACTTGTCGTAGAAAAGGACGTCATATTTCCGTTTCATTCGGAATTCGTGATACCAAATTACGAATTTCGAAATTCGTTCCACTCCGAATAAATTATGTGATAGCAACATCGGGAAACTTAGACTTTTTTCGATTACGATGGAATCTGTGATAGGGCTGATTGGCTAGTGTAACCAAAAATAAGTGCAATCATTAGGTCTGTTTCTTTACTTTGTGGACAGAAATTCACAATCTGTCATATTATAAGGAGTGGGGGTAAAATTCTCTCAGAAACTCTCAGAAACTCTCTGAAAGAGCCTAATTGTCCTAAAAGTAAAGAAACGCCTTGAACAAAACATTCGCAGCAACGCTTGGAAAAATGTCTGTTTGACAGTTGTTGTATTTGTTTTTGCTGTGCACGATTTCTGTCCATAGAAATTTAGGTGGCAGAAATTCACAGGGTGGGGAAATTTTTTACTCTCTCGTGAGCACTCTCTTTTGTGCACTGCAACGAAAAATCGCTGTGCTGGAATGGCATTAGACTGACTTTCGACGAATTTCGGTGCATTTCGTGCGAATTTTCAGTAAAGAAACACACCTATTATTATCCAACTTTTGTATAGAGAATTAATGCAACTAGCAGTCCGTGTATCATAAGTCAATACAATGCTTCAATCACAATGATCTATTACGCCAGTTCCACAAAAAAAAATCTCACTGAGTGCTCAATGTCACTGTGACGGAGCGCAAACAGTTTTGTGGAACATAATTCTCTGCTCAACTGTGTCCTTGTTTTCAAACTTTTACTCATCATCATCAGAATGTACAATATCTATCAGTATATTCGCTGATGCTGAAAAAATAGCCGAGTCTATAGGAGAAAAAATTGAAGTTTCCAGGATTGTGCATCGTCAAAAAAACCGACAAAATTACCAAAGCAGCTCAGCAGAAGATTATTACCGTACATCAATATTCATACTTTTCATGGATCACTTCATATCATCCATATCTGACAGATTTGCGAAACACAAAAAAATTATGGCAATAATCGGAAATACCATCCCTGAAAAATTGGTCAGGAAAGACGTTGAGAATATTGATGAAACCGTGGAAGTAATAATGAATCAATGGCCAACAGCGACTGAGGCAGCAGCTTCAACCGTAATAAATGAAGTGTTATTTTGGAGACAACGTTGGGTTGGGCCAGAAACTCAACCAAAGACATTTATAGAATCATTAAATCTTTGTAACGATGCACTTTTTCCAAACATTTTCAAGTTTTTGAAAATAGGTGCAACATTGGCTGCGACCATTGCTAGCAGCGAGCGTAGTTTATCCACGTTGAGGCGTCTAAAATATTGGATTCGGAATTCTACAGGCGAAGATAAGCTGAATGGGCTTGCTCTTATGAGCATTAACAGGCACATTGACATTAAGGTGGAAGAAGTTATCGAATGATTCGCGCAAAGCAGAGAAGAATTGATTTATAATTTCGTGTATTTTCATATGTTCTTATTTTCTGCACTTTATTATTGTATATCAATAAATTGGAAAAAACCTAATCAATACAATTGAACAACGACTTTTACTTACGTACAAATTTTTACATGTAACCCCCCCCCCCCCCCCCCCCCCCCCCGAAAAATTTCCTAGCTACGCCACTGGTCTGTTGACTGTTTTTCTTCTGATCAAAGGGTAAAGTCGGTGGAGAACGAAGTTGGCCTTCTTCAGTACAGGCCGTGAGTGCGGGTTAAATCTAAGCACCTCGTTAAAGTTGATACCTAAATACTTCGCGTTCAGTTAGGCAGTCAGTCTGGTTCCATCGGGTAGCGATAGTGATGTTGCTCTGCACTTTCCAGCAGTACGGTAGCCTCTATAAACTCCAGGCCTTCTGAAGCAGACGAGTAAGACACGCCTCGGGAACCAATATACTACCTTATTTTTAGATAAATTTCAGAGTATGAATAGACTAAACTTATATAAAATATATGTCACTTTGGGGTGCCTTAGCTTACTCAGCCTCAAAAGTATCTTTAAATTACGGCGAATGTGGTTCACCTATTCCCTATTAAGCTTTTGGCAATTCGATGTCTCGAACCATTTAAAGGTTCTAATTTTGTTTAAAGGGCCCACACCCTAAATGTTGACTGTTTTGTGACATTTTTTTACTTTCCAGGGAAAGTTATTCGTTTCGATTTGATTTTTTTTAAATAAGTCGTTAAATTAATCGTTGGTTCTAATGAAACAATTATTGCATACTTCTTATAGTGGAGTTAACACAAAACCTACAAAATGGTGCATATTCCTAGGCACCAATGTGGACTTACACTGCTCAGACTTCAGACACAGTCATTTGAACTACGCGCATTAGAGATAACATCAATGCGATTATAGGTACTATATATGGCAATTTTTGCAATCGTGCAGAAAATCAAAAATTTGAGATAACAATACAGTATGACATTACTATGATGGAGAATACGAAAAAAGTGGGGCCTTGCTATTCTGTCTGTCTGTATGTCTGTCTGTCTGTATATGGGTCTGCAGCCTGAGCCATTTCATCGATTTTCTGGAAAATTTGCAGTTCGGGTCTATGGAGGGTTTTTTGGAATTAGGTCTTGAAATAAAGATGACTGCCATAGGAGGGATTTATGGAATTGGATGTCTAGGTCTTGAAATAATGGAACCTGCCATACAAGATACAACCCAAATGATTATACTTTTTATACTCGAAAACAGTTCCAACGATTTCGATAAAATTTTATGTGATAGACTATTTTTCAATTCTTGTTCTTTCTAATGATGTAAAAAAATTTTTTGGAAAAAGTCTAAAAACGGTACTCCCCATAGTACCGTTTTTTTTTCAAAGCGACTTTTTCGTTATTGGCTTACACGATTTTAACGAAATCTTATGTTTCAAAAGTTCTAGGCTGCTTACGAAAGATTGCATACCAACAAATTGGAAAATTTTACTTTTTCAAATTTTGATCAATTTAAAAAAAAAAATACATAACACAAATACACTTTTTACCCTTTTCATCAGTGTAGAATATGATGGCAAAGAAGATTAGATAAAAGAAAGACGACTTGATTTTTTCGGTCGTGGACAAGCACTGGTTTATTTTACATTCTTTGCCTAAGACAATAGATCGTTGCATGCACGTATGTAGGTACATTATACAGGGTGTTCCGTACTTCGTGTATTATCCTTTGGGGTGTGATTCTTGGTTATATTAAAGTTATACAGTAAAGCTCGTTTCTCAACTTTGTCATTACTTTTTAACAATTTAAAAAAAAGGCTAACTTTGGTGTACCCTAACCTGTGTTAAATTCGATATCTCTGTCAATACTGATGACAGAGACCTAATCTTAAACTTAATTTTTTGTAGAAATAACAACCCTTAAAACTGTATTTAAGTTGAGCTCTTATAGGCTTAGGGTTGCCAGATTTTAAATTTTAAGTGGCGTTCAAATTTTCTTCCCAAAACAAAGTTTTGACTTTGAGGTTATTTTTTTGCAGAAAATGCCTGGTAAACATACGAGTTTCTTTATTTTTTACAGATGAACAAAACAATAATGAAAAAAAAAACTCAGCAATAAGTGTACTCAAAAACCCATACATTTTATGATACTTGAAAAAATACAAAATGGGCAAAATTTAAAAAAAATTTAAAAAAAATTTGCTTGAATAAAACAATAATATGGGCACTTTTAGTAGTTATTTTTATGTATTTTATACAAATACAATTATAACAAGTGCTTAAAGTGCCCTCCCTCGTTTTGAATGCATGCCAGAGCCCGTTTTTGAATTTCGTTGTGGGTGTTTGCTGTCGATAACTCTTGTCTTACTTGTAGTCTTGTAATCTTTGAAACTGTATTTAAATTGGACTCCTATAGGCTAAGGGTTGCTAGATTTTCAGTGAGGATAAAGTTCCTGGTATCTTCGTTGTGCTCTTCTCGAATTTCCATTGCAAAACCCATATAGGAATCAAATGTCTGCGTATTCTTCTTTCGTAACTGAAGGTATTTCAAAAAGCTCTCTGATCAAACTGCAATCGTGATTTATTTTGATAAACTGATGAACAAATTTGTTTACTTTTTCTTTTAAACGACTTATTTACTAAACTTAAAGCAAACCCCCACAACGAAATTCAAAAACGGGCTCTGGCATGCATTCAAAACGAAGGAGGGCACTTTAAGCACTTGTTATAATTGTATTTGTATAAAATAAATAAAAAAAACTACTAAAAGTGCCCATATTATTGTTTTATTCAAACAAACCTCAAAGGTAAACATTTTTTTTATTTTTTTCCAAATTATTCCCATTTGGTATTTTTTCAAGTATCATAAAATGCATGGGTTTTTGAGTAAACTTAATGCTAAGTTTTAACTTTGTCATTATTTTGTTCATCTGTAAAAAATAAGGAAACTATATGTTTATCAGACATTTTCTGAAAAAAAAAATGACCTCAAAATCAAAACTTTGTTTGGGGAAGAAAATTTGAACACCACTTAAAATTGTAAATCTGACCACCCTAAGACTATAGGAGCTCAACTTAAATACAGTCTTATAGTTTGTTATTTTTACAAAAAATTTAGTCTAAGACTAGGCCTCTATCGTCAGTATTGACAGAGATATCGAATTTAACACAGGTCAGGGTACACCAAAGTTAGCCTTTTTTTAAATTGTCAAAAATTGATATCAAAGTTGAGAAACGAGCTTTACTGTATAACAATTTTTTTCTTAGAATATGACCAAGAATCACACCCCAAAGGATAATACACGAATTACGGAAAACCCTGTATATACAGAGTACTAGTTGAATTATACTTGTAACGAAATAAGTGTTAAGTTCCATTGTTACCTACAATAACATAGACATGTAGACAACCTGCGGTGTCTATTTTTTTATAACTAACGCTGTACTTTCTCCAAGCGTATTGAAAGTAAACGTCAGCAGTCTCAGGTAAATCATGGAAAATCCATTATGCATAGTTATCAATCTAGAAATCTACACTAAGGGCGTAACATCATGGGAAGTAGTGCCTCTTTCCTTATTGCTTAGTTACTTTTCGTGAAACTCGTTACCCTGATCTCTGTATGGTAGACCCTGTCAAGTTAAAGAGGCTTTCAATTCACTACCCCGTTGGACCCATGTTTGCTCTAACACAAGAGAAATGTGCCTAGAAACGGGGCGTTATTATGTCTAATTGGATATAGGTAGTGCCTGTGAAATATCTAGTGACATTTGAAATAAGTCAAAACATTCAAACATATAGAAATACAAACGTGCCTTCAAATCGACTTCGAAAACTGCTAAAAGCCTAATCAAACGATATTTTTACATTCTTACGCAATGCTGCTTTCCCTACGAATGCTTTGATGGTTAATTGACGTAGGAGCTCATCACAAAGCTTGTGTAGGACTGCTTTGATGGTTAGCAACCGCAAGGACTTTTCTGGTAGTGAAAAAAATGATTTCTAAAAAAAAAAAATCAAAAACATTACAATGAAAGAAGGCTGCTTTGGAGCTTTGCTTTCTCTAAAACATAAAACTGGCCGTAGGCAAATGCTTGAAAAAAGAAATATTTTTTGTGTTATAAATAGTCACACGTTTATTTTCCTTAAAATCGAAGAATATCTCCCACGCTTGGATTTACGTATTTGACATTTTTCTTTGTTTGGAAGAAAAGATCGTGTAGGCTGAATTTCTTTTGATGAAATATGAGACAAAATGTCAAACTGAAATGCTTACAGCAGATTGTAAATAAATTAAGTCAAATTATTGGAAAAATTATTCATTCATTCATGGGCTTGCTTTTAATCGATAATAAAGTGACGAAATTGCAAGTGGACGGTTTTCAAACACATTTATCCCAAATAATCATTGATTCATTTCTTTATGTGAACTTAACTCCTCTATTTATAAGCTACATCCTTTTTACGCATTAAACTCTCATGAACGCAACCGCACGGATTTATATGAGAAATGAATAAAAAGGTTCCACATACGCCGTGTATGCCGAGTAGGTAAACATATTTCATTCACTGCAATCTCGAATAGTAAACACATCAGATCAAAATGGATTCTTGTTTAAAGTGTACACACTTTTCGGGTGTGCACACTGAATGCATGTGCGTGAATAAAATTTTAACAATAATCAATCCTGAATCCTCATAATTATTGCCAGTTGCAAGTGCCTTTAGCCTGAAATATGAATCCGAATCGATGTAGCAAAACAAGTACGGACTAAAGTGAATGAAGGGCAGGCCGATGCCATTTCCTTTTGCATCATCAATTTATTATTAATACTTCGAAATGCCTTTTCCCAAATTTCTGTTGGGGCTGAAACCAAACCGTACCGAATAGCTATGTGAGCCTTTAATCATCAATTTAATCATTTTATAACACATCTACTGGAATATTCCTTTTCGGTTGTGACAGAGGGGAGCCAAAACACATACATAAGTGGTATCTGTGTACGTTCTCAGGCACATTAATTATCATCGAAAAGGATAAATAAGTATCACCAGCCTGAATCGTAGGGTCTGTACTCATTTTACACAGCTCAGAATCAAGGCGGTCGGATGACCTGATGACCACTGCACTGCACTGTGTCGTCTTTCTGGTTCTGCTATGGTTTTTGGTTCACTGCTGATTTTCTGCGAATGAAAATTGTGTTATTAAAAAATTTGAGTGGCATTCGAAATGAAATTCAATGGTGCGGTAGTGGACGATGAATACCACACTTGCAGAGTGTGGTTGACCAAGGCTTTTAAAAAGCATCGACTACCATTACGAGGCGCACCATTATTTCACGAATCTTTGGCCTGGATATTTTTTTTTTTTTTGGTTTTGTTTTTTCTTTTTAAATTTTTATGTTAAGTTTATTTAATGGTCTGGGATGGTTAAATTACACGGTGAGGTCAGACATTGCTGCGAGGGTGGATGGTTTGGTTGTTCATAAATGATTTTCTTTATGTCATGGAAGGTGGAATATTATGCCAGTCATTTCAAGTCTCGGATAGCAGGGAAATTGTGGAATATTCTTATCGTGAGTTTTCTGCTTTTTTGTTTTTTTTTAAAATGTGGACCTACAAAGGAAATGGAGTGGAGAATAATTGTTTGAAAGCAAAAAAACATTTTACGAGTTACTTGGGCTTTTTGTTGCTCTGATTGAAATTTATTTAACAATGGTGCTTGTTGTTTGTTAGCTTGTGGATAAAGGTTAAAAAGAAACGAAAATAACGACAGTAATAAGGCACTCAAATTTCAATGGATACATGTTCGGTTATTCCAGTCAAGCCTTCGGTAGAAGAGAAACTTTAAATGAAAATATTTGGAGTCTACAATTCATCTTTAACCAGTTTTTTTCTGAGGAACTGAAAGGCTTCGTTAGAAATTTATCCAGAGGTAAGGATTTTAACGACATTGAATGTGACGAGCATCAAAATGGCACTTGAAATTGTTTCGGTGAACGAAAATTGGTTGAGTAGTAGGTACTTATTCAAAAAATCCGGTTTTGGGTGTGAGTGTTTTCACTCTTTTAAAAATCTTAGGCATGAATTTAAATAAATTACGTAACAGAACGTAAGGCGATTGTGATGTAACGTACTGTAGTTGTGACGTAACGTAACGTGATTGATTTGTACAGTAATAAAAATCCTGATGCCTTGTGACTTTCAGAGCGTATGCAGCTTCTCCTTCATTAAAAATATTTATCTGGTTGCTGTAAAAAGTAGCTATGTAAAGTAACGTACGAGGGCGGTTTGATAAGTCCGTGACTTTTTGAATAAAACAAGAACAACAACTTTTTGCGGCAAATAAACATTTTATTTTTCTACATAGTCTTCTTTTAGCTAGATACAATTAGTCCAGCGTTTTTCTAATTTTTTTATTCCCTCCAAATAATAGGTTTTCTCAAAGCTCTCAAAATACGTGTTTGTTTCGGTAATGACTTCTTCATTCGACTCAAATCTCTTACCACTCAGCCATTTCTTTAGGTTTGGAAACAGATAATAGTCGCAGGGGGCTAAATCTGGAGAATATGCTGGATGGGGTAGCAGTTCGTATCTCTATTCGTGGATTTTTTTGGATTGTGTTATGGTCGAGTGTGAGCAATCGCGGCACCCATATCGCGGAGAGTTTTCTCATGTCCAAATATTCGTGTAAAATATGATGTACCCGTTCAGTTGAAATACCTGCAGCATAAGCCAACTCACGCACTTTCATTCTCCGATCATCCAATATCATTTCATGGATTTTATCGACGATTTCCGTCGGGATCACTTCTTTTGGGCGACCTGAGCGTTCGGCGTAACTAGTGCTGGTACGACCACAACGGCACTCTGTAAACCACTTCTTTACCATTGAAATTGATGGTGCCTGTTGCAGTAATGGACTTTTTACGTAAAAAGTAATGTTTAATGAGCACACGAAATTCACTTTTTTCCATTTTCGTAAAAATTCCCTAGGTTGACTGCTCTGAATGGCTATCAAACACCAATTGCATGACGTAGCCTGCTCAAAATTTGACACTTGCCTACTAATAGATTACAGTTGACGGCAGCACTGTTGCATTTGGAGTAACTGCGCGAGAAATTCAAAAAGTCACTGACTTATCAAACCGCCCTCGTATGATAACGTTAAGCCATTTTGGAGGGTGTTTTTTTTTGTATTCACTTTTGGGGAAATGTAATGAAGTATCTATACTTCCTAGTGTGCCGGAATCTCCATGGTTTACTTAACTTGGTATACCGGCTAAAGCTCCAAAAGTTTCTCGCTGATCTCAGCACCATTTGCGCATTTCATCGAGAGGGGATCCGTGTGTAGGTGGCGGGTTTTAGTTCTTGAACTACCTTTTTTTTTTTTCAAAATCAGTGTCAGATACATGCTAATGCACCTCCAACTCTATTCGTCTCTCAGCATTTTCTCATACTTACCAACGTGCCGGACTCTTCAAGGTTTACTTAACTTGGCATACCGGCTTAAGCTCCAAAAGTTTCTCGCTTGTCTCCACTTAGGCACCACTTGCGCATTTCATTGACTTGGGTTGTGTTCTCCGATACTTCTGTTTATTTTTTGACGGAGAGAGTCCTATCTGCTGCAATCAAGCACTGTGTGGTAATCGTCGGTCGTCTGTCAACGAATCTCCACATTGGCACGAAGGGCTTCTTCTTTTGTTAATGTTGCGCAGAAAAGCGTTGATTTACCATTGCCCTGTGAGGAACTGTCTAACGAAGTAGTTCACTTCACCGTGTTTCTGGTCACTCCATTCTGATCGCCATCTACTTTTCGACTCCCATCATTCTTGCC
Source organism: Melanostoma scalare (assembly GCA_949752695.1). Classification (NCBI taxonomy): domain Eukaryota; kingdom Metazoa; phylum Arthropoda; class Insecta; order Diptera; family Syrphidae; genus Melanostoma; species Melanostoma scalare. The sequence goes on along the minus strand of OX456984.1, from coordinate 26,713,520 downwards.
ACTTCTGCTTTGTAATCGCTTTCGCTTCCGTGTTCGCCGCTTCCACGCCGCTGCCACGCCAATTTCTGCTTTTTACTTGCGATTATAGGTACTATAAGGCAAGTCTTGCAATCGTGCAGAAAAAAAATTTTGAGATAACAATCAAACATGACATTACGATGATAGAGAATACGAAAAAAGTGGGTCCTGCAATTCTGTCTGTCTGTCTGTCTGTCTGTCTGTCTGTCTGTCTGTCTGTCTGTCTGTCTGTGTGTCTGTCTGTCTGTCTGTCTGTATATGGATCTACAGCCTGAACCAATGGACCGATTTTCTTCAAAATTTGCAGTTAGGGTCTGTGGAGCATCCTACAGAGGGGTTTTTGGAATTGGGTCTCTAGGTTTTGAAATAACGGTACCTGCCATACAACCGATATGATAATACTTATTTTTCTCAAAAACGGCTCCAACGATTTCGATAAAATTTTGTGTGAAGGATTAATTTAGGATTGTTTTTCTTATGATGTAAGAAAAATTTTTGGAAAAGGCCTAAAAACGGTACCTCCCATAGTACCGTTTTTTTTACAACCGACTTTCTCATTAATGGCTGACACGATCTTGACGAAATTTTGGATTTAAGAAGTCGTAAGCAGTTAAAGAAAGACTGCATATCAATATTTAAAAAAAATTAGTTTTGGAAATTTTTATAAATTTTTTTAAAAAATTTTGATTTTCGAAAGTTACTTCGAAACTATAACTTTGATTTTTTTCAAATTTTTTCTCAAAATAACTCCTGTTAAGATCTAAAACCTTGCATACTCGACTTTTAAAAAACAGTTTTTAAAAAAAAGTGAAAAATAAAAAACCGTTTTTTGGAAAAACTGCTCCAACGATTTTGATTAAATTTTCATCATTCATGTGTATTAGCGATTGCAAAAGAATGGCGTTTTTAGATTTTTGCTTGAAACCTTTGGAATATTTAATTTAATTTTTTCATTATTTTGCGTGATTTAATTCAATTTCCATAATTAATGTGTAGTTGGCAACCCTGTACCACAAAATATATTATGAAGAGCTAATACCAAAACCTTTAACTCAGCCTTTAAATTTTCATATCGTATTTAGAACACAATCGCAAGTTCGTGCGACCCAGTCGTGCCCATTTTTTTTCATGTACACTGCCAACCACTAGGATGAGGCCACAAATTTTGCAATCGATTTTCGCTTTTTTTAAATGGTGGAAGTTTTGTACCCGGAAAAGTTTATTACCAGGTAATAAGTACGTATTTTCCCATAACAAATTCATGAAATTAAAGGGTTAATTCGAAACGACCGTTGGAATTTCCCAAGATCAATTAATGAACTACTGAAAATAGGTGCTCCACTAGGATGAGGCCACACGCAAAATTTTAGAAAAAACAAAAAAATGAGTGAAATGTTTACATTTTATCGTTTAATAATATTTATTAATAACGTTTTTTTTACATTATAAATGAATATGCCCGCCATTTTTGGATATAACCTCTATTAGACGGTTTGGAATAGAATCATACAGTTTTTTTTAAATAATCATATGAAATTTGGGCCCGGGCACTACGAATAGCATCAATTAAGGTGTCCTTGTCTTCAAATTGTGTGCCACCTTCATAAACTTTACGAGATAGTAATGACCAAACTTTTTAATGTTTAAGTTCGGTGAATGTGGCGGCCATGACAAAAGTTCCACGTCTTCTGATTGAATCCAGCTTCTGACAACCCTGCTAGTGTGGTTTGGGGCATTGTCTTGTTGAAAAATCCAAGTCAGAGGTCCAAAAATGTTTTTAATTTTTGGAAATGACCGTTCCAGCAAACATATGTAGCTATTTTCGTTCATTGTTGTGGACAAAAACTCCAACTCCAATTCTACTATTCGTGCCATAGTAGGTATAATAGCTCCCCACACCTTTACACCTGATGTACGGCTATGATGTCTTGCCAAAATAAGCTCATCCTTTCTAATATCATGGAAATAAAAGTTGTAACCATCAGGACCGTCAAGGTTAAACTTTTTCCATCCGATAAGACAACGAGTTTCCATTCACTGCTCCAATCAACATGCTGTCTTGCAGTCCATTCGATACTCCTTGTGTACTGGCTTCAAAGCCGGTTTCTTTTTTAGTTTCCTCATTTGAATAGTATCACTTTTTTGTATTATTCTTCGAACCGTTGTTTTGCTGGCTGAAACTCCGCTTTTGGCCCTTATCATAGTGGCTGGTAGAGAGAGTTTGAGGCAAGTCGTAGAATCAACCGAATTTTTCTTGGTGTTGTGGCTTTTCCCGTGCGTCCTTTTTGATTTTTGACATAGTTTTGTGGATTAGCAAGATAATTGTTTACAACTATCTTGCTCCTGTTAAGTCTTCTTGCTATTTCACGACCTGAGAGTCCTATTGCCTTGAAAGCATCTATTTTTGCTCTTTCTGTCGCTGTCAAAGTCTTTCCGGAACCCATGTGTGCTTCAAACTTAATAAAACGGTTATTTTAACACTCTCTTAGATATTTTATACAAGAATTCGCATATGCGCACTCCTGCACGGAAATATTCGCACTGGCCTCATCCTAGTGGCGCACCTATTTTCAGTAGTTCATTAATTGATCTTATGAAATTCCAACGGTCGTTTCGAATTAACCCTTTAATTTTATGAATTTTTATGGGAAAATACGTACTTATTAACTGGTAATAAACTTTTCCGGGTACAAAACTTCCAACAGGTATATAAAGCGAAAATCGATCGCAAAATTTGTGGCCTCATTCTAGTGGTTGGCAGTGTATTTATCTGCTTTCCGTTGCGGGAGATCAATTGATAATTCTGCAGGCCGTAATCAAGTCTTCAGTTGGTGAGTGTTGGTGTCCATCCGCTCTATTCTTTATTGTTTAGTAAAACATAATCCGCACAAGTTGTTGATCAAATCTTCGTATTACTTATCTAAACTTCGTGTCTAACATTTTTAGCACAGTTTAGTTTTTAGCGTAAGAAATATGTTGTCTTCCTCTTGTTAAAGACCCATACACATCGAATTTGTAAGATAAATCACTCTTCCCCCTTAAATGAGTTTTATTGCTGGTGATTATATTCATTTTAAGCACAAGTTAATTAATTTGAATTGATGAAATCACTTATTACGTGTACAATTTCAACTGTTTTTCCTTCGTGTGTAATCGTGAAATGTGCTGGGTGGAAAATGAAAGTCATTTATCAAACCACTCTGTATACCATCCCATACTTATGTCCTTATGTTGTCCTACTGGTAAAATTATGTTTCCTGCAATAAAACTCCGTATTTGAGAGGTGTGTAAACTCGTATTAAGGAAATTCTTTGAAACCCTTAGCCATATCAAAGGAATTTTGACGAGCTCAAGTAAAACATATCCCAACAGGATATCATAAGGAGAATATAATATTTTTTTTGTACCTGTTTGAAGGCTAACAATGGCGTTGGCAGCTACTAAGAATTTCTCCACTAAGTGCTTCCCTCCCTCTGTACCTGTTCTTATAGCGTTTCTGACAATCTTTCGTTTTATTATTTGCTAATTTTGACAAGTCCTTGTACAATTGATGGCTACAGATACATGATACATCATGTATCTTTGTTTCCGCCCGTACATCCTTCAGGAGCAATATAAAAACAAAGTAATAAAATCCAAAATGGAAGATTGCTTGAAGGTACGTACGTATATTTGTATACCGTACATTCGTACGTTAGCGTGTACACTTAGGTAGGGTATACTCCTTTGCGCTTGGTTGCCGGCTAATGGCGGAGCAATTGTTTTTTATATGGCCCATATCCTATTCAGCCATTATTTAATATTATCCTGAGGAGATTTATCGGCAGTATAATGTGTGTGTGTGTGTGTGTTGTGTGTGTGTTCGCGAGTAAAACTCGGTCTCCAGCACTCATGCCCCATGAGTGTGCATGTGGGATTGTATTTTTATTTTATTGCACGATAGGATATGTAAAAGCAAGTTTTTTATGTGTATTCTTTATTTTTCGTTTTACCTAAATCAGGTTTTTGTTCGATGGAAATTGCTGGGATGACATTCATGAGCTTTTGTAATCTTATTCGTATCTCTGTGTGGCATCATGAGAAATTATTTGGAAGAACGTTTGATATTTAAAAAAAAATATTATAATGAGATGTCCTTGGAATTATTAAGGAGTAGTTTTTATACCAGCTATTGTTTACGACTCAAATTGTAAGTAGCTTTGGTAAACTGCTTTGGAATCATTTAAGAGAAAATTCAAAAAACAGAACGCGTTCTACTTTATATTCGCCTACAAAAGTGGTTATTCATAATGAGACTGAAATTTCAGGAATTTGGGGGCGTGTATATCCTCTTTTGGAAAACTCTCTAAAAGACAAAATTCCAAAATATTAATAACAAAGCTAAATTAGATTTCTTTGCGGACTACGCAAGAAACCCTATCATAACTGCCTTTGAGGACAACTGCCCTCTGAAATCAAAATCAACTAAAAGGCAAACCCCTTGGTGGAACAACAACCTTAAGAAATTGAGATCGAAAGTAAGGAAACTTTTCAACAAAACAAAACGCAATGATGACTGGCAAACTTACTCTACTGATCTCATCAAATACAATAACGAAATTAAAAAAGCCAAAAAGGCCTCTTTTAAACAATTTGTAGAAAGTATCTCTGATGTCCCCTCTAGTGGCAGACTCCACAAAGTTCACGCGTTCGAGCCGGCAAACCTAGATACCCTTACCAAGGGAAACGGCTCTCAGACTAAGAACAAAATAGAAACTCTGCAACTTCTAATAGACACCCACTTTCCACAATCTATCATTATAGACCCAGCAATAAAATTATCATCCAAAAGGGAACAGCATATGTTTCAATCTAGGGAAGACTGGACAACGAACGGCCAGACAAATCTGCAACACCAATGTCATCAAATGGGCAAACTCCTCATTGAAACCATTCAAAGCCCCTGGGGAAGACGGCATCTTCCCTGCCCTACTGCAGAACGGGGCTGCCATAATTGCTCCCATTCTATCAAAACTGTTGACTTGCAGCCCAGCTTTTGGTCACATACCAGAAAACTGGAGAAGAGTAACAAGTTATCTACTTGCCAAAAGCGGGAAGGAATCTGGATCCAAGCCCTAAATCCTTCCGGGCAATCAGTCTAATGTCATTCATCCTTAAATGTATGGAGCATTATTTGAAGCAATTTGCTACCCACCCACTATCCACATCACAATACGCATATCAACCAGGGAAATCAACGGAAACCGCGTTGAATGACCTAGTTACTAGGATCGAACTTTCTATTGATAAAAAGGAAATTTGCGTAGTGGCATTTCTCGACGTAGAAGGAGCCTTCAACAACACTTCCTTTGTGTCCACAGACCGTGATTTAAGGCCACAACGGTCCACAAGTGATTCGCAATTGGATAATGTCCATGCTAAACAGCAGAATTATCCAAATCAATTTTGAAGAAGTGGAAATTTCAGCACTAACGACAAGAGGTTGCCCACAAGGCGGAGTCCTCTCACCACTCATCTGGTCAATAGTTGTAGACAGCCTACTAAGATTACTTGCAACCCAAGGAATCTGGGTTTTGCAGATGATCTAGCAATTGTCATACAAGGCTCATCAGAAACACTAATATCAAGAAGACTTCAGACAGCTCTGAACACGGTACAAAGCTGGTGCTCAGATGAAGGTCTCTCTGTCAATCCCCGTAAGACAGTTATTGTCCCATTTACAAAAAGAAGAAAACTAAATCTTCTAATATCCCCCAATATCTATGGGGAAAAAATACCATTTTCCAAGGAATCTAAATACCTGGGGATCATCCTAGACAGCAAAATGTCATGGAACCCTCAAATAGAACGCATATACAGCAGAGCAACCAAGTCCCTAAAGCATATGCGGGAAAAACTGGGATCTAAAACCTAAAATGGTGTACGACCTATATACGCTGGTAGTCAGACCAACAATAACGTACGCAGCCGTTGTATGGTGGACAAAAACAAAAGAAGTAACGGCAATCCAAAAACTAGAAAAGAACCAAAGATTGGCAACAACATGCATTACGGGATGCATGCGTACAATACTAACATACGCTCTAAACGTCATTGTAGGGCTACCTCCAATTCACCTCTTCATAAAAATGGAATCAAGACTGGCGACACACCGTCTTTTCCATCAAGGACACATAAAATCACATCCAAACCCCAAAGGACATCTGTCGATAATGGAAAGTCTAGAAAAACTTAATACCTTTAGTATGTGCTTACTTACTTACTTACTTACTTACTTAAGGTGGCGCTACAGTCCGGGTCGGACTAGGGCCTCAACCAACATGCTTCTCCAGCCAGCTCGGTCCCTAGCTAGCTGCCTCCAGTTTTGCACGCCAAGTTGGTTGAGGTCCTCTCCTACTTGCGTGCGCCACCTGAGTCGCGGTCTTCCTCTACTGCGCCGTCCCTCGGGATTGGATTCGAAGACTTTCCGGGCCGGAGCGTTGGTGTCCATTCGCTCTACATGACCCAGCCATCTAAGCCGCTGGACCTTGACTCGTTTGTCAAGGTCAGTGTCGCTGTACAGCCCGTACAATTCGTCGTTAAATCTTCTTCTCCACTCTCCATCTATGCAGACGGGACCAAAAATCACCCGAAGAATTTTTGTCTCGAAGCATCCTAAAGCGTTCTCGTCTGCTTTTGACAAGGTCCATGCCTCTGCGCCATTGACATCATGCTGCGTTCTTCCAATTATGTCAATATCGTCGGCATATCCGAGCAATTGGACGGATCTTTGAAAGATTGTGCCTCTTGAGTTTTGCACTATTCTTTCAAGAACGATGTTGAAGAAGTCGCTTGACAGTGCATCGCCTTGCCTTGGATGCTATTATTCCCATGTACAACTTTAAACTCAACTTCTCCATTGTCATCCCCCCTAGGGAAGACTGGAAGAACACAAAGCCTCATCCTTCGAGGAGAAATATGGTCTGGTATACGGACGGCTCAAAAATGGAAACTGGTACCGGTTCCGGCATTTTCAGCAACTGTCCTAAGCTGAAGTCCATTTTCCAAGCTGAAGTCTTTGCCATTAACGAATGTTCGACAATAATATGTTCATCGAACACGAAAAACAATATTCATCTTCTCAGACAGCCAAGCTGCACTAAAAGCGTTAAGCTCACCTGTCATAAGATCCAAACTAGTCCAAGAGACAGTTATGTCACTCTCTGAACTAGCAGGGAAAAACACTGTAATCCTCCACTGGATCCCAGCACACAAAGGCTATGATGGTAACGAGAAGACATCTTAGCTAAAGACGGCGCATCTAAACCATTCGTCGGGCCTGAACCCTTCTGCGGTGTAAATAAAAGCACATTCGAACACACTGCCAAGAACATGCTACTGGAAGCATCAAATAAAACTTGGATTAACTCATCTGGCCAAATCTGTTAAAAACTCTTTTTGCCAGAATATACTGAAAATACATCAAAATTCCTACTGAACCTTAATAGGAAAACCTTAAAAGTTTGCACAGGACTACTAACCGGTCACTGTTCTTTAAAGAAATATCTTCACCAAATGAGGTTAGTAGCGGACCCCATCTGTAGACTATGTCTCGCAAAAGAAGAAACTTCTCTGCGCATTATTACAGAATGTCCAGCACTTTTCCGCCTTAGAAACCAAATACTTGACTATGAGATCATCCCCCTAGATAAACTCAAACTCATTCACTCACAGAAGATTACTAACTTCTGGTTCAATTCAGGAGCAGGAGAACTGCCTTGAAACCTCACATGGGCTGGCACAATAGGTTTCATTCAGAAACCGCAGTGCCCAGAGGTGAGCAAGCTCTACCCGTCCCCTTAATCTGATCTAATCCTCTTTTGGTATTATTTGAAAGAATAAGTCAGAAATAAAAAAAAATTCGAAGAAAAAATCGTGAGGTCCATTTGGACCCCAGGTCGGGTGGACACGACTTTTGCCGGTTCGTAAAGGAGGGATAAAAAGAAAGTATTATAATGAGATGCCTTTGAAATTATTAAGGAGTAGTTTTTATACCAGCTATTGTTTACGACTCAAATTGTTAGTAGCTTTGGTAAACTGCTTTGGAATCATTTAAGGGAAAATTCAAAAAAACAGAACTAGTTATACTTTATATTCGCCTACAAAAGGGGTTACTTATTAAGTGACTTAAATTTCAGGAAGGAATTTGCGGGCGTGTATAGCCTCTGTTGCTTTGCTTTGATAAATTTTCCATAAAAAATTTTAAGTTTCGTAATCTACGAACAGTCAGAAAGCATGTTGACCATCGTCGGGGCCAACAAACAAAAGACTTCCAACTGTCATTTCCTTTTTTTCCTCGAGTTGAATGGTACTTGTTATGATTTGAAGAATACTTTTCCTACATAAACTTTTCTAACTCTATGGAATTTGATGATATAATGGGGTTGATGAATTCCTTGTCTTCCTTTCGCACGTAATTCTCACGTTCTCTCCAGAATTAGCTAAAAGTTTTGTTTTCAGAAGTCCTTTTGAAACTTAAAGCACCTGCTTTTGAGGTTTGTAAGTGAGTATGTTTACTACATGCTTGGATTTCTTAGATTGGCCCAATGCCTTTCCCAAAAACTGAGAGATTTTTACACATAATTGCTTCTCATATGGAAAATGTTTACAAATGTTACAACTATTTTTTTCTGATGCATATGTTGCCATTACCGCACACACAAATTTCAAACACTAAGCTTACTTGCATCTTCCTTTACAACAAACATAACTCTGCAAAGGGAGGCATATAAATATTTAAGATCTTTTCCTTTTCTCGAATGCTCACAACAGTTTACCACAATGCACATAAAACTTTGTTATATCAAAGAGCGCATGAACAGAGAACATTTTTTCCATCTACCTCTTGCCCTCTGCATCGAACTATCAAATAATTATGTGCTTCACTTCCACTGGAAGCAACGAGACAATGTAGCGTGATAATGGTGCTCAATTGAAACCCTTCCATTTACCTCCCATGTCTCCCATGTGTACAAAAAGTTTTCTCATATCCATTCAACCTTACGTATCACTCACTAACTTGTTGTTTTTCTTGCTACCTCTCTGTAGTAAGACGAAACTTTACAAATGTTATCAGTTTTAAGTTTTAACTAATAGGTGGGGTGCAAATCATCCGCCTTCAATCAGCCATGAATGACGACAGCTAACTTTGCTTTCATCGTCCTCCCACCATACACGCATCACTAGCATAAAAATTAATATGAAAAATCCATTCAGCCAATATTACTGCTACATCGGAGTGAAAAAAGGAGGAATGAAGAAAAAAAATTGAGAAGAAGTATCAAAAAGTTGTTAACTTATATTAGACAGCAAAACTTTTACATTGCTTATCAAAACTTAAGGGAAGTTCAGTTTACTGCCCGCCCTTCTGACAAACTAGGTGCCTTTCTTTTTTCTTACCATTTCCGAGAGTGTTATTTTGTTTATGAATAAATTATAAATATTTCCTTGGTGCTCCTGACAGTATGTTAAACACGAACGCACAAATGCACACGGAGTTGATATTTAAATGCCCTTTACGAGGGACTGCCGTCACTTTTCAACGAAAAATAATAGAACCTGTCTACACCAGCTTTGCTGGTAATCGATTAGGAGTTGAATGCTAAAACCACCATTAGTCAGATTCTTGTGATCAATATTGAAAAAAGTGTACTTAAACTTTATCCTGCCGTTCAATTCAGCAAGTGGAGAGTTTTTGCAAGAAGAACCGCAGATACGTCTTAGAGTTGATGTTACTTGAGTAGTGAAATCCTTTAAAATTATCAGCAGCATTAGTTAAAACTACTTTTTTGAATATGTTCAAAAAGTGTATTTTCAACACTAGAGAAAAATGATACTAAGAAAGACTATGGTAGCCGGTTTTGCGAAGACGTCTTATCTGTCTCTAGCGTAAAGTTACTTTTTCTGTTTTTAAAAAAGAGGAGACTAATGCTAATCTGGAACGCTCAGACCTAATTTCCCTTCCCTTTTTTGTGGTCCAGTAGATTGGAATAAGGTGGATTTAATGTCGTATGTAACCTCAAGGACGGCGCGGCGCCCAGATGAAACTGGGAGGTTGGAAGAAAAGAAGATGCCCAGAGCTGGATTCTTACCTCGCGTCCGGCTTTCCTGCTGAGCGCTCTACTACTTCCCCACGGCCGCCCTTAAAAGTAAAGTTACTTGCAATGTACTGAATGGTAAATTTTACATCACATTGTTACTATTGCTGTCAAGCTAATCCTCAATAAGAGCCCTTTATCTTCGACTGTCAAATGTCATAATTAAGTTACGTCACGCTACATTGCTACTTAACGTTAAACTATTAGTTTTTTTTTTCCTGAAATCACTCTCGTCTGTGTACGTCGACGGAAGTGTCTCGGGAGGAATAGTAATAACTGACATTGATAGATTCAAAAACCATACTTCACACTTAACTTCACGTAACGTAAGCTATTAATTTTCAATTTTTAATTTTTTATTTTTGAATGGACCTTACTTGTGTTGGCTAAGGGTGGATATTTCAGATCTTGAACTTGTAAGATACACAACTCTTCTTCAGAAATACGATACGCCACTTGTTTGTAAAAATTTTTGTTCTTCTTATTACTTTTTGACGTAACCATATCGTGATCTGTATGAAATCTTATAGCCTATCTATTTCTCTGCTTCACAGTTCACAATTCTGGCCTTTCGGTACGTCGGTCGCTTTCCACGATACTCCAAATCTCACAAAAATAATTTCTATTTTTCGACTCGTTATACCCCATTTTTGTGAGTTTGATCTCTTTTATCATACACCGGTGATATCCAGTCGTATAAGCCCTATGATCTGCATGGTATGGGTTTGAAAAACCCGCTGCGATGTTAACTATCTGGATGCGATTACTCCTTTCCTCGACTGAATCTTAATGCCGCTCCAGCTTCGGTTTCACCTGACGTTTACGAGTTCAGTCATAGGAAACCAGTACATCCTATCATAATGTCGCTTTAACTTCGATGTTACGTAGCTTCGTATTCAAGACTACGTTACGTGACTCAACCGCAAAGTTAAGTTTGGTTAAACTTTTGCTTTTACAGTAAAAACAACAAGAAAGTTATAATGTCAACTCAATTCGAACAAAACGAGCTCGCACGTAACGGGGTGGAAGGCAAACCGAAGCTCGATTGCGAATCATGTATTAGTCGCCTTTTACGACAAAAGGAAGGCGCTGCAGTGATAATATTAGCCGTCATTTTAAAGCTTCAAAGTACTGTGCAACTGTATCTACCGCTAGATTTGTGCAAAATTCTGTTCATACGTTACGTCATAGTTACATATATAACGTAACGTGTTCAGTACTCGTTTCGATTCTCCTACCATAAGCTTTTTAATCAAAGAACTATTCGTTTTAGTGCTTTTAATGGCATGATAACGTAACGTGAGAGTAACGTAACGTAATGTGTTAAATTCTGGACCCTACACTCTAAAATTTTACGAGAGCTGATTGAAGATTCACGAGTTTTCAAATGTACACTGAGGCGAAATATCGGAGGGTTCACATCATCTTAGGTGGCGATATCAAGTGGAAGGAGACTTCAATTGACCTGCAAAACTGAAGAGAACTCTCCCGAAAAGTAGGCGAAAAATGTTCACCTAGAACTCTTAGTAAGTAACACACAAGAACATTTGTTATCCATTGCCAGATTGCAAGTTAGCTCCGTAATCAATGTCATTACAGGACATTGTCTGATAGGAAGACACGCCATAAAACTTGGCGTTCCCTCTAATGACTTCTGCAGAAGTTGCTTAGATGAGGAGGAGGAGGAGACAATCCCACACCTCCTCTGCTCATGTCCTGCACTCTCTTTTAAAAGAAAGCGGCATCTGGGGAAATATTTTCTCGATGATCCAAGCGATCTGGCGAACACAGATCCCCTGCATCTCCTTCGCTTTATTAAAAGCTCCAAATGGTTTTGTTAAGTGAGGTACTCCCTCGCATAATTTCTATGGTATCACGATGGACCTAGTATTGGTCTAAGTGTGTCAGGTATATTCCTGACAGCCATTGTAACCTAACCTAACCTTAGTAAGTAAATAAAGTTTCCCAAGGAAAACTTTATGACTTGGTAATAAACCAGAATTAAAAACTCCCAGCGATAGACTATCCCTGAGGTGTTAGTCTTTTTGAAAACTATTCTCATCTAATTGAGAAGTCGACTTTTCCCTTATTGTCTTTCTCATTCAGTCTGTTAATTTTACTCTACTCGGTACATGTTAAGATAAATTATTCGAATCAGTCAACCGTTCCTTGAATCTATTTGTTATGAGCCCATTTACTCTACATTTCGTCTGAAGTCTTCATAAAACTACCATACAACTTTTTAAATTCATTATTTAAGCTGATATATTCGTGCAAGGGTTCAGCCGGGAAGAAAACGAGCTAAAAAGAAAGATTCCCAAAACCTGCTGTTGCAGGTGCCGCACATACACCTCATCATGTCTCAAACATGTTTTGCATTAAAGTGCATTTAATTTAACCTCGTCGTCGGTCGGTCGTATCCTCAGAGAGCCACTTTGTTCCTTCTCCAAAGGTAAGCTGCCATACAACCTAAATGATAAGTCACCTCAACATCGTCAAACTGGGAGTAATCTTTCATAAAACTTATGGCGCTACCACAGCGCGGAGCATCAGTAGCCACAGAAGTTCATAAAACATCAATTTGAGCATGGAAATGAAAAATCTCGATGGCAGCGTGTTAACTCACTTTCTCTTGGTTGCAGCGTCAAGAAGCAACGGCGGCAAGAAGTAAGCAGTTTCATAAAAAGCATCGTCGTCATAATTCTTAGGGAGAGAAGAAAATGAAGAAAAACAAACAGCAAACCGAACTTAGAAGATGAATGAAAAAAGTTCCCAAAATTGTTCACAGTGCTATACAAGCTTCCGTCATCAGCGTGGAAGTATAACTTTTCATTTGGGAAATTTTTCCTTCATGCCTAGGACTCGTAACACAAGGAGTTGGAAAATATTGCATACCTACTCTGGCCACTGCCACTCTAAGGTATGTAGGTACTAGGTAGGTACCCCTATACATCTATGGCATTTTGCTGTTCCTGTTCAGTATGCAAGTGCAACACCACAACGGGAGCTACAGAAAAAAGCAATCTACCCATCAACTGAAAGTTAAAAGTTTTAGTTGTTGTTAGTGAGTCGGTCATTGCATTGGTAGTGAGTTAAGTTACCCCAAGACTTAAGGGTAGTCTAATGCGAGAATAAGTGAGTCTTGTCGTATGGCTGTGGTATAAGGTTTGTGTATTATGCACTATGTGGTCAGCTGGCTTTTTAATAAATGCTATTCATTCTTCTTCGTGAATCTGGAACATGTCTTATTGCACGTCAAGCGCTGAAATAAAGTTTAACAAAAGTTGAAAAGAACTGTGATCATAGTTGATGGGATAAGGTAATTTATGCCGGGAGTTTGATGGTTTTCTTTTTTATGTTGCTTTTTTTTAATGCAAGTTCGCATAACGAGAGTTTATATTTTAAGACCGTTAGGTTTTTGAACGAGAATCTTTCTTAAGTTACTTTTGTACTAACGGTGGCGGCGTTTTATTTTAATTTTTTATAGCGAATTTTTTCATTTGAACTCTTACAGCTGAATTTAAAACATAAAGTTGGACGTACATAATTCAATTAACTGGTTTGCTTCATTTTAGAAACCCACAGTTATGGAAACGGCTTTTACCATTAGCTTAAAGAAAGAGTTACAATCTAAGTATGTACTACAATAAGTGGTGCACAGCCATACAGTTCCATATGTTTTAATTTCTGCACTCCTCTGCATTTTTCTTACTTACTTACTTAGGTGAGCATTACAGTTCGGAGTAAACCTGAGCGTCAACCAACACCTTACGCCAACAATTTCGGTTTCGGGCGAACTCTCTCCAGTTTTGCACTCTAAGGCCGCGTTTCCATTTGCAAGTTAACTCGCGGAAGCCTTACAGAAGTTTCTTGCAGTAGCGTTTGCACTGCTATATGAATTCTTGTAATTTCTTCAGCAACAAATGTCTTGCAAGAAGCTCGCGCATCATAGTGTCGCAATTTATTGCAGAGGTGTCTACACTGGGGAGTTATTACTGTCGCAAGAAATTTGGTTATTTATTTAAAATTGTGAAGCTGCAATTACAATTTTATGGATAAAAAAGAAAAAGCGATCAACTTGGATGTGACATTAGATCTTAAGAAGACGGGAAGCTGGTGGTTTTTTTAATTTAGGAAAAGAACTAAACATAGAACACGCTCAACAATATTTCAATCTCACTTGGATGACCCCAGTTTATTTGGAAGTTTTGTTATTAAAAGTGGTCCCTATTTTAAAAAAGCAGGAAACTCGATTCCGTGAATCAATATCAACGAAGGATATACTCCTCTTGACGCTGAGATTTTTAACATCCATAAAAAATACATAAAACGGATTACACAAGCAACGTTAAATTGACCGCATTATTTCTTCGCGAGACAATTCACGTGCTCTCTTTTGACCAACGAGCCACGAGCGCGATATATACGAAATTATTTCGGTAAGCTGCAAGAACTGTCGCGAGTCAATGGAAACCTGTTTCAAGCTGCAATTTATTGCACTCGCAAATACTCGCAAGAAGTTATGCATGGATTGTCGCAATCGAATACTTGCTTCGCAGTTTCCACTTGCAAGTCACTGTCGGACAGACTGTGCAGAAGTTTTCTTGCAAATTGAAACGCTTTCTAAGTCGGTTGAGGTCTTCCCCTTCGACAATTTCCCTGCAATGTTGTTTCAAGAACCCGGGTGGGTCCATCCGCTCCACCATAGCCTCGCGTTGCGTACTTTTCTAGCTATGCCATGTCGTACTTTTCTAGCTATGCCCAAGGGTTTCCTCATCCGCATTTGATAAAGTCCACGCTTCCGCGTCGTAAAGAAGGACTGACATGATTAGGGTTTTATGAAGGGTTACCTTGGTTTTTCTGGAGAGGGTTTTGTTTCGCAATTGCCTTCTTAACCCAAAGAAGCAACGGTTGGCAAGAGTTCTTCTCCGTTTGATCTCCGCACTGATGTTGTTGTCCGTATCTACAGCGAATCCTAAGTAGACGAAGTCCTGTTTTTTGTTCCTCTGGTGTTGACGTTTGAGTTTTGTACAATCTTTTCCAGTATGATGTTGAAGAAATCGCATGACAGTTTGTCGCCTTACCCAAAGCCTTTTTTGACATCAAATGTCTCGGTGAGCTCTCTACCGACCTTGACGGAGCAGCGTGAACTCTCCAAAGTCATCCTGCATAGTCGTACGAGGTTTGCAGGGATGCCAAAACTAGACATGGCTCTATACAGTTCGTCTCTGTAAATACTGTCATACGCGGCCTTGAAATCGATAAAAAGATGTTGTATATCGATATTATATTATCGGATCTTCCCCAAGAACTGCTGTAATGTGTAAATTTGGTCTTATGTGGACTTTTCGGGTCTAAAAATGGTTAAAATGAATCATTCTCGGGTCTCGGGTGAACACTTCTCGGGTTTAAAACCAGATTGATAAGGACTAATCAAGTTGTTGACGGGGGGTTTCAGTAATTGCAATTTACTGGTCTCTCTTTTAGTATTGGGTAAACGATACTCAGATTCCATTCTCCGGGCAGCTGGTACATGCTCATCTCCAACTGGTCTCCAGCTGCTTTGAAAAGTTCGGCATCAATGCAGTCTTATTTGATTTAAGTTTGCATTTGGCAAGCTTAACATCTTCTAGGTCGGGATTACGGCATTCTTGACCATCGTCCAAGTTGAATGGGGCAATCTACCTGACAGCGGAATTTGAGTCTTCATCGCCGTTAAGCAGTCTGCAGAAGCGACCTTTCCAGATCGTCAGTAGCAACTGTGACTCTATAACTATGTTTCCCTGCTGGTCTTTACAAGCTTAAGTTCGGGGCTTGCCACCCTGGCAGGATCTTTTTACCTTTTGGTAAAACTTCCGAATCTCGCTCCTGTCATGGCACCTCTCGATTTCCTCAAACGAGCGCTTCTGATGTTGCTCTTTTTCTTTTCGAGAATTCGGTATTCTTCCCTTCTTTTCTCCTTGTAAATCTCGTTATTCTGATCGTAAGCAGCACTTGTTCGCTTTTGCATCAGCATTTATCTTATGACTATTAAACAAAAATCTCCTTGCTTGCTGACAACAAACAAGTAATAAATGCTGAGCTTGAGGTAAGGACGATGGTAGAAAGAGCGAGGTTTATAAGACACCAACAAAATCCAATTAGCATTGTTTTGTTCTGTTTTGAGAACGAAAGCTAAACTTTATATTTCTTTTTAACATCATGTTCTCCAAATGGCAGAAATCAACGCAAATTAGTACAAAAAAAAAACTTTACAAGTCTTAGCATTAAGCAAAAAGCCATAATCTTTACTTCGAGCTCTGGCAACAAACACTGATTCACATAAAACACACTCCCTTTTAAACATATGGGATTGTTCTTATCGCCTCTTGGCTTTCCATTAAGATAACCAAAAATGAATGTTCATTATGCACTCTCAGACACAAATACCTTTTCTTCTTTATGATTTCCCCCTCTCGCCCTGAAAGCTATTTATCACCATTAGACTTGCGAAATACCAACCGACTGCCTATTAAAATGTAAAACGTAACCAAAACGAATAAAACAACCTCGGATGAAGTACGCTAACCACGTTTTATACTCAAAACTCACAAAATGTTTCCCAAATTTAACCACTAAAATGCTTTTTTCTTTCATCCCATTCGTCATCATAACTCATTTCGTAATCCTGATACAAAATATTCCCACACACACAGCCATACACTAACAAAAGGAATACTTATTTAACGTTGCTTCGAAATGACATTGTGCCCAGGACTATACCCGCCCACCAATTAGGCGGTTTTCAAACCAATTCTTCATATAATCACAATAACGATAATCCCAGCTGCCTCAAAGGCCATCAGTATGCAGCACCAAAAGAAAAAAAAGGTTAACTCATTTGCTTGTTTATTTTGTCAATAGATCTCCATATGTGTGGGCCAAATATAAACTCGTCACACAACAAAGAAAGATAAATTTGACAAAACCTTTTTGTGTTTGTTGCGCTGATGGCCATTTGATATTTTATTTTTATGTCCTAGGTTTTATGTAGGCCATCGGAAGCGAATCAGCTTCATTAATACACCCCATGTATATGCAAAATGTCGTTAACTGTCAAAGATGTCACTTGGCGTTGGTTACCTCTGAACTAGGCTATCTAGTTGGATGGTGTTTGATTGTTACTAAAAAAAAAACTTTGACGATGCTAAAAACTACTGTTATATGTAGTATGAGTTGTGTTCGTCTGCATATCTGTTCACTGTTCAGTTCAAGCAGGGTTACCTAAAGGTTTCTTTTTACACTGAGTTCTCGAAAAGTTCTCCGTTTTCCTGGTTTTGTCCAGTTTCTGTCCAACGTTATCATGACCTACAGAGACCAGCAGTAATAGCTTAATCAAATTCCTCATCTTAGCTCTTACCCCTTTTGCAGTATGGTCCTGAGACGCATTTTCGAACATTAGGGCACTAAGAAAGCTGATGTTTCAACGACTAGGAAAATCTCTGGCGATATCAGCCGGTTGTCTAAGCTTGCTCACCGATCTTTGCTATCTGAACACAAATAGTTGGTACTTCATAGTCTCCTGAATGCTCGCTCTAAATACTCGGACCACACAGCTTTTAAGGAACATTTCTGTAGAAAAATGTTGCAAAACAGGCTATACGACAGCAGGAAATTCCATCAGGTAAAATGTAAAGAGTGGTACCCTTGGCGTGTTGGTTAGCATGTCCACCTGCTAACCCAGAGGTTCGAGGTTCGAATCCCAGCAGAGGCAAAAATGTTTTTCCACGGGTATCGCCTTTCGCGAGATATTGGCAAGTCCTCCGTTTGTAAATTCATTGCCATGAAAAGCGATTTCTCAATTAGCCGTTTGGAACCGGCAGAAAATTGTAGGTCCCTTCCATTCCCTCACAAGACATGGTGGTTAGAAATGCGCTAAGCCCAGGGGCCCCTCGCTCTGTTGCGCCACTCTATTTTTTTTTTTTTTTAATTCAAAGAATAGTCCAATCTTACCCGCATGACAAACGCAAGCTCAGCAAATTTAAATGCAAACCCATTTCAGTGTCAAAATTTCGTAAGCCGCTTCCGACAGAATAGAAGATCGACATTCATACAAGTTCATTAGCCATGCTACCAAGAAAGAACCTCTGGAAACCCTAGATAACGAAACTCGATGACTCACATTTCCACTCTACAATCTAAGCCAACTGCATCAAATCTAACAAAAACTCACAACAACAACAACCAAAAAAAATTGCACAACAGACATGCAAAACAAAACCTCAAAAGGTGCGCGCAGAAAAAAGGACATCCCATCTCATTTATACTTACTCCAGCAGGTTTCGTGTCATTCCTGGTTCACGATAAACGAAACAAATAGCAAAATATATGAAAAAGCTGTCATCGTTGCATGAAACCGCTGCTGCCACCATTAAAATGTTGCTGCCGATAGCATTTAGAACGCCTGTCGCATCCTTCCACCAAATGGGCATAAGAGTGGTCTTTGGTGTAACTGTTTGGTTAGTATGAGCCCCGCTATTCTTAGCAAAACAAACGAATATAAACTGCCCTACATGTGGCATGGCACATTCTGCTATTCTAGACCAGTAGAACGTTTGGTGGCTTGGAGCAAAGCCGATAACCATGGCAAAACATTTGGTTATGAGAGAGAGAGAGAAGAAGAGAAAGGCGAATAAAAGGACTTTGGTGTTGGGTGTGCAGAACACACACAACATAAACATTGTTAGACGAACATAAAGGATTTTGATGCTCTTTTTTACTGAAGTCCTTTGATTTATGAATCGTCAAAAGGAACGTTACGTAAATGAACTCCCGAACCTGCCGCGTAACAAGTAAGGACAATTTTTTGTTTGTTTTTGTTATAAAAAACTCTTGTCTAAACCGTACGTTGTTTATGTTCACTTTGTCACCATCGCAGTGCATTGCGGTGGCTGTCGGTATGTAGGTACTCTATTCTAAGTCAGATTGTGGTAGCGATTTAAAAAGCTGACCTATATGAACAACTATAGGTGTGGTGTGCTGTGTGGTTACGTGAGTCTTGGGAATAACCTGACAGAATGTCATAACCATATGCAAGTTTCGTATAGATTGAATGGAATTACTTTGAAACTGGGTTTTTTGGATGAAACCCAAAAGAATGTATGGAGACATTTTGTTAGTTGACCTAAGAGTGAAATAGAATTACTTTCATGCATGCGACCTTAATGTCAAAATAGCCAACTTCGCCTAGCATTGACCGAGTGAACCACATATGGGGAACGAATTCTGTTGATTCATGAAACATTTAAATTTGTCATGACAAAACTGTTCTTGTCTCTTTGGAGTACTTCCAAATATGTTTATTTTGAAAAATGAAAACACCATGATTGCCTGTCAACGTTTCTACTTTTAGTTCTGGCGTAGCACAACCAGACATTGGAGCCAAAACTCTTTCTTTTTTGTGTGTTTGCAGTGTGTTTTATTTTCAAATTAAAAAAAAAAAGTTTAAGTGGTTATTCAAAGCTAAAGTAGCCACAGATCATTTCTAGAGATTCGTGACAGCTTCAGAGAAATTGAATGGAAGTGTACTTAAATCTAAAATAAAGCTGGAGTTTGGGTACCAACTGCTTCTTTTTGTTCCTTTTTCGATGTTGCGAGTGATTGGATGCAGGTATCGATCATGGGTAATGGCAATGGGGGAATGTTAAGCTTAAACGACAAGAGACTGCAGTGAGTTTTCGAAGCATTGAATTTTATTCGGTTTTTATAAACCCATGTCAAGGTCAGAATTCAATGAGCTAATCAAACGCAATCGTTTCAAATCAACATCCGAAGAGTCGTGAATTGGGAAACGAGTATGAGAAGCTGAGGGTTGATTTGTCAGAAAGAGAAAGAGAAATAGAGTTGGGGACAAAACTGAGCCCTGAGGTACACCAGCATCTATGTAATGTTTTAGAAATATCAAGAGCAATAATCTTACTTTCTATAAAAGAGTTTGAAGTTTGGTTCCACTTTTCGGTGAGATATGCCATCAAAACACCAGTGGACCTTTTGCTAAGAAAGCCGTACTGTCGATCATTAAGAAGCTTTCGTTCTTCAAGACATTTCATGAGTTGACTGACGGTTTATCAACGTTTCTATGACCTTGGCAGGATGGACGTTAGTACAATCGGGCGGCTATTGAAGGGGAGATATATTCACCATTTGTAAGGAGCCAAAGTGCTGTTAGGAAATGTCAATTGGCAGCAAGTTGAGCTGCCAGCAAATTTGCTTTGCCAATGACGTTAACATATGAAGAGTCATTAAAGACAAGCATTGGGACCGATGACGTGATCGAGTTCTTAATAAATAAATAAATAAAATATATACATTTCCCTTGGTCCTTTACACAAGAAGGCATTTCTCACAACCATGCCTTCTGAGGGAATGGAGGGGACCTAAAAATGTCTGCCGATTCCGAACGGATAATCGACAAAGCGCTTTTCATGGCAATGAATTTACCAACGAAGGACTTGCCATTTCCTCGCTTAAAGCGATACCTGTGAAAAAACATTTTTACTTCAGAACCACGAACCTCTGGGTTAAAAGGCAGACATGCTAACCATCACGCCACGGGTCTTGGTCGAATTCTTAATGTTCTTAAGAAAAGACCAAAAGTTTTTGTTTCCTTTTGGACCCAACAGTATTTCTTGCCCTTCTTTTTGGTTCAAATTTACGGCAATTAATAGCGTATTTAGTTTTTGAATTTGAGTTGATTTGGCCATTTTAAGGGAGTGGTAGTGCTAACTTGACAGTCAACTAAACACAGTTTTTTTCAAATGAAGAGCGACAAATTTTTTGTTTTCGCGACAAATTTACGACAGTTAATCCAATTAACAAAATGTAAAAATTTTGAAGTGGTAGTGCTAACTTGATGGACATTACACTTTCTCTATCTTTAAACGCGTGTAAAAAATTTTCTCAAGCCGAAGCTTCTCAATGATTTCATCAATAATGAGAGCATTATTGATGGACTCAAAATGCGTTCCTGTGGTAGGCCAGACTTCGTTTTAAACCACCAAGGCACTACCGAACCAATCTTAACTGTTTCACACGGCACGCGTTGCAACATGACCTGACGAGAAGTGCCTAAACCATATTTTAATGAGAAAATGAAAGGGGCCTACAACTGTTTACCGACTCCGAACATAAAAGAATGAAACTTTGGAGAATACCTGACGTCATTTCAAACAAAAATGCAGAAAATTCTCAGTGAAATGGAAACTCTTTGGACCATCTCTTGATAAAACCAAGGGCGGAATTAGCTCTTGATATTACTTCGTCAACATGAGAACGAAAATTAATTCGCCGTCGCAGAGAACTCCTAAATCTCGGATAAGCTGCACACGGTTTATAGAAATGTTCTGAAGATGATAGGATCTGGGAGGTTTATTACTTTTCGCTTCGCATTTGGCAATGTTTAATTCAAGGAAGTTTTTAGAACACCAAAAGACGAATGAATTTAGGTCATTTTGAAGCAGGAGAGAATCTCGATCGGAGGTGATGACTTTGAAAATTTAAGTGTCATCCGCAAGAATATCGGATGATCTTTTCAACACATTAATGGCAAGGATGAAAAAGAGGGGTCCAAGATGGCTTCCTTGGGGCACACCGGAGGTAGCCATAAATGGAACTGAAAGAGTAGAACGCTAACGAACTCTATATTGGCGGTTGTCAAGATATGAAGAGATCCATTTGAGTAGGATAGGGCTAAATCCGAGGAAAAAAAGTTTAAAGAGGATTAAAGAGTGAGAGATTTTGTCAAAAGCTTTGCTGACATCTGTGGTGATGATTCGTTTCTTTTTCCATCGCAGAGAGAGAGAAGGAAACAAATTTAACTAGATTAGTAGTTGTAGACCTTCCCTTACAGAAACCATGCTACTTGGAGGATATCATTGATTTGCACTGGAAAGAAAGTATCTCATACAGAATGCTTTCGAAAAGCTAAGGGATATGAGAGAGTTTAGCTAAAGCATGTCAATTACTTTCTCAAAGTCAAAAAAACAGCGTAATATTTCTATTTTAACGACAGATGCAGAAAGTATTTGGTAGTTCAAAGATGTTATCTATAGTCAAGAAGCCAGAACGAAAAAATTTCATAAACGTCTTTGAGGAAAATATTCAACATTCATTTTTGCCAAAAGCTTCGCTCGTTTTCACCCACGCAATTTAAGTTTCCGTGGGAATATGGGCATAAAGTTAAGATAATGTTATTTACCGCCGGTAATGTAGATTTTAATTGGCCAAAAAATATTTTCAATCGGATTAGCCTTTAAGTTTTTGCCAAGCAAACGGACTAAAATAAAGAGTGTTTTTTTAGGAGGCATACAAAATACAAAATGATATAAAACACGTAAAATAGTTTCGGTTTAACATAAAAAATATTCTTTAGTTCATGAAAACGGCTGACTAAATCTAGCTTAATCGGGAAGTTTAAACTTCGACCACTTTTTCGAGTAGCTGGCACCGATATACGACAATGCCAATTTTCAAACGTTGTTCTGAAGTAAGTCTATTCTATGGCAAAACCAAAAATATACCGTCAGTTGCCAAATTGACAATCACTAGAAACAGTGTTGCCAATTTAAAAACCAAGTCTGTTTTCTTGGTTGAACTTTACCCAGAGTTGACTCGCAAGCTTCCTTGACAACTTTATGAGATGTCAAAAAAAGCTTGGGTATCCTGTTCTCAAAAACCGCTCAACCACAAAATCACCAACATCCCTGTCATTTGAAGAAAAATAGATAAATAAATTTGACAGTCCCCTTCATTAGCTGAACGCGCCTCAACAAAAACTTAGTACCAGTTCAGGGCGAGTTGAGGGCGAACCAACGGTTCAGAAAACACTCATTTTGACATTCAGAGCGAGTTTAAGTTTTTCCAAAAACGCTTTGTGACAACCACAGGGCAACACAAAGGGGTCAAAAGATCCAACTAGAACGAGATTCGGTATGCGAAATAGTCGTTCCATCATAAACATTTGCTTTAATTCAAAACTTAAAAACGAAACTATACTTGAATAACTGAAAAGCGATCAAGGCCAGCAAAAAAAGTAAGCTGAATTTGGTGCAGCATTTCCCTTCAAATTTTTCAGTTCTTTAAGAAAACACTTTACCAATAACATCTCCACAAGGGAGTTGTATCATTCTATCCCGTCAATTTATTCATTAGCTCCCAGATATAATGTTAGTTTCTTTTGAGGTAAAATGAAAAATCAAAAAAGGCTCTTAATGTTTTTGTGATCACTTTGATTGATAGTTAAAAAGGTACTTTTTTCAAAAAGGTTGCAAATAGTAAACTCAGTTAATTGTTCTCCACTAAAACCACTGAGACCACTTTTCAGTGCCTTGATTTACACTATACAAGCAAAGTCTTTTTACCTTGCTAAAGTGCTTTTGTTACCCAATATGTAGTTTGTCAAAGGGACGTCCAAGAAATTCCTTTTTTTAGGAATATAATTTATTGTAGAAAGGGATTGGAACACATTTCCGTAGTCGTTCCTCATCAATCTTCCTGCCTCTTTCTTCTTTCTTGGACAGGAGAGAAGAAAAAAAACTATTTAACGTGTTTTGTTGGTCACCTTTAGCCCAGTGGCACTTTATCATTTTTTGTATAACAATGTGAGGGGTCTATTTACATAAGCAATTACCAACATTTGTCATCCAAAAAACCGTCATTGATGCTTTTATGAATGAGGGGCAGTGATGCGGGCAACATTGGAATGTTGGGGTAAAAAGCTCAATATAATACGGCTTTTGTATATTAAATGTGTAAAAATAAATTGAACAAACACAGTGAACGATATTTCCATAATAAAATTTCGGCACACAAAAAGAGGCTCTAGTGTTGCTACTGCTACCACAGTTTTTCATTCACACAGGTAAATAACTCCCCCTCAACTCAACTGTCAACCTTTCTGGCGGCATAAAATGCAATTTGTTCACTTGGTGGCTCTTTTAGTTTTCTGCTTTTTTGTTGGCAGTGGCTATATATTTTCCTTCTGCTTTAACGATCTCTGCATATCAGCTATCATACGTGCTGGCTGGTGGAGAGGAAAATAAAGAACAGGACCAAAATAGCATGACACGTTGGAGGACAATAATTTATTTCACAGAATTAATTAAATGTTGCAGAGAGTGAGACAGAATGAAAAATAAAAAAAAAAAATTAAAAAAAAAAGATAAATGAACAGTGGTGTGTCTGTCACCGGAAAGTCCTGCTGCATATGAAGCATTCTTCGTCCAAATTTCGAAACGGCGTGACACGTGAAATATTTCACACCCCATTTGCTTGACTGTGCATTTTTTGCCATCCCGATCTCAAAGAACACTTTCCAAAAAAAAGCAACGGTATGTGTATGGGGGTCGGTCATGGAATAGTCGGTGAATTTTCCAAGGAACGTAGCACACAGATTAATGATGTGCATCCTTGCAATCTTACACTTTCTTGCTTTGCCTTCTCTTCTTCATCCGTTTTGTTTCACTCGCTACCAAGCCGTGTTCCAATCTTTCTGTGCAGGTTGGTGACAAATTTAAATAAGGGATTCCCGTCCCGTTAAATAAAATACTGAATCAAATATGTACATACAGATTCACCTAGGATTGCGACCACATATTGAATGCCATCCTGTCCTACTCACTTATACAGCACACCCAAGGACTCGAAAGGATCGGTAAGTTCCGCGTTCACCGTAAACTGCACACATATGAGCAGTGTTTTTACTTTGCAAGACCCTTATGTGTGAGGCTTATCGTCCCACAAAATAAGAAAACCATGTAAACTTACACCAGGGAGGACACTTTAATATTTAAACACACGTTTAAATTGTACATCCTAAATGAACGCCTCGCAGTGGCTCTTTTTCGACATCAAGGTCACTTCCATGGGTGTGGAAGTGGAGACATGGGAGGACTCACTTATTCCAGAGGAAAAATAACCCAAGGGAGCTTCGTTTATTTTGTGTATTTTTATTTTATAATGGTAAACATTGTTGATGGACAAATATTGAATTTTCCATCATTGGAGAATGGAGAATATAGAAAACAATTCTGTTTAAAAATAGAACTAAAAGTTGGACGGGGAAAAAGTACTCGATCCAAGCGGAACCGTGGGCATTGAACTTGAAACAAATTCATCTAAACAACAACAACAACAAAACAATTTATTTTTTTTATAAATATCAAACAAAGACCTCTTCTCTCTTTGTAGGCGAAGTCAAATTTGATTGTTTAAAAGCTTAAATGCTTGGATAGCAAAATAATTAATTGAGCATGAGATGTAATGTTTGGGGATTCACGAAAATTGAAAAAAAAGAACAGCTTAAAAATTTAAACTTCAGGTAAAGCTGTTACCAGCTGTGCCCGTGACGCAATGGTTAGCTAGCATCTTTAGCATAAAATTGTTAGGCCTGAAAATGGGTTGGGCATCGAGGTGTCTATAGCTTTGTTTCGCCAATTTTTCTTTATTATTCAAAGCTTCTTCCAGAAAAATTTCCAAAGTAGTTGATTCACATTTCCTTATTCGCAATGAAGCGCTGTATAAATTGAAAAAAATTGACTTGGAATTTTAATTTAAGATTTAGTATCTACGACTATATACTGGAAGGTGGATGGCGATGTACTATTCGGGTAGGCTCTGACTGGTGCCAACTTGGCGGCGCCCAGATGCTGCAACTTATAGTACACGTCAATTGTGCTTACTATACCTCCAAGCGGTATCCACTGGGACCTGGGATGCTCCGTCCAGAGCTGACCTGCTAAACTAGTAAGTGCGAGTGTTGACAAAGGAATCCGGAACAAAAAATTGTGATCGATCAACACTATAATTGCTTTGCGAACAATGACTGACTGCACGATTCTCAGTATAGTCTTCGAGAGCTTTCGCGTAAATGTCCCAGCGGATGAATTCAAATGACAGAATCAACGGTGGACTTCAGCAGTCAAAAAAGCAGAAACCCCTGAAGGAGCTACTCCAACATATTTGGTTTAAAAGTCTTTCAGGGTCTTTCAATACTAGGACAGGGTATTGAAGTAGAGATGGTGGTGGATGAGCTCCTGGTGAGCCAACGGCAGCACCCACACCCCTGCAGCAGGGAACTGACACTGGATATTCCAGCCCTTTGTGTCCGAAGGGATCCAAAAGGACCTGGCCCTCTAGGTTGGGGGTTGTGCGTAGGGTTAACTACACAACCACGGAAAAAAATATTAGTACCGAAACAACTAATAACCTCGGATAACGATAATGATTTCAAAGTTGACGACCCAAGCAAACGAAAAAAGGACAATGACCTCCGGATCTGCACGTGGAACGTAAGATCTCTTAACGGACTAGGTGCAGCTGGAGAATAAGCGGACGCCCCGGACTGCTGTAAAGCAGACATAACCGCCATCCAAGAAGTGCGATGGAGTGAACCGGGCATAAAGAAGATGAAAAACTGTGACATCTACTATGGCGACTGCTACAGGCAACAGAAGCAGCGCATAGAAACAGCGCTTATTTGGGTGCGGATTTGTCGTTAGAGGAAGATCAGCCAAAATCCAGTCAATGAGCGTATAATGACCATCCGCATCAGAGCTAAATTCGCCAACATTAGCCTTATATGCGCCCACGCCCCCACAGAAGAGAAAGATGACGATTCCAAAGACTTTTTCTACGAGCTCCTCGAAGAAACGTATGAGCATTGCCCTAGACACGACGTGAAAATCGTTCTTGGCGATTTTAACGCAAAACTAGGGAAGGAGGACATCTTTGGAAACACAATCGGTAAGCATAGCCTCCATAACAAAACCTCCGAAAACGGACTGAGGCTAATCGATTTTGCTGCGGGGCTAAATCTTGTTGTAAGTAGCACACGCTTCCCGCATCTCAAAATTCATAAAGGTACATGGCGATCTTCAGATCAATTAACCGTCAACCAAATTGACCATGTTGCGATCGACGCAAGGCACTCTTCCAGTGTGCTAGATGTCCGAACTTTCCGAGGGGCCAACTTTGACTCCGACCACTACCTTGTTGTAGCCAAGGTACGAATGAGGATATCGTGTTCACGACCTGCACGAACTAACTCTGTGAAGAGATATGACGTCGGAAAGCTACAATCGCAAGAGATTGCCAATGCCTTTTCCAATCGAGTGTCCCTTCAATTATCCTTGAATCCCATGCTGCCAGTATTAAACATTGAAGACCAGTGGCAGCAATGCCAAGAAGCCATCAGAACCGCTGCCTCTGAGGTTCTGGGTTTCACTCGGCCACCAAAACGAAACCCATGGTTCGATGAAGAATGCAGGCAGGCAAATGCAGCCAAACAAAAAGCACGACAAATGTTGATGCAAAAACGAACAAGGGCTGCTTACGATCAGTATAACGAGATCTACAAGGAGAAAAGAAGGGAAGAACACCGACTTCTCAAAAAGAAAAAGAAGCAACATGAGAAGCGCTCGTTTGAGGAAATTGAGAAGTGCCATGACAGGAAGTTTTACGAGAAGGTAAAAAGATCCTGCCAGGGAGCCTGTAGAGACCAGCAGGTAAACATAGTTGTAGAGTCACTCGCTACTGAGGATCTGGAAAGATCATTTCTGCAGACTGCTTAACGGCGATGAGGACACAAATTCCGCTGTCAGGCAGATTGCCCCATTCAGCTTGGACGATGATCAAGAATGCCGTCCTCCCGACCTAGAGGAAGTTAAGCTTGCCATATGCAAACTTAAATCAAATAAGACTGCAGGTGCAGATGGCCTTCAAGGCAGCTGGAGACCAGTTGGAAAGGAGCATGCACCAGCTGATCTGCATGATATGGTCGGAAGAAAGCATGCCCGATGAAGGGAACCTCAGTATCGTATGCCCGATCCTAAAGAAGACCCTCACAATTGCGCCAATTATAGAGGGATAAGCCTCCTTAACGTCGCTTATAACATCTTGTCTGCTGTAATATGTGAACGTCTGAAACCCCACGTCAACAACTTGATAGGTCCTTATCAATGTGGTTTTAGACCAGAGAAGTCCACAATAGACCAAATTTTCACATTACGGCAGATCTAGGAAAAAACCCGAGAATATAATATTATTTCGATATTCACCATCTCTTCATCGATTTGAAGGCCGCGTATGACAGTATTTACAGAGACGAGCTGTACAGAGCCATGTCTAGTTTCGGCATCCCTGCAAAACTCGTACGACTATGCAGGATGGCTTTGGAGAATTCACGCTGCTCCGTCAAGGTCGGAAAAGAACTCACCGAGACCTTTGATGTCGAAAAAGGCTTTGGGCAAGGCGACAAACTGTCATGCGATTTCTTCAACATCATACTTGAACAGATTGTAAGAAACTCAAACGTCAACACCAGAGGAACAATTTTTCAAAAGTCTATACAGTTACTCGCTTACGTAGACGATATTGACGTAATGGGAAGAAAAAAGCGTGATGTCATAGGTGCTTTTGCGAGTATTGAAACAGAAGCGGCAAAAATGGGTTTGATGGTTAATGAGGGCAAAACAAAGTATATGCTGTCATCAAACAGGGACGCAGAACATCGACGAATTGGACAAATAGTCACAATAGACAGACATAACTTCGAGGTAGTACAGGACTTCGTTTTTCTAGGATCCGCTATAGACACGGAAAAGAACATCAGTGCGGAGATCAAACGGAGAAGAACTCTTGCCAACTGTTGCTTCTTTGGGTTAAGAAAGCAATTGAGAAACAAAACCCTCTCCCTGTATAAGACCAGTCCTGCTTTACGTCGCGGAAGCGTGGACTTTCAATAAAGATGAGGAAACCCTTGGTCGTTTCGAAAGAAAAATACTCCGAATGATCTATGGTCCCGTATGCGAAGATAATGTGTGGAGAAGAAGATACAACAACGAGATGTATGAGCTGTACCGCGAAATTGACTAAGCCAGAAGAGTACGCATCGCGAGGCTACGATGGTTGGGCCATGTAGAGCGCATAGACCCAAACGCTCCGTCTCGAGAGCACATTACAGGAAAATCGTAGAAGTTGAAGATCTCGTCATAGGTGGCGCAATCAAGTGAAAGAAGACCTCAACCGACTTAGAGTGCGAAACTGGAGAGAGCTCGCCCGAAATCGAAGCTACTATAGAAGGATGTTGGTTGAGGCCCAAGTTCACCCCGAACTGTGATGCCCATCTAAGTAAGTAAGTAGTCGTAAGATGAGAGAGGCACTTCAAAGAAGAGAATGACAACTAAAAGCTGCCATTAATCTTGGAATTGTATTGAAGGCCATCAAAGGAAAAATTTGCACTGGAATCCTGTTTCAATTATACATTATTTTGTACACAAGACAACATTGGAAAACACTCAAATTCGAACGAATGTTCAAATATTCCTGTCTCCTTAGTTACCACATCTAAGACTTTTAAACCCATACGCTAAAACTTACTGCATTTCATGAGTCATTGATTTTAATTGCCTGTGAATGGAAACATTTTTTGATTGTTTGGAAACTTATATTAGCTACAAGTGATATTTTTTAATTGTCTTTGAAATGTACCATCACGCTTTCTCACGACTTGAAATTTATACCAAAAGCTACCTTCACTAGTCTGAATTCCAACCTAATTAATCGTTAAACTGCAAACCTTTGCAACCCACAAAGTCTCAATTTCAGGTCTTAATGCATTCAAAATGTTCCCCGACACAAAATGGTTCTGGTTCCCTCTTAGGCAATAGCACACACTAATGCCTCTGATGTTGGTAAGTACTGGTGTCTGTGTGTGTATCTCTGCTCATTTGTTTCCTGACTTCTCGAGTATAGGGTGCAAAAGTGGAAACTTAATTAAAATTCTTCTCCCAGGTACTTGTAATCGCGCTAAACATTTTGGCTTTGATTGCGTTCAGAATTTTCACATGTAAGTTTACTCTAACAGGTGGAGTTCAAAAAGTCACATTAGGGCGCGCGCTGTGCCGCGTACTTAAGCACATCCGCACAATGTTTGGTGAGCAATTTCATCGCGTTTTCTGCTACAACAACTCGCCTTTCTTATTGCAGCATTGAATGCGACTTCATTCTCTCTCTTTTCGTGCATTGTGTGTACATACAGTCATGGTCAAAAGTATGAGGCGCTCCTAAAAACTGACAAAACGAAAGTGAAATGAAACACGAGAAATTCTTTTTTATACAAGAAAAATTAATTTCTCATTGTTGCCATCTTTGAATTCAATAGCTTAAAGCTTAAACAAACTCCTCTCCATTCTTTTTACAAATGATTTTTTTGATCATATCTTTTGATGTTGCGTTGTGCTTTTGGACCTTCCATTTTGAGATTCTCGAAAGGTGCTTCTTCAGAGAATAGACACAAAAGTTTCAAGTGCCCACTACTTTTGGGCAAGGCTGTACATACATGTGAATGTGATATTTCTTCCCGCTCCACTGCTTCTCTGCCGCCGCCATCACTGACGGCGAACCTTGAAAGTTGGATATGGTAAAAAAGAGAGGGCTCACGTTGTCGTCGACTTGGCATTCTCATTTCGATATAACTTTGTGCACTTATTAAATTAACAGATTTGAATAACAAACGGAAATCAGGTGAACTCATTCATGGAAAGATGTGGATGGGGACTTTTTTCTCGTCTTTCTGAGTGTCTGATAGCTGAACAAGCTGCGATGCAAGCTGCGACTGCAGTAGAAGGACATCTTTGATTCGATTTTCTTCCTTTTTTCCCGCCATTTAACATACTTTGCGTATTAAATTGCAAAGATGCAAATCTGTAATAAGATATGCATGACTTCTGGTGGAGTATAGAAATTCTGTGGATTGGGGCTTGAGACGGAAGTTTTTATTTTAATTCCAAGGTAAATTGAAATCTGCAGATGTCAGTTCACTTTGTAGTTTATGTCTATGTCATATTAGTACGGTGATGAGTGAAATTTAAGTTGAGCTGCTGTAGACTGAATGGACTTAGAAAGGGGTAGAATCATTTTATATTCTAGGTTGCTTTTTCACCCCAAAAGAATGTGATCTAAGCTTTTTTTCTTTAATTGCTATGTGTAGGCTTCAAATGTGATTTGATGATTAGAGCCTGTTACTGACGCGTCCAAAGTTGCTCAGCCTCATAAATTTTCAAAGAAATCGTAAGTGTAGATCGAAGGTGAAATTTTAATTCTGAATCTGAAAATGTGCTGCTGATGTGGGTGGCAATTCTGTAAGTGAGACCCGTGGCGTGATGGTTAGAATGTTCTGTTAACCGGAGGGTTCGTGGGTCGAATTGTTTTTTCACGTGCATTGCCTTTCGCGAGGAACTTGCAAGTCCTCGATAGTAAATTCATTGCCATGAAAAGCGCTCTTTCGATAAGCCTTCAAGAATCGACATAAAATTGTAGGCCCCCTCAATTCCCTTACAAGGCATGGATGTGAGCAATGCGCCAGGCCCCGGGACTCCTGGCTATGCTGCGCAATCTTATTTATATATTTATTAAACCATAAGTGTGAAGGCACTGTCACATCGAATTTACCGTTGAAAAGTGGATATCGAAAAATACTTTCGACTTTGTTTGCGGTGCGCTGTTATAACATTGTCTTCTTAAGGCCTAGAATGATGGCGGTCCAAGGAAACTAAAGCGAAATAAGTCGTCTTACGCTTGAACAACGTTTGGAAATGTCAAAAACTTTTTTTAATCAAAAGTGAGTGTGCTTTTTTTAAATAAGTTTTAGCCGATATGAAGTACCAATGCTCCTGTTGTACTCAATTTTTGTGCTGAAATTCTGTGAGATTGACATGCTAGTGAACAACACTCAAATCTCCATCTTTGTATGGTACGCAGCCACGAGAATGTGGCTGCGGTAGCCGGGAATGTAGGTCTCAGTCACGAGTCACCATAGATCTCAAAAACTCAGCAATTCAAGCAATAGCCTGATTAGAACATTTCAGGATGATCTTAGATTATTCGATCAAAAATTCAAATTGAATCAATTTTAGAGCTGCTTGAAATAGATAACAAGTTTGACTAAAAGATTTTTTTCTGACGAGGTTTCTTCTCATCTCGTAGGATTCTTCTTCATCTCCTTTTTCCTTTTCGACGTAACGAGTATCGTGATCACGAAGGGATCACAGCTCTTCCACTTGATTGCTTTACCGTTGGATTTGGCTGTTATAGCACGGATATCAACGAGAACCCTTTGTGATACCACTGAGACCTGAAAATTGTGCACCCCATGGTCCTGTGATTAGAGAGTTGATCACCCTCTAATCGATCCTGAACTAACAAGTTGATCACCTGTTACTCAAACCATGCAGAATTTCTAATGAAAAGGGAGAAACTTTTAGGGTCTTTGTTAGCTATATCGCTGCTGTCTACAATAAGAATTCACCTTGGTGAGTTTTTCGTCTGTAAGATAGTGCATGAACAAAGTGAGTCTTGTACTATTTCTTCCTTCTTTTTCCTCATCTTCTACGAAAGTTTTTCAAGTATATACCAAGTCTTTTGATTTGTCTACCTTTTAGGCAATGCTCTTTTAGGAGCCTAGGTTCAGGTCCTAGTTCAATAAGCCTTTTGAACGTTTCGAGTCTACACATGTCCAAATTTGCAATAAAGCACGTATTACTCTGGGTCCATTTAGTGTTCATTTTGTCAGAGGCGCCTTGCTTTAGCAAAAGTTTACATGTAGCGATAGGTATACATTTACATATATTGTTCTGTTCAGGTCGAAGAGGGGAAGTCGTTCCATTTTGGTCGAGTTTGTCTGCCATTCAGTTGCCTATAGTATGTCTCTGTGCCACGTGACCCATGGTAAGTAAATTTTGAACTGTTGTAACATCTCCTATAGAGACGTGCTACAGTTTTGGACCGAAGTGGATTTTATTGTGACAGAGGCAAGAGCTTCGCGAGCAGCCTGACTGTCCGAGAAGATAAAAGTATCTGTGTGGAGGATACAACGTTTTCTCTGAGCCAAGACAGGTCTTCTTTTATCGCCATAGAATTTCCGCTTCGAACATACTTCATTGGTCAGGTAGGCGGAAGGAAAGATATAAATTCAGCCTTTCCGAGAAAATCTGGCTTTTTAAATTAAAGTGATTGCATAGATTTGGATGACGCAAATTGATTTTCCCACATTGGAAAAACTTTTAAAATGTGCAGCTACATGTCCATATTCCAACCCAAGGGAAACAACGCAATCTGCTCCATGGTTTGATAATGATTGTAAGAAGGCAAGAGACCTCTCTTTTGAATCGCTTAAGCTTTTTAGAGAAAAAAACACATCCATTATTAAATGCTCTTATCTTGAATCCAATCGGCAATACAAAGAAATCTGCAGAGAAAAGAAGAAAAATTATTGGGAAAGGGAAGCAAAAAGCTGGCAACATGCAAAAACTCGAAGGATCTTTGGAGTCTAGTGAAGAAATTAAATGGAAGAGTAAATGTGATAAATCGGAATTTGAGCCCAGATATTCTTCGCAATTATTATAGGGACTTTCTAAATCCTGGAGGAGTTATACATTCCTTCCAATATGCTGTCCCAGGGATGCAAAATGAACTATTCGATGCTTCTATTACGTTACAATAAGTGGGTCAAGCACTCAACATTTTAAAAAGGGGCAAAACACCGGGTCCAAACACCATTCCGGTAGATTTTTATAAGAATTGCTCGAACTTGCTGAAAATCAAGCTCTGCCACTTAAGGAACAAAGTCTTTTAAAATGAAATGGACCCGCAAGGATTCAAAGAAGCATTGATTTTTCCGATACACAAGAAAGGATCATTAGCTAGCCCAGAAAACTATAGGGGAATCTCGTTCCTGAATGCATCATATGAAATTTTTACGGCGATCCTCAAAAGCGGCTGGATGAATGGATAAGGCAGAATAATATCCTGAAAGAATACCAGACAGGGTTCAGGTCAGGTTGCTCTACAGTAGACCAACTGTTTGTCCTTACAAGCATTGCGGAATCGTTCCAAAATTAAAACAAAAAATTTAAACGTTTTTTTGTTGATTTCAAGGCAGCTTTCGACCATTCCATTGACAGAAATGCGTTACTTTATAAGCTGCATTTGAAGGGAGTATCACTTAAGTTTGGAACAGTCTTACAAAACCTATACACAGGGAACCAAGCTACTATTTGGAATGCAGAAGAGATGTCAGACTGGTTCGAGACAAAATCAGGTGTGAAACAGGGATGCGCCATGAGCCCAACATTGTTTTCCTTATTTATAGATGATCTGCTGGATGGACTTCCGGGGGTGTTCTTTATGCAAATACATGCATTAAGGGACTGATGTTTGCGGATGATGTGTTGTTGTTAGCTAGCTCCTCTGAAAGTCTTCAACTAATGATAAACCAGCTTGGAGTAAGCTCTGGAATTTGACAGTAAACCTAGAAAAATCCAAAGCAATGATTTTTAAAAAAGGAGGTGGTAGAAGAAGTCGAAAGGACAAATGGAACTACAATGGCGGAGAAATAGAACTGGTGAATGAGTTCAAGTACTTAGGTGTCCTTCTTTCGTCAAACCTAAATTTGGATTAACACCTCAACGAAAAACTAGCAAACGCAAAAGCTGCAATCAATGCGACGTGGAAAGGATGTTTTTCAAATGGAGCAATTGCTCATAGTAGTAAATATAAAGTCTTTGAAGCAGTGGCTGAAGCAGTTTTGTTCTATGGGGCACAGGTGTGGGGATATAAAGAACATGAGGCAGTAGAGAAGCTCCTACGGTTCTTTATGAAACGAATTTTCTATATTCCTGCTAATGCTCCAAATTATCTGTTGATGATCGAAACAGGACTTTCACCCATGTTCATAAAAGATTTAAAGTATTAGATAGACTACATACTGAAGGTAATGAAAATGGCGGATACAAGGCTTCCAAAAATAGCGGCGTTGAAAGCGGTGGAAAACAAGTCAAGCTCGAACGCGAAATGGATGGATCTGGCGCTTCAATGCAAGATGGAGGTTGATCTTAGCATTGGAAATGTAGATAATTGGGTTTCAATTTTATATCAGCTGGTGGAGAAAGTTCATGAACTGAAGCTACTGGAGTACAGAGAAAAAGCAAAAGCTTCGGTACATAGAGCAGTTTACAGTCGCTTGGACCACAATTTGATAGGAAAAACTATTTCCATGATAAAAACAGTATTCAGGCCATATCAATGATGATGAGGTTGAGAGGTGAAATTATAAACCTGAATTACGTACCACTTAGGGAAGATCTACCATGTCTGTGTGATCTATGCAAGAGGAGAGAACGAGAAGTTGTCTTACATTTAATTGGGAAATGTCCAATACAAAGTGATGTGTGGCGTCAGGTATTCGGAAAAAACTAACTTTCGGACGAAGAGAGTGTAACGAAACAAGCTGAATGTGGAAAAACTTTTTAATTTTGCCAAAAATGCGCTAACTTATAGGAATAAAAAAAGGAGTGGGAACTTTTGATATTACTTATTTATTGTAATTTTTAAATGATCTACGGTGATCATCAATAATAGTCAATCGGGCAGACGCCATAATGCCATGCATATATGTTTTTGTATTATTTTAAAGTACTAACAAATTAATTTGATTAAATAAAAACTATATAATCTAATCTAGATCTAGATTTGGATGACGTCAGTTTCAGGCAGAATGGCACGTTACGTCACATAGCCAATCCCACAATCGATCTTTTGACGATATCAATAGGCCGCGGCCGTCTCGAAGCTGAGATTTGACTCCGTTTGGATTTTTTGTGGGAACAATAAAGGACAGACGATATGTTAACAATACGCAAACGATTTTAGCATTAATAGCCAATAAAACCGAAACAATCCTCAGTAGTAGTAGCTCAGGCTACAACTCGGATCCGTCCATCAGGATTCACTGCCACCCAAACCACTTTCTAACTTTGGAATCGGCATAAGATTAAAGGTCCTTCAAATCCTTTGGGCCCTGACGAGGTTTTCATAGCAATGTTCTTTACTTTTCAACTCCTTTTTTTACTCATTAGCATCTTCACAGTTTTTTCTAAATATCTTCTCAAGAACATTCTAATATTGACCTATTTATGATCTCTTGGAAGCAGCACTTTTCTATTTTTCATGCCATTTTCTCCTCCTCTTATCTTCTTCTTATCAATGAAAGGTAATGTTACTGCTTGAGTTGGTATTGTCATGTTCAAAGGTTAATTCCAGAGAACAATGTCAAAAGGGCGATGCCATAGAACATTCATTCGTATATTTGTTTAAATTTCAATGGAACTCTTATTATTTCTTTATAATTTCATCTTTTAGACAACATCCTTTCCCTTTTATTATTTCATAGTAGGAGCACTTGTTGTTTGAAATAGATCTTTCAATTGCATCATCTTATATCATCAAAAGAGAAATCTCTAAAATGAGGGTAGCACTTTGTAGCTAAAACTAAATAGAGATTTTGTAGCTTTTTTTTTTGCTAATGAAGTTATAGAAGATCTTCTATTAGAACTGCGGGTGTTTTTCTTATATTTTTTTGGTTGCGAGGCTTCGTAAAAAGCAAATTTTTTGTTTGATTCATACGAAATTTTTTTTTCTTTGCTCCACGACTGCCTGTCCCACTGTAATAAGCTTGTATTAAAGTTTATGTGAATAAAAATTAGTAATTAATTAAGGTAAAGCCTATTTCTTATAAAATAGAGCTAACAATCAATGCCCGATGGATTTTTAGTTGAGTTTTAAAGTAAAGACTTTGACTAAGATTCAGTTGTACATTTTGGATGGTGCCTTGTTTTGCATACTTTACTCCCCAAAAATCCCCAAAAAATAAATTAACATAACGAGTTCTTTCCAAATAATGGCTTCTCTGGTTCATTGTATAATCTGCTAAAATACATATTTGGAAATCCTCAATGACAATCCTCCCGAGAATCAGCCAGTTAGGAGTTATACATGTACATCGGTCTCACGAGGTCACGACGCCGATATTCTTCTGTCTCTTCATACGCATTTTAAATTTATATCCAAAATATTATTTGAATATTACGAAGAATAACCGAGACTAATAAAGTAAACGTAGATATTTAATTTTTTTAGATTTTGTTCTTGTTGTTTCTTATCTCAAATAATCAAATGATTTATTGATAGATTGATGCTTCTCAAAGACTCCTTCTCAAGAACAAATTTGGAATGACTTTCCTGTTTCAAGTTTCTGAAAGGGGAATTCATGAGCATTGTGATGCTCCAAATCCATGAGTTTTTTAAGACCAAGCCAATATGTTGTATTAAAATTGAGCACTTAAATGAACATAAATTGAACATGAGCTGTGCCGAACTGTTTATAGACTCTTAAACCCCCAATAATCTTATGTAAGCTCTCAAGCAAACATAACACTGTACTTTTATCGTTTCAAATGCTTTAAGTTCAGCTTTTATGTAGTAAAATGTTCGAAGAACTTTTCGTCAGTATTTACGATGCTATTTCCTAAAAGTTTTTAGATAAAACTTTGAACGGAAGTTGCTCAAAGGATTTACAACTCTCTCCAAATAAATATGCTTTCACAATCCCTACAAAAAATTTTCAAGTGGAAATGAGTTTCCTCCATGCAAACGTCATTTCATGAATATCAAAAAATATCAACAAGTTTTTTTAGAGACATTAATTATCTCTTATCTCCAAGAAGTCATCGCGGGCCATATGGGGAGTCCATTTTCTTCTCACATACAATTCAACCATCTTTTTTGTTTTCTCAATTAGCGTCTTGATGAGGGGATGATTTTATTTTTCTTTTAGTTTCGTGGAATTCTCATGTTCTTTCCTTACTCTAGCGCCCTTTGTGTTTCTGTTTTAATTTCAGCCCGAATTTTTGTTTATCCTCTATCAAACAACATAATTAAATGAAGTTAGCACCTATAAGTACATATGTGCAGGAGTTGAAGGAAGGATGCGAAAGTTGAAGCAGGAAAATGTTGTTGGTTTAACATGGAATGCCTTTTGAGTATGCCAACCTGACCTATATGAGTGTCTGATTTGGTTTTGTGTGTGCGTGTTAAACACTTTCGTGCTTACGTCGTTACAGCTCACCCTAATTGATTCAGTTTCCTGGAGGCATTTTAATAATTATTTCCTCGGTCGGATGTGTC
Organism: Melanostoma scalare; assembly: GCA_949752695.1. Lineage (NCBI taxonomy): Eukaryota > Metazoa > Arthropoda > Insecta > Diptera > Syrphidae > Melanostoma > Melanostoma scalare. The sequence goes on along the minus strand of OX456984.1, from coordinate 26,675,310 downwards.
TTGTGGAGAGATTTACTGATATGTTAGTCCTAGTGATTCTATGCATTAAGGCTTTAAATTCTTAAGTCACTTCGTTTAAAGGGGATTGAGATAGAATATGAGTGATTGACTTGTACACTCTGGCGTATGAGTACTTTTTTTTTTTAGAAAATCAAGCAAATTATGTTTTGTTAATAGTCTCAAAGGTTGTCTACATTTTGTGTACAGATTTTAAGTCAATTCAGAGGCTGATTTTGTTTTCCATCCCACCGCTAATTGTCTCACAGTCATAACTACCCACCCCATTTTTCAAAACGGCATTAGTTTGAATGATGATGTTGGCTTCGGTTAAATATATCTTTGTCTGAATTCAGTCGAAGCCACATTAACCAGAAATTATTATTGTTTTGCAACACATGTGTAATGAAATGCCTGTTTTGTTGCCTTCGACACAGCGTTTCATTTGTTAAGATGTTGACAGCGAAATTTTCTTTTCTTCCAATAAAAAAAAAAGAAAAAAGGAAAGAAAAAAAATGTAGATGGATGAGGACGTTAAGAGAAATCACAAAAGAAATTCGTTACGCACTGATTAAGACACGATAAGCAGAAAATAATTATTTGAGTGTGTGTATTTGGGTGTGTGATGCTGCGCAAGGATGGGTGCACAAAATAAAAGCACACTAAGAGATAATGGGACTTTTATCTTAATCACCTTAACTGGAATGAGTGCCAGGGACTCTGTCTGTATGGTAGATGTTCGTTTGTAGGGAATCACATCCGTTGATCATCAGCATTAAGAAAATCTAATGTTATTGACATAGGCTGTTTTTTTTTTTCTTTACGAAAATAGATTATGTTTCACTGATTTCTTTTTCTTTTACTTAAAAAAAGAAGAAATTCACATCTGGAAAAAATTGAGAAAGGGATGTTTTTTTCTCATTTTGTTCACATAACTGGTAACAGTTTAGTGAGAAAAAAATTATTTGCTGAAAGTCTAAGAGCCCCCAGCGAGTTTTGGGGTGTGGAAGGTTGGAAGCAAGTTGGATTTCTTGGGAAATTCGACGTGTTATTGAAGTCAAAAGTCTGTTTTTTGTTGCCGGTCGTGGGAAGATCAATTGAGTGCGTTATGTGACAATTTTTTTTGTTTCCTTTGATAATACCTCAAGTAACAGCTCATTCATTTTACGGTTTCAAGTTGGCTGCGCTAGCTTGATACCTGTCAAACTCAACTGTCATTTCATTTGAGGTGACATGATATTAAATGTTTGCCATATACTTTAGTGGAGCGCTTATAACAATCGATTTAACAAAAACTTGTTTCAATAGTGGTGATTCAAACACAGCCTCTTTTCGCACATTACGCGATGATTATGGTATAATCGACCAACTACACAAACAATCGATGAAATTGTGAAGAAATTCGAAGAAAGTGGTATCGTTATTAATGTCGTAAGGCCTGAGCATTTCTTTTTCTTTTGCCAATATTGGGCAAAAAGGCGTTGAAATACCCGTACCCGGTGAGGAACTGTGTGACGCAGTATTTCACGTCGCCGTATTTCCGGTGCTAATGTCTCAGTTCAGCCTAGCAGTCCTAGCTTGCCTCCACTCCAATGGACATAACAAAACATACATAATATAGCATTTCATCGCACTACACTACATTGACTTAAATTCTCATTTTTTTTTTTTACTTTTGGAGAAATATTTTACGCACCGTGATAAGTTTCCATACTTCCCCGTGGATTCTCCAAGGTGTACTAAACTTGGCATACCGGCTTAATCGATAACCGTGGGAACTCGTTTTTTGTTAGAAATACTATTTCAGTTTTCTCAGTAGCCCAGGGACAGCTCATGTTCCTCCATCCAAGAATTTGTCCTTCGCATCACTTGGTTCAATTTTCTTTGTGCGCTTTTGGTGTCCCTTGCAATTATAACCGTGCAGCAACGTAATCAGCTTAGTCAACTAGAAAGCAACCTTCGGGCATTTTCAAACAACGAATGTCGTCGTAATGTCGTCGTACGAAATGTTAAAGAGGTCTGGTCCAATGATAGATCCCTGTGCTCCTCCTGCTGTGATATCTTTTCGTTTCATTCCTTCAGGGGTTCGTCAGATAAAGTGCTCATTCCTTGTGATAATCTTTTATCATCCGTAAGAGATACTCTGGAATTTGGAATCGTCTTTCAAGAACATCAATCATATTTGACCATCGGGCTGAATTAAACGCGTTTTGGACATCAATCGGTACCAGCAGCACAATTTTCTTGTTGTTTTGGCTACCTTGTTGAGCATTTTCGACAGCCCTTGCTGGCTTCTTCTATTGCTCCTACTAAAGAGCGCCCCTTGATGAAGCCATATTGTCTTTCAAAAAAAGTTTCCCATTCTTTGAAGTCGTGGTTGCAATTGTTTTTCTAGGAGCTTGTCTGCTGTGTCTAGCATGCACAGAGGTCTGTATGCGGATGGAGACTCCGGCCTTCCCTTATTTTTGCTGATAAGTACAAGCCGTTGCTTTTTCCAACATTCCTTCATAGTATTACATTACATTAAATTACATTTCATTATATTACATTACATTACATAACATTACATATTCCAATTTTTTAAGTGAATTCGAAAAATAAGAGCTAATATAATAAAAACATCAGGTAACGTAAACATCAAATTTCAGAACTGATGAAGAATGACTCCAGTTCCTTATTTTCAGAAAAACGAACAGAACGGAATGTAAGAATTGAAATGCCAGAACAAAACTGTTACTTTTCTTGCCTCAACTCGTTCTAACGTTGTTCAAAGCCTATAAACTTCCTAAGGAATTTTAAAGTCTCTTTGAATCTTGTGAAGAGGATGACGACACCGCGTAGCAATTCTTGTGTGCATCTCCTGCATTTTCTCATATCAGGTTGTAGACACTCGGCGCAGGAATGGAAAAACTTAGTAATTTAGGCTTCTTATCATGTTATCGTGTTTTGGCTTTACTATGAGCATATGGAAATTAGGGTGGTCCTTATATCAATTTTTTGCGAGAAATCCCCCTAAATCGATTCTAAAAAATGAAATAAAAAATTCCCTAATTTTTTCATATTTTTTTCTCTAACCCTTCATGGCCTAATTTTCCTGTCATTTTTGAACTAATCAACGGAAAGACTTGGAATTAGGCTCAAATGAAGTGCCTCTGAACATTCTACAGCCGCGTGTATGTTTCATAAAATTTAGATCATTTATTTATACTCTATTGTTAATAAACAAAATGGCTGATTTCTTATTTCGCTCAATCCGCCAAAAGTAAGCAACATTTTGACATGGATTATTTTTTCAAAGATATCTTCGGCAATTTTAATGACCTTACATTAAATTAGATTTTTCTTATTTATTATTTCATTTGTTATTAACAAAAGCTCGATAAAAATTTTTTTTATAACAGCACCCGTTTTTGAACGGATGATCGATAAAACAAAAACTTCTTAAAGAAATAGGGTCAGGAAGGGTTAGGAATAAAAATTTGAAAATATTAGGGAATTTTTTTTCCTGATTTAGAACTAATCTGGGGGGCTTCCCCAATATTTTTTCCCTAAAGACCACCCTAATGGAAAGCTATAACAAAAGAACGTTTCTATTGGAAGGGCATCTGCTTTTGTTATTTGCTCAAAGCTATAAATTGTTAAAAAGTAAATAAGAAATTAGGGAACCGTAAGTAAGCTATGAAAACCTCGAGACCTAACGCATTTCTAGGACCTACAATTTTATGCCGACTACAAACACCTAAGTGGCAAGCGCTTTTCGTGGCAGTGTTATTAATTTCGATGGAGTTTTCAAGTCTCCGTCAAAAGGCGATACCCGGTGAAAAATCAAAGAATTTGAGGGTTTTGAAAGAGAAGCAGAAAATTTTGTATCAAAATAACCAAACCCGAGGGTGAATTTTGTTGAGATGACAATTACCGCGATAAGCCTTGCATTTATGTCACAAAATTTTACTATAACTTTCATGGCAGTGTACTTCCTCGCGGACTATTTGCAAATCCTACGTCAAAGTCAATACCCGTTGAAAAACAATCGAACCCTTGACTCCCACATATCAGGCAGAAGTGCTTAGTATTGAACTTAAGGGAGAAAGCCACTGTGATAGGTAAAAAAAAAAATCTATTTGTTTTAAATCAAAGTTTTTATGTTCAAAAATATGTGTACAAAATTGCAAGTCAAAATTCCAAAAATTTACTAAGTTGCAATGATTAAAAGATACATGATTTCATTACGAGAGATATGGACTAAAATCTTTGAAAGCATTTTTCTCGTAACGACTTTTTTTGAACTGGTCGCATCAATAACTCGAACAATTTATTAACCGACTAGCTGTGCCCGCGACTTCGTCCGCGTGGAATAGTGACTTTCAGCAGCATTTTTAACTTTTTGGGAAATAAAACATCTGGCCTTAAAAATGGCGGTATTTCCAAAAAAAACATTCAACCCCTATTTCAACACCTTGTAGCCCTGCTAAAAATACTTTTGAGACCGTAGTTTTTGAATTGCCATTTCCGTTCCCGTGGGAATATAAGGATAGATATATATCTTTTATCCTTCCGCATGTTCTAGACCATCTCTGTAGCTAATTTAATAAAATCTGTTTAGCAGTTTGAACGGGAGACATACGAAAACATACCGACATAGCTACATTCGCATTTTCAATATTAGTGAAGACTCCCGTTCCCGTGGGAAAATGGTAACCGTTTTCGTGGGAATATGTGGATACGTTAAAGTTAATGTTACTCCGGGATTATGGAGCATTCCAACGGTGGAAGAATTTTTGAAATCGGCGCTGTAGTGTAAAAGTTCCCGTATACGTTCCTGCTCCCGTGGGAATATAGGGAAAAAATATATAGTCTATGTCTTTCCTCAGGTTCTGAACAATCTTTGTTTAAAATTTCATTTAAATCGGTTTATTAGTTTGGGCGGGAGATGGTAACATAGAACGACGGACAGACAGAGCTCCTTTCACACTTATTATATTAGTAAGGACTCCCGTTCCCGTAGGAATATGTGGATGAATTAAAGTTAATGTTACACAGGGATAGTGTAGTATTCTAACGGTGGAAGAATTTTTGAAATCGGTGTTGTATATAGGGAGCCGTAGGAATATGGGGATGAATTAGTTTTTATGTTACTCGGGGATAGTGTAGCATTCTAACGGGGAAAGAATTTTCGAAATCGGTGCTGTAGTGTCTAAGTTCCCGTATACGTTCCTGCTCCCGTGGGAATATAGGGAACCGTAGGAATATGGGGATGAATTAGTTTTTATGTAACTCGGGGATAATGAAGCATTCTAACAGTGGAAAAAATTTTGAAATCGGTGTTGTAGTTTCTAAGTTCCCGTATACGTTCCCGTTCCCGTGGGAATTTAGGGATAAATTGTAGCCTATGTGTTATTCTGATGTATAAGCTATATTATTAGAAAGTTTAAGTAAAATCCATTCAGTAGTTTTTGCGTGAAAGAGGAACAAACATACATCCACACATACAAACTTTCACGTTTATAATATTAGTAGGATGTCTAATTTTTTTTGTTTTGTTCGTCTTAGGAGTGGTTAAGGTTAAGCGTAGCCGATTTAAAAAATTTAGTTTTTTACTATTTTTAAGACTGTCTGAAAACCAAAAAAAAGGTTGAAAAAACAAAATATTGTCAATCAGTCGCCATTTTGTGAAAAATCAAAATAAAAAAAAACGGCTACGTACAACGATAAGTACATTCATACAGATTACAATTATTTTTTTTCTTTTTTTTATCAAAGTACCGGTTTTTGAAAAATCGATGCCACCATGGAGGGGGAATTTTTTTTAATGTACTACGGCATCGTTTATGTTGTTAAAGCTATTTAATATTTTTTAATAAAAATTTGTGGAAAAATTATTCGATGTGTTCGTAGTAAAATAAAAAAACCTGATCCAAAAACTCCACAACTTACTCGTTCAAAAATATTTTTTAAAAATCACTAATTTTTCGGCCGTCACAGTGGCTATCCCCCTTAAGGTTTCAAGGTTTCCCAGACGTTTTTGGACTACCCCAAAAATTTTATTTTATTAATTTTACTGGAATAATTTGAAAATAAATGAAATGCTTAGTAAGAAATTTTACTAATCTTTTTATTTATTAGATAAAAAAACATTTGGATTATCGAAACTACAAAACTCATTAATTTAAAACAAAATTTTAATCTCAAAATTAAATTATTATTTTGTTATCGAATACCCCCGATATTTGTTCTTTCACCTGCATCATATTTTTGTTGTTTGAATCAAATTCTTCAAAAAATAAACAAGAATACGACACATTTCATGTTTGTCAACTGCCTGAAGGTTGATTAACTTCAATCATCGGATTCAAACCTACGGCGTACCCCACAGGCGGATCACTAGTGTGAAGCAGAAAAGTGGGAGAGTTTTGATCGCTTCAAGATCACTACTCGTAACGCCGGAAATGAAAAGAAGAAAGAAGAAGAAGAAGATCAGATTCAATCCTAATGTGAAATGTGTGGTACGGGGACGAATATAATTTAAGCCGCATATTGAAAACTAAAACTCATTGCTTTCTACTTAGCAGTGACAAAGCAAACTATTGTCATATTTGTGGTATGATAATGAGGGAGTTTCGAGAAATCTACAAAATTGTACCGGGCATAGTTCTAGGAATTGGCTTTGAAATACTCGTAGTTTCGAAATTTATAGTTGGGGTGAGTGTCTGTGTTTCGATGAAAAAAGTTTAAATGTAATTCGAAAAACTGAATCTCAATTCTTTGATAAACGATGCCTGGTATATCGTATATTTTGCTGTGCTTCAGCGGGATGCTGGTTGATTGGAAAAAATGCAGAAAGGAGGAAAACGACAAAAGAAGAAGTCATTAAGATCAGTCGGCCATACAAGAGTTTTCAACTAAACTCATCCCTTTTTCCTGTATAATTAAATGCTGTTTTTTTTTAAAGAGTGCTCAAAGTTTCGCTATTAATTTTTATTTAATTTCAAACCTTTGGTGATCAATTTTTTTAAACAAATAATAAGTAAATAAGGATCACGAACATCATAGCTTAACCGCCTTTCAAGAACTCAAATTTTTTTGGCCGATTCGGAATAGCTTAAAAGTACTTTACATGGCAGTGACTGTAACTAATCTCTGTAACGACGACGTGCCTATTTCTTACGTGAGGCGATATCTGTGGAAAACTTGTTTTCTTTTATATTTTTGGGACTCGAACTTCCACGTAACAGACAGACAAGCTCACCATTACATCACGGTTACCACTTTGTTAAATAAATAAGATTTTATTTCAACTACGGGCTATTAAATTCGCACAGCCCCTGACAAAATACACACCGAGCAATTGCACATCCCCTGAAGCGTTATTTATCACATATCCCATAGTGATTTTCTAACTCTCAAGTGTAAACCCAACGCTCCACCATGTGATGCTGCAGACAATAATTCGAAATTGCTTAAAACACCAATCCTGCCAACCGCAATTTGTGTGAGCCAACAAAATTCAGCTTATTTAGGAAATAATTAAACCATATTTAATTCGGATGCGACAACCACAGCCGGCGGCGACGGCAGAGGCGGCAGCGGCGCGGCGTACGGTGTGTGCCTATTCCGTTTTATTTTGACAGTAATAGTGCACTTTTTTTGTGGTCACTACTATTATAATGCACTTTCAAAGTCATAAATTCCATCGGAAGGCAAAATACCAGCGCGAGTGTGTGGTTTGCTATAACATTATTGCACTTAATTAAATTCATGGCAATCTAGTGCGCCAGCAAAGCCACTACCATCATCATTATTATCAGAGGCAGCAACAGAAGCAGTCATATTATAGAAGCCCGGATGCAGGGATGATGAGGCTTACTCTCAATCTGTAAGGAACACTCATACCCTCTTGTGTGTGAACGGACTGCGAAAATGCTATTTACAGGCACAAGCTGCTTGCTATATGCGGTTTCAGAATTTAACATTCGACGTCTGACTATCCCAAGACTTTAAGCAGACAAACTGAAGTGGTTTGCAAATATCGGTTGGATATAGTTGCTGTTGTTGTATTGCAAGGAGGTGTCTTATTAGTGAAACTGACAATTGATATGACCAATACATCGTCGAAACCGCATCGATTGTTGCTAACAATATCTACCTGAAAAGCTTACGGTTTATATTTTTGAAAAAGTTTTGTCCTCATCAATTCATCGTTCACCATCATTTTTCTGTGCACTTCTGTTTCTGTCGTTGTGCTTCATTTTTTCCAGGAGAAACACTTGCGTCTCACTGCCTTCTTGTCTGGACGCTGCTATAGGAAAGTGGCTGAAAGAGAACCAAGATTAAGCTAAATCAAGTGTTTCTTAGACTGGCAAAAGCCACCTTAAGAATGTTGTTTTCTTCAACAGCAATTTATACTTTGAAATCAATAAAAATCAGTTCACTCGTGTGGAATTCGACGAAATCCACCTTTATCCCTTAGACTGGGAAAAATATTATTCTACTTAAAAACACGAGAGCATTTTATTTCCTGAACACGACCCAGTCATGTGATCCCTAGGGGTTTTCTGATTTTTTTTCTTTATAAGGAATCCTCTGAACAATTTAAACTTTGAAATAAATAATAAACAAAATAAATATTTCCTACAAAAAAATAAAGTTGAATGCCGACCAACGAAATACATTACTGGCTTTTGAAACCACTACACACGAGGGCGAGTGGGTCTAAGTGTTCGAGTCATTTCCTTTATTTTTGCAATGAAATACTTGTGAGTTGTGACATGAAAAAAAGAAAAGAGAAAAAAAAAATCGTGTGCAGAAATTTATCCATCCATTATGTACTTGCATGCAAGTCACGAATTCACTTTATATTCACATTTCCAGTAGAGAGGCACACTGATTTCTTCTTTGCCGGCAGTAAATTTCATAAAAAAGGATTTTACTTCCGTCGCCGTCGTCGTTGTCGTCGACGTTGTCGTTGTCGTCAGTGTTGTTGGGGAAAGCGAGACATCCCGTCGTTCGACCTTTCTACGCTTGTGACGCTACAACTAAAACTGGATATAGAATAGTGCTGGGGCAGGGATGTGTATTAATATAGTGGTTGTCCCTCCGGGTCTTGTTGTATAAGTATCGTTTTCTCTCTCGGAAATCAGGGCAAAGCATGAAGGTCGTCATACAAATATTCCACTGGATAAAACTGCCACCAAAATGAGACCGAAAATCATTAGGTTTCACTCAGTCAATTCAAAGTTATGGGATATACGAGAAAGGGGATGTACCAGAATGTTCATTCATCTACTAGACCACAAACGAACATTGAGAGAAAATATTATGCTGGTGGCGTATCCTTGAACTCAATTTCAGGACATGGAACGCATGACGCTGGTCATCGTTATTGAGTTTTTCATATTTATACTCTCCATGTTTGTGTGTGTTGTTGCTCGAGTGTGCGAATAGTTTATGAGATGTTCAAGGTTTTATACGAAGTCAAAAAAAAAAACTCGGATAGGGATTCAACACGCAGTTGGACAAGAAAAAAAGTTTTCTATTCCATGCTTACCATGGCATTTATTAATGAAGGCATGGAACTGCAGCTCATAAAAATAATTCAAAACTTCTAAAGACAAATGTAATTTTGGGCAACTTTAATGAAAGAAGAGGTTGCCATTTGTATCTCAGTCGGTGTTAAGTGTGCTGCCGTGAATGGCTTGTAAATGAGACTGCTATACCTGTGAATTCGTTCATTAAGCGAATGATCCTTGTGAGCAATGTAAAAAAATGTTATTTCAAAAAACGTTTTGTGCATTTTTTACTTTATTCTTAATAAATGAGGTTGTCATTAGAAGACAACTTCAATGTGATGTCAGTTTATTTAATATTGGCGTGGCGGTAGAAGAAAGACCTCTCTGCACTACTTAATTATGATCAGTTCAAATATTGATTACCAACTAGTAGGTGCACTTGTATTTCTTTTTTATTAGTTTTATTAAGTAAATTTATTGCTGGATTGTTTTTGGGGTGATGTTTTGCGCACTGATATACAGAGTGTTTTGCATACAGTTCGACAAAAGCTCAAGACGGATAGGTTAGGTCAAGACTAGAAAAAAATTCGTATTAGGGGTCGATCTCCCTCCGTTTAGGAGCTCCGATGAGGATGGACAATTTCATAAAAAATTTATTAAATTTTATAAAAAAACTTTATTAATCAACTAATTTACTATCACTGTTGTAGTTGTGTTTTTGATAGCCACAACTTTGTTCTTTAATAAACATTTTAGTTTAAATTAACTTAGTAAATGGTTTTTGAGTAACCAAGCCTCAAAGTTAAAATTTTGAAAAAAAATAATCTTTTTTTCCCCTTAAATCGAATATTTAAAGAATTTTGCGTTGATGAAGATTAATTTTTCTTTCAATAATCGATGATCTTTTTAATTTTTAGTCAAACGCCGAAAACCGAACGAGGAAATCTGTCTTTATTTTTGAGAAATTAAATTAAATTTAAAGCTACTTCTCGAGTTTTGTCGGTTTTCCTCGGATTGGACTTTATTCTCAGAGCAGAAAAGATTTTCTTTGGACAAAGAGTAGACTTCAGTTTTTTAATACTGAAACAACTTACAAAGATTTTTTCTTTGGATTTTCCTGTTTAAGTAAAAGTTAAAAAAAGCATTGATTTTTTTGTAAAAACAACGATTCTTAATGATAATGATAAAGCCTTGTAAACATTTTATTTGAAAACTAGCTGACCCGCCCGGCGTAGCTCAGGCCCTTCGTTGATCGAATTGAGTAAGTTAAGTTAAGTAGTCTATATTACTCTGGGACAATGAAACACTCTAACAGTAAAAGATTTTTTGAAATCGGTTCTGTACTTTCCAGGTTCCTGGTTATGTCAACGTCGAGATAACTTACCTCTACCAAAGGCCTAGAAGACGCTCTCTTTGCTAAGGTCAAAGTGTATAGTTTCACTTAAAATGAATTCCTTCTGTTTTCCGAATCTAAATCAAGTTTAAAATTCAAACAAAAGCATTGTTTTAATTTAATTTTAAATTCATTACAGTGAAGAATAAAGAAATTTTTACATTTACTATATTCCAATCCTTTTTTTCATATTTACTTACCTTTTAAACCTTCCCTAGACCTCCACAAACATTTCAAGACCAAGATAAGATAAATCCGTTCAGCCGTTCTCGAGTTTTAGCCAGACTACCCATAAGTAAGGTGGGTGATGACAAAGGATTCTGCTAACATTTTTTTTGTAACTAAGAGAGTGAATATTTCATACGCCAGATTAAGGAGAAAACTCTACAAGCCTTTCCAATGATGTGTTCATTCCAATTAAGGGTCCATAAACTAATGCCTTGGCTATTTTCATTAAATTGCATAGCAAAATATGGAGAAAGTTTGACAAATCAAATGTTTTTCTAGAGAAAACAAAGCTTTTGCTCTTTAGTGGGTGTGAAGTAAGAGCAGATTTAGTGTACTTGTTTCGAATTAAAGAGCAATCGTCAATTAATCTTGGCTAAATAATCATCAATTAGAGGGCCTGTTACACAAAGCTACAGGTCTACAAGAGCCACCTGTAGAATTGTGTCCATTCCCTTTATAGAAGAGCAAGCGAACTAGCAATCTTGTGTTACAGACATTTTTTACAATTGTCATAATCCACTTGTACCACAAGTAAGTATTTGTTGATTTGTGTTACAGACCCCAGGTCAACTGGACATTTGTTCATCGATTGAAGGTTATCTACGACAAAATAGAAAAAAACAATAGAGCAAAAGTTTTTTTATTTCGTTGAAATATGTTTTGAAAAAGTGTTGGACCTCGAATTGAACCCTGTGGAACACCATTGGAAATAGACAAAAAGTTTGAAACTCCATTTCCCATAAAAACAGTTGATGAATTGAGATTGATAAAAACTTTAAAAAAAATTATTTGTTCCTTTGAGGAGTTCTTTTAGTTACTCATTTTATTATTAAACCCACGGCTACACCTTGAAGATATGACTAGTCGTCGGTCTGCATAAGGCTAAGGCCACGCAGTCAGCGATAAGCGAGCGAGCGATTGAACGATCAGCGATTAAGCGACAAAGTCGAGCGACGAGTGGCCTTTTCGTGAGCGACATTTCTTTAGCGATTAGTTGTTAAAATGCCGTTGTCAAGAGCACTACGTTTATATTTGTTGTCCACCAACCATCTGTTGCTCTTGACGCTAAGCGATAAACTAAAAATTAGAACAAGTTTGGTGACAGAGCGACGTCGTTCTGTCGCTTAAAAAAATCGCTCATCGCTCGCTCAATGCATGGCCAGTTCAATGCAATTTCATTTGTTTTAATTTTTTCATGTCGTTCAGTCGCTCGCTCGCTCGCTTATCGCTGACTGCGTGGCCTCGGCCTAAGGATGATACAATCTATCAAATTCCTGTTTTCGATGTGTAGTGCACTGTTTTCGCAATTTTTTTGTCTTTTAAAGATCGCGTAAAACAAAAAACATTTGAAGTTGACTGTCAAATCAATCGCTGACAAATAAAAGCTCATTTCTCATTGGTTTTACAGTGAATGGTAATTTCATTTTTGTTTTGAAAATTGCGAGCATGATGGGGTTAGGTTTGGTTAGATGTGGCTGTCAGTATGCGAGGACCGACACCCTTAGATCACGAGGGTCCATTGTGATACCACTGAAAGCAGAAGGTTGATAACCCTCTCTATCTAAGGGATCAGATAGTTGAAACACCCTCTAATTAAATGAGTGGATCAGCAGTTAGTCAAACCATTCAGAACTTCGTACGAAAAGGGAGAGACTGTTAGGGTCTTTGTTAGCTAGATCGCTGGTTTCATCGAAAAAGTAATCACCTAGGTGAGTTTTCCGTCTGTTAGAAAGCGCGGAGCATGAACAAAGGAGATGTTGGATTGTCTCCATGAAGAGGTTCTGTTCAGTAAGGTTGGTGGTTTCCATTCATTTTAAATAAAGTTTTTTTGTTTCTTAAATAAATTTTCTTCTGATGGTCATTTGTCGGATGCATTGAAATTTGATCAGCACAAAGAAAAAGACCCACCCCTAACATGAAAATGCAGGTCAAGACTCCAAACCAGATGCCAAAAGCTTCTTTCGAAAACTTTTCCAACATAGGATTAGGTGGCATTGTCCTTGGCAATACTTCCAGATACGTCCAATTAAGTCAGCTCCAAAACGATCATTTAGCATCCTCAAAGTTCTTGTGCGGACAGAGTCTCCGCTGAAGTAATTCCATTGACTTAATTCCAAATTAATTTTTCGCCCAGATGCTATCGTTGAAGAAGAAAAAAAAATCAATGGAAAGAAAGTCATGTAAAACAACTGTCGGAACTCAAACATCATCGTCTCAAATGTATAAAGGAGACCCTTGCAACCTCGCCGCACGATTTAATATCATCATAATGTTGCTTCGTAACAGATGCCCCAGAGCAAAACGTCTTTGCGAAATCCACATCCACACATTTATCGAAGTATATGCAAGACCCAGCACAGCTTCATTCAAACTTGCTGAATCATATCAAATTGAAAAACCACAGGGGAAACATGATGTTAGCAAAATGCGGTGACATACAGTTTTGTGCAATGCCACATAATTCAGTGTGAGCAAACCTTAAATCTGGTGTATCATCCCTTTTGCATAATTAAATTTCTCCAAAAATACCCTTCAATGTGTGTCATTGTAGTACTATTTGAAAATTCATTCTGTTCTTTCTTCTTTTGGGGGTATGTTGGTTGTGAACGTGGATGGCTATGTCATTCAGTGGGGGTGTAATAGTTCCAAGACGATGACACCTAACATAACGAATAAGGAATCTGAATCTCTCCGAGTTTGTTGTTGTCCGTGTATGCATTTGCATAAGCAGTATGGGCCTGGGCAGACACGGAGTTTGTCTGTAATTCAGTTAACACGGGCAGGAAGTTGTTACATTACGAATCAAATACTGGCCAGGCATTATGAATGCACACATACAGTCAGTGTGGTATGGTTCTCATATAGTCGGTCCCTGTTGTGACACTAAGGCTCAACCATTACAAGGAGCTATCTACCGAAAAGCATATTTGCCAATGGCTCTAACTGGTCGTAGTCATCGTGTGCACTTGGGTGCAATTCATGAATAAAGAATTGTAGTTTCTATTGTGCTCAAATTGCAATACCATGGGAGTATCTGCTTCCTCACATACTACCGCCCCCACACGTGTCAGTGTAACTCATCCAGGGTGGGGGAAGGTTGCATCATTTTGCATGATAAAAAGCTTTTTGTCTTTCCTGGTATCTCCGGCTCACAGTGTGTTCCTGGACACTTGCTAGATTGTTCGTCTACACGTCTGTCGTTTCCTTCCTTCCTTATGTCCTGCTGGTGGATGATACTTAGATGCCAAACGATGATATGACTGCACTGAGAACAATTCATCGGCAAACATTGATGAAACCTCTTTGTGCAAATTGTTCATTGTTCAATGAAGAGTGAGGTTTTTTATATTCCTTTTTGTATAGTTATATTCTTCGACATCATTATGCTATAAAAGGTTTTTATAACTCTATGACGGTCCTTTTGTAATGGTTCGGATGGTGTTTTAATATGAGGCGCTTCGGCGGTTCTTTTGTATGAGAAACGTTTGTTGTCGTAAGAAATTACCTTCAGTGCTTTAGTTGTTATTGTTCAGCACTTAAAAACAACATATGTAACAAGTTTTTAGCAAATGTGTACTTATTCTTGAGAAGCTTAAATAAGGTTTTTATATAAATTTCCATAAAGCATTCTCCCATTGCGCTTTTTCATAAATGGGTTTTTTCATTTTTTCCTTTTATTTAAATCTTACCAGAAGATAATTTAAAAAAAAAATCTATTCAGATATTAAAAATCTAAAATTTATAAAAAAAAATATTTAAAATTTTGAAAATTTAAAAATTGTTTAAGACATTGAACATGTACTTGAGATTTGATGCTTTGCTTTTCATTTTCTTAATTTCTTATTTGGTTTGTTGACAAAACAAGAGCTACCTTTTAAGCTAATCCAAAAAAAAATGTGTATTTTAAGAAAATATAATAATCATACAAGAAAAGTTACCACAAAATTCAAACCATATAGCTCAGGCTCCGGACATGCAATGAGCGACGCAAAAAAAAAAATTAAACACATGAAATCGTATCTAGGTGGCCAGATAAGTCCTGAGCGACTGAGCGGTTTTTTAAGCGACAGAGCGACGTCGCTCTACAATCAAATCTGTTTTAATTTTTCAGTCGATCGCTAAGCGGCGAAAAAAAAAACGAATAAAATAAACGCTGGAAGTATAATTTCATCTGTCCAAAGCCGCCCAGTGCTATGGCAGGATACCCATAAGGATTATAACATTTAAAATGTCACAAAATTTTAAAGCAAGAGGTAGAAAAAAAAGAAGAGGATAATGATGACCTTCAATTTTTCAAATGTCTTTTGCCATTTATGGCACAATTTAAAAATTTCGAAAACCTTGAGATAACAACTGACATTCTAAATATTATACTGGCAAAACTGAATAGGGTGTTCTAGTTTAGAGACATGAATTTTAAGTAATTTTTAAAGTGTCGTTAAAAAAAAACAGTCAATATTTTTAGTATGCATTTTTTTCAGTTATTAAATAATATTAAAAGAGTACAAAAAAAAAGATTTGAAAAAAAAGTTAAAAACTTTGAATTCTAGCAGCATCACCAATCTCAAAAAATAGATGACATGACCATACCCTTGATTTGAGCCCTCCTAGTCATCCGAATTCAAAAAGAAAAAAAGATTCTTTATCTACAATGATGTCGGTATTTGCATGAACTAGCGCCAAGTAAAAATATTGAAAAAAATAAGCATTTTACTTACCTTTTTTTGAGCTTCTCGAATTTTTTAAAAATAGTAAAAGTTGAAATTTGGGGATGAAGCTAGTTCATGAAGAAGAAGAAGCTGAAGAGGGGTCTATAAAGAAGATTCTCTCAAAATTTCAAGTGAATCAGTCCAGTAGAACTCGATGAATCGTGGGTATCATATTGAAAAATTATGTTCTGAGAAAAACGCATTTAAAGTTTCGCGTAAAGTGAAATTCTAATCAGTTTCCACCTCAATAGACGGCTATAACTTCGGAAATAATTTGAATTTTGAAAAATCCTTTAGGGACTATCGAATTATGATAAAAAAAATAGTATCTTTAGTATATATAGACTAGTATACCCCTTTAAAAATACAAATAAAGAATAAAAAAATAAAAATAAAATTAATCTTAAACATAAAGCCAGCCGTTGTTCTGGACTAAATGCTTTCTTTTGTCTTGTTAATTTTGGCCGAACTTTTTCCAACAGCAAATCAAAAGATGGTACTGACATTCTACAATATTGCCGAAATCGATCTGGAAATCAGCGAAGATTTTGATATAAATGATGAAATTCATCATAATTTACCCTGTCACGATTTACACCAAATCTACGGATTCTCGATCTTATTAAAGATCTATAGATAAGAACGCAACTTCCAACTAGGTACTAAGCTACGACTTATCGCACTTGACGATGACATTTTCCAAACCAATCACTCAGCGACGTCGTTTAGCAAATGGCCACCCATCGATCGCTCAGATTCGTCGCTCAATCGCTCAGTCGCTTTACTCATTCTGCTCTACTCTGAAGTAGCGATGAAATATTGGCCATGCTACTTGGGTCTAACGGTGAAAGAATTTTGAAATCGATCAAGCAGTTACCAAGCTCTCGTACATATTCCTGTGTATGTTCCCGTTGCAGTAGGGATATTTGAATGAAATATACATATAGACCTTTCTCTTGGATCAGTCTTTCCATTGAAAAAACAACACAATCAAAATCCGTAGTAATCCTAAGGATTCAAGCACACAGATAGGATAAGTGAATGAAGGTGTCTGAACAAAACCATAGCATTCACATTGTTGTTTCAAGCCGCAGCCGGACAGGTTGGCTTACTTTTAGCTTTGTCGTGCAAAGTGAGAAGCAAAAATGTTTTTCCATAGGTATCGCCTTTCGTGAGGAATTGCTAAGTGCTCCGATTCTAAATACATTGTCATGGAAAGCGCTATCTCGATTAACCGTTTGAAATCGGCATTTTTTAATTATTTATTTTTATTTCGTCAACTTTCACCAATAAACCGTCATATGTCGACAAAAAGTTCAGCTACATTGCGGACCATTAAATAATCCACGCGTTGCTGTGGCTGAGTGATAAAGGAAGGATTTGAAAAACAAAATTTTATACAAATCAATCATTCCAATTCCTTTTTATTATTAAAAACTCTGACACCCTAGAATTTTCGAAAAATCGATTTTTTAAAAATTCCAAATGGTCCCTTTGGACCTCAAAAATGATGTCCCAGAAGATTATGGCCGGGAAAATCCTTTAGGTACTCGGTTTTCGAATTTTAGTGCAAGGCCGTCTGGTCCGCAGCGAAATTTTAAAAATGTCTTGAAGTATACATTGTCTATGGAAGTACGAGGAAAAATCAATATATCGCGAAAATCCTGGTCGTGGACTTCGAAAATAAAGACGTCGCGTTGCGTCGTCGTAAAAACGCTGCACAGCCGCCATGTTGTAATAAATCGCTACAAAAAAATTATTGTAAGCAGTCACTGATGGTCTTCCTATATAAAAACAGGATACGTACATATAATTGCTCATGGAAGAAACGAAACGCCAAAGCCAAACAGGGAATTGTAGTATTGGAGTTTCTGATGATTAGTTTACGTGGTAGCAGAACTATTTCTAATAGAAATTTTCCCGTTAAAATAGATGCTTCTAGAACATTTTCGCTGATTTTATCGTTTGCCATTGCATAGTTTAGGGAGGTTCAAATAACCTGTAAGAGTAAATCGGTTATCCAATTATGAATTGAAAATTATGAGGTGGCATTTCTTATGCGTTTTGAGAATCTAAAAGTTCCACTGGAAAATTCACATTTATTTACAGTAGCGTCGATTGACTTGAACGACATCAAATCACCAGGTAATAATTGTTGCATCTATTTGGTATAATTAATAAAACAGCACGATTACTTAGCCAATTGTGATTTGAATACCTCGAAAGACACTTTTGGTCAGTTAATTTTTTATTTTGAACACATGCGCAGAAGTTGTCTAGCAGTCTAATACATTGGGTATCTTATCTATTTTACCGTTTCTGATATCTAGTAACTGATGCTGGCAAAATGCTTGTGGGATCATTTCGAAGTTGTTCACTCATGTTCAGAGTGTATTATAATATTTGTTTTATTATTATGTCTATAGATTGGTACAGATTGGTAAAATAAATATCAATAATTGTATAAAACATATGAAAATGAGAAACAATACAGATAAAGCGGTTTCTTATAAATGCTCCCCAAACCATGATGTTTCCTCCTCCATGTTTCACGGTCTTCAGCGTATATTTTGGGTCTAATTCTTTCTTCCGTGGACGTCTAGCGTAAAATTTACCTTCTGACCCAGACAAATTGGGTTTAGATTCATCACTCCATTCACAATGGTTTGGGGTGCATTTTCGTGTAATGGTGTTGTTGTTGGTTGGTGTTGGGTAATAAGGATAAACGGTCGAATGGATCAACTTCAACATGTTTATAAATGCATACTGGAGAATGTCATAGAGCCTTATTCAAACGCACACATGCCCATCAGTTATGTTTTTCAGCAGGACAACGACCCAAAACATACTGCATACTTGTAAAGCATTTCGAAAAAACGATTCGAAGAAGTAGATAAGCTACAACGCTATTTTATGAAACGGATATTAAAACTACCAGCGAGCACACCAAACTACGCGCTTTCACTCGAAACTGGTGCTGAAGACGGCCATTTTTATACTCTGGATCTTCACCTGCGATATGTAAAGAAAACCCTGTTTAATTTTAACGAAAGTAGACTACCACATCGACTCTCGAAAATTCTTTTACAGAGGAATCAATTTTGGGTAAAAGAGTTAAATGAAATCGGATCTGAATTCGGAATACATTGGGACGATCTTTTGGGGTCAGAGGAAGAATGGATCTTGAAAAGTGTTGCACTGTGTGATTCTCTTAAGCTCAAAACATTTGAAGAAAACAAAAGAAAAGCAGTAGCCAGCAGCTCACGCATCTACAAGGTCTTAGGTCACTCAAAGGGTCTTAACTATATAACATCAGGGTTTAGTATTTCTAAAATAACCTGGATCTTCAAAGCGAGATGTGACTTAATCTTTCTGAATGGAAGCAGATATAGCGGCAATGAATCATCCTTATGCAGCCCTTGCAACATGAGAGAGGAAGAAAATATTCAACACTTTTTGGGTCGATACCCAGTACTGGGAGAATTCAGAGTCAGGTACTTCAAAAAACCGACATTGGAAGAAAACGATATTATACGTGTGCTTAATGGCGAAGGTTTACTAGCCTGGGACCAACTGGTCAATTATCTAACGGAGGCCATAGCCTACAGAAAATTTCTTGTTGAAGAGTTTAATTGCAAATGAAATAAAGATCAAAATATATTTTAATAATGTTGCAAATAAAATGGAATGCCTTTTTAAAATAACATAAATTAAAAATTTTAAGTTTAAAATTTTTTTCTAATAAATACATTTTTTGTCTTATCTTTTTATACTAAATGTAGATAAAATGTATAAATTCTATTCACAAATAACAATATTTTTAATGAAAATTATATAATAAATTACTCGACAGACGACTCGTAAGGTCATTGTCGTATGTTTGAAATTTTAACAATATTTAAAAACAAGGCAAATGAAAATCTTTGTATATTGAAATTTTAGTTAAAATAAAAACAATTTACTGCTACAACTACTACTTGTAAAGCAGTGGTTTGCAGATAAAAAAACCTGTGTTTTGGATTGACCCGCGCAAAGTCCGGACCTGAATCCGATTGAAGACTTATGGGCAGACGTCAAGAGAGGGTTAAAGTCCAAAAAATCTAAAAATTCAGTTGAGCTTTTCAAAAGCATTAAAGATTTCTGAGACGGTATAGCACCATCAAGATGCCCCGCATTGTTTGAAAGTATGGAAAGAAGTTTGGCTGCGGTTATACAAAGTAATGGATTCCCCACAAAATATTAATACTTACTCTGTGTTAAACTGAAGATTTTCAATGAAATACTATTTTTTATGTTCTGTTTCTAATTGTATGGCCACACACAATTTGAGTTAAATACATGTTTACTTTTTTGTATTTGATATTGCCTAGCTTTATTCTCGTATTAATTATTTAATGTGTACTCTCTTATTCATGGGCTACAAATTAAACCTCTTTTCAACCTCAACCTCAACCTGATGAAATGTCTTTAAGTTATGCATACTTATATTACTATATGGGTGCCGTTTCTAATTGTGTGGCCACCACTGTAAGTAATCAATTAGCTGTTATTTAATGAACATTGCGACCATAAATAAATAAGAACCAATATAGTGGCACCATATTTCCAAAAACTTTTAATTTTATTTCATTTCCGTAGTGCTGAATTGCTTCTTTGTGGTGGAAATGATTATGCTACTGCCTATCGAGTTCGGTTTGCTAAATGCCAATCTATATAATGTTGAATTTAGTATTTTTCTGACGTAATTAGAATCATTTTTTGTTATAATTAGTTCTTTGGCAGACCATGCCGTATGATAATTAAACTCGTAGATGCATAACAACATAAACTTTATGGGCCCTTTTCATTAAAGTACACATGGTTGTATGCCATGTAAACCTACATAATATTGCTTTTATATTCCACTCATGCGAGAATAAAATGTAGGACTAGTGAAATACGTGGGTGTATACTTTGCTGAAAACCGCAATCGATGAATATCGATCGATGCAGGTCAAAAATTCGGCATGGGTGACGGTTGAAACATCAAAGCTCACCTTTCGAGAGCGACGTTCATAACTTTGTTTTTCTTTGAGGTTTTCTTCTAGACTAGAAGGAGCACTGGAAAATGTCACCGATCTCTAAGCTGTCTACTTTACCCATCGAATTGTTATCGTTTTTTTTTTTTGACATGCCACTTTAACCTCAGAAAGAGTCGGCTGCTCAGTTTTGAATTGTTTCGTGTCAATGGGCAACCAATTGTTGTTGTCGCTGCATTTGATAAGCTAGAAGCTTCACAGGAGTACTTACCTACGACTAATTGAGACATACGTTTCCTTCATTAATGCCTTCTATTCACTTCTCATAAGCGTCTCATCAAGAGCATGTGTTTTGTGGCTCCAACATAAAACAAACCCAGTCTCATGGTTAGAGACAGCTGTTTTTCACATTCTCATCAATCGAAGTCTGTCTTGTAGCAATGATGGAAACATTTAAGAAGAGAAAACTTTTGTTCAAAATCCCAAAATTCACTTTAGAAAAGTGCTACGATCCTAGCAAATAGCTTTTCTCTAACGGTTTAATGCAACTGTCCACAATCATTTTTTTGGCCAAATATTAGTTTGGGGTCAAAAGAACCATAAGTTATGAATCAAGGATCAACAAGCTTGAATTTATGACTGTCACTTTTTTTTCAGTGTAAGCTTGTCAGACGCTGTAAACGAAACGAGTGAAACAAAATACGTCATGAACATTCGGCAATGGCCCTCTGACGACTGCGACTAAAAAGCAAACATGCAGCACCAAAACACATCCGCACATACCATGCTCGTTGCTCACCCCCCCTCATTGCGGCAGCAGGACCTTCAGAAGGACGTTTTGTGAAAAATTATTACTTTTACACATCCCCCATGGTTGGATGAACTGACAAGATTTAGGTCTGCATCCTTGGTTCTTTCAACCCTAAATCATTTCATGATGTCCTCTTACCCAAACTCCTCCTGTTCCACCTCCATCCCTCCCTAATGTCGTTCGGTCGACATCTAGTCGTCTTTAACAAAAAAACGAAATGTAACATGGACCAAATGTGCATGATGCTTGCTTTCGCATATTGCTTTGGAATGTATCTGTAAAATTGCATTTTAATTTCTTCGTCTCGAGTATGATAGGGTTATTATTCGGAACTACTCAGTTGTCATTTTGTTGGCCGACTGTGGTTGCATACGGTGGTCAAGTGGTAGTAGAATTTAACATTTAAGACATAAAAGCTTGCCTCATTGCAATTTATTTGCCAATGTGATGTGGGAATCCAATTACTGCAAAACATTCTCTGCAATTGTTTAATTCGTTCTGCAAAAGTTCTGTGTGTTTGTGCGTTGTTTTCTATTTGTCCATTGTTTGGTGTCATTGTTGTTGTTGCTGACAGTCGGACAAATTGCTTTGGCTGTTATTTATTTGGTCCATTTAGAATGCACCATTTTCGCTTCCTATCTCTCTCTCTATCGCTTTTTCTCACTGTCTCTCTTAGGCAGCGAGTAATATGAAAAAAGAATTAGAAAGCTCAGCATAAAATGAATAAAACAAAAAAGCAAATGCTGGACAATTGGATGGCACAAAGGATGCATAAAACAGAAATACACAAAAAATGCACACCCCGAAGCAAATATAGGTTGGAAATGACTGGGACTGCTGTGTTTCCTTTTTTTTTTTACGGAAAGAATTCCCTCAACGATGCGCTTTTGGGTATACAGAGTGAGTGCATTTTTTTCGGAAGAATACTAAATCTGAATGATATGTGCGGGAGCAGTCTGTCTTTTGTTGAGCAAAAAGTGACTGACTGCAAATTGCCATGTGATTGTACAAATTTGTTTGAGGACATTTGGTCGTGAAATATACTCGCTTGACGCCTGCTTGCCAAGTTAAACGATATTTTTGTTTGCTAAAATTAATTTGAACTTTGCTTATGAGATTTTTTCTGTTGTTGTTGTTTGGGTGGTCGTTATATACCGGCCCAAATATAAATGCAGAAATGAGAATGTCACGGACAAAGTTTTGTAGAGATTCCGCATTTTTATTGGGCTCATTATGGGAAATATGAGGTGATTAAATGCGGAATAAATGTGACATGAATCGTAGCCATGTCCGTTGTTAGCACATGACCCAAAGCCGACTCCAAAGGAGACCGCAGGAGTTGTTGCGCTTGAGGCATTGTAGTCTCAATTTTTCTGTTAATTTATCTTCATTTCTTTCTATGCCTGGAGAATTCTGCATTAGATCGATGAAAGAGCAGCACTATTCCAATTTAAGAGTACCTATTTAGTTTTCCCCAACTTCATACACAACCACATGACAGATAAAGTCCGTATCAAACTACAGGGTAGCAATTAAGCTTCAGTCCACTTTGCCAAAACCAAATACGGTTTTGCAATCAGATTTGATAATTTGATCGAATCAGCTGTAGATTTTCCGGAAGCAATTGCACATGCAAAGTGATTATAGAGTTCACATCGGACGTGCAACATTTTAAATATTTGCCAGCACATTCGAGTAGCAGCGCGGGACCGCGGCGAAAATTTTGTATCTTCCGATTTCGAATGGGAATATTTTATACGGGGGAACGGTGCATAATCATATGGACGAGTATACGAGTATGATATTCATTCTTGAGTGAGTTTTCAAATACACACTGAAAATTATGCATGAGGAAACGGAAATGATTTTCCATGATGGCAGAGAACACGTCGGCCTCACCGATTACACGTACCGCGTTTGTGTGCACACTGCACACACCATAAATGAAAGAGCACAATGGATGCCTTGGCAGCGCGTTTTAACATTTCATCGTTGTTTGTGCTGCTTTGGTTTGGTAGGTAGGTACTACTGCCAACGGCGTCAAAATTTTACAGTTTCTTGATTTAGGAGTTTAAAACAGTCGAAGAATTCACCGGAAATAATAATTAGGGGCAATGCTTCCTTCCGGGACTGGCTAGGTAGCCATTGAAATGAAGTATACCTATTGGACTGACCTTGACTAATAACCGACTCTACAATGACTGAAAAAAAAAGAAGTTTACGTTTCCTTTAGCTTCGAAATTATTCGCCATTCCTTGCGTTTGATTACGAGTATTGCCCTCGAGTATCTGAAAATTGTGGCAACACTGTTCTGTGTCTGCAGGTTCGCGAAATGAATTTCTCGTTAAATTTGGTTGCAAAAACACACTTATGTGTGTTTAGGTTAGGAAACTATAAGTTTAGTGTTCGAGAGGGTGTCTCACAGAATTAATGTATGTAATGTAATAATTCCACCAACACTCATGCGTTCTATGTTCAAATTGTTGTGAGCGAAGCTTGTTGTCAGGCAGACAAGTGGCATGCTTTAAATAGAAAATGGATAATGTGTTTACTTTTTGCAAAATAAATTTATGTATATCGAGGCAAATTCTGATCGCTGTTCGAGGGCAGTTAGAGGATACTCATTTCCGTAGAAAGAGGAAAGGATTATTTATTATTGTTTTATATTTAAATGTTTTCATTTTGTGCAAAAGCCCACCACGTTGTTGCATAACTGATGAGTCGGTGTTTTTGTTTTTCTTTCTCGGAAGGTAGGGTAGTTCTGGATAATACTTCAACAGTTTTAGCAGTTTTCATTATTCTAGCGATTTCCGCTCTATGAACGATTGGTTTTGTTTTTTTTTCCATGAATTTGTGTAGTCTATAGCTAAACAGAACCTAGAGGTTAATGAGTTCTTCATTAGTTCTTTGTTCCGACAGAGTTGAAAGCAAAACTATACTGGGTGGAAGAGTTTAAGAGAAATTCTCTGAGCCTCCTTTTCTTGTAAACATTCTATTTTTGGAATTTTTAAGCTGCATTTTGAATCAGTTTAAATTTATTCAAGTCTTCAATTTAAATATTGTACGACTGTAAAACAACCACACTTTGGCATCGCCTCAGTTTATGAATTCTATCATACGTAGCAAATGCAACTTATCATATTGGCACATTTTTTCAGCATTACGTTGGTTCACAATAAAGTAACGTGACTTGACTGGTTGAACTTTTGAAGACTTGGTAAACTCAAAAATGGTGAATGGAAATAACGAAACTGATACCAAAGTGTGAATTGTTTTAGCGGGCATTGAGTTTGTATTATTATTTGGAAAGGATATAAAATGGTAGCAAAAAAACCTTGAAAGCAGCTTTTTTCTGTCGGAGGGTAAAAATACCAGCTGCTGCTTTCTTATCTAGATACTACCAGATTGGCGTATAATGTACTAACAGATATCAACCTTCATTTTTAAAGATTTCCACAGGTTTGTACAAAAGCCAAAATAGGCTGCGGTTGAAAGGAGCCTAAGTTACACAGCTCGCACAGTGTCTACGCCGAGTGTCTGCAACCTGATTCGAGAAAATGCAAGACAATCACAAAAAAGTCCTCCGTAGTATCGTCATCTTCTCCGCATAGGATTCACAGAGTGTGGTATCACTTATGCCTATCAAGTGTAAAGGTAGTTGAGCCCTAGCGTATATACCAACTCCATGGCAAAGTGTTAGAGTCGCTTCTATACCAAAAATTGGTAAACAAGACTACATACTCGCCAAGAGCTTTAGATCCATTAGTCTTACCTCCTTCCTGCTTAAAATGCTGGAAAGAATGAATGACATTTATTTACGTAAAACCTCACTCCAAACACACCCTCTGTCTCAGATGCAACATGCTTACCGAAGAGGAAAATCTTTTGAGACCGCACTTCAAAATCTTGTTAGCAGGATTGAGTGCGCGCTTGACAGGAAAGAATTTGCGTTAGGCATTTTCGTCGACATTCAAGGTGCTTTTGACAATGCTAGCTTCGATGGTATGAGTCATTAGTGTTGTGGATTAAAGAAATGCTAATGAAAAGAACCGTAATTGCTGAGACGGAGTGTGGACAATATGTTGCAACGGGAGTGAATAAGGGCTGTCCACAAGGTGGCGTTTTATCTTCTCTTCTGTGGTGCATGTTGGTCGACTCTCTTCTTGTAATGCTCAATGGTTCTAACATTCACGCCCGCCGCATATGCAGACGACGTCGCTGTGCTCTCGGTTGGTTCCAGCCTCAAAGCTTTCTGCTCCCGAGCACACGCTGCGCTTTATATGATTGAAACCTGGTGTGTTAGAAACGGTCTCTCCGTCAATCCTCTTAAAACCGAGGTTGTCCTCTTCATGAGACGTAGAAAATTGACTGGTCTGACCCAACTTACGCTTAAAGGCGTCAGCATCCCCTTTTCAAATGAAGTTAAACACCTTGGAGTGATCCTGGATAACAAACTTCTTTGGTCTAAACATGTCGAGTCTAAAACTACTAAAGCACTGTCAGTTTTCTGCCAGTTAAAGGAGCCTTTGGCAAGACATGGGGTCTTTCACCGAAAAGGGTCCTTTGGATCTGTACGGCTATGACAAGACCAATCATCTCCTATGCGTCAATTGTTTGGTGGAATATGCTCTCCCGTAAATACGTTATTGCCTCGTTTGCCAAACTTCAAAGAACAATTTGTCTTGGTGTTACGGGGGCCTTCCCCAGCACACCTGAATCTTCCCAGCACACTGTTGAATCTTCCTCCCCTTGATACCTACATCATGGGGTGTACTCTCAAGATCATTTCTCGTTTAAAGCGATGTGGTTTCTGGCACAATTCGCACTGGATCTTTGAGGAACTCGCAAGCAGACTCACGTCTAATGGATATGCCGTCTGACACGATGATCCCAAGGCTCAAACTTCGTCAAAATTACTCCAGTCAGCTTTCCTTCGGTTGAGGACTGGTTCGCTCCAGAATCTGAGCCTGGAAAGAACTGTTATCGTATCTTTACAGATGGCTTCAAAACCGACGAGGGTTCTGGTGCTGATGCCTTTGTTGAGAACGACGACATACGACTGCACTCATCTTTGGGATCATACGCATCCGTTTTCCAAGCGGAGGCTTATGCTATCCTAATGGCCTTGAGCCACGTAACGAACAATGGATGGACGGGGAGAAGTATCTTTGTTTGCAGCGACAGCCAAGCTGTGCTTAAGGCCTTTCTCAACCCTCTAACCACTTCGAAAGTGATCCAGGAATGCAAGAGCTCTCTGAATGCGATCGGAAGATTATATTCCTTGAGTCTCATTTGGGTTCTGAGCCATCACGGCATAACTGGAAATTAGATCGCCGATGAACTTGCTAGGCAAGGATCTCAGACAGCTTTCTCAGTACCTGAACCGTCGCTTGGTCTGCCAGCGTCCTCAGTGAGGGCTTCAGTCAACGTTTGGATCTGTGAAGAGCGCAACCGTAGATGGCATGCCTCCATTGGATGTAGACAAACCAAGCGTATGCTCCCCAACGTTAGTAAGAAGACTGCAACATTTTTGCTAGCTTGTAGCAGAAAAGACTGTAGAAAGCTTATTGGAGTTGCCAGCGGGCACTTCTCTTTTGTCAAGCATTTAAACGTGTTAGGCTTAAATGATACCGCACTCTGTGAATATTGTGGAGAGGATGAGGACACCGCAGAGCACTTCCTCTGTGAATGTCCTGTTTTTTCTCGCATGAGGTTACAGATACTCGGCGCAGACATGGTGAGAGCTGGTAACTTAGGCTCCTTATCATGGCAGCGTCTTTTGGCTTTTCTCCGAACATCTGGAAAGCTATAACAAATAGAAGGTTGCTAACTGGTATTACAATGGACCGGTATTTAGGTCTGAGTGCCCCAGCTGGTATTTTAAAAACCTCCAGCAGAAAAAAAAAATCAAGTGTAAATGCTTGGCGAAAGAGAAGTGCTTCTTGGCAATGCCAACAAGCTTTCTACTGTCCTTTCTGCTGCGGGATAGCAAGGACGTTGTAGTTTTCTTATTAACGTTGAGGAGCACACGTTCGGTCTTTCTGCATCAAATGAAGGCATCGTTGGGCTCTTGACAAGTCCAATTTATTGATTGATTCACTGAAGACCCCGCAGACCAAGCGTTGGCTCAGATCCTTTGAAAGCTGTATGAGATTGTTGCTTTGCAAGTTCAATAGCTAGTTGGATTACAGTCATGTAGCGAAGGAACCCAAACGAGGTTTAAAGAAATTATTCTTCCGACCGCATTCAAAGAGATCTTGCATTATTGGATCACTTTCGAAGTAGTTAGATGGTTGAGTAGAGCCTTAAACACAAATTGGCTGTGCCTGCAGACACAAATACATCTCCCCATCCAGCCTTTCTTCGTAAAGTAGCTTATAGATTTAGATAGCAAACGCCTTGCTTGGAAAACGGTCTCGGAACCATCTGTGAAGACCCGATAGCAGATATCTAACCTCGTAAATCAAAGTCAATCACGTTCTTGAAACTCATAAAATGGAAGGGTTTTATTTCATCTGTCTAATGACAGTTTCCGTTTATTGACGTGAGAAGTTAAAGTTCTATCATAAAAGAATTACAGGGCGATCCATTTAAATATTGAAACATTTCACCCGATAATAATTAGTTCCTGTTCAAGATTCGAGAGTGAACCAATCCTGAACAGGCGGAGAATTGACCGTGTTTTTTTGACGAGTTTAAGCGTGGGATTGTTGGAATGGATGCTGTCTATTAGAAGTTATTCAAAAAAATATTCTGCTCGCTATTTCCTCAAAGTTCCAGTGAAAATTTTGCCAGAAACCACATCTTGGTAAATGGTCTTCAGAGTATACATCTCCATTCCCTCACAAGGCATGGTTGTGAGAATTGCGTTAGGCCCAGGGGCTCCTCGCTCTGTTGCGCCAACCTATTTATTATTATTTATACATCCCATGATGTAGGTAATCAAAGGGAGGAAGATTCTGCAGTTCGTCGAGAGCAATCCCGGAAGTGCTAGGGAACGGCCCAGTACTGCCAACACATATCGTTCTTTGAAAATCGACGAACGAGAGAACGAGACTTTAACGTATTTTACATGAAAGTTTGGTGAACTAAACATGATTTGTTTATCATATCCGCATCCATATATCCAATTAAAAACAACTGGAGAACAGTGACAGTATAGGATAACGATGGGGTACGTTACACTATCTCGATCAAATAGGTAATCAACTCGAAATTGTCCTTCACCCTGCTTATTTTCGATTCCTTTTGATACTATGTGGTGTAATTCATAAAATGCAAAGCCAATTATGTCTCCTGAAGTATATTTGCTAACAGTGCATGCTCAGTCCCCTGCCTCTTGTTCTTTCATAATAGCCAAACATTCATTAAAATTAACTCCAGAAAATACAATTCTTTTTAATAAAAAACTCAACTTTGTATCCTCAACACTACTCTTTTCCAAAATCACTCGTTCTGAAAATACTTTGGTGGATTTCCTTCCGGTTCACTTGATTCAACTGTGTTTCTGTACAAAATTGTCCCCCTTTGGCAATGGCGTAGAATTTGAGTTTTCAAATCAACACGAAACTATATAAATGCAGCCACACAGTTTTACGAACAAAAAAAAAAAAGACCACCACGACCTCTCTGTTTAAGCTAACAAACTTTACATGCCATTGGTTTGAGCTGAATTTCATTTAACATGTTTTCAGTTTGTCCAATTATTTTTGCAGCAGGAACACACGTTGTCGTCGTTTGTGTTTGAACAGCTCTTTTTTTTTTGCAAATGAAGGTTTTGCATGAAATTTTGAAATCGCAACGATTCAACGCTCGGGGAATAAAATTATGTTCTACCAGAGATAACGTAACTATTTGTGGGTAATTTGAATTTGAATTATTTCAGGATTTGTGACCATGTGCATTATGGTGCGTAGATGGAGAGCATTTGGGAAAAAGAGGAATATGATAATAGGTATTTGTAGGATAAAGAACTGGTGCGCTCGATTTTACTTGATCTTTCATTGCCTAGGCCTCGATGAATTTTATAGTTGAGATAATCCATGTGTTTTTTTTTTAATCTAAAAAAAAACAGACTGACTAGATTTTCGAGAACTAAACACTTTATATTTTCTTTAAAAGTTTATTTTGGAAGCTCTGCTCCCATCTTCAGTAAGACAGAAAACAGATTTTAGGTTGTCTGCCAGGTTCAGATACATATTTCCCAGCAGCAAAGCTAAGTTAGTTTTAATTAAATTCATTAAATATAAGACTTTGATATTTAAAGCAATTTTATGCCGGTTCCGAAGGGCTTAGTTTAACCATCTACTGCCTGAGGTCTTGCGCGGTAACCACACAGTTAATATTTTTTCTCTATATTCCTATCGACACTTCCTAGAAAAAATGGTAAAAAGCGCTTTTCTTGGCAAATTACTTGCCAATTCCTCCGTAAAAAGCATTTTTTTTGGGTTGTTTCTACGCTTAAAACCGATAACGGGATATTTTGATGTCGATCGATCAGAGCCCATGTTTGTAGAGTAAAAATGTTTACACTTTTAAAGCTGCTTAAATAAAGCAATAAAATAACGTTAAAGTTACCATATTCATTTGTTACTTTAAATGTGTGCTTGAGGTCGTCATCTTGTTGGGAGACAAATGAACCAATTAACCCGATCGGCAAATCCTTCAAAGTTTTTAGATAAACTTTTCATTCAATATAGATGGAATCAATTCACAATTCCCTATATCGCCATGCATGCTCATACCATAACTAGGGTTGCCATACTACAAATGAAGAAAAGGGGAGAACTACGAGTTTTTTGTGGGAGGCAAGTGTTTGAAAAGCAGAACGTGTTGAACGAGTTGTTGGACTAAAACTTAATTTCTATCAAAATTCTTACCTTCCATTCTCCTTTCTTCTTTTTCTCTTTTGTTATTAACTTCTCGACTGCTTGAGTATTCGGAATTATAACATGGGTTTCGTTCTCTTCGTCGACTTTAAAGCAGCGTACGATAGTGTTAACAGAGTTGAAATGTATCGTGCTATGTCTAACTTTAGAATCCCTGCTAAACTGATACGCCTTATAAGGATGACGTTGGAGAACGCTAGCTGTTCCGTCAAAGTTGGTAGAGACTCTACTGAAACCTTCGAAACCACCAGAGGGCTTAGACAAGGCGACGCACTGTCATGCAGCTGTTTTAACATTGTGCTTGAAAATGTAATACGTAGCACCCATGCCAGTACATCGGGCACCATTTTCAATAAATCAACACAATTACTTGGGTTTGCAGACGACATAGACGTGATAGGAAGAACAAAGCGAGCAGTAACAGGTGCATTCACTACTATGGAGTCAGCAGCAAGCCAAATGGGGCTGAAAATAAATGAGGGCAAGACGAAGTATATGCTCTCTTCAACAAAAGTCCAATCCCACCACCGACTTGGTCAAAATGTCACCATTGACAGGTATAACTTCGAGGTAGTCAGTGAATTTGTCTACCTGGGCACTGCTGTAAACTGAGCCAACAACATCAGCGCTGAAATCAAACGCAGACTAACTCTTGCTAATCGCTGTTTTTTGGGTTGAATAAGCAATTGAGGAATAAAGCCCTATCGAGAAGAACCAAGGAGACACTATACAAAACACTCATCATCCCGGCCCTGCTATATGGTGCAGAAGCATGGACCCTCTCCCAATCGGATGAAAAGTCACTTGGAGTCTTCGAGAGAAAAGTTCTGCGTACGATTTATGGTCCTGTTTGCGTTAATCGAGAAGAAAACGTTTGGCGAAGAAGATACAACGACGAACTATACGAGCTGTACAGCGACATAAGCTTAGCCAGAAAAATTAGAGTCCAACGACTAAGATGGCTGGGCCATGTAGAGCGAATGGACATCAACGCTCCAGCGCGTAAAGTCTTCAACGCCAAACCAGAGGGAGTCAGAAGCCAAGGTAGACCTCATCTTCGATGAAGCGACCAGGTAGAAGAAGATCTCCGCCAACTTGGAGTGCAAAATTGGAGACGGCAGGCTAGATATCGATCCGGCTGGAGGGGCATATTGGACAAGGCCTAGGAGCACCACGCTCTAGTTGAGCCAACTAAAGTAAGTAAGTACCATGGGTTTCGTAACTTCAAAAAATTTATTTTTTAAATTCTACAACACATAGGTATAGAATATTGTCCTCAATATTCAAGTTGATCCGTTGATAGTTTTAGAGATGTAGACACATAGACAGTCCTATGAATTCACAAACTCGCTTACTCGCTTATTACTTTATTAACATTTTTTTTATCGAAACTGTGTATTTAAAATCGGTTTTCAAGATTTTTCAAAAACTGCTCAAACAATCAAGATGAAATATAACACAAGTCTATGAAATACAAACCACAAGGACTTGGCCGACCGATTTGTTTTTTGATGTCGACCTAAATTTTTTTTTTTTTTTTTGTATTTCTTCTTGAAGGGTCTGTCAAAAATCCAATTTTCATTCATCCAAGCTTTGGTTCATGTACTTACCCATAACACTTATTTGCGTTCACTCCAAATGATCCTTTAAAAGTACAACGCGAATACAACTTTTTTTCGAGGGACCGGCAGAAATTACCTCGCAATGGTCTTTAGAGAAACTAATTATTCCATGCGTTTCTTCAAGACTATAAATAGTTTTAAAAAATATTTTAATTCTTGTACCAAAAAAATTGTTGGTAGTAAGCCGTGCTTTCCCTTGAAAAACAGGTTATCCCTTAATCTATCATTTGCGATTTTAAAACTCGAGTTGTGGGTAAAGCTAGCCCTAAACGACGAACATGCTCGCCGAACATGCTCGTGCTCGCCGTATTTTCATCGTGTAGGGGTTTGTTGGCGAGCAGTTGGCGAAAAATTTCGATTTTGTCATGTTCGTTGGCTTCGTTGTTCGCCATGTAGGGCCATACTCGCGAGCAAACTGGTTTTTTACTATGAAGCAAACCTCTTTTTTGCTGTGAACGTCGTCGTGTGCATATCGCGGATAAAGCGAAATGGCAACACGATTTAATAGAAGAATTCACATTTTTACGCTGTCGAGAATCAACACGAATCGAATGTTCGTAGGGAATAATGCAAACGAACATGCTCGGCGAGCATTTTCGTCGTTTGGGGCTATCTTAATACAAGAAGCGCACTGTGGAACTTCCCTGCTCTTTGTTTTAAATTCATAATTCTTCTGCTCATCACTTGCTGCTTGTAGCGCAAGAGGTTCGTGGTTCGAATCCCAACAGAAAACAAAAATATTTTTCTACGGGTATAACTTTTCGCGAAGTAATTGCCATGAAAAGTGCTTTCTAGATGAGCCATTCGGAATTGGCAGAAAATTGTAGGTCCCCTCCATTCCCTCACAAAAGCAATGGTTGTGAGAAATGCCCTAGACTCAGGGGCACCCCGCTTTCTTGCGCCACCCTATTTTATTTTATTTTTTTTATTTATCACTCGTTGTACGTGCACTTTCTTTTCTTACTCGCACTTAACATTTTAAATTAAAATTCAAACCAGATCACTAGTGTGCAGTGGGTAAATAGGGAAGCTTTGATCCTTTTGAAATCGCTATTCTCGTAAGGTCGAAAAGGGCAGAATGATCTTCCTTTTTGTTATTCTTCGAATTCTGTGCCTCTGTTCTGTATCTTTGGCGATAAGTTATCGCATCGTTAAAAAATGAAACGATTCATTCCCTCTTTATCGCCCCTGGAAAGATATGGGTTTCTATAAGTGCATGCGATAACTTTCAGTTTCGGTTTCAGTTTGACTGGAATTTCCAATGGAAGGCGATAAGTCTATTTCTCAATCTTGTTTATGAAATTTGTTGTGTAAATTAAAGTGAGCAGTCTGGCCTCTAGCAAAAGGTTGGGCGAGTTCCTAAACGCAAGTCTTGCACAAATTATGTGAAGCAATCAGTTCCTAAATGCCGACAAGAACATCTCTTCAAAGCAGAATGTCCCAAAACGTAGTATATTGCTTTTTTTCCGCAGTTGTAAGTGAATTTGTGCAGCTATCAAAAAACACTTGCATACTTTTAATTGCATTGCAAATTTTATTTGGGATTATTTTTGATTAGCATTAGACTTGCTTGGCAAATCTTGCGTTTAGGAATTCGCTCGTTTATTTTGCAGCATGAAGTCTACCAACAGTTCTTTTTGCGCTTTTGATATTCGCGTACATCTCTAAAAATTTAAATTTTAATATAAGTCCCTAACTTTTCAATATTTTTATATTAATTTTACCTTTTGTGCTCAGCCATAATCATCCTCTTGTCTTATCGCCTGCTACGAACCCAGTGATAAAATTTGACGTATAAAATGAAAAGGATATCGACTTTTGACTATACAGAAACCCGTTTTTACCGCCTTTCCAGTATTTTCATTCCAGTTCGTTTCGCGTGATAAAGTCATCGCCTGTCATCGCTTACAGAACCCCGATGATGCGATAAAACCAATTTCGTTTCAAATCTCACCGTTTCTCGACGAATTTTATCGATGCGATAGTTACAGAACAGGGGCACTGGATTGAAAAACTCAATTCTGTTATCTGATTTTTAGTTAAAAGTGGGTCATACACTGCTGGGGACTGTAACACAAAACGACAAAACGGATTATGCTCATTACACTTTTAGAAGAGCAAGCAAATCGGCAGCTTTGTGTTCAAAATATTTTCTCACTCGTCGCAGTTCACTTGTATTACAAGTACTTGTAAATTTGTGTTACAGGCCCCTGGCTGCCAGTGGCGTCCGATTCGTGGAGTCGCCAGCCGCTGATCACCTTTGTGTGAAGAGGAAATTCATCACACTCGCTGCGAGCCGGCAAGTATTTCGGAGTGGCTGGCAAAGTTGCACATGTTCAACCTTTGGCTGCTAGCAGCTGCTACTAAAACAAAAAAATGCTGCTACAGGTAGGTTTTATTAAAATTTGATGCTAATGTTTAAATTAAAAATCAAAGTTCAATAGTACATTTTTAAGGCCTTTTTTACCTGTTTTGGTGTCTGATAGAGGTCTCTAGCAGTAGCCGATAGTATGACCGGGCTGACATATTGCTTTTGGTAAGGAGCGGCCGGCTATCAGCTCTGTGATACTTGTCCTTAAGTTTGATTAATTTAAGAGTCAGGCAAGTAACTTTCTCTGATACAGGCTATTCAATTAACGAAAATTTTTGTTATCCGCGGACTTTGGTTCTTCCTGGTATGAGTTTTCCTCAAAAATTGTTTCATTTTACAGTTGAACTAACTGAGAAACGCTAATGGAATTTAAAGCTCAATGAATATTAATTGTTAAACAGGAAACTCAATTTATGGTCCCATCACTTCAGGTATCAGTAAATTCTATTTTCTCGTGTGACATTTGCAATTTCACCCAAAAGAATGTCTCACAATAAGTTAAGCAGATGCATAAAATATTGTACCACAGTCATGTTTCCTCCACTTCCCTCTAACCAATAGATGTACATTATCCACCATACATCATGGATAATGCACACGACATACATTTTTTGCCCGTTGTTTCATGGAAAAGACTCTAACACTACGGAAAATACATTCCATTGCATGTATACGACCCAGCAGAATGTCATCACATAAGATTATCCTTCTGTTTCTTTGTTCCATGGAGAGATGATGTGTTGGCCAGTATATTAGAGTCCTTCCTATATAAATGCATGCCTGGAGCGCCGAGCACTTTAAAATGATTGGCTCAAGACATGTCCTTGCGATAAGTAGTGTTTAAATGAATGAATAGCAGTTACCTTACGCTCATCCTTTGAATGCTTGATGTGATGATAATCTTCATGGGATGTAGGAAGGACTATTTACACCAAACACCTTTCACTCACTTTAATTGAATACGACTGAGAATTCTGAGATGAAATTACACATAAGCAGAGAAAAGTAAGGTACAAAAAAAAGGAAACGCAACACACAAACTGTGTTCTTGAAATACTGTTGAGGGTTTTAAATTTTTCATACATAAATGCAAACAGGGGACAGGATAGGAGCACAACACATATAGCACTCGTTTTTATAACAAACGACACATTGTGTTAAATCAACTGAAAATTAATGGAACCGTGAAAATGGGGATGTGGAAAATTTCTTTTACGCTTTTTTGACTTCGATGATGTTACACTTGCATATACATAAGTTGTACCATATCGGGGTTTTGGTATCTTTCGTGTTGTTTATTATCATGTGAATAAACAAAGTTAACTCTTTCTGTGTTAGTTGAAAGTATTTTTAGGATGGGAAGAGATAGTTTTAATCATGTAGCTAAATGTGGTATATCTCTTTTAAGTATTCAACGCCACAGCGGCAAACCTTCGTTACATTGTTCAGCCTCTTGTAACCCATTTTCTTTTTTTTCAGACCCGTTCCCGTTTTCAAGACTGATTACACCGAAGAATTGGTAAGTAATCTCTTTCAAAACTCAAATTATGTAGCAAGTTTTACGTCTGTAGCTTAAAGCCTTTTAAAGAGAATACTTAAGTCTGAGTGATATGATAAAAATCAGTTACGTTACGTCACCTCGTTACTTTTACTGTAGATCATCAGAGCCTAAAAGGCTCTCATCATTCATTCATTGATCACGCTTTCATTTAAAATTTTTTGACAGTAGATAACGTAATGTAACTGTAACGTTGTGTGGCTACTGCGTTACGCTACGGCTGCGTTACGTCACATTGTCACTATTGCTTTTATATTGATCATCATACTCCGAACTCTTTAATCAAAACAAAAGCTCTTTTCAGAATGTCAAGTCACTATACGCCGTATAGAAGTTGCGACGTAAAGTTTCTTTCTTAATTGCTCTCCAGTCCTTTCCTTAATCCTTCTCTTACCCTCATACGCAGATTAATTTCAATTATCATGCTTTTGTTATGCCGCTGTTAGGTGACATCGTAACGTATACTAATTTACATAAAATAAACGTTGCGTTACGATATCACTATTGTTTCCTTATCATTTCTGTGAACTCCAAGACTCTTGTCCGTCCTTGTCTCCCACGTCTCTTACGCGGTCTGAAATTCGATTTTCTTAAAAATAATGTATTAATCCCTGCGCCCCATCCTCCAGCTCCCAAATTTGTTTTGTTGTTTTTCTTTTTCTACATTATTCCCGTTTTGTCTTTATTTCACACTTTGCGACACTTGAAAAAAGTCGTTTATCGTTATTAGATAAAGCGCGTGTCATGTGTATCATGTGTGTGCGTTGGCGTCTCTCCTGCTAAGTGGATGAAAGTTTTTTTTTGCTTTGATTTTTTCTTTTGCTTCTGCTTTTCTTTTCCGGTGTGTTTTTGTATCTTGAAAACCTCTTTAGTATAACAAATCATGCAAGTTATTTGAAATGCTACACGAATATGCATGACAAATAAATTCGTTTGGATTTAAATTTATATCTTCGCTTCCGAGTCTTGTATGTGTGTGATTTTGTTTCCATTCTTCAAGTGACAAGATTAATGTCTTACACTCTCTTTCTTCGTTTTTTGTTTTATTTCATTGGGTGGATTTTTTCTTTCCCGTTGTTTTTTTGTTGTTGTTATTTTTTGTATTTTTTGCAAGGATTTAAACAAAGGTAAGGGTGATGCTTTGCATCAGAAAGCATTTGTGAATTATCCTCTGTCTGTGAGTATTTTGAAAAGTTCTTAAGACGTTTTTCTTCCTCTCAGTTGACACTGCTATGTTTTGAAGTATTAAAGTGGAATGGGATAAGGCTTTTTTCGGATGATTTCGTTTGTCTGTCGTGTGATACTTTTTTTTTTTTGGTTTTGTTTTTTGTTCGGTTCGTGATATTTTTCGATGATTTGAATATTTTTGTTTTGCGAAGCAATGTTCTTGATGTGAATGGGAATTGCAAACAGATCGATTGGTCTTGTCGCACACCATTTCAGATTCAGTGTCTTTTATACATTTCAATCAGAGAAGTGTGACATTGGTGATTAATGTTTTCGAAGTAAGTACGTTTCTTCGAGAAATACTTGGTGGATTATAATTTATAACTTCCGTGAATTTTTTTTTACAACGAAAGGCTTTTAAAATGAAGAGGGAATCAATGAAGGTTTTCATCATGTTTTGTGTGTTCTTTGTGTTCTAAAATTTATAAGCGACAAGTTATTGAAAAGAATATCATTGTTTTGTTTAATTAAGTAGAAAATATAGGCTGAGCGATATTTAGCCATGCGATTACATTGTTTAGAGCTAAGTGAACTGGTCTGACAAATTTACACTACTTGATAAGGTTTCTTGCAAAATGTCTTTTGCCTTTGATCTTCAGACCTTTACTTTTTTGATGAATAACTTAAGGTCCGTATTGCAATCAATTTTGGTACCTTAGCTAAGTTGTTGATGCTGAAAATCTGTTTTATTTGCAAAATTTTTCTCTAAATTCAATGCCTGCACACCGAAGACTATTATAAAAGCTTATGTTATAAAAGAGATACATAAATTGATCTCTTCATGAGCTTTTTCTACTACGCTTTTGTTAATAAGCGCTACCAATAGTCGAATGCCTTGGTATTGAGCACATTCATATCTTCTGCATGAATCTCGGATGATGTATTAGAAATGTTGTCTCAAAACCTTTTTGTATCACAATAAAAAGATTTAAAATAACCCCACAATTTTTACTTGAAATTATAGAAATTATAAGACAAACATCGTCGTAACGTTTCTTGTGTTTCTCTGCTTATAGTTATTTTTAGATACTTTGCTCTAGTTAAGAAGGCAGTTGCATTCCTCCATTCAAGCAATTTAACCGCAACACAGTACAATAACGCATTTAGTCTCTTTTTTTTTAGCCGCTCAACTGCAATGTGAAATGCTTTACCTAACAGAATTTTAAATTATAAGCCACAGAAATATAAAAGTAATGTGCATTGGAATCTGCTTTCTAGTCTTTTCTAATCCTTACACCCGCAGTTTGTTTTTTCTACATCACAATGGTCACGTTGGAGTGCCCGGGTATTAAAAAAATTATTGGTAGGTCAAAAAAAAATCGGGGTGTCAGTCGAACACAACGTTGCAAGGGTATTCATCGTGTAATTCTACCCCTAAGTCTTTTCTTACCTGAAACCTAAACAGTTCGCAAGATTTTCTTTATTCTTTGTACTTAATGTCTGTTGATAATTTAAATTTTCGGAATTTAATTCTTGATTTTAAAATAATATGGTTGCAGCCGACTAATTAATTTTCAGACATGATTAAGAACGAATCCTACCACAGCCTTGCTTTTTACAAGTCTTACGGTCAATATGTTTCGGTGATTTTTATGAAATTGATATGTGAACAGTTCATAAAGTAATAAATTTTGCGTTAAAAAAATGTTTTATTATTTTGAAGTAGCAGCACTATACCATATAAAAGAATAGGAAACTCTGCGCCTAAACACTGCTAAGTTATAAGGTTGGTGGTTTGTTGGTTGATCTAATTTCCTCCACTAAGAGATCAAAGTAGATCTTTTGTAATGCCCTGAGGAGAGTAACTTCCGTACTTATAACCTAAAATGGAAATGAAACATTTTTGAATATTAGGCAATTTGTTTCCAGATATGTCGCAGAGTTTTTTTTGACCCTCTGATTCTGTTTCTTAGATGCTGAAGTTGTGGGCATAGATATAAAAATTGTAGACTGTCTTAATGCATCGCAAATATCCCAACCTGTCATCGAGCCTTTAAATAAATCTTCGCTTGTCCCATTGACAAGCAAATGTATTTAAA
This sequence comes from Melanostoma scalare, assembly GCA_949752695.1. Lineage (NCBI taxonomy): Eukaryota > Metazoa > Arthropoda > Insecta > Diptera > Syrphidae > Melanostoma > Melanostoma scalare. The sequence goes on along the minus strand of OX456984.1, from coordinate 26,635,943 downwards.
TTCATAGCATGTTTTGATCACCCTGTTCTGACTTCTTTGAAATGTCAAAGAAATGAAAGAGTAGAAAGTAAAGATAGTTATGAAAAATGAATAGAAAAGAAAATTGTAATAAATAAGAAAGTCAAATTGAATTAAAGTATACATAAAGAACAAAGAGTTGAAACCGAGAACAAAAGATTGAAATTTGCTAGAAGAAAAGAGTTAAATTAAAGTTATAATTAAAGTCAAAATAGAAGAAGAAAAGGTTGAACGATTTTGAGATCGAGTTTGTTAGTAGAGTAAGTAGATTTTATTGTTAAAGGAAGTAAGAAAACATAAAGAAAATTGTTAATTTTTAGGAAATAAAATTGGTTTGTACAGAGGTACATAAGCGTTCACCAATCTTTATATCTACAGCGCAAACTTGGTAAGTGTCGTATCAACATAATTTTATTTCTCTAAGGAGTGTTTTTGATTTGCTTTCGAAAACCATTGCTTGATTTTGTTGGAAGTTTGCAATTGCAAAGATATTCTGAGCGAGATGGTGGGTGAAAAGCACAGTTGCAGTTTGGCCAGGTGTCGGAAGCCTGATGATGATGACATGGTGCAATGTGAAAGGTGCAAGAGATGGTGGCATTACGCATGTGCTAAGTTCAACCCGGAGTTGTACGAAACCACAACTCCTTGGTTCTGTAGTGAGGTTGGTTGTGAACCGCGCGATGAGGTTACGGAACTCGAAGAGCCAGGTCCATCAGGTGAAAAGGAGGTAAGCGAATCTGTGAATATGTTGATTGAAGCTGCCGCTGTAGCGCAGGCGGCCGTTCTACAAAAGGACAGCGAGCTTATTGCTCTACGCAAGGAAGTAGAGGATTTAAAGTTAAAATTAATTAAATTACCACCGAATGATCAGCATGCAGTGCGGGCAGAAAGCATGCGCTCGTCAACCCCAAATAAAGTAGACGAAAGGCTAGAAATGATAAAGAAAATCCAGTCAAACCATCAATCGTTGATGGGAAATTTAAGGTTAGAGCAAAGTAAGCCAGCGCAGGATAGTGAAAATAATAATGACCGACAACAAAGTTTCCACCAATCATCTTTACGTGATGGTGACATGTCCAGTTTGCTCACAATACTAAATAGGAGTAATGTTCAGGAGTTGCCAACATTTTCGGGTGACGATAAACGTGAATGGCCTTATTTTGTTGAGGTGTTCAATAACACTACAGTGGAAGGTCGGTACAGCGGCAAAGAAAATGTGGCACGTCTTCGAAAAGCACTAAAAGGCGAAGCGTACCAGTTAGTGAGTGAACGGTTGAAATACTCTTCTGACGCTGACGCTATTATGGAGTCGCTCCGAGTTATTTTTGGTAGATATGATGTCCTGGTTCATGACTTGACTGCCGATCTACTATGTCTTCCTGGGCTATCGTCGAAATGCGATCCCAAAATACGATTGTGGGCGGTAAAACTTAATGGCTTCGTGGCAGACATCACGTCTATGAAAAGAGAGGAGGACTTGAGCAATGGATTTGTGTTAACGTCCTTAGCAAGTAGACTAGGTCCAGGTTTATATCAGGATTGGACTAACCACAAACATGGAAAGATGAATCCGAATTTAAAAGACTTTGCTGACTTCGTTACTGAGAAGGTCACTAAAATACCACCGGAGCTAGTCAGGTCGAATCGTTTTGGTGATGTGAAAAGTTCACAAAGGGTCCAAAAGATGTCAGGACGCGTTTTGACTCATCAACCAGTTTCTACAGTCGCTGTTGGAGATAACTGTATAAAGTGTGGTCGTAGGAAACATAGCTTAGATCAATGCTTGGAGTTCAAGAACTTGACGGTTGAGGATAGGTTGGCTTTTGCTAAAAATCGGCAGGTATGTTTTTCTTGTTTAAATCCTTCAAAGCACGATTGGAAGATGTGTAGGAAGAACTCGGGTTGTGGGGTAGGTGGTTGCGATCGTCGACATCATCCCATGTTACACTCTCAGCTGGGAAGTACATCTGTTGGTCTTAATGCTGCGGCTGCCCCGTTCGTTGGACAACCTCACATTCATTCTTCACACGTTGGAGTCAATACGTCGGTCCTGTTCAAAATTATTCCGGTGAGAATTCATGGTGCAGGTAGTAGATTTGTGGACACATTCGCCTTCCTCGACGACGGCTCGTCATTATCGATGGTAGAAAAGGAGATTTTTGATGAACTCGGGCTTGAGGGTAAATCCGAAAACCTAACGCTTCAATGGACAAAGGGTGTCTCACGTCAGGAAGATTCGATGCGAACTTCATTATCAGTATCTGGAGTAAATAACCGAAAGCAGCATATATTGAAGAATGTGTACACAGTGAAGAATTTGGAGTTACCTATCCAAAACCTAAACGTCGCCAAACTACAGAGTCAATATCCACACTTACGAGGACTACCTCTGTCAGATTTGAAAGAGGCCAAACCTAAGTTGCTTGTTGGTTTGGATCAAGCAAAATTTATGTGGGGTACGGGTCAGCGGCATGGAAAAGATGATCAGCCGTGTGCGATAAAGACACTTTTTGGTTGGATAGTGTACGGAAGTGCTTCACCATCTGTTGGCGTTACCTGCCTTAGCAGAGTCGAAAGGCCTTTAATGCATTTTATGTTCCACGATGCTGTTAAGAAGGAAGAAAACCTGCTTGAGCTAGTAAAACAGCACTTTACCACAGAAGACTTCGGTGTAATGGCTCCCAAAGGTGACTTGATTGGTCGGGATGAAAGTATAGCTATAGACATCATGGAACGTACTCTGAGACGGGTTGGCGAAAGTTATGAAATCGGTTTGCTGTGGTGCAAGGATGACATAGAGTTGCCAGATAGCTACCCAATGGCGTTAAGAAGACTGATAAGTTTGGAAAAGTCTTTACAAAAAACTCCTGAGTTGATGGAATGGAAGAACAATCACATGAAGGAACTTTTAGCAAAAGGATACGCAAGGATTGCGTCAGCAGAGGAATTGAGTAAGGAATGGCCGAGAGTTTGGTATGCACCAACTTTTGTGGTGGTAAATCCCAACAAGTTTCCCTTGAAGCCAAGAGATGTAGCTGATGTCGCAGCCAAGGTAGGTCAGGTGTCTTTGAACTCTTTCTTACTTAAAGGCCCAGATAACCTTATACCACTGCATGCTGGTCTCTTCAGGTTCCGCGAACGAGCTGTTGCCATAAACGCGGATGTGAAGGAGATGTTTCACCGCATAAAGATTAAAGAAGAAGATCAGCAATGCCAACGAATTCTGTGGAGGGATGGAGACAGTTCAAGACAGCCGACTACTTACATAATGCAAGTTATGATGTTTGGTCCTAAGTGCTCGCCAACCTGCGCGCAATTCGTAAAGAATCGTCATGCGGAGTTGTTCAAAAAAGACTATCCTGATGCAGTAGAAGGTCTAACAAGGTGCACTTATGTAGACGATTATTTTAACAGTCACGATTCAGTGGAAAAGGCCGTCACAGTAACTCGAGAGGCTATTCACATTTGTAGGACGATGAACTTCAGCTTGGTGGGGGTCCAATCCAACAACTTAGAAGTACTTCGTGAGATTCCAGAAAGCCATGTAAAAGCGAGCTTGGTTAAAATAGATCCAAACGAATGTGAGTCCACAGTTTCAAAAATTCTCGGGATGTATTGGAATCCAGTATCTGACTACTTCACATACAGGTTGGCAAATTTTGAGTCCGTTGAAGAGATGCTGACTCCACTGTCTAATATTACGAAACGAAAGATGCTAAGAACGATAATGAGATTCTTTGACCCACTGGGTCTCATGTCATATTTCATAATCCGTGGGCGCATTGTTCTGCAAGATGTTTGGAGAGAGGGATTTGAGTGGGATGAAGACATTTCGAAGGATTTGAAGACCAGCTGGTTGCAGTTTATCAAGGAGTTGAAAGAAGTTGAGCGCATCAAAGTTCCCAGAAGGTACGTGTCGTATAACCCAGATCATTCTTACACAAGGTTGGTGATTTTCGTTGACGCTTCGGAGAAGGCTTTCGCCGCGGTAGCATATTTGAGGTTTGAGAAGGACGGACGCGTGGAAGTTTCTCAGGTGATGGCTAAAGCCAAGGTTGCACCTGTCAAAAGTCTGTCGATTCCACGACTAGAATTACAAGCAGCTGTTCTGGGTGTGCGATTGGCGGCTACAATCAGGAGGTCACACTCAATTGCCATAGGAGAAACGATGTTTCTTTCGGATTCGAGAACCGTGCTTTCATGGATCTGTTCAACGAAGTTTAAGTTCCCTGCTTTCGTATCCGCTCGGGTTGGTGAGATCCTAGAAACAACAGCGCCACGCCAATGGTTTCACGTACGATCAAATGAGAACGTGGCAGACGATGCTACAAAATGGAGCGATCCGTCTCTAGGAGATGTCTCTTCAAGGTGGTTTGTGGGGCCTATGTTTTTGAAATCACCCGTGGTTTCTTGGCCAATTTCACCAGGCAAGCCGGAAGAAATTACAAATGATTTCGATATTAGTGGTTTTAACAACATACATAAGAAGACTCAAAGGATATCATATGACATATACGAGGAGTTGGGGCCAAGGTTTCGAGCGAAGTGGTCTTCGTCAGTGAGGGTGATAGCCTTTCTCCTCCGCTTCAAATATGTTCTACAGAAACGGCCGGTCGAAAAGGAAAAGTTTGTGACAGCGGAAGAGTATCGTCGAGCAGAAAACTGGTTATTTCGCAAAATACAGTGGGATTCTTTCGCAGAAGAGATATGTGCACTGCAGCAAGACGGCAAAGTAAAACCATCAAGTTCCATCATTTCTTTTTCTCCGTTTCTAGATCAAGAAAGCACTCTTCGGATGAGTTCCAGAGCCCAGAAAGCAGCCATTACATATGCGGCACGAAATCCTGCAATATTACCAAAAAACCACGCTTTGGTTGACTTACTCCTGGAACACCATCATGCAAAAAACCTACATATGGGATCATCAACAGTTATTGGAGATATTCGGGAATACGCTTGGGTAATATCCATCAGAGGCGCGTTGGATCGAGTGAGGTCGAGATGCTTTATGTGTAAAAGACTGAAGGCAAAACCTCTTCACCCATTGATGGGTCAGTTACCCGAAGCCAGGCTGGCATTTAGTTCAAAACCATTCACGTATGTCGGAGTCGACTGTTTCGGACCGCTGGTCAAGTATGGGAGAGGGACGATAAAACGTTATGGAATGATCTTCACTTGTTTAACCTTTCGAGCAGTGCAGATTGAGATGTTGAATGACCTCAGTCTAGACCAATGTACTATGGCCGTACGGCGTTTTATTATCAATCGTGTGGTTACGCGCTTTATCTATAGTGACAATGGACTCAATTTCGTTGGCACCAGTAATCAGATCGAAAAGGATGTTAAAGAGATGGAGAATGGATTGAGCGAGTATGCTGCAAAATATGAGGGCGTTTGTTGGAGATTTATCCCTGCTTATTCACCTTGGTTTGGAGGCGCATGGGAACGACTTATTAAGTCAGTGAAGAATAGTATCGAGTTTGTGCTCAGAGGTGTTGTTCCACGAGAAGATGTTTTGCGCAACGCTTTAATCGAAGCACAGGGTCAAATAAACCGTCGACCGCTTACGCATGTTCCTGTCGATCCAGAAGACCCGAAACCTCTTACGCCTAACCTAATGCTCTTCGGCGAGGATGACAGAGATGTGACTGCTCCAGGAGTTTTTTCAAATTGTGATCTGTACAGCAAATTGTATAGCAGGCGTTCCCAGCATTTGATGGCTCAGATAACCAAAAGGTGGTACACAGAGTATCTCCCAGAGATAACACGCAGGTCAAAATGGTATGTCGAAACGAAGGCAGTTGAGGTAGGCAGCATTGTGATTCTGGTCGATCCTAATGAGCTGCGTTCTGCTTGGCAGTTAGGACGCGTAGAGAAAACATATCCAGGGCCGGATGATGTGGTCCGAACCGCGGATGTTCGCTTGGCGAATGGCAATCTTAAGCTGAAGAGGTCAGTTGGCAGGCTCGCTGTTTTAGACGTGCAGTCTTCACCAGACGTTCAGACGGGTCCCGGGATGTCATCGAGCCTTTAAATAAATCTTCGCTTGTCCCATTGACAAGCAAATGTATTTAAATTCATAGCATGTTTTGATCACCCTGTTCTGACTTCTTTGAAATGTCAAAGAAATGAAAGAGTAGAAAGTAAAGATAGTTATGAAAAATGAATAGAAAAGAAAATTGTAATAAATAAGAAAGTCAAATTGAATTAAAGTATACATAAAGAACAAAGAGTTGAAACCGAGAACAAAAGATTGAAATTTGCTAGAAGAAAAGAGTTAAATTAAAGTTATAATTAAAGTCAAAATAGAAGAAGAAAAGGTTGAACGATTTTGAGATCGAGTTTGTTAGTAGAGTAAGTAGATTTTATTGTTAAAGGAAGTAAGAAAACATAAAGAAAATTGTTAATTTTTAGGAAATAAAATTGGTTTGTACAGAGGTACATAAGCGTTCACCAATCTTTATATCTACAGCGCAAACTTGGTAAGTGTCGTATCAACACAACCTTTACATAAACCGTCCATACTAAGTAGAATACCCTTTTTTGGTGATTGCTCAGCATGTTGTATCCGGTAATGAAGCTGCATGTAGAGTTCATCTGCTTTAATCGAAGTGTTTCGTTTCTTGTTTGATTCTTCTTTCACTACTTTTGCCCCGATTTTTATCATGGGTTGCAAGGTCAGATTTTTACTGTTGATCCATCCTGGCTTAGATCTAAGGAGAATCCCGATTTTGCTTATTCATCTGTTTTTTTTTTTTTCTATATTGGCTCCCCACTGTGGCCAGAAACCGAGCAGAGTTTAATTTAACTTTAGCTTTTTGCGACATCAGGCTTGAAACTTTGATTGTATTCCCTTGACAGAGACTCCTCTTATAGCTGCCTGGCTGTCAATGAAGAAGAAGTTGATATCAGTGAGTGCTGAGTGGTTATTGCTAACTCTGCAGCTTGTCTAGACTGCTGACATCACACAATCGCAGCTTGAAAGACGCCGCTGTTATAGCCAAGAAGTCTGATCAAATTGGCTAGTTCGAGATCTTCTGAGAAGATTCCTGCAGCAACACCGTTCTTCTTTTCATTTCATTTCCGGCGTTACGAGTAGTGATCTTGAAGCGATCACAACTCTCCCACTTTTCTGCTTCACACTAGTGATCCGCCTGTGGGGTACGCCGCGTTGACCTCAGAAAGCGTCGGCAAGCCTCCCGGTTTTGGATTGTTCCATGTCTGAGGCCAACCAAATGCTGCTGTTTTTGCATTTGCTTGTACCAGGAGTGTTTTGGCCTGCCTTTTCTTTTTCGTCGCGAATTTGTTGAAACGTTGTACGATATTGCCTTTTGGACGGGGTTCTGCGGATCTCTCCTTTGAACATGACAATACCAACTGAGCCGGTCGTGCTGAATTTTATCCAAGATGGTACTTTTGACATGAAGGCTTCCACGGATCTTAGTACTTCTAATTCGATCAAGGTTTGTTACTCCTGCTGTCATCCGAAGCATCTTCATTTCGGCTGCCGTCAATTTGCTCACATACTTTTTGTACATTGTCCAACATTTTGAACCGTATGTCAGAGCTGGACGGACAACTGCTTCAGCTTAGGGGGCATTTTTTATCACAGAAGATAGCGGAGTTTTCTCGCCACTTCATCCACCCTACGCTTACTCGATGATTGATGTCGTCATCACAAGTTGCTTCACTATTGATCATAGATCCCAGATATTTAAACTTTTCACACTTGGGGAAACTTGCAGCAACACCGTTATTCTTTTTAAAAACATCTATTTAGATGTCGATTGCCGCATATAAGAGCAAATTTGCCAGACCAGTGGCCTTTACCACTGGTCCCGTTGTTACGATTTCGGACTACAAATGCCAAAAGGAAGCACCATAGTCCCCCGAAATTGTTTGATAATAATAAGTTCTAAATTTCAATTGCTGAACATACGTTTGGAAGAAGTTTTGGATTTCCATTTTCTAATCAATTCTGCTAATCAAACCCTTTCCTTTGATACCCATTTTGGAGAAATAGTGAAAAAATATGTAATCCGCCATTTTTTAGCGGCGGCCATCTTGGATTTTCAATGATATCGAATGTATTAAGTCTTACTGGCATCAGAGCTTAAGGTCAAACTTCAAATCAATCTATCAGCTGGGAAGACGGTCAAATTTAAAATAAATGATTTGAACTAAATAGGTAAAAAAAAACCCCAAACATCTTCTAATTCCTTTCCAGTTGTTTTTAAGAGGTTTTAAATAGTTTTTTGAACACACAGTTAAAGCTTTTCAATTTTGTTTCTTTTGACAAGTAACAGTGGTTACATTCAAAAGTTATCTTAAGCTCGATATCAGAGGCGGATGCCGACATTTTTTTAGGGGAGGGAGGTTTTTACAAAACATATGTATTGATAGTGTGTATATTTATTCGATTTATCATGGACTACTATATGAATGAGAATGAGATTATGTATTTAAGCTGTTTTCAACCTTTCATTTAAAAAGTTCTTAGCATTGTTTCCATTCCTCTTGGCTTTTTTGACATGAGGTTGATTACATCTTCCGATGTTGCTTTTACTTCTCGGTGCGCGTTCAACAAACGCCAACGCGTTCAATCGATCCTCGTCTTGTTTTGGAGACATGTCTTCTTCAACCTGCGTAGAGTTGATGAGGAAGATTCATTTGAAGGTGCTTCGATCCTGGACGTTGTTGTGGGTATCTTGGTGGCTTCAACCTCTGTTGTGCTGTATTTCTGTTTTTGCAGCGACGCAGAGTCCTAAGCTGTCTTATAACGAAATTCAAAACGTTGGACCCATTTCAGACAACACCTGGAGATATCGGTCTTCGAGGGCGATAAAATGTTTAATGTTTAAATGTTTCGGTCGTACAGTTAATTGCAGAGATTCATATCGAAGCCGCTCAACCAGGATGTTGAATGTTTTACCGAGCTCAATTTTCCCCGGGCATTTGTCAACACAGAAATTCCGGAATAATGTGTATCAGCATGCATCTCTTTCCTTATCCTTTTCTTATTTCCTAACACCCACACTGTGTTTTAAAACATTGTAAGGGTAGTCACAATCCCTTGAAGTGCGGCTTGAACTCCCTTAAATCCTCCCCCTGGATCCGCTCTGGTCAATACTCATTGAAATTAAGTTCCTTAGAATACTCGTTGTGGTGCCCGTGGGTTAGTCTTGTTGCTTGGGAGTCCAAGGCTTGAATCCCAGTACCACAGAACTGCCTTTCTGCGGTAATAGCATCTTACAATGATTTGGGATGTCCTCCGAAAGTAATTAAGTTCATTGAAAAGCGTTATCTTTCTTAGCGACTTAGCCTTGCAGAGTCGACATAAAGTTGTAGGTCCTTGAAATGAGTCAGACATCTAAGTTCCTCGAGCTTTGTTGTATCACTTTATTTGTTTTTAGTATGAAGTAGGGAGCCACAATATTAAATGAGTTTTTTAACAAGCAAAATCAGTGAAATGATGTTTCCAACATGAGATCCCCAAAAAAGCTCTACTTTCCTTATCACATTTCGGAGGAGTTTTGATAATTTGATCTTCTAATAGTTTCTCACACCCAAATATTAGTACACTGTCAATATACTTCCATGAATTTGTTAATAAAACATTCATCAAGTAATTATCTCAGGCTCATTGCAAATGCCCTCTAAAGAAATTGTCTCTAATTAAATCCAATTACTAATTATTTCAATTGAATATTACTATTTTCATCAAATAGTCCCATGCAATTAGATGACAAGCGTCCGAAAGCCTTGAATCTAACTTCACCACAAAAATTTTTACCCATGTGCATAGGAATTTCAAGCATTTCATTATTCTAAGCTTGCGATGGCGCGGTTCATTCAGAATTAGGCAATTTTTCGGCTCATTTAAATGTAATTAGAAATTTAATTCTGCGCCGTTTAATAAAAAGAAGTCTTTTGCTTTTGTATTGGGCACGATGGTTATTTAATTTCATGTCCAGCAAAGAGATGTACCCACAAGAAAACAAGGAAAAGGAATAAAAAAAGAAATCAAGAAGAGGAAGGCAACTAACTTCATTAGTAAACCGCATTTAATCCGATTCCTATTTGCAGAAGCGTAATATCCTAAGCAAAGCACCACAAAACAACTTCTTTGGTAGATTTGTGTTCACCAAAGGGGGTGAGTTTTCCCATCCTTACACTACACTGTATTTGGGTTCCCTTTTCTGTTGAAAAACTTTGCTCATTTAAAATCATTCCTTGGTTACCACTATTAAAGGTGCCAAGAAGTTTATTCCTTCAAAGTTGCTCCATTTGCACTTGGACTTCTACGTATAGCTGTGGCTTGGTATTTTTGTACTTTTTAACTAGTTTGTCCTAATTTGTAGGAGATGCTTGTTTTATTCTTTGTTTTTTCTTCCTTGATTTATTTTTTGCACATAATATATTTTTATTTATCGTTGTGACTCCTTTTTAATCTTCTATCCTCGTATTTCTTGGGGGTAAAAAAGAGTTAGCGTGCCTCAATGGATGTATAGGTATTTAAGTTTTTCACTAAACGTGAGCTAAAAGCACAAAATCGGTGCCTTGCAATAATTGTATGTGAATATACGAGTACAGTGTAATGGTTGTGGTGGAAGAAGGCAACCCGAGATGTGCGGTGCGTGTTTGGATAACGAAATTTTAAAATTTTTCCCACCTTCAACTATGAGGAAACTTTTGGGTGCACTGTAATTCGAAGAATGAGGTTTTCGTGGGTACCTACATATCTGTTGTAGCAATGGCGTTTACCTGCATTTGAGGTGTTTTCCTACTCTTTGCATATTTTGGTACAAAACATTCATACAAAACTCTTTATTATCCCTTCATCTTTTCTTAAATAGTAAAGTTAGTCTGGAGCTAAGAGGCGGAGCCAAAGGATTTGGTTCTTAAGTTTTAGTCGGAAGTTTGGAAAATATTCATCGAAGTATTTGAGCTTTGGAGCTAATCCATATCAGAAACAAATACAAGCATGCGGATAAAGGAAGTTGACAGTTGAAATATGCCGTTTCCAAGCAATGGATTTCAAAAATGTTTATAAGAAGTGAGTGTTGAGGAGGAAATTCTTCATTGATTTGATGGCTAAGATTTTGAAATTTTAATACAAAGCCCATTACTGGGTAGGTGGCTTTACTGGAAAGGAGTGATAAAAAAATAACGTATCTGACTTAAAATAAAAAAATAGGCACAACAGAGCGAGTAGCCACGAAGCCTAGCATATTTCTCACAACCATTGCCTTTGTGAGGGAATGGAGGGGACCTAAAATTTTCTGCCGATTCCGTACGGCTATTGGAGAAAACGCTTTTATAATGGCAGTGAATTTACTATCGGAGGACTTGCCTATTTCTCGCGAAAGGCGAAACCCGTGAAAATCATTTTTGGCTTCTGTTGGAATTCGAACTACGAACTTCTCGGTTAACAGGCAGACATGCTAACCATCTCGCCACGGGTACATCTCTGACTTGGCTAGAGGAAATGACTTGAATCGTGGAAAGCAACAGAAATCTTCATCCAATGGTCAGTAAATACCCAAAAAGTCTTTTAACCGATACACAACTTATTAAGTTTTGCAACCCAGGTCGTCAAAAAGGAAAGAGTAGTTTGTCGAACATTTTCAAAAAACCACTTTTGAGTAAAAGAAGCTTTATAGTATTATTTTTTATCAGAAGAACTTATGAGACTTGAGCTATAGTACCTGTGAGTACTTCTGTTTTCTTTATAGACAAACAAAAATCACTTCCGAAGTTGGCTTTTTGAAGTTCAGTATTGTTACCCAGAAGCGTTAAGAAGAGTTTTAGACCTGAGTTATGTCTTTTTTAGATTTTAAACTATTTTTATTTTTATCACAGGATTGAGGCATTGTGAATAACACGAGACATTTAAACGGTTAATTTTTAATCAAACGAATTATTGATTTTTGTTGCCCGACGTTTTGGTTACGGGTAGACTGATGGTTAGTGGGTGTGTGTTGTTATTGTTCTATTCGGTGCAATTGTGCTTGCTTTGGAAATGTTTGCAACAGCAATTCTTGTTGTTTTAAAAGTGTGTTAACTTGTAAACAAGCAAAACTAACATTGTCAGCTGGTCGGTTTTTGTTATTTTTGTCTTTATTGTTGTTTTTTGAGTGAATCACAGCTTGATCCCACCAAGCAGAGGAAAGATTTAAACTCTTATCTCGATTGAAATTTGAGCGCATTTTTATTTCGATTCCTTATCGCACCAGTCTTGGGTCGAAATCGATTTGGCTTGATGGAAATGCATATAATGATCTTCATTATAAGCTCAATGCTCACATATTCACTGTCAGACAAAATAAAGGGCGAACCGGAATTAAGATACTAACTCATTTTATTTTGTATTGTTTTTATGAACTTTATTTCAAAAAGCCATTTTCTTTAATTTATTTAACTTCTTTTACAAAAATATTAGTATTCATAAACAAAATATGACCAAAATTAAAATAAAAAAAATATGTGTTTAACAAATCATGAAAAAAGAGAAGACAAAATAAAGCGCAAATTCAAAATATCAACACAAAAACATATATTTTCATAGGAAATCAGTAACTGGTGACTCTCCCTTTATTTTGAATAACAGGTGCAAGTCGCTTTGGTATGCTGCGAACCAGATTTCTCAAAATTTCGGATGGAATCCTCTCACATTCAAATTGGAGGCTTTCCCAAAAAGATGGTATATTTCGTCGACCATCTAACGGAATTCTGTCATCTAATATGGACCAAATATGCTCTATCGGATTGAGATCTTGGGATTGAGGTGGCCATTCCAATGCTTCCACGTTGCTTTGAGAAAAAAAACTGCTTTGCCACTTTTCAAGTATGTTTTGGATCATTATTTTGCTGGAAAATGTAGTTGTCCAGCGATATTTTTGAAACCGAAGAAGCTAAGTTTTCTCTAATAATGTTGACGTTATGAGAACCCGTCATTTTGGTGTCAATTTTGAGAATATTCCTAACGCCACCAAAGGGAAAACATCCCCAAAGCATAATAGACCCACCACCATGTTCGACGATTTTTTTAATGCATCTTTGGTTGAGTCTTTCTTTGGGCTTGCACCAAACTCTTTTCCTTGATTTGGAATTTGTTAACTCAAATTTAGACTCATAAAGCCTAATTATGTTTTCCTAAAACGATTATGGTTTTGTTAAATACTTTTTTTTAGAAATCAAGTCTTTTTTTTTATAATTATTTGGCGTAGCAAAAGTTTACGCTTTGCCAAATAGTTTCGTAGCCCACTTTCATTAAGTCACCTTTGGACTGTCCTTGGTCTTGTGATGTGCTTTTTTCTTTAGAGCTGGGGTATGCTCGTCGGGTCCAGGGTCGACCAAAGAAAACACGTAAAACTTCGGTTATAAAGAAGGTCCAATCCTTTTATTTGTCTTAAAGCTAATCTAATATAATGCTTATTAATTCTTATCACTAATTCTGGTGATTGGTGGTTCCAACGCTGGTAGATCCTTAGTCCTATGCTGGCAAAACGGTCCTTAAGTACGGGTTTTAAACGCTGGCATCAACAGTAAAAATACTGGCATCAACGGCTTATAGCCGGCAAAATAAAACCCAAAAGTCTTTTAAGAGGCTAGTGGGGGGATTTGTGCTAGGTACTCCAAGGAGACCTTCGCTAAAATTGGGAATCTCTGGGCACACTACGTACCCCTGGTTTTCCTCTAGTGGAAGTAGCCTGTACTCTGGATTGGTACTTTTTCAACACGGGCTGGCTTCTCCTTTCTCGTATTTTTCAGGTTGCCTTATAAAGTTATCTACAAAAAGTGCGTGTGAGTTCTATGGCGGGAGTGAAAAATATCATGTGAAAACAATGGTATGTGTATTGGCTGGCGGTGTATTTGTAATTTCGTTACAGTCTTATGTCTAATTGTAGGTCTTCTTTAGTGTTTCTAGCTGTGGATAACGGTTTTTTCTGGCCTCTATTTTGATTCTGCGGTCATCAGGTGGTGTTGTTTTCCTCTTTCTTCCACTTTGACTTCTAAAACTGGCAGCAGATCACCCTTTAATGAAGTTCAAATAAACCTTCGTGGTTCCAGAATTTGACAGACCATATTTTTCACTTAGTTTACGAAAGGTCAACCCACGTCAACGGTCCGAAACTAAAGATTCTTTCAATTCAGGTGAGAGTTGCTCCATGTCAAAGCTTTGAGAATAAAATTCAACTTGAAGCAACATTTTTGGGAACGGGCATAAGATTACCTCACCTGTTGATCATTGGGGCTTATATTTTTATTTTGAATTATTATTTGCTATACTTTGCACAGGTATTAAAAAATTGCACTTTATTTGCCCAAGCTCAATGTAATTTGCTTGAAAATTAATGCAGTTCATGTTTAAGAGAACAAAAATAACGGAGTATTTTTAAAGGTTTGATGAAAAATGATAAAATATGACGTAGGAACATGAAATAGAGGGATAAATCTTTCTCATTGTTTATTCTCTACATTTTTAAAATGAGTCAAGTACATTTGCACCTTATTTTGTCTGACAGTGTAGCTGATTTGGTCACTTCATTCTTTTGTATGGCTTTTATAAATGTTCCTTTAGTCTTCTGGAAATTGTTCGTTTAGTGTCACCTATATAAGATGAACCACAAGTACAAGGTACAGTGGAATATCCTGGATTTTGAAGCTGATTCTTGTCTTTTGGAGAACTTAGAAGCTGTCGGATTTTTTCTGGTGACTTCAATATTGTTTTAATGCCGTGTTTAGATAAGATTCTCCCAATCGCTTCAGAAACA